>CM062805.1:803486599-804974099 GCA_031772625.1 Pinus tabuliformis | reverse complement strand
TCATCTCCTTCGTCTGAACCATGACATGTTGATTCCAAGGTTGAACTTGCGCCTTCTTCCCCTATTTCTTCACCTTCATCTCCTCCTTCGCCTAGTGAAAGCTTCGCATCTAGTAAACAGGAGACTAAGAAGAAGAAGATGAAGATGAAGAAGAAGAAGAATTTTGATAAACATGAGGCCACCTATGCAGCTATGACTCTGAGTACATCTCAAGTCATACTACCCTCTGCTCCTCTATGGAAGGTTAAGTTTCCTTGTAAATTGTGCAAGTATGACCATCTTCTTCATGACTGTCCTGCTATTCCGAGGATATTAGAAGTTTGGTCTCACGATTCGGCTCATCCCTCATCATCCTCTAAAACTCATGACGATGCTACCCTATCAACTGGTAGCGGTGAGAAGGAAGGAAAGATTCGATTCCCCTATAGACTGTGTGAAGGCAAACATCCCCTTCACCTTTGTCCGCTCATGAATAAAGCTTCCGCCATTTTGGAAAGTCTTACATCTTCTTCACCTCAACTTCTCGTTGGTTATCAGAGGCTCTCTTCAGATCCTCTCTCCATTGACAAAGATATTGACTTTGATTCTTCTCTTGTTCATCCTCCTCTTTCTGAACCTGGCTATGCTAAGCCTGTTCCAGACCAACCATTGGTCAGAGAGAGTGTCGACGTGGGTTCACCACCTGTTGGTCACTCTGTTCTTGATGAGCATCATGATTCTACTGTTCATGTTCTTCTTGTCTCGATAGATTATCCTAGGTCTGAGAACGACCCTCCTATCCCATCTGATTCAGAGGGTCCTTCTTCGGTTCCTATAGAGCATGGGAGCAGTCATACGATACCCCCACCAAGTAGTTTAGTTGTTTCCTTCGACTGGAGTCATTTGACTGCATTTCGCCTTCCATCCTATGTGCCTTTCCAAATTACCGTACATGCCTATGATAAGGCAGTACATGGCACTATCTTGGATGAGGGTGTGTCAGTTAGCCTCATGCCTTTCACTACTTGGAAAGCTTTGGGTTCCCCATAGCTTGTGCCAGTCATGCAGAATCTATTGGCGCTTGACAGAGGGACCAGTCAACCTTTAGGTATCCTCCTAAAGTCTCATGCTACTTTGGGAGGCAAAATCGTCTGCATCAACGCGATGGTTGTCCAAGGTGATTTAGATTTCAGTCTTCTCCTTGGCCGTGACTATGTTTATGCCATGGGGGCCCTTGTCTCTTTACGTTTTCGTGTGGTTTGTTTTCCGCACGATGGAAGAATGGTGACTATTGATTAATTATCATTCTTTAGTCCCCCGGTCCCTCCTATGTAGCCATCATCCCTATTGATTCTTGCTCACAAGCAGTACCTTCCTTGCCACGGGTCAATTATGTGGCTACCCATTCCATCTCTGCTTTTGTTGATGATCATGTAGATGGTCTTGTACATCATGTACTGGGGGCATTGGAACCAAATCTGTCATTGGTGTCTAATGACATGTGTTTTTCCCAGAGTGTAGTTCTTCCATCCAGTGAAGACCTCTTGGGAGTCATGTTTTCGTATGACCCATGAAGAAAGGTCCGAGGATAGTTTGATCTTGTGTCAACTTCATTAAAAAATGAAACAAGGATCATGGAGCACAGTTCCTTGTCTTGTGTCAAGCTCATTAGAAAATGAAACAAGGAGTCTTGAGGAAAATTCTTGATCTTGTGTCAACCTCATTAAAAATTATACAAGGGTTATGAGGATAGTTCTTTTACCGTGTCAACCTCATTAAAAAATGAAAAAAATCCCTTATCCAAATCGAGTCTTTGCTTAAGGTCTCGTAAAATCCAAGTCGAGTCTTTCCAAGATCTCGCAAGTGAACCTTCATTCCATCCACCTCATTGAATGCAATGAAGGTTGGGGGGCATGTACCTTGATTTGCGTCATTATGTTGGGGGAATGCGAACTTATAACAAGCATAGTTTTTCATTTCAAGCTTGTGTAAACATGAAATCGAATCCAAGCAGAGTTCTCCATGGTTCAAGCTTGTGTAAAAATGAACCCATACCTGATTTACATCTCGTGATTGTCGTTTTTATCCGCTAAATTCTGCTAGATGAGCCTTGGTTGTTTCATTCCATCGCCACCATCTCTTTTTTGCCAATCATATGCTTTCACTTGATTGTTTTTCCTTTCCTGAGGAACCGCAGTGATGAGTGGTTTTATTAGCCAGCCTCTTGACCATTACATGTTTTGAGCAGTTCCACCATTGCCGGAACCAGTTGCTACCCATTATACCACTCTTTCCTCTAGGACCACCTCTTTAACTCTTTTCCGACTTAAAAGATGAAAATATTTTCGAGTTATTCCTTTTGACTCATTAAACGAAAGAAGAGGCGGTCCACTTTGAGCTCTTTTCCAATCGTATAAATGTGAAAATATTATCAGGATTTTGTTATTTCAAGCTTGATATTGGGTACGAAACAACATGTCTTCGATCGATTTTCTACTATTTCAGATTGAGGTCACTAATTACGAAAAGTACTCCTTGATCGTAATGATCAAGTGGTTCTCTCGAGTATTATTTTATACTTTTTCGGGCTCGAGGGACAAAAATTTATGAAAAAGGACCCCCCTGGAGTTTTCTTTTCCGTACCTTTTCAAACTCTCTAAACATGAAAAACACTCCGAGTTTTACCTATGTCAGACTTGTTAAACCTTGACGACATTGGACTCGTCACCATGATGAGACTCAAGCTTCTCCTCCCTAGGGCTCATTAAACTATTACTAGGTTGGATTCGACTGAAGTTTGAACTTATATTACAAGCATATGCTATCCCCTTTAAGCTTGTTTTCAAAAATAATTGGGGTACTTGCCAGCAATGGTGGGGGAAAAATTTGGAAGTCATCATTGGTTACCTATGGTAGCTAGTCACTCTTGAACATCGACACTTTTCCTTCTTGTCGGGTTGGGATGTCCACACATCGTCAATTAGCCTTCCGGGGTTTTGGGTAGCCATTTTGCGTCATTCCATCTAATTTGCATTGTCTTCATCAAGCCTTTGATCCCTTGGTACCAAAATGTTGCCTCATTCTAGTGTCGTGTCGCCAATATGTTCAAGAGTATAATCCTTCTATAGTTCACATCCTTACCTCCTCCTCTGATATTCTGTTTCACCATCTACCACTTGTTCCTTATCTCGTTTCATTGATGGGGGAAACATCATGGCCCTCCTATGACGGATTGTCTCCTGTCGACACCAGCTCCTTATCCAGGAGATTGATATAGAGATCCCTTTCGGTACCTTGGGACTTGCATGCCTCAATGGAAAGTTCTTCGCGCCTAACGATAGACTTTCCTCATTGGTCTTTGATTGGGTGATTCCACGAGTGTTCAACTTCAACTCATTTTTCACACTTAGTGGATTGTATTGGACAGTACCTTGAGAGCCATTGGCATTATTGATGGTTTCTGTTGCGCTTGTTAACGGTTTTCATCATTGACCGGTAATCAAGTGACTTTCTATCATGTTTGACTTCAGCACATCTATTCACATGATAGAATTTGTACTATGATCGGTTGGGTACCAAGACCCCGAACTAAGATTACATATGTTCAACCTGCGTGGATTGGTTCGTGATTACATATATGAATGTTTGATGGATGGCTGTGGCCATGCCTGAGTCTTCATGGATGGCTGCGACCATACCTTTGTCATTATTATTATCTTATTAATTCGGTGGCTGTGTCCATACCATAGACCAAGTTTCATATTTCTTATGGATGGTTACGCCCATGTCTCGACTATATCTATTTCATTATCACAGATATCAGTTGTACTTGCGCCTGCAAGATCTTCAAGGTGGTTCCAGTTCAGACAGTTTCGTAAAGCATTTCACCCCTCCCACTCTCTCAAGCTTCACGCTTTAGGGGGCATCTATTAATCAGTAATTTGTCACTTTCCTCATCTCAGTCCTTCTGTTGTTTCATGTGTCAAATAAACATGTTCATATCTTCCCACTGATGTATGAAGATTAAGAAAATGTTCCCTGTTGCTGCAAATTGACCCTCACTCCCTAAGTTTATGCCTCATCACGAGTAAAACCTTAATATACGCAATGTTCCCATGTCCATAACGGTCTTGTCACGACTCCGTCATAGGTGTACATCTGTTACCTAAGTTTCTGCCTCATCGCGAGTAAAACCTTAATATACGCGATGTTCCCATGTCCATAACGGTCTTGTCGCAACTCCGTTATAGGTGTACATCTATTTCCCATGACAGTTGGATATCTAGACCTGACGCAAGGTTATGAGTTGTATCTAGCAATGATGGGTCTGTGTGCATTGTCTCCTCGCGATGTCATTGCGAAGAATTAGTTTACAGCCCACGACGATCTAGATTGGGTGAATTCGTTTCAATAGTCGGCCTTCTGGATGTCTGCAGACCTAGTTGTTGGCATAGTTTGGGTCACCCTTCCCCTCCTGGCATGGTAGTTCCGTAATTTGTGCTACCTTCCTTGAGGATGAGCTCCTCCTTCCACATTTCATGGAGACTCCTTCTCCTATTAAATCACTCATCATTGCTATGATTGGCTAGCTTTTTTAACTAGTTAGTAGTTCTTTTGGTTGGGAAGTGCTGCTAGTGTTTTTGAGTTTGATACATAGCTGGTGTGGGTGTGAGAAGTGTGGGATTGTTGATAGCTTGTGGAAGGTTGTGGAGTGCCCTTAACTTTGTGTTAAAGCTTATGAGTGAGAGAGAGACATTGTATGCTAAGAGATTCATCCTTGAAGAGTGAATTCTTGAGAAACATACTGGTTGGACCCTCTGAGAAGGCTTGTGACATCAAGACTTGGTTGTAAGCTTGCTCTTGATTCGTTATTACTACAATCAATGATGTTTTGCTATGTCTTGTATGTAATTTACTTGATAGCTCATGACTTCTTGACTTTATGAGTAAATAAATCATTGTTGTCTCTCAGTTACGTGCTTTGTTTTTTTTCCTTTGTATCGTTTTAGGTTAATCACTCATTGAGGAGAAGGAAGCATAAGCTAGAGCAGTGCAACGGAACTTCATCGACCACCGGTTTGAGGTAGCCTCCAACGATGACTATTTAAGGAAATCAATTGTTGATCTGTCTTTGTTGTGACTAGACCCACTCTAGGGCTAGAGGGGTTGCCTCTGTCCGCAGAGGGAACACTTTCCTACATCACAAGTTGGGCAAGTTCCAAGTTACACAGTAATTTGTGACTGTCCTCATCTTAGTCCTTCTGCTATGTCATGTGTCAAATAAACATGTTCATATCTTCCCAATGATGTAAGAAGATTAAGCAAATGTTCTCTGCTTCTGCAAATTGACCCTCATTCCCTAAGTTTCTGCTTCGTCGTGGGTAAAACTTTAATATATGCAATGTTCCCATGTCCATAATGGTCTTATCATGACTCCGTTGCAGGTGTACATCTGTTTCCCGCGACGGTCAGATTTCTAGGCCCAACGCGAGGTTACGAGTTGTATATAGCGATGATGGGTCTGCATGCATTGCCTCCTAGCGATGTCATCACGAATAATTAGTTTACCAACCACGATGATCCAGATTGGGTGAATTCGTTTCAATAGTCGGCCTTCTGGATGTCTCCAGACCTAGTTGTTGGGATAGTTTCGGTCGCCCTTCCCCCCTTTGGGATGGTAGTTCCGTCTTTTGTGCAACCATCCTTGAGGATAAGCTCCCTCTGCCTCATTTCATGGAGCCTCCTTCTCCTATAAAATCACTCACCATTGCTATGATTTGCTAGCTTTTTTAACTAGTTAGTAGTTCTTTTGGTTGGGTAGTGCTGCAAGTGTTTTTGAGTTTGATAGATAGCTGGTGTGAGTGTGACAAGTGTGGGATTGTTGACAGCTTGTGGAAGTGTTATAGAAATTTTTGGGCACTCCAAACCCAAGCATAAAATGTCCATAAACCAAGGGTTCATAAGTCCCTAAAAGTGTTGTTCTAACCCCTAAAGGAACAAGGTCAACTGATTACAGCTTCTCCCAGAAGTTCTCCATGAAAAACTGTTTAGAACTGGTCAAAACAGGATCATTTCAGCTGCTCCATAGGCAAAGTGCATTGCATCTCACCTAGGTACACTCTGTGGGTGCGTTGCATTTCAAAAATCTCTTCTATGGGGTGCGATGGGCGAGAAGTGACAAATGGCAGTGTCAATCTGCGAGGTGGAGAGGCATGGAATCTTCCAGAAACTTCTCCTGTGACACTTGCCTCTCTGAATTCGACCAAGGATGAGTAAGAGATCATCAATCTCCAAGTGGAAGCAAGAACTATCAGAGGGAAGACACTAATCAAATCACAAGCTGACTCATCTCCCTTACAGATATCTATATATGGATCCCTCATCCCAGAGATCCAGAGGCTGCAATTTTGCATCTTGTAAGGAATTGTTGTTGGTTTCTTGAGACAACATCATAGTGTTGGGTGATCAAAGCTTTGTATGAGGTGAAGAAGGGCTTACTTGCTAAGAGGATGATGTTGGGTCAGAACAACTGGTTGTAACTCCCTTGGCTCTTTCTTGATTATCAATAGAAGCTATTCAAGTTTTCCTCCATACTCTTGTGCCATTTATGTTTTATGCATTTGTATGGTCAATTTACATCTGATCCTAGATTGTTTATGATTATAGATCCATGTTCTTGTATAGTGTTATGCTACTTTGATCCTACAGGTACTCTGTGAAGCTGGGTGTACAAGGAATCAAGTAGCGAAGGACTATCAAGAGAGAGAGGAATCGAACTAGGAGATAAGCGCAAGATAGAGGTCGGTCTCCTTTGTTCTTCTCTCATCTATATTTCATAAAGAAAAAATGAAAGTAGCTTTACTTTGTTTGTTTCTAAGGTAGTTACCACACCTTAGTGGGATAAGTAGTTCTGTGTAGACACTTTTCGCTGTAACAAAATGGCGACTCCGTTGGGGAGCGACTAGGTTGTTTTTTTATCTTCCTTGTTGTTTATTTTATAAACTTATAGACGGAGCCTGAAGTCGAGCCAGGTAGCTTTCGAACTGCATTTGCTATGCAAATGCAAAGTAGATAAATGTCGCTTCAATCAATCTCCGGGATTTGTTTATGAATTAAACAACTGATTTACAAACTCTCTAATTTCCCTTGTGGTAGCTCTTGGAACCTCCTTAGATCTACCCTGATTGTTGATTTACTGATTACCATTTGCTCGACCAAAACCCCTGAACTGAACTGCAAACTGTGACCCGGAACCTGAGAAAAGTCTCGTCTCTGGCCCAGTGCAGGCTCTATTCTGTGAATCTGAAATTCAACGCACTTCCCAAGTGTAGTAGGTGCGCTGCATTTAAAGTTCACTGTGTTACAGGTGCACTGATCAGACTAGGCATTGTTCCTCAGTTTCGGTTTCTGTGTTCATTCTTTTCAGTTCTATTCATGAGTTTTGCTATTTGTAATCAGTATATCTCTGTTTGAAACCCCTTTCCTTACTGATATTCCGCCTCCATTGTGCAAAAGAACTATAAATGTTTTTGTGTATTTGTTGAGTCATTTTCAGTTCTCCTTTGCAAAAAAGTAACGTAATTGTACTGTCGTTCCTTGATTTGAAAGTGTCGCAAGTGTCATTTTCAGTCATAGGAGAGAGTTTGGTTGCTCTTGATAGTCGATTACCCTATTGCTATTGTATTCGTTCTGAATTTGTAGTTTTTCTAGTGTTGAAAGCAAGTATTCATTTCCGAATCGTAAATTGTTGTGATTGTCTCCATTTTTTATTTTGAAAAGAAACTTGTTAGTAATTGTCGCTTGAAAAGTAATTCAGATTTGTGCATTAGCTTTCTGTTTATCATTCACAACTAAGAAAGCCGAAAACAAATACATGCATGTGCATTTGCATTTAGACTGTTTGATTGGTTTTATTTAGGACAGTGCATTTAGTGTGTGCTCTTTGCTCTTTGTGAAAGAATATTGTCTCTCTTGTTGGAATTTTGGCACAGGTGTGGCGCTACGGTACAGGTGTTGTCCTTGATGGAAACTCTCTTTGATGACAGATCTCAGTCCAGACTACAAGAATGAAGAGAAATCTCATACACGCAGGTTCATTAAGCCCAAGTTGCGTATACACGCTGGTACACTATATACTAAGTCGCAGATACGCAGGCTCGCTATATACGAAGTCGCGTATACACGCAGTTTCATGAACAGAAAAGAGCGTACATGTCGAGAAGCTTCCTTTTGGTCTGTGGTAGTTAGTCCTCGATACTTGAGCCTATGTTTTTGACCAAGGTATCTCGATAGACGTGTTGATCCCTAGTTTTGAAGTTGTTGGTATTGGATTAATATGGTTTTGGCCCGTGGTATTGAGTAAGGCCTAAGACTATAAAAGGAGAAGAAGATCATTAGGCAAGCGCATCTAAAAAAAGGTCTTGAATATCTGAAGAAGTATGAGATCCAGTATGCAGGTTATGGGTTGATGATGCATTGCTTGATCTGAGCTAAGGAGGGATCTCACCAGTTGATGGAGAACCAGATCTAAGGATAGATCGGGATCAAATGGTTTGAAATGAACTATCGTTATATGGTTGATTATGTGTATTTTTAGATCTGCATACTAACGCAATGTTATGTTCTGAGTATGACTGATGTCTGGTACAACTGCAAGTTATGAGAAATTATTTTTAGATCTGTACGCAGGTTGTCTTTGGTAAAAGCACGTGTCTATGCAGGTTGGCTTCATTGAAGTAGCGTATATCTTTTGAAGCTTAATTTTTGGGGTTGCAGTTGGGTCTGACTGTTATTACAGAGTTCTGTAGTCTGCTCTGTGTTCTGGTGATTGGGTGTTGACAGGGTTTCAGTGGTTCAGTGATTCAAAGATTGAAGATGCTAGTATTGGTTGTTTTGTGCTTCAATGATCTGTTATGAAAATTGATGAATTGTGGTCTTCAGATTGTAATATTGTGCTTCAAGAATATCCAGCCTGAAAATGTATGAAATGTGGTACCTGAAGGAAAGAAGATTGTAGGCCAGCACCTACGTACTAGTATCTTAGCTAGTACAAGAGCAAAGGGGGTTGGAGCTCCCTTCCAAGAGAGTCATGAAAACGAGAGAAGGTTGTAGCCTTCTGCAGGTTGTAGCCTGCGTACTAGTATAAGGCTGCACTAGTACAAAAGATTGTAAACTGAAGTTTCTTATTAAAGAAAGATAGAGACGACTTGCAACAGGTAGTTTTCACCCACATTGGGTTTCCACCTTATATCATGGTGTTCATGTGTGTGGATTTTGTGTGATGATCCGTTCTATTATACTGCACCTATTAATATGGTTAATAATTTCCTGATGCATTTACTGAAGATAAACTAACTGAATCATAAGATTTTTGGTTATACGCTGGTTTCTTTAGACACAGTAGCGTGTACACGCTAGTTCACTTAACTGAAGTAGCATATATGTTTCTGAGTATGAAAAAGTTTTATTAATCTGATAATACTGATTCACCCCCCACTCTCAGTATTATTTCCAACATCTCTTTCCTTAGTAGCTAGGATTTTCATTGCACAAAGAAGATAAAAGACTATTTATCATCTTAGATTGCATTTTAGGAATTGTACATCTACATCTCGCGGTGAACCTGAAAGGCAAATTTCTTAAGCAAGATCAACTATAAAATAAATTTAATGAATCTAAAAACACTTTTGAACCTAACGCACAACATCTAGAAGTCTAGGCTAGAGACGTATTCCGGCGTCGTAAAGCCTGGTAACTGTTGTTCTCACTGATGGTTGGGTGATTCCTCCACTTTGAGACGATAAGTGCCAGTACA
The DNA here is from genome assembly GCA_031772625.1 of Pinus tabuliformis. Classification (NCBI taxonomy): domain Eukaryota; kingdom Viridiplantae; phylum Streptophyta; class Pinopsida; order Pinales; family Pinaceae; genus Pinus; species Pinus tabuliformis. Next base: position 804,964,306 of record CM062805.1, on the reverse strand, counting down.
GACTTGTGCTCCCACGTACCGTCGAGTGTAATTTGGGAGACCACAATAGGCTTAATCCTTTATCCATAGGAAGCTGTGTCTGCCGCCCTATCGATCGCAATGCACTGAACACAACATTCAGGAAGATTGACTGTCGTACCGTAAAAAGTATTATGCAGTTTTGTGATTGGTTTGGTAATCCCTCTGCCTAGATTTCCAGAGCAGTCCCTTTCGTCCCTTTTCAGACTCCTTAACAGAAAAGGTCCATCTGAGCACTTGTCACTTCAGGCTCATTAAAAATCGAAGGCGACTAGAGTCATCTTTTGTTTTTTCTCGAATCTTTAAAATTGAAAAAAAAGTTGTGTCAAAGTGTCTAAAATTTATTTTAAACGGAATAATGATCACCCTTTCCTACGTTGATCTTAGGTTGAGAAAATGGAATCCACCAACCAAGGAATTCCCCTTGGAGGAAATCCTAGTCCCTTCTCCTCTTGGGGAGATGTTGGTGCGCCCCATGTGGCCACATTTTCACTTCCAAGTTTGACAATCGGCTTGCCCGTATGGCTCTTCTCAACCTCTGTCGTTCAGAACACCGCAATTCCTGAACAATCGAGTCAGCAATTAGACGAATCCAGAGTTACCCACCAACCTTCTACTTCCTCCAATTCTTCCTCTCCTCCTTCCTCTTCGCTTGATGGGGCTGGTAAAGCCAAAAATCAAGTACCTGAGAAGAATAAGGAAAAGAAGAAGAAAGAGAAGAAGAAGAAGGAGCCAAAAGCGAAAGGGGGCAACCAAGCGTCGTCTAGTGAAAATCCACACACTGAATCGACCAGGCCTAAGTCGCCATGTGTCATTTTCAAAGGAGACCACTATCATCGAGATTGTCCCTGCATCCCTCGGATCTTAAGGGACTGGTCTCCTCATTTGCACAACCCGTTGTCGTCAACCTCTGATTATCATGTTGAAAACACACCGTCGACTAGTGAAAGTGAAGCCCCAGGACAAAAAGGAAAATATAGGTTTCCTTCTAAACTGTGTGAAGGCGATCATGCCGTCCACCATTGTCCCTTCTTAGATGAGGCTAAAAGAGTTTTGGACAATCGTCCGGTTTAACCGTTACGACTTCCTCATGGATATAAAAAAATCTTGCCTAGTCCGTCGCTAGTTGAAAATGCGGCTGACCCGCCCAGGTGGTCAGCCGAAGCATCTATCATTGAATACAAACCATCTAAACCCATACCAGACAAAAGTCAAAAGGTTGAGGCGGCAGTTGACCCAGTCTTGCCTTCAGAGGTTCCATCTTCAGATGATATAGTCACAGAAGAGAATAAGGATGACACCGTCAAAATTATTTTCATAAGCACAGACTCCGATGAACATGGTGGCAATTTACCCATTCCTACTGCAGGAAGGAAGTTCTTCAGAGTCATACCCGGTTGTCTATTCGGTCCCACCTCCTAGCAACCTAGTTGTTTCCTTCGACTGGAATCAATTAGGCAGACCCCGTTTACCAGCTAGTGTACCATTCTGAATTATTGCTCAAATATATAGAATGGTTATAGCTGGTACCATCATAGATGAAGGGGCTTCTATGAGTATCCTTTCCTCGACTGCTTGGAAAGCGCTTGGTTCGCCATCGCTTTTGCCTAAGATGAGAAATCTAACAGGCTTTGACAAAGGAACCAGTCGACCGTTAGGGATTTTTCCCATTGTGCCCATAACATTGAGAGGGAAAACCATTCACATGAACGTAATGGTAGTTCAAGGACCCCTGGATTATAATCTACTCCTTGGACGAAACTATATTTATTGCATGGGAGCCATTGTCTCATCACTCTTTAGAGTAATGTGTTTTCCGCACGAAGGAAGAGTGGTCAAGCTCGTAGACCAGCTTTCATTTCTCGGATCACGCATGGAAAATAGTCATATACCATCCCTAAATGGTCTTTTCACACGAGGAATGTCTCATCAATCTCCAGTCTGTCCACCTGATGAGCGCGAGTGATTCGGGGACATGACTGAATCCCAGGGGGCATGCACCCTGGTCTGCTTCGGCAGGAAAACTTCGGGTATAGGGTAGGTTTCCACGAGAGATATATGACTAGTATGTACTCCCGTCTATGATTAGAAAAGGGGGTTAGACTGGAATAAGATTCCCTCATCAAAGTTATGTGAGTGGATTGTCTCACCTTTTTCTATTTTGGTAGACATCGCCGAAGAAGTGTTTTGTTTGCAGTGTGAATAGAACAATCTTTGGTAACCTGAAAGAGGTAGACCTTTCTTGATAAAACAATTTTTTTGTCGGTAGAATGAAAGGTGGCCCTGAAGCTTTACTTTATACATGGGGGCATGCAAACCTTTTGGCGTGCAAGAGAAGAGCGACCATTTATTTTTTTAAATTGGTAGGTCCTCTAACCCTTTAAACTTGGAGGATTGGTCATTTCTTAACTTGCATAAAGAAAGGATGTGGGGAAAAACTCTAAAAATTTCCGTTTTCATATATGAGACATTCTTATTATATGACTGGATTATCGAGCAGTTTTAGCACATAGTTCAAGCTTGTTAAAAAATAAACATAAGTCATGAGCAAATGTTTCTCCCTTCATTTAAGCTCATTAAAAAATGAACTATTTCCCGGTAAATAACCATCGTGAATGTAGTACTTAAGCCTTTAAAGCCTTGGTCGTGTTCTCATCATCACCTCCACTCTGTATTGGCTGATCATTCACCTCCATTTGATTGTTTACCCCTTTTTGAGGAACAACTATGAAGAGTGATACCACTAGCCATCCTTGTAACACTGCCGTGATTGCAAAACTCCAAACCTTACCTGGAATTAGCTGCTACCCAATTTTATCACTCGTTCCTCAAAAGACGAGTCACCTTTAAGCTCCTTTCAACTGACTCGTAAAATATGAAAATATTGCCAAGCCATTGGCCTCTCTAGCTCGTTAAAGGGACTGGAAGTGCTATCCCTCCTTTAGATTTTAATCTTTTTGGACCTGAGGGATTATTACACAAAAGGATCGAGCGCTTGTTTTATTCGGCTCGTTAAAAGTATCGAAAATTCATCCCTTCTGTATTGTTTTATAATTTTTTGGACTTAAGGGATTAGATGACAAAAAAGGAATTTTTGAGTTTACTTTACGTCCCTTTTCAGACTCTCTAAAATTGAAAAGGACCGAGTTATCTTTGTCGTTAAACTCGTTAAAACTTAATAGCGAAAAACTTGTCCATAGCAGATAAGAACGAGTTTCACTATCGCTAGGCTCGTTAAAACATAGCGATGGGTTTGCCCGAAGGGAAAATTATAGAACAAGCATATGTTATCCTCCTCAAGCTTGACAAAAATAAAGAGGTACTGGTCAGCAATGACTAGGGAAAAATTGGGAAGAAAACTTGAAGAAACTTTGTTGGTAGCAAGTCGCTCTTGAACATGACACTTTCACTCCACATCCAAGTTGGGTTGGGTTGTTTCATTCACCGGTCACATCACCATGGTCCCATCACACCATCCGCATTTGGGGTTAATGCTACCAATCCATCACATCAATGTCACCGATATGTTCAAGAGAAGTCATTCATAGAATTCACCTGTGTCTCACCCGCTACAATACATTTACACTCCATTCTTTCATGACCGCCAACTTGAAACTTATATCACCAGATCGTTTTCACCTCCATTAAAATCATTTGCTCCGTTCCGTGTCATTGATGTAGGATTCATTAAGGCCCTCGTATGACGGATCGCTTCTTGTTGACATCAGCTCATTATCCAAGAAGTCGATCTAGGAACACCCCGTTTAGTACTTTGAAGTTTGCATGCCTCAATGGCAAGTTTCTCACTTCCGGCGACAAGTTTACATCAATGGCCTTTGACCAAAATATTTTGTGTGGTGTTCGACGCCAAGTCCTTTATTCACACCACGTGAATTGTACTGCAGTACCTTGAGGGTCATTATCATTATCGGTGATTCCTATTGCGTCTGTTAACAACTTACATCATTGGCTGGTAATCAGGCGATGTCTTTCCATGTTTGACACCAGAACATCTCTCACATGGATAGACTTGTACTTCGAGTGAAGATCGAACGAGATTGAAGATCCCGGATCTAGTTTCATCCATTCGGGCTGCGATATATATATTTAGGGAAATAAAGACATCAAATGTACATCATTGCTGCACAGATAATCATCCAATCAAAGGGATGATGACTCTACCAGAATCATTAGTCTACACTCAAACGATTGTCTGTCCTATGTACATGAAAATGAATTTATAAAGCTGAGCATGGGAATGCCCGCCTCAGCTAGATCATGAAAATATTATGAAGATAATGTATTGTATTGTATCTTATTACAGGTCTCCTCCGAGCTTGAAAGAACTTTGGATCCTCATAATAAAGAATTTCACCCGACATCAAAAGATTAACGACCTCATGCTTTAGGGGAAAACTGTTATAGACATTTTTGGGCACTCCAACCCCAAGCATAAAATGTCCATAAACCAAGGGCTCCTAAGTCCCTAAAAGTGTTGTTCTAACCCCTAAAGGAACAAGGTCAACTGATTACAACTTCTCCCAGAAGTTCTCCACGAAAAACTGCTCAGAACTGGTCAAAACAAGATCATTTCAGCTGCTCCATAGGAAAAGTGCGTTGCATCTCACCTAAGTACACTATGTGGGTGTGTTGCATTTCAAAAATCTTTTCTATGGGGTTCAATGAGCGAGAAGTGACAAATGGCAGTGTCAATCCGCGAGGCAGAGAGGCATGGAATCTTCCAGAAACTTCTCCTGTGACACTTGCCTCTCTGAATTCGACCAAGGATGAGTAAGAGATCATCAATCTCCAAGTGGAAGAAAGAACTATCAGAGGGAAGACACTAATCAAATCACAAGCTGACTCATCTCCCTTACAGATATCTATATTTGGATCCCTCATCCCAGAGATCCAGAGGCTGGAATTTTGCATCTTGTAAGGAATTGTTGTTGGTTTCTTAAGACAACATCATAGTATTGGGTGATCTAAGCTTTGTATGAGGTGAAGAAGGGCTTACTTGCTGAGAGGATGATGTTGGGTCAGAACAACTGGTTGTAACTCCCTTGGCTCTTTCTTGATTATCAATAGAAGCTATTCAAGTTTTCCTCCATACTCTTGTGCCATTTATGTTTTATGCATTTGTATGGTTAATTTACATCTGATCCTAGATTGTTTATCATTATAGATCCATTTTCTTGTATAGTGTTATGCTACTTTGATCCTACAGGTACTCTGTGATGCTGGGCGTACAAGGAAGAAAGTAACGAAGGACTATCAAGAGAGAGAGGAATCGAACTAGGAGATAAGCGCAAGATAGAGGTCGGTCTCCTTTGTTCTTCTCTCATCTATATTTCATAAAGGAAAAACGAAAGTAGCTTTACTTTGTTTGTTTCTAAGGTAGCTACCACACCTTAGTGGGATAAGCAGTTCTGTGTAGACACTTTTCCCTGTAATAGGAAGGTTGTGGAGTGCCCTTAACTTTGTGTTAAAGCTTATGAGTGAGAGAGAGACATTGTATGTTGGGAGATTCATCCTTGAAGAGTGAATGCTTGAGAAACATACTGGCTGGACTCTCTAAGAAGGCTTGCTCTTAGTTCATTATTAATACAATCAATGATGTTTTCCTATGTCTTGTATGTAATTTACTTGATAGCTCATGACTTCTTGACTTTATGAGTAAATAGATAATTTTTGTTTCCCGGTTATGTGCTTTGTTTTTTTTCCTTTGTATTGTTTTAGGTTAATCACTCATTGAGGAGAAGGAAGTGGAAGCTGGAGCAGTGCAATGGAACTTCAGCGACCACCAGTTTTTGTTAGGCCTCCAATGATGACTGTTTAAGGAAATCAATTGTTGATCTGTCTTTGTTGTGACTAGACCCACTCTAAGGCTAGAGGGGTTGCCTCTATCCGGAAAGGGAACACTTTCCTACATCACAAGTCGGCGACTCCACTGGGGAGTCTATCCTATGTTCTTCTCTTGTTTGCTTTTTCTTGATTTTGAGTTGATGTCTTTTGGATTTTGGGATTGAACCATCAGTCTTTTGGGTTACCTAGGTCAATCTAGGAAATCCCTTTATTGCCTGTAAGGATAGACTGGTTTGTCTAGGAGTTTTCATTTACCTTTCATTGTTTTTAAGTTCGTCACTGAAAAAATTTAAACAGTCGTGCCAACGTCATGTTGTTTCTATTTTGGAAGTCTATGCGTCGCTGAATCCTGTCACACAGTTGCGACGATTCCTGAAATCGGTCCGTCGCGTGGAAGGCATTTACTTTCGTGACGACATCGCTCTATTGCTACAACTAATGTCTTATCAGCACTAGTTGCTTATGTTATGCCCGTAGCGATTCCTGTAGAACTGTTTTTCTCAATTCTACCTAATGAATTCATCAGTCTAGTTAATCCCTTGTTGCCCTTCTCTTATTTATTAGTTTGTTTTAATTTCTTTTAGTTAAGGTGCTTATTCTTCAGTTTCATTGAAGTGAATCTTTTATTTTTGGGTTTTGTGACCTGGTTTTTCAAGTTTTGAATTATTTGGCTTGGTTACTTGCCTGTCCAAAGATTCATCCGCAACCCTCCTGTTGGTTTGCTTGAGGTTTTTCCATTGCTTGTTTCTTGTTGATTGGTTTTTAGTGTTACTTATTGAACCAATTTTCATATTGATTCGGTTGTTTCACTACCAGAAATAGATTACAATTGTTTGGGTCAATCAGTTTCACGCTTGCTTGTTTGTTTCTTTAGAATTCAAAGCTATCAAAATCAAAAGATTCCAATAGTATACAAAAGTGCAAGTTTATGTGCATTTCAAATTTTCGTGTTTGAGAAATTGAAAAGAGAACTCTAAATCTTTCATTATTAGTATCAATACATCGTGAGATTAGTGTATTGATGCATTGTGTTTCTTAGTGTTTGCATTCACTTGTGTTTTCTTGGGGATGAACTTCCTACCCTCCTTTAAGTAGGTTTTCATCGAAATGAAAGATGCTTTACTCATTCTAGTTGCATCCTAGGTTTTGTAATACATACAGTATGGCCTGGAAATTGAAACATAATTCAAGATCAACTCTAAAATGAACTGAATGAACCTAACAATGCATTGGAACCTAACACACATTATTTAGAGTTCTAGGCTAGAGACATGCTCCAGCGTCGTTAAACCTAGTCACTATTGCTTTCACTTAAGGTTGGGTGATTCCTCCTTCTGTGACTCAATAGCTGCTAGTACGGACTTGCGCTCCCAGTACCGTCAAGTATATGTTGGGAGACCCCACTAGGTTATCATCCTATATCCTTAGGAAGCCATGTCTGCCGCCTTGCAAATCGTAACACACCGAACACAATATTCAGGAAGATTGACTACCGTACGGAAAGTCCTTGGTTTTCGTATGATCGCCAAGGTGTATATGCAGTTTTACGGGTTGTTTGGTAAACCTTTTGCCTAGTTCTCTAGAGTAGTCACTTTTGTTCCTTTTCTACTCCTTAAAAGAAAAGGTCCATCTGAGCACTTGTCCTTTCAGTCTCATTAAACCTCGAAAGAGATAGAGTCACCTTTTCATCCTTTTTTCGACTCTTGAAACATGAAAAGGTCAAGTTTTGTTCCTATGTCATAAAATTTATTGCCCACAAAATATTCCTAGTTATGGTTAAGTTTTTCATTTTTAGGCTCGTTCCCGTTGGCAACTTCCCTTGAGTGTATCGACCAAGGTCTTCCCTCAGATGGGAACCCTGGTCCATTTCCTTCTTTTGGAAATTCCGGTGCTCCGTATATGGCAACAGTGTCTTTACCTGGGTTAACTATCGGTTTGCCCATGTGGTTTTTTTCAACCTCGGTGGTCTCAAGCGTCATGACCCCTATTCCACTGTCTCCTTCATCTGAACCATGACATGCTGATTCCAAGGTTGAGCCTATGCCTTCTTCCCCTATTTCTTCCTCCTCCTCTCCTCCTTCACTTGGTGAAAGTTTCACATCTAGTAACCAGGAGACTAAGAAGAAGAAGAAGTCTGATAAATGCGAGGCCACCTGTGCAGCTATTGCTCTGATTACATCTCAGGTCAGAACCCCTTCTGCTCCTCTGCAGAAGGTTAATTTTCCTTGTAAATTATGCAAGGGAAACCCTCTTCTTCGTGATTGTGCTGGCATTCCTAGGGTCTTGGAAGTATGGTCTCATGATCTGACTCATCCCTCATCATCCTCTGAAGCTCATGACGATGCTACCCTATTGACTAGAAGTGGTAAGAAGAAAGGGAAGATTTGATTCCCCTGAAGGATATGTGAAGGAAACCATCCCCTTCACCTTTGTCCACTCATGGATAAAGCCTCAGCTGTTTTGGAAAGTCTTATAGCTTCTTCGCTTCCACTTATAGTTGGTTATCAGAGGCTCTCTTCAGAACCTCTCCCTGTTGACAAAGATATTAAAATATATTCTTCTCTTGTCCACCCGTCTCTTCTTGAACCTGGCTGTGCTCAGCCCATTCTTGACCAACCATTGGTCAGAAAGAGTGTCGAATTGGGTTCTCCACTAGTGGACCACTTTGTTCCCGATGAGTATCATGATTCTACTGCTCATGTTCTTCTTGTCTCGTCAGATTCTCCAGAGTCCGAGAATGACCCTCCTATCCCAATTGATTTAGAGGGTCCTTCTTCACCTCCTTTAGAGCATGGGAGCAATCATATGATACCCCCACCAAGTAGTTCAGTCATTTCCTTCGATTGGAGTCATTTGACTGCATTTCGCCTTCCATCCTACGTGCCTTTCCAGATTACCGTACATGCCTATGATAAGGCAGTACTTGGCACTATCTTGGATGAGGGTGCATCGGCTAGCCTCATGCCTTTCACTACTTGGAAAGCTTTGGGATCCCCATAGCTTGTGTCAGTCACGTAGAATCTGTTGCCACTTGATGGAGGAACCAACCGACCTTTGGGGATCCTTCTAAAGTTTCCTGTTACTTTGGGAGGCAAAACCATCTATATAGACGTAATGGTTGTCCAAGGTGCTTTAGAGTTCAGTCTTCTCCTTGGTCGTGACATGTTTACACCATGGGGGCCCTTGTCTCTTCACTTTTCCATGTGGTTTGTTTTCCACATGATGGAAGAATGGTGAATATTGATCAATTATCGTTTTTAGTCCCCAGGTGCCTCTTGTGCAGCCGTCATCCCCCATCGGTTCTTATCCATAAGCAGTACCTTCCTTGCCACATGTCAATCATGTGGCTACACGTTTCGTCTCTACATCTGTTGATGATCATGCAGCTGGTCTCGTACATCATGTACTAGGGGCATTGGAACCTGATCTATCATTAGTGCCTCATGACATGTATTCCTCTCGGAGTGCATTTCTTCCATCCCACGAAGACCTCTTGGGAGCCATGTTCTCATATGGCCCATGAACACGATCATGGAGAATATTTCCTTGTATTTTGTCAATCTTGTTAAAAAATGAAACAAGGATCACTGAGGATGTTTCTTTCTTGTGTCAACCTCGTTAAAAAATGAAATAAGGAGTGTTGAGGAAAGTTCTTGATCTTGTGTCAACCTCGTTAAAAAATAAAACAGGGCTATGAGGATAGTTCTTTTACTGTGTCAATCTCATTAAAAAATGAAACAACTCTCTTTTCCAAATCGAGTATTTGATTAAGATCTCATAAAATCCAAGTCGAGTCTTTTCAAGACCTTGAAAGTGAACCTTCATTCCATCCACCTCATTGAATGCAATGAAGCTTAGGGGGCATGTACCTCGATTTGCGTTATTATGTTGGGGGCATGCGAACTTATAACAAGCATGGTTTTTCATTTCAAGCTTGTGTAAACATGAAACGGAATTCAAGCAAATTTCTCCATGGTTCAAGATTGTGTAAAAATGAACCCATACCCGATTTACATCTCGTGATTGTTGTTTTTCATCCACTAAATTCTGCTAGATGAGCCTTGGTTGTTTCATTCCATCACCACCATCTCTTTGGCCAATCATATGCTTTCAGTTGGTTTTTTTTCCTTTCCTGAGGAACCACAACGATGAGTGGTTTTATTAGCTAGCCTCTTGACCATTACATGTTTTGAGTAGTTACACGATTTCCAAAACCAGTTGCTACCCTTTATACCACTTGTTCCTCTAGAACGAGTCACCTTTAAGCTCTTTTTTGACTCGTAAAATATGAAAAGATTGCCACGTATTTTTCCCTTTTTGACTCGTTAAAGAGAATAAAAATGGCGGTCCACTTTCAGCTCTTTTCCAACCGTATAAACGTGAAAATATTGCCTGAATTTTGTCGTTTCAATTTCAATATTGGTTACGAAACGACATGTCTACGATCGCTTTTCTACTCTTTCGGATCGAGGTCACTAATTACGAAAATTACTCCTTGATTGTAATGATCAAGCAGTTCTCTCGAGTATTATTTTATACTTTTTTGGGCTCAAGGGACATAGATCTATGAAAAATGATGCCCCTGGAGTTTTCTTTTCTGTGTCATTTTCAAACTCTCTAAACATGAAAAAGACTCCAAGTTTTACCTATGTCGGACTCGTTAAACCCTGACAAAATTGGACTCGTCACCATGACGAGACTTGAGCTTCTCCTCTGTAGGGCTCGTTAAACTATTATTTGACCGAAGGTCAAACTTATATTACAAGCATATGCTATCCCCTTCAAGCTTGTTTTCAAAAATAATTGGGGTACTCGCTAGCAATGGTGGGGGAAAAATTTGGAAGTCATCATTGGTTACCTGCGGCAGCTAGTCACTCTTAAACATCGACACTTTTTCTTCTTGTCGGGTTGGGATATCCACATCGTGAGTTGGCCTTCTGGGGTTTTGGGTTGCCATTTTTCCTCATTCCATCTGATCCGCGTTACCTCCATTGAGCCTCTAATCTCTTGGTACTAAAATGCTGCCACATTCTAGAGTCGTGTCGCTGATATGTTCAAGAGTATAATCCTTCTACAATTCACATCCTTACCTCCTCTGATATTCTATTTCACCATCTACCACTTTTTCTTTATCTCGTGTCATTGATGGGGGAATTATCATGGCCCTCCTGCAACGGATCATCTCTTATCGACACTAGCTCCTTATCCAGGAGATTGATCTAGAGATCCCTTTGGGTACCTTCGAACTTGCATGCCTCAATGGCAAGTTCTTCATGCCTAATGACATACTTTCATCATTAGTCTTCGATTGGGTGATTCCATGAGTGTTTGAATTTAGCTCATTTTTCACACTTAGTGGATTGTACTAGACAATACCTTGAGATCCATTCGCATTATTGATGGTTTCTCTCGCGCTTGTTAACGGTTTTCCTCACTGACCGGTAATCAAGCGACTTTCTATCATGTTCGACTTCAGCACATCTATTCACATGATAGGATTTGTACTCTGATCGGTTGGGTTTTAAGACCCCAAACTAAGATTACATATGTTCGGGTTGCGTGGATTGTTTCGTGATTACATATATGAGTCTTCATTGATGGCTGTGACCATACCTTTGTCATTATTATGGTCTTATCAACTGGTTGGTTGCATCCATACCACAGACCAAGTTTCATATGTCTTATGGATGGCTGCGCCCATGCCTCGACTATATGTATTTCACTATCACAGATATCAGTTGTACTTGCACCTATAGGATCTTCAAGGTGGTTCCATTTCAAACAGTTTCATAAAGCATTTCACCCCTCCCACTCTCTCGGGTTTCACGCTTTAGGGGGCATCTGTTACACAGTAATTTGTCACTGTCCTCATCTCAGTCCTTTTGCTGTGTCATGTGTCAAATAAACATGTTCATATCTTCCCACTAATGTAAGATGATTAAGAAAATGCTCTCTGCTGTTGCAAATTGACCCTCATTCCCTAATTTTCTGCCTCGTCATGAGTAAAACCTTAATATACATGATGTTCCCATGTCCATAACGGTCTCATCGTGACACCCTCATAGGTGTACATCTGTTTCCCATGATGGTCATATTTCTAGACCTGGTGAAAGGTTACGAGTTGTATATAGCAATGATGGGTCTGCGTGCATTGCCTCCTAGCGATGTCATCGCGAAGAATTAGTTTACCGCCCGTGATGATCTAGATTGGGTGAATTCATTTCAAACGTTGTCCTTCTGGATGTCTCCAGACCTGGTTGTTGGGATAGTTTGGGTCGCCCTTCCCCCCTCTAGGATGGTAGTTCCGTCTTTTGTGCAACCATCCTTGAGGATAAGCTCCCTCTCCCTCATTTCATGGATCCTCCTTCTTCTATAAAATCACTCACCATTGCTATGATCTACTAGCTTTTTAACTAGTTAGTAGTTCTTTTGGTTGGGTAGTACTGCTAGTTTTTTTGAGTTTGATAGATAGCTAGTGTGAGTGTGACAAGTGTGGTATTGTTGATATCTTGTGGAAGGTTGTGGAGTGCCCTTAACTTTGTGTTAAATCTTATGAGTGAGAGAGAGACATTGTATGTTGGGAGATTCATCCTTGAAGAGTGAATGCTTGAGAAACATACTAGCTGGACCCTCTGAGAAGGCTTGTGACGTCAAGACTTGGTTGTAAGCTTGCTCTTAAGTCATTATTAATACAATAAATGATGCTTTCCTATGTCTTGTATGTAATTTACTTGATATCTCATGAATTCTTGACTTTATGAGTAAATAGATCATTGTTGTTTCCCGGTTACGTGCTTTGTTATTTCTTCCTTCATATTGTTTCAGGTTAATCAATCATTGAGGAGAAGGAAGCGAAAGCTGGACTAGTGTAATGGAACTTCATCAACCACTGGTTTGAGGTAGGCCTCCAATGATGACTGTATAAGTAAATCAATTCTTGATCTATCTTTGCTGTGACTAGACCCACTCTAGGGCTAGAGGGGTTGCCTCTGTCCACAGAGGAAACACCTTCCTACATCACAAGCAACACATCAACCACTGTCGCCTTTTCAACAGAACCAACTATTGAAGCACACACCCTTGGCCCATGCCTTCCAACGAACAAAAGACCGAGCACCGCTGCTACGAATGATTCTAAATTTATCCATCTTATTTCCCAAGCACCTCAACTGTAGAAACCATGCTTAGCCAAACATATCGTCAGAAGGGCTCCCAAGAAACAAGCTTCCGAAACCCCTATAGAAGCACATTGGTGGAAAGAAAAACAAAGGATGAGTGGGACAAGCACAAGCATGGCTTGCAGGCACACACATGAAAAAACAAGCGTTACCACAAGACAAACAACCAACAATGTTCCCGCAAAAAACCAAACCCGCTCCCCTAGAGACACACCACACAGTCCTACATTGCAATAGAAACCCAACCAACCCGAACCAAAAAAGAAAATTCCTGCTATCAATGATCCTACCGTAGGTTCACCTACGGTAACCTTGTTACAACTTCTCCTTCCTCTAAATGATAAGGTTCAATGAACTTCTCACGACATTGACGGCGTGAACCACCATCATCGATGCAATCCAAACACTTCACTGGATCATTCAATCGGTAGGAACAACGGGCGGTGTGTACAAAGGGCAGGGACGTAGTCAACACGAGTTGATGACACACGCTTATTAGGAATTCCTCATTGAAGACCAATAATTGCAATGGTCTATCCCCATCACAATGAAATTTGAGAATATTTCCCGATCCTCTCGATCCAAGAAGAAAAACTCATTGGCTGCATTAGTGTAGTGTGCGTGCGGCCCAGAACATCTAAGGGAATCACAGACCTATTATTTCCTCAAACTTCAATGGCATAAACCGCCATAGTCCCTCTAAGAAGCTGGCCGCGAAGGGGAACCTCCACGTATTTAGTTAGCAGGCTGAGGTCTCGTTTGTCATCAGAATTAACCAGACAAATCACTCCACCAACTAAGAACAGCCATGCACCACCACCCATAGAATCAAGAAAGAGCTCTCAATCTATCAATCCTTACTATGTCTAGACCTGGTAAGTTTTCCTGTGTTGAGTCAAATTAAGTCGCACGCTCCACTCCTGGTGGTGTCCTTCCATCAATTCCTTTAAGTTTAAGCCTTCTGACTATACTCCCCCCGGAACCCAAACACTCTGATTTCTCAGAAGGTGCTGGCGGAGTCCTTAGAGCAACATCCACTGATCCCTCGTTGGCATCGTTTATGGTTGAGACTAGGATAGTATCTGATCATCTTTGAGCCCCCAACTTTCGTTCTTGATTAATGAAAACATCCTTGGAAAATGCTTTCGCAGTGGTCCATCTTTCATAAATCTGAGAATTTCACCTCTGACAATGAAATACGAATGCCCCCGATAGTCCTTATTAATCATTATTCTGGTCCCAAATGCCGACACAATAGGACCAGACTCCTATCACGTTATTCCATGCTAATGTATTTAGAGCATAAGCTTGCTTTGAGCACTCTAATTTTTTCAAAGTAATAGTGCCAGAGCTGCGACCCAGAAATTTAAGGCTAGGAGCATGCTGCCAAAAAAAGGAACAGAAGGGCAGTTGCACATCGAGTAGGCGGACCGATCTTTACGACCCAAGATCCAACTACGAGCATTTTAACTACAACAACTTAAATATACTCTATTGGAGATGGAATTACCGCGGCTACTAGCACTAGACTTGCCCTCCAATGGATCCTCGTTAAGGGATTTAGATTTTACTCATTCCAATTACCCGACTCGATGAGCCCAGTAATGTTATTTATTGTCACTACCTCCCCATGTCAGGATTGGGTAATTTGCACGCCTGTTGCCTTCCTTGGATGTGGTAGCTATTTCTCAGGCTCCCTCTCGGGAATCGAAACCTAATTCTCTGTCACCTGTCACCACCATGGTAGGCCTCTATCTTAACATCGAAAGTTGATAGGGCAGAAATTTGAATGAAACATTGCCAGCACAAGGGCTGTGCGATCCGTCGAGTTATCATGATTCACCGAAGAAGCGAGCAAGCCCACGCCGACATTTTATCTAAAAAATGCATCCCTTCCAAAGAGTCGGGACTTGGTGCACGTATTAGCTCTAGAATTACTACAGTTATCCAAGTAGTATGGTACCATCAAAAAAACTATAACTGATTTAATGAGCCATCCACAGTTTCATAGTCTGAATTAGTTCATACTTAGACATGCATGGCTTAATCTTTGAGACAAGCATATGACTACTGGCAGGATCAACCAGGTAGCACCCTCCCACTTCAAAGGGCATTCCAGGTGCTCTCTTACCAAGAGCCAACCTGAACACCCATCAAGTCAAAGAGATGTCAAAATATCATGTAAAACTTTTATGCTTTGCACCTCTTGCATCCCAAGAAGGAAGCACATGCAACATGCCAAGGACATGGCGAACAAATGGGTAGACCTACTGAGCCACAATGCACCAAGGCCACTCTAGAGTTTGCAACCACACCCCAACCAACAAGAAAACGAGTGATCACTCACCCACTCCCTTAGAAATGCCTCCAAAAGCCTCCACGCCTCGCACCGAGGCCACCTAGGAGTCCACCCGGATAGCAGCAATGGTGGACCTCGATCTCCCGATCGCCTATGGCAGCCTCAATGCAAAGGAAATAAATGGAGAACGACCAACCACGCAACCTCTATATTATAAATTATCCCCAACCCTCCATGCCCCGCACCGAGGCCACCTAGGAATCCACCCAGACAATAGCAACGATGGACCTCAATTTCCCAATCGCCTGTGGCAGCCTCGATGCGAAGGAAATAAAAAGAGGATGACCGATCACAAATACTATCATAGAGAGGCCATACAAACCTCCTCGCCCCGCACTGATGCCACCTAGGAGTCCACTCGGACAGTAGCAACAGTGGACCTCGATCAGATGATCACCTGCGGCAACCTCGACACAAAGGCAAGGGAAGGAAATAATACAAGACAAACCGAGCCCACAACCTCCCCCTTAGAAATACCCCCCAACCCTCCCCTCCCTACACAAAGGCCACCTAAGACTCCACCCGGACAGCAGCAACGATGGACCTCGATCGCATGATCACCTATGGCAGCCTCAATGTAAAGGAAATGGAAGGAAATAAAACAAGACCAACCAAGCCCACAACCTCTCTCAGAAATGCCCCCTGACCCTCCCCGCCGCGCACCGAGGCCACCCTAACAGCAGCAATAGTAGACCTCGATCACTTGACCACCTATGGAAACCATGATGTGAAGGCAAATAAAGGAAATAAATGCAAATCAAGAGGCTCACTACACAATACAAGAACATATCCAAACAAGAGGAGGGATCGGGCGGCTCCGCACCCCACACACCCTACATACAGGCAACCTAGGTGATTGCCCACAGCTTTACCAATTAGACAATGAATAATTTTCACCTACGGCCACCTCTACGCAAAGGAGGGAGGTCAAAGTGTTCCACCTCGAAATCCTTCTTCCAGATAGCCCCCACCATCAACATAGCAAGCCTCCTCCCCATTGGACCACGAGCGCATACACAATTGAAACAACAAATATCCCCCAACCCTCCCCTCCCCACACAGAGGCCACCTAGGAGTCCACCCAGAGAGCAGCAACGATGGACCTCGATCGCATGATCACCTGCAACAACCTTAATGCAAAGGAAATGGAAGGAAATAAAACAAGACCAACTGAGCCTGCAACCTCTCTTAGAAATGCCCCTCGACCCTCCCCGCTGCGCACCGAGGCCACCTAGGAGTCCACCCGGACAATAGCAATGGTGGACCTTGATCACTTAACCACCTGCGGCAACCATGATGCGAAGGCAAACAAAGGAAACAAATGAAAATCAAGAGGCTCGCTACACAATACAAGAACATATCCAAACAGGAGGAGGGATAGGGCAGCGCCTCACCCCACACACCTTATGTATAGGCAACCTAGGAGATTGCCCACAGGTTTACCAACTGGAAAACAAATAATTTTCACCTACGGCCACCTCCACGAAAAGGAGGGAGGTCAAAGCATTCCACCTCGAAATCCTTCTTCCAAATAGCCCCCACCATCGATGTAGCAAGCCTCCTCCCCATTAGACCACGAGTGCATACACAATTGAAACAAAAAATGCCCATAAATGTTGTGGCTTAACATTTCCAACAGCAAAAGCCTGCCACGCACGAAAGATGCAAGGAAAAAGCCAGCCACTCAATCAAACATATGTTCCAACACATCTATCAAAACCTAAAAGCCAACGCAACCACGGATGATGTGCACTTTGAAAGGAATGCCAACCATTAACTTTACAATAAGGAGAACAACGCCTCACATTGCCCGATGGAAAAAGCAAGCAAGAGGGAGGGTAGTTGGTTTGCAACCAAAACCCTTCCATGTCCCTCTTAAATGTGTGCATCTAAACTGACAATGCCAACATAGAAAGAGTACAAGCACAAGAAACTGGAACCATAAACAACCGGACAATGAAGAGGCTAGCCGTCACAAGGAGCCACACCACAACAACCCATACAACTTTGAGAACCTAGAGTAGAATGGGAATTGTTCACATATGCCTCCCGGGAGAAGCATGGCCAAAATTACTGCTCATGTGCTACCGAGTGGGTATGGAGAGAAGATGAAAATCGACCACCCTACAAATGACCCAAAGCCATTCTTGAGGAAAACCAGAAAATCCAACTCAATTACAAACCCACATTTCACACGAAAAGCAAAGCCCTCCCCACCAAATAGGGATGAGGTGAAAAATATAACAAGGAAACACACATGGCTGCCCAGAAAAATCAAAATTTTCTATTTGCAACAATTGAGGGGCACGATAGCGACATAGGCACGATAGAGTTTTGGGGTTTCCATCTGGGACCACAACAACGAAGGCTCAAAGGAGCGCCGAGCAAAATTTTAACATTTTTATCATTTGGATGGGCAAGAGGGATGAGGATGAGCATGGACAACATTATTGCTCATGTGCTACCGAGTGGGGATGGAGAGAAGATGAAAACCAGCCACCCTACAAATGACCCAAGGCCATCGTTTGGGCAAACCCAACAAAACAACTCAATTACCAACCCAATTTTTACACAGAAAGAAAACTTATCACTTGTATCATTTTGATGGGGATGAGAGACCAGGACAAGCTAAGGAGCCACACCACAACAACCCATACAACTCCAAGAACTTAGAGAGCAAAAGGGGAATTGTTCACATATGCCTCTCAAGACAAGCATGGCCAACATTACAACTCATGTGCTACTGAGTGGGGATGGATAGAAGATGAAAGTCGGCCACCTTAAAAATGACCGAAGGCCATTTTTCAGGCAAATCCAAAAACACAACTTAATTAGAAACCCACCTTCCGCACGAAAAGAAAAATTGTCACTTGTATCATTTGGATGGGCACGAGGGGACTAGGACGAGCCAAGGAGCCACACCACAACAACCCATACAACTCCAAGAACTTAGAGAGCAAAAGGGGAATTGTTCACATATGCCTCCTGGGACGAGCATGGCCAACATTACCGCTCATGTGCTACCGAGTGGGGATGGAGAGAAGATGAAAATCAGCCACCCTACAAACGACCCAAGGCCATCGTTCAGGCAAACCCAAAAACACAACTTGATTACCAACCCACCTTTCACACAAAAAGAAAACCTGTCACTGGTATCATTTGGAGGGGCATGAGGGGACCAAGATGAGCGTAAGAGCCACACCACAACAACCCATAAAACTCTATTAACTTGGAGATAAGAAGGGGAATTGTTCACATATGCCTCCTGGAACGAGCATGGCAAAAATTACCACTCATGTGCTACTGAGTGGGGATGGAGAGAAGATGAAAATTGGCCACCCTACAAATGATGCAAGGCCATCGTCCAGGCAAGCCTAAAAAAAAAACTCAATTACCAACCCACCTTTCACACAAAGAGAAAAATTGTCACTCGTATCATTTGGATGGGCACGAGGGGACTAGGATGGACCCAGGAGCCACATCACAATAGCCCATACAACTCCAAGAACTTGTAGAGAAGAAGGGGAATTGTTCACATATGCCTCCCAGGACGAGCATGGCGAACCTTACATCTCATGTGCTACCAAGTGGGGATGGAGAGAAGATGAAAATTGGCCACCCTACAAATGACCCAAGGCCATCCTTCAGGAAAACCCAAAAAAGCAACTCAATTACCAACCCACCTTTCACACGGAAAGAAAACTTATCAATCGTATCATTTGGATGGGCATGAGGGACCAGGACGAGCCCGGGAGCCACACCACAACAACCCATACAACTCCAAGAACTTGGAGAGCATAAGGGGAAATGTTCACATATGCCTCCCGGGATGAGCATGGCCAACATTACCGTTGATATGCTACTGAGTGGGGATGGAGAGAAGATGAAAATTGGGCACCCTACAAATGACCCAAGGCCATCCTTCAAGCAAACCCAAAAAAACATCTCAATCACCAACCCACCTTTCACATGAAAAGAAAACCTGTCACTGGTATCATTTGCAAGGCATGAGGGACTAGGATGAGCCTGGGAGCCACACCACAACATGCCATACAAATCCAAGAACTTGGAGAGAAGAAGGGGAATTGTTCACATATGCCTCCCAGGACGAGCATGGCGAACCTTACATCTCATGTGCTACCAAGTGGGGATGGAGAGAAGATGAAAATTGGCCACCCTACAAATGACCCAAGGCCATCCTTCAGGAAAACCCAAAAAAGCAACTCAATTACCAACCCACCTTTCACACGGAAAGAAAACTTATCACTCGTATCATTTGGATGGGCATGAGGGACCAGGACGAGCCCGGGAGCCACACCACAACAGCCCATACAACTCCAAGAACTTGGAGAGCATAAGGGGAATTTTTCACATATGCCTCCCGGGATGAGCATGGCCAACATTACCGTTGATATGCTACTGAGTGGGGATGGAGAGAAGATGAAAATTGGGCACCCTACAAATGACCCAAGGCCATCCTTCAAGCAAACCCAAAAAAACATCTCAATCACCAACCCACCTTTCACATGAAAAGAAAACCTGTCACTGGTATCATTTGCAAGGCACGAGGGACTAGGATGAGCCTGGGAGCCACACCACAACATGCCATACAAATCCAAGAACTTGGAGAGCAGAAGGGGAATTGTTCACATATGCCTCCCAGGACGAGCATGGCCAACATTACCGCTCATGTGCTACTGAGTGGGGATGGAGAGAAGATGAAAATCGGCCACCCTACAAATGACCCAAAGCCATCATTCAGGAAAATCTAAAAACACAACTTGATTACCAACCCACCTTTCACATGGAAAGAAAACCTGTCACTGCTATCATTTGGAGGGGCACAAGGGGACCAGGACAAGCCCAGGAGCCACACCACAATGGCCCATACAACTCCAAGAACTTGCAGAGAAGAAGTGGAATTGTTCACATATTCCTCCCAGGATGAGCATGGCCAACATTACCACTCATGTGCTGCTAAGTGGGGATAGAGAGAAGATGAAAATCGGCCACCCTACAAATGACCCAAGGCCATCATTTAGGCAAACCCGAAAACACAACTTGATTACCAACCCACCTTTCACATCGAAAGAAAACTTGTCACTATATTATTTTGAGGGGCACAAGGGGACCAGGACGAGCCTGGGAGCCACAACAAAACAACCCATACAACTCCAAGAACTTTAAGAGAAGAAGGGGAATTATTCACATATGCCTCCCGGGAATAGCATGGCCAACAATACCGCTCATGTGCTACCGAGTGGGTATGGAGGGAAGATGAAAATCAGCCACCTTACAAATGACCCAAGGCCATCCTTCAAGCAATCCCAAAAAAACAACTCAATTAGCAACCCACCTTTCACATAGAAAGAAAACCTATCACGTGTATCATTTGGATGGGCACTAGGGACTAGGACGAGCCCGAGAGGCACACCATAACAACCCATACAACTAAAATAACTTGGAGAGCAAAAGGGGAATTGTTCACATATGCCTCCCGGGACGAGCATGGCCAACATTACCACTCATGTGCTACTGAGTGGGGATGGAGAGAAGATGAAAATCAGGCACCATACAAATGACCCAAGGCCATCCTTCAGGCAAACCCAAAAAAACAACTCAATAACCAACCCACCTTTCACACGAAAAGAAAACCTATCAATGGTATCGTTTGGATGGGAACGAGGGACCAGGATGACCCTAGGAGCCACACCACAATAGCCCGTACAACTCCAAGAACTTGGAGAGCAGAAGGGGAATTGTTCACATATGCCTCCTGGGACAAGCATGGCCAACATTACTGCTCATGTGCTACCAAGTGGGGATGGAGAGAAGATGAAAATCGGCCACCGTAGAAATGACCCAAGGCAATCCTTTAGGAAAACCCAAAAAAACACTCAATTACCAACCCACCTTTCACACGAAAAGAAAACCTGTCACTTGTATCATTTGGATGGGCATGAGGAAACCAGGACAAGCCAGGGAGCCACACCACAACAACCCATACAACTCCAAGAAATTAAAGAGCAGAAGGGGAATTGTTCACATATGCATCTCGGGATGAGCATGGCCAACATTACCACTCATGTGTCACTGAGTGGGGATGGAGAGAAGATGAAAATAGGCCACCCCACAAATGACCCAAGGCCATCCTTCAGGCAAACCCAAAAACACAACTCAATTATCAACCCACCTTTCACACAAAAAGAAAAACTGCCACGTGTATCATTTGGATGGGCACGAGGGGACCAAGACGAGCTAGGGAGCCACACCACAACAACCCATATAACTCCAAGAACTTGGAGAGCAGAAGGGGAATTGTTCACATATGCCTCCTGGGAAGAGAATGGCGAACATTACCGCTCATGTGCTACCAAGTGGGGATGGAGAGAAGATGAAAATTGGCCACCCTACAAATGAACCAAGGCCATTCTTTAGGTAAACCTAAAAAGCAACCCAATTACCAACCCACCTTTCACATGAAAATCCGACCAAGGAACCAAGACGAGCATGGCCAACATTACTGCTCGTGTGCTACCGGGTGGGGATGGAGAGTAGATGAGAATCAACCACCCTACAAATAATCCAAGGCAATCCTACAGGAAAAACCAAACAAACATCTCAATTACTAGCCCACTTTTAACACGAAAAGCAAGAACCGAATGAGTTTACATGGGCACCCTCAAACGACCCACCCGAATGAGTTTACATGGGTACCCACACGACCGTAACAAAGGGACAAGGTAGAGCCAAGAAAATGAGCTGCACGAACATGCACAAAGCCAACATTGGGTCACAGCTTAGCATTTTTGATACTGGCTCGTTCGCCCACGAGCACCCTGGCCCCCCCTTCCCGAACGAGTTTACATGGACACCCTTGCCCGAACCACCCGAACGAGTTGACATGGACGCCCTCAAATGACCCACCCGAACGAATTTACATGGGTGCCCACACGACTGTAACAAAGGGACAAGGGAGAGTGGGGTAAATGAGCTGCATGAACGTGCAAAAAGCCAAAATCGGGTCACAACTTAGCATTTTTGATACAGGCTCATTTGCCTCGGCACGCCCTCGCCCGACCCACCTGAACGAGTTCACATGGACGCCCTCGCCTGACCCGCCTGAATGAGTTGACACCGACGCCCTCAAACGACCCACCCGAACGAATTTACATGGGCGCCCACACAACCAAAACAAAGGGACAAGGGAGAGTCGGGCAAATGAGCTGCACGAACGTGCAAAAAGCCAACCTCAAGTCTAAACTTAACATTTTTGATACGGGCTTGTTTGCCCAAGAGCGCCCTCACCCAACCTACCCGAACGAGTTCACACGGATGCCCTCGCCTAACTCGCCTGAATGAGTTGACACTGACGCCCTCAAACGAACCACCCGAATGAGTTTACATGGGCGCCCACACGACCGAAATGAAGGGACAAGGGAGAGCCGGGAAAATGAGTTGCACGAACGTGCACAAAGCCAACCTTGGGTCACAACATAGTATTTTTAATATGGGCTTGTTCAACTGGGCATGCCCTTGCTTGACCTGCCCAAACGAGTTCACATGGACGCTCTCGCCCCACTCGGCCAAACAACCCATCCAAACAGGTATACACCGATGCCCTCAAACGACCCTCCCAAACGAATTTACATGGGCACCCACATGACTAAAATGAAGGGACAAGGGAGAGCCAAGAAAATGAGCTGCAAAAATCCAACCTTGGGTCACAATTTAGCATTTTTGATACGGGCTCGTTCGTCGGGGCACGCCCTCGCCCGACCTGCGTGAACGAGTTCACACTAACACCCTCAGCTGACCCGCCCAAATGAGTTGACATGAATGCCCTCAAATGAACCGTTCGAATGAGTTTACATGGGCGCCCACATGACCGAAATGAAGGGACAAGGGAGAGTCGGGCAAACGAGCCGCACGAATGTGCATGAAGCCAACCTCGGGTCACAATTAGCATTTTTAATACAGGCTCATTCACCCGAGCGCGACCTTGCCCGACCTGCCCAAATGAGTTCACACAGAAGCCCTCGCCCGACCCGCCAGAACGAGTTGACACAGACACCCTCAAACGAACCACATGAATGAGTTTACATGGGTGCCCACACGATTGAAACGAAAGGACAAGGAAGAGCTAGGAAAACTAGCTACATGAATGTGCACAAAGCCAACCTCACGTCACAACTTAGAAATTTTAATATGAGCTCGCTCGCCCAAGCGCGCCCTCGCCTGACCCACCTGAATGAGTTCATACAAACACCCTCGCCTGACCCACCCGAACAAGTTGACACGGACACCCTCAAACGACCCGCCCGAACGAATTTACATGGATGCCCACACACCCAGAACAAAGGGACAAGGGAGAGCCGGGAAAATGAGCTGCATGAACTTGCACAAAGCCAACCTTGGGTCACAACTTAGCATTTTTGATATGGGCTCATTCGCCTAGGCACGCCCTCACTTGATCTGACCAAATGAGTTCACATAGACACCCTTGCTCGACCTACTCGAACGAGTTGACACTGACGCCCTCAAATGAACTGCTCGAACGAGTTTAAATGGGTGCCCACACAACCGAAACAAAGGGACAAGGGAGAGTCCGGCAAATGAGCTGCACAAACGTGCATAAAGCCAACCTCGGTTCACAACTTACCATTTTTAATATGGGCTCATTCGCCCAGGCGCACCCCCGCCTAATTTGCCTGAACGAGTTCACACAGACGTCCTCGCCTGACTCGACCGAGCGATCCACCCGAATGAGTTGACACAGACGCCCTCAAACGACCCACCCGAATGAATTTACATGGGCACCCCCATGACTAAAACAAAGGGACAAGGGAGAGGCGGGCAAACGAGCTGCATAAATGTGCACAAAGCCAACCTCAGGTTACAACTTAGCATTTTTGATATGGGCTCATTCACCCGGGTGCGCCCTCGCCCGACCCACCGAAACAAGTTTACACAAACACCCTCGCCCGACCCGCCCAAACAACCTGCCCGAACGAGTTGACACGAACGCCCTCATATGACCTTCTTGAACGAGTTTACATGGGCACCCACATGACTGAAACAAAGGGACAAGTGAGAGCCAGCCAAACAAGCTACACGAACCCGCACAAAGCCAACCTCGAGTCACAACTTAGTATTTTGATATGGGCTCGTTTGCCCGGGCACACCCTCGCCCGACCCGCCTAAATGAGTTCACATGGATGCCCACGCCCGACCTTCCTGAACGAGTTCACATGGATGCCCTCGCCTGACCTGCCCAAAAGACCAGCCTGAACGAGTTGACACGGACGCCCTCAAACAAACCGCCCAAACGAGTTTACATTGGGCGCCCACATGATCAAAATGAAGGGACAAGGGAGAGCTGAGAAAACAAGTTGCATGAACATGCACAAAGCCAACCTTGGGTCACAACTTAGCATTTTTAATACGGGCTCGTTCGCCCAGGCGCGACCTCGCCCAACTTGCTCGAACGAGTTGACACAGATACCCTTGCCTGACCCACCCAAACGAGTTGACATGGATGCCCTCAAACGACCTGCCCGAATGAATTTACATGGGTGCCTACACGACCGAAACAAAGGGACAAGGGAGAGTCAGGCAAACGAGATGCACGAACGTGCACAAAGCCAACCTTAGGTCACAACTTAACATTTTTGATACGGGATCATTCTCCTGGGTGCGCCCTCGCCCGACCTACCTGAACGAGTTCACACGTACACCCTCGCCCAACCCACACGGACGACCTACCTGAACGAGTTGACATGAATGCCCTCAAACAAACCACCCGAACAAGTTTACATGGGCGCCCACATGACCAAAATAAAGGGACAAGGGGAGGTGGGCAAACGAGCTGCACGAACGTGCACAAAGCCAACCTGGGGTCACAACTTAGCATTTTTAATATGGGCTCGTTTTCCCAGGCCCGCCCTCGCCCGACCTGCCCGAACGAGTTCACACAGATGCCCTCGCCCGACCCGCCCGAACAGCCTGCTCAAACGAGTTGACACGGACGCCTCAAACGACCCACCCAAACGAATTTACATGGGTGCCCACACGACCGAAACAAAGGGACAAGGGAGAGCCGGGAAAATGAGTTGCACAAATGTGCACAAAGGTAACCTCGGGTCATAACTTAGCATTTTTGATATGGGCTCGTTCACCCAGGCATGCCCTCGCCCGACCCGCCCAAACGAGTTCACAGGGACGCCCTTGCCCGACTCACCTAAACGAGTTGACACAGATGCCCTCAAACAAACTGTCCGAACAAGTTTACATGTGTGCCTACATGACCGAAACAAAGGGACAAGGGAGAGGTGGGAAATGAGGTGCACGAACGTGCACAAAGTGAACCTCAGGTCACAACTTAGCATTTTTAATACGGGATTGTTCACCCGGGTGCGCCCTCACCCGACCCACCCGAACGAGTTCACATGGATGCCCTCACCCAACCCACCCAAACGAGTTGACACGGACACCCTCAAACGACCTTCCCGAATGAATTTACATGGGCGCCCACACGACCGAAACAAAGGGACAAGGGATAGCCAGGAAAACAAACTGCACGAACATGCACAAAGCTAACCTCGGGTCACAACTTACCATTTTTGACACGGGCTCATTTACCCGGGCGTTCCCTCGCCCGACCCACCCAAACGAGTTTACATAGATGCCCTCGCCTGACCCGCCTGAACAACCTGCCCGAAACAGTTGACATGGATCTCCACAAATGACCCTCCCGAATGAGTTTATATGGCTGCCCACATGACCGAAACGAAGGGACATGGGAGAGCTAGGAAAACGAGCTACACAAACGTGTACAAAGGCCACCCTAGGTCACAACTTAGCATTTTTGATATGGGATCATGTGCCTGGGCACACCCTCGCCCGACCCACCCGAACGAGTTTACACAGACGCCCTCACCCAACTCACTCGAACGGGTTTACACGGATGCCCTCACCCAACCCACCCAAAGGAGTTTACACAGTCGCCTTCGCCTAACCTACCCGAACAAGTTTACACGGACGCCCTCGCTCGACTCGCCCGAACGAGTTTACACGGACGCCCTCACCCGGCCCACCTGAATGAGTTTACATGGATGCCCTTGCCCGACCTGCTCGAACAAATTGACATGGACACCCTCAAATGAGCCACTCAAATGAGTTCACACGGACGCCCTCATCCGACCCGCTCGAACGAGTTAACACGAATGCCCTCAAACAACCCGCTCGAATGAGTTTACATGTGCGCCCACACGACCATAACAAAGGGACAAGGGAGAGCCAGGAAAATGAGCTACGCGAATGTGCACAAAGCCAACCTCAGGTCACAACTTAGCATTTTTGATATAGGCTCATTCGCCCAAGCGCGCCCTCGCCCAACCCACCCAAACAAGTTCATAAGGACACCCTCACCTGACCCACCCAAATGACCCACCCGAACGAGTTGACACGGATGCCCTCAAACGACCCACCCGAACGCGTTTACATGGGAACCCACATGACCGTAACGAAGGGACAAGGGAGAGACAGGAAAACGAGTTGCATGAATGTGCACAATGCCAACCTTAGGTCACAACTTAACATTTTTTATCTAGGCTCGTTCACCCGGGCGCGCCATCGCACGACCCGCCTGAATGAGTTTACATGGACGCCCTCGCCCGACCCGCTCGAATGAGTTACATAAACGCCCTTGCCTGACACGCCCAAACCACCCGCCCGAATGAGTTGACACATATGCCCTCAAATGACCCGACCAAACGAGTTTACATGGGCGCCCACATGACCGAAATGAAGGGACAAGGGAGAGCCTGGCAAACAAGCTACACAAACATGCACAAAGGCCACCCTGGATACAGGCTCGTGTGCCTGGGCGTGCCCTCGCTTGACCTGCCTGAACGAGTTTACATGAATGCCCTAACCCGACCCCCCCGAATGATTTTACACAGATGCCCTCGCTCGACCCGCCCGAACGAGTTTACACCGACGCCCTCGCCTGACCCACCCGAAAGAGTTTACATGAACTCCCTTGCCCGACTTGCCTGAATGAGTTTACACAGATGCCCTCGCCCGAACCATCCTAATGACTCGCCCGAACGAGTTTACATGGATGCCCTCACCCGACCCGCTCAAATGAGTTTACATAGACACCCTCGCCCAACCCACCCAATTAAGTTTACACAGACGCCCTTGCCCGACCCACCCGAACGAGTTTACATTGATGCCCTCGCCTGACCCACTCGAACGAGTTTACACAAATGCCCTCGCCCGACCCGCCGGAATGACTTTACACAGACGCCGTCGCCGGACCCGCCTGACCTGCTCGAACGAGTTTACATGGATTCCCTCGCCCGACCCGCCTGAACGAGTTTACACAGATGCCCTCAAATGACCCGCCCGAACGAGTTTACACAGACGCCCTCAAACGACCCTCCCAAGCGAGTTTACATGGGTGCCCACATGACCGAAATGAAGGCACAAGGGAGGGTTGGGCAATCGAGCTGCATGAACATGCACAAAGCCCACCACAAGTCACAAATTAACATTTTTGATACGGGCTTGTGTGCCTAAGTGTGCACTGAATGACTCGACCAAACGAGTTTACACAAATGCCCTCAAATGACCTGCTTGAACAAGTTTACATGAGTGCCCTAGAATGACCCGCCCAAACGACCCACTCGAACGAGTTTACATGGATGCCCTCGAAGGACCCACCCGAATGAGTTTACATGGATGCCCTCAAACGACCCACCCGAACGAGTTTTCTTAGACGCCCTTGAATGACCCGCCCGAACAAGTTTACATTGACGCCCTCGAATGACCCACCCAAATGAGTTTACACGGACGCCCTCAAATGACCCCCTCAAACGAGTTTACATGGGTGCCCACACTACCGAAACGAAGGCACAAGGGAGAGCCACGCAAACGTGCTGCACTAACGTGCATAAAGCCCACCTTGGGTCGCAACTTAGCATTTTTGATACAGTCTCGTGTGCCTGGGCACACCCTCACACTAAATGACACAACCGAACAAGTTTACGTAGGCACCCTCAAATGACCCTTCGGAATGATTTTACATGGAAAACAACCCACCTTAATGAGTTTACATGGAAAACGACCTACCCGAACGAGTTTACACGGGCGCCCTCAACTAACCCACTAGAACGAGTTTACACGAGCAACCTCAAATGACCTGCCCGAATGCGTTTACATGGAAAATGACCCACCCAAACGAGTGTTTACACAACAAACAACCCACACGAATGAGTTTACATGGGATCTGACACACGACAAAAACGAAGGCACAAGGGAGAGTTAGGTAAACGGGCAGCATGATCGTGCACAAAGCCCATCCTCGGTCACAACTTAGCATTTTTGATACAGCCACATGTGCCTTGGGCGCCCTCACACAACATGACATGACTCGACCCGACCTGACCCGACCTACCCCAATGCGTTTGCATAGGAACCCACACACAACACGTCCCAACCCACTCGAATGAAATTTGGGGTTTCCAAGGGCGCATGACCCGAACAAAATTTGGGGTTTTCGTGGGTGCACGACTTGAACGAAGGCACGAGAGAGCATTGAGAAAACGGGTCGCACGAACGTGCAGAAGACACACGAGTGGTCACGACTTAACGTTTTTGGCATGCCACGTGTGCCTGAGCACCCACACATGCCATGACACAACCTGACTAGCCTTGGGTGAGCCGACCTGACCTGCCCGAATGTGTCTGCACAAGCACCCACACATGACATGACATGACCCGACCCGAACAAAATTTGGGGTTTCCTTGTATGCACAACCCGAACGAAATTTGGGGTTTCCATGGGTGCACGACCAGAATGAAGGCACAAGGGAGCATCAGGAAAAGGGGCCGCATGAACGTGTAAAAGGCACACGGGGGGTCATGACTTAGCATCTTTGGCTCTACCATGTGTGCCCGAGCACCCACGCACGACACAACCCGACCCGCCCGAACGAAATTTGGGGTTTCCATGGGTGCATGACCCAAACAAAGGCATGAGGGAGCATTAGGCAAACAGGTCACACGAACGTGAAAAAAGCACACGGGCAGTCACGTCTTAGCATTTTTTGAACGACCACATGTTCTTGAGCACCCACACATGGCACGGCATGACCTGACCCAACTCACTTGAACGTGTTTGCATGGGCACCCACACACGATACGACCCGACTCGCCTGAACGAAATTTGGGGTTTCCATGTGTGCATAGCCCGAACGAAATTTGGGGTTCCCATGGGTGCACAACCCGAATGAAGGCCTGAGGGAGCGTCGGGCAAATGGGTTGCACGAACATGCAGAAGACACATGGGCGTTGACGACTTAGAATTTTTGGCATGGCCATGTGTGCTCGGGCACCCACACATGGCACGACATGACCTAACCCACCCTGGACAAGTCAACCTGACCCACACAAATGAAATTTGGGGTTTCCATGGGTGCACGACCCAAACAAAGGAATGAGGGAGCGTTGGGAAAACGAGCCGCACGAATGTGCAGAAGGCACACGGGCGATCACGACTTAGCATTTTCGGCATCCCCACATGTGCTCAGGCACCCACACACAGCACAACACGGGATGACCCAGCCCGCCCAAAGGAAATTTGGGGTTTGAATGGGTGCACGACCTGAATGAAGGCACGAGGGTAGGAATATCTTTGACTCTAATACATAAATATACCTAGTGTAACATGCCCTTAAGGTCTTCAACATTTTCTTTTGACTCTCTATAACACTTTAACATGTGCTAGGCCTATTTCAATGAGAAATAAACTCAATGATAAATATATATATATATATATATATATATATATATATATATATATATATATATATATTTCTTTTCTTGAATAAATACAAATATCAAAAGTACATTTATGAAGACCAAACCGAGTTACACTTTCTTCAACACCCCCTGTTAACTAGGGAGGTATTCATAAATCATTACAAGGTGTTTGGCTATTTTTAAATCTTGAATAATTCACATAAGAGAAACCGGATTGGCAACCCATCTGTTATAGCATCATATTATCCAACATTGTTCATAGCAAGGCCTTGACTAACAACTTTATCTCTCATGATATCAGAGCACAATGTTGGTGTTACACAAAATATTGTCACCATGACTATTTGCAGTCAGTATGGGTCTATCATCATTCATACTGTCCTCCTAAGCAAGTCTCAAACCTCAGCTCTTCATTTCAATCTTTGAAAATGAGAGAAAGACCTTAAAATCATTAAAGCTCTGGTTCCGCACTTTCTCTCACTATTGCCTACGGTCCCGCACCCCCTGTTCATGTTACCTGCGGACCTGCCTGCTCTGTCTCTAAAGGAGTGGGTGCGGACCCCTGTGAAAGTCAAAAAGGCACAAGTTTATTCTTAAAAAATCACTTTGGGTTAATTCTAGATGATTCTAGAAGGAATCTTGACGTGGATGGTTTGCTCCTAGGTGGTTCATGCATCCCAAAAGTGAAGGAGCTAATCCCTTGATGAGAGGAGCTATCCCTTTGAAGGAGGGCTTTATCCCTTTGAAGGTGGACCTAGTAACTTCCCTCCATTGCACTATAAATTAAGGCATTGGGATGGTTACTAGGGAGGTTAGAAGCTGAACATTTTTAAGGGTAAATGCTGGTGGAATTGGGACTTCCTAGTTAAGCTTGAGAGGGGAGATCACATACCTTTTGGCTTCATTGGGAAGAGAGTGAAACTTGTCAAAGTAGAGGAGACTTCTTGATGGATCCTGGGAGGAGCTTGTACAACATCAAGGCACAGGTTGTAAAGTTCTTCTTTGATCTAAATTAATACATTTAGATTCATTTTTCTCAACAAATTGTCTTAAGTGATTTGTTTCATGAATTCCTTGATCATCATGATAAGTATGCTTTATTATATTGGCTTTTCAGGTGCTATTTAATGTGTGTGCTTGTTCTTCTCTACAAGGGAGCTCATTTGGATCAACGGAGTGAGGCTTCCATAAACTTACATTGGACCCGAGGTAGGCCTAAAACACTTGTTTGCCTTTATTTATAAACTGCATATTTAGAGAAAGATAGAATTTGATTGGTTTTCTTGTTGCTAGATATCATTAGATACTAGGGAGGTCGGTCTTGTCCACAAGAATGACTCATTCTGTGTGACAAAATGGCGACTCCACTGGGGACTTGATTTTTTGATTTTCTTTAGTTTGACTTGAGAAAATGTGTTTTTGTTTATGTTTTTGGCTTGTTGTGTGTGGAATTGGGTAGATTTAGTAGATCTTGGAATATTTTTTGTTTTTCATACTTTTGGGAGAGTTTCGCACCCTCTACTTGTAACACAGTGCCGACCTATCTGCACTTTTGCTTTACACACAGAGCGGTACTGCACTTGTGTGGACTGCGGGCCTGCGGACCCTGTCAAAATTTTGAAAAACTTAAGATTTTCTCTTAAAGTCAACTTAGGATTTGTTTAGGTGTTTTTTGCCTCTGCCCAGACCTACATGTGACTTGTCAAGAACTTTTCTTAGGTTAATTCCATTGGCATTAGAGTTTTAGGTGAAATTCCTAGAAGTTTTGGTTGCCAAGCTTGGTTTTTATTTTGGTCATGTAGTAGCTCAGAGCTTAGAAGCCCTAGAAGCCTCAGATCACCTTGGTTTTTATTGGCCTTCTTATGAGTCTAACCATTTGCAAAATCTGCCTTTGTTGAGGAATCCATCTTGTTGTTTCTCTTTGCCAAACTTCGAAAAGACTTGTGTTAAAAGTTTTGGATTTCATTTTTAGAAAAAAAAAAAAAACAAAAATTGGTTGTTTTTTGACTAATTTGTGATTCTGGACAAATTAGTCCTTAGTTTTTCTTGTAGCTAAGTAAAACATCCTTGAAAAGAAATCTTGAAAGCTTTTACTTCAAATAGTTCTTAGAATCTATAGATCTCAAGATTAGATTTTTCCATAGTTTTGAGTGTTTATGAAAATATAGAAAAAATCTCTTTTGAAAAAGTTTGTTTTTGTAGTATTTGAGTGTTTGAAAGAGAAGGGAAATTTTCATGAGCATAACCAGTTGTCTCATTTTTGAGTGCATTGGAAAAGACAAAAAGCTCTTCTTTTGATTTGTTTGTTACGGAAAAGATTTGTGTTTACAAGCATTTGCATTCTCAACTCTTTCCTAGCTAGAAGTTCATTGAAGGGAAAAGATTGCTTATCATCTTAAGTGCATTTTTTAGTGATTTTGAGTCGAGTCTTCACACCATAAGTTTCATCTCCAAACCTCTTGAATTAAAGAAAAACCCAATAAAAATAACGCTTAAAGTAAAATCTATCTAGTAATCTTTTTATTTCTAGGGCTCTATATCACCAACATAGCTTAGGCTAGTATCTTGGAGTAGGGAGTAATTAACTCTCCAAGATAGTAAAACAAACAAGTAGCTATATCTTGCGGTAGGAGATAAAATACAATTGTTACAATGCTCTGGGAAAGCTCCTCTTAAAGAAGAAGCACGAGATCATATCTGGACCAGTGTGGGAATCAATCCTTCCACATTGGGAACGATAGAAGATATTCACGTATTAAAAACGGTAAACCTCAGATTAACCATTGTCGAGGAGCCTCGGGTCACTTATTGGTAAACCTTGGATTATGTCAAGGAGCCTTCAAGGGGATTGAGTTTGTTACTCTGCCCTTGCGTGTGTATTGGATCATAGACTGTTCCCCCAGGTATATTTGTTTCCGTTGGTAACCATAGTGACCATATTCTATAGGATTATTTCCTAAGGTGACGGTGGAGGGAAGATCCCACTGTACCTGGAGCAGACATCGGCTAGACTCACTTGGATTTTCTAGGGGGTTCTCTTCACTCAAGACGATTTAGTGGAGAAATTTGTGCCATTCTATTCATTAATCAGGTTGCCGAGGTAACTGTTCCAACCACCATTTCTGTATTGAACTCTGCGACATTGGATTTCATCACCAACTAGTGTTTTCAGTACGGAAAGTTACTATTTGTGTGTGGTTTGATCTCCTAGATTCTTTACGCATGTGATTCAAAATTATTTGGTTCTTTAGAGGCTTTAGGTGGTTTTCATTGAGATTTTTATTTGTTTGTGTGTGAAGCAGTTAAAATATTTAATCGTGGCTGAATTACTGAGGAAGTCCTGTAGACTTCGGGGCCAACCTCCTGAATTTTCACCGAGCCAGCCTGAAGGGTTACGAGCCCTTGTAACTCCTAACGACAGTAGATTTGGGTCACCTGAAGAAGGAGAGTCTTCTTTAGTGGTACATTCTAATTATCAAGCTCTAGTAGCAGATTATAATCCACAATCTATTTCTGTTTCCAAAGTTACTGGTATTATTTCATCTACTAGTGATTTAGGTGAGGAACCTGAAATATCTGAACCTGAAACTGAATTTGTTGCTATGCCAACATCGGGATTTGCCTCTCCAACTTCTAGTGGTCCTAGTTCACCCAGGGTAGAAAGAATAATTACCCAAAATCTTCCTTCTCGACTTATAGCTATTGAAGAACTTGCTACTCCGGAAGAAGAAGGTATCCCTATCCCTGAAAATCAACTAGTTATAGAACTTAGGGAGAGTGAATCAATATTTTACTGTCCACCTAGGAGAAATGCTTGGTATCTTTCATTGACCAATTTTTTGGAAAACCCGGGACTAAGTTTTTCACCACCTCACATTCATTTTCACCCAACACCTAGGGGTTACTATCCTCCATTAAATATGTCAAGACAGTCGTCCATGTTTTCTCAATCTCTAGAAACCTTTTTATACGGCGGTCCTTCTGTTCCCTCTGGGTATCAGTCACTTACTGGTACTTTTTCGGGAGCATCTTCTCAACCTATTGAACAAGGGTTATTAACTGGAAATAATGGAACTAAGCCATTGAGTGTAGAAGATATTCTTATGATGTCAGGTACTATTCCTAATCCTCAACCTCAAGGTGGCCAGTTATTGCCTAGGGGACAGCCTCAAAGTCCTCAAGTATCGCCTGGGGGGCAACCTCAAGGTACCCAATTTCTCCCTAGGGGGAAACCTCAAGGACATTACATACCTACGGGATAGCACGTTCCTCAAGGTCAACCCCAGACTCAGTATGTACCTCAAGGTAAACCCCAGTATCAATATGTACCTCAAGGTCAACCCCAGTATCAGTACGTGCCTCAAGGTTATCAACCTCAAGGTCAGTACCCAACCCAAGGTTTCCAACCACCTTCCAGTCAATCATTTGTCCAAGGAGCTGGAAATGTACCTTTGAATTATCAACCCTACCCTCAACCCGGTTATGGTCCTCAATATTCTCAACTTGTTATGGGTCCGTACCCCGGAATGAACTTAGTGTGGGATCCATCTCAATCTCAACAGGTATTGCAACCGAATGTACAGTTTTCATCTCAAACTGGACAACCCTTGGTTTCTGGTTCACCCCAACAACCTGTCCAGTCTACTATTCAAACTTCTGCACCTTCTGTAGTTTCTCAGTCTGGGTCTAGTACGCCTCATACTCCGCCTCAAATGACTACTACAACATCTATTCAATCTACCTGTTATAGACATTTTTGTGCCTTACAACATTGAGCATGAAATGTCAATAATTCAAGGGATCCAAAGTCCCTAAATGAGTTGTTCCTACCCCTAGAGGAACAAGGTCAACCAATGACAGCTTCTCCCAGAAGTTCTCCACCAAAAACTACTCAGAAATGGTCAAATCAGGATCAATTCAGTAGCTCCACTAGCTGTCTGCACTGAAATGCAAAGTCTGCACTGGCTACCTACACTGCAACGCAGGTAGAAGCACTACCAGGGTGCGCTGAGCGGGAATTGACAAATGGAAAGTTCATTCAACGAGGTGTCAAGACCCTGGAAACTTCCATAATCTTCCTCAATGACACTTGCCTCAGTGAATTCAACCAAGTGATGAGTAAGAGGTTCTCAACCTCCAAGTGGAAGCAAGAACTGACATAGAGAAGCCACAAGTCAAAACATGAGCTGACTCATCCTCTCTGCTCACATCTATATATGGATCTCTCACCCAGAGGTTCAGGAGGCTGGAATTTTGTATTTGCACAGAATTTTTGTTGGTTTGAGATTGAGAATATTACATTGGGTGATTTATGCTTTGTTGGAGGAGAGGAAGGGATTCTCTTGCTGGGAGGTAGATGCTGGATCGGGACTCACTGGGTTGTATCTCATCTTGAACCTTGTTTATCATATCAATAAAGCTGCTTGAGTTTCTCCTAGATTCTTGTATTTCAATGATGTTTTGTTGTATTTGCATATTTAGTTTATATCTGATCCTAAACTAGTTATGAATGTGAATCTATATCTTTCGTGTAGTCTTCTGCTCTTGTGATCTTGCAGGAACCATGTGAAGCTGGACCAGTGAAAGAGCAGGCATCGGGAAGCGAATGGAAGAGAGAGAGTGATTGGATCGACCGACTAGCAGAAGGCATCGGTTAGTTAGATCCTCCTTTCTCTATTTGCATATCATAAAGAAGAACACTCAGATAGCTTTCCTTGTTTGTTGCTAAAGCACTATCACCTCTTAGAGTGGGATAGGGGCATTCCATATTGGATACTTTTCCCAACAACAAATTGGTGACTCCGCTGGGGAGAGTATCTTGTTGGTTTACTTGTGTTTCTATAGCTATTCATTTCATAAACTCAAGAGTGCCGAATCGAACTGCATTTGCTTGCAAATGCAAAGTAGAGATCAGCTACTCTAGCCCTCTCACTGGGCTTGTTTATGATCTGAGAAGCTGATCCACAAGTGCTCTAACAGCCCTTTGTGATAGATCTTATTCCTCCTATAAATCATCCTCTTAATTGCACCTAATTGATAGCTTTTATTCGGCCAAAAACTATAGAAAAACTTGCAAACTGTAACCCAGAACCCAGAAACAACTCTCGTTTCTGTTTCAGCGCAGACCCTGTGAAGTGGTTCTGCATTTCAACGCAGGTCCCGTGAAGGCTACCTGCGCTGAATGTCAAAACCTCTGTGTTGAGGGTGCGCTGATCAGTCTTTGCCTTGTGCAGCTGTGGTTCCCTGCTTCCTTTTGCTCAGTTTTCATCTCTGTTTTTGCAGCCTGTTATCAGTCAGTGTACCTATCTAAAACCCCTTTTCTTTGCCTCAATTTCACCTCGGTTATATAAAGAAATTGTATTTGTTCTTTGTGTATTTGTTACATCATTTGCAGTTTCCCATTACAAGAGTAAACTAGTCATACTGTCGCCCCTAGATCTAGACCTGTCGTAAGTGTCGTTTTGATCTTAGGAGTTTGTTTGCTGTTCACAGTTGACTTAGCATTTAATTTTGTCTTTTGGTTTGAATTTATGCATTTCAAAGTGTCGAAACAAGTAAATCATAAAGTGTCGTAATCGTATTTTTGATTTTGAAAAAGGAACTTGTTTGTGTTTTCACTTAAAATCAAATTCAAATTTATATAACAGCTTTCTTTTTAGGCATCGATATTAAGAAAGTGAAAACAAATACATGCATATGTGCATTTGCATTTGACAGTTTGTATGTTGATTTAGGAAAAAGTGCATTACTGTGTGCTCTATGCTCTTTGAGAAAAGATGATGCCTTTCTTTTCCCTTTGTAGCTAGGATTTTCATTGCTGAAAAGATATAAAGCTTGCTTATCATCTTTAGACTGCATTTAGGAATTGTATCATACATCTCGTGGTGATCCAGAAAGGTAAACTTCTAAAAAGATCAACCTAAAATAAATTGAATGAACTTAACAACGCTTTGAAACATAACGCACAACATAGAGGTCTAGGCTAGAGACGTGTTCCAGCGTCGTAAAACCTGGTCACTAGTCGCCTCACTGATGGTTGGGTGATTCCTCCTGAGGGACGATTAGTAATAGTACGGATTGTGCTCCCACGTACCGTCGCGTATATATTGGGAGACCCCTATAGGAATATAACCTTTATCCATAGGAAGTCGTGTAAGCCGCCCTACTGATCGCAATGCACTGAACACAGCATTCAGGAAGATCGACCGCCCGTACCCTAAAAGGTATTCTGCAGTTTTGTGAAAAGTTTGGCACACCCTCTACCTAGAACTCCAGAGCAGTTCCTTTTGGCCTTTTTCAGACTCTATAACAGAAAAAGTCCATCCGAGCATTTGTCACTTCGGGCTCGTTAAAACATCGAAGGAGACTAGAGTCATCTTTAGCTTTTTCTCGACTCTTTAAAAGTGAAAAAGCAAGTTGTGTCTAAGCGTCGTTAAAAATTTATTTTAAATGGAACAATCACCCTCTATTCCTGCGTTGATCTTTAGGTTGAGAAAATGGAGCCCACCAACCAAGGGATTCCCCTTGGTGGAAATCCTAGTCCCTTCTCCTCTTGGGGAGATGTTGGTGCGCCCCATATGGCCACATTGTCGCTTCCAGGACTGACAATTGGCCTGCCGGTCTGGCTCTTCTCAACCAATGTCGTTCAGAACACCATTATTCTTGAACAGTCGAATCAACAATTAGATGAGTCTACAATTTCCCACCAACCTTCTACTTCTTATAATTCTTCCTCTTTTCCTTCCTCTTCGCGTAACGGAACTGGTAAGACTAAAAACCAAGTTCCTAAGGAGAAGAAGGAAAAGAAGAAGAAAGAGAAAAAGAAGAAGGAGCCAAAGGAAAATAAGGGAAAACAAGTGTCGTCTGATGAAAACCCACACACAACACTGACTAGGCCTAGATTGCCATGTGTCATCTGCAAGGGAGACCACTTTCACCGAGATTGTCCCTGCATCCCTCGGATACTAAGGGACTGGTCTCCCCATTTGCACGATCCAGTGTCGTCAACCTCTGATAGCCATGTTGAAAGTACACCGTCAACTAGCGAAAGTGAAGTTCCAGGACAGAAAGGGAAGACTAGAACTCCCTGTAGACTGTGCGAAGGCAGCCATGCCCTCCACCATTGTCCCTTCTTAGATGAGGCTAAAAGCGTCTTGGAAGATCGTCCAGTTTCACCGTTACGACTTCCTCTTGCCAAGTCCTTCGTTAGTTGAGAATCTAGCTGGCCCACTCAAGTGGTCAGCTGAAGCGTCTATCATTGAGGATAAACCAACTGAATCCATACCAGACGAAAGTCAAAAGGTCGAGGCGGCAGTTGACCCGGTCTTGCCTTCAGAGGATTTATCTTCGAATGATACAGTCACTGAAGAGGATAAGGATGACACCATCCAGATTCTTTTCATCAACACAGACTCCGACGAACATGGGGGCAATGCACCCATTCCTTTATCGCAGGAAGGAAGTTCGTCAGAGCGATATCCAGCCGTCTATTCAGTCCCACCACCAAGCAACCTGGTTGTGTCCTTCGACTGGAACCAACTAGGCAGAACCCAGTTGCCAGCCAATATACCATTCAGAATTATCGTTCAAATATACAGAATGGTAATGGTTGGCACCATCATTGACGAAGGGGCATCTGTGAGTATCCTTTCCTCTATCGCTTGGAAAGCGCTTGGTTCGATAAAGGAACCAGTCGACCTTTAGGGATCCTCCCCAATGTGCCTATCACATTGAAAGGGAAGACCATTCAAATGAATGTGATGGTCATTCAAGGACCCTTGGATTATAACCTACTCCTTGGACGAGACTATATATATTGCATGGGAGCCATCGTCTCCTCACTCTTTAGAGTAATGTGTTTTCCGCACGAAGAAAGAGTGGTCAAGCTCGTGGACCAACTTTCATTTCCCGGATCAGGCATCGCAAATAGTCATGTACCATCCCTAAATGGTCTATTCACATAAGAAATGTCTCAACCCACGGTCCGTCCTCCCAATGAGCGCGAGTGATTTGGAAGGATATGACTGGAACCCAGGGGGCATGCGTCAATGCCTTACAGCATTGAGCGTGAAATGTCAATAATTCAAGGGATCCAAAGTCCCTAAATGAGTTGTTCCTACCCCTAGAGGAACAAGGTCAACCAATGACAGCTTCTCCCAGAAGTTCTCGACCAAAAACCACTCAGAAATGGTCAAATCAGGATCAATTCAGTAGCTCCACTAGCTATCTGCACTGAAATGCAAAGTCTGCACTGGCTACCTGCACTGCAACACAGGTAGAAGCACTGCCAGGGTGTGCTGAGCGGGAATTGACAAATGGCAAGTTCATTAAACGAGGTGTCAAGACCTTGGAAGCTTCCAGAATCTTCCT
This sequence comes from Pinus tabuliformis, assembly GCA_031772625.1. Taxonomy (NCBI): domain Eukaryota; kingdom Viridiplantae; phylum Streptophyta; class Pinopsida; order Pinales; family Pinaceae; genus Pinus; species Pinus tabuliformis. Next base: position 804,924,688 of record CM062805.1, on the reverse strand, counting down.
CAATGACACTTGCCTCAGTGAATTCGACCAAGTGATGAGTAAGAGGTTCTCAACCTCCAAGTGGAAGCAAGAACTGACAGAGAGAAGCCACAAGTCAAAACATGAGCTGACTCATCCTCTCTGCTCACATCTATATATGGATCTCTCACCCAGAGATTCAGGAGGCTGGAATTTTGTATTTGCACAGAATTTCTGTTGGTTTGAGATTGAGAATATTACATTGGGTGATTTATGCTTTGTTGGAGGAGAGGAAGGGATTCTCTTGCTGGGAGGTAGATGCTGGATCGGGACTCACTGGGTTGTATCTCCTCTTGAACCTTGTTTATCATATCAATAAAGCTGCTTGAGTTTCTCCTATATGCTTGTATTTCAATGATGTTTTGTTGTATTTGCATATTTAGTTTATATCTAATCCTAAACTAGTTATGAATGTGAATCTATATCTTTCGTGTAGTCTTATGCTCTTGTGATCTTGCAGGAACCGTGTGAAGCTGGACCAGTGAAAGAGCAGGCATCGGGAAGCGAGCGAAAGAGAGAGAGTGATTGGATCGATAGACTAGCAGAAGACATCGGTTAGTTAGATCCTCCTTTCTCTATTTGCATCTCATAAAGAAGAACACTCAGATAGCTTTCCTTGTTTTTTGCTAAGGCACTATCACCTCTTAGAGTTGGATAGGGGCATTCCGTATTGGATACTTTTGCCAACAACACTACCCCACCTACTTCTGGAGTATCGATAGCTCCGGTTTCTACTATTCCTATATCAACTCCTCAGACATCTTTACCTCAGTCTAGATCCACAATTCAGACTTCGGTTCAAATGCCTGTAGGACAACCTGGTCCAAGTACAATTGCCACAAGTCAACCTCAATTTACTTATCAACCATACCAGGGACAGTACCAATTCGGCCCTGTTGTGCAGCAGCCAGTCTATCAGTATCAACCGTACCCTAGGTATACATATCAACAACCTCAACAACCCCAGTACGGTCCGGTTAATCCTAGTTTTCCGGGAGGATATAATATCCCAAATGCACTTCCAATTTCTAGTTATCCTAGATATCCTCCTCCTTGGGCTGGTCTCATGACCCAGGGTTTCAGGGACCCTAATTGTTAGTTACCGTTTATTGCAACTTTGGACTTGCCTGACTTGTCGTGCCTTACGAAAGATCCAATTAACTATCTTCCGTTTTGGCCGCCAATGCGGAATAAGTTTCCTAGAGATATTCCTAAGTTTGAAGGCAAATCAGGAGAGGATCTGTCGAACCATGTGATGACTTATCACCTATGTTGTGCGTCTAATTCCATTTCAGATGATTCAATCCATTTAAGACTTTTCCAGCGCACTCTAATTGGTCTTGCGGCCAAGTGGTACATTGTGTTCCCACGAGCCACTTTTTATAACTTTAGTCAGTTAGCTACTTCATTTTTAACTCATTTTCAGTTGCCAATCAGATATGACAATGGCACGGAATTATTAACTTCATTAAAACAGTCAACGTCCACTTACATTTCAGATCATATTCATGAATGGAGACGTCGATAGCGCTTAGTGAAAGTTTTTATTCCGGATCAGATCTTAGCTGAATGGTTTGTAAAATCTTTATTACTGAAGATCACTGAGGATGTAGCTAAGGCCGGAGTCATTACTGAAGAGCAAGTAATTGCTCAAGCTCAGTACCTTGACTTAGTTTATACGCAGTCAGGTACGTTAATGAGAAAATCCCTGACCTTCCTAAACAAAATCAAATAACTGCAACTGCTTCAGGGTCTCATGTCGTTGGTGGTATGATTGGTACGATTAATACCAAACGTAAGAATAAATCTTCCAAGAATTCTTCTCCTATCATAGCTTTACTAGATTCCTCGACAGGAGATTCTTCCGTGGAAATTTCTGTCGATATTCATGTTGTAGAGTCATCTACAGCCAAATCAAAATCCGACGGTAAGAAGAAAGGGACGAAGAAAAATAAAACAGATAAAAATTCGAAAGAGAAACCAGAAAAAGCAGAATCAACTGATGAGAAACACAAAGCTCGTTATCCTTGTCTCATTTGTGACGAAGAGCATTTTACAAGAGAATTCCCTCATCGTACAGAGGTTGCAAAAATTGTCAAAGGTTCCCAAACGCCTACTGTTTTGAAGGATCCTTTTCCTAGTCAAGACAGTAAGATGATAGGTTCTTCCTCAAATGCCTCCGAAGAACCCATAATGATGATGTCCCATTTTAGGATTGCGACTCGATCACATGATTATGGAAGTAAAAGTCCTGTTGATGGTAAGGAAGCAGAATCTTCTCATTCGAACCCATCAACTTCAACTCCCGGTTCGATCCACTACAGATCGAGAAACCTAACCCAGACTTAGTAATCAAACCGCCTGCCAAGGGTATACTTCGAAAGTCAGCTTTCAATCCACATGTGAGAGCAGCCCAAAACTATAACATTGTTGAAGATTTGGTTGTTTCACCTTCAGCAATGTCGGCTTTGGAAGTGCTGCAATCATGTCCAGCACAACGTAAATTACTATTGTCGGCTATAGGAGCTGCTGACGTTCAGGACTCAAACCTTATAATTTTCAATCTAGAAAATAGTACACCACACTTACCTCATGAAATGGCTTTGCAGATCCCAGTGTTAGTAAAAAATAGACCTTTTTATAGGACTGTGATTGATGAGGGAGTCTCAATGTGTATTATGTCGATATAGTGTTGGAGATCGCTTGGTTCTCCTACGCTTAATCAATCCCTGACAATTCTAAAGGCCTTTGATGGCTGTGGGTTTCATCCTTTTGGCATTCTACAGGATTTACCTATAAGGGTTGAAGGAAAAACTATTAATCTAGATGTGGAGGTGGTTGATGCCCCTCTAGATTACAACCTTCTCTTGGGTCGTAGTTGGTCTTACGCTATGACAGTTGTCTTTTCATCGGTCTTTCAGCTTATAAAGTTCCCTCATAATGGAAAGATCGTAACTATAGACCAGCTGACTTACTTTTCATCTGACCCAGCCTCTTCTGAAAGTATTCAGCATGTCGGCAAAACAACTATCCCATATAAGGATGTTGGAGTAGGACTAGTTAAAGATTCTAGTTTACTGGGAACTTTTCCTTTTCCTCCTATCAACACATCGTCTTCTACTACAACCATTCATATGATTTCGTTAGAAACTATTGTTTATGATGATCCTTGGATTGTACCTTCCGAATCTGATATAGACTCATTTCGTGATGTTATGCCTTTGAGTCCGTATGAAATTGCATATCAGGCCATGCAATCATTCTCCGACCCTTCTTCAACCAAAATTGACTTAATGAATGTGGTGCATGAGGAATCACTTTCAACATCAAACTTGGATTCAACAACGTTTTCCAAACTTGTTCATACTGATGAGCAAATTCATGAAATCCTATGTGTCGATGATTTACAATGGGAAGATCTTCATCATAGATCTTCATTTTTACCTGAGATTGATCGTTTTGAAAATGATTTTTCATCTATTTTTATGACTGAATATGTCAAGGAACCTCAGTATCCAATGAAAAATCCTAATTCTGAGTTAAATTTGGGAAACATTTCTAGAACTATTCCTATTGATATTTCGGTTAAGCCTGGAATTGTTGAAAACATTCATATAGATGCCTCTTGTACGGAAGATGAAATTCAAACATATAAGGCCCTATTTCAAGAATTCCACGATGTATTTGCCTGGTCATATGAGGAAATGCAAGGAATTGACCCCACAATTGTTGTTCATGAAATCAAAACTTACCCAGATGCTAAACTCGTTCGGTAACGTTTGCGTCAGATTCACCCGTGAAAAGCTGCTGCTATTAAAGCAGAAGTTGAAAAATTACTCAAAGCAGGTTTCATTTATCCAATTCCTTTAACGGATTGGGTATCGAATATTGTTCCTGTTAACAAAAATCAAGGGACAATAAGAATATGTATCGACTATAGGGATATTAATCGAGCCTGTCCAAAATACAATTACCCAACTCCCTATATCGATCAAATCATTGATGATTGTGCCGGCAGTGAAATATTCTCCTTCATGGATGGTTTTTCTGGATAAAATCAAATCAATATTCTACCTGCTGACCAACCAAAAACGGCTTTCATTTGTCCATGGGGGACATTTGCTTATTGCAAATTAACTTTTGGGCTCAAGAGCGCCGGGGCAACTTTTCAAAGGGCCATGTCTTACGCGTTTCATGACATCAAGCACATTGTGCAACCCTATCTCGATGATTTACCTGCTCATTTCATACATCGAGCTATTCATATCATCCCTTTACGAGCAATATTTATGAGGTGTAGGCATTATTGAATTAGGTTAAATCCACACAAGTGCGTTTTCTGTATAGAAATGGGTCGGTTACTAGGGTTTGTTGTTTCAAAATCCAGCATCCGTGTCGATCCCTCGAAGGTTGAATATATCGTCAAATTACCTCCTCCTTCGAGTCTTCACCAACTCCAAAGTCTGCAAGGGAAAGAAAAATTTTTACGTCGATTCATTCCTAACTATGCCGAGATCATAAAGGGTTTTACCCGATCGTTGAAACAGAATACTCCATTCTTTTGGGATGAGATAGCTGAAAAATCTTTTGATGCACTAAAACACACGTTGACCCATGCACCGTTATTGCATCCTCCCAACTACAACCAGGACTACTTCTTATATCTCGCCGCCTCCCATTCCACCATTGGAATGGTGTTAGTTCAGGAAGATGAATTCGGTACTAAACATGTGATATATTACCTTAGTCTAACTTTAAATCCAATTAAGCTAAAATACTCACAGGTGGAGAAATTGGCATTGGCAGCTGTTCAAGTTGTCCAACGTTTTCATCATTACATTTTACTTCGTAAAACTACAGTAATTTCTAATTGCAACCCTATGATCTATATTTTAACCAAACAATTGCTAGGGGGCAAGTACTCCAAATGGATTGTGATCTTGCAAGAGTTCAACTTGGAATTTGAAAAGTCTAAGTCGAAGAAATCTTTAGTTTTTGCGGAGTTAATGTGTGACTTCCCGCGTGCTGACACGGAAACTGTGGTGGAGGAGCCCATTGCGGACGAATCCTTGTTTCTAATCAACACTTTAGATCCATGGTATGGGGATATCATCACTTATCTCCAGACCCAATCCTTTCGGCTAGAAATTTCAAAGTCAGAACGTCGAAAAATATGATTCCAGTCCCAACAATTCAAAATTATTGGAGATACACTTTATCGTCGTGGGCGGACTCTGTTTTTCGACGTTGTTTAACTCATGAGTAAGCTGAAAGGGTTCTAAATGACTGTCACTCTGGAGCATGTGGCGGTCATATGTCTGGGTTTGCCACAGCCCAAAAGATATTACGTGCTGGCTATTTCTGGCCGTCTTTGTTTAAAGATTGTATTAACGCAGTCCGAAAATGCCACAACTGCCAAATTTTTTATCGAAAGATGCGCGCTCCACCTGCTCCTCTCCACCCTATAATTGTCGTCGGTCCTTTTGTGAAATGGGGTATCGATTTTATTACATGTAACCCTCACTCGGTCGGGGGGCATGCGTATATCATCCTTACAATAGATTATTTTACCAAGTGGGCCGAGGCGATGCCTAAATTTGAGGCAGATGGAAAAACTGCTGCGATTTTCATGTTCAATCATATAATTGATAGGTTTGGTTTTCCACAAGAGATTATCACTGATCATGGGAATCATTTTCGAAACATTATGATGACTGAACTTACAGGCCAGCTTGGTTTGCGTCACGACAGTTCAACTCCATATTATCCACAGGCTAATGATCTGGTTGAAGCCATCAACAAAGTTCTAGTCATCATGATCCGACGAATCATTTGGATTCATAGGTCAAATTGGCATAACATGCTATTTTCAGTGCTTTGGGCATATCAAACCTCAGTAAAAACGTCAACCGGGTTCACTCCTTTCCAACTAGTTTATGGTCTCGAAGCTATGTTACCCATTGAATGCAAAATCCCGTCATTGCAAATGGCCATCGAATTACTTCCAGCCACTTCTGAAGAAGAAAAATGTTTGTTATACTTGGCTCAGCTATATGAGAATCGACGTGATGCTGCATTAGTGATCGAAACTCATGCCAAACGTATTAAAGCTCAGTATGATCGAAATGTTACCCCTCGAAATTTTTCGGAAGGAGACCTAGTCTTATTGTACGATCAAGCAAATGATAAATTAGGCACTGGAAAATTTGTACCCATGGGGCATGGTCCTTATGTTGTTAAGCAAAAGCTAGCAAAAGGGGCCTATGAATTGGTAGACTTTGACAGGGTCTCTTTAGGTAAACCCAGAAATGGTCTTTACCTGAAGAGGTATTATGCCTAAATCTAGGTGTGGAGATTTTTAGTTAGGTTAGTTTTCTTTCTAGCTGGTGTGTTTTAGTTTAAAAAAAGTGTGCTTAGCTTAGAGAGTATTTTTTATCATTATTCCTGCTTATCTTGGTTTTACTGTTGATATTGCAGATGTCGACGCCTCTCCAAACATACATTTGTTTTGCTGATGGTGCTTGTTGTAATACACAGAACATTTCTTCCGCAGCTTGGGTTATCTATTCACCCTCTAACGAGTTGGTATCTATGCATGGGGTAAGCCTCGGTCAAACAACGAACAACATTGCCGAGTATAGTGCAGTGATTGAGTTATTATCTGAATCTATTTCATTTGGGATTCGAAGTTTGATAGTGAGGTTAGATTCTGAACTCGTTGTATTATAGCTTAATAGAGTATATTCCATTAGAAATCCAGTGTTATTAAGATTATTTTTGAGAGTTCGTCTCTTGGAACGTGAATTTGACTATATTGAATATCAGCATATTCCAAGATATTTAAATACATTAGCAGATGCAATTGCTTCTCGAATGTTAAGTAGACATTTGCAGTAATCATACAAGTAAATCTAAAAATATTCCATAACATGTTTTACAAGATAAGCCGGTAATAGTTATATAGTATAACATAGGAGTGTGTAAAAATATACATCGTATTCGATCATAGGTTGAAAAACACCTTATGATCGGCAAAAGTGATAGTACAAAAAGAAAAAAATGTCATATGTGTCTACAACAGGCGATCATCCTATCACTGGTGATGATCTCAATAAGAAACCATTGTACAGGCCACCCTGCAAAGGAACCTCCTGAAAGGTCTTAGGACCCCAATCACATAGCGCTATAGCCTAAGAGGAATGTCATCTATGCTGCTCTCTGCAATGTCTGCTGTCAATCGCTCTAGAGGACTCTCCAATTCGACCAAGGTCTCTGTTGATTCATCCTGTGGGACTAGTGCTGTTGTAGCTAGTTGTTTCCTCTCATAGGGCCGGAGAGCGGCTAGTCACCATGGACCTACATCTACATTTGAAACTTTTACTATCAAGTTTGGGATGAGATAAAAACAAAAACAAAAAAATTACAAAATGTTGAAAATGATTTTACCTGAGTCATCCCATTGCTCTCCTGGTGGAAGAGCCATGTCTGAGTCACCACGAAAATCTACCCCAGCATAAGGAAAGTCCTAAATAGCAAAAACTTGGTCTCCAACCAATGGAAATACTTAGGAGTGAATCAAACGACTTCTGCCCCCTCCTCAGGATGACGGGCCATAACTGTAACCCATCGCATCAGTTTGGGCTCTCGAGGAAGTCCGACTCCAATAGTGAGGTGTTGTGGGACCAACATTAGAACCCTCTCCAGACCAAAGCTCGTGACTAAAGCACCATATCCAAAGGTCTTCAGTTGTCCGTTCTTTGCTCTAGTCAGTTGGCCTTTTATATTAGCCAACATAGCATCGCACCAGTTGAAGATGGTGCCTTGAAAGCAGTCTACTGCCATCTGCATTTGGGATCCAGTGGCTACATGTAGTGATGCGCTTCCGCAGAGCCTGGTAATAGTAAATGCAATTACCTTGAGTTCAGGAAGGGATATGGTTTTGATATCTATCCCTTTGTCTCTAGTCTGGTTGTTACAGAACTCAAGCCGGAGGCTATCGACAAACTGGCCACCTGGCCTAGTCCCGAATAGAGTCAAGTGTTCACCTCTCTTAGGCAAACCATTCAAAAAGTAAATTTCTTCCGACTCTGTTTCGAGCTGATGACCACCAATAAAGAAGCACTGGTCCTGTATGCTCCACATGTCTACCAACCACTGCAAAAATTCCACCTGGGCCCTCATGCCAGGTATGGCCCAAAATTTGTATAAGCCGCATGCCTTCAATGCATCAATCGAAGGTTGATGATTTATCGCGGTGAGATCTACATCCTCATGATCCCGTTCTCCCCAATCAAGCATGATGTATACTCTACATTCAACAAAAAGGCGAATTAGAATATCTAAAAGCAAAGTTTTTGGGTGAATTTTGAGAAATTTAGGTTTGAAAACCCTTGCTGTGGGGACCGCACCCTCTCTATTAGAGACAGTTCATGGGTCCACACTTTGCCTTCACGACAGGTGCGGACCCCTGACTTTTTTCCTGTTACGAAAAAGTCGGGGTCCACAGGTTACCTGTGCTATGCCTGTGGACCCCCGCGCGTGGGTTTCTAACCTAAAAATCCTTTAAAAAATGAAATCAAAACCTAAAAAAAACTTTGAAACAGATGAAATGAAAGAGTAGGATGATGTAGATTACCTGGAGGAGACGGTGTTCGATTCCAACGAACGGATTTTCCACAATATTCACAGGAAGTTTCTGACCAAAAGCTCTATTTTCTCACCCAGAACTCAAACGGTAAAAATGAATTTACAAAATCCCTTTTTATAAGTTTTTTGAATAAATGAGTTTTTAATTTGTTTATGTTTCACTTTAAAGAGGTAACTTTTGAAGCATTTTTATCCATTTTAAACAGGTATGAGTAATGTTTGAGTTTTTGTTCAGGATAACGGATTTTTCAGGCGAAATTGGTCATTTTTGACGAAAAAAACATTAGAGTCACCTTTAAGCTCTTTTCTGACTCCTAAAACATGAAAATATTGTCGAGTTTTTATTTTTAAGCTCGTTAAAACGGAACTAAAAAGACGGTCCACTTACAGCTCTTTTTTTACCGTAAAAACATGAAAAGATTGCTGGATTTTTGCCGTTTCTAATACGATATTAGTTATAAAACAACATGCCATTGATCACTTTTTTACTTTTTCGGATCAGAGGCACTAATTATGAAAAGTACTCCTTGGTTGTAATGATCAAGCGGTTCTCTCAAGTATTATTTTATACTTTTTCGGGCTTGGGGGACACATATTTATGAAAAAGGACAACCATGGAGTTTCCTTAAGTTTTTTCAGACTCTCTAAAATTGAAAAACATCGAGTTTCTCCTATACTAAACTCGTTAAAATTTAACAGTAAAGGACCTGTTCAATTACAGATAGGAACGGACCACTCCTTCTTACGGTTCGAATTTAAACTAAGTTGGACTCATCCAAAGGATGAGCTTATAACCAAGCAAATGTTATCCTCCTCAAGCTTGTCAAAAATAAAGAGGTACTTTCCAGAAATGGTGGGGGAAAAGAGAGAAAAATGAGCCTGTTTGTCATACTTTGTAACCACTCTTGAACACGACACTTTTATTCACCTGGGTTGGGAAATCCTTTGCCTAACAGTTGATCAAACCATATTGAAAGTCTTCAGCCGGTTTCTGGGTATTAACTTTGGGTCAATTGTCACCAAACCATCTTCTGTGTCATTATGTGTTCAAGAGGTCAGTGAAAAAAAGCCATTCATCTGAAAAATATCTGTCATCCATCTTGACCATCCCTGAGTCAGTCCTTGCAACTAAATTTATTCAAACTTGATCTATGATTTTGTGTTGTGGGCTTGCCTACGACGGATCGCTTTCTATCGACTTCAGCTCATTATCTAGAAAGATGATCTAGAAATCATCAGTACCTTGGGATCTGCATGCCTCCATGGCAGGTTTCTCACCTTCGACGATAGGTTGCATCATTGACCTTCGATCAAAGGCTTCAATGACATGTTCGACATCAACACATCTATTCACATTTCATGGATTGTACTGAGTACTTTGAGAGCCATTGACAATACTAGTGGTTTCTCTCACACTTGTTAAGAGTTTACATCATTGACTGGTAATCAAGTGGTTTCTACCATGTTTGAATTCGACACATTCATTCGCATGGATAAAATCGTACTATTTCAGGAAGTAGAAATCAAAACCCTGGATCTAGTTTCCACCATCGAGGTTGTGAGGAATTTTGTATTCATTCTACAGTGGACTATTCATAAACAGATGGCTGCGTCCATACTGTGTCTACATGAGTCTATACTTGTGATGTATTACAAGATCATTCCTATATCAGAGAAGTAGTTAGTTTTCTAGTCAATTTTTATCTGAGTATAGGAATGCCTACCTCAACGATGATATGATCTCATATATATATTTTGCATTGAATGTTTTTACAGGTTCCAACCAGGCTCTCCACAAGATGATCCTCGAAATGATAAAGTACTTCACTCTTCCTAGATGATAAATGAAATCCTCATCTACTACAGACTTCTCACTTTAGGGGGCAATCTGTTACACAAAATTTTGTCACCATGACTATTTGTAGTCAGTATGGGTCTATCATCATTCATACTATCCTCCTAAGAAAGTCTCAAACCTCAGCTCTTCATGTCAAGCTTTGAAAATGAGAGAAAGACCTTAAAAATCATTAAATCTCTGGTTCCGCACTTTCTCTCACTATTGCCTGCGGTCCCACACCCCCTGTTCATGTTACTTGCGAACCTGCCCGCTTTGTCTCTAAAGGAGTGGGTGCGGACCCCTGTGAAAGTCAAAAAGGCACAAGTTTATTCTTAAAAACTCACTTTGGGTTAATTATAGATTATTCTAGAAGGAATCTTGACATGGATGGTTCGCTCCTAGGTGGTTCATTCATCCCAAAGGTGAAGGAGCTAATCCCTTGATGAGAGGTGTTGTAGAGGTAAATCCTCTCTGCGGACAGAGACGACCCCTACTAGCCCAGACCAGGTCTAGCAACAATCACACAATGCTATCACGCAAGTTCCTAATTGCAAATAAAAAGTAGATGGTGAGAACCTACTTGGATTCCAACGCTAGTGTTCGTCGAAGAGATGTTGCCTTCGTTCCTTTGCTTTGGCCGGCCACGATCCACACGATCTTCGTGATTAGATACCTGCACATGCAAAGAACAACACGAAAACAAGCATAAAATCTAGTAGATGCAATTATATATTAGTTAGAAAAGATATAACTCAACATCAAACATGAAACAATGAGATTGGAACCATAATGATAGTCCTCTATTATTAATCAATAACAGAGAAGAGTACAACCAAAGTTCTGACGTCGAATCCTTCTCAAGAGGGTCCAGCCAGCAAGTCTCTTAAGCATTCACCCTTGGAGGTAGATCTCCCAAGACAAAAACTCTCTCTCACACAAGTTTACACAAGAAAGAAACACTTCACAACCTTCCTTAAGCTCTTTAGCAATCCCACACTTGTCGCACCAACTACCTATCAAATTCACACACTAGCAGCAACACTCCAAGCACTATCAATTCCAAACTAGCTGCTCATGGCAATGGTAGAGGCTTAAATAGGAGAAGGAGTCTCCACAAATGGTGGGAGGATGAGCTTATTGCCAAGGAAGGTGGCTCAAACGACGAAACAGACATGCCAGAGAAGGGAGGGCGACATTTACAAGGCCAACAACTGGGTCTGGAGTCATCTGGAAGGCCGGTTGTTAGAACAAACTTGCCCAAACTGGATCAGCGCGGGTCCATAACTGCACTGGAGTACTGACATCGCAACTAAATAACAAAGAAGGTCATGTCAGTGCGATCAGATATGAATAACAGACGCGCTGGCCCATGAAATTCGACCAGCGCGGGAAACACGTGTGCTTCCGCACTGGCAGCACATTACGTCTGTTATGGAGCGCCCGTCAGCGCGTTTATCTGGACAACAGTCGCGCTGATAGCAAAAAATTTGGCAAAGTGGGTCATTTGGCAACAATAGAGAGCATGAGCATGATTAATTTGAACTCATGACACTGTAGGAAGACTGACAGGAAGACAGTGACAAATTACTGTGTAACAGATGAACCCTAAAGCATGAAGCCTGAGAGAGTGGGAGGGGTGAAATGATTTACGAACGAAACTGGCTGAACTGGAACACCACCAGGAAGAACCTGCACGTATGTACAATTGATATCTTTGATAATCGATTACATGTAGTCCAGGCATGGGCGCAGCCATCCAAAAGACATACGAAGGAGGTCTTTGGTATGGACGCAGCCACCCAGCTAAAGAGACCATGATGATAATAAAGGTATGGTCGTAGCCAGCCATGAAGACTCAGGTATGGGCGCAGCCATCCATCAATGAGTCATGTAATGAGCATAATAATCCACAACATCGCAACCTGGATTGCAATAGACAAGATCCAGGGTCTTGCGCTCCATCTCGACCCGAACAAAGTACAAGTCCAAGCATATGAATATGGGAGTTGAAGTCGAACATGCAAGAACATCGTCTGATTACTAGTCAATGATGAAAACTATTAACAGACGCGAGAGGTACCACCAATAATGACAATGGTCCTCAAGGTACTATAGGTACAATCCACGAAGTGTGAATCAATGAGCTGGCATCGAACACCCGCATAATCATTCGATCAGAGGCCAATGATGAAAACCTCACGTCGAACATGAAGAACTTACCATTGAGGCATGCAGGCTCTAAGGCACCTAAAGGGAGTCTCTAAGTCACCTTCCTGGATAATGAGCTGCAGTCGACAGGAAGTGACCTTGATCGAAGGTGGGCCATAGTGTTTCCCACATCATCGACACGAGACAGAGAAGGATAAGATATTTTGTGTGAGGTATCAGAGGAGGGTTGTAATTCTTGCAGAGGTCAACTTCTCTTGAACATATCAGCGGCACGATAGTGGACTTGGTAGTATTGACATTCAAATGATCAAGGGTCATGGTGACAAGTCAATGAGCAGATGAGAAGTCAAACAGGGTAACCCAAACCCACGGAGGCCAGTGTAAAACAAGATGAGATGTCCCCACCCCAACACGAATGCAGAAAAGTGCCATGTTCAAGAGCGACATACTGCCGACGCGACAATAAATATGATTCCATTTTCCCCACCATTCCTGGCGAGTACCCCGATTATTTTTTGATGACAAGCTTGACGGGGATAACATATGCTTGTGAGCATCATTTGGACAGAATCCGATGTCATTGAATTTTAACGAGTCTGACAAAGGAAGAACTTGGTGTCTTTTCCTGTTTAGAGAGTCTGAAAAGACAGCAGAAAAGTAAACTCCAGGGGGGTCCTTTTTCGTAAAGTTGTGTCTCTCGAACCCGAAAAAGTATAAAACAATTCTCGAAAGAACCGCCCGACGAGTATGATCGAGGAGTACTTTTCGTAAGTAGTGACTTTGACCCGAAAAAGTAGAAAAGCGGTCAGAAGTACGTCATTTTGGAGCCAATAACGAGTTCGAAACGACAAACACCCGACAATCTTTTTAGTTTAAACGGTCGAAAAAAGAGCTTTAAAAACGACCGCCTCTCATTCCTTTTAATGAGCCGAGAGGGGGACTCGGCTATCTTTTCTTATTTCACGTCGAAAAAGAGCCCAAAGACGACGTTCCGGGAGCAAGTGTGTATAGAACCGTCGTAATTCCACCGGCATGAGAGTTTGCACAAGAAACACCGCACGCATAAACCTGTTCGAGATAATACGGGCCACACACATAAAAACATAGCAGAACTATATTGGCACCAAGCACATGGTAAAAAGCATCACAAAAAACCCACTTTTATGAAAAATAATACTTAATTTTGAAATTTTACCATAAATAGGGGGTAAAAAAAGTTTTTTACCATTGTTACCATTTGGAGCTTTGGAGGACGTTGTGGAGCTGTGAGGTTGACGAACTGAATTCCACTCCGTACGCACATCAACCATCCTACAGTCTGTTCTAGGTAGGTTCACCCTCCTCTGCGCTCCATTTTGAAGTATTTTAGCTGCATTTTAACGGTGGGAAGTGCTAGTTTGGGCGAATTTTTTGAACCTCAATTCGCTCTCGGTCAGCGCGGATTTCCTTATCGGGTCCGCGTTGATCAAAAAATATTTACACAGACCACCCCCGGATCAGCGCGGAAGAGTGATGTACTTCCGCGCTGACCCAGGAAAAATATCAAAGGGCGCCATTATCAGCGCGACTGTTTTAAAAACAGTCGCGCTGATGCCGCGCAACAAGTTTTTTAACAAATTGAACGTATAAAACTTTATGGACAGGGCCCTAATGAATTTTTGTGATCATGCAGGGTAAAATGGCATTCGTTTGGCAGGAGCGAGCTCATGATAATGAGGATATAGCGGCATTTGCCGATGCTGGGTGTCGTAATGCAATGCGGGCGTGCGGGTTGCTCAAATTCTTCCTAACTCTGCGCCTGCGAGCACAGCCTGACCTTCTTGAGTTCCTGATCAGAGCCTGGAATCCCACTGATGGGAAATTTGTGATTCGAGGCCGAGACATTGAGTTCGACTATACAAATATCTATTTTTTGACCGGGTTATCACGTCGAGGTGAGATGCCCATTCTAGAGGGGCAGCGACCTGGCGGTGATACTCTGGATATGTTGATGGCCCGGGTGTGCCCAGAGGCATGCAAATCGCGGAGTGGGAAAGTAGCTATTCCTACGATGGAGGACATCGTCCTTCGAACCATACTCTTCATGGTGACTCGGGCAGCGGGCTCCTTGGCCAATCATGAGGCCTCGAAGGCCCATCTTCGATTGGCTCTCGAGTGTTTAAATCCCACCATATTCAACTGGGCAGCAGCAGTAACAACCAGTATGAAGAGACAGTTGAGCAACTGCCGACATGGTGAGTCGAAGCAGTTTGGCTATGGGTCGATTTTAGTCCCACTCATGCTGAAGCAGGTACCGGCATTACAGCTACAGGACATGGTCGTGGATCCACCTAGAGGCCCTCAAGAGACGAGGGCCAGTCGATGGGGCCATGTCATGCCACGAGGAGGTGGCAACCGACCAGTGGCATGGGGAGTATACTTCCAAGAGTGGCTGGATCGGCAGACTATTTTTGTGGAGGACTGGCCATATGCTGGCATAGACTTCCGTGGAGACCCAGACATGCTGCTGCCTGCCGGAGAGCATTGGGACGATGGTGGTAAGCCACTTGATCTATTTTTGATTTATTTTTTTATTTTTGTTAATGTTTTTGATTTTTCATGTACATGTCTTGACGATGAATACTATGGTATGCAGATGTAGGACCAGCGAGACCCCTTGGTTTGGCCCCAGAGGCGCGGAGGGATGCACAGGGCATTGGAGCTCTGGCCCTGGCTCCTCAGGGAGTCGATACAATGGAGACTGTGATATGGAACCTCGAGGGCTTACTGGCAGGGATTCCAGATTACCAGGGGATAGAGGAGGTCCCCATAGCATCTCAGATCCATACAGTGGGGGTAGAACCTAGGATGCACCGCCTTTTGAGGTGGGTGGCACGAGCTGCTACAGATTATAGAGAGCATAACCTACCCCAGTAGACATCTAGGTCTTTATTTCCTACTGATGGTTTTTTGAGAGACATGTGTCTCAGATGTATCAAGAACACAGGCCTTATCTAAACATATACACTTATTTTTTAGCGCCTTTGTGCGCCATACGATATATATATACATATTCCTATGGTTTATTATTGTGCTTTTATGTGCTTGCTTGTATGATTTTTTGATTATAAATTACACAAATGTCTATCTAATACATGATTAGCCAATGTATCAGATAATGTGTTTAATCGTCGTGGAATATGCTGATATGTGATAAAGTCAAAATTCCTTTCTAACAATTTAACACGTAATTACAACCTTAAAATGTGACGGTCTCTGACGGAATATCGCCCATTGAGCTGATGGACGACAAGTTGAGAGTCTAGGTTAACAACCAATGTACGAATATTGAGATTAATTGCCTCAGCTAATAATTCAATAATAGCACTATATTCAGCGACATTGTTTGTAGTACAACCTAAACACACACCCTGAAGATCTATCAACTCATCGTGAGGATCCTAGATCACCCACGCCGCAGAGGACAAATTGCGAGTGCTGCGACAGGCACCATTAGCGAAACCAATATAAGGTGCACTCGACATCAGCAAAAGAAGCAAAAACACAATAAGGAGCAATCACGCTTTTCACACCAAGCCAAAAAACATGAAAACATACACGCACACACACTTGCTAATACACACATGTATAAACTGAAGCACATGAATTATGCATAGTACTTTTTCAAGTACAACCCATTGCGGGGCTTATCAAGAGGATTACCTTCGTAGTCAACTAGCTCGTATGCCCCTTTTTGCAACACTCTCTTTACAATGTAAGGGCCTAGCCACATGGGCTCGAGTTTGCCTGCCCCTAGCTTGTCATTTATTGGTCGTATAGCAGGACTAGATCTCCCTCAACAAAGGAACGAGGATGAATGGTATGGTAAAAATGGGTTTCGACTCTCTTCTTTTGAGCTTCGATGGCTAAAGAGGCTAAGCGATGGGTCTCATCTAACCATTCTAGATAAAGAAGTCGTTCCTCTACCGGAGTAGTGTTTGGAAGAAACTCGACGGCTATTTTCAACGAAGGAATTTCACATTCTATGGGAAGGGTAGCCTCCAGTCCGTAAACTAGTTGAAATGGAGTGAAACCGGTGGCATCCTTCACAGAGGTTCAGTAGGCCCACAAGGCGGGAAACAAAATCAAATGCCAATTATACTTATGCATGTCCACAGTGCGTTGAAGCATCGTAACCAAAATCTTTTTAATGGCTTCAACCTGGCCGTTAGACTGAGGATAGTACGGGGTTGAACTATCATGCCGTAAGCCTAGTTGGGTTGTCAACTCGGTCATCATGTGATTACGGAAATGTTTTTCGTGATCTGTGACGATGGCCTGTGGAACTCCGAACCGAGTAATAACATGATTGAACAAAAACTGCGCTGCTGTATGACCGTCTTCATTTAATGTGGGCATCGCCTCGGCCCATTTTGTAAAGTAATCGACGGCAACGATAATAAACCCATGCCCCCCGACCGAGCAAGGCTTACAGGTTGTATAATCAATGCCCCATTTTGCAAAAGGGCCTACGGTCACTACAGGGTGCAGCGGGGCTGGTGGCACACGCATCTTCCGCTGGTATATCTGGCATGCATGACATGAACGGACAGCAAGAATGCAATCCTTAAAAATGGAGGGCTAGAAATAACCAACACGAAGGATTTTTTGAGCTATGGCATATCCGAACATGTGACCACCACAGGCGCCAGAGTGGCAGTCGTTCAAGACTCTCTCAGCTTCCTCGAGGGTAATACATCAGCGGAGAACAGAGTCCACACCGAGACGGTACAGGGTGTCCCCTATGATACGATAGGGTTGAGACTGATGGCGGATCCGCTGCCGAGCATCTTTGGATACAGCGGGGTGGAAAGAGGACGTTTGTAAATAAACGATAATATCCCCGTACCAGGGATCGAGGGTGCTGATCAGAAACAGAGGGCCATCCGGGATATGATCCTCTGAAAAAGAGGGTGTAGAAGGAGATGGCAAAGAACAGAGTAATTCAGCGAAGACCAGAGACTTCTTAGACTTGGCAGCAGTAAATTCCAAGTCAAAATCTTGGAGGATTACGATCCACTTTGAGTATTTTCCCCCCAGCAACTAACGTGAAAAAATGTACGTCATCGGGTTGCAGTCAGAAATCACGGTCGTGGTGCGCAACAGGATGTAATGCCGGAAGCGTTGGACGGCACAAACGGCGGCCAATGCCAACTTCTCGACGTAAGCGTAGCGAGTTTCCGTATCCAAGAGGTTGCGGCTGAGATAATATATGACATGTTCATTGCCATCATCATCATCTTGTACGAGAACCATGCCGATAGTAGTATCGGCGGCGGCTAGATACAGAGTATAATCACGGTGGTAGTTCGGAGGTCGCAATAATGGAGCAGAGACAAGGAGACCCTTGAGTCGCATGAAAGACTCCTAAGCGATAGCATCCCAATGGAAGGGTGTGTCTCGCTTCAGCAACCATGTGAAACCCTTAGCCACCTCGGCATAGTTTGGAATGAAACGTCGTAAGAAATTCGCTTTACCTTACAGACTCTGCAACTGCTGCAAAGAAGTAGGGGGAGGAAGGTTCAAAATAGCTTCGACTTTGAGGGGGTCCAGACGGATACCCTCTCGAGAGACGATAAACCCGAGCAGTCGGCCTGATTCCACACAGAAGACACATTTATGAGGATTGAGCCTGATATGGTAGTGTCGACAACGGAGAAAAATTTCACGAAGATGGGAGGGATGGTCTTGACGCTTAGCTGAATGAGCTGGAAGATCATCCAGATACGGCTGTACAATGTGACGAATGTCATGAAAGGCATAGGACATTGCACGTTGGAAGGTAGCGTCGACATTCTTTAAACCGAAAGGGAGCTTCTTATAGGCAAAAGTGCCCCAAGGATAGATAAAAGTGGTCCTATGTTGATCAGTGGGTGCAATATTGATCTGGTTATAGCCAGAAAAACCGTCTATAAACGAGTAGATTTCGCTTCCTGCACACTCATCAATAAGTTGGTCGATGAAAGGTGTGGGGAAGTTATCCTTGGGATAGGTGCGGTTAATGTCACGATAATCAACACAGACTCGAATAGTACCTTGTTTTTTGTTCACAGAGACTATATTAGAAGCCAAATCCGTGAGTGGAATGGGGTAAATGAAACCAGCCTTGAGAAGCTTTTCGACTTCTGCTTTAATGGCTACGGCCTTTCGGGGGTGCACAGGGCGTAGGCGTTGACGAACAGGCTTAGCACCTGGATACGTAGGTATCTCATGCACCACTATGTTAGGGTCGATGTCGGGCATCTCTTCATAGGACCAAGCGAAGACATCATGAAATTCGCGAAATAAATCGGTGTAAAGTTGAACTTCCTCTGGAGTGCAAGTGACTCCAATATGAATGTGCTCAACAAACCCCGATTTCACAGAGATGTCGATGGGCTGGGTCTACGTAATGTTTCCCATACTTTCCTCAGAAGACACTTGGTAAATCTAAATAGGTGTTTGTAGAGGCTGGAATGGGATACACGAAGCAAACTTTTCGAGACATGCGATCATTTCTGATGGGCAGGGAGAAACGAGGAACGGTGGTGATGATCAGACCAAGGGGGCGCCTCAAGAGACATGGTCTCGATGATGGCTTCATCGGAAGGAAATATTTCCTTTAATGGATCTGAAGTAGCATCATCCCCAAGCCAAGGGAAATGAACATATGAATTGGGAACACTGCCCGGAAGAGCAGGTTTGGGAAGGGGAGCCGATGCAGTGACGATTTCAATGTAGTTGAGCTCGGCAGGACTCAACGACATCATATCGCCCTAGGATTCTATCTGATTAGCAGGAGGAAGGACCCACGGATCAGAACGCACAGAAATCATGTTAATAGGGGCGAGATTCGGAGGCAGGAGTGGAAAGACACCCATTAGGGCAGGATCCTTAAAGAGCCCAGCTCCCACACTCTTGAATGACTTGGAATTATGATCCACGAAAGGCACATTACCCTCAGAAGAAGAGGCGAAGAAGGAGAGCTGGTCCACTGTGACAATCTTCCCCTGATGAGGGAAACTAATGACACGGAAAAGGGAGGAGGCCACGGCTTGCATGGCGTATGTCTAGCTACGTCCAAGGAGGAGGTTGTAGGTAAGACTAGCTTCGACAACTTTGACCTCCACTTCTACCATCTTTCCTTCCAAGGAGATGGGCAAGCGTTGGAGGATACTGTAAGGACGGGACTCTCTTCCATCAAAGGCTTCTAACGTCGTAGGAGACTGACTCAATGTTGGAGAACCAATAGCTTTCCAACAAGCAACAGACATGATGCAAGTTGAGGCACCTTCATCAATGACTGTATGATGAATCGTCTTACCATTGATGATGACCTGTATAAGGAAAGCGATTTGGTGGGGCAGTCTTGGCGTATAGCCCTCGAGATCAAAAGAAATCAGATCCGAGTCAGCCGGGTCTATGCCACCGATGGCCGATAGCAAGGACTTCCTTTGGGAGGGGCAGCTCTGGAGGACTTCTAGAGCGGAAATAGCAGACGGAGCCTGACATAAGTCCTCAATGATGCTATAGTGTTGGGAAGCACGAGCATTAGGGTTGTAAGAAGACTTCCGGAATACACCTTTTGGAGGGGGTCGGATAATCGTCTCAGTGCTAGGTCTTTCGATGTGGAGAGGACTAGAACTAGATAGAGGAGCGCTGGAGGGGACCTTCGGCTCTTTCCCGGCGGGAGATGGATATTATTTTGCTCGAGTAGTGACATGGATGGGAATTGTCCCAGCCATAAATACTTGAGAGCCAAATGAAGAAGAGGGTTGCGATGGATCTGGCACCATTTGAGTTTGTTGAGAAGGGAAATGTTCTTTAAGCATAGCAGGAGTCCTAGGAGCACCTTTCAACAATCGACTAACTTTGGACCATCTGGGGTAGTCTTTAGTGTAGTGATCCTCATCGTAGATAAGACAAGGATACTTAGGTTTACGTTTGTCTCCTTCCTCAGGTGGAGGTTTAGGGGAGTCCTGTTTGGGTTGTTCGGATTTATTCTTGGCTTTCCCTTTCTTTTTCCCTTTCGAGGATTTATCCGCCATGGTGGACTGAACGGTGTTAACCTCGGAGGTACTTCCAGAATTAGATTGACCCTGAGAAGTGTTTCCATTAGAAGCATTCTGTTTTTGCTTCCCAGGGTTTGCACAGAGGACTTCTTTGAAGACGCGTTTACAGAGCCAATAACTCCGTCAACAGATGGTTTTGGTGGAGATTTGGATGTTTCGGGTCTCAGGGCGTCTGGCAAATAATCATATAAAGTACTTGACTGAGAGTATACTAAGTCGAGGTACTGAGCACGCACGATAGCTTGCTCTTCAGTTACACAAGCTCCCATGGCGATGTCTCGCGGGATTGCAGGGACAAAGGAAGTCGTGAACCAATCGGTCAGGAGCTGATCAGGAATCCAAAATTTGATTAAGCGATGACACCCTCTCCATTCATGTATATGATCGGATATATGCGTGGTCATGTCCTGTTTGAGAGACGTAAGGAGATGTGTCCCTGTCTCATACCGAATGGGTAACTGAAAATGAGTTAGGAATGCCATAGCCAGCGAGTTGAAATCTTGAAATGTTCCGCGATTCAACTCAATATACCACTTAGCGGCTGAGCTAGTGAGAGTCCTTTGGAAGAGGTAGAGCCAGATGGAGTCATCAAGCCATGAGTTCGATGAGCACCAAAGGTGATAGGTCATGACATGGGCTTGAGGATCTTCACCAGCTTTTCCATCGAATTTTGTGCAATCACTGGGTATTTTAGTTGGAACTAGTGGCCAATATGGATTATGAAGAATGGGATCATTTGTTAACTTGGACACATTTGGAAGTTCCAACGTCGCTAAAAAAGGAAACTGAGGATTAAAGGACATTTGTGGGTGTGGAAGAGAGGTAGTACCAGGGTTCCAACCAGGTGGTGGTTGCCCCCATGGACTTTGTCCGGATGGGCCCGGCCCATAAGGGTTCTGCCCATAAGGATTTTGCCCATAGGAGTTCTATCCATATGGATTCTGTCCATAAGGATTCTGTCCATAAGCAGACAGTTGACCCTAGTTCTGCCCCCCAGCACCCCATGGATTAGCAACTTGACCTGCAGGCGCAACGTACTGTTGCTGATAATTCTGGTAAGGAGAAACCTGCATTTGTTGATAATTTTGATAAGGGGTAAATTGAGTTTGCCCCTGGGGTCACTGGTAGCCATACGCTTACTGAGCTCCATACTGAGTTTGATAAGAAGGCTGTGCTTGGTAAGAAGGTTGAGGCCGTGGCCCACCTTGCATTTGATAACTAATTTGAGTCTAGGGCCCAGAAGGATGTCCTTGAACAAGTTGTGCGTGGACCATCTGGCCGGAAGGTTGACCTGGTTGGGTTTGGGACGGACCTGTTTGCCCAGAAGGATGTGCTTGCTAGGTAGCAGGTTGTCCTTGAGCAACCAAGGGTTGTCCTTGCGGAACAGATGGTTGAGCAGGTTGGACGGCCGGTTGACCTTGAGGTTGGCCAGCCTGTCCAGACGGATGACTAAGCTGGGTAGTGGGTTGGCCTTGCTGTGCAGAGAGCTGGCCTATTTGCCCAGAAGGATGACTAGGCTGGGCAGTGGGTTGGCCCTACTGTATGTAAGGCTACCCCCCTTGCCCAGAAGGATACCCCTGTTGGACTATCGGTTGACCTTGTGGAATATAAGTTTGTCCAGCTTGTCCAGAGGGATAACCTTGCTGGATACCAGGTTGGCCTTGTTGGATGTAAGGTTGTCCTGGTTGTCCAGAAGGGTAACCTTGCTGGGTACCAGGTTGCCCCGGATAGCCAGAAGGTTGAGTCAGATAGGTAAAATATGGACCACCAGTGGCCAAAGGTTGTCCCTGATAGGGTTGTCCTTGTAGGCCCCCAGGTTGTCCTGGGTAAGACTGGCCATAATATTGCTGCCCTTGAGGGATTTGCACATAAGATGGCTGGCCTTGGGTAGGTGGTCCCTAAAGCTGTGCAGACATTGCTTGGCCTCCATGGAAAGAGGTGGCATTCCAAGCAACGGATAATGGTACCGAAACCTCAACAAAAGGTTAAGTAGGCAAGGGTTGGGAAAGTTGAAGGTATTGACCAGTAGAATCGTAATAAAAGAATGGACCCTGCGCATTCGGATCCTGAACAGCTTGCCCATAAGCATCATATGGCCCCCCTCCTGGGACGGGACCCGAAGAGGGTGGAGCAATTTGTGCAGGGTGGACAACCTTAGGTGAGAGTGCTGGCTGGCCGTTACTCACTTGACCATGAGGGGGACCAGTACCAGTGTTCAAGGCTGAAGACGCTGTAACGGCACTAACAACCGGAGTTGAATGTGCTAGACAAACAGTTGGATTCGTTGGAACTGAAGTGACAGGTGTAGTGTGGACTTGTGAAACAAAAGATCCCGTGGTGGGAGTGATATGGGGGTCCCACATAGTCAAAGCAGGGGTCCTAGCACTTACCCTATCCCTCAACAGCTGGTAGCGTGGGGGGAGCGGAGAAGTAGCTGGGATGGGAGTGTCGATATTCGACAACACATGTGTCTCACTCACTCTAGGAGATGTCTCATCCATGTGAGAGGTAGAAATTGGAGATGAAACACCAGGGGGGTAAAAGGAATATCATCCTCTTCAGGCTCCCAGATGGGGTTCCAATGAATCTCGTAACTCTCGTCATCCGGAGCGCGAGAGTTGATTGGTTGGATACTCGGGATAACAGGAAGAGTATCACTTACAACCGGTACCTCAGGAGCAGCGGAGGACGGAGACCCCTGATCACTTGGAACAGGAGTCGACGGTTCAGCCAGGATGACAAACTTCAAACAAAACCTAAGGGAATCTAACGATAAAGGACCCTATTCAAACTAACGCACACAAGATCTAACCAGGTAATGTCTATCACGGCCAAATGAATTTTAAGATGCAAGGACACAACTTGACCTTTTCATGTTTTAAGAGTCGAGAAAAGGGCAAAAAGGTGACTCTAGTCACCTTCGAATATTTTGTGAGCCCGAAGTGACAAACTGCTCAAGTGAGCCTTTTCTTTTAAGGAGTCTGAAAAGGATCAAAAGTGACTACTCTGGAGAGACTAGGCAAAGGGTTTACCAAACAAATCCGTAAAACTGCATATACACCTTGGCATTCATATGAAAACCAAGGACTTCCCGTATGGCAGTCAATCTTCCCGAATGTTGTGTTCGGTGCGTTACGGCTTGTAAGGCGACAGACACGGCTTCCTGTGGATAAAGCATGATAACCTAGTGGGGTCTCCCCTATATACGCGACAGTACGTGGGAGGTCAAGTCCGTGCTAGACCACTATCCAGTCACAAAAGGAGGAATCACCCAACCGTAGTGTGAAACAACAGTGACTAGGTTTAACGACGCCGGAGCACGTCTCTAACCTAGACCTCTAAACAGTGAGCGTTATGTTCCAATGCGTTTTTAAGTTCATTCAATTCATTTTATGGTTGATCTTTAGTTAAGTTTCAATTTCCAGGTCCTACCGTATGAAATCTCTCAAAATTGCCTAGATGCAAACTATATGCCGAAGAATATCATTTCATTCGATGAATACTAACTACGAGAGAGTTAAGGATTTTTCAAAAAAAATGACCACAAACAAACAAGAGCTACTCTAATGCAGCTAATGACAAATAAACGAAACTTTTCTTTGTTTTAAATTGCTTAATCAATGATAAGCTTCTAATTTCAATTAACTAATTCAACGCAAAAGAGATTGTTCATTTTCTTTTCAATGGCAAAGTGCACTAAACAAGCTTTTGAGAAATAATAACAAACAAATGTGAAAAGAACCGGTTGACCCCAAACAACTGTAATCCGTGTCCGGGTAGTGAGAAGTAATCGAAACAATGCGAAGACTGGTTCAATAACAATCACCTAGGCAACCAAGCAAAAGCAAGCAAAGAGGAAGGTTTTTGAAAAACCAAAATCAAGCAGTAAACGAACCTTTGTGAGCGAGTAACCGAGCAAAGCAAATCCAACGAAATTTGGATGATAAAACCAGGTCACAAGTCACAAAAAGCAAGATCCACTCAACAAGACTTCTCAAGAAAGTGTTTCAATCTTCAGACAATGGAAATCAAGTCATAAACCAAGTGAAAAGAGCAAGGGATAGCAAAACCAACAGGCTCAGGAGGCAGAATTGAAAAAACTCAATTCTACAGGTATCAACGCGGGTGATACACAGCAACAAAGCGCTGATCAGAAACCATGCGTAGCAACAAAGCGCTGCCATCACGGAAGTACACGGCTTAACTGCGCTGGTTCGATTTTCAGAACCGTCGCGACTGTTCAGTGTATAAAGGCGATGATCACGAAGTCAAAGAAACAGCTGTGCGATGTTAACGCGACTGTTTTATTATAAACCGCGCTGAAGTTAAAAAACAGGCACAATCAAGCCAAAAGCTCCCAAACCAAGGCAATCACTCTTTAAACAATCAAGGCACCTCCCAGACTGAACCAGTAAATCCAAAAACAGAGAACTAATCCCCAATATTTGAAAAGAGAGCAAAAATCAAACTCAAGGGAAAAAATGAACACAAAAAGACAAAAGCCAGCTCCAAGCTGTTAAGTTCGTAAACCAAACTAGAGATGGACTGAAGTGGCTTTGATCTACTTTGCTAATGCAGAGCAATAGCGTTTCGAAGGCTACCTGGCCGTGCTTCAGGCTCCATCCAAAGTTTACAAATCAAACAACAAGGTAAAGAACTCCCCAGTATGGTCGCCAAATTTTTGTATAGGTAAATCCTCTCTGCAGACAGAGACGATCCCTACTAGCCCAGACCGGGTCTAGCAACAATCACACAATGCTATCACGCAAGTTCCTAATTGCAAATAAAAAGTAGATGGTGAGAACCTACTTGGATTCCAATGCTAGTGTTCGTCGAAGAGATGTCGCCTTCGTTCCTTTTCTTTGGCTGGCCACGATCCACACGATCTCCGTGATTAGATACCTGCACATGCAAAGAACAACACGAAAACAAGCATAAAATCTAGTAGATGCAATTATATATCAGTAAGAAAAGATATAACTCAACATCAAACATGAAACAATGAGAGTGGAACCATAATGATAGTCATCTATTATTAACAAATAACAGAGAAGAGTACAACCAAAGTTCTGACGTCGAATCCTTCTCAAGAGGGTCCAGCCAGCAAGTCTCTTAAGCATTCACCCTTGGAGATAGATCTCCCAAGACAAAAACTCTCTCTCACACAAGTTTACACAAGAAAGAAACACTTCACAACCTTCCTTAAGCTCTATAGCAATCCCACACTTGTCACACCAACTACCTATCAAATTCACACACTAGCAGCAACACTCCAAGCACTATCAATTCCAAACTAGCTGCTCATGGCAATGGTAGAGGCTTAAATAGGAGAAGGAGTCTCCACAAATGGTGGGAGGATGAGCTTATCTCCAAGGAAGGTGGCTCAAATGACGAAACAGACATGCCAGAGAAGGGAGGGTGACATTTACAAGGCCAACAACCAGGTCTGGAGTCATTTGGAAGACCGTCTGTTAGAACAAACTCGCCCAAACTGGATCAGCGCGGGTCCATAACTGCACTGGAGCGCTGACATCGCAGCTAAATAACAAAGAAGGTCATGTCAGCGCGATCAGATATGAATAACAGACGCATTGGCCCATGAAATTCGACCAGCGCGGGAAACACGTGTGCTTCCGCGCAGGCAGCGCATTACGTCTGTTATGGAGCTCCCATCAGCGCGTTTATCTTGACAACAGTCACGCTGATAGCAAAAAAATTGGCAAAGTGGGTCATTTGGCAATAGTAGAGAGCATGAGCATGATTAATTTGAACTCATGACACAGTAGGAAGACTGACAGGAAGACAGTGACAAATTACTGTGTAACAAGAGGAGCTATCCCTTTGAAGGAGGGCTTTATCCCTTTGAAGGTGGACCTAGTAACTTCCCTCCATTGCACTATAAATTAAGGCATTGGGCTAGTTTCTAGGGAGGTTAGAAGCTGAACATTTTTAAGGGTAAATGCTGGTGGAATTGGGACTTCCTAGTTAAGCCTGAGAGGAGAGATCACATACCTTTTGGCTTCATTGGGAAGAGAGTGAAACTTGTCAAAGTAGAGGAGACTTCTTGATGGACCTTGGGACGAGCTTGTATAGCATCAAGGCACAGGTTGTAAAGTTCTTCTTTGATCTATGTTAATACATTCAGATTCATTTTTCTCAACAAATTGTCTTATGTGATTTGTTTCATGAATTCCTTGATCATCATGATAAGTATGCTTTATTATATTGGCTTTTCAGGTGCTATTTAATTTGTGTGCTTGTTTGTGTTTGTAGATTCTCTACAAGGGAGCTCATTTGGATCAACTGAGCGAGGCTTCCACAAACTTGCATTGGAACCGAGGTAGGCCTAAAACACTTGTTTTCCTTTATTTATAAATTTCATATTTAGAGAATGATAGAATTTATTGGTTTGCTTGTCACTAGATATCATTAGATACTATGGAGGTCAGTCTTGTCCGCAAGAACGACTCATTCCGTGTGACAGTTGGCAAGGACAACGGCTTATAAACACCTTAGTCATTGTCTCTAAAGGTACATACCCACCTAGGTGTTCCCTGAGTATGACCTTCTAGGACAATTCTTGTCTTGGGTTCCCAGCCCTCAAAGAATATCGCTCCTCTTGCCTACTCTTGTCTTGGATGCCCTACACATCCTCAAAGAGCATCAGATGCCAGATGATTACCCAATCCTCCCATTCTTTCTTGCCAAGTGAAGACAAGAATGTTGTGTCTATCTCTTCCCCTTGATTGAGGAAGACATGCCCAAGTTTCCTCTGACAAGGAACTTGCCCAAGCTCCTTTGTAGTTGGGAACTTGTTAGAACTCCCTCTTAGCTAGGGACTTGTCCATTCATCAACAACGTCTTCTTCATGGGTCCTTCAGCTGCTTGATCTCCTTCTTTCCTTCGATGTCATGAAGTCTTTGTTTGAACTTCTTCTTGGTAGGGTACCAGCCATCGATCACTTTCCCTCCTAGTTTGTCATGTCATTGCTCCCTTCGTGGAAAGTGGCCTTCTTGATATATATCAGGTCCTTTTTGTCATCTAGCTACTCCTTTGTCATCTTGTCTATCCTTCATAATACTTATCACATGGATGCTTAGTTGTACTTGCTTGTTCCCATACTTTGATTTAGTGGCCCTTCATGACTTCATCGTGATATTTCTTCAACATCAAATGGTGCTTTTGTTGGATGGCCTCTTCATCATGACATATTTGTAGAGTTGAATCAGTTATCTACACCTTACTATCTCCAAGGCCTTCGTAGGTGTCAAGGGTCCTTTATCATTTTCTTCCTTTGTCAGAATTTCCATGCCTTCTTTCGAGAGATGTTGAGGAATCTTGTCAAATAGTTATTCTTTGCGATCGCGATGTTCTTCACATGCTTGATTTCTTTCTTCATTTGCTTATTCTTAGATTGATTAGTCAACCACATTATACTCCTTATGGGAGCACTTCTTCATGTTGACCTTTACTCCATTGTAGTGCATGCCTCCCAGCGTATCGTTGGCGAAAGAGATCTTTTTATTCTTGATCATGATTCTAGAACTTTTCCCATGACCCAATAAAAATATATGATGACATGACTTAAACTTTGATGCATACATACCTCATCTTGATTATGATTTTATCATCTTGGATTGATGCTTCAACCTTGCGGATATTCTTGAGATTCCCTTTCCTTGATGTGTCACCTTAGCTCCAATACCGCATTGAAGAATTTGGGGCAATGGGGTATAGCTAGATTCTTCTAGACTTGATAACAATTTGTGAAGCTCTTTTACAATTTATCTTGTTACCTTAATCTTCTTATCTTCTTATTAATGCATGTGTGTTTACTTCATCAAACTGGTGCCAAAAACATAAGAACAAGAACACAAGATGTTGGCTCTCTACCAGGGAAAAACCTCTCTCTCAGAGAGGAAAACCCTTTCGTAAATTTCTCTTATTGAAGCTTCTTATTGGTCATTGCGAAGCCCTAGACCCTTGACAATAATATGCTCCAAGCACAAGTCGAGTCCTTCCTCCTCTCTGCACTTTGTTTCTTCAGCACTTTGTTCCCCGACACCATGTCCTTCTTTCAACTTTTGATAGTCCTTGGTGGACTATCTCTAGAAGAGACTCCAACCTTTGATCCTTAGCGAGATCCTTTACCAATGAAGAAACCTTCATTATCTTGACCAACTGAGACTTTTTCTTGATGTGAGGTTGCAGACTCGATGTACACCATATTTACTGCACCTGGGGCAATTTCCATCGCGACGAGACATTGAAACCCCAAATTCCCACCATTGGGAGGCTTTCGACAAGGCAGGACATGGAATCCCTAGGTTCCCCACAATTTGGCGAATTTTGTCGAGGAGGGACCGGGAGACCCCATGTCACACTCCTATCCTAGTGGTATTATTTCAACCACACATAAGTGGGTGTGGCACCACTGTAATTTTTCCTTTTACTAATACTTGAGTACACAGTCTGTGCCTACTTCAACACTCAGTTAATTGTCCAATAAGTGTTCTTAACAATGCAGCGAAAATAACTTACCATAAATTTATCTTCCTCAATTATTCTTTCAACCCATCATGTCATGTGGTTGTGCTACACTGCCCACAACCTACACGACACAACTCCACACCTGAACTGCGAACCTGTCCACTCGACTTTCCATTCCACGACACACAAATTCTACCCGTCGGTGCAGTTCATCATGAGAGCGCATGGCCTAAACGCAGTGCAGCTTGCCGGCCCGGACGATAACCCGCCCCACTCTGCTTGTCTGCACTACCAAGTCCGACCCACCTGCCGGTGTGGCCCTCTTACCCACGTCCTTCTCTTCCTTCTGTTTTCTCCCAACTCCTTCATTCGCACTTGTTTTGCGATGTGGAAGTCTGAATTCAATGTCCCTTCATCGAACGCCATCCTCCTTACTTACACACATCATTTCGCCCAAGGGCCGTGTCTCTCAGGGATAAAAAGGGTTGGCTCCATCAACATGCATGCCCGGCTAACCTGATACATAACCTTGACACACCCCATTCCAACAAACCACCACATCCCTTCGTGTGCATCGTCGCACCCATGGGTTGGCTCCAACACTTAGCTGATTACACCCATTGCCACATGTCGCACACCTGCCCACATCCTAACTCGTCCGCACATGGTCACCTCTTTCATCTGGGCACCCAACAAGGGTCGCCCGTGCACCTTCTGTCGGTGACTCGCCCATCGTGGAGGTATCAAGGGGTTTGTGCCATGCCCAACATGGCGCACCCGCTATGAGTGTGCCCATCACCATCGCGCATAAGCAAATGCCGTACCAAGTCTTCACATATAACCGAACGCTCACCCGAGTCGCATATAACCGAACGTGGGTGCCCATACTACGGGTTTAGGTGCTCCCGACTCAAATACTTAACACCCTAGCCCCCCCCCCTCGGGCGTACGTGGTAGAGGTTTCTAGAACGATGGGACATGGAAACCCTAGATTTCGTGCACTTGGGTAGCTGTCGTCATGGCAGGGCAGGGAAACCCTGCTTTCCCTGCACTTGGATGGCTCCCATCGCAATGAGGCATGGAAACCCCAAGTTCCAGAGACAGACCAGGCAAGCAGTTTCCACCCTGCCACGAAATGGAAACCCCAAGTTCACAAGACTTGGGCGATTCTTCATCATTCCGCAACATGGAAACCATGAGTTCCATAAACTTGGGCAATTTTGGTTGTGTTGCGACATGGAATCCCAATTTCCCCGCACTGGGGTTGCCGTTTTCGCCCAGGCGGGAGATGGAGACCCTAAAGTTTCCTAGAATTAGGTGGTTTCCCTCATGCCATGAAACAGAAGCCCCGAGTTCCATTGACTTGGGCGGTTCTCTGTCATTCTGCGACATGGAAACTCAAGTTCCCTGCAACGAGGTCCCATTTTTTGTCATGGCAGGACATGGAAGACCCCGAGTTTCCCATAATTGGGTGGTTTCAGTCATGCCACAAAATTGAAAGCCCCATGTTTGGTAGACTTGGGCGGCAGTTTTAGCTGTGGTGTGAACGACATGGGAACCTCGTGTTTCCCAGACTTGCGTAGAAATTTTTGTTGTGACACAAAATGGAAACCTCGTGTGTCCACTGACTTGGGTAGCAGTTTCCATCGCACCCTGAAATGGACAACCCGAGTTCCCCAGACTTTGGTGACTTTTCATTGCCCCACGACATGGAAATCCGAAGTTCCACAGACTCTCGAGTGATTCAAGGTGTGCCGCGACATGGAAACCCCATGTTTCCCAGACTTGGGCCGCGACATTCCCTATTGGTGGTTCCAGCTGCACCGCGACATGGAAACTGCGAGTTCCCCAGACTTGGGCAACGGTTTCGAAATAGCCCAAGTTCCAGAGACTTGCGAGCTAGTTTGCATCATCATGGAAACCCCAAGTTCCCCAAGTTGGGGCATTGTTGAAAACCTCGCATTTCCATTGTGCCATAAAATATGGAAACCCGCGGTTCCATCAAGGGCAAGACATGGAAACCCAAAGTTTCCTAGGCTTGTGTGCCACTGGTTTCGGTATTTGAGCGACATGGAAACCCGAAGTTTCCCAAGCTTGGGCACTACTGGTTTCGGTCATGGCGCGACATGGAAACCCCAAGTTTCCCAGGCTTGGACGCTGCCAGTTTTGGTCGTGGCACGACATGGAAACTCCAAGTTTCCCAAGCTTGGGTACCAGGGTGCACCATGGAAACCCTGAGTTTCCCCAAGCTTGGGCGCCATTGGTTTCGGTCATGGCGCGACATGGAAACCCCAAGTTTCCCAGGCTTGGGTTCCACGGTGTGACATGGAAACCCCAAGTTTCCTCGGGCTTGGGCTCGAGGGCGCGACATGGAAACCCCAAGTTTCCTCAGGCTTGGGCGCCGCCGGTTTCAATCGTGATGCGACATGGAAACCCCAAGTTTCCCCAGGCTTGGGCAGCGGGGCGCGACTTGGAAACCCCAAATTTTGGGCATGGCATGGAAACCCCAAATTTTTTTGCGCCGGGTAGAAGCCCCAAATTTTAGGCGCCAGGTGGAAACCCCAAATTTTGGGCGCGACATGGAAACCCCAATTTTTTTTGCGTTAGTCGAAACCCCCAAATTTTAGGCACTGGATGGAAACCCCAAATTTTTGGTGCGACATGGAAGCCCCAAATT
Source organism: Pinus tabuliformis (assembly GCA_031772625.1). Lineage (NCBI taxonomy): Eukaryota > Viridiplantae > Streptophyta > Pinopsida > Pinales > Pinaceae > Pinus > Pinus tabuliformis. The sequence goes on along the minus strand of CM062805.1, from coordinate 804,892,761 downwards.
TTAGGCGTTGGGTGGAAACCCCAAATTTTGGGCACCGGGGCATGGCATGGTAACCCCAATTTTTCCCATGCTTGGGTACCTTTTTCGTCGCAACATGGAAAACCCAAATTTTGGGCGTCGGGGTGCGACATGGAAACCACAAAATTTTGGGCGCTGGGGCGCAACATGGAAACCCCAATTTTCATGGGCTTCGGCGCCTTTTCTGTCACGGCATGGAAACCCCAAATTTCCTACCCCAAAGCAATAAAAAATTATTGTCTGGAGGAAGAGGCAAAGGTGTGAGAGCGGGAGGGTTATCCGGATTTGTTTGTGACAAGAGCAAAGCTCTAAATCGAGGCAACCAAGGGTTGAATCTCAGTGGATCATGGCAGCAAGGTCGCTCTGCCACTTACCATACCCTGTCACATATTTAAGTTGTCTACAAAGGATTCTTATCAATCACTGTTTGGAATTGAACTTCAAAGCTGCCCCAACTGAGATGCTTCACTGTCACAGTTTGCAAATGACACGGGCCCTTGGGGTGACAAAGCGATGCCCCTACTGTGGGTCGAGATATAGTCAAAGAGTGACATGCACTGCTTCTAGCGTGGATTCTGACTTAGAGCCGTTCAGTCATAATCCAACACATGGTAGCTTCGCGCCATTGGCTTTTCAACCAAGCGCGATGACCAATTGTGTGAATCAATGGTTCCTCTCGTACTAAGTTGAATTACTATTATGGTGCGGTTCATCAGTAGGGTAAAACTAACCTGTCTCATGACGATCTAAACCGAACTCACATTCCCTATTGGTGGGTGAACAATCCAACACTTAGTGAATTCTTCTTCATAATGATAGGAAGAGCTAACATTGAAGGATAAAAAAGAAACATTGCTATGAATGCTTGGCTGCCACAAGCTAGTTATCCCTGTGGTAACTTTTCTGACACCTCTAGCTTCAAATTCTAAAAATCTAAAGGATCGATAGGCCAGGCTTTCACGGTTTGTATTCGTACTGAAAATCAAAAGCAAATGAGCTTTTACCCTTTTGTTCCACACGATATTTCTGTTCTCGTTGAGCTCATCTTAGGACACCTGCGTTATCTTTTAACAAATGTGCCGCCCTAGATAAACTCCCCACCTGACAATGTCTTCCCCCTGGATCGACCCACTGAAACATGCCTTAAGGCAAAAAATAGGGCTAGTGCCCCATCTGCACCCCACGGAATAAGTAAAATAACGTTAAAAGTAGTGGTGTTTCACTTGTGCTGAAAACAGCTCCCACTTATTCTACACCTCTCAAGTCCTTTCACAAAGTCGGACTAGAGTCAAGCTCAACAGGGTCTTCTTTCCCCACTAATTATGCCAAGCCCGTTTTCTTGGCTGTGGTTTTGCTAGATAGTAGATAGGGATAGTGGGAATCTCATTAATCCATTCATGCACGTCACTAATTAGATGACGAGGCATTTGGCTACCTTAAGAGAGTCATAGTTACTCCCGCCATTTACCCGCGCTTGGTTGAATTTCTTCACTTTGAAATTCAAAGCACTGGGTAGAAATCACATTGCATCAGCATCCATAGGGACCATCACAATCCTTTGTTTTAATTAAATAGTCAGATTCCCCTCTTCCATACCAGTTCTGAGTCAACTGTTCAACACCTAGGGAAAAGCCCACAACAGGGGGCATTCTATGCCTGTAACCCAATCGGCATGCAACTGCCCACCCTCGCCACAAGAGCAGCTCAAGTAGACTCCTGGCAGCACATGAGTTGAGGGGGTAGACCCCTAGGCCCAGCCCTCAGAGCCAATCCTTTTCCTGAAGTTACGGATCCATTCTGCTCACTTCCCTTACCTACATTTTTCTATTGACCAGAGGCTATTCACCTTGGAGACCTGATGCAGTTATGAGTACGACCAAGCATGAATGGTACTTGGTCCTCCAAATTTTCAAGGGCCACCAAGGGCACACCAGACACTGCAAGATGTGCAGTGCTCTTCCAGCTGCTGGACCCTATCTCCAGGTGAATCGATTCCAGGGTGGGCAAGCTGTTAAAAAGAAAATATAACTCTTCCCAGGGCCCCCGACGATGTCTCTGAATTTCCTAACGTTGTCGCCCACTGCCATGTCCCAGTTTGGGAATATTAACCTGATTCCCTTTCGATGCTCATGCAAAGTGCATCATTGATACAAGGCTTCCCCATCTCTTAGGATCAACTAACCCATGTCCAAGTGTTGTTCACATGGAACCTTTCCCCACTTAAGTCTTCAAAGTTGTCATTTGAATATTTTCTACTACCACCAAGATATGCATCGGGGGATGATCCACCCAAGCTCACACCCGAGGTTTCTCAATGACCCCCACATCCTCCTACTCATGGAGCTAGGCAATTTCTCCAATGCTCGAGTATAGGTTGCGCGCTTCAGTGCCATCCATTTTCGGGGCTAGTTGATTCAGTAGGTGAGTTGTTACACACTCCTTAGTGGATTTAGACTTCCATGACCACTGTCCTACTGTCTTAATCAACCAACACCCTTTTTGGGCTCTAGGTTAGCACATAATTCGGCACTGTTACTTGACTTTTGGTTCATTCTGCATCACCAGTTCTACTTACCAAAAATGGCCCACTTGGAGCTCTCGATTCCACAGCGCGGCTCAATGGAGTAGCTACACCCTCTTACCTATTTAAAGTTTGAGAATAGGTCGAGGGCGTTACACCCCCGATGCCTCTAATCATTTTCTTTACCCGATAAAATGAGCACATGAGCTCCAACTATCCTGAGGGAAACTTCGGAGGAAAATAGCTACTAGATGGTTCGGTTAGTCTTTCGCCCCTATACCCAAGTCAGACAAATGATTTGCACGTCAGTATCGCTACGAGCCTCCACTAGAGTTTCCTCTGGCTTCACCTTGCTTAGGCATAGTTCACCATCTTTCAGTTCCCAACAGGTGTGCTTTCACTCAAACCCTTCACATAAGCTCAAGGTCGGTCGACAATGCACCCCCCGAGAGAGGGGATCTCGCCCGTTAGCTTCCTTGCGCCTCACAGGTTTTCAAACTCACCGACTCGCACACATGTTAGACTCCTTGGTCCGTGTTTCAAGACGGGTCGAATGGAAAGCCCACCAACCAACACCACGAGCGCGCAGGTGCACATGGCCTACCACAAGGGTGCATGCTTCGTTCCTCGACCACCGCAATGGCAATCTGACAGGCAGTAATCCACCCATGATTGTGACGATGCAGCAACCCGTGTTGGTTTGCACCTCAAGTCGAGTAGCAGACCAGCCTGAGTCATTCCACATCCGATCGAAATGCATCGATAACCTCCATCTACTTCCCTCCCAGCAATTTCAAGCACTCTTTAACTCTCTTTTCAAATTCCTTTTCATCTTTCCCTTGCGATACTTGTTTTCTATCAGTCTCTCGCCCGTATTTAGCCTTGGACAGAATTTACCACCCAATTAGGGATGCATTCACAAAAAATCCAACTTGTCGACAATCCCTCGTGATGCGGCAGTGGCTCGACCCTATGAGGCTGTCACCCTCTCAGGTGCCCCCTTCCAAGGGACTTGCCCCAAGTCCACCACTAAGGATGATTCTACAAACTAAAATTTAGGCGATGCTTCTGCCCAATTTTCATGTTGGGCTCTTCCTAGTTCGCTCGCCGCTACTAGGGGAATCCTTGTAAATTTCTTTTCCTCCACTTAATTATATGCTTAAACTCAGCGGGTGTTCTCGCCTGAGATGAGGTTGCAAAGTTAGAGCTAAATCCACCCTACCCAATGGGAGGACAAGAGACAAAAAAGCAAGTTTGAGTGATGCCACACAAATCTCGCATTAGCTAACGCCGACTGCCCATCCAAGGGGACAAGATCACTGCTCACCGACGCACACCATGAAACATCGCTCGAGATATTTCAACCAATTGCACCGCATTGGGCACGAAAAACCAGCTCCAGTGCTCCCTAACATATTGTAGGGAGAACGTTTGAATGGGATGTGATGGCCACATAGACATGCCCTTGACCGAGGCCTCAAGCGCAAATTGCGTTCAAAAACTTGATGATTCACGGGATTCTTCAATTCACACTAAGTATCGCATTTCGCTACGTTCTTCATTGTAACAAGAGCCGAGATATCTGTTGCCAAGATTCGTTTCCACGTATTACCAAAAAATCCACCACAACACTGAATAGGGGCACCCCCCCACAACAAATGTAAGGCTAAGGGCCAAAAGGAGGAAAGGAAGAAAAATGCATGAAAGAAAGAGAAACAAAGGTGTCTACCCCCCTCACAGGAGGAGGCTCAAATAGAGAACAATCTCCCCAAGCCCCACGCCCTCGCAAAAAGGGGGGAAATGCATGGAACAACAATCGAGAAGGACTAGGGTGGCCACCCCAGGAGCTCACACTACTTTTAATCCTTCCTGAACACCAGTCCACAACAATTCCCCCTTTTCTCCGTAAAGCTAGGGACCGAAAGGAAGAAGGGAAGAAAACAAGGTGAAAGAAATAGAGATCAAACGTGGCTACCAGCTCACAAGGGGAGGCTCAAACAAAGCACAAGCCTCCCAAGCCCCATGCCTTTGCAAAATGGGGGAAATTCAAGGGGACGACGATCGAGAAGGATTAGGGTGGCCACCCCGGGAGATCGCACTGCGTTTCGTCCTTCCCGAACACCAATCTACAACAATCCCACCTTTTATCCGTAAATCTAGGGGCCATAAGGAAGAAGGGAAGAAAACAACATGAAAGAAAGGGATACCAACCATGGCTACCGGCTCACAAGGGGAGGTTTCAAATAGAGAAAAAGCTTCCCCAACCTTGTGCCTTTGCAAAAGGGGGGAAACTGCAAGGGACGACGATAAATAAGGACTAGGGTGGCCACCCTGGGAACTTGCACTACGTTTCGTCCTTCTCGAACACCAATCCACAACAATCCCACCTTTTCTCCATAAAGCTAGGGTCCAAAAGGAAGAAGGGAAGAAAACAACATGAAAGAAAGAGAGATATCAACCATGACTACCGGCTAACAAGGGGAGGCTTCAAACAGAGAACAAGCTTCCCCAACCCCATGCCTTCACAAAAATGGGAGGAACTACAAGGGATGGTGATCGAGAAGGACTATGGTGGCCACCCTAGGAACTTGCACTGCTTTTCGTCCTTCCCGAACACCAATCCATAGCAATCCCACCTTTTCTCTGTAAAGCTAGGGGCCAAAAGGAAGAAGGGAAGAAAACAACATGAAAGAAAGAGAGATATCAAACGTGTCTACTGGCTCACAAGGGGAGGCTCAAACAGAGAACAAGCTTCCCCAACCCCGTGCCTTCGCAAAAAGGGGGGAACTGTAGGGGACGACAATCGAGAAGGAATAGGGTGGCCACCCCCAGAACTCGCACTGCTTTTCATCCTTCCTGAACACCAATCCACAGCAATCCCAACTTTTCTCCATAAAGCTAGAGGCCAAAAGCAAGAAGGGAAGAAAGCAACATGAAAGCAAGAGACATCAAACATGGCTACTAGCTCATAAGGGGAGGCTCAAATAAAGAACAAGCTTCCCAAACCCCGTGCCTTCACAAAAAGGGGGGAACTGCAGGGGACGATGATCGAGAAGGACTAGGGTGGCCAGCCCCGGAACATGCACTACTTTTTGTCCTTCATGAACACCAATCCACAACAATCCCACCTCTTCTCCATAAAGCTAGGGGCAAAAGCAAGAAGGAAAGAAAACAACACTGAAGAAACAAAGATGCCAAGAAAAGAGAGAAGCTCAACAACACGCTGAGTAGACGTCCGCTGACCAAAAAGAAATCAAACAAGGCACCCAATCAAAAAGCATCCCACTCTTCACACCCTCCCACATACAGTATGGCACAACACCCTTTCTAGCTTACAACATAACAAAAAACAATCAAACAACCAAGCACATAAATCATAGCCTAAAGTTGACCACTAGAAAAGACAAGGGTCATGATGAGACCAGTGTCTAGAGCACATTACTAAGTGGTAAACAACCCCCCAACCCGACACAAGGCTTCAAACAACAAATAGACTATTAATAGCAAACCCAATATGCTATTGCACCCCTCTGTGTACAAAACACCCAACAACCTTTCCAGCAAGAAAGTCAACAGGGGTCAAGAATCAAAATCCAAAGAAGAGTTGTCACGAGCAGACACTCAATGCTAGAGAAAGCCATAGGGCCACAAATACATTGATGGTGCAAGGCCACTAAAGAGAGGGACGTCCGCAAAGTGCACACCACCAAACAAAGAAATGACCAAGTCCCACAAAAAACCCACAATCCAAAGGGAGGAACAAAGACACAACCCGTTACTTCTTTTTCCCTTGGAAAGGGAGTGGCTCACGAGAGGACGAGGAATTCCCTCAATGGAAAAGGCACAAGATAAGATTGCCACCCTCATGCCCATCACCGAGGAAAATTGCAATCTCGATGGAGCTCAGACCGAGGGAGGGGTTTTCCATTACCTGGACAACCAACCCTTCTGCGAGGGCATGTCGAGGAACGGTCGGGAGGACTAGGGTGGCTAGGCCAACGAGTTGAACCATTCTTCATCCATCCCATACTGACCCCACCCCAACAATTTCCCCTCACGGAAGGTTTGAGCTACTAGGTGCACGAGCAAACACTCCCTCAACCCAACCACCAGTGAAAAAGCTCACCCAAACAACACATCAACCACCACCGCCTTTTTGAGAGAACCAACTATGGAAGCCCGCAGCCTTGGCCCATGCCTTCCAATGAAAAAAAGACCAAGCACCGCCGCTATGAATGAGTCTAAATTTATCCATCATATTTCCCAAGCACCTCAACTGCAGAAACCATGCCCGGCCGAACAGATCGTCAGAAGGGCTCCCAAGAAACAAGCTTCCAAAACCCCTACAAAAACACATTGGGGGAAAGAAAAATAAAGGATGGGTAGGAAAAGCACAAGCATGGCTTGCAAGCCCACACACAAAAAAACAAGCGTTACCACAAGACAAGCAACCAACAATGTTCCCGCCAAACACCAAATCTGCTCCCCTAGAGACACACCACATAGTCCCACATTGCAATCAAAACCCAACCAACCTGAACCAAAAAAGAAAACCCCTACTATCAATGATCCTACCACAGGTTCACCTACGGTAACCTTGTTATGACTTCTCCTTCCTCTGAATGATAAGGTTCAATGAACTTCTCATGACATCAACGGCGGCGAACCACCATCGTCAACGCAATCCGAACACTTCACTGGATCATTCAATTGGTAGGAGTGACGGTCGGTGTGTACAAAGGGCAGGGACGTAGTCAACATGAGTTGATGACACGCTCTTGCTAGGAATTCCTCATTTAAGACCAATAATTGCAATGGTCTATCCCCATCATGATGCAATTTGAGAAGATTTCCTGATCCTCTCGAACCAGGAAGAAAAACTTGTTGGCCGCATTAGTGTAGTGCACGTGCAGCCCAGAACATCTAAGGGCATCACAGACCTGTTATTGCCTCAAACTTCCATGGCCTAAATGGCCATAGTCCCTCGAAGAAGCTGGCCACGAAGGGGAACCTTCGCGTAGCTAGTTAGTATGCTTAGGTCTTGTTCATTATTGGAATTTACTAGACAAATCGCTCCACCAACTAAGAATGGCCATGCACCACCACCCATAGAATCAAGAAAGAGCTCTCAATCTGTCAATCCTTACTATGTCTGGACCTGGTAAGTTTCCTCGTGTTGAGTCAAATTAAGTCGCAGGCTCCACTCTTAGTGGTGCCCTTCTGTCAATTCCTTTAAGTTTTAGCCTTGCGACCATACTCCCCCCGAAACCTAAACACTCTGATTTCTCAGAAGGTGCTGGTGGAGTCCTTAGAGAAACATCTGTCGATCCCTGGTTGGCATCGTTTATGGTTGAGAATAGGACGGTATCTGATTGTCTTCGAGCCCCCAACTTTCATTCTTGATTAATGAAAACATCCTTGGAAAATGCTTTTACAGTGGTCCGTCTTTCATAAATCCAAGAATTTCACCTCTGATAATGAAATATGAATGCCCTCGACAGTCCCTATTAATCATTACTCTGGTCCCGAAGGCCAACACAATAGGACAAGATTCCTATCACGTTATTCCATGCTAATGTATTCAGAGCATAAGCTTGCTTTGAGCACTCTAATTTTTTCAAAGTAATAGCGCTGGAGCCGCGACCCAACTAATTAAGGCCAGGAGCACACCGCCGACAAAAGGGATGGAAGGGTAGGTGCACACTGAGTAGGTGGACTGACCTTTATGAACCAATATCCAACTACGAGCTTTTTAACTACAACTTAAATATACGCTATTGGAGCTGGAATTACTGCGACTGCTGGCACCAAACTTGCCCTCCAATGGATCCTCGTTAAGGGATTTAGATTGTACTCATTCCAATTATCAAACTCGATGAGCCCAGTATTGTTATTTATTGTCACTACCTCTCCATGTTAGGATTGGGTAATTTGTGCACCTGCTGCCTCCCTTGGATGTGGTAGCCATTTCTTAGGCTCCCTCTCTAGAATTGAACCCTAATTCTCCGTCACCCATCACCACCATGGTAGGCCTCTATCATACCATTGAAAGTTGATATGGCAGAAATTTGAATGAAGCATCACGAGCACAAGGGCTGTGTGATCCGTCGAGTTACCATAATTCATTGGAGAAGTGGGCAAGCCTGCACTGACCTTTTATCTAAAAAATGCATCCCTTCCAAAGAGTCAGGACTTGGTGCACATATTAGCTCTGGAATTACTATGGTTATCTGAGTAGTATGCTACCATAAAAAAACTATAATTTATTTAATGAGCCACCCACAGTCTCACAATCTGAATTAGTTCTTACTTAGACATGCATGGCTTAATCATTGAGACAAGCATATGACTATTGGCAGGACCAACCAGGTAGCACTCTCCCACTTCAAAGGGCATTTTGGGCACTCTCTTACTAAGAGCCAACTCGAACACCCATCAAGTCAAAGAGATGTCAAAATATCATGTAAAACTTTTATGCCTTGCAACTCTTGCATCCCAAGAAGAAAGCACATTAAACATGCCAACGACATGGTGAACAAATGGGTAGTCCTACTGAGCCACAACGCACCAAGGCGACTCCGAAGTTTGCAAACATGCCCCAACCAACAAGAAAACGAGTGATCACTCACCCACTCCTTTAGAAATGCCTCCAAAAGCCTCCACGCCCCGCACCGAGGCCACCAAGGAGTCCAACCGGATGGTAGCAATGGTGGACCTCGATCTCCTGATCGCCTATGGAACCCTCGATGCAAAGGAAATAATGGAGAACTACCAACCATGCAACCTCTATATTATAAATGAGCCCCAACCCTCCCTGCTTCGCACTGAGGCAACCTAGGAATCCACTCGGATAGCAGCAACGATGGACCTCGATCTCCTAATCGCCTGTGATAGCTTCGATGAGAAGGAAAAGGAAGGAAATAAAAAGAGGATGATCGACCGCAAATCCTATCATAGAGAGGCCATACAAACCTCCCCCCCTCACACCAATGCCACCTAGGAGTCCAACCAGACAGCAGCAACAGTGGACCTTGATCAGATGATCACCTGCAGTAGCCTCGACACAAAGGCAAGGGAAGGGAATAATACAAGACAAACTGAGCCCGCAACCTCCCCCTCAGAAATGCCCCCCAACCCTCCCCTCCCCACACAGAGGCCACCTAGGAGTCCACCTGGATAGCAGCAATGATGGACCTTGATTGCATGATCGCCTGCGGCAGCCTCAATGCAAAGGAAGTAGAAGGAAATAAAACAAGACCAAACAAGCCCGCAACCTCTCTTAGAAATGCCCCCCGACCCTCCCTGCCGCACATTGAGGCCACCTAGGAGTCCACCCGAACAGCAACAACGGTGGACCTCAATCACTTGACTGCCTGTGGAAACCACGATACGAAGGCAAAGGAAGGAAATAAATGAAAATCAGGAGGCTCGCTACACGATACAAGAACATATCCAAACAAGAGGAGGGATCGGGCAGCTCCGCACCCCACACACCCTACGTACACGCAACCTAGGAGATTGCCCACAGCTTTACCAACTAGAAAATGAATAATTTTCACCTATGGCCACCTCCACACAAAGGAGGGAAGTTGAAGCATTCCACCTCAAAATCCTTCATCCAAATAGCCCCAACCATCGACGTAGCAAGCCTCCTCCCCATTGGACCACGAGCACATACACAATTGAAACAACAAATGCCCCCCAACCCTCCCCTCCCCACACAGAGGCCACCTAGGAGTCCACCTGGACAACAACAACGATGGACCTTGATCACATGATCGCCTACAGCAGCCTCAATGCAAAGGAAATGGAAGGAAATAAAACAAGATCAACCGAGCCTGCAACCTCTCTTAGAAATGCCCCCCGACCCTCCCCGTCGCGCACCGAGGCCACCTAGGAGTCCACTCGGATAGCAGAAATGGTGGACCTCGATCACTTGACCGCCTGCAGTAACCACGATGCAAAGGAAAAGGAAGGAAATAAATGAAAATCAAGAGGATCACTACATAATACAAGAACATATCCAAACAGGAGTAGGGATCGGGCAGCTCCGCACCCCTCACACCCTACATATAGGAAACCTAGGAGATTTCCCACAACTTTACCAACTGGACAACGAATAATTTTCACCTATGGCCACCTCCACTCAAAGGAGGGAGGTTGAAACATTCCACCTTGAAATCGTTCTTTCAGATAGCCCCCACCATCGACGTAGCAAGCCTCCTCCCCATTGGACCACAAGCGCATACACAATTGAAACAACAAATGACCATAAACATTATGACTTAACATTTCCAACCACAAAAGCTTACCACGCACGAAAGGTGCAAGGGAAAAGCCGACCACTTGATCAAAAATATGGGCCAACACATCTATCAAAACCTCAAAGCCAACGCAACCACAGATGATGTGCACTTTGAAAGGAATGCCAACCCTTAACTTCACAATAAGGAGAACAGCGCCTCACATCACCTGACAGAAAAAGTAAGCAAGAGGGAGGGTAGGTGGTTTACAACCAAAACCCTTCCATGTCCCTCTTAAAAGTGTGCATCTCAACTGACAATACCAACACAGAAAGAGTACAAGCACAAGAAACCGGCACCATAAACAACCAAACAATGAAGAGGCTAGCCGTCACAGGGAGCCACACCACAACAACCCATACAACTCCGAGAACTTAGAGCAAAAGGGGAATTGTTCACATATGCCTCCTGGGACAAGCATGGCCAACATTACCACTCATGTGCTATCGAGTGGGTATGGAGAGAAGATGAAAATCAACCACCCTACAAAATACCGAAGGCCATTCTTGAGGCAAACCTGAAAAACCAACTCAATTACCAACCCACCTTTCAGAGAAAAAGCAAAGCCCTCTCCATCAAATAGGGAGGAGGTGAACAATATAATGAGGAGCCAATTTCAATGGAGCCACACATGGCTACCTAGCCCAATCAAAATTTTCTATTCGCAACAACCGAAGGGCACGATAGCAACATAGGCACAACGAAGTTTTGGGTTTTCCATCTAGGACCACAACAACTAAGGCTCAAAGGAGCGCCTAGAAAACTTTCAACATTTTTATCGTTCAGATGGGCAAGAGGGATGGGGACAAGCATGGCCAACATTACCACTCATGTGCTACTGAGTGGGGATGGAGAGAAGATGAAAACTAGCCACCCTACAAATGACCCAAGGCCATCGTTCGAGAAAACTTGACAAAACAACTCAATTATCAACCCACCTTTCACACGGAAAGAAAACCTATCACTTGTATCATTTGGATGGGCACGAGGGACCAGGACGAGCCAGGGAGCCACACCACAACAACCCATACAACTCCAAGAACTTAGAGAGCAAAAGGGGAATTGTTCACATATGCCTCCCGAGATGAGCATGGCCAACATTACCGCTCATGTGCTACCGAGTGGGGATGGAGAGAAGATGAAAGTCTACCACCCTACAAATGACCCAAGGTCATCATTCAGGAAAACCCAAAAACAAAACTCAATTACCAACCCACCTTTCACATGAAAAGAAAAACTGTCACTTGTATCATTTGGATGGGCACAAGGGGACCAGGACGAGCCAAGGAGCCACACCACAACAACCCATAAAACTCCAAGAACTTAGAGATCAGAAGGGGAATTTTTCACATATGCCTCTCAAGATGATCATGGCCAACATTACCGCTCATGTGCTACGTAGTGGGATGGAGAGAAGATGAAAATCAGCCACCCTACAAACGACCCAAGGCCATCATTCAGGCAAACCCAAAAACACAACTTGATTACCAACCCACCTTTCACACGAAAAGAAACCTTGTCACTAGTACCATTTGGAGGGGAATGAGGGGACCAAGTTGAGCTCGGGAGCTACACCACAACAACCCATACAACTCCAAGAACTTGGAGATCAGAAGGAGATTTGTTCACATATGTCTCCGGAACAAGCATGGCCAACATTACCGCTCATGTGCTACCGAGTGGGGATGGAGAGAGATGAAAATCGGCCACCCTAAAAGTGACCCAAGGCCATCGTATAGGCAAGCCTGAAAAAACAACTCAATTACCAACCCACGTTTCACACGGAGAGAAAACGTGTCACTCGTATCATTTGTATGGGCATGAGGGGACCAGGACGGGCCTAGTAACCACACCACAACAGCCCATACAACTCCAAGAACTTGGATAGCAGAAGGGGAATTTTTCACATATGCCTCCTGGGATGAGCATGGCCAAACTTATATCTCATTTTCTACCGAGTGGGGATGGAGAGAAGATGAAAATCGGCCACCCTACAAATGAACCAAGGCCATCCTTCAAGCAAACCCGAAAAAACAACTCAATTACCAACCCACATTTCACACAGAAAGAAAACCTATCACTCGTATCATTTGGATGGGCATGAGGGACCAGGACGAGCCTGGGAGTCACACCAGAAGAGCCCATACAACTCCAAAAACTTGGAGAGCATAAGGGGAATTGTTCACATATGCCTCCCAGGACGAGCATGGCCAACATTACTGCTCATGTGCTACTGAGTGCGGATGGAGAGAATATGAAAATCGAGCACCCTACAAATGACCCAAGGCCATCCTTTAGGCAACCCCGAAAAATCAACTCAATCACCAACCCACCTTTCACACAAAAAGAAAACTTGTCACTGGTATCAATTGGATGGGCACGAGGGACTAGGATGAGCCTAGGAGCCACACCACAACATCCCATACAACTCCAAGAACTTGGAGAGCAGAAGGGGAATTGTTCACATATGCCTCCGTGGACGAGCATGGCCAACATTACCGCTCATGTGCTACAGAGTGGGGATGGAGAGAAGGTGAAAATTGGCCACCCTACAAATGAACCAAGGCCATCTTTCAAGAAAACATGAAAACACAACTCGATTACCAACCCACCTTTCACACGGAAAGAAAACCTGTCACTAGTATCATTTGGAGGGGCATGAGGGGACTAGGATGAGCCTAAGAGCCACACCAAAATAGCCCATACAACTCCAAGAAATTGGAGAGTAGAAGGGGAATTGTTCACATATGCCTCCCGGGATGAGCATGGCCAACATTACCGCTCATGTGTTACCAAGTGGGGATGGAGAGAAGATGAAAATCGACCACCCTACAAATGACCCAAGTCCATCGTTCAGGCAAACCCGAAAACAAAACTCAATTACAACCCACCTTTTACACCGAAAGAAAACCTGTCACTAGTATCATTTGGAGGGGCATGAGGAGACCAAGATGAGCCTAGGAGCCACACCACAACAGCCCATACAACTCCAAGAACTTGAAGAGTAGAAGGGGAATTGTTCACATATGCCTCCGGGACGAGCATGGCTAACATTACCACTCATGTGCTATCGAGTGGGGATGGAGAGAAGATGAAAATCGGCCACCCTACAAATGACCCAATGCCATCCTTCAAGTTATCCCAAAAAAACAACTCAATTACCAACCCACCTTTCACACGGAAAGAAAACCTATCACTTGTATCATTTAGATGGGCACGAGGGACCAGGATGAGCCCAAGAGCCACACCATAATAGCCCATACAACTCCAAGGAGTTGGAGAGTAAAAGGGGAATTGTTCACATATGCCTCCAACAAGGAGCATGGCCAACATAACCACTCATGTGATACCGAGTGGGGATGGAGAGAAGATGAAAATCATGCACCCTACAAATGAGCCAAGGCCATCCTTTAGGGAAACCCGAAAAAAAAACTCAATCACCAACCCACCTTTCACACAAAAAGAAAACCTATCACTGGTATCTTTTGGATGGGCATGAGGGACTAGGACGACCCTGGGAGCCACACCACAACAGCCCATAGATTTCCAAGAACATGGAGAGAAAAAGGGGAATTATTCACATATGCCTCCCAGGACGAGCATGGCCAACATTACCGCTCATGTGCTACCAAGTGGGGATGGAGAGAATATGAAAATCAGCCACCCTACAAATGACCCAAGGCCATCCTTTAGGCAAACCTGAAAAAAATACTCAATTACTAACCCACCTTTCACATGAAAAGAAAACTTGTGACTTGTATCATTTGGATGAGCATGAGAAGACCAGGACAAGCTAGGGAGCCATGCCACAACAACCCATACAACTTCAAGAACTTAGAGATTAGAAGGGGAATTTTTCACATATGCCTCCTGGGATGAGCATGGCCAACATTACCGCTCATGTGCTACTGAGTGGGGATGGAGAGAAGATGAAAATCGGCCAACCTACAAATGACCCAAGGCCATATTCAAAGCAAACCTGAAAACACAACTTAATTACCAACCCACCTTTCACATGAAAATAAAACCCACCACTTGTATCATTTGGATGGGCACGAGGGGACCAAGATGAGCCAGGGAGCCACACCACAACAACCCATACAACTCCAAAAACTTGGAGAGTAGAAGGGGAATTATTCACATACGCCTCCCGGGACAAGCATGGCCAACATTACCACTCATGTGTTACCGAGTGGGGATGGAGAGAATATGAAAATCAGCCACCCTGCAAATGACCCAAGGCCATTCTTCAGGCAAACCCAAAAAAACAACTCAATTACCAACCCACCTTTCACACAAAAAGTCGACCAAGGAACCAAGACGAGCATGGCCAACATTACTGCTCGTGTGCTACCAAGTGGGGATGGAGAGTAGATGAGAATCAACCACCCTACAAATGACCCAAGGCCATCCTTTAGGCAGAACCAAACAAACATCTCAATTACTAGCCCACTTTTCACACGAAAAGCAAGAACCGAACGAGTTTACATGGGCGCCCACATGACCGTAATGAAGGGACAAGGGAGAGCCAAGAAAATGAGCTACACGAATGTGCACAAAGACAACCTCGGCTCACAACTTAGCATTTTTGATCTGGGCTCGTTCCCCCGCGGGCACCGTTGCCCCACCCACCCGAATGAGTTTACACGGATGCCCTCACCCAACCCGCCCGAACGAATTGACACAGACACCCTCAAACGACCCACCCGAATGAATTTACATGGGCGCCCACATGACCATAACAAAGGGACAAGGGATAGCTGGGAAAAAAAGCTTCACGAACATGCATAAATCCAATCTCGGGTCACAACTTAGCATTTTTGATATGGGCTCATTCGCCTCGGCGCGCCCTCACCTAACCCGCTTGAACGAGTTCACACGGACGCCCTCGCCCGACCCACCCGAACGAGTTGACATGGACGCCCTCAAACGACCCACCCAAATGAATTTACATGGGTGCCCACACGACCAAAACAAAGGGACAAGGGAGAGCCAGGCAAACGAGCTACACGAACGTGCACAAAGCCAACCCTTGGTCACAACTTAGCATTTTTGATACAGGCTCATTCGCCTAGGTGCACCCTCGCCCGACCCATCCTATCATGCCCCCAATTCTTTTTTCATTAATTGGCCGAGGTGCAGCACCACCTAAGTGGTTAAGGTGTTCCATTATTAAGTTACTTTGCAAACTACGCTTTAACATTCATCTTCATTCATGAACAACATTAATGTGCAGAATCCATTAACATTATAACATCATCATAAACATTCGTAAAATAGCAGAAGGAACATCATTCATATGCAATAAGAATCTTTATTATGTATTTGAAGATTTTACAAGTGACCGGGAGTGAAGCTCCACTGGCATTGTACCCGAGTCAGGCACCCACCTCATGCACGCGTGCACAGTGGTCTCACCCTTCATTCAACACACAAGACTTTGCTGAGTTGGGCGGGCACACCCATGCATGACCCCTCACCCAAGCTTACAAATGAACCTGTGTTAAGTTTAGTGGGCCGGCACCCACACACCCCCTCCACCTGCGGTTAGCTTCGAATGACGGGCGGGTGCCTTCATGCGCCCTCCACCTGCACTACGACCGATCACCAAACTCGTGCCGAACTTTGTGTAGCCCGCCCGGTGAGTGGGTGCATAACCTACGCCTTGCTGCAGCTCTTATACACCTTCTTTGCACCTCTTGCTTGATGAGTGATGTCCGAATGTGATGCGTCCTCGCCATGTTTCCACCGCTAATATATATGGTGTGGAACAGGGGTCGTGCCACTCGGCCGACCCTCTGTTCATTCTTCAACGGACGTGTCCATAAGCCAAACTCTGCTTAAAGTATAGGTCAGCTAGCCCATGGCACGGGACCGCCCCACCTTGACTCGTATGTTTTCCATCCTCGCCTTGGTCAACCCATGGTGCAAGCTCACCAACTCGCCCGTATAAACATAAGGCTACCAACTCATCCGCATAATGATGCCTCGCCCTTGGTCGCCTCATAATCTTCACGCATTTCACTACTTCGTTTGGCGGGTGGGCACACCCGGGCGACTTGCCAGTTGGAGGGCATTACATCCTCCCCCACCCGAAGGCATTATCGTCCCTGACAATCCTGCTCTACGCAATAGCTTCCTGTCATGCTTCGCAATCTTACACTTCCATCTCCAAAGTGAGTCCTCTGATTCCCAGCTGTCCTCCTCCAGTGCATTCTTCCATCTAACAAGAAACTCCCGTTTCATGTGGCAACGAAGTCCTGTAGTTTGGAAACTTAGAATCTTCTCCAACTCTAGGTTCAGCTTATCCACAATTCTGGCTGGTCCTCTCGGTGGTTCATCTCTCTCTGGATGATTAACATCAATTCTGCATCTCTTCAACTGACTCATGTGAAAAGCTAGATGCTTCATGTGCATATGGTGTGGAAGCTCCAACTCATAAGCAACTTCCCCCACTCTCTTCTTCACCTAGAATGGTCCCTCATACTTCTTTGTCAGTTTTCTAGCAGTCCCCTTAGGTGGTTGAAACTGATCTCCGATAATCCTGAGAAACACCATATCTCCCACACTGAAGTGTACATCTCGTCTTCCTCTATCTGCCCATTTCTTCATTCTCCTTACAGCTTCGTGCAAGCGCAACCATGCCAACTCCAAGGTCTCATCCCAAGCCTTCATGAACTTCTTTGCATGAGGACTCCTAAAAAAACCTCCTGTCACTATGGTATGCGGTGTGACTGGCATCTATCCATTCACCAACTCAAATGGATTGTACCCCATCATAGAACTCTTTTAATTACTGTAGCTGAACTGAGCAATATCCAAGAGTTCAGGCCAATTCTTCTGATCAACCGTCACATAATGTCTCAAGTAATCCTCCAGCAATGCGTTGATCCTCTCGGTCGGTCCATCTGTCTGTGGATGGTAACTCAAACTCATCAACAACTCTATCCTGACTAGCTTGAGCAATGTGGTCCAAAATCTACCTATAAATCGCAGATCTCAATCTGACTCAATGCTTAATGGCATTCCCCAATACTTCACTATGTTCTTAAAGAAAAAATCCACAGTCCAATCGGCTCTACACGGCATCTTTGTTTGAACAAAGACAATATACTTAGAAAAATGACCAACCACGACAATAATCCTATTATACCCCTAAACCTGTGGCAACTGAGTGATGAAGTCCATAGAGACATTCATCCATGGTCTCTCAGGAATTGGTAAAGGCTGCAATAGACCTCCTTGCCACTGAGTATCTGATTTGTCCTACTGACAAATGATGCACATATGTACATACTCCTCTACATCCTCCCGCATCTTCTCCCAAAATAATCCTCTCTCCAATAATGCCAAAGAATGACGCTGCCCTGGGTGGCCAGCCCATGGTGAGTCATGGCACTCCTTCAAAAGGTGCCTCCTAAGTCCATATGACTTTGGAACATAGAGTTGGTTTCCAAAGAACAAGAACCCATCTTGTAGAAATAAATTTCATGTCTTCCCCTCCTTTATCTACTTCACTATATTTTGCGCCTGAGTATCAGTCTCAAAACTTTCCTTGAGGTTACTCTATATCTCTTCTGACATCTAAACATGACTCCTACTCCTTGCTACCTAGTCTTCTCCTTCCAACACTGCAATTTGTCCCTTCCTGCTAAGGGCATCTGCTACCAAATTGTGTCTTCTCGATTTATACTCGATATTCATGTCGAATTCTACCAAGAAGTCCTACCAACAAGCTTGCTTTGTAGAAAGCTTCAGTTGTGATGCAAAATAACTTGCTGCAACTTTGTCAGTCTTAACAACAAACAACTTCCCAATCAGGTAATTCCTCCACACATGAAGACAATGAATGATTGCAGTCATCTCCTTCTCATGGACTGGATACCTCTATTCTCTATCCTGCAACTTCTGACTCTCGTACGCCACTGGATGCCCATCGTACATAAGAACCCCTCCTATGGAAAAATGTGAAGCATCTGTGTGTACCTCAAACAGTCTCTCAAAGTTAGGCAACTTTAGTATTGGTGTTGTAACCATCCTCCTCTTCAAGTCATCAAATGCCTCTTGACATTTATCCATCCAACTACACCTCTTGTCTTTATTCAATAGGTCTGTCAGTGATGATGTTACCTTGGAGTACCCCTCTACAAACTTCCTTTGGTAGTTGGTCATGCCCAAAAACACCCTCATATCATGGACATTCTTCGACTCAACCCAGTCCTCGATTTCCTTCACTCTGCTCGGCTCCATCCGTGTGTACCCTTGACCAGCTATATGCCCAAGGAACAGAATCTCGGTCTGAGTGAACATACACTTAGACTTCTTCAAGTACAACTGATTTGCCCTCAGTGCCTCGAACACCATCGCCAAGTGCTTCTTATGATCCTCCATGTTGTCACTGTACACCACTATATCGTCCAAGTATACTACTATGAATGAATCCAAGTATGGTCGTAGAACATCATTCATCAAAGTGTAAAATGTAGCAGGAGCATTACACAACCCGAATGGCATAACAAGGAATTCAAAGCTACCATACCTTGTGACTATCATGGTCTTCTTCTCGTCTCCTTCATCTATCCACACCTGATAATACCCATGCCTCAATTCCAGCTTGGAAAACACTCGAGCTTTTGCAAGCCTGTCAAAGCAACCATCAGCCATTGGTAAAGGATTCCTGTTCCTTACCGTCTGCTTGTCCAATGCACAATAATCATAGCACATCCGTAGCTCATTCGAATCCTTCTTCTACTAGAACAATACTAGAGCTCCATAGGCGTCCCCACTCCATCACCTTCAACTCCCTTGAACATCACTGCATATGTCTCCATATCTGACTCCTTCATAGCCTTCTCCAAACTTAGTGCAAAAACATGCTACACCTTGACTTCCCTCCTTTGCCTATGAGTGGGAAAAGTCCATGTTTGTGATTGTTCAACCAGCACCACCTCATCAGAGAAAGGGACAATAATTGCCTTGTTTCCCTTCAAGAAATCTTGCTTGAATATCATATCGAAGTCATTCATCTCCATCATTGTGAAGTCCAACTGACCCTTCCAGTCTTTTATCTGCACAGGCACTTCATGTGCCAAGCCTGCCACTTTAGCTCTAGAGTTCACCGCCTTGACTTCCACATTTGATGCGAAGACCATTAGTCAAACCTCTTTTTCTAACCGTATCATCATGAAGATATGAGTGGCCCCTGTGTCCACCAGAGCTTGAATGGTCTTGCCATGAACCATCAAGTCTACGAAACCCAGACTGTTCATCCACGATTTCTCCATAACTTTTCCCTCCATACATGTTTGTCTCTACATCCTGCTCTGATACCATCTATCACACCCCCAATTATTTTTTCGTTAATTGGTGAAGGTACGGCACCGCCTAAGTAGTTAACATGTTCCATTGTTAAGTTACTTTACGAACTACGCCTTAACATTCATCTTCATTCATGAACAACATTAATGTGCAGAATCCATTAACATTATAACATCATCATAAACATTCATTAAACAACAAAAGGAACACCATTCATATGCAATAAGAATCTTTATTATGTATTTGAATATTTTACAAGTGATCGGGAGCGAAGCTCCATCTGTGTTGTACCCAAGTCGGGCGCCCACCCCGTGCATGCTTGCACAATGGTCTCCCCCATTGTTCAACACACAAGACTTTGCCGAGTTGGGCGGGCATGCCCGTGCACGATCCCTCACCCAAGCTTACAAACGAACCCATGTTAAGTTCGGCGAGCGAGCGCCCACACGCCCTCCACCCGCGGTTGCCTTTGAACGATGGGCAGATGCCTTCGTGCATCCTCCACCCACACTACAACCGATCACTAAACTCTTGCCGAACTTTGTGTAGCCCTGCCTGGTGAGTAGACACATAACCTGCGCCTTGCTGCAGCTCTGATACACCTTCTTTGCACCTCTTTCTTGATGAGCGATGTCTGAATGTGATGCCTCCTCACCATGTTTCCACTGCTAATATATATGGTCTAGAATGGGGGTCGTGCCACCTAGCCAACCCTCCGTTCAATCTTCAACCGACGCGTCCATAAGCCAAACTCCACTTAAAGTATAGGTTGGCCCACCCATGGCACAAGACCACCCCACCTTGACTCGTATGTTTGCCATCCTCGCCTTGGTCGGTCAATGGTGTAAGCTCACCAACTCACCTATATAAACATAAGGCTACCAACTCATCCGCATAATGATGCCTCACCCTTGGTCACCTCATAATCTTCGCACGTTTTGCTACCTCGTTCGGTAGGTGGGTGCACCCAGGTGACTTGCCAGCTACAGGGTGTTACACACCCGAATGAGTTCACACGGATGCCCTCCCCCGGCCCACCTGAATGAGTTGACACCGATGCCCTCAAACAAACTACCCGAACGAGTTTACATGGGCGCCCACATGACCGAAACGAAGGGAGAAGGGAGAGTCGGGCAAACGAGCTACACGAACGTGCACAAAGCCAACCTCAGGTCACAACTTAGCATTTTTAATATGGGCTTGTTCAACCAGGCACACCCTCATCCAACCCACCCAAACGAGTTCACACGGACGTCCTCACCTGACCCACCCAAACGGGTTGACATGGACGCCCTCAAATGACCCACTCGAATGAATTTACATGGGCACCCAGACGACCAAAATGAAGGGACAAGGGAGAGTCGGGAAAATGAGCTGCACGAACGTGCACAAAGCCAACCTCGGGTCACAACTTAGCATTTTTTATATGTGCTCGTTCACTCGGGCGCTCCCTCACCCAACTCGCCTGAACAAGTTCACACAGATGCCCTCGCCCAACCCGCTTGAATGAGTTGACACAAATGCCCTCAAACGAACCACTCGAATGAGTTTACATGGGTGCCCACACGACCAAAACGAAGGGACAAGGGAGAGTCGGGCAAACGAGCCGCACGAATGTGCACAAAGCCAACCTCAGGTCACAACTTAGCATTTTTAATACGGGCTCATTTGCCTGGGCGCGCCCTCGCCTGACCCACCCAAACGAGTTCACACGGATGCCCTCCCCCGACCCGCCCGAACAAGTTGACACAAACGCCCTCAAATGACCCGCCTGAATGAGTTTACATGGGCATCCACACGACCGAAACAAAGGGATAAGGAAGAGCCGGGTAAATGAGCCACATGAATGTGCACAAAGCCAACCTCAGGTCACAACTTAGCATTCTTAATACGAGATCATTCGCCCAAGTGCACCCTCGCTTGAATCGCCCGAATGAGTTCATACGGATGCCCTCACCTGACCCGCCTGAACGACCCGCCCGAACGAGTTGACACGGACGCCCTCAAATGACCCACTTGAACGAATTTACATGGACACCCACACGACTAAAATGAAGGGACAAGGGAGAGCCAGGTAAACGTGCACAAAGCCAACCTTGGGTCACAACTTAGCATTTTTGATATGGGCTTGTTCGCCCGAGCAGGCCCTCGCCCAATCTGACCAACGAGTTCACACAGACGCCCTCACTCGACCTGCCCGAACAAGTTGAAACCGACGCCCTCAAACAAACAACCTGAACGAGTTTACATGGGCGCCCACATGATCGAAACGAAGGGACAAGGGAGAGTCGGGAAAACAAGCTACACGAATGTGCACAAAGCCAACCTCGGGTCAGAACTTAGCATTTTGTATATGGGCTCGTTTTCCTGGGCACTCCCTCGCTTGACCCACCCCGTAAGGGCCTGCAGTTTGTGCGACGGGTAGGGTGACTCCACCATGCGAAGGACTTGTGCGAAATGAACCAAGAGGTGATTTTATACAATGTTGGGCGAGTTGAGAGGGCAGTCCCACAAGTTGGGTGGGTCAACCCTGCACTCGGGTGAAGGAAACATGTTGAACGAGTCGGCTTGGGCGTTGGGAATGGGTCACCAGGTGACACAACCCGCCACCCACCCATATCTATTGGTGGAGCGTTTGTGGAGACGAGCCATCATCATTAAGCCAACACGAGTTCGATGAAGATAGTTTTGCAGTGCGTGGATGAGCCTGCACGACGGGTGGAACTCGAGTGAAAAACTCATGCAGGAAAGTCGATCGAAAAAATCGTGCAAAAAACTAAGGTGAGGGCAAACTTGGGCGAGGGCGAACTCGGGCGAGGTCGTTCAGGCAGAACTTGGGCGAAGTCATTCATGTAGAACTTAGGTGAGGTCATCGGGTAGAAAAATCAGGTGAGGACATCGGAAAGAAAACTCGGGTGAGGTCGTTCAGGCAAACCGGGCGAGGTCATCGGGCGACCCAGGCGAAGTCGTTCGGGCGAGCCGGGTGAGGTCGTCGGGCGACCTTGGTGAAGTCGTTTGGGTGAACCGGGTGAGGTCGTAGGGCAACCCGAGTGAAGTTGTGTGGCAACTCGGGTGAACGAGTTCAGGTGGATAAGTTGGGTGAACGGATGGATGTACAGACGGGCGGCCAGGTGAGGGTACGCCATGCATGCCGAAACAAAGAATCATGTAGATGGGAAACCAAGGTACGACGTGTCGTGCACCACAAAATGGTGGAAATGGTGAAGTGTTGGAGTTGTGAACGGAGGTGTGACTCGTGTGGAGGCACCCATGTGTGGCGACTTGGTTACGACGAGGTGTGCCCATGTTGGGCAACCAACACAATCGTGCGACGAGGTGAACGAATGGTTGGTGAGTCGTGCGGAGGCGCCAAAAAGCTAGACAACCGAGTTTGTGGAAATTTGGAAATCCGGCTAAGTGTAAATGTGGGGTTTCCCAACATTTAACTTGTACTTATAAAATAAGATTATATATATATTGATTCAGGCAGACTCATATTGCAGATAATTGCCCCTCCCTTTATGATGTTGTGCAATCATATATGTGTTAATTGCTGTTGATGATGAATATGTATGGGTTTTCATCTGTATAAAGGATAAAGATAATACTTGGTAATGAAAAATAAACTAAGTATGGAATGTTAGACATAGTCTAAAATTGTAAGTATTGGTGAAAAGAAAACGGTTGGTAGTGCCACACCTTGCTATATTGCGGTTGGAAGAGTACCGCCAGTGTAGGGGTGTGACAGGTGGTATTAGAATAGGTTCACAGTTCGTGAAGCCGGTGTATGATGAAGAGCTGATACACACCTTCACTTCATGATAGGTGGTATCAGAGCTGGTCCAAGTTTTGCAGGAAACTTGGTGAACTGAATCAAGGAGTTAATTCTACGAAGACCGAAGACTTGGCAGGAAGTTCAAGTTTTGCAGCTGACAGGTGGAATATCAAGGTGATTCAGGTGAATGGTGAAATAGGTTTAGCAGAGGTGAAGCTTAGTTCTTAGGCCAAGCTGAACGATAAGATATGGAAAGTTTGGAAGAATACGAAGGGAAGCTCTTGCTTACCTTATACAGGTTGAAGTGGATGAAAGAAGAGAATCCCCGGTTTTGAAAGGAACTTGAAGTCTTGGAAAAGAATGTTGAAGACAAACTTCTTCAACTTGGTTGGACAATGGAGCATGATGAAGTTGTAGATTGTGCTAACCAGGAAAAAGAAGCTGTGATAGTTGAAGATGTTGCAAATGTGACAAAAATGGAGGATGAACTTGAGGTTGATCAAGTTAGACCAGGATCGTCCAGTTTGCAGACATGGGTGGATAAGGATACTCACATGGAGGAGCCTCATGATGATGATGTATGTACTATTGATACTTGTGTTTCACTTGAGCATTTGGTAGATGAACCGTATGCAAGGAAGAGCAAAGTCAGTTTTCTTATGCAAGGGAACATCTTACCATGGATGTCTATGATGATACCTTGTATGGAGAAGCAAGGATTTTTTATTGTTTCAGGACTTGTTGGGCTTGTTTGTGACCTTGTGGTAGAAGGTACAAAGGCCCATGAAAAGGGAGGAACATGATGATCATTGCAGAGGAATGGATTATGCTTTAACCACACGGAGGATTGGCTAAGTGCCCGACATGACTTATGGACAGGTTGGAGGGAACACACTTGAGTTTCTTGGGTGGACTTCTCATGGCCGAGACCAAGAAGGAAGTCTTGGTGTAACCTTTAGTGGGGGAGCTATGATGGAAGGGACTCGTGATGATGATGATATGGTTGGATGAACGAGTTCACTAGACCGGATATGTAGGCTTGGATGAGGATGACCAATTGTTGTGATGGGTCTACTTAGTTGGACTACATGGGCAACATAGTCATGGACATCAGGTTGGAGACATGGAGCATGGCAGTCTTATGCAGGGACATTATGTTGGAGCACTTGTATAGGTGTCACTTATGGGAATCTAATGAGGAGTGCCAAGGCAGGGATGTTGTGCAGGTAGATTTGCTAGTGTGACATGGAGATGTTTTACTTATGAGATGATGGAGAGGTTGTGCACTTGAGTACAACAAGGCCATGGACTTGGATGGAGTTGTGAGTAGACTATGGAGCATTCCTACTACATGGAGAGCTGAGGCATCTTGCAGATACCTTTGGGCCGAAACTTGTATGCTTGCTAGAGTGTTGGTTGGAGATGACTCATGGAGCTCATAATGACATGAGATTGTTGTGACATTTGGGGACTTCATATATGGTGGACTTGGAGGATCTGATGCATTGAGGAGCTGAGGTCAAAGACTTTGATGCAGAATGGGATGCATACTTTCGAGTACATGTATGGGTGTGGCTTGGAAGAGTGAGTTGATGTGGAGAATCAATATGAGACACTTTCGAGTGATGGAGTTACAATAATGATGATGCCTTGGTGGCAACGCTTGGGCATGGGTTGAGCCGAGACTTAACCACTTTCACACATGGGAGCTAATTGATATATGATCATGGGCAGCACATGGATAGATGGGACATGTGTATACTTGTTTCTATGAATTGAGGGATGGCACATCACAGATATGATGGAGGTTGCTTCATGGACCTGGATGTGGCACATTGAGAGTCGGGATTGACGAGATGATATATTCACTTTGAGAAAATGGATGTTTTGCATATGGGCGATGTTGGGATAGATGCGGAAGATTTCATACAGCACATTGACACCAAACATCATGGAAAGCATGTTGCAGATGAGATGGATACTTCTTCATGGACTTGGACATGGCTTACACTTATATGGAGATGGATTCTTGATCGAGTTGATGACGTGCTGGGATGTTCAGAGAAACAACTGATGATGGCATGAGGATGTTCACTCTCATGGTTTGAGCCTGACAATTGGATTAGCTACCCAACTAGTTCAGAACATGGGGACCGATAGTGCATAGAGATGTGTTAGCATTTGTTGGAGTATCATGGCAGCAGTTCACACGATGACGATACATGATGAGGTAAACATGATATGTTGCAGGGCATGTAACTTGAGATGGAGGGGCCAGCCTTCCATGATGGGAAGCAACATGTGGAGATTGTGACAGGGTGGTTGATGATCATGGATTGAGATGACTTTCCGATGTATGACATGCCGATGGGGTGTATGCCTTGGTATGGATATCTTTGTGACAGATGGTTGCTAGGATGAGATATTGTCGAGGATGAAAATGAAATCAAGTGGGGGAGGATGTAAGGACCTACGGTCTGTGCGACAGGCAAGGAAACTCCATCATGCAAATGACTTGTGTGAAATGCGTGCGAAATGAACTAAGAGTTGAGTTTATACGATTTTGGGTGAGTTGAGAGGGTGGTCCCATAAGTTGGGCAGGCCAACCCTCCACTCGGGCGAAGGAAACATGTTGAACGAGTCGGCTTGGGTGTTGGGTGTGGGTCTCCCGGGTTACATAACTCGCCACCCGCCCATATATATTGGTGGAGTGTTTGTGGAGATGAACCATCATCATTCAACCAACACAAATTTGATGAGAAGAGTTCTACGGTGCATCGATGAGCCCGCACAACAGGCGGAACTTGGGTGAAAAACTCATGTAGGAAAGTTGGGCAAAAAAATCGTGCTGGAAACTCATGCAGAAAACTCGGGCGAGGGTGAACTCGGTCGAGGTCATTCAGGTAGAACTCGGGTGAGGTCTTCGAGTAGAAAACTCGAGCGAGGTCGTCAGGCAGAAAACTCGGGTGAGGTCGTTCGGGTCAACCGGGCGAGGTCATCAGGCGACTCGGGTGAAGTCGTTCAGGTGAGCCGGGTGAGGTCGTCGGGCGACCCGGGTGAAGTCGTTCGGGCAAACCGGGTGAGGTCGTCGGGCGACCCGGGTGAAGTCGTGTGGTGACTTGGGTGAATGAGTTCGGGTGGATGAGTTGGGTGAATAGGTGGACGTGTGGACGGGCAGCCGGGCAAGGGCGTGCCATGCACGCCGAAATGAAGAATCATGTAGACGGGCGACCCGGGTATGGCGCGTCGTGCATGACGAAACAATGGAAACGGTGAAGTGTTGGAGTTGTGAATGGAGGTGTGACTCATGCAGAGGTGCCCGTGTGTGGTGACTTGGTTACGACGAGGCACACCCAAGTTGGGCAAATGACACAAATATGTGACGAGGTGAATGAAGGGTTGGTGAGTCATGCGGTGACCGTGCAGAGGCGCCGACGAGCTGGGCAACTGAGTTTGCCGAAAGTTGGAAATTTGGTTAAGTGTAAATTTGGGGTTTCCCAAGATTTAACTTGTACTTATAAAAGAAGATTATATATATATTGATTCGGGCAGACTCATATTGCAGGGAGTTGCCCCTCCCTTTATACTGTTGTGCAATTGTATATGTGTTAATTGTTGTTGATGATGAATATGTATGGGTTTTCATCTGTATAAAGGATAAAGATAATACTTGGTAATGAAAAATAAACTAAGTATGGAATGTTAGGCGTAGTCTACAATCGTAAGTTTGGTGAAAAGAAAATAGTTGGTAGTGCCGCACCTCGCTATAGTGCGGTTTGAAGATTACCACCAATGTAGGGGTGTGACATGCCCGAACGAGTTCACACGGACACCCTCGCTTGACTCGCCCGAACGAACCACCCGAACGAGTTCACATGGATGCCCTCAAACGACCCGCCTGAATGAATTTACATGGGTGCCCACACGACCGAAACAATGGGACAAGGGAGAGTCGAGTAAATGAGCTGCACAAACATGCACAAAGCCAACCTCGGGTCACAACTTAGCATTTTTGATACGAGCTCGTTCACCCAGGCACGTCCTCGTCTGACCCACCCGAACGAGTTTACATGAACGCCCTCGCCCAACCCACCCGAACGAGTTGACATGGATGCCCTCTAATGACCCACCCGAATGATTTTACATGGGATCCCACACGACTGAAACAAAGGGACAAGGGAGAGCCGGGAAAACAAGCTGCACGAACATGCACAAAGCTAACCTCGGGTCACAACTTAGCATTGTTGATACAGGCTCGTTCTCGAACAAGTTCACATGGATGCCCTTGCCCGACCCACCCGAAAGACTCGCTCGAATGAGTTGACACGTATGCCCTCAAAGAGACCACCCGAACGAGTTTACATGGGCACCCACATGACCAAAGCGAAGGGACAAGGGAGAGCTGGGCAAACGAGCTGCACAAACGTGCACAAAGCGAACCTCGGGTCACAACTTAGCATTTTTATTATGGGCTCGTTCGCCCAGGCGCGCCCTCGCTTGACTTGCCCAAATGAATTCACATGGACACCCTCACTCGACCCACCCGAACGAGTTGACACAGACGCCCACAAACGACCCATCTGAATGAATTTACCTGGGCACCCACACGACCAAAACAAAGGGACAAGGGAGAGCCGGGAAAACGAGCTACACGAATGTGCACAAAGCTAACCTCAGGTCACAACTTAGCATTTTTGATACGGGCTCATTCGCCTGGGTGTGCCCTCACCTGACCCGCCCTCACATGGATGCCCTCGCTCGACCCACCTGAATGACCCGCCCGAATGACCCACCGAAACGAGTTGACATGGATGCCCTCAAACAAACCGCCTGAATGAGTTTACATGGGCACCCACACGACAAAAATGAAGGGACAAGGGAGAGGTAGGAAAACAAGCTGCACGAACGTGCACAAAGCTAACATTAGGTCACAACTTAGCATTTTTAATACGGGCTCATTCGCCTGGGCACGCCGTCGCCTGACCCGCCCGAAGAAGTTCACACTGATGCCCTCGCCCGACCCGCCCGAATGAACCACCCAAACGAGTTGACATGGATGCCCTCAAATGACCCACCCGAAGGAATTTACATGGGTGCCCACACGACCAAAACAAAGTGACAAGGGAGAGCCAGACAAATAAGCAGCACAAATGTGCACAAAGTCAACCTCGGGTCACAACTTAGCATTTTTTATACGGGCTCATTCGCCCAAGCGCACCCTCACCCAACCCGCCCGAACGAGTTGACACGGATTCCCTCAAACAAACCACTCGAATGAGTTTACATGGGCGCCCACATGACTGAAACAAAGGGACAAGGGAGAGGTGGGAAAACGAGCTACACGAACGTGCACAAAGCCAACCTCGGGTCACAACTTAGCATTTTTAATACGGGCTCGTTCGCCCGGGCGCACCCTCGTCCTACCCACCTGAACAAGTTCACATGGACGCCCTTGCCCGACCTGCCCTGTCATGCCCCTACACAGGCGGTACTCTTCCAACCACACTATAGCGAGGTGCGGCACTACCAACTATTTTCTTTTCACAAATACTTACAATTGTAGACTACGCCTAACATTCCATACTTAGTTTATTTTTCATTACCAAGTATTATCTTTATCCTTTATATAGATGAAAACCCATACATATTCATCATCAACAACAATTAACACATATACAATTGCACAACAGTGTAAAGGAAGGGGAAACTCCCTGCAATATGAGTCTGCCCGATATCAATATATATAATTTTCTACTTTTACAAAGTATAAGCTAAATCTTAGGAAACCCCAAATTTACACTTAGCCAACTTTCCAGCTTCGGTAAACTCGGTTTCCTAGCTCATCGACGCATCTACTTGGTCACTGCACAACTCACCAACCCTTCGTTCACCTCGTCGCACGATCATGTTGTTTTCCCAACTTGGGTGCGCCTTGTCGTAACCAAGTTGCCACACACGAGCGCCTCCGCACGAGTCACACCTCTGTTCACAACTCCAACACTTCACCATTTCCACCATTTCGTCATGCACGACACACCCTACCTGAGTCACCCACTTGCACGATTCTTCATTTCGACATGCACGGCGTGCCCTCGCCTGGCCGCCCATCCGCACGTCCACCCATTCACCCGTTCACCCAAAATCGTTCACCTGAACAAATTCACCCGAGTCACCACATGACTTCACCGGGATCGCCACACGACTTCACCTGGTTTGCCTAAACGACCTCGTCCAAGTCACCACACAACTTCACCACGCTCGCCCAAATGACTTCACCCGAGTCGCCCGACGACCTCACCCGGCTCGCATGAATGAACTCACCCGATTCGTCCGAACGACCTCGCCCGAGTTTCCTGCCCGAAGACCTCGCCCGAGTTTCCTGCCCGATGACCTCGCTTGAGTTCTGCCTAAATGACCTCGCTGAAGTTCAACCTCGCTCGAGTTCACCCTTGCCCAAGTTTCCTTTCACAAGTTTTTCGCCCGAGTTTCTCACCCAACTTTTCTGCATGAGTTTTTCACCTGAGTTCTGCCTATTGTGAGAGCTCATCCATGCACCATAGAACTCTTCTTAGCAAACTCATGTTGGCTAAATGATGATGGCTCATCTCCACAATGCTCCACCAATATATATGGGCGAGTGGTGGGTTATATCACCCGACCGACCCACGCCCAATGCCCCAGCCGACTCGTTCAACATGTTTCCTTTGCCCGGGTTGAGGGTCGGCCCATCCAACTCATGGGACTATCCTCTCAACTCACCCAACATCGTATAAACTCACCTCTTGGTTCATTTCACACAAGTCCTTCGCATGGTGGAGTCGCCCTACCCGTGGCGCAGACTGCAGGTCCTTACATCCTCCCCCAATTAAAGTCATTGTCTTCCTCGACAATATCTCATCCTAGCAACCATCTGTCACCAAGATATCCATACCAATGCATACACCCTACTGGTATGTCATACATCAGAAAGTCATCTCAATCCATGATCATCAACCACCCTGTCACAATATCCACATGCTGCTCCCCATCGTGGAAGGTTGGCCCCTCCATCTCAAGCTACATGCCCACTGCAACATATCGTGTCGAACTCATCATTTGTCATCCTTGTCTGAACTGATACCATGATACTCCAACATAATGCTAACACATCTCTGTACATGCTAGCCCCCATGTCTAAACTAGTTGGGTAGCTAATCCAACTATCACGCTCAAACCATGAGAATGCACATCCTCATGCCACCATCATTTGTTTCTCTGAACACCCTGTCACATCCTCAACTCGATCAAGAATCCATCTCCATACAAGATTAATCCATCCTCAGGTCCATGAAGTAGTCTCGATCTCATCTGCAACATGTTGTCGAAGATGTTTGGTGTCAATGTGCTGCATGAAATCAACCGCATCTATCCCAACATCATCATCCATCTACAAAACATCCATCTCCTCAAAATGAAGAAATCATCTCATCATAATCTAACTTTTGATGTGCCACATCCAGGTCCATGAAGCTACCTCCATCATATCTGTAATTTGGCATCCCTCAAGTCTGCTATAGAAACAAGTATACACCTGTCTCATCTATCCATGTGCTGCCCATGACCATAGATCAATTAGCTCCCATGTGTCAAAAGTGGTTAAGTCTCAGCTTAACCCATGCCCAAGTGTTATCACCGAGGCATCATCATCATTGTAACTACATCACTCCAAAGTGTCTCATATCGATCCTCCACATCAAGTCACTCTTCCAAGCCACACCCATACATGTACTCGAAATTATGCATCCCATTCTGCATCAAAGTCTCTGACCTCAGCTCCTCAATGCATCAGTGTAGGTTTTAACTCTGTACAGAAATTACCTGCATACGAATTCTTAAACAAAGGAAATAAACAATGCGAGAGCATAACCCATAAAACACATATGCACAAAGATTTTTCCCTGGATCCCAAAACCGGGACTACCAGCTTGATTTTTCATTATATTCCTTTCAATGTTACAATACATATTTATACATGCCGAAGCATCCAATACCATGGACCGAAAACCATCGCGTCCAATACCATGGAACGAAGACCATCGCGTCCAAAAAATATGTGCGAAAATCATGCATAAAACCATAAGTGGGTCCGCCCAACCTAACATATGGTCCAAAACCAAAATTTTCTGGGGTGCTGCCCCGGACCCCATAAAGTGGGGTTACGGGTGCCCTTCAAACCCCCTATTACCTACGCGGAAAGAATATAACACAACCCAACAATCTCCCACTTGTTGTTTTCTTTCCACAGGGGGCCACAGGAGAGGTTAGTCATTTTTTCAGCCCTGAGATTCCCATTGCTTCTCTACACCAAGAGAACTTCTCAGAGCTCACAGATTTTGTCAATGCATCTGCAGTATTCTTCAAAGTGTCCACCTTTACCAGCAACACCTTTCTGTCTTCTATCATATCCCTCACAAAGTGATATTGAACATCAATGTGCTTTGTCTTTGAATGATAAGCAGGGTTCTTTGCCAAGAAAATTGCACTTTGGCTGTCACAGTCTATTCTTATAGCTCCCTGTACTAACCCCATACTTGAACACAATCTCTGCAACCAAACTACTTCCTTGCTCTCATGAGTGGCTGCCATGTATTCTGCCTCTGTAGTTGATAGTGCCACTACAAATTGTTTCTCACTCATCCAACTGACTGCACCTCCAAATAGGTTAAACACATACCCACTTGTAGATCTTCTCTGATCCAGATCTCCAGCCCAGTCTGCATCAACAAAGCCATGAATATCCAACACTTTGTCCAATCCTGGTCTTCCTTGGTAGCACAAACCATAATCAATAGTGCCACGCAAATACCTGAAAACCCGCTTCACTGCTGTCTATTGCTCCTTCCCAGGTTTTGACATAAACCTGCTCAATACTCCCACTGCATGTGCAATGTCTAGTCTAGTACATACCATTGCATACATCAGGCTACCCACTACACTTGCATATGGAACACGGGACATGTCCTCTTCCTCTTCTTGGGTCTTGGGACACTGTTTAGCAGATAACCTCACACCTACAGGAATAGGAACCTTCACCGGTTTACTATCCTGCATATGAAACCTCTGGAGTATTGTCTCGACATACTTCCTCTGGTTTATCCAGAGCTTCCTCTTTGACCAATCTCTTTTAATTTCCATGCCCAAAATATAGTTTGCAGCACCAAGATCTTTCATGTCGAATTTGGAGGACAATTGGGTCTTCAAATCCTGGATAATTTCTTTGTCATTTCCAACCAGCAACATATCATCCACATACAAGACCAGATAAATAATACGGTCACCAATTAATTTAAAATACACACAATGATCTGCTTTGATTCTGGTGAAGCCAAGTCCCCGTATAAATGTATCAAATTTCTGATACCACATCCTTGGTGACTGTTTTAACCCATACAGAGACTTCTTTAACTTTCATACCAGTTCTTTCTTACCCTTCACTGCAAAGCCTTCAGGTTGCTTCATGTAGATTTCCTCTTCCAAATCCCCGTGAAGAAATGTTGTCTTCACATCCATCTGTTCTACCTCAAAATCAAAAGCAGCAACAACAGATAAAAGTAATCTAATAGAAGTTACCTTGGCAACAGGAGAAAAAATATCACCAAAATCAATTCCCGGCACCTGGGAATAACCTTTTGCTACCAACTGAGCTTTGTATTTCTCCACCTTTCCTTCTAAATTTGTCTTCTTCTTGAACACCCATTTGCTGCCAATGGGTTTCCTTCCAGCCGGCAACTCCACCAGATCCCAAGCCTCATTTTTGTGCAAAGATGCCATTTCATCGACCATGGCCTCTTTCCAGAGTTTTCCATCCTTTGAATCCACTGCTTCCTTCACAGTTCTGGGATCATTATCAGTAACAGACAAAGCAAAATTTGAACTGAAAGCAGATGGACTATACCTTTCTGGCTGCCTTCTTTCTCGAACTGATCTTCTCACAGCCGGAGTTTGTGGCTCTTCATCTTCTGATTCCTCCTCTGCTGCAGAGTCTGATTCTTCCTCCTTTGGCTCAAACTCTATCTTCTCAGGTTCCTTTGGTTGGACTTCATGTTGAATAACATCTTTTACCTCTCTGAACAACACATCTCGGTTGTACACAACCTTCTGTGTGACTGGGTTCCAAAGCTTATAACCCTTTAAACCATCCTTATACCCAATAAAGATGCACTTTTCAGATTTACTATCCAACTTGGTTCGTTTCTCCTTTGGAACATGTACATATGCATCACATCCAAATACCCTTAGATGTGAAAGAGAGGGTTTCTTACCAGTCCATACTTCTTGTCGAGTCTTATCCTCCAATGCTGATGAAGGTGATCTGTTGATCAGGTAACATGCAGTATCCACTGCCTCTGTCCAGAATTCCTGTCCTAACCCGGCACCACTGAGCATGCTTCTTGCCCTTTCCATCAACGTCTTGTTCATTCTTTCTGCGACTCCATTTTTCTGAGGTGTATATGGAGTAGTCTTCTGCCAAGCTATACCACACTTCTTAAAAAATTCTTCAAATTCCTTGCTGCAAAATTCTCCACCATTATCTGTCCTCAGCACCTTTATCTTCTTCTCTGTCTGATTTTCCACCAGAGCCTTAAATTCTTTAAACCTGTCAAAGACTTCAGATTTCTTCTTAAGAAAATATATCCATGTATTCCTTGAGAAGTCATCTACGAATGATACATAGTACACAGACTTACCCAGTGATGGAACCTTCACAGGTCCAAACACATCACTATGCACAAGCTCTAATATCTGTTTCGTCCTCTTACCACCAGAGGGGAAACTCACCCGATTCTGCTTCCCATATACACAATTTTCACAGAAATCAAAATCCAGAGAGCTATTATTCATACCTTCTACCATACCTTTACCATGAAGTATTCGAAGGCCCTTCTCTCCAATATGTCCAAGCCTTTGATGCCACAACATGGTCTTCTCTCCAGAGACCACTAGATTCTCTACTCCATTTTCAGGAACCATAGAACTATTGCACCCATCAACAACAGTGCTACCTTGAAACTTGTACAGAGTTCCAATTTGAACTCCCCGCATTAATATCAGTGCTCCTCGAACCATCTTGCAGGTATCTTTCTCGAACACCGTCTTTTCACCTGCATCATCCAACTTGCTTACAGAAATCAGATTTCTCGCCAATGCAGGAATATGTAGAACACTCGGAAGTGTTCTAACCCTTCCACCTTGCAACTTCAACTTTACTTTTCCCCGACCAATGATTCTAGCATTCCTATCATCTCCTAAGAAGACATCACCACCATCGTATTTCTCATACTTGCAGAACCACTCTCTATGGGGAGTGAAGTGAAAGGATGCACCTGAGTCAATCAACCATGCCTCATGATCTACATGTGTACTTGAAGAAGCCAAGTACACATCCCCACCTTCATCTGAGGTGGTTTTCGCCTCTACAGAAGGAGCATCATCAGATCCCTTTCCTTTACCAGGAGCTTTAGATTTACAATCCCTTCTGAAGTGCCCTTCCTTTCCGCATTTCCAGCACACCACCTTTGTAGGTTTTCCTGGAGATTTAGATCTCCCTCTAGATTTAGATCTCCCACTCGATGACTTATTTTTGTTTCTGTTTTGGGACCGTCCTCGTACAGACAAGGCATCACCATTCTGGTTGTCCATATTTTTCCGTCTCATCTCCTCCATCAGCAAGGCTGAGACTATTTCATCAAACTGCAAAGCAGTTGCATTGCTACCTATTGCGATAACCAGACTATCCCACGAATCTGGTAGAGAACACAACAGACTGATGCACTTATCTTCATCTGAAATTTTAATATCAATAGATAATAACTGACTTACCATAGTATTAAATGCATTCAGATGCTCTGTCACCGAGTCTCCATCTTTCATCCTCAGGTTATACAGCTTTTTCCGCAGGAACAGTTTATTCACCAGAGACTTAGAATGGTACAAAGTCCCTAACTTGACCCACAAAGCCTTTGCCGTAGCTTCCCCTGATACATTCAGCAATACTGAATCCGAGACACAATCGTATTGTGCTCTTTGCCTTCCGATACACCTTCTTCCATTCTTCATCGGTCACTCCCGATGGTTTAGTACCTAGATCTACCGCGATCCACTGATCTTTATCCACCAACAGATCCTCCATCTTGAGTTTCCACAACTCAAAATTCTGACCATTGAACTTCTCAATCTCTATCTTTCCACTGCTCGCCATCTTCTTTCACCACCAAAATTGATCTCACAGGTCTCCCACTGAATAGGGTCTACCACAGGCCCAAGCGAAACCCCTCAGCAACAGAGGCATCCCCTTGAAGCCAAAACAACTCTGATACCAAATGTAGGTTTTAACCCTGTACAAAAATTACCTGCATATGAATTCTTAAACAAAGGAAATAAACAATGCGAGAGCATAACCCATAAAACACATATGCACAGAGATTTTTCCCTGGATCCCAAAACCGGGACTACCAGCTTGATTTTTCATTATATTCCTTTCAATGTTACAATACATATTTATACATGCTGAAGCATCCAATACCATGGACCGAAAACCATCGCGTCCAAAAAACATGTGCGAAAATCATGCACAAAACCATAGGTGGGTCCGCCCAACCTAACATATGGTCCAAAACCAAAATTTTTCGGGGCGCTGCCCCAGACCCCATAAAGTGGGGTTACGGGTGCCCTTCAAACCCCCTATTACCTACGTGGAAAGAATATAACACAACCCAACAATCAGATCCTCCAATTCCACCATATATGAAGTCCCCAAAAGTCACAACCTCATGTCATCATGAGCTCCATTTGTCATCTCCAACCAACATCCAGCAAGCATACAAGTCTCAGCCCAAAGGTCTCTGCAAGATGCCTCGGCTCTCCACGTAGTAGGAATGCTCCATAGTCTACTCACAACTCCATCCAGGTCCATGGCTTTGTTGTACATAAGTTCACAACCTTTCCATCGACTCATAACTAATAAGTCTCCATGTCACACCAGCAAATCCACCTGCACAACATCCTTGCCTTGGCACTCCTCATTGGATGCCTATAAGTGACACCTCTACAAGTGCTCCTTCACAATGTCCTTGCATAAGACTGCCATGCTTCATGTCTTTCAACCTGATGTCCATGACTAAGTTGCCCATGTATTCTAACTAAGTAGACCCATCACAACAATCAGTCATCCCCATCCAAGTCTGCAACCTTCGTTCTAGTGAACTCGGTCACCCAACCATATCATTATCACATGAGTCTCTCCATCGGAGCTCCCCCACTAAAGGTTCCACCAAGACTATCTCTTGGTCTCGCCATGAGAAGTCCACCTAAGCAACAAAAGTGTGTGCCCTTCTCAATTTGTCCATGAGTCATGCCAGGCACTTAGCCAATTTTCCCTATGGCTAAATCATGACCCAATCCTCCCGCAATGATCATCTTGTTCCTCCCTTTTCACGGGCCTTTGTGTCTTCTACCATAAGGTCACAAACAACCCCAAAAATTCCTGCAATAGTCAACAATCCTTTCTTCTCCATACAAGGTCTCATCATAAACATCCATGGTAAGATTCCCCCCTACATCGGCAAACTGACTTTGCTCTTCCCTGCATACAGTTCATCTACCAAATTCTCAAGTGAAACACAAGTATCAATAGTACTTACATCATCATCATGAGGTTCCTCCATGTGAGCATCCTCATCCATCCATGTCTGCAAATTGTACGATCCTGGTCCAACTTTATCAACCTCAAGTTCATCCTCCATCATGGTCACTTTTGCAACATCCTCAACTATCATTGCTTCCTCTTCTTGGTTAGCATAATCTGCAACTTCATCCTGCTCCATTGTCCAACCAAGTCGAAGAAGTTTGTCTTCAACATTCTTTTCCAAGACTTCAAGTTCCTTTCGAATTCGGGGGTTTTCTTCCTTCATCCGCTTCAACCTGTATAAGGTAAGTAAGAGATTCCCTTCATATTCTTCCAAACCTACCATTTCTTGTCGTTCAGCTTGGCCCAAGCACTAAGCTTCACCTCTGCTAAACATGTTTCACCATTCACTTGAATCACCCTGATATTCCACCTGTCACGTGCAAAACTTGAACTCCCTTTCAAGTCTTTGGTCTTCGTAGAATCAGCTCCTTGATTTAGTTCACCAGCTCTGGTACCACCTTTCACGAAGTGTAGGTGTGTATTAGCTTCAACGCTTCAACACTAACACTAGCTCCTTGGCACTAGCTCTAATACCACTTGTCACACCCCTACACTGGCGGTACTCTTCCAACCGCACTATAGCGAGGTGTGGCACTACCAACCATTTTCTTTTCACCAATACTTATGATTGTAGACTACACCTAACATTCCATACTTAGTTTATTTTTCATTACCAAGTATTATCTTTATCCTTTATACAAATGAAAACCCATACATATTCATCATCAACAGTAATTAACACATATACAATTGCACAACAATGTAAAGGGAGGGGAAACTCCCTGCAATATGAGTCTGCCCAATATTAATATATATAATTTTCCACTTTTATAAAGTATAAGCTAAATCTTGGGAAACCCAAAATTTACACTTAGCCAAATTTCCAACTTTGGCAAACTTGATTGCCCAGCTCGTCGGCGCCTCCGCATGGTCGCCGCATGACTCACCAACCCTTTATTCACTTCATCGCACGATCATGTCATTTGCCCAACTTGGGCACACCTCGTTGTAACCAAGTCACCACACACGGGCGCCTCCGCATGAGTCACACCTCTGTTCACAACTCCAACACTTCACCGTTTCCACCATTTTGTCATGCACGGTGCGCCCTACGCGAGTAACTCGTCCACACGATTCTTTGTTTCGGCGTGCACGGCGCGCCCTCACCCAGCCGCCCGTCCGTACGTCCACCCGTTCACCTGAACAATTTCACCTGAGTCGCCACATGACTTCACCCGGGTCGCCACACGAATTCACCTAGTTCGCCCAAACGACCTCACCTGGGTTGCCACACGACTTCACCAGTCTCACCCAAACGACTTCACCCAGGTCGCCCGACGACCTCACCCGACTCGCTCGAATGACCTCAGCCGATTTGCCCAAACAACCTCGCTTGAGTTTCCTGGCCAACGACCTCGCCCGAGTTCTACCTAAATGACCTCTCTCGAGTTCGACCTAGCCCGAGTTCGTCGTTGCTCGAGTTTTCTGCGCAAGTTTCCTGGACGAGTTTTTCACCCGAGTTTCTCAGCTAACTTTTCTACACAAATTTTTCACCCAAGTTCTGCCTGTCGTGCGGGCTCATCCACACACCGCAGAACTCTTCTCATTGAACTCATGTTGGCTAAATGATGATGGCTCGTCTCCAGAACACTCCACCAATATATACGGGTGGGTGTCAGGTTATATCACTCGGCCGACCCACACCCAACGCCCAAGTCGAGTTGTTCAACATGTTGCCTTCGCTCGAGTGGAGAGTCAGCCCACCCAAATCGTGGCACCACCCTCTCAACTCACCCAACATCATATAAAATCACCTCTAGGTTCATTTCACACATATTTTGCACAAGTCCTTCACATGGTTGAGTCGCCCTGCCCGTCACACGGACCACAGGTCCTTACATGCCCAAACGAGTTGATACGGACGCCCTCAAATGACCCGCCTGAACGAATTTACATGGGCGCCCACACAACCGAAACAAAGGGACAAGGGAGAGCTAGGTAAACGCGTTGCACAAACGTGCACAAAGCCAACCTCGGGTCACAACTTAGCATTTTTTATATGGGCTCGTTCGCCCGGGCGCGCCCTCGCCTGACTTGCCCGAACGAGTTGACATGGATGCCCTCAAACGACCCACACGAATGAGTTTACATGGGCACCCACACGACTGAAACGAAGGGACAAGGGTGAGCCGAGCAAACGAGCTACACGAATGTGTACAAACGCCACCCCGGGTCACAACTTAGCATTTTTGATATGGGCTCATGTGCCTGGGCACGCCCTTGCCCAACCCACCCGAACGAGTTTACATGGATGCCCTCGCCCGACCCACCTTATAAGGACCTACGGTCCGTGCAATGGGCAGGGCAACTCCACCAAGTGAAGGACTTGTGCGAAATGAACCAAGAGACGAGTTTATATGATGTTGGTTGAGTTGAGAGGGTAGTCCCACGAGTTGGGCGGGCTGACCCTCCACTTGGGCGAAGGCAACATGTTGAATGAGTCGGCTTGGGCTTTGGGCGTGGGTCGACCGAGTGACACAACTTGCCACCCGCCCATATATATTGGTGGAGCATTTGAGGAGACGAGCCATCATCATTCAGCCAACACGAGTTTGATTAGATGAGTTTTTTGGTGCATGGATGAGCCCACACAACAAGTAGAACTCGGGTGAAAAACTCATGTAGGAAAGTCGAGTGGAAAACTCGGGTGAGAAACTCGGGCAAAAAAATCATGCAGGAAACTCATGCAGAAAACTCGAGCGAGGGCGAACTCGGGCGAGGTCGAGCTTGGGTGAGGTCGTTTAGACAGAACTTAGGCAAGTTCATTAGGCAAAAAACTCGGGTGAGGTCGACGGGTAGAAAACTCAGGTGAGGTCATTTGGGTGAACTAGGTGAGGTCATCGAGTGGCCCAGGCGAGGTCGTCGAGTGGCCTAGGCGAGGTCGTTTAAGCGAGCTAGGTGAGGTCATCAAGCGACCTGGGTGAAGTCATTCGGGTGAACCGGGTAAGTTCATCGAGTGACCCAGGTGAAGTCGTGTGGCGACTCGAGTGAACGAGTTCGGGTGAACGAGTTTGGGTGAATGGGTGAATGGGTGGATGTGTGGATGGGTGGCCAGGCGAGGGCACGCCAAAATGAAGAATCATGTAGATGGGCAACCCGGGTAGAGTGCGTCTCAATTGTGGAAATGGTGAAGTGTTGGAGTTGTCAACGGAGGTGTGACTAGTGTAGAGATGCCTGTGTGTGGCGACTTGGTTATGACGAGGCATGCCCAAGTTGGACGAATGACACGATCGTGCGATGAGGTGAACGAAGGGTTGGTGAGTTGTGCGACGAGTGCAGAGGCGCTGACGAGTTGGGAAACCGAGTTTGCCAAAGTTGGAAATTTGGCTAAGTGTAATTTGGGGTTTCCTAAGATTTAACTTGTACTTATAAAAGAATATTATATATATTGATTCGGGCAGACTCATATTGCAGGGAGTTTCCCCTCCCTTTATACTGTTGTGCAGTTCTATTGTATAATGCTATAGATGATGAATATGTATGGGTTTTCATTTGTATAAAGGACAAAGATAATACTTGGTAATGAGAAATAAACTATGGAATGTTAGGTGTAGTCTACAATCATAAATATTTGTGAAAAGAAAATGATTGGTAGTGCCGCACCTCAATATAGTGCGGTTGGAAGAGTACCGCCAGTGTAGGGGCATGATAGGTGGTATTAGAGCAGGTTCACAACGGATGAAGCCAGTGTATGACGAAGAGCTGATACACACCTTCACTTTGCGACAGGTGGTATCAGAGGTGATGATCAGGAAGTTGATTGGGTTGACAATGAAGTGTTGATCCCATTGCACTATCATGACAGTTGGTATCAGAGCTAGTCCAAGTTTTGCAGGAAACTTGGTGAACTGAATCAAGGAGCTGATTCTACTAAGATCGAATACATGGAAGGAAGTTCAATTTTTGCAAGTGACAGGTGGAATATCATGGTGATTCAGGTGAATGGTGAAATAGGTTTAGCAGAGGTGAAGCTTAGTGCTTGGGCCAAGCTGAACAACAAGTCATGGCAAGTTTGGAAGAATGCAAAGGGAAGCTCTTGCTTACCTTATACCTATTGAAGCGGATGAAAGAAGAGAATCCCCAGATTTGAAAGGAACTTGAAGTCTTGGAAAAGAATGTTGAAGACAAACTTCTTCAACTTGGTTGGACAATGGAGTAAGATGAAGTTGCAGATTGTGCTGACAAGGAAGAGGAAGTCGTGATGATTGAGGATGTTGTAGATGTGACAGTGATAGAGGATGAACTTGAGATTGATCAAGTTGGACCAGGATCGTGCAGTTTGCAGACATGGATGGATGAGGATACTCACATGGAGGAGCCTCATGATGATGATATAAGTACTACTGATACTTGTGTTTCATTTGAGCTTTTGGGAGATGAACCATATGCAAGGAAGAGCAAAGTGAGTTTGCCAATGCAAGAGAACATCTTACCATGGATATCTATGATGATACCTTGTATGGAGAAGCAAGGATTGTTGATTGTTGCAGGACTTGTTAGGGTTGTTTGTGACCTTATGATAGAAGGTACAAAGGCCCGTGACAAGGGAGGAACATGATGATCATTGTGAAATGATTGGGTCATGCTTTAGTCACATGGAATATTTGGCTAAGTGCCCAGCATGACTCATGGACAGATTGAAGGGAACACACTTGAAGTACGATGATACTTGGGTGGAATTCTCATGGCTGAGACCAAGAGATAGTCTTGGTGGAACCTTTAGTGGGGGGGCTATGATGGAGAGACTCATGTGATGATGATATGGTTGGGTGACCGAGTTCACTAGACTGAAGATTGCAGGCTTGGATGGGGATGACCGATTGTTGTGATGGGTCTACTTGGTTGGAAAACATGGGCAACTTAGTCATGGACATCAGGTTGGAGACATGGAGCATGGAAGTCTATGCAAGGACATTGTGCAGGAGCACTTGTAGAGGTGTCATTTATGGGCATCCAATGAGGAGTGCCAAGGCAGGGATGTTGTGCAGGTGGATTTTCTAGTGTGACATGGAGATGTTTTACTTATGAGCCGATGGAGAGGTTGTGCACTTATATACAACAAGACCATGGACTTGTATGGAGTTGTAAGCAAACTATGGAGCATTCCTACTACATGGAGAGCTGAGGCATCTTGCAGAGACCTTTGCGCCGAGACTTGCATGCTTGCTGAGATGTTGGTGGGAGATGACTTATGGAGCTCATGATGACATGAGGTTGTGACTTTTTGGGACTTCATATATGGTGGACTTGGAGGATCCAATGCATTGAGGAGCTGAAGTCAGAGACTTAGATGCAGAATGGGATGCATACTTTCAAGTACATGTATGGGTGTGGCTTGGAAGAGTGACTTGATATGGAGGATCGATATAAGACACTTTGGAGTGATGGAGTTATGACGATGATGATGCCTTGATGGCAACACTTGGGCATGTGTTGAGCTGAGACTTAACCACTTTTGGCACATGGGAATTGATTGATCTATGATCATGGGTAACACATGGATAGATGATACAGGTTCATACTTGTTTCTATAGTAGACCTGAGGGATGGCACATTACAGAAGTGATGGAGAGTTCCTACATGGACCTGGATGTGGCACAAGTTGATGAGATGATATCTTCACCTTGAGGAGATGGATGTTTTGCATATGGATGATGTCGGGATAGATGCGGCTAATTTCATGCAGCACATTGCCACCAAACATCATGGACAACATGTTGCAGATGAGATGAGGACTACTTCATGGACCTGAGCATGGCTTACACTTACATGGATATGGATTCTTGATCGAATTGAGGATGTGACGGGATGTTCTGAGAAACGACTGGTGATGGCATGAGGATGTACATTCTCATGGTTTGGGCGTGACGGCCGGATTAGCTACCCAACTAGTTCAAACATGGGGCTATAGCGTGTACAGAGATGTGTTAGCATTTGTTGGAGTATCATGGTAGCATTTCACACAATGACGATACATGATGAGGTCAACACACTATGTTGTAGGAAGCATGTAGCTTGAGATGGAGGGGCTAACCTTCCATGATGGGAGTAGCATGTGGAGATTGTGACAAGGTGGTTGATGATCATGGATTGAGATGATTTTCGATATATGAAATACAGATATGATATGGTGATCTTGGTGATAGATGGTTGTTAGGATGAGATATTGTTGAGGATGACAATGACTTCAAGTGGGGGAGGATGTAAGGACCTGTGGTCCGTGCGACGGGCAAGGTGACTCCTCCATGCGAAGGACATGTGCGAAATGTGTGCAAAATGAACCAAGAGACGAGTTTATATGATGTTGGGCGAGTTGAGAGGTCGGTCCCAAGAGTTGGGAGGGCCGACCCTCCACTCGGGTAAAGGCAACATGTTGAACGAGTTAGCTTGGGCATTGGGCATGGGTCGGTCGGGTGACATAACCCGCCACCCGCCCATATATATTGGTGGAGCGTTTGAGGAGATGAGCCATCATCATTTAGCCAACACGAGTTCGATTAGATGAGTTCTGCGGTGCATAGATGAGCCTGCACGATGAGAAGAACTCAAGTGAAAAACTCGTGCAGGAAATTTGGGTGAAAAACTCAGGTGAGAAACTTGGGTAAAAAACTCGTGTAGGAAACTAGTGTAGAAAACTTGAGCAAGGGCGAACTCGAGTGAGGTTGAACTTAGGCGAGGTCGTTTAGGCAGAACTCAGGCGAGGTCATCAGGCAGAAAACTTGAGCAATGTCATCGGGTAGAAAACTCGAGTGAGGTCGTTTGGGTGAACCAGGAGAGGTCGTCAGGCGACCCGGGTGACGTCGTTCAGGCAAGTCTGTCGGGTGAACTCATTCGGGGGAACTGGGTGAGGTCGTCGGGCGACCCGGGTGAAGTTGTGGCACGACTCTGGTCAACAAGTTTGAGTGAATGAGTTTGGGTGAACGAGTGGATGTGTGGACGGGCGAGGGCACATTGTGCACGCC
This sequence comes from Pinus tabuliformis, assembly GCA_031772625.1. Lineage (NCBI taxonomy): Eukaryota > Viridiplantae > Streptophyta > Pinopsida > Pinales > Pinaceae > Pinus > Pinus tabuliformis. Next base: position 804,848,078 of record CM062805.1, on the reverse strand, counting down.
AAAGCGAAGAACCATGCAAATGGGCGACCCGAGTAGGGCGTGCTGTGCACGACGAAACGGTGGAAACAGTGAAGTGTTGGAGTTGTGAACGGAGGTGTGACTTGTGCAGAGGCGCCTGTGTGTGGCGACTTGGTTATGATGAGGCATGCCCAAGTTGGGAAAATTACATAATCGTGCGAAGAGGTGAACGAAGGGTTGGTGAGTCATGTGGCGACTATGTAGAGGTGTCAACGAGCTGGGAAACCAAGTTTTTCGAAGTTGGAAATTTGGCTATGTGTAAATTTGGGGTTTCCCAAGATTTAATTTGTACTTATAAACGATGATTATATATATTGATTCGAGCAGGCTCATATTGTAGGGAGTTGCCCCTCCTTTTGTACTGTTGTGCATTTCTATTGTATAATGCTGTAGATGATGAATATGTATGGGTTTTCATTTGTATAAAGGACAAAGATAATAATTGGTAATGAAAAATAAACTAAGTATGGAATGTTAGGCGTAGTCTACAATTGTAAGTATTGGTGAAAAGAAAATGATTGGTAGTGTCGCACCTTGCTATAGTGCAGTTGGAAGAGTACTGCCAGTGTAGGGGCGTGACATGCCCGAACAGGTTTACACAGATGCCCTCACCCGACCCGCCAAAACGAGTTTACACAGTTTCCTTCGCTCTGTTGGCTACCTATACCAATAGGTTTCATATTTCATGATTGGCTATGAAAAGGTCCAAATATGCTCTGCTTTGATGATTCAAAGATCACATATTTCTAAGAGAATACAATCTGCGCTTATAGCTTGATATAGACTCAATTTTGATGGATGGTCCAACAGTCTAATCTGGATCATGTCATGTTTTAAATTTCCAGTTGTAGAATAGAGAAAGGAGTCTATCCAAACTGTTTAATCTTGGCAGACAAGTAGTTTAGGTAGAGAAAAAAGGCTCCCAACAGCTTAATCTGGGACCTTGGAAGAAATAAGGGTAGAAGTAGATAGAAAAAACAAAAGAAAAAGCCAAAGAAAAGAAAAGGCAAGTAAGGGTCTGCAAGTCCAAGTGCACCCTCCAAGAAGAAATAAAAAATGCTAGGCAAATAGATGGGTAGGCAGTTGGGGTTGCAGAAAGGTCATTTCTTATAAGTTGCATGTGTGCTAACTCTGTTCACCAAAGCAAAATCAATGAATTGAGAAGGTGTCATTCTTCATCAAGTTGCAGCAAGCAAGAAGCATGTCTAACCTCCCTTCTTCCCCTTTTCCATTTCATTACTAACACTCCCTCATCAGCTGAGATTCATGGAAGAGATTATGGTTTCATGGTGGTTCTTAATCTTTTAGAAGCCACATTTCTTGTCTAAAAATTCTTTTCATTTTGATCTACTCCCTAAACTAAGTAAGTTTCAAATAAACTTAGTGATTTCCCCCTCATTCACTCTTTCATCCATATTAACTCTAACTCTACTATGTAAATCCCCTATATTACCTTTCCCCTAATATTATTAACACCATGGTGTATAAACCCCAAATTTTGTATAAATATCCCTCCCCTTGGCATTATAGCCATATGTTCTCTAAAAAGGAATCAAAATGACATCTGGTCACTTTGATGAACCTATACCTCACCTCTCTCCCTTATTTCAAGTCATTCCACTCATTAAACCGTCATTTGCAAAGAAAAACCCTATAAAAACCCCTTCCTACCCATAACCCCTTTGAAATTATGAAAAAACCCAAAAACCCACTTTTTCCGCTTAACCAAAGTTGGCACATATATTTGATTTTTCGAAATATATCGAAAAACATTGAAAAATACCATATCTGAATCTTTCCCGCTGAGCACGTGTCCCAAAAGAAATATTTGTTTATTCCTCCGCCCGTGTCTGTATCCACCGATCACATCGCCCTTTCGTCAACCGTCGGATCGGACCCAGGTGATCCGACGGCCCTCATTGATATCGGAGCGGCCCCCACGCCCGACAGTTAGCGCCCGAGAAAATGACGAAGGGTTACGTCAGTGCGCTGCCACGCGTCACCCTCTCGAGGCTCTCGGAGTGGCCTCTGACAAAACCAGGGCCGTATCGTAAGCGCTCCGAGAAACCGTAACCGCTATGGCACTTAACCGTAACCGCTATGGCACTTACCGCCCGGTTTGTTGGTCCCACGTCATGCCCACGTCAGAACCACGCCGCCATCGCATCAGTACTTTTGTCCGCCTCTGTGCCAACGTGTCTGCCACCGCATCATCCCCGTGGACCAATAGCAGCTCGCCACCTCACCCGATGATGTCATGCTGACGTCATCCGAGCTTGACCCCACCCTATGACGTCATGCTAACGTCAGCCGAGAAAAGGCGCCAAATTGCCAAAAGGTCCATATTTTGGCCAAAAATCACGTTTTGCATACTTTTTCGCTCATTCGCTATTGTTTCTGCTGCATGGTCTTTTACGTCCAAAACTGCGCCACCCCGCTGGAATCGACCTGGAGACCTCCAGAGCACCAATTCTGCCCACATTTACGACCGTTGCTCACTGTTTACCAGGTATTTCTCATCATTTATCCTCCATATGCTTAAATTGTCTGTAAATTACTCAGAAGGCTCAAAGGACACTAAAACTCACCATTTTACTGGCAAATTCCCTCTGCAAAGCCTCTATTTCCAACTGCAAGCTCGAAAACCACCAGCTGAGCCTTGATTTCCCGAGTTCTTATAAAAAACTGTAAACTGCTCGCGCAATCGTGAGACAGTTGGTCAATCCATTAACAACCTACCACAAAAGACAGAGTGAGACCAGACATTGGTCTTATTCGTAATTCAAACAGTATTTCAAGTGTTGTGTGCCCACTTCACCCTCTGGTCCCTGAAATTCACACCTTCTTTGAAAGGAATCACCTCTGTGTTGTGCTGTTTACTTCAACCAGTTCACCTGCAAGTCAGAAGCTTAATAGACCATGGAAACTCCAATTGCACTGAACATCAAGCCTCTCAATGCCCCTCACAGGGAGTTAGAATGGAAAGCTCTGGGAGATATGGATTATCAAATGTTAGATTGGTTTCCACTAGGATCTAAATATAATATTCAGTTGCTAAATGAGTTGAAAGCCCAGCACCTTAGTGGAGCTGACATCCTAGGGATTTGGGACTCAAACTTGCCCATCTACAACCTCCCCCAGGTAAATCCTATGCCTGAATTGATCCACAGATGCCAGGAGTGCTATGATCCATGCCAAAGAGCTGTCCTCAGCCCCACAGGCTCAATTCTGTTCCATATTACCCCAGAGAGCATAAATGAGATGCTGCATTTCCACACTGCAAAACCATTGACCCCCCTCTACATGCAGAACTTGATAAAGAAGGGGACTAAGTTGTCAAATGACTAGATCATCAAAATCAACCAGCTGTTTGTACAACCAGGCTCTGAAGCCATCAGAACTTCTCCTATTGGATATGTATACTTAAATGAATTGGGCAAAATGCTAGTGGATTTGATCAGCTATGTCATAGGGTTCAGGGGAATGGAGGATGTGGATGATATTATAATGGCAATGCTGTCTATATTCTCTCCTGGAAAGCCTCCAGCTGTACATTATGACTATGCCACATATATTGCAGATACGATCCATGACCAGCTGATGAATCTGCAAAGGGAAATACTGTTCAGATATACTTCCTACATTTACCATCTATTCTTGTTTTATCAACTAGGCAGCTTCCTCATTCCCCTGAAGCAAGTTAATACCCAGGGGAATCCAAGGTCAGTTGTGTTTTGGACCTCTGTTTTTCATTGCACCTCTGTGTCACCATACACATACTGTGAGTTCATAGACTTATTCATTCATCCAGCTATGACATTATTGTATGGTGTTCCTCCTCCAAGGTTAACTGATGACATGAGGAGAATTCTCCATCTAAACAAAACCTACAGCATTGGTAATTGGTACCTTTACCAAGACCACACAGTCATCAGAGTATATGGCTGTGAGTTGAAGCCTTATAGGCTGCCAAGGTATGTCCCCATGAGGCTTTTTGCCCTAGAATACTTCAGGCAATTTGGGAATGCCGACTACCTCCACTTCCAAAGTAAGAACAAGAAGGCACAGTTGAAGGTAAGGAGCCAGCTGGGGCCTTTCCTATATAACAAAAAAGAGGAGGGATGGAAAGAGGCAAATAGTATCCTAGAGGCCCTCAAACTGCAAACTAGCTTTGAGTGGATACCCTATGACCCCAATCATTTTGTTTCCCTCAGGAGGATAAGATACAAATTGGGTACCTATTCACATATAAGGCAGCCTGAGATTGAGCAGTATGCCAATGCATTGAGCTGGGAAGAGGGCACCCTAGAAGAGGAAATCACTAGTGAAGAGCTGCTAGAAAGAGAGGCCAGAAATATTCAAAAGGAAACTGACTTAGAAACTTGTGGACAGGTCCCCCTCTCATACAAAAGACAACTTGGAGCAGCTGCCTCAGCCTCAACAACACATCAGCAAGCTGCCATGAATACTCCACAGACAACCAGCAAAGGCAAAGAAAAGCAGGTGGAACAGCCACCTCCTATGACTGAAGAGCAAATGGAAACCCTAGTGCAGCAACAAGAAGAGATGGAGTAGCAGGGAGAAGTGCAACAGCAAGAAGAAGAACAACAACAACAAGAACAAAGGCAGGAACAACCTGTCCAGCAAGAGCAAACAGTGGAAGCCCCTAAATCCACTGAACAAACGGTGCCTCCAAGGCAAGAAACTTCAGCTGAGGCATCAATCCTCCAAACTCCACAAAAGGAGGATACAAGCAGGAAAAGGGACAGAGAGACTCCCCTTACAACATCAGCAACTCATGGGGAGAAAAGACAGAGAATTAATCCCTTCTCAGAGGAAGAAATGCCAATAGGACAGTCTTTTGGTACGGTCCCACCCAGCAGGGAAGCATCAGCAAGTTCCTTTTAACAGGAACAGGATAGAGCAATGGGAGGTGAAGTGAGTTCATCAAATCAGCAAAGAGAAGGTGGACCCAGCATTAAACAGCAGTTCATCGACATTAAGAGGAGAAATGAGCCCATCAAGATACAGCTGTATAACCATCTGTTGAACATGGCTCCCACCAATCAACAAAGACTCATGTCTGCATATGATGTGCAGGAAGGCAAAATGATCATGAGTCATTTTATGCCAACAACAGTGCAGCCCCAATCTGCCTCTGACTACTTGAGGACTAACCTGGAAGTCCTTGCCAAGGATATCCACCCAATGGACAAGATAGAACTGCATAAGCAAACGGGTGAGATGGTCTATGCTTCCTTGGCAGACCAAACATTGGATAACTACAGGCTACAAAATAGCCTTAATAATACAGCCTCTCAGCTAGAGTTGGAGAGAGCATCATCCCAGGCAAAGGACAACAGAATAAGGTCCTTAGAGGACATCATCATAGAGATGGGGCATGATCCCAAAGATATCAAGGGCATACAAGAGATATTAAAATTGAGGGATGCAGACATGGCAGCCTTGAGGAGAAAGATCAAACTCCCAGCCACAATTCACCCTCAAACAGATGATGTTTCCCAGCAAAGACATGATCAACAGGCCACAACCTTGTTGATATCTCTGTATAAGCAGCTAATCCAAACTCAGGAAAAGCTGGGAGAATCGGAGGCTGCAAAAACAGCACTACAGGCAGCCTTAAAACAAAGAGAAGAAGGGCAAACCTCCAAGCCTCCTCCTGAAGTGATCAACCTTGAGGAAGCTGCTCCAACTACTGCTCCTCCTCCTCAGCAAACAGAACCTACAGCACCAACTACATCGACAGCTGCACCAACAACAGAGCAGACTCATAGTCTGGATATGCAGAAGCTTCAAAATGAAATTCAAGTCCTGGAAGCTCAAATGTTAGAGCTTAATCAAGCCAAAGAATCTTTGGCTAAAGTAAATGAAAGATATGACAAGAGCAAACAGAATGTGGCTGAGAAGGAAAGAGATATAAGAGCTCTCAAAAGGAGAATAAATGAGCTTGAAAAAGAGCTCACACAAGACAAGGTGACAGCAGAGCTCAAAACAGTCCTTTGGGCCAATATTGGCCAGTCCATTACTAATCAGTGGCAGTTCATTGAGACCATAGATGAATAGTCAGTACTCATTACAAAGGCAAACAGGGAAATACACAGAGCAAGAGCAAGCCTTGGCAACATGCCTGATGCTGCCAACAGAATGATCAACATATTGAATAACAGGACAAGCTCTCAACTGGCCACCATGGGAATTGCTCACAGGACTGAGACAATCTCAATGGTTAAAAGGGTCCTGACATTAAGAAACCTGGTTGGAACATTAGAAAGGAGAACCCAAGACATGCAGACCGAAATCAACAAGTTCATGGACAGGTTTCAGGTATTGCAAAACAGAGGCCTCCCCAACCTACTAAGCAGTGTGGGAAGACTGCTTACCCATGAAAATTATGCTAAAAGGGTCAATGCCTTTGCTGCAAGTCAAATTGCAGCACAGCCCAGCACTTCAGCAGAATTAGGGCCAGCATCAGGGCAGACTCTATATAATAGGGTGGAAAACCTGTTTTTTATCATGAACGAGATCAATCATCTGTTCGATGTGCCTCCAAGCTTCTATAAATATAAAGAAGCAGATGAAACCATAGAGGCAATTGTCAAGCACCAATTGCCCACACAGGAAGTCTGGAATAAATTGACACAGATAATATTATCAAGCCAGAACCTGTAATGTTATGTTTTGCCCAATTTATAAGTGATCATGCATAGGGAAAATTTTGGTAGATCAGCATACAGAGGAAAGATGAGAGGCTGAGCCAACTCAGCAGGGCCATTCGGTCACCACAGCAGCAAGCACAGTCACAAGTGGCAAGGCCGAGAAAATACAGCGCAGCAAACGTAAAGACACATTTTCTAGCATTAAAGCAAAGCGGTTCAACCGACTCACTGACCTCCAAAGGTCAAAATATCCTCTGACAGACTTAAAGAGCAGTTATGCTGCATTCAAAGCTGTAATAACTTCTTTTCTACTTTTCTGTACGAAGTAAATGAAGATATTTCTCTCTCAGATGACTCAATACCTGAGATATTTTGTATAAACATTTCTATAAAGTCCCCTTCGCATGAGTTTGCAAGGGTTGTTGTTGATTTCCTTTCTATACTTCTGTTGCTGTATAAATCTCAGAGAAATAATACAAAAGGTGGATGGAATTTCCAAAGCTCTGTGTTCCTTGATGCACTGTGGTGGCTGGCTGATTGTTACAGGATTCTTGCATGTTTCATAGCACAATAAGTCTTCTTTAACCTCTGTGTTATTTGTTTTCTAGTCCTTCATGTTCTTTCATGTTTCTGTGTTTTACACTTAATGGCAAAGTAAAAGAATAGTTCCAGGATTTAATCACAGATTACCCTGAACTCAATCTAAGTTGTTATAAATGTTTTCTTCAGATAGAGCAAATAAGGTGTAATTCTTAATTGCTACACTTTCAAGCTATATCTTTCACTGTGATAAATATTTTCAGGAATTCAAGTTTGCTCCTGAGGCATCTGTCTCATTCCCACACCCCAGCTTTAGTGAAAAATTCTTAAATTCTTTTTCACTGGTTGTTCACATATCACCATCATAATCTAATTTTGTTATATGAAGTATTTAAATGGCCCTGTAATTTCAGTAAATCATCTCAAGGTTTCTAAACACTTGTAGCCACAGACTCCATTGCCCAATGAAATAAACTTATCTGCAGATTGCACACTTCAAGTACAGAAAGACATCCTTCAACCAAAATACAAACCAAAAACCTGAGCATAATAACTAGCCTAAAACACCCTCAAAACAGAGACAAATTATAAAGAGAGAGCCCTCTCTGATTACAGTTTGGCTAGGAACTGTGATCCAAAGATTGGTTAGTGGTTACCCCAGCCGTATTCCCTTGGGAGTCATAGGGAACAACCTGGGTGTTAACATAATTGGCGACTCCACTGGGGAGTGCTTGAGATTTTTCAAATACTATCTATCTTCCATAGCTACTTTCAAGCCTGAAATCAGTCAAGAGGCCTTTAAACTGTTTCTGTATCACATTGACAGCTTTAGGGAGGAGCTTTTTTAGGGAATCTTCATCTTAGCTTTGAAATATATATAGCCATTCCAAAATCTTCATCCAGTCCTTGCAGATATAAAAACTTCCTATAAAATCCTAAAAAACAGTTAGAAACTGGCTCCTAAGAAAAATCCACGGCACACTAGGGCAAATCCTGACCCTAATCCACCCATCATTGTTGATAATCCAAATACCATCCCAAGAAACATTAGGAGGCAGCAAAAGCAGGAGCAGCCTACTGATTTAACCTCAGATTCAGATCATACCAGCCTTATCTCTACCCCATGCAAGGTCCTTTTCCGGTCTACCCCTAATTCCCCTAGTTCACCATCCACATCTCAAAGTCCTCCTCTCACATCTTCATCCACTGCACATATCCCCTTGACCAACGCTCTAGGTTCACCCCTACTTGTCACCCCTGTGGTACCCACTGTTCCTATTATCCCAGCTGCCCCTGTTAATCCTCCAAACCCTGTAAATATGGCTAACAGATATGCACCTTTGCAGATACCAGCTAATGCTGCAGCTCTACCCCAAGATTGCCAAACCAAAATCTCATATTTTGACTCCAATGGTCCTCTGACAGCTGTCCAGCATGCTAAGAGGATGCAAGACCATTTTGAGACCTATGAAATAGATGATGACAGTGTCAGAATGAGGATGTTTGTTCAAAGCCTAACCGGGGATGTAAGAACTTGGTTTAGATCCCTGAATGCAAATTCTATTACAACTCCTGATGAACTGTATCAAGCCTTTACTAGTAGATGGGAGAAGAAGAAGGATCCTCTGCACATACTGGGGGAATATGACACCATCAAAAGAGGTCCCCAAGAGACTGTTTTGGAGTATTGTGCAAGATTTAACAATGTATATAACGCGATTCCACAAAACTTAAGACCTCCTCCTGATTTAGCCTTGTACAAATTCCCTGATGGTTTTGACCCTGACATGGCCTATCAGTTGAAGGAAAGAGATCCTTAATCCCTTGCAGAGGCCCAAAGGGTTGCTGTCACAGTGGAAGCCAACCTTATTGCCAAAAGGAACAGGGCAAGGTTGGAAAAGAGGACTGCTTTCAAAGAGGAACCCTCTGCCTTTGATCAGAAGCTGGATGCAATACTCAATGGAATGAAAAGATTAGGGGATAGAGTGGAATCCGTTGAAAGAAAATCATCATGGGAACCACCACAAAACAACCCTCCTAGGAATCCAAATTTTAGGAGAACTCAAAACCCAAATGTTGGGAAAGCCAGTGCTGATCAAGACATAAGACCCCCTTTTCAGGAAAATTATGCAGAAACTTCCACATCAATAGAGCCCAATGAAGATCCTGAGATTAATTTAATGGGTCTAGATGGTGAAAGTCAAGTTTTCTTAACACAAGAAGATCATGAGGATGACGAAATCAAACTGTTCCAAACTAAATCAGGTGAATCCTTTGACTTCAAACAAGGCTATGACACTGCTGTTTATGAAGTCCATAAACAATACAAACTGAGGAGCAGAACTGTGAATGTAAACCAGGCTGAAAAGATAAAGGATAATCAGCAGCCTGAAAGAGTCACAGTCATAGAACCTAATGACAAAACAAATTTACCTGCAGAAGAAGTGATTGTTGAGGAGATCACTGAACCACTGTCCTTAAAACAGCAGCCTATGGCCACTCCACCTTCTCAACCCAATTCAACTATTACTCCTCAAGAGATGAGTAAAAGAGGCAAGTCCCAAAGTCAAGATAAAAATCAAGAAGAAGATTTAATGAACAAGGAAAGGACTGTCACCTATAACCCCAAGACCCAATCTGAAAAACCTTTTGATCTAGAAACGGAAATTGGCAAATTAAAGATAGCAATTCCTCTCTCAGAACTAGCCAAACATGACATCTATAAATTACAGATCAAAAAGTCCCTTCAACTCACTAGCAACAAAGATGATGTCAATGTGTTGGATGACACCCCAGAACTCCTGTTTGGCCCAGAAGTGGATGGAAAAACGGTAGTCATAGGGGTATTACCTTTCTATGTCAGCTTACATATTCATGATAAAATATTACATAATGCAATGTTTGACTCAGGTGCCTCTCACAATCTCATGCCAAAAGCAGTCATGGAAAGATTGAATTTAGACATAACAAGACCATACAAGGACCTGTTTTCCTTTGACTCCAGCCAAGTCAAGTGTCTAGGTCTCATAAAAGATTTATGTGTGTCCCTGGTTCAATACCCAAACAAGACAATCCTAATGGATGTGGTAGTTGCTGATATTCCACCTAAGTATGGGATGTTGTTATCAAGATCTTGGGGAGCTAAACTCCAAGGTTCCCTGCAATTAGACATGTCATATGCCACCATCTCTGTTTTTGGGCAACCAAAAAGACTGTACAGAGAAACACTCATGAAATATATGGTCAGCAGTGAAGAAAAGCCTCAAAACTTTCCCATATATGCTGTCCATTCAGACATAGACTCATACATTCTCTTCAATGACACCACAACTCCCTCAAAAGGTGAGGTTGAAACCAAGATACTCATACGGGAGGAAGACTCCAATGAAACAACAATCAACCAAACACTAGATGTTGCTGCTGCCCTAGTTGTCAAGAACACCCAATCAAATGATGAGACTGTCCTAGAAGACAAGCTAGAGGAAAAACCACAACTGCTACTCACATTGCCAGCCCATGAACAGATCATTAAATCTCCTTCCCAACAGGATATTCTATGGTTCCTTGAATTTGATGGCTCAGTCAACAAGTTAGGGGCAGGAGCTGGAGTTTTGGTACACAATGAAGAAAATAGTCATGCAGAAGGCAGAGCCTATAGATTGAATTTCAGATGTACTAACAACATGGTAGAATATGAAGCCCTTTTACTAGGCCTCAAGCTAGTAAAGTTCTTACAAGCTGCCAGGGTTTCAATCATGGGTGATTCAGATTTAGTTATCCAACAAGTGAAGGGAAATTTTGTTACCAATGACAAAAGACTAAGGACTTATAGGTCTGCTGTTGCTGAGGAACTAAACTTTTTCGCTGAATTCCAAATCACTAAAATTCCTAGAACCCACAATCTACATGCTCATAGTTTAGCCACCTTTGCAAGTACCTGCAAACTGCCTTTTGAGCCCCATCATTGTTTTACAGCTGAGGTAAAACACAGACCCTCCATTCCAAACAATGTTAATGATTGGCAAGTATTTGAGGATGACAAGCAAATAAACCATTTTTTAACTCTGCAGCAAGGATTTGCAGGATTAAATATTGACACTGAGATAGCAAGTCAATCACAAATACTTGAGACAGCAAGTCAATCACAAATACTTGAGACAGCAAGTCAATCAAAAATACTTGAGACAACAAGTCAATCACAAATACTTGATGGAGCAAGTCCATCACAAATACAGTTTCAACAGATTGCTCACCCAATATCACCTAGAACAGCAAAACAAATGCTAAAACCAACTATTTTCAATGAAGACAACATTCAGCAAATTCAATCAATCAATGGTGAGGAAGTGGCCAACGCCGAAACTGAAATCATAGAGCTGAAAGACAATTTTCTACCAACAGGCCTAACTCCACTAGAGGACATCTTTGATTCAAATGATATCCCCAGAAAACCAAAAATGCAGCCCTTAAATGCAGCCATTGAAGAACGCAACATAGGTACAGTTGACAAACCCAAAATAATTAAATTGTCTGCTTCTTTACCTCCTGACCAAAAGCCTAAGTACATTGACCTCTTTAAAGAGTTCCAGGATGTATTTGCATGGAGTTATGAGGACCTAAAATCCTATGACACCTCTGTTATCCAGCATACAATCCCTCTCAAACCTGATCAAAAGCCCTTTAAACAAAAATTGAGGAGAATCAATCCTATGCTTCTCCCAGCAATGGAACAAGAGGTACAGAAAATGTTCAAAGCTGGCATCATAGCACCAATCAGATTCTCTGAATGGATCTCCAACTTAGTCCCTACAAGAAAGAAGACTGGTGAAATTAGGTTGTGTGTGGACTTAAGGAATCTGAACCAAGTATCCCTCAAAGACAACTATCCTTTACCCAAGATGGATCACATTCTCCAAAGGGTGGTAGGGGCCTCAAGGATCTCATTACTGGATGGATTTTCAGGCTTCAATCAAATCCTGGTACACCCTGATGATCAAGACAAAACAACATTCACTACCCCATGGGGAACTTTCAAATATGTAAAGATGCCTTTTGGGTTAAAAAATGCAGGGGCAACTTTTCAAAGAGCCATGGATATTGCTTTTGCCAAGGAGATTCATGACTTTTTAGTCATTTACCTAGATGACCTTACACCTTTCTCAAAATCAGACCAAGAACATATAAAACATTTGAGACAGATCTTCCTAAAATGCAGAAAATATGGAATTTCCTTGAATCCCAAGAAATCCCTGTTTGGTTTAGAGGAAGGTAAAATATTGGGCCACATCATTTCTAAAGATGGCATTAGAATTGACCCAGATAGGATACAGGCTATCCTACAAATGCCACACCCAAGAAATGTCAAAGAGTTGCAAGGATTCTTGGGAAAAATCAATTTCTTAAGAAGGTTTATCCCAAACTTAGGAGAACTAATCAGATTATTAAATAACATGCTAAAAAAGGATTCAAAAGTCAAATGGACTGTTGAAGCCAATCAGGCCTTTGAAGGTATTAAACTGGCCCTTACCCAAACCCCAGTCCTAACCAATCCTCAATTTGACAGGGACTTTATCATTTTCTCTTTTGCCTCCCAGCATACTATTGCTGTTGTTTTACTCCAAAAAGATGACCAAGGAAATGAGAAGCCAATTGCTTTCTTTAGCAAAGCTCTTAGAGATGCACCTTTAAAGTATCAAATCATGGAAAAGCAAGCTTATGCTTTGGTCAAAGCAATTAAAGACTTTAGGATTTATATCCTTTATTCCCATGTTATAGCATATGTGCCAAGTCCTATTGTCAAAGACATTCTCACCCAAGAAAATTTAGAGGGCAGAAGAGGAAAGTGGATTGCCAACATCTTGGAATTTGACATTGAGATAAAACCTACAAAACTAATAAAAGGGCAAGGCTTGGCTAAATTAATGACAGAAGCAAATTTCCAAACCTTAGACATCAATCAGCTGGACAGTGAACCGGAGCTGGCGACTCCAAAGATCAATGTAGCCTTTGAACAATCCCCTTGGTACTCTGATATATGTTATGTATTGCAAAACCTGTGTGCTCCCCCAGGATTGTCCAGAACTAAATGTAGGTTTGTAAAAATGAAAGCTTCTAAATTCTGTGTTATGGATGGAAATTTGTTATGGAAAAACCATGAAGGAATATTGCTAAACTGCCTAATTGAGAATGAAACTGACAACATCATAAAGGAATTTCATGCAGGTTACTGTGGTGGACACTTGTACTGGAAGTCCACTATGGATAAAATACTAAGGGCTGGGTACTACTGGCCCACCTTGTTCTCTGATGTCAAGAAATTCACCACCTCGTGTCATAAATGTCAAGTGTTTGAGGGAAAGAGACAGTTGCTGCCACTTCCCTTGAGGCCTATTGCAACAGAGAGACCTTTTCAACAATGGGGCTTGGATTTCATTGGGGAAATTCACCCCTCATCCTCAGGCCAGCATAGATGGATATTAACAGCTACAGACTACTTCACCAAGTGGATTGAAGCTGTTCCATGCAGACAAGCAAATGATTCCACTATCATTCAGTTCTTGGAGAACAACATATTGGCTAGATTTGGCTGTCCTGACAAAATAATAACAGACAATGCTGCTGCTTTCAGATCCAAGAAAATGGTGAACTTCTGCCACAAATTTCACATCACCTTGGGCCATTCTACTGCATATTATCCCCAAGGTAATGGCCTTGCGGAGTCATCAAATAAAAGTCTGGTAAACATCATAAAGAAAGTGCTAGAAGAGAACAAAATGAATTGGCATAAAAAGCTTGTGAATGCCCTATGGGCAGATAGACTAACAACCAAAAGATCAATTGGGACCAGCCCATATGAGTTGGTTTATGGATTAGAGGCCAAATTTCCCTCATCGCTAGGAGTGCCTGTTATGAAACTTCTTCAAGAAAGCCAAGCTGAACCAAATGATATGCAAAGAAGAATCAATCAAATCATATGTTTACAGCAAACTAGAGACCAAGTTTTCAGCAGAGTTCAAGTTCTACAAGAAAAATTAAAGAAGGCCTTTGATAGAAGAACTAAGGCAGAAGATTTCAACATTGGTGACAAAGTCCTCAAGTGGGATTCAAGAAGAGAGGATAAGGGAAAACATGGAAAATTTGATTCCCTTTGGAGAGGACCATTTGTTGTCCAAGCAGTACAAGGAAACAACACTTATTTCATTAAGAGTCTCAATGAAACTGATTTGGATGAAGGTCCTGTGAATGGCAGGATGCTGAAGCACTATTTTGACTACCACCCATAAGTACAGCCTGAGTTTTCCCTTGTACATATCCAGATGTATATATTATTTTCTGTCAACAGGTAAATATGAAATTTCTCAAAGTTTTCTTAAAACTGCCAGCAAAAGGTAAATAGAATCAGAGGTCTACCAAGAAGAGAAGCACACAATTTTGGCATTTCAAAGCAGCAGACTTCAAGATTGGCAAGAGCAGTCAAGGAGCAAGGCAATCTGACCTGCTGTTCTTGGTCTTTCAAATGAAACACCATCCCCATGTGGAGCCACTGTTGGCTACCTATACCAATAGGTTTCATATTTCATGATTGGCTATGAAAAGGTCCAAATATGCTCTGCTTTGATGATTCAAAGATCACATATTTCCAAGAGAATACAATCTGTGCTTATAGCTTGATATAGACTCAATTTTGATGGATGGTCCAACAGTCTAATCTGGATCATGTCATGTTTTAAATTTCCAGTTGTAGAATAGAGAAAGGAGTCTGTCCAAACTGTTTAATCTTGGCAGACAAGTAGTTTAGGTAGAGAAAAAAGGCTCCCAACAGCTTAATCTGGGACCTTGGAAGAAATAAGGGTAGAAGTAGATAGAAAAAACAAAAGAAAAAGCCAAAGAAAAGAAAAGGCAAGTAAGGTTCTGCAAGTCCAAGTGAACCCTCCAAGAAGAAATAAAAAATGCTAGGCAAATAGATGGGTAGGCAGTTGGGGTTGCAGAAAGTTCATTTCTTATAAGTTGCATGTGTGCTAACTCTGTTCACCAAAGCAAAATCAATGAATTGAGAAGGTGTCATTCTTCATCAAGTTGCAGCAAGCAAGAAGCATGTCTAACCTCCCTTCTTCCCCTTTTCCATTTCATTACTAACACTCCCTCATCAGCTGATATTCATGGAAGAGATTATGGTTTCATGGTGGTTCTTAATCTTTTAGAAGCCACATTTCTTGTCTAAAAATTCTTTTCATTTTGATCTACTCCCTAAACTAAGTAAGTTTCAAATAAACTTAGTGATTTCCCCCTCATTCACTCTTTCATCCATATTAACTCTAACTCTACTATGTAAATCCCCTATATTACCTTTCCCCTAATATTATTAACACCATGGTGTATAAACCCCAAATTTTGTATAAATATCCCTCCCCTTGGCATTATAGCCATATGTTCTCTAAAAAGGAATCAAAATGACATATGGTCACTTTGATGAACCTATACCTCACCTCTCTCCCTTATTTCAAGTCATTCCACTCATTAAACCGTCATTTGCAAAGAAAAACCCTATAAAAACCCCTTCCTACCCATAACCCCTTTGAAATTATGAAAAAACCCAAAAACCCACTTTTGCCGCTTAACCAAAGTTGGCGCATATATTTGATTTTTCGAAATATATTGAAAAACATTGAAAAATACCATATCTGAATCTTTCCCGCTGAGCACGTGTCCCAAAAGAAATATTTGTTTATTCCTCCGCCCGCGTCCGTATCCACCGATCACATCGCCCTTCCGTCAACCGTCGGATCGGACCCATGTGATCCGACGGCCCTCATTGATATCGGAGCGGCCCCCACGCCCGACAGTTAGTGCCCGAGAAAATGACGAAGGGTTATGTCAGTGCGCTGCCACGCGTCACCCTCTCGAGGCTCTCGGAGCGGCCTCTGACAAAACCAGGGCCGTATCGTAAGCGCTCCGAGAAACCGTAACCGCTATGGCACTTACCGCCCGGTTTGCTGGTCCCACGTCATGCCCACGTCAGAACCACGCCGCCATCGCATCAGTACTTTTGTCCGCCTCTATGCCAACGTGTCTGCCACCGCATCATCCCCGTGGACCAATAGCAGCTCGCCACCTCACCCGATGATGTCATGCTGACGTCATCCGAGCTTGACCCCACCCTATGACGTCAGCCGAGAAAAGGCGCCAAATTGCCAAAAGGTCCATATTTTGGCCAAAAATCACGTTTTGCATACTTTTTCGCTCATTCGCTATTGTTTCTGCTGCATGGTCTTTTACGTCCAAAACTGCGCCACCCCGCTGGAATCGACCTGGAGACCTCCAGAGCACCAATTCTGCCACATTTACGACCGTTGCTCACTGTTTACCAGGTATTTCTCATCATTTATCCTCCATACGCCTAAATTGTCTGTAAATTACTCAGAAGGCTCAAAGGACACTAAAACTCACCATTTTACCGGCAAATTCCCTCTGCAAAGCCTCTATTTCAAACTGCAAGCTCGAAAACCACCAGCTGAGCCTTGATTTCTCGAGTTCTTATAAAAAACTGTAAACTGCTCGCACAATCGTGAGACAGTTGGTCAATCCATTAAAAACCTGCCACAAAAGACAGAGCGAGACCAGACATTGGTCTTATTCGTAATTCAAACAGTATTTCAAGTGCTGTGTGCCCACTTCACCCTTTGGTCCCTGAAATTCACACCTTCTTTGAAAGGAATCACCTCTGTGTTGTGATGTTTACTTCAACCAGTTCACCTGCAAGTCAGAAGCTTAATAGACCATGGAAACTCCAATTGCACTGAACATCAAGCCTCTCAATGCCCCTCATAGGGAGTTAGAATGTAAAGCTCTGGGAGATATGGATTATCAAATGTTGGATTGGTTTCCACTAGGATCTAAATATAATATTCAGTTGCTAAATGAGTTGAAAGCCCAGCACCTTAGTGGATCTGACATCCTAGGGATTTGGGACTCAAACTTGCCCATCTACAACCTCCCCCAGGTAAATCCTATGCCTGAATTGATCCACAGATGCCAGGAATGCTATGATCCATGCCAAAGAGCTGTCCTCAGCCCCACAGGCTCAATTCTGTTCCATATTACCCCAGAGAGCATAAATGAGATGCTGCATTTCCACACTGCAAAACCATTGACCCCCCTCTACATGCAGAACTTGATAAAGAAGGGGACTAAGTTGTCAAATGACCAGATCATCAAAATCAACCAGCTATTTGTACAACCAGGCTCTGAAGCCATCAAAACTTCTCCTATTGGATATGTATACTTAAATGAATTGGGCAGAATGCTAGTGGATTTGATCAGCTATGTCCTAGGGTTCAGGGGAGTGGAGGATGTGGATGATATTATAATGGCAATGCTGTCTATATTCTCTCCTGGAAAGCCTCCAGCTATACATTATGACTATGCCACATATATTGCAGATAGGATCCATGACCAGCTGATGAATCTGCAAAGGGAAAGACTGTTCAGATATACTTCCTACATTTACCATCTATTCTTGTTTTATCAACCAGGCAGCTTCCTCATTCCCCTGAAGCAAGTTAATACCCAGGGGAATCCAAGGTCAGTTGTGTTTTGGACCTCTGTTTTTCATTGCACCTCTGTGTCACCATACACATACTGTGAGTTCATAGACTTATTCATTCATCCAGCTATGACATTATTGTATGGTGTTCCTCCTCCAAGGTTAACTGATGACATGAGGAGAATTCTCCATCTAAACAAAACCTACAGCATTGGTAATTGGTACCTTTACCAAGACCACATAGTCATCAGAGTATATGGCTGTGAGTTGAAGCCTTATAGGCTGCCAAGGTATGTCCCCATGAGGCTTTTTGCCCTAGAATACTTCAGGAAATTTGGGAATGCCGACTACCCCCACTTCCAAAGTAAGAACAAGAAGGCACAGTTGAAGGTAAGGAGCCAGCTAGTACCTTTCCTATATAACAAAAAAGAGGAGGGATGGAAAGAGGCAAATAGTATCCTAGAGGCCCTCAAACTACAAACTAGCTTTGAGTGGATACCCTATGATCCCAATCATTTTGTTTCCCTCAGGAGGATAAGATACAAATTGGGTACCTATTCACATATAAGGCAGCCTGAGATTGAGCAGTATGCCAATGCATTGAGCTGGGAAGAGGGCACCCTAGAAGAGGAAATCACTAGTGAAGAGCTGCTAGAAAGAGAGGCCAGAAATATTCAAAAGGAAACTGACTTAGAAACTTGTGGACAGGTCCCCCTCTCATACAAAAGACAACTTGGAGCAGCTGCCTCAGCCTCAACAACACATCAGCAAGCTGCCATGAATACTCCACAGACAACCAACAAAGGCAAAGAAAAGCAAGTGGAACAGCCACCTCCTATGACTTAAGAGCAAATGGAAACCCTAGTGCAGCAACAAGAAGAGATGGAGCAGCAGGGAGAAGTGCAACAGCAAGAAGAACAACAACAACAAGAAGAACAAAGGCAGGAACAGCCTGTCCAGCAAGAGCAAACAGTGGAAGCCCCTAAATCCACTGAACAAACGGTGCCTCCAAGGCAAGAAACTTCAGCTGAGGCATCAATCCTCCAAACTCCACAAAAGGAGGATACAAGCAGGAAAAGGGACAGAGAGACTCCCCTTACAACATCAGCAACTCATGGGGAGAAAAGACAGAGAATTAATCCCTTCTCAGAGGAAGAAATGCCAATAGGACAGTCTTTTGGTATGGTCCCACCCAGCAGGGAAGCATCAGCAAGTTCCTTTCAACAGGAATAGGATAGAGCAATGGGAGGTGAAGTGAGTTCATCAAATCAGCAAAGAGAAGGTGGACCCAGCATTAAACAACAGTTCATCGACATTAAGAGGAGAAATGAGCCCATCAAGATACAGTTGTATAACCATCTGTTGAACATGGCTCCCACCAATCAACAAAGACTCATGTCTGCATATGATGTGCAGGAAGGCAAAATGATCATGAGTCATTTTATGCCAACAACAGTGCAGCCCCAATCTGCCTCTGACTACTTGAGGACTAACCTGGAAGTCCTTGCCAAGGATATCCACCCAATGGACAAGATAGAACTGCATAAGCAAACGGGTGAGATGGTCTATGCTTCCTTGGCAGACCAAACATTGGATAACTACAGGCTACAAAATAGCCTTAATAATACAGCCTCTCGGCTAGAGTTGGAGAGAGAATCATCCCAGGCAAAGGACAACAGAATAAGGTCCTTAGAGGACATCATCATAGAGATGGGGCATGATCCCAAAGATATCAAGGGCATACAAGAGATATTAAAATTGAGGGATGCAGACATGGCAGCCTTGAGGAGAAAGATCAAACTCCCAGCCACAATTCACCCTCAAACAGATGATGTTGCCCAGCAAAGACATGATCAACAGGCCACAACCTTGTTGATATCTCTGTATAAGCAGCTAATCCAAACTCAGGAAAAGATGGGAGAATCGGAGGCTGCAAAAACAACACTAGAGGCAGCCTTAAAACAAAGAGAAGAAGGGCAAACCTCCAAGCCTCCTCCTGAAGTGATCAACCTTGAGGAAGCTGCTCCAACTACTGCTCCTCCTCCTCAGCAAACAGAACCTACAGCACCAACTACATCGACAGCTGCACCAACAACAGAGCAGACTCATAGTCTGGATATGCAGAAGCTTCAAAATGAAATTCAAGTCCTGGAAGCTCAAATGTTAGAGCATAATCAAGCAAAAGAATCTTTGGCTAAAGTAAATGAAAGATATGACAAGAGCAAACAGAATGTGGCTGAGAAGGAAAGAGATATAAGAGCTCTCAAAAGGAGAATAACTGAGCTTGAGAAAGAGCTCACACTGGACAAGGTGACAACAGAGCTCAAAACAGTCCTTTGGGCCAATATTGGCCAGTCCATTACTGATCAGTGGCAGTTCATTGACACCATAGATGAACAGTCAGTACTCATTACAAAGGAAAACAGGGAAATACACAGAGCAAGAGCAAGCCTTGGCAACATGCCTGATGCTGCCAACAAAATGATCAACATATTGAATAACAGGACAAGCTCTCAACTGGCCACCATGGGAATTGCTCACAGGACTGAGACAATCTCAATGGTTAAAAGGGTCCTGACATTAAGAAACCTGGTTGGAACATTAGAAAGGAGAACCCAAGACATGCAGACCGAAATCAACAAGTTCATGGACAGGTTTCAGGTATTGCAAAACAGAGGCCTCCCCAGCCTACTAAGCAGTGTGGGAAGACTGCTTACCCATGAAAATTATGCTAAAAGGGTCAATGCCTTTGCTGCAAGTCAAATTGCAGCACAACCCAGCACTTCAGCAGAATCAGGGCCAGCATCAGGGCAGACTCTATATAATAGGGTGGAAAACCTGTTTTTTATCATGAACGAGATCAATCATCTGTTTGATGTGCCTCCAAACTTCTATAAATATACAGAAGCAGATGAAACCATAGAGGCAACTGTCAAGCACCAATTGCCCACACAAGAAGTCTGGAATAAATTGACACAGATAATATTATCAAGCCAGAACCTGTAATGTTATTTTTTGCCCAATTTATAAGTGATCATACACAGGGAAATTTTTGGTAGATCAGCATACAGAGGAAAGATGAGAGGCTGAGCCAACTCAGCAGGGCCATTCGGTCACCACAGCAGCAAGCACAGTCACAGGTGGCAAGGCCGAGAAAATACAACGCAGCAAACGTAAAGACACATTTTCCAGCATTAAAGCAAAGCGGTTCAACCGACTCACTGACCTCCAAAGGTCAAAATATCCTCTGACAGACTTAAAGAGCAGTTATGCTCTATTCAAAGCTGTAATAACTTCTTGTCTACTTTTCTGTACGAAGTAAATGAAGATATTTCTCTCTCAGATGACTCAATACCTGAGATATTTTGTATAAACATTTCTATAAAGTCCCCTTCGCATGAGTTTGCAAGGGTTGTTGTTGATTTCCTTTCTATACTTCTGTTGCTGTATAACTCTCAGAGAAATAATACAAAAGGTGGATGGAATTTCCAAAGCTCTGTGTTCCTTGATGCACTGTGGTGGCTGGCTGATTGTTACAGGATTCCTGCATGTTTCATAGCACAATAAGTCTTCTTTAACCTCTGTGTTATTTGTTTTCTAGTCCTTCATGTTATTTCATGTTTCTGTGTTTTACACTTAATGGCAAAGTAAAAGAATAGTTCCAGGATTTAATCACAGATTACCCTGAACTCAATCTAAGCTGTTATAAATGTTTTCTTCAGATAGAGCAAATAAGGTGTAATTCTTAATTGCTACACTTTCAAGCTATATCTTTCACTGTGATAAATATTTTCAGGAATTCAAGTTTGCTCCTGAGGCATCTGTCTCATTCCCACACCCCAGCTTTAGTGAAAAATTCTTAAATGCTTTTCACTGGTTGTTCACATATCACCATCATAATCTAATTTTGTTATATGAAGTATTTAAATGGCCCTGTAATTTCAGTAAATCATCTCAAGGTTTCTAAACACTTGTAGCCACAGACTCCATTGCCCAATGAGATAAACTTATCTGCAGATTGCACACTTCAAGTACAGAAAGACATCCTTCAACCAAAATACAAACCAAAAACCTAAGCATAATAACTAGCCTAAAACACCCTCAAAACAGAGACAAATTATAAAGAGAGAGCCCTCTCTGATTACAGTTTGGCTAGGAACTGTGATCCAAAGATTGGTTAGTGGTTACCCCGGCCGTATTCCCTTGGGAGTCATAGGGAACAACCTGGGTGTTAACACACTCGACACGCCTGAACGAGTTTACACGGACTCCCTCGCCTAACCCACCCGAACGAGTTTACACGGACGCCCTCACCCGACCCGCCCAAATGAGTTTACGTGGATGTTGTCGGCTGGATAAGTCGTTCTTGCGGACAAGACCGATCTCCCTAGTATCAACTCATATCTAGTGACAATCAGAACAAACAAATCTGCCTTTCTCTAAATATTGTGATTTATAAATTAAAAACCTAGAGGTGTTTTAGACCCTACGTTAAGTCCAACGCTAGTTTGTGGCAGCCACGCTTCGACCATCCGAATGAGTTTCCTTTTAAATAACCTGCAAACATAAACAAGCACACATCAAATAACACCTGCATAGCCAATATAATAAATCATATTCATCATGGTGATCAAGGAATCCATGAAATAAACCATAGAAGACAGCTTATTGAGAAAAATAAACTTGATTGTATTAACTTTAAACAAAGAAGAACTTTACAACCTTGGCACCTTGATGTTGTAGAAGAGCCTCCCAAGGTTCAAGCAAGAATCTCCTCTACTTTGACAAGCTTCACACTCTTCCCAATGAGATCAAAAGGTATGTAATCTCTCCTCTCAACCTCAGTTAGGAAGTCTAAATTCCAACAACATTTACCCTAAAAAATATTTAGCTTTCAACCTCCTTAGTAACCAGCCCAATGCCTCATTTTATAGTGCAGAGGAAGGAAGTTACCAGGTCCACCTATGAAGGGATAAAGTCCTCGTTCAAAGGGATAAGCTCCTCACATCAAGGGGTTAGCTCCTTTAGTTATGGGATGCATGAACATGAAAGGATCAAACTTGCCACCTCAAGATTCCCTCTAGAAGCTTCCAGAAATAACCCAAAGTGAGTTTTTAAGAATGTACTTGTGCTTTTTTTACTTTTACCGGGGTCTGCACCCATTACATGGAAACAAAGTGGGCAGGTCTGCAGGGGACATGACCAGGGGGTGTGGGACCGCAGGTAATTCTAAGAGAAAGTGTGGAACCAGAGTTTTAGAGATTTTTAAGGACTTTCTCTCATTTTTCAAGGCTTGACATGAAGAGCTGAGGTTTAAGACTTGCATAGGAGGAAAGTATGAGTGATAGACTCACACTGACTGCAGAATATCATGGTGACAATATTTTGTGCAACAGCTTGCCACCTAAAGTGTGAAGTCTGTAATAGATAGTATTTTTCATCTAAGAAGAGTGAAGTACTTTATCATTTCGAGGATCATCTTGTGGAGAGCCTGGTTGGAACCTGTAAAAACATTCAATACAAAATATATATATGTGATCATATCATCGCTGAGGTAGGCATTCCCATACTTATATCAAAAATGACTAGAAAACTAACTAAACTGGTCTGATATATGAATGATCTTGTAATACATCACAAGTATAGACATATATAGACATAGTATGGGCGCAACCATATGTTTATGAATAATCCACTGTATAATGAATAACAAAATTCCTCGTAGCCTGGATGGTGGAAACTAGATCCAGGGTCTTGATTTCCACTTCTTGAAATAGTACGATTATGTCCATGTGAATGAATGTGTCGAAGTAAAACATGGTAGAAACCACTTTATTAGTAGTCAATGATGTAAACTATTAATAAGTGTGAGAGAAACCACTAATAATGTCAATGGCTCTCAAAGTACTCAGTAAAATCCATGAAATGTGAATAGATGAGTTGATGTCGAACATGTCACGGAATCCTTCGATCGAAGGTCAATGATG
The DNA here is from genome assembly GCA_031772625.1 of Pinus tabuliformis. Taxonomy (NCBI): domain Eukaryota; kingdom Viridiplantae; phylum Streptophyta; class Pinopsida; order Pinales; family Pinaceae; genus Pinus; species Pinus tabuliformis. Next base: position 804,824,313 of record CM062805.1, on the reverse strand, counting down.
CAACCTGTCATCGAAGGCGAGAAACCTGCCATTGAGGCATGAAAATTTGAAGGTACTAACGATTTCTAGATCATCTTTCTAGATAATGAGCTGAAGTCGATAGAAAGCGATCCGTCGTAGGCAAGCCCACAATGCGAAATCATAGATCAAGTTTGAAGAAATATGCTTGCAAGGACTGACTCAAGGATGGTAAAGATGGATGATAGATATTTTGTAGATGAATGGTTTATTTGCACTGACCTCTTGAACACATAACAACACTGCAGATGGTTTGGTGACAATTGACCCAAAGCTAATACCCAGAACCGGCTGAAGACTTTCAATATGGTTTGATTAACTGTTAGGCAAAGGATTTCCCAACCCAGGTGATCAAAAAGTGTCATGTTCAAGAGTGGTTGAATGCTTTTCTGAGACATAAAGTATAACAAACAACCTCATTTTTCTCTCTTTTCCCCCACCATTTCTGGCAAGTACCTCTTTATTTTTGACAAGATTGAGGAGGATAACATTTGCTTAGTTATAAGCTCATCCTTCGGATGAGTCCAACTTAGTTTAAAATTCGAACCCTAAGAAGGAGTGGTCCATTCCTGTTTGTAATTGAACAGGTCCTTTACCGTTAAATTTTAACGAATCCAGTATAGGAGAAACTCGGTGTTTTTCAATTTTAGAGAGTCAGAATAAAAACTTAAGAAAACTCCATCGTTGTCCTTTTTCGTAAATTTGTGTCTCCCAAGCCCGAAAAAGTATAAAATAATACTTGAGAGATCCACTTGACCATTACGATCAAGGAGTACTTTTCATAATTAGTGTCTCTGATCCGAAAAAGTAAAAAAGCGATCAATGACATGTCGTTTTATAACCAATATCGAATTTGAAATGACAATAATCCCGCAATCATTTCATGTTTATACGGTCAGAAAAGAGCTATAAGTGGGTTGTATTTTTAATTCTGCCTTAACGAGCTTAAAAAGAGAAACTCAACAATCTTTTCATATTTTAGGAGTCAGAAAAGAGCTTAAAGATGACTCTAATGTTTTTTGTTGAAAATGATCAATTTTCCTTGAAAAATCCAATATTCTGCACAAAAACTCAAACATTACTCATACTTGTTTAAAAACAAATAAAAATGCATTAAAAATTTACCTCTTTAAAGTGAAAAATAAACAAATTAAAAATTCATTTATTCAAAAAGCTTATAAAAAGGGATTTTGTAAATTCATTTTTACTGTTTGACTTCAAAGTGAGAAAAGAGAGCTTTTGGGTAAGAAACTTCCCGTGAAGATTGTAGAAAATCTGTCCGTTGGAATCGAAAACCGTCACCTCCAGGTAATCCACATCACTTTAATCTTGCATTTCAACCATTTGAATTTTTTTTTAGGTTTCTATTTTGATTTTTAGGAAAAATTTAGTTTAAAAGACCACACGCAGGGGTCCACAAGCGCAGCATGAGAAACCTGCAGACCCCGACTTTTTCCTACAAAGGAAAGAGCGAAGGGCCCGCACCTGCTGTTTAGACAGAGTGCAGACCTACACATTGTCCCTAACTGGAGAGTGCAGACCCTGCGACATAGATTTTACAACTTCTATTTTTCAAATTTCCACCCAAAAACTTTGAATTAATGGTTCTAATCCGCCTTTTCTTTCAATGTAGGATATACATGATGCTCAGTTGGCGGGAACGAGAGTATGAAGATGTCGACCTTACCACAATTAATCATCAACCTTCAATATATGCATTGAAGGCATGCGGTTTATTTAAATTCCAGGCCATACCTGGCATGAGGGCCCAAGTAGACTTTTTATGGTGGTTGGTGGACAGATGGAATATACAGGACCAGTGTTTCATTATTGGTGGCCACCAGCTCGAAATGGAGCCAGAGGAAATTTACTTCTTGATTGGTTTTCCCAAGAGAGGTGAACAATTGACTCTATTCAGGACTAGGCCAGGTGGCCAATCTATCAATAGTCTCCGACTAGATTTTTGTAATGACCAAAAAAAGGACAAAGGGATTGATATCAAAACCATCTCCCATCCTGAACTGAAAGTGATTGCATTTAATGTCACCAGACTCTACGGAATCACAGCACTGCATGTAGCCACTGGATCCCAAATGTGAATGGCAGTAGACTGCTATCGGGCACCATCTTCAACTGGTGCGAAGCTGTGTTGGCTAATGTAAAAGGTCAACTGACTAGAGCAAAGAACGGACAACTAAAAAACTTTGGATATGGTTTCTTATTTGTGAGCTTTGGTCTAGAGAGGGTCCTGATGTTGGTCCCACAACATCTTTCCATTGGATTTGGACTTCCCCGAGAGCCCAAGCTGATGTGCTGGGTTGCAGTTATGGCCCGTCATCCTGAGGAGGGTTCAAAGGTTGATCAATTTCCTCCTGAGTATTTTCATTGGTTGGAGAACCAAGTTCTCACGATTTAGGATTTTCCTTATGCTGGGATAGATTATCGTGGTGACCCAGGCATGGCTCTTCCACCAGGAGAGCAGTAGGATGACTCAGGTAAAATCATTCTCAATATTTTCTAAGTTTTAATTTTTTTTTTGTTTTTTAAATTGTCCAAAACTGATAGTAAAAAGTTTCAAATGCAGATGTGGGTCCACGGCGACCAGACACTCTCTGGCCCTATGAGAGGAGACACCCAGCTACAGTAGTACCAACCCCACGGGACGAATCTACAGAGACCCTGGCCGAATTAGAAAATCATCTAGAGCGTTTGACAACAGAAATTCGAGAAACTAGCATAGATGACATCCCTCTTAGGTTACAACGCTATGTGATTGGGGTCCCAGGACCTTTCAGGAGGTTCCTTTGTAGGGTGGCTTGAGCAGTGGTTTCTTATGGTGATCATCACCAGTGATAGGATGATCGCCTTTGTAGACTTGATACAAAATTTTTACTTTTTGTACTATCATTTTTGCCGATCATAAGGTGTTTTTCAACCTATGATCGGAGATGATGTATAATTGACACACTTCTACGCTATGCTATATCACTATTACTGAATACCTTGTAAAACATGTTATGGAATGTTTTTAAATTTACTGTTTGATTATTGCAAATGTTTACTTAACATTCGAGAAGCAATTGAATCTGCTAATGTATTTAAATATCTTGGAATATGTTGATATTCAATATAATCAAATTCACATTCCAAGAGAGTAACTCTAAAAAATAATCATAATAACACTGAATTTCTAATGGCATAAACTCTATTAAGCTGCAATACAACAAGTTCAGAATCTAACCTCACAATCAATCTCTGAATCCCAAATGAGATGGATTCAGATAATAAATCAATCACTACACTATACTCTGCAATGTTGTTCATTGTTTGACCGAGGCTTGCCCCATGCATAGATACCAACTCATCAGAGGGTGAATAGATAACCCAAGCTGTGGAAGAAATGTTCCATGTATTACGACAAGCACCATTAGCGAAACCAATGTATGTTTGAAGAGACGTCGACATCCGCAATATCAAGAGTAAAATCAAGATTGGCAGGAATAATGACAAAAAAACTCTCTAAACTAAGCATATTTTTCTAATCTAAAACACACCATCTTGAAAGAAAACTAATCTAACTAAAATATCCACACCCAGATTTAAGCATAATATCTCTTCAAATAAAGACCATTTCTGGGCTTACCTAAAGAGATACCGTCAAAATCTACCAATTCATAGGCCCCTTTTGCCAGCTTTCACTTAAAAACATAAGGACCATGCCACATAGGTACGAATTTTCCAGCCCCTAGCTTATCATTTTCTTGATCGTATAGTAAGACTAGGTCTCCTTCCAAAAAATTACGAGGTGTAACATTTCGATCATACTAAGCTTTAATTCGTTTGGCATGAGTTTTGATTGCTAGTGCAACATCACATCGATTCTGATCTAGCTGAGCCAAGTACAACAAATGTTTCTCCTCTTCAGAAGTGGCTGGAAGTAACTCTTTGGCTATTTGCAATGATGGAATTTTGCATTCAATGGGTAACACAGCTTCCAAACCATAAACTAGTTGGAAAGGAGTGAAACCAGTTGATGTTTTTACTAAGGTTCGATACGCCCAAAGTGCTGAAAATAACATGTTATGCCAATTCGACCTATGAATACCAATGATTCATCAGATCATAATGACTAGAACTTTGTTGATGGCTTCAACCAGACCATTAGCCTGTGGGTAATATGGAGTAGAACTATCGTGACGTAGGCCAAGTTCATCTATTAGTTCAGTCATCATGATGTTTCAAAAATGACGCCCATGATCAGTGATAATCGCTTGTGTAACACCGAATCTAGTAATTATATGATTGAAAACGAAAATTGTAGCAATTTTTCCGTCTGCCGAAAATGTAGGCATCACCTCCGCCCACTTGGTAAAATAATCTACCCCAAGGATGATATATGCATGCCCCCCGGCTGAGTGAGGGTTACATGTAATAAAATTGATACCCCATTTTTAAAAAGGACCGACGACAACTATAGGGTGGAGAGGAGCAGGTGGAGCACGCATCTTTCGATAAAAAAATTGACAATTGTGGCATTTTCAGACCGCGTAAATACAATCTTTAAACAAAGACAGCCAAAAATAGACAGCACACAATGTCTTTTGGGTTGTGGCATACCCATACATATGACTACCATACACTCCAGAGTGATAGTCATTTAAAACCTTTTCAGCTTCTTCATGAGTTAAACAACGTCGGAAAACAGAATCTGCCCCATGACGATAGAGTGTATCTCCATTAATCTTGTATTGTTGGGATCGGAAATGTATTTTCCGTCGTTGAGATCATGAAATCTCAGGCCGAAAAGATTGGGTTTGGAGATAAACTATGATATCTCCATACCATGGATCAAGAGTGCTGATAAGAAACAAGGATTTGTCTGCAATGGGCTCTTCTGCCACAGTTTCAGTATCAGCACGCAAGAAGTCACACATCAAATCCGCAAAAACTAAAGATTTATTTGACTTAGATTTTTCAAATTCAAAGTCAAATTCCTGTAGGATAACAATCCATTTGGAATACTTGCCCCCTAGCAATTGTTTTATCAAAATATAAATCATAGGGTTATAGTCAGAAATTACAGTAGTTTTGCGTAGTAAGATGTAATGACGAAATCTTTAGACAGCTTGAACAGCTGCCAAGGCCAATTTCTCCACATGTGAATATTTTAACTCAGCCGGATTCAAAGTTCGACTAAGGTAGTAAATCACATGTTCACTACCGAATTCATCTTCATAAACTAACACCATTCTGATGGTGGAATGAGAGGCGGCGAGATACAAGAAGTAATCCTGGTTGTAGTTGGGACGATGCAATAACGGTGCATGGGTCAATACGTGTTTAACTGCATCAAAAGATTTGTTAGCTATCTCATCCCAAAAGAATGGAGTATTATGTTTCAACAACCTCGTAAAACCCTTTGTTATCTCAGCGTAGTTAGGAATGAATTGATGTAAAAAGTTTGCTTTCCCTTGCAAACTTTGGAGTTGGTGAAGAGTCAAAGGAGGAGGCAATTTGCAATAAGAAAATGTCCCCCATGGGCAAATGAAAGCCGTTTTTGGTTGATCGGCAGGTAGAATGTTAATTTGATTGTAACTTGAAAAACCATCCATAAAGGAGAAAATTTCATTGACAACAGAATCATCAATGATTTGATCGATATAGGGAGTTGGATAATTGTCTTTGGGACAAGCTCGATTAATATCCCTATAATCGATACATATTCTTATCGTTCCTTGCTTTTTGTTAACAGGAACAATATTCAATACCCAATCCATGAAGGGAATTGGATAAATGAAACCTACTTTAAGTAATTTCAATTTCTGCTTTAATAGCAGCAACTTTTCACGGGTGGATCTGACACAAACATTTCCAGACAGGTTTAGCATCCGAGTAAGTTTTGATTTCATGAACGACAATTGCTAGATCAATTCCTGGCATTTCTTCATATGACCAAGAAAACACATCGCATAATTCTTGAAATAAGGCCTTATATGTTTTAAGTTCATTTTCCATACAGGAGGCACCTATATGAATGCTTTCAACAATTCCAGGTTTAACTGAAATGTCAATAGGAACCGTTCGAGAAATATTTCCCAAATTTAACTCAGAATGAGGATTTTGCAATGGATTTTGTGGTTTCTTGACATAATCAGTAGTAAAAATAGATGAAAAATCATTTTCAAAATGATAAATCTTAGGTAAGAATGAAGATCTATGATGGAGATCTTCCCATGGTAAGTCATCAACAAACATAATTTCACGAATCTGCTCATCAGCATGAACAAGTTCAGAAAAAGTTGTTGAATCTGAGTTTGATGTCGAAAGTGATTCTCCATGGACCACATTCATTAGATCAATTTTGGTTGAAGAAGGGTTGGAAAACCACTGTACAGCCTGATATGCAATTTCATAGGGACTCAAAGGCATAGCATCACCAAATGAATCCATCTCAGATTCAGAAGGTACGATCCAAGGATCATCATAAACAATAGTGTCTGATGAAATCATATGAATGGTTGTAGTAGAAGGCAATATGTTAGGAGGAGGAAAGGAAAAAGTTCCTAGTAAACCAGAATCTTTAACTAATCCTACCCCATCTTCCTTATAAGGGATAGTTGTTTTGTCGACATGCTGGATACTTTCAGAAGAGGTTGGGTCAGATGAAAAGTATGTTAGCTAGTCTATAGTTATGATCTTTCCATTGAGAGGAAACTTTATAAGCTGAAAGACTGATGAAACAACAGCAGTCATAACGTAAGACCAACTACGACCCAAGAGAAGGTTGTAATCTAGAGGGGCATCAACCACTTCCACATCTAGATTAACAGTTTTACCTTCAACCCCTATAGGTAAATCCTGTAGAATTCCAAAAGGATGGAACCCACGATCATCAAAAGCCTTTAGAATCGTCGGGGATTGATTGAGTGTAGGAGAACCAAGCGATCTCCAACACTAGATCGACATAATACACATTGAAGCTCCCTCATCAATTACAGTCCTAAAGCAAGGTCTGTTTTTGACTAACACTGGAATCTGGAAAGCCATTTGATGAGGTAAGTGAGGTGTATTATTTTCTAAATCAAAGATTATAATGTTCGAGTCCTAAATATCAACAGCTCCTGTAGCCAACAATAGCAATTTACGTTGTGCTGGACATGATTGCAGCACCTCCAAAGCTGACATTGTTGAAGGGGAAATAGCTAAATCTTCAACAATGTTATAGTTCTGAGCAGCTCTTGCATGTGGATTGAAAGCTGACTTTCGAAGTATTCGTTTAGCAGGCGGTTTGATTACTAAGTCTGGGTTAGGTTTCTCTATCTGTAACGGATCAGAACCAAGAGATGAAGTTGATGGGTTCGAATTAGAATATTCTGCTTCCTTACCACCAACAGGACTTTTACTTCCATAATGTTGCGATCGTGTCGCAATCCTAACATGGGACATCATCATTATGGGTTCTTCTGAGGCATTTGAGGAAGAACCGGTCATCTTACTATCTTAACCAGGAAAAGGATCCTTCAAGACAACAGGTGTTTGAGAACCTTTGACGATTTTTGCAACCTCAGCGCGATGAGGGCAGTCTCTTGTAAAATGCTCTTCATCACAAATGAGACAAGGATAACGAGGCTTATGTTTCTCGTCGATAGATTCCGTTTTATCTGATTTCTCTTTCGAATTTTGCTTATTTTTCTTCTTCCCATTCTTTTTACTTCCGGATTTTGATTTGGCCATAGATGATTCTACGACATGAATATCGGCAGGGATTTCCACTGAAGAGACTCCTATCGGGGAATCTAGTAAAGTTATGATAGGAGAAGAATTATTTGAAGATTTCTTCTTACTTTTGGTGTTAACTGAACCAATCATACCATCAGCGACATGAGACCCTGAAGAAGTTGCAGTTATTTTATTTTGTTTAGGAAGGTCAGGGATTTTTTTGTGTAAAGTACCTAACTGCGTATAAACAAGGTCAAGGTACTGAGCTTGAGCAATTACTTGCTCTTCAGTAACAACTCCTGCCTTAGCTACATCCTCAGTGATTTTAGGTAATAATGATTTAACAAACCATTCTGCTAAGATTTGATCCAGAATAAAAACTTTCACTAAACGTCATCGATGTCTCCATTCATGAATTTGATCTAAAATGTATGTGGATGTTGATTGTTTTAATGAAGTTAATAATTCTGTGCCATTGTCATATCTGACAGGCAACTAAAAACGAGTTAAGAACGAAGTGGCTAACTAACTAAAGTTATAAAAAGAGGCTCGCGGTAACTCAATGTACCACTTGGCCACAAGACCAATAAGAGTGCATTGAAAAAGACGTAAACGAATTGAATCATCTATAATGGAGTTAGATGCACACCAGAGGTGATAAGTCATCACATGGTTTGACGGATCCTCTCCTGATTTACCTTCAGACATTGGGATATCACTGGGCAACTTATTCGGCATTGGCGGCCAAAACGGAAGATAATTAATCTGATCGTTTGTAAGGCATGACAAATCAGGCAAGTTCAAAGTTGCAATGAATGGTAACTCACAATTAGGGTCTCAAAAACCCTGGGTCATAAGACTAGTCCCAGAAGGAGGATATCCAGGATAACTTGGAATTGGAATTTCATTTGGGATATTGTATCCTCCCGAAAAACCAATATTAACTGGACCATACTGGGGTTGTTGAGGTTGCTGATAAGTATATCCAGGGTATGGTTGATACTGGTAGACTGGGCTTTGAATAGCAGGACTGAATTGGTGTTGTCCCTGGTACAGTTGATAAGTAAATTGAGGTTGACTTGTTACAACTATACTTGGACCAGGTTGTCCTACAGGCATCTGAACCGAAGTCTGAATTGTATGTCCAGACTGAGGCAAAGATGCTTGAGGAGTTGATGCAGGAATAGTAGAAACCGAAGTTGCTGATACTCCAGAAGTATGTGGGGTAGATTGAACAGATGTTGTAGTAGTTGCAGCAGTCATTTGAGGTGGAGTTGAGGTGAACTAGGCCCAGACTGATGAGCTACACCTGGTGCAGAGGTTTGAATAGTAGGATGGACAAGTTTTCGGGTTGAACTAGAAACCAAAGGTTGTCCAGACTGAGATGATAGCTGCACATTAGGTTGCAACATCTATTGAGATTGAGATGGATCCAACACCATGTTCATTCTGGGCTATGGACCCATAGAAGGTTGAGCATATTGAAGACCATAACCGGGTTGAGGGTAGGGTTGATAATTCAAAGGTACATTTCCAGCTCCTTGTACAAATGATTGACCTGAAGATGGTTGGAAACCTTGGGTTGGGTACTGACCTTGAGGTTGATAACCTTGAGGCACGTACTAAAACTGGGGTTGACCTTGAGGTACATATTGATACTGGGGTTGACCTTGACGTACGTACTGATTCTAGGGTTGACCTTGAAGAATGTAGTGTCTCGAAGGTATGTACTGTCCTTGAGGCTGCCCCCCAGGCGATAACTGGGTACCTTGAGGTTGCCCCCCAGGCGATAATTGAGTACCCTGAGGTTGCACCCCAGGCGGTAACTGACTACCTTGAGGTTGCGGATTTGGAATGGTACCTGACATCATAAGAATGTCTTCTATAATCAACGGCTTATTTCCATTATTACCAGTTTATAACTGGTGTTCAGTGGGTTGAGGAGATGCTCCTAAAAAAGTACCAGTGAGTGACATATACCCAGAAGGAACAGAAGGATCGCCACACGAAAATGTTTCCGGTGATTGGGAAAACATGGATGACTGTCTCAACATATTCAAAGGAGGATAATAATCTGTAGGTTTTGGATGAAAAGGAACTCGAGGTGGTGAAAAATTGAGACCCGGATTTTCTAAAAAGTTGGTCAATGAAAGATACCAAGCGTCCCTCCTAGGTGGACTGTAAAATATCGATTCACGCTCCCTAATTTCTATAGTTGGTTGATTTTCAGGGATAGTTATACCTTCTTCCGGACTAACGAGTTCTTCAATAGAAATGAGTCCAGAAGGAAGATTTTGGATAATGATTCTTCCTACCCTAGGTGAAACAAGACCACTGGAAGTTGGAGAAGAAAATCCTGACGATGGAATAGCAGCAGGTTTAGTTTCAGGCTCAGAAATTTTAGGTTCTTCGACTAATTCACTAGTAGAAGAAAAACTACCAGTAACTTCGGAAAATGAAATTGGTTTGGAAATATACTCTGTTATCACTGCAAAACTTCCTTAAAAAGTTTGGACAACTTACATGGTTTCTCAATTCTTGTATCAGTCATGGTCAAGTCATGGTCAAGTCATTTTTATTTTTTAGAGTCTAAGTCATAGGGTTAGAGTCTTAGGTCCATCTTCAAATAAAGTTTGATAGCCTCATTCCATGTCCTAGAAGCCTCACCATGTGTTTAGAAGACATATCTCACATAATTTTGGAGAAATTTTGAAAATAGCTACGAATCCACGTTTTCGTAGCGCAGACAGTGTAAATCCTATTTTGCGCTACGAAATCAGTGTTTTCATAGCGCGCTACGAAACCCCTGAAGCAGCTTGTTTTAGCAGAAAAATTGGTTTTACTAGTTAACTTCCAGAAGCTTTCCAGAGCAGCTGAGAATTCAATTTTGAAAACTGAAAGATTATTTTATTCCTAACATGCTGAATTACAAAAACCTCTTTCAGTTTCTTCAAATCCATTCTGAGGTGGGAGGAATTTATGGTTAAACTTGTGTTATGAAACTGCTGAAAGTCAAGCTTGGTCTTTTGGTTTTAGCAATCGTTTTCAAGATCAGTTCCTGGTCACATGAAAAGGTATTTTGGAATTCTAAAAGAGGTTTATCTTCATAAACTTCCCATATACAATAACCTATCTCACTTTCTTCATAATTGTTTGCATCTGGAAGATAAGAAGCTTTAATTGAGACCCTAATTTCAGAAAATGGATTTTTCCTGTTTGACACGTGCTTTTCAAGGACAGATTCTGGACAGCTGGAGGAATTTTTTAAAAAACCAGGAGAGGTTTTTGTTCTAGAAAACATGGGATACACAAACCTCCTTCAGTTTCGTAAAATGTGTCATGGGTGAGGAGATAAAGGCTCTGTCCCACGTGCCAATTTTCAAAGATCTAAACCTAAAAACAGGGAAACATTTTCCCTAATTTCTAGGGTTTGTCATCAGCAGTTGGGTGACCACGTGGGAGGCTTCATCAAATTCGACTTCTTGAGGTTGAAAGTTTTCAAATAATGCTTTAAATGCTTATATATTGTTGTTGTAATCATGATAAGGAGTTACACTCCTAGTTGTATTAGGTCTCTAGGACTGCTAGTTAGGTGTCATTTGAATTTAATGGTTAGTTTTGAGTGTCATTAGGTGTCAGGTCAGGTAGAATTCGAATTTTCCTCTTCCTAGAAGAGGAATATAAGCATGTAAAGAGCTCTATATATAGCAGAACATCTGATGTACAAAGGGTTGGAAATTTTATGAAAAAGCTGGTATTTGGCCTATGTAAGACTCATTTTCAGTAATATACATGCTGAACTTTACTTCTCAGGATTCATGAAGGATTTTTTATGTTCTGAATATGTGATGTTGTCCTTTTCTTAATTCTTACAGTGGTATGGATGTATAATCACTCAGAATTCACTGAATGTGCTCTGACTTCCTATATACATTTATAAACTGTGTGGTCCCATATGAGTTTATGTTCTGAATGTTTAAATGCTGAATGCCCTGACTTCCATGTAAGGTTGAGTTCATTTTTATATTGAGGTGTTGTTGACTCCATAAGCCCAATGGATAGTTTTGTTTAATGTGTTTCCACCATTCATATTTTTCACAGTTGTTCTATAAGAGATAGCCATCTTATCTTTAATCAAAATCATTAATCCATCAAGAGAGAGCCCTCTCAGGTTGAGGAGGCTAAGCCTCAGCCTAAAGTCGGTTTGAAATAGTTACTTAGAGTCAATCTGAACAGCAGCCTATCAGGATCTGATTTTGAGATAACATACTCTATTTCTTGAACTTGATAATCAGGATGAACAACTAAAGAAGATTCTCTTTCTTCCGGTGACCCAACTCTACTATCACTAGGAGTTACAAGAGCTCATAGCCCTTCAAGCTGGCTTGGTGAATACTCAGGAGGTTGCCCCTGAAGTCTACAGGATTTTCTCGGTAATTCAGCCACGATTAAACATTTTAATTACTTCACAAGAAAACAAAGAAAAATCTCAATAAAACCACCTAAAGTCTCTAAAGAACTAAACAATTTGAATCACACGCCTAAAAAATCTAGGAGTTCAAACCACACACCAACAGTAACTTTCCGTACCGAAAACACTAGTTGGTGATGAAATCCAATGTCGCAGAATTCAATATAGAAATGGTGGTTGGAATAGTTACCCCGACAACCTGCTTAATGAAATAGACTGGCACAAGTTTCTTCACTAAACCGTCTCAAGTGAAGAGAACCCCCAGAGAGTCCAAGTGATTCTAGTCGATGTCTGCTCCAGGAACAATGGGATCTTCCCTCCACCATCACCTTAGTAAAGAATCCTATAGATTATGGTCACTATGGTTACCAACAGAAACAAATATACTTGGGGGAACAGTTTGTGATCTGATACACACACAAGGGTAGAGTAGCAAAGCTCAATCCCCTTGAAGGCTCCTTGACATAATCCAAGGTTTACCAATAAGTGACCCCAGGCTCCTCAACAATGGTCAATCCGAGGTTTACCATTTTTAATACTTGTATATCTTCTATCGTTCCCAATGAGGAAGGATTGATTATCCCACTAGTTCAGATATGATCTTGTGCTTGACTCCTTTAAGAGGAGCTTCCCAGAGCATAGACGTAACAATTGGAATTTATCTCCTACCGCAAGATATAGCTACTTGTTTGTTTTAACTATCTTGGAGAGTTAATTACTCCCTACTCCAAGATACTAGCCTAAGCTATGTTGGTGATAAAGAGCCCTAGAAATAAAAAGATTGCTAGATAAATTTTACTTTAAGCGTTATTTTTATGGTTGTTTCTTAAGTCAAAAGGTGTGGAGATGAAACTTTATGGTGTGAATACTTGACTCCAAAACAATAAAAATGCACCTAAGATGATAAACAATCCTTTTTCTTCAATGAATTTCTAGCTAAAGAAAGAGTTGAGAATGCAATTGCTTGAAAAACAAATCATTCTTTAACAAACAAATGAAAAGAAAAACTTTTTTTTCTTTTTCAATAAACTCAAAAACGAGACTACTAATTATGCTCATGAAAAATATCCCTTTTTTTAGCACTCAAAAACTACAAAAAACAAATTCTTTCAAAAGAGATTCTAAAATTTCTAGAAAACACTCAAAACTATGAAAAATCTAATCTTGAGATCTACAACTTCTAAAAACCTAATTGAAGTAAAAGCTTACAAAATTTCTTTTCGAGAACGTTTTACTTAATTATTCAGCAAACTAAGGACTAATTCATTCAGAATAACAAATTAATCAAAAAACACCCAGCTTATGTTTTCTTTTTAAAAATGAAATTCAAAATTTTTAAAACAAGTTCTTTCAAAGCTTTGCAAAGAGAAAACGAGATCTATTTCTCACCAAAGGTAGATTTAACAAGTCGGTCAGACTCATTAAGAAGACCAGCAAAAACCAGGGTAATCTGAGGTTTCTTAGGATTCTAAACTCTGAGTTACTACAAAGACCAAATGAAAATCAAACCAGGTAGGCAAAACTTCTAGAAAATCACCTAAAACTAAAATGCTAATGGAACTCACTTACAAGAAGTTTCTGACAAGACACATGCACATCTGGGCAAAGGCTAAAAAAGATAAACAAATCCTAAGCTTAACTAGATAAATATATTTTAGGTTTTTCAAAAATTTGACAGGGTCCACAGGCATCCAGTATAACTAGGTGCAGTACCACTCTCTATAGTAAAGCAACAGTGTGGGGATGTCCGCACTGTGTTACAAGCAGAACGTACGGTCCTCTTTCAAAAGCGTGAAAAAAAAAAACAATTCAGAACCTAAAAAGCTACCCAATCCCACACACATCAAGCAAAAACCAGAAACGGAGAAAAGGTTTCTTAAGTCAAAGTAAAACCATAGGCAAAAACCAAAATTCAAGTCCCCAGTGGATTCGCCATTTAGTCGGCCAGATAAATCGTCTTGCAAACAAGACCGATCTCCCTAGTATCAACTGATATCTAGCAACAAGTAGAACAAACAAATCTACCTTTCTCTAAATATTGCAATTTATAAATAAAAAACGAAGAGGTGTTTTAGACCCTACCTTAAGTCCAACGCTAGTGGCAGCCACGCTTCGACCGTCCGAATGAGATTCCTTTTTAAAGAACCTGCAAACACAAACAAGCACACATCAAATAACATCTGCATAGCCAATATAATAAATCATATTCATCATGGTGATCAAGGAATCCATGAAATAAACCATAGAAGACAGCTTATTGAGAAAAATAAACTTGATTGTATTAACCTTAAACAAAGAAGAACTTTACAACCTTGGTGCCTTGATGTTGTACAAGCTCCTCCTAGGGTTCAAGCAAGAATCTCCTCTACTTTGACAAGCTTCACACTCTTCCCAATGAGATCAAAATGTATGTAATCTCTCCTCTCAAGCTCAATTAGGAAGTCTAAATTCCAACAACATTTACCCTAAAAAATATTCAGCTTTCAACCTCCTTAGTAACCAGCCCAATGCCTCATTTTATAGTACATAGGAAGGAAGTTACTAGGTCCACCTATGAAGGGATAAAGTCCTCGTTCAAAGGGATAAGCTTCTCACATCAAGGGGTTAGCTCCTTTAGTTATGGGATGCATGAACATGAAAGGAGCAAACTTTCCACCTCAAGATTCCCTCTAGAAGCTTCCAGAAATAACCCAAAGTGAGGTTTTAAGAATGTACTTGCACTTTTTTGAATTTTACAGGGGTCCGCACCCATTACACAGAAACAGAGCGAGCAGGTCCATAGGGGACATGACCAAGGGGTGCGGGACCGCAGGTAATGCTAAGAGAAAGTGTGGAACCAGAGTTTTAGATACTTTTAAGGACTTTCTCTCATTTTTCAAGGCTTGACATGAAGATCTGAGGTTTAAGACTTGCATAGGAGGAAAGTATGAGTGGTGATAGACTCACATTGACTGCATAATGTCATGGTGACAATATTTTGTGCAACAAACACCCTCGCTCGACCTGCCCAAACGAGTTCACACCGATGCCCTCACCTGACCTGCTCGAATGAGTTGACATGGATGCCCTCAAAGGACCCGCTCGAACGAGTTTACATGGGCACCCACACGACCGTAACTGTCACACCCCCAGGCCTGCAGTAGTCTTTCAACCACACTTGGCGAGGTGCGGCACCACCGAACACTTTAATACTTATCTTCATGGACTACGCCTAACCACTTGTCTACTTAGTTTGTTTTTCTCAACCAAGTAATTATTATTGTTCCTTTATACTAATTAACACCCATACACATTCATTATCACCAACAATTATACATGAAGAACATAATTGCACAGTATAGAGGGAGGGTAAAATCATTGAACAATGAGTCTCCCTGATTTCAATATTTTATTCAACTTTACAATGTTTACAAGTATACTTGGGAAACACCAAGTTTCGTACTTAGCCAAATTTACAACAGATATGCCTCCATGTGACAACCAAGTTCCTTGCCCGAGTTGGGTGGGCACGCCCTCACACGGATGGCCAACCACACTCCTCAATCAAACTTCGTGTCATGCCATTCACCTTTGCATGATGGGTGGGTGACCTCACCCTAGTCACCACCGCGTTTCACCTTGCATGACAGGTGGGCGACCTCACCCGAGTCACCACTCGTTCACCTTCGCACGACGGGCGAGCAACCTCACCCGAGTCTCCACCGCGTTCACCTTACACGACGAGAAGGCAACCTCACCCGAGTCTTCACCCGTGTATCTTCACCAAACGACGGGTGGCACCTTCATGCGACCTCACCCACGCCTTCACCCAATAACCAAGACTCCATGCCTTCACCATGTAGCGCTACCCAAGGACAGGTGCATTAGAACTGTGCCTCCTTACTACGGCTCTTTAACACTTCGCACCTCCACTTGATGATCGAAAGACTTGCGTTCGAATGTGATGCCTCATTGCTTCAATCTTTGGTTATACTTATAGGGGCGGTTTGGCAAGTTGAGCTGCCCAAGCTGACTAATCCACCACATGCCAAATGCCCTCACAACATCGCAAACTTGCCTTCCATTATTGGTCGGCCAACAATCCATCACCCAAGTTGCTATGCATACAAGGTCGGCCCGTGGGTTATGTAACTCACTCCCCACGCTATAACCTAACCTTCACTCAACCATCCATGTGCATTTTTCCTATGAAACTTTGCACATCTTGGTTCAAGCTGCTCGCACATGCATGGAGGGACTTAACCGAACCGTAGGTCCTTACATCCTCCTCCACCTAAAGTCATTGTCATCCTCGACAATATGCCATCCTAGTAGCCATCCACCAAGATCATCATCTCCAACTCTCTCATCCTTGGTCCATGATATCAATTAGTCCATACATCGCAACATCCCTGCAACATATGCAAAAACCACTGTCTCCATCATGTTTTGTCCCATCCTGTGAACTGTCATCAGATACTCCAACATAATGCCAACATCTATCTAGTACACTGCTAGCCATCATGACTTGAACTAGTCGGGTGATCAGTCCAACTGTCATGCTCAAATCATAAGAATTTCCATCCTTATTTCTACACCAGTCTTTCTCAGATTCTACCACATCCTGGACTCACCAAGAATCTCTCCCATGCTCAGGTCCATGGAAACTCCATCCCATCTGCAACATGTCATGATGCTAATGCCAAACCATTCCTGCATCATCTGTCATACCTGCTCAACCTGCTTTAAGGACTCACTGCCATGAGCAGCTAACAATGAGCCCCATCTTCTATGTCATCTAAGAAGATGTAGAGAGTATATCCCGAAGGCTCACCCTCACTAATAAGCTCAATAAATCTATCAGGATTCTCTATCTCCATCCTCTATAGATATGCAACCCGATCCTCCTCTTAGACAGTAGGTCTCACATAAAACTCCTCGTCATCATCATCATCCTCAACCTCCTCTATCCTTCTTGAAAAATAGAAGATACTATTGGATAGTGTCCTGATAACCAATGACTGCTTGGTAAGCTTTGCCTCAATAGTAGACAACCACTTACTCATGTCTTCCATGTGCTTCTCATCCTCCATCTGCATTACTGCTAGTTTACAATCAGGCCTTGTCACACCAATGGTTGGAACACCAATGGGCACATCTTCCCTTCCATCGTAAATGTACAGCTTCTTCAAATGTGGAACAATCATAGCATCATATTGTTTCAAGAATTCCATTCCTAATACAGCTTCATAGTCATCAATCCGCACTATCGTGAAGTTGACTTTCCCGGTCCACTCACCTAGTGTTGTGTCCACTCTTTCAACTACAGCAAGAACACAATTAGGAGGAGAATTCACTATCTTCATTTGTGCCCTCACTGGTACAAAATTTAGCCCAATTCTTCTCACAGTATTTTCACTCATGAAGTTGTGAGTAGCCCCACTATCCACCATAGTGAGTATATCAACACTCCCAATCTTCATCTGAACATACTCCAAACTGTTCCTCTCAGGATCTCTCTGAGAGACCACCTCTGTAGCAGCAGCAACTCCAAGAATCTGCATCATCCCCACAGAAGCTTCTTCATTCTTCATATTAGACTGTGCAATATTGGCCACTTTTGGTCTTGAAGGACAATTCTTCACCACATGTGGTTCAGCACATATCCAACACTCAAGGCTTTCTTTGTCTTCAACTTATCATCCGATTTCCAAGCATCATCCTTCTTCTTCTCTTTCGGCTTATTGGACTTCTTCTTCCTCTCATCAAAAGTCTCATCATAATGCTCCACCAATTGATCCACAACAGCAAAAGCTTCCTCAAGTGTCTTAATCTTCTACCTCTTCACTTCATTGTGTGCCCAAGGCTTCAATCCAATAATGAATTTGAACACCTTGTCCCTCTCTGCCATGTCCGGAAGTTCCAAAATTGCACTTGCAAACTCCTGCTAATATGTCTATAGGTTCCCTGTCTGCTTTATGAACTTAATCTTCATCCTTGCTTCCCATGTTTCATCCTGAGGATTGAAGTGGGTTTTCAAAGCCTTCTTCATGTCATCCCATGAAGTTATGTCATCAGCACTGCCATTGGAAATCTAATCCATCCTCCTTCACCACCACATCTTAGCATGCTTTGTCAAGAATTGAGCAGCTACCTTCACCTTTGTCTCATCATCGGATAGACCCAAGCATTCCAAGTATTGATCCATATCCCAGAGAAAGTTGCCAAGAGTCTTTGCACTCCTTGTACATCATAAGTTTCCAGTTCCTTGACTTTCACATGAGGCACTCCTCCACCTAAGTTATGCCTCATGGCCCTCTTCAACACCGCGATCTCATCTCTGGCTTCATCAAGAGATTTCTACAAGTTCAAGATCTCTGCCAAACCTCGATCTCTTACCTCTTCAATCTCATTGACCTTTACTTCAATTTTTGTAAACATAAGATCAGTATACTCGTGCTAAGTCCAGAGTTCATCGAATTCTTCCTTAATCTTCGAATTTGCCTCTTGATCCTTCATGACCAACTTCATCTTCGTAGTCCAGAAAGATTCCAAGTCCTCCATTCTTTCCAACACCTTCTCAATGAGAGTCAGAGGAGCATCTGTCGCAATACGGCTAGATTCCCTGACCTGATATTCACCTGCCATTTCTGCTAACAAATTCCTCCTTTGTGATCTAGTATAGACCATCCACTAGCTTCACCAAGTTCCCTGCAACCATGAACCAGCCCTTATTCCACTTGTATGTGAAACCAGCTCCCTTCACTTGCAAGTACCTGTAAGTATCAGTGGAAATAGGTATTGTCAACAACTGTCAAGTGCATACACCGGCTTCACCACCTATGAACCTGCTTTGATACCAACTGTCACACCCCCAGGCCTACGGTTGTCTTTCAACTGTGTTTGCTGAGGTGCGACACCACTGAACACTTTCTTTTTACCAATACTTATGTTCATGGACTACGCCTAACCACTTGTCTACTTAGTTTGTTTTTCTCAACCAAGTAATTATTATTGTTTCTTTATACTAATGACACCCATACACATTCATTATCACCACAAATTATACATGAAGAACACAATTGCACAGTATAAAGGGAGGGGCAACTCCCTGAACAATGAGTCTACCCGATTTCAATATTTTATTCAACTTTACAATGTGTACAAGTATACTTGGGAAACACCAAGTTTCATACTTAGCGAAATTTAAAACAGGCAACACCTCTGTGTGCCAACCAAGTTCCTTGCCCGAGTTGGGCAAGCACACCCCACACGGACCGCCAACTGCACTCCTCAACTGAACTTCGTGTCGTATCGTTCACCTTTGCATGACGGGTGGGCGACCTCACCCGAATCACCACCGTGTTTCACCTTGAACAATGGGCAGGCAACCTCACTCGAGTCACCACCTATTCACCTTTGCATGATGGGCGGGTGACCTCACCTGAGTCTCCACCGCATTCACCTTACACGACGGGAGGGCGACCTCACTCGAGTCTCCACCGATGTATCTTCACTGAACGATGGGTGGCGCCTTCGTACGACCTCGCCCATGTGTTACAGGGGAAATTTTCTACTCAAAACTGCTTATCCCACTAAGGTGTGATAGCTACCTTAGAAACAAACAAAGTAAAGCTACTTTCACTTTTCCTTTATGAAGTATAGATAGAGAAGAACAAAGAAGACAAACCTCTGTCTTGCGCTAATCTCCTGGTTCGGTTCCTCTCCTTCTTGATAATCTTTTGCTACTTGTTCCCTTGCATGCCCAGCTTCACAGAGTATCTGTAAGATCACAGTAGCATAGCACTATACAAGAACATGGATCTATAATCATAAACAATCTAGGATCAGATGTAAATTGACCATACAAATGCAGCAAACATAAATGACACAAGAGTATGGAGGAAAACTTGAATAGCTTTTATTGATAAACAAGAAAGAGCCAAGGGGAGTTACAACCAGTTGTTCTGACCCAGCATCATCCTCTCAGCAAGGAAGCCCCTCTTCACCTCATACAAAGCTTAGATCACCCAACAATCTGATGTTTTATCTCAAGAAACCAACAACAATTCCTTACAATATGCAAAATTCCAGCCTCTGGATCTCTGGGATGAGGGATCCATATATAGATATCTGTAAGGGAGATGAGTCAGCTTGTGACTTGATTAGTGTCTTCCCTCTGATATTTCTTGCTTCAACTTGGAGATTTATGATCTCTTACTCATCCTTGGTCGAATTCAGAGAGGCAAGTGTCACAAGAGAAGTTTCTGGAAGCTTCCATTGCCTCTCCACCTCGCGGAATGACACTGCCATTTGTCATTTCTCGCCCATCGCACCCCATAGAAGGGATTTTTGAAATGCAATGCACCCACACAGTGTATTTAGGTGAGATGCAATGCACTTAGCCTATGGAGCAGCTGAAATGATCCTGTTTTAACCAATTCTGAGCAGTTTTTCATGGAGAGCTTCTGGGAGAAGTTGTAATCAGTTGACCTTGCTCCTTTAGGGGTTAGAACAACACTTTTAGGGACTTAGGAGCCCTTGGTTTATGGACATTTCATTCTTGGGGTTGTAGTGCCCAAAAATGTCTATAACAGTTGCCCCCTAAAGCATGAGGTCGTTAATCTTTTGATGTCAGGTGAAATGCTTTATTATGAGGATCCGAAGTTCTTTCAAGCTGGGAGGAGACCTATAATAAGATACAATACAATACATTATCTTCATAATATTTTCATGATCTAGCTGAGGTGGGCATTCCCATGCTCAGCTTTATAAATTCATTTTCATGTACATAGGACAGACAATCGTCTGAGTGTAGACTGATGATTCTAGTAGAGCCATCATCCCTTTGATTGGATGATTATCTGTGCAGCAATGATGTACATTTAATGTCTTTATTTCCCTGAATATATATCGCAGCCCGGATGGATGAAACTAGATCCGGGGTCTTCAATCTCATTCGATCTTCACTCAAAGTACAAGTCTATCCATGTGAGAGATGTTCTGGAGTCGAACATGGAAAGACATCGCCTGATTACCAGCCAATGATGTAAGCTGTTAACAGGCGCGAGAGGAATCACCAATAATGATAATGACCCTCAAGGTACTGCAGTATAATTCACATGGTGTGAATAAAGGACTTGGTGTCGAACACCACGCAAAATCTTTTGATCGAAGGCCATTGATGTAAACCCATCGCCGGAAGTGAGAAACTTGCCATTGAGGCATGCAAGCTTCAAAGTACTGAATGGGGTGTTCCTAGATCGACTTCTTGGATAATGAGTTGATGTCGACAAGAAGCGATCCATCACAGGAGGGCTTTAATGAATCCCACATCATTGACAAGGAACGGAGCAAATGATTTTAATGGAGGTGAAAACGATCTGGTGATATAAGGTTTAGGGTGGCGGTCATGAAAGAATGGAGTATAAATGTATTGTAGTGGGTGAGACACAGGTGAATTATCTGAATGACTTCTCTTGAACATATCAGCAACACTGACGTGATGGATTGGTAGCATTAACCCCAAATGTGGATGGTATGATGGGACCATGGTGATGTGACCGGTGAATGAAATAACCCAACTCGTCTTGGATGCAGAGTGAAAGTGTCATGTTCAAGAGCGACTTGCTACCAACAAAGTTTCTTCAAGTTTTCTTCCCAATTTTTCCCCAGTCATTGCTGACCAATACCTCTTTATTTTTGTCAAGCTTGAGGAGGATAACATATGCTTGTTCTATAATTTTCCCTTCAGGCAAACCCATCGCTATGTTTTAACGAGCCTAGCGATAGTGAAACTCGTTCTCATCTATAGACAAGTTTGTCGCTATTAAAATTTTAACGAGTTTAACGACAAAGATAACTCGGTCCTTTTCAATTTTAGAGAGTCTGAAAAGGAACGTAATGGAAACTCCAAAATTCATTTTTCGTCATTTAATCCCTTAAGTTCAAAAAAGTATAAAACAATACAGAAGGGATGAATTTTCGATACTTTTAATGCGCTGAACAAAACAAGCGCTCGATCTTTTTGTGTAATAATCCCTCAGGTCCAAAAAGATTAAAATTTAGAGGAGGGATAGCACTTCCGGTCCCTTTAATGAGCTGGAGAGGCCAATGGCTCAACAATCTTTTCATATTTTTCGAGTCAATTGAAAAGAGCTTAAAGGAGACTCGTATTTTGAGGAACGAGTAAAAAAAGAAGAGGGAAGTTGTTCCACCAGTATTATCTAATGTAGGCATCGCCTCGGCCCATTTGGTAAAATAGTCAACTGCGACTATGATATACCCATGCCCCCTGGTCGAGGTGGGGTTACATGTCATGAAATCGATGCCCCATTTGGCAAATGGCTCGACAACAACTATTGGCTGCAGAGGTGCGGGTGGTCTTCTGGTTTTGCTATCGAAAATTTGACAAGCATGGCAACTTCTGACTACGGTTATGCAATCTTTGAACATTGTTGGCTAGAACTATCCTTCTCATAAGATTTTTTGCATTGTAGCATAACCGGATTGATGTCCCCCACACGCGCCTGAATGGAAATCATTCAGGACTTTTTCGGCCTCCTCATGTGTAAGGCACCTTCTCAGAACTGTATCGATACCGCGACGGTAAAGTGTATCACCGACGATCATGTAGTCTTTTGCTTGGTATAGAATACATTTTTGTTCGGAGCAAGAGGTATTTGGCCTATATTTTTGGGTTTGGAGATAAATGATTATATCCCCATACCACTTATTGCTTGAAGATATCAAAAACAAATTTTCGTCCACGATCGTTTCTTCGGATGTTTCATCATTGGACGATGATGGGAGATCGAATAATAATTCTGTGAAAGGCAGAGCTTTCTTTGATTGGATTTTAAAAATTCCAGATCAAACTCTTGTAGAATTGCTATCCATTTTGAATATTTTCCCCCCAGCAACTGTCGCGACATTATATAAGTCATGGGGTTGCAATCTGAAAGAATGGTAGTTTTTCGAAAGAGGACATAGTGTCGAAATCTCTGTATCGCTTGAACAGGTGCGAGCGCTAGCTTTTCAACATAAGAATATTTGCTTTCTGTATCATTTAAGTTCTTACTTAAATAATATATAGGATGTTCAATTCCGTTGTCTTCTTGAACTAAAACCATTGCAATGGTTGTATCCGCTGTAGCCAGATACAAGTTAAAGTCCTTCTGATAATCAGGAGCGTACATTAATGATGCTTTCATTAGGGATTCTTTTAAAGCATCAAAGGAAGCTTCCGCAACCTAATCCCAAACAAAGGGTACTTCCTTTTTCGAAAGACATGTATAACCTTTAGCAAGTTCAGCGTAATTTGGAATGAACCTCCTCAGAAAGCTTGCTTTCCCTTGGAGTTTCTGAATCTGAAGCAAATTTGAAGGTGGAGGAAAATTTATGATTGCCTGAACCTTACATGGGTCGAGAAAAATCCCGTCTTTCGAGACTACAAAGCCAAGTAAACGACTAGAACTGACACAAAATATACATTTGTGTGGATTGAGTCATATTTTGTAGTGTCGGCAACGTAGAAATATCACTCTTAAATGTTGCGGATGATCAGTCCGCTTTCGCGAATGAGCCGGAAGGTCATCGAGGTATGGTTGAACGATGTTTTTGATGTCATGGAAGGCATAATTCATTGCCCTCTGAAATGTTGCCCCCGCGTTCTTTAAACCAAAGGGTAATTTTCGATATGTGAATGTGCCCCACGGACAAATAAATGCAGTCTTTGACTGGTCCCGTGGGCGGATATTTATTTGATTATACCCGGAGAATCCATCCATAAATGAAAAGATTTCACATCCGGCGCATTCATCAATTATCTGGTCGATGAAGGGTGTAGGGTAGTTTTCTTTTGGACAAGCTTGATTTAGATCCCTATAATCGACGCACACTCTAATTGTTCCTTGTTTTTTCATAACAAGAACAATATTCGATACCCAATCGGTTAGAGGAACTGGGTAGATGAAAAACAGCATGTAGAAGTTTTCCAACTTCTGCCTTAATGGCAGTGGCTTTCTTGGGGTGCACCTGCCGTAGCCGTTGTCGTACTGGTTTTACATCTGGATACATCTTGATTTCGTGTTCAACGATACTCGAGTCAATGCCTGGCATTTCATTATATGACCAAGCAAAGACATCTCTGAATTCGCGAAAAAGAGCGTTATATATTTCCAGTTCTGAAGGAGAACAACATTTTCCAACATAAATATTCTCTACAACTTCTGTTTTGGTTGAGATATTTATGGCAATAGTCTCTTCAATGTTGGATAAGTTTCGCTTAGAATCCACCGTGTTTACAGTATTTGATAGAAAATCAAAAACTGAAGGATGATAAAGGTCATCAGGAGTATTTTCTTCACAATCCAGAAGAAGGGAACGATGGTGGTAATCATCCCATGGTGCCCCTTCAATTACCATTGATTGAACAATTCCTTCGTCGGTGTCATGCACTCTCGACCAAGGATCTGAAGGGGTGCCATATTCCTTAGACCTATCTATCCAAACGCTCGATGAGCGTTGATTTGGGTTTGCCTCCCAGGCTAGGAACATTGATTGCTACAATATTTCTGTTGGGCTTGGAGGCAAAACCATCGCATGATCCATGTCAATATCGTTTTCTGAGATCTTTTTAGAAGATATCATATTGTAGGTTCCTACTGACTCTACTTCTGCCAAAATGATTAGAGGTGGAAGGGCAAAAGTTCCCATTAATACAGGGTCTTTTAATAGGCATACTCCGATATTTTGAAGCGAATGGGGGCTTCCATGGATCATAGGAATGCTTCCCGTAACTTGAGAACCATTGGGGAGGAAGTTTTGTTGATTGACGATTGTAATCCCTCCTTGAAAGGGAAATTCAATCTTCCTAAAATAGGTCAACACAACAGCAGCCATAGCATATATCCATGGTCTTCCTAGTAGGATGTTGTAATTAAGATTTCCATCGATTACCTCAACATCTATTTCTACTGTTTTCCCTCCTAGTTCAACCTTCAAGTTACATAGAATACCATATGGGGTATATGCTCTTCCATCAAATGCTTTTAATGTCGTTGAATATCGAGACAAGGTTGCAGATCCTAAAGTTTTCCAGCAACTCATCGACATAATACATGTAGATGCCCCTTCATCAATAATTGTTTGATGAACAGTTTTGTTGAGGGCTTTCACTTGAACGAGGAAAGCTAGTTGAGTTGGTAATTGAGGATCGTATCCTTTATGATCGAAGGATACAAGATTGGAATCCTTTGGGTCTATCCCACCAATGGCTGATAATAAAGCCTGCTTTTGGGATGGGAAATTTTGTAGTACTTCAAGATTCGACATAGCGGATGGTGATTGGGCCAAATCTTCCAATATATTATAATGTTGTGCTGCTCTAGCATGAGGATTAAATGTCGAATTGTGTACTACTCCCTTTGGCAGTTTTATTGTCAGTTCAAGAATGATGGGCGGCGCAAATTCTGTCAAAGTTGTTGTCAAACTACTAGGTTGATCTTTATCCTTGTTGTTCGACAGCTGTGGATTCCCATAATATTTGTTCCTTGTCGATATCAAAGCATCATTTTGTTGTTTTGAAACCAACAACATTAGCACTTGAGACGGGGAAGCATTTCCACTGTCAACCAGATTTGTTCCTAGATTCGGAAACAGATCAGTTAATACTGCTAAGGTCTTTGTATTCTTGAAGAATTTTTTAAGCTCAGCTCTGTGTGGACAATCTGGTGTCTGATGATCCTCATCACATATCATGCATGGATATTTTAGTTTCCTATTTCCAGGAGGGTTTGCAGAAGATTTTTTAGGAGATGATTCCTCCTGTTTCTTCTTCTTCCCTTTGCCTTTCTTCTTGCCCCCTGGTTGCTTGGTTTCTTTGCCTTTATCTGTCGATACGGCATTTACTTCCGAGGTAAGAAGTTCATCTTTTTCATTTTGACCTGAAATCTTACGGGCCTTTTTGGATGTAGCCTTTTCGATTTCGTGTCTATTGCACCAATCACACCATCGCTGGCATGAGAGTCATTGTTTGATTTAGGAGGAGGAGGAACCGAGAATTCTGGTCTAGGGGTGTCAGTATTTTATCGTAGAGCGTGTCGGACTAAGTGTAAATCAAGTCCAAATATTGCGCACGAGCGATAACTTGCTCTTCTGTGACGACTCCCCCTTTTGCCACATCTTCCATGATGGAAGGTAGTAATAACTTGATAAACCATTCAGCTAAGTGCTTATCGGGAACATACGTTTTCACCATTCTACGACGACGTCGCCACTCATGTACATGATCAGATATGTGAGTGGCCATCATTTGTTTGAAGTTGGTAAGAAGTTCCGTTCCCGTTTCGTACCTTATCGGTAACTGAAAATGGGTTAAAAAGGTTGTGGCTAGGGTACTAAAGTTGTCGAATGAAGCTCTAGGCAATTCGATGTACCATTTTGCTGCTGGACCAGTTAACGTCCTCTAAAAAATGTGAAGACTAATCGAATCATTGTTTAGGGTGTTTGATGAACACCACAGATGAAAGGTCATCACATGATTCGACGGATCTTCACCCGGATTTCCATTAAATTTAGGAATATCTGATGGAATTTTATGCGGAATCGCTGGCCACCAAGGGGCGTAAGCGATTGGATCATTTGTTAATCGATTTAAATAAGGTAACTCTAAAGTTGCCATGAACGGTAACTGTTGATTTAGGTTGGGTGAAGCATACCCAAGATAAGATGGGATTGCCTGAGCAGTTGGTCTTTGCATACCAGCATAATGCATTTGGTGTTGGTAACTTTGGTAAGGTTGGTGGGCATGACCATTGTAAAATGGTTGATTTTGACCGTTTTGAATATACGGCTGCCCACTATTTGCAAAGATTTGTTGCTCAGAACCTTGGTATACTTGTTGGAATTGCGGTTGTTGGTATTGTACTAGCCATGGTTATGAAGCCATGTGTTTTTGCCCGATACTAACTGTTTGACCAATATGAGGGGTAATTGTACCCATTTGAACCTGTGTCATTCCACCAGTCGGTGATTGTGGTTGAGTCGCAGGGTCAAGGGGCTGTCGCATCACAACCTGAGAAACCTGAGGTTGGCATACAACAGGTAGCGCTTGAACTTGCAACACCGTCACAATAGCTGGCGTAGTTGGTATACTTGACATAGGTAATCATTGTTGCATCGAATATACAACTCTTGGTTGTTGAGGTAGTATCGGTACCCAACCGCTTGAAGTAATTCCAGCATAACCTGAATTTTGTTGTGAACTCCCGTATGGCTGTCCTCTTGGAGGGGATAATGAAAGGGCATACTGCCTTCCATACGGTGGTAATCCAGTACTCAAGGGAATGGTTTTCCCTTGAGGGCCGGACTACCCAAATTGACCTCCAAATGGATCAATTTGTTGATACTCAACATAAGAGTTTTCGGATATTATTCCAGATGAAAAAATAGGAACAGACATTACCGTCGAAATGGCCCCTGAGTGGGCTCCTCCTAGCGATTGAGAGCTAGTTGGGACAGATGGTATACCGGTAACATTGTTGGAGTGATAGCAGGGAGTTCTGTCATCGCTGTGTCAGACGACACAGTCCTAGATGTTGACAGTTGTTCAGACATTTCTAGTCCATCCAAAAGATTACCTAGCGATTCTATGGGAGCTTCCGTTGGCGGTAGACTAACGTCTGATGAAGAAGGATACAGAGTGATTCTGACTCCAAATTGCGATGGAGTACTAGATGGAGGATCTTCCACAATCTCTTCTATAGCAATCAGACCAGGTGGAAGGGGTAGACCGTCAGGTCCGTAGAATATTTTTGGTGCCGAAGAAGGTATGGAATCGACAGCGACAGATGTGTGAGGAGCAACACTCTCCGAATTGGTTGTATATGGAACTGGTTCAGTGATACAAGTGTTTACCCTCAGACTAGGATTAGTACTACTGTCCTTCTTTGGCTACTGAACTTCTTCTGTAAAGGCAGGGATATCAGAAATGTTTGGAGTAACCAGAGTCTCTGATGTTGTTGGAACACTTGTTCTAACTTTAACAGGAGATTTGGAACCAGTTAAACGAGTTCGCTTTGTCCGTACTAGCTTCGATTCCGGAGACAAAGACGGTTGACTCGTAAGCCTTCGCGAACGACGGGATTTCAATTGACTTTCTTCCACGATTGCGGAGTACTCGATCAACTAAAAATAAAGGGGAAGTATGTTTTTGAATTAGATGAATTTTAGACGCTTTGACACAACTTGTTTTTTCAATTTTTAAGAGTCGAGAAAAAACAAAAGATGACTCTACTCGCCTTCGATTTTTAATGAGCCTGAAGTGACAAGTGCTCAGATGGACCTTTTCCGTTAAAGAGTCTGAAAACGAACGAAAGGACTGCTCTGGAAATCTAGGTAGAGGGATTACCAAACCAATCGCAAAACTGCAGAGTACTTTTTACGGTACAACAGTCAATCTTCCCGAATGCTGTGTTCAGTGCATTGCGATCGATAGGGTGGCAGACACAGCTTCCTATGGATAAAGGATTAAGCCTATTGTGGTTTCCCAAAATATACTTAATGGTACGTGGGAGCACAAGTCTGTACTGGCACTTATCATCTCAAATTGGAGGAATCACCCAACCATCAGTGAGAACAATAGTTACCAGGCTTTACAACACCGGAATACATCTCTAGCCTAGACTTCTAAACGTTGTGCGTTAGGTTCCAAAGCGTTGTTAGATTCATTGAATTTATTTTATAGTTGATCTTGTTTATGAAGTTTGCCTTTCAGGTTCACCGCGAGATGTAGTATAATTCCTAAAATGCAATCTAAGATGATAAACAATCTTTTATCTTCTTTGTGCAATGAAAATCCTAGCTACTAAGGAAAGAAAGACAAAAATCTTTCACAAAGAGAAAAGAGCACACTCTAAATGCACTTTCCTAAATCAAACCAATCAGACTGTCTAAATGCAAATGCACATGCATGTATTTGCTTTCGACTTTCTTAGTATGTAGATGATAAAAGAAAGTTGATGCACAAATTTGAATTACTTTTCAAGCGACAGTTATCAACAAGTTTCTTTTCGAAATCAAAAATGGAGACAATCACAACACCTTACGATTTTGAAATGAATACTTGTTTTCGACACTAGAAAAGTTACAAATTCAGACCAAAAACAATAGTAACAGGATAACTGACTATCAATAGCAATCAAACTCTTTCCTATGATTGAAAACGACACTTGCGACACTTTCAAATCAAAGGACGACAGTGCGATTATGTTACATTTTGCAAAGGAGAACTGAAAATGACTCAACAAACACACAAAAACATTTACAGTTATTTTGTACAAAGGAGGCGTAATAACAGCAAGGAAAAGGGGTTTCAAACAGAGATATACTTATCACAAGCAGCAAAATTCATGAATAGAATTGGAAAGAATGAATCATAGAAACCAAAACTGAACAATGCTTAGTCTAATCAGCGCACCTGTAACAGAGGTAATTTGAAATGCAGCGAACCTACTACACTCGGGAAGTGCGTTGAATTTCAGATTCTCAGAACAGTACCTATGTTGGGCCAGAGACGAGACTTTGGTTGGGTTTCGGGTCACAGTTTGCAGTTCAGTTCATGGGTTTTGGCCGAGCAAATGGTAATCAGTAATGCAACAATCAGAGGTAGATCTAAGGAGGATCTAAGAGCTATCACAAGGGCAATCAAAGAGTTTGTGAATTAGTTGTTTAAATCATAAATAAATCCCGGAGATTGACTAAAGTGGCATTTATCTACTTTGCATTTGCATAGCAAATGCAGTTTGAAAGCTACCTGGCTCGACTTCAGGCTCTGTCTGTAAGTTTATGAAATAGACAACAAGGAAGATAAACAAACAAACTAACTCGTCCCCAGCGGAGTCGCCATTTTGTTACAGGGAAAAGTGTCTACTCAGAACTGCTTATCCCACTAAGGTGTGATAGCTACCTTAGAAACAAACAAAGTAAAGCTACTTTCATTTTCCTTTATGAAGTATAGATAGAGAAGAACAAAGAAGACCAACCTCTGTCTTGCACTAATCTCCTGGTTCGGTTCCTCTCCTTCTTGATAGTCTTTCGCTACTTGTTCCCTTGCCTGCCTAGCTTCATAGAGTATCTGTAAGATCACAGTAGCATAGCACTATACAAGAACATGGATCTATAATCATAAACAATCTAGGATCAAATGTAAATTGACCATACAAATGCAGCAAACATAAATGACACAAGAGTATGGAGGAAAACTTGAATAACCTTTATTGATAAACAAGAAAGAGCCAAGGGGAGTTACAACCAGTTGTTCTGACCCAGCATCATCCTCTCAGCAAGGAAGTCCCTCTTCACCTCATAAAAAGCTTAGATCACCCAACAATCTGATGTTTTATCTCAAGAAACCAACAACAATTCCTTACAATATGCAAAATTCCAGCCTCTGGATCTCTGGGATGAGGGATCCATATATAGATATCTGTAAGGGAGATGAATCAGCTTGCGACTTGATTAGTGTCTTCCCTCTAATAGTTCTTGCTTCCACTTGGAGATTGATGATCTCTTACTCATCCTTGGTCGAATTGAGAGAGGCAAGTGTCACAGGAGAAGTTTCTAGAAGCTTCCATTGCCTCTCCACCTCGCAGAATGACACTGCCATTTGTCATTTCTCGCCCATCGCACCCCATAGAAGGGATTTTTGAAATGAAACACACCCACACAGTGTATTTAGGTGAGATGCAATGCACTTAGCCTATGGAGCAGCTGAAATGATCCTGTTTTGACCATTTCTGAGCAGTTTTTCATGGAGAACTTCTGGGAGAAGCTGTAACCAGTTGACCTTGCTCCTTTAGGGGTTAGAACAACAATTTTAGGGACTTTGGAGCCCTTGCTTTATGGACATTTCATGCTTGGGTTTGTAGTGCCCAAAAATGTCTATAACATCATGCCTTCACCCGATAACCAAGACTGTGTGCCTTCACCATGTAGCGCTGCCCAAGGATAGGCGCATTAGAACTACACCTCCTTACTGTGGTTCTTTAACACTTTGCACCTCCACTTGATGATCGAAAGACTTGCATTCGAATGTGATGCCTCATCGCTTCAATCTTCACTTATACTTATAGGGGCGGTAGGGCGAGTTGAGCTGCCCAAGCCGACTCATCCATCGCATGCCAAATGCCCTCTTAACATCGCAAACTTGCCTTCCATTGTTGGTCAGCCAACAATCCATCGCCCAAGTTGCTATGAATACAACGTCGGCCCGTGGGTTATGTAACTCACTCCCCATGCTATAAACGAACCTTCACTCAACCATCCATGTGAATTTTTCCTATGAAACTTCACACATCTTGGTTCAAGCTGCTCGCACTTCGCATGGAGGGAGTCAACCAAACTGCAGTTCCTTACAGTAACGAAGGGATAAGGGAGAGCTAGGAAAACAAGCTGCACGAATGTTCAAAAAGCCAACCTCGGGTCACAACTTAGAATTTTTGATATGGGCTCGTTCGTCTGAGCACGCCCTCACCTGACCCACACGAACGAATTCACATGGATGCCCTCGCCCGACCCGCCCAAACGACCCGACCGAATGAGTTGTCACATATGCCCTCAAACAACCTGCCCGAATGAGTTTACGTGGGCAACCACACGACTGTAACGAAGGGACAAGGGAGAGCCAGGCAAATGAGCTGCACGAACGTGCACAAAGCCAACCTCGGGTCACAACTTAACATTTTTGATCTGGGCTCATTCATTCGGGTGCCCTCACCTGACCTGCCCGAACGAGTTTACATAGACACCCTTGCCCAACCCACCTGTACGAGTTAGATGGATGCCACCGACACGCCCAAACGAGTTGACATGGATGACTTCAAATGACCCGCCCGAACGAGTTTACATGGGTGCCCACACGACCGAAATGGAGGGACAAGGGAGATTCAATCAAACAAGCTGCACAAACGTTCATAAAGGCCACCCTAAGTCACAACTTAGCATTTTTGATATGGGCTCGTGTGCCCGGGTGTGCCCTCACCCAAACCGCCTGAACGAGTTTACACGGACGCCCTCGCCTAACCCCCAATAAACAAGTTTACACGGACGCCCTCGCCCGACCCGCCTGAATGAGTTTACATGGACACCCTCGCCCGACCCACCCGAACGAGTTTACACGAATGCCCTCGCCCGACCTGCCCGAGCAAGTTTACACTGACGCCCTCGCCCAACCCACCTGAACAATTTGCCTGAACGATTTTACACAAACGCCCTCGCCCGACCCACCCAAACTAGTTTACACAAACACCCTCGCCCGACCCACTAGAATGAGTTTACACGGATGCCCTCACCCGACGTGCCCGGACGCGTTTACATGAACGCCCTCACCCGACCTGCCTAAATGTGTTTACACAGATGCCCTCACCCGACCAGCCTGACCTACCTGAATGAGTTTACACGGACGCCCTCGCCCGACTTGCCTGACTACCTAAATGAGTTTACACAGAGACCCTTGCCTGACCCACCCGAATAAGTTAACATGGACACCCTTAAACGACCCACCCGAATGAATTTACACGGACACCCTCAAATGACCCTCCCGAACGAGTTTACATGGGCACCCACACGACCAAAACGAAGCCACAAGGGAGGGTCGGGAAAACAAGCTGCATGAATACGCACACAGCACCAAGGATCACAACTTATCATTTTTGATATGGGCTCGTGTGCCTGGGTCCGAACTGAATGACCCAACCAAACGAGTTTACACGAAATTCCTCAAATGACCCGCCCGAATGAGTTTACACAAACGCCCTAAAATGACCCGCCCGAACAACCCGCCCAAACGAGTTTACACGGATGCCCGCAAACGACCCGCCCGAATGAGTTTACATAGACGCCCTCAAATGACCCGCCCAAACAAGTTTATACAGATGTCCTCAAACTTCCCGCCCGAACGAGTTTACACTGACGCCCTCGAAAAAGCTACCTGAACAAGTTTACGCGGACACCCTCAAACAACCCGCTCAGACAAGTTTACATGGATGCCCTCAAACGACCCCCCCGAACGAGTTTATGTGGGTGCCCACACTACCAAAACGAAGGCAAAAGGGAGATCTGGGAAAACGAGCTACAAGAACGTGCATAAAGCCCACCCCAGGTCACAACTTAGCATTTTTGATACGGTCTCCTGTGCCCGGGTGCCCTCACACTGAACGACATGACCAAACGAGTTTACGCAGGCACCCTCAAACGAACCTCCCGAAAGATTTTACATGGCAAATGACTCGCCTGAAAGAGTTTACATGGAAAACGACCTGCCTGAGCGAGTTTACACAGGCACCCTCAACCGACCCACCGGAACGAGTTTACACGGGCGACCTCAAACGACTCGCCCAAATGAGTTTACACGGGTGCCATCAAACGACCCACCCGAATGAGTTTACATGGCAAATGACCCACCCGAACGAGTGTTTACATAGCAAACGACCCGCACAAACGAGTTTACATGGGCTCTAACACACGACCAAGATGAAGGCACAAGGGAGAGTCAGGGAAACGGGAACCATGATCGTGCAAAAATTCCACCGCCGGTAACAACTTAGCATTTTTTATATGACCACATGTGCCCTGGGTTCCCTCACACGACACGAAACGACCCGACCCGACCTGACCTGACATGCCCCAATGCATTTGCACGTGCACCCACACACGACACGTCCCGACCCGCCCGAACGAAATTTAGGGTTTCCATGTGTTATAGACATTTTTATGCCTTACATCACTGAGCATGAAATGTCAATAATCAAGGGATCCAAAGTCCCTAAACATGTTGTTCCTACCCCTAGAGGAACAAGGCCATCAAACCACATCAATTCACTGAAGTTCTCCACCTGAAAACACTCAAAAACAGGCCAATTCTGGATCATGTCAACTGCTCCACTGAGCATCTACACTGAATGTCAACTGCTCCACTGTCTACCTGCGTTGAATGTCAACTGCAACAAAGGCTACCTACGCTGAGCGTAACTGGACAAGTGGCAGGCTCATTTCTCAATGTGTCAATGCCCAGGAAGCTTCCAAAATGACACTTGGATCAGGGAATTCGACTGGTGATGAGTAAGAGGTTCCAAATCTCCAAGTGGAAGCAAGAACCTCCAAGTGGACTCAAGAACTGAGAGAGGGAGAGGACACTAGTCACTTCTCAAGCTGACTCATCCTCTTCCCAAAACTCCTATATATAGATCTCTCCTCAATGAGATCAGGAGGCTAGAATGTTGTGATTGCAAAGAATTGCTATTGGTTTGTGGTTAGATCATTGGGTGTTTATGCTTTGAAAGGGGCTGAAGAAGGAATTCCATTCTGCTGGGAAGGAGATGCTGGGTTGGAACCCTATGGGTTGTATCTCTTCCTAAACCTTGTTTATCAATCAATAAAGCTTCTTGGTTCTTTCC
The DNA here is from genome assembly GCA_031772625.1 of Pinus tabuliformis. Lineage (NCBI taxonomy): Eukaryota > Viridiplantae > Streptophyta > Pinopsida > Pinales > Pinaceae > Pinus > Pinus tabuliformis. The sequence goes on along the minus strand of CM062805.1, from coordinate 804,789,672 downwards.
TATATGCTGGTGTTTATTGTATGATTTGCATTAGTGTATTTGATTTACTTCTAATCCTGAATCATTTATGAATATGTATATTTGCCTTTGTGTTGTTTCCTTCTCTTGTCGCAAGTAGCTGTTCTCTTGTCACAGGTAGCTGTTCTCTTGTGATCTCGTGGGAATCAAGTAGCTGTTCTCTGGAGCAAGCGAGGAGGCGAGTAGCTATGGACACCCAAAGAGGAGAGGATCTAGATCGAGGGACAACTGGAAGATAACGGTAAGTCTACCAATCTCCTCTCTTTCATATTTCATAAAGGAAGAAACCGAAGTAGATGTATTCATTTGTTGCTAAGGTACTATCACACCTTAGGTGGATAGGATCGTCCCGCATAGGCATTTTTCCCCACAACACCATGGGCGCACGACCCAAACAAAATTTGGGATTTCCGTGGGTACACGACCCGAACAAAGGCACGAGGGAGTGTCAGGAAAACGGGCCACACGAACATGAAAAAGACACATGGGCAATCACAACTTAGCATTTTTGGCACAGCCACATGTGCCCGGCTCCCACACATGGCATGACATGACCCAACCGGCCTTGGGCGAGCCGACCTGACCCGCCCAAACATGTTTGCACACAACACGACACGACCCAACCCGAACAAAATTTTGGGTTTCCTTGTATGCACAACTCGAATGAAATTTGAGGTTTCCATGGGTGCACGACCCAAACGAAGGCACAAGGGAGCGTCGGGCAAATGGGCTACACGAATGTGTAGAAGGCACATGGGAATCATGACTTAGCTTTTCTGGCACTGCCACATGTGCCCGAGCACCCACTCACAACACGACCCGACCCACCTGAACGAAATTTGGGGTTTCCATGGTTGCATGACCTGAACGAAGGCACAATGGAGCATCGAGCAAAGGGGTCGTACGAACGTGCAGAAGGCACATGGGCGGTCACGTCTTAGCAATTTTTGCATGGCCACATGTTCCCGACCACCCACACACGACAGGCACGACCCAACCTGACTCACCCAAATGCATTTGCACGGGCACCCACACACAACACGACTCGACTCGCCCGAACGAAATTTGGGGTTTCCATGTGTGCACGACCCAAAAAAAAATTGGGGTTTCCATGGGTGCACGACCCAAACGAACGCCTGAGGGAGCATCGGGAAAACGGGCCGCACGAACATGTAGAAGACACACGGGCAGTGACGACTTAGAATTTTTGGCATGACCACGTCTACCTAGGTACCCACACACGGCACCAAATTACCCAACCCACCCTAGGTGAGCCAACCTGACCTGCCCAAACAAAATTTGGGGTTTCCATGGGTGCATGACCCAAAAAAAGGAACTAGGGAGTGTTGGGAAAACAGGCTGCACGAACATGCAGAAGGCACACGGACGGTCACGACTTAGCATTTTCGGCACGCCCACGTGTGCCCGGGAACCCACACATGGCACGGCATGGGATGAACCAGCCCGCCCGAAGGAAATTTGGGGTTTGAATGGGCACATGACCCGAACGAAGGCATGAGGGTAGGAATATCTTTGACTCTAATACATAAATATACATGGTGTAACATGCCCTTAAGGTCATCAACATTTTCTTTTGACTCTTTATAACACTTTAACATGTGCTAGGCCTATTTCAATGAGCAAGAAACTCAATGATAAATATAATATATATTTTCTTGAATAAATACAAATATCAAAAGTACATTTATGAAGACCGAACCCAGTTACACTTTCTTCAACACCCCCTCTTAACTAGGGATGTATTCATAAATCATTACAAGGTGTTTGGCTATTTTTCAATCTTGAATAATTCACATAATAGAAACCGGATTGGCATCCCATCTGTTATAGCATCATATTAGCCAAAATTGTTCATAGCAAGGCCTTGACTAACAGCTTTATCTCTCATAAGATCATAGCATAATGTTGCCAAGGCCAATGTCTTATAAACACCTTAGTCATTGTCTCTAAAGGTACATACCCACCCAGGTGTTCTGTGAGTATGGCCTTCTAGGACAATTCTTGTCTTGGGTTCCTAGCCCTCAAAGAATATCGCTCCTCTTGCCTACTCTTGTCTTGAATTCCCTACACATCCTCAAATAGCATCAGATGCTAGATGATTACCCAATCCTCCCATTCTTTCTTGCCAAGTGAAGACAAGAATGTTGTGTCTATCTCTTCCCCTTGATTGAGGAAGACATGCCTAAGTTTCTTCTGACAAGGAACTTACCCAAGCTCCTTTGTAGTTGGGAACTTGTTATAACTCCCTCTTAGCTAGGGACTTGTCTATTCATCAACAACGTCTTCTTCATGGGTCCTTCAACTACTTGATCTCCTTCTTTCCTTCGATGTCATGAAGTCTTTGCTTGAACTTCTTCTTGGCACAGTACCGGCCATCGATCACTTTCCCTCCTGGTTTTTCATGTCATTTCTCCCTCCATGGAAAGTGGCCTTCTTGATATATATCAGGTCCTTTTTGTCATCTAGCTTCTCCTTTGTCATCTTGTCTATCCTTCATAATCCTTATCACATGGATGCTTAGTTGTACTTGTTTGTTCCCATACTTTGATTCAGTGGTCCTTCATGATTTCATTGTGATATTGCTTCAACATCAAATGGTGCTTTTGTTGGATGGCCTCTTCATCATGACATATTTGTAGAGTTGAATCGGTTATCTGCACCTTACTATCTCCAAGGCCTTCGTAGGTGTCAAGTGTCCTTTATCTTTTTCTTCCTTTGTTAGAGTTGCCATGCCTTCTTTCAAGAGATGTTGAGGAATCTTGTCAAATAGTTATTCTTTGTGACCATGATGTTCTTCACATGCTTGATCTCTTTCTTCATTTTCTTCTTCTTGGATTGATTAGTCAACCACCTTATACTCCTTATGAGAGCACTTCTTCATGTTGACCTTTACTCCATTACAGTACATGCCTCCCAGTGTATCGTTGGCGAAAGAGATCCTTTTATTCTTGATCGTGATTCTAGAACTTTTCCCATGACCCAATCAAAATATATATGATGAAATGACTTAAACTTTGATGCATACATACCTCATCTTGATTATGCTTTTATCATCTCGGCTTTATTTGATAGTTCTCCTCGGTTGGTGTAGCCTTTCTTGCTTCATTTTCTCTCGCCTGTATATCATCCTTTCTTGAATCCCATAAATGGGACCCCCAATGAGAAATCTACCCCCTTTGAAAGAAGGCAGTAAGAAAAGAGGTTGACTTAGTCATAGGAGGATCTTCCTTCCTTTGCTTCTTGTCGTCTTCTTTCACTTCTTGAGTTACATGAGATTCTTACCTTTTTCTCTTGTTGTTGTTGTCCTTCTTAAGTTTAGGACAATCCATTTTGTAGCGTCCATATTCTTGGCATCCAAATCATTGGACTTTGGACATGTAGTTGTCCCAACCAATTTGTTACTTTCCTTGCAAAAAGACACTAAGGTATACTCAGAAGGGGACATATACTTACTTCATAGAGTTTGAGATGTAGTGAACTTACTTTCTTCTTGAAGACTTGATGGCTTGCCTTCTTTAGATCTTGATGTTATTCAAGTTGCTTTCTTCAAATGGACTTACTTGATGACTTGACTCATAGTGCCTTTCATTTTTCAAGATCGTGTAGCTTGATGTAGGTCCCTCTTTGATTTGTTCTTCTTGTAGGTACCTTTATACAAGGCGTTTCTTCTTGCTTTTTAGTCTTCCAAGATGAATGATAGATGGAAAACCTTCTTGTCCTTGATGTGATTGAGACTTCTTGGCTTGATGCTTCAACCTTGTGGATGTTCTTGAGATTCCCTTTCCTTGATGTGTCACCTTAGCTCCGATACCGCATTGAGGAATCTGGGGCAATGGGGCATAGTGGGATTCTTCTAGACTTGATAACAATTTTTGAAGCTCTTTTACAATTTATCTTGTTATCTTAATCTTCTTCTCTTCTTATTAATGCATGTGTGTTTACTTCATCAAACTGGTGCCAAAAACATAAGAACAAGAACACAAGATGTTGGCTCTCTACCAGGTAAAAACTTCTCTCTCTCAGAGAGGAAAACCCTTTCGTAAATTTCTCTTATTGGTCATTGCAAAGCCCTAGACCCTTGACAATAATATCCTCCAAGCACAAGTCAAGTCCTTCCTCCTCTCTGCACTTTGTTTCTTCAGCACTTCATTCCCCGGCACTGTGTCCTTCTTTCAACTTTTGATAGTCCTTGGTGGACTAGCTCTAGAAGAGACTCCAACCTTTGATCCTTAGCAAGATCCTTTACCAATGAAGAAACCTTCATTCTCTTGACCAACCGAGCCTTTTTCTTGATGAGAGGTTGCAGACTCAATGTACAGCAAGTTTACTACACCTGGGGTGATTTCCATGATGACGAGACATGGAAACCCCAAATTTCCCACACTTGGGAGGCTTTCGACAAGGCAGGACATGGTATCCCCTGGTTCCCCGCAATTTGGTGACTTTTGTCAAGGAGGGACTAGGATACCCCATGTCACACTCCTATCCTAGTGGTAGTATTTCAACTACACATAAGTGGGTCTGGAACTGCCATACTTTTTCCTTTTACCAATACTTGAGTACACGATCTACGCCTACTTCAACACTCAGTCAATTTTCCAATAAGTGTTCTTAACAATGCAACGAAAATAACTTACCTTAAATTTATCTTTGTTATGGAACCAACTCAAGAAAATATAGAAAATATAGATCAACGTCTTAGAATTCAGCCTCTTCGAGGGGGAAACCTCCTTTACATTACATAAATGAACAATTCTTCGATGATACAAATGAAAAGACCTCCTTTCTATATATAAGAGTCTAAGGGGTCATAACATAATTAGAGCCGATATAACAATAATAATGTAAGGGCACAATAATAACAATAGTGGGCTTCTATGAGGCACAATAGTAACAATATGGGCACTACATGGGTACATCAATATAATAAGTGGGTTTTACTAATAACAATAAGGGGTTACACTAGTAGTATAGGGGCCTAACATGCCCCTCTCCTTCAAAAAGCATTGTCCTCAATGCTTGAGTAGTTCTTGATGCTTTTGTATAAAATTCTTGTCCTCCCATGTGGAATCTTCAGTGGGCAAGTTCTTCCACTTGATGAGATACTCTGAAATTGATCGATTTCGTAGCTGTCAGGTTTTTTCTCTGTGACTGCACCAGGTTCCAATATGATTTTTCCTTCCTCTTCAATTTTTGGCAATATTGTTTGAATTGGGATATTTTGCAACTTTTGAATAAGTGGCCATACTTCTTCGTCCTTCTTCCATTCATCCCTTGCTTCATTTATCCAATCTGGTTGGATAATAGAAATAGCACAAAACAATGCTTCCACATCCTCATCCTTGAAGAGTCTTCCCATTTGGTAAGGTCGCCATTTTTTAAGTGCATGTAGTGTAGAGCCTCTATTCTACACCTACTTGTCTACCATTTTCCTCAGTTTTTCCTTATCTTTCCTTCACTTTTGCCTCATTTTCACCATAAAACCACCCAGATCATTACAGTAAGTGTCAATAAGCATGATCAAGCAAGTTTTGCTAATGGATGACTATTTGTTTAGATTTTGACTTACTTGCAGGAATCCCGCAGCTATCTGATGATCCCGCAGCTATCTGAAGATCCTGCAGCCTTTTTGTTAAACACAATGATCCACGTGTCGGTTTGCTAGATGAGCCACATGGGCACTCAGGTATCAACGTGCTCGAGGTTCCTGTCCCATTGTTCCAGCCATCCACGTCATCTTCACCCATGGTCAAAGCTGGTTAAGTTACGGTCAACTCAAGGCTGTTTAAACGGTGATTGAGAGCTGTTTGGTCACGTCATCTTAAATGGTGATTTGTCCATGATCTACAGGTGGCAGGGGACGCAATCCAACATGGGATTTATTATCCATGACGACAGAACCACTAAACTCGTCCACGCAGCCGTGATGTGTCAAGGGACCATAAATACGCATGACTGTTTATTGTTTTTCTGTTAATTAGCTGTACGAGTAGGCTATCTTAGAAACCTCTATAAATAGCTGCGTCTGTGTACGCTCATTAGACTTTTATCAGTTGTAATTTCTGAACTTGTGTTAAATTTAAGAGCTTTGTGAACTCTGTTTTCTAGTGCTATTCCAGCACATTGTTTGTATACTTTTTGCAAATGGAGGAATAGACATAGCACCGTTTTGAAGTTTCCAGATCTCTGAGTTTTCTTGTGGCTGAATGAACAGAGGGCCCCTGCTCATCTCAGCCTTTGTAAAGTATTTTATGTGCAGTATTTCGTTATTTTCTTATTTATTTCCTTAAGCATGTATAGTTTCATTTACTTGTTTTCCTTTCTTTCAAGCTGATCAGTGTTATTTCTTTGCAGGTTTCTTTTAGCCCGGGATTTTTTTTTTTTATATGTGTGTGTTTGCTTTACAGCTAATGGTATTTGAAGTTGACAATTCAAGTGCTGCCTTTGTCTTTATAGTTGATTTTTAATCTTATTTCTCAAAGAGCTGTTAACATACATGAATGATCTTCATCATAAACTATTATCTTTTAAGATCAGAATATCACTAATTTGCAGCTAGTTTGAGTGCTTTTTGGACTGTTCTTTCACTACTTTCTATCCGTGCTTTACACAGTACATGTGCTTTGAAGCATCGAGTTAGAAAGAGCAAATCATCACCACTAGTCTTTAAAGTAGAAGTTTTGATTTTAAGTGCTTATTAGACTATTTCTCTCACTACTTTCTAATCATACTTTGCATAGTACATATGGCTGAAGTAGAGAATTAGAAATAGCAAATCATTATCATTAGTCTTTCAAGCATATTTTTCTCACTTTTCTAATTCCACTTAAGCTACTTTCTATCCGTGCTTTACACAGTACATGTGCTTTGAAGCATCGAGTTAGAGAGAGATAATCTTTATTCTTGGGTTTTAAAAGTGACTCTCTTTTCTTTTATTAGCAGCAACTTGAACGGTGTCTAGTGCCATTGGTAGTGGTCATTTGCTTTCAAGTTTATTTCAAGTCATTTCAGTTCACTTATTCTTTTCAAGCATTTCCTTTCAAGCAAGTAGTTAGAGATCACTCAACACACACTTTCACCCATTTAGGATTCACTCTACACACACACCATCACTCACTTGTTTATAAATTCTCACTCCATCTTAGGAACATAATTAACCACAACAACACCCCCAACGATAAGAAAAACTCTAAGAGGTTACTTAAGTACATATAGTACACCCTCACTTCATCAGCTTACGAGCCCCGGGTTGACAATAAATACTAGCAATTTAGATCACACTAAATTGACTAAACATTTTGGCGCCGTTGCCGGGGAAGTGAAATTAAGTAGCCATATTCTTAGAAAAAAAAAAAAAAAAATTCAAGGAAAGAAGTTAATAGCCTATCTAAGTATGCTCTCCTCTTGCACTTTAGAGTGATCTGGAGGATCAGAAAGGAGAAAGTTATTAATTTAGTAGTCTCTTGAGTATGCTCTCTTCTTGCACCTAGAGTGAACTGGAAGATCAGAAAAAGAACTATTAACTTGACTTGAAGATAAAATAAAAAATGACATGCATAGAGCTAGAGATTCTAGGGGAAGGTTTTTAGCTAGAGCTCGAAGTTCAATTTTTACAAGTCCATCTGCTTCAAGAGATAGACAAGAGACACCTCCCTTATCTCCAACCGAAACTCCTAGTCCTGAAATTCAAGAGCCAAGAGTCGACTCTCCTATACCTTCTATTGAGTTTGAACTAGGAGGAGACTCTTCTCTTTCTCCTACAAGAAAACCAATTGTAATTGAGGAAATAGACTCACCTGAGGAGGAAGGAGAAATCTCTTCTCATTCACCCTTTGTAGAAGAACCAGAAGATTTTGAAATCCCTAGGAGAATCATCATGGCAGAGGAAGAAGGAGGTGGTAGAGGTAGAGGTAGAGGAGGAGGAGGAAATAACAATAATAATGGAGGAGGTAGAGGTCCCATAGGAGGAAATAGAGACGGGGATAATTCATTTGGGTTTCCCATTGTTAATGAGGATTCCCGAGCCACCATGAAAAACATATCACCATCCGTCCTCCCAAATTTTCATGGATTAAGAACTGAGGACCCTGAAACATTCTTGTTTGAATTTGAAGTTGTGTGTCGAACCTATGACTATCTGGATGATACTCAGAAACTCAAACTGTTCCCATCAACATTAAAAGATCAAGCTTTGAAATGGTTCATGGGGTTACTTACTCAATCCATTAGGACCTGGGATGAAATGAAACAGACCTTTTTGGATAGGTATTTGGACTATTGTATGCCTACTAATCATAAGGATGAGGTTTTTAAAATGATGCAAAAAGAAGATGAGAGCTTAGAAGATTTGCTTGAAAGGTTTCAATATAACTTAAAAAGAGCAAAGATGAGCAGCCTGGATGAAGAGACCTTAAAAGCCCTCTTATTAAAAGCCATTAGGGATGAATGGATAGATATCTTAAACATGATGGGGAAAGGGGATATCTCTCAACTTTCTCTCAATGATATAGCAGAACTTTGTATCCATCTCTCAAGGGGCAAATCAAAAACTCAAAAAGGGCCTAGAGATCCTTCTCTCCTTAGGGCAAATAAATCTGCAACAGGATCCGTGAGTAGGGCTGAAATTGGTAATATGCTAGATGAATTTAAAACTGACATCTTAGGGAGTCTTAGTGAACAAATTGATACCCTTAAGATTCAGAACAAACAAAAAGCAGAAGCCGAGGCTATGACCATTTTTTGCCCGAAGTGTAGAAAGAAGCATGCTTTAAGGGAATGTCCCTTGGAAGCAAATGTTGTAGAAACATGTGTCATTTGCTCAGAAACTCATGAGACCAAGGAATGTCCTTCAATCCCTGGCCTCAAAGCAGTCTTTCAAGAAGATCCAAGTACACTTGAATCTCTCTGTTTCGTTGCAAGGAGACCTTGGCAAGGACAACAAAATCAAGGGTTTAACAACTCTATGAATTCTCAATCCCAACCAACTTGGAATCCTTGGCAACAACCTTGGCCTCAACCACAAAATCCTTTCCAAGCATGGTTGCAAAGCATGCAAATGCAAAATCCTTATGGGAGATTTGCCCAATTCTATCAATACCCTCAATTTCAAAATCAGCAAGCTCCCCAACTTCCAAATCAAGGTCAACAATTGTCATTACCATTCCCTCAACAACAACAACCTCCTCCACAAAATCAAAATTCTCAACTCTTGTTACAATCTCAACAGAGGCCAAATCAACTTCCCTCTCAACCTCAACCAAACCCCAATAATAGGAATCCTCAAAGTGCTTATGTGATGGAAGGTCAACCACTCATGGAAGGTCAACCATTCCCTACCTATATGGTTGTTCCTCTCAATGAGGTCCAACTCAGATCAGGTAGAATCCTAGACCAACCTTCTACAAGTGCTCAACAACCAAGCATTTCTGAGGAAGAATCTCTCAAAGCCAATAAGGGTTCTGAAGTATCCCTTCAAAACCCAAGCATTAAAGAAAAAGAAAAAGAATCAACTCCCTTAGTAGAGCAACCCACATCTTCAGCTATTCCTCCTTTTCCTGAAAGATTGCAAATTGATAAAGGAGTGGAGAAGCAGATTTGGTTGCCTGACTATAGCTTTCTAGATGAATTGAAAAATGTCTGTATCAAGATTCCCTTGTTAACAGCCATTAAGGAGATTCCCATTCTAGCAAAGACAATAAAGGAGATGAGTTTGAAAAAAACAATAAAAAGAACCAGAGATACCAAAAGGATACATCTAGTTGGAAAAATTGCAGACATTATGATGGGTAAAATTACCATGCAAAAATATGTAGATCCCGGTAGCCCTATTGTTAAAACTCATATTAATGGGGTTGAAATCCCAAATACCTTGATTGACTTAGGAGCCGCTATCAACATTATGAGTAGACAGACCATGGATCAGTTAAAACTTCCTAACCTTCTCTTTACACCTACTTTGTTGCAACTTGCAGATAGATCAATCATTAAGCCTGATGGTGTATTAGAAGACATTCCTGTCTCTCTAGATTCTTGGGAATATCCAGTTGATTTTATGATTTTAACTCCCAAGAACAATCTAGGAGGACATCCTCTTATTTTAGGAAGACCTTGGCTGGCCACAGCTGATGCTTTCATAAGTTGTAGGTCTGGGGACATGTACATATCAGATGGTAATTCTACCAAGAAATTCAACTTGTATCCTCCCGCAAAGGCAATAACAGAAATAGGAGAAGATGAGTGGATTGATGATGAGGATACTCTTCAACCTGTTCTAACCATCTCTGAGATCAGTGAGGACAGTCAAATTCTAAATACATTAGAAAATTTTGAGATACCTTTAGAATATGACTCTTCACAGTTTCAGTTAGATGCAGATATTGAATATCTCTCCTCTAGACAGATGTCTCTCTTCTCAATGGAAGAGTTTGGTAGTTCTACAGTTGAAATCTTTCCAGGAAGAACATTGAACATTAACAAAAACTTGGAAAGACTACAACAAGAAGAATTAACTAAACTGTTGCAAAAACATTCCACTGCCTTTGCATGGGAATACACTGACATGAAAGGAATCGACCCTAAGACTTGTATTCATCACATTTATATTGAAGAAAACAGCAGACCTATTAGGCAGCCACAAAGACGGATGAATCCAAATCTTAGGGAAATTGTGAAAGAAGAACTTCAGAAATTGCTCAAGGTAAACTTCATTTACCCCATTTCAGATAGCCAATGGGTTTCTCCCTTGGTTATAGTGCCCAAAAAGAATGGTAAATGGAGAGTTTGCATTGACTATCGAGAATTGAACAAGGCAACCTTAAAGGATCATTTTCCTCTACCTTTTATTGATCAGGTACTAGACACTTTAGCAGGTAAAAAGTATTTCTCATTCTTGGATGGTTTTAGTGGTTACAATCAGATTCAGGTAGCACCTGAAGATCAAGACAAAACCACCTTTACTTGTCCTTGGGGAACTTTTGCCTACCGAGTACTCCCTTTTGGATTGTGCAATGCACCCGCTACATTTCAAAGGGCTGTACTAGGAATCTTTTCAGATCTGATTCATGATTGTGTAGAGGTATACATGGACGATTTCACAGTCTATGGTAATACATTTGAAGAAGCTTTGGCAAATTTGGAAAAAGTACTGGTAAGATGTAAGGAAACAAATCTTTCTTTAAGTCATGAAAAGTGTTTTATGATGTTTACTGAAGGGATTGTTTTAGGACATCATATTTCAGGAGATGGAATCAAAGTTGATAAATCTAAAGTCGAAGTCATCTCTAAGTTACCTATTCCTAACTGCCAAAAGGATGTTAGAAGTTTTCTTGGATTTACTGGTTATTATAGGAGATTTATTGAAAACTTCACTAAGATAGCATCCCCTCTTTTCAAACTCCTTACTAAAGATTGTGAATTTAAGTGGGATCCTGAATGTCAATCTGCCTTTGAAGCCTTAAAGACTAGAATATCTGAAGCACCCATTCTAAGGGGTCCAAATTGGAAACTCCCTTTTCACATTTCTACTGATGCTTCAGATACAGCTTTAGGAGCTGTTTTGGGACAAAAGGATTTGATCCCTTATGCCATTTATTACACAAGTAAGAATTTGACTCCTACTGAGTTAAATTACACTGTTACTGAAAAGGAATTTCTAGCCGTTGTTCATGCGATAAACAAGTTTAGACACTACATAACCGGCTATGAAACCTTTGTCCACACTGATCACTCTGCCATTAGATACCTCATGAACAAACCAGTCACTAATGGTAGAGTTACAAGATGGCTTTTGCTTTTACAAGAATTCAACATAACTGTGTTAGATCGACCAGGTAAACAGAACACAGTAGCTGACTTCTTGTCTAGAATCCAAAACACTAATGAGGACTCTCCTGTAGAGGATAAATTTCCAGATGAGTATTTGTTTGCAGTAACTACCAAAACCCCTTGGTATGCTGATATTGCTAATTATTTAGTTACTGGAAAGTTACCTTTACATTTATTTCCTAATGAGAAAAGGAGAATCATTCAGGATAGTTCACATTATTCTTGGATTTCTAATGAATTGTTCAGAACAGGGCCAGATTTGATGATCAGAAGATGTGTACGGGAGGATGAAATGCCTGACATCCTTAAGGCATGTCATGACGAACCTTGTGGCGGTCATTTTTCTGATAAGAGGACTGCCTATAAAATCCTTTCATCAGGATATTATTGGCCTTCTCTCTTTAAGGATGCGAAGCAATATGTTAAAAGGTGTGACAGTTGTCAGAGAATTGGGAGACCAACTCTTTCAAATGAAATGCCACTACAGCCACAGGTATGCATCGAACCTTTCGAGAAATGGGCTCTAGATTTTGTTGGACCAATTAATCCGCCATCCAAGCAAAATAGATATATATTGGTTTGTACTGACTATGTTACCAAGTGGGTAGAAGCTATAGCATTAACTTCTGCTACTGAAAATTCAGTTGTTCAATTTCTTTTCAAGGATATTTTCACTCGTTTTGGTGTCCCAAGAGAAATTGTAACAGATCAGGGAAGCCAATTTACATCAAGGATGATAGAGAAGCTGATGGAGGAATATAAAATCAAGCATAGAACATCTACTCCATACCATCCGCAAGCGAATGGTCAAGTAGAATCTACAAATAAAGTTCTTGAAAGCATCATCACAAAGACTGTTCATCTTCGTAGAAGAGATTGGGCAGAAAGGCTTCCTGAAGCCTTATGGGCCTATAGAACTACATGGAGGAACACCACAGGACATTCTCCCTATGAACTTGTTTATGGGAAGGAAGTCCTGTTCCCCATTGAGTTCCAAATCAAGACCTTCAAGACAGCAGTTCAATTGGGGATGAGCTTATCAGAAGCCCAGAAGCACAGAATGGACCAGTTAAATGAACTAGATGAAATGAGACAAGATGCAATTCTAAGAACCGATCTAGTTCAGCACCAAAGAAGCAAATGGCATGATCGACATATCAAAGAAAAGAAGTTTCAAAAGGGTGATTGGGCACTCTTGTTTGATTCAAAATTTAAGGACTTCAAAGGAAAATTTCAAACTCATTGGCTTGGGCCATATGAGATTGATGAAGTCTTTAATAATGGAGCAGTTAGAGTGAAGACTATTGATGAACTTCAAACTCCCTTTATTGTGAATGGCCACCGGTTAAAAGTCTACCACAAGCCACTCTCAAAAGAGGAGTTTGTTAAGTTATTCCAAGGCGATTCTGAAATGAGGCTGGTGGAGAAGAATTCTTCTCCTCCATCAGCCTAATCTCTGTTTCTTTCAATATCAATAAAAAAAAAAAGAAAAAAAAAAGAAAAAAAGAAAAAGAAAAAAAAGAGAAAAAAATGAATAAATGTATGAGCCTGAAAACCAATCTCTGATTGGCAGTCTCATGCAGAAAACATAAGGTGAAAATCAGGGTCACCTGACACCTCATGTTTTCCATCTCTCTCTCTCTCTTTCATCTCATTCCATTTATTCTATCTCACCATTTCCTTCCATCTCACCATCCTCACTCCACTTCACTGCTTTCCACCCACTCATTCATTCATTCATTCCATCTCATTTCATTAATAAAGTTTTTTTAGGCAACTAAAGTATTTTATGCAGCTGGAAGACTTCATTACAGTTCCTGCAGCTATTTAACAATTCTGCAGCTGTTTAACCTTCCTGCAGCCTTCTGCACCTGCACAAGAAACACAGTTTGTCTGAAGAAAATATTTACAGTTCAAAATCATCAAAGACAAGGAGGAAAGATCATGTGCTAGCAATAAAGTTAACAAAAGGTTAGTAGCAAATCATCAGAAGCCAAATCAAATGCGGATCCGAGGTATGTTTAAAACTCTAAACCTATGGTTATTTCATTATGCGGAATTTTCTGGGTTATGTTTTGTTGGCCACTAATCGTAATGATTACCCATTTTCTTTTCCCATGCGACCACAAATCTACGAATCCTCCACGTCTACCAGCTCATAATAACCACGATTTTTGAAATCACATATGGTTGTTTCTGTCATTAAGGTCTCGTACCCTAATGACGTAACCTACCGTATTACGTCTCTCAGTTCTCGTCCCGCAGCCATGTGTCAATCCACAGCCGGAATCGGAGAATATAGCCGTTCCATTCATCATTTCGAAACTCTCTATGCTCATAACACTCCATTCCTCGCTATCATCTCCCTTATTCCGTTTCACTCACTACGATTACCACCATAAACCATCCTCTGTTTTCCCTCTGCCGTATACCCAGTAAACCTGTGATACAGTCGTATTACGACTGTTAATCACCGTTTCACTGTGTCCACGCTGTTATCCTCCGCTTAACTCTAATTCAAGACGTGAATTCTCGGTGTCTGAGGCTGTTGATGCACCGTATACCCTCTGTTCCACAAAGTCTGAACAGGAACCGAGGAGTTACTGTGTAAAGTGACGGGGTTACTGTGTAAGGTCACCATCAAATTCGTGTTTTAAACAGAGCTGAGGAGTCGATGGGAAAGCTTTTAAGGGCTGAACCAGAAGGTTCGAAATTCTTGGAGGCATACCCTCAGGTTGAGGAAGCATTACAAAAAGCTAATTGGCTACAGTGCATCAGGAAGTTCAAGGGCTACCACAAAGAAGTAACAAAAACCTTTGCAAGGTCATTCCAGGATAAAAACAGTCAAGTAGAGGTGGGTGATTTAACATTTGCAGTCAGTGAAGGAAGCATAGCAAGGGCTACATCTCTTCCACAAACCGGTGAGCGTTGGTTCAAAAACCGGGCAGTCCAGGATCAACAATGGAAACGGATTTTTAAAAACCCAGGTATGAATACAAGTGTTTTCACCAAAGGAATCCCTATCTCTCATGTTAAAGAAGAATGGAAAGTTCTACTGTTATTAGTGCAAAAGTTTTTTACATGCGAAGGGAGATTTGGGGTTTTATACGTCTATCATGGGAAAATTATGCAGCAATTTCAAGGAGAACATGATATAAATCTTCCCTACTTCCTATTCCAAAGCCTTAGGAAGATGTGTTCCATGGCTCAAAAGAATCCACGAAACATAGAAGCTTACCTCTGTCACCATAGTCTTGTCAAGTTATTGATAGAAGAACAATTAAAAGAAAAACAAGACACATGGGAGAAATTCCTTGTAAGGAATCATTTTGAAGAACCGGGAGAATCTTCTATACCTAGGAAAAGCAGAAGGAAGAGAAAAGGAAGTATCTCTGAGACTGTTCAAGAACAAACTGTAGAGGAAATAGAAGTATATCATCCTGAACCTGAGATTGAACCCACTGAAGACAGTGCTCAAGAGGTCATCTCAGAAACCCTCGCTGAACTTGCCAAGGAAGCTACCAAGAAGAGAAGAGAAGACAAAAAGAAACAAAAACAAGACAAGGGAAAATCTATAATCCAAGAAACTGATCAGACCCCAGAGCATTCTAGTGATGAAGAAAGAGATAACCAGCCCTTAGCACAAAGGGTAGCTAAACTCCATGAGAAAACTGCCCTCTCTGAGAAAGTAAAGGTTCAAAAACCAAGGGAAAAGGCACAAAAAGAAACACAGAGTGCTGCCACTGTAAGAAGGAGTAGTAGATTGCAGAATAAAAGGAAAGCCACAAAGACACTCTTCGTTGATCTGAGCACACCTGAGAAGGGTGCTACAAAAACAGACCTTGAGGATAGTCCACAACGTGAGGCAGCTACTCCTCCAAGGGAGGACAGTCCATTTCAGCCGGAGTTTGAAACTGAAATTGAGCATACACCCAGTCCAAGAAAATCACCAATGATTGATCCAGCGCAGCAAGAAGCATACAACTATTTTGAAACATTGGAGCAGAACACTGCTGGCCCAAGTAATGTCATACCTCATGAGCATCAAATAGACTTACTCAAACAAGAAATCTATGAACTTGAGGTGCTAAACCGTCACATAAAACAGAGAAATGAAGAAATGAAGCAGCAAGCTGATATTGCCAAAGCAATCCAAGATAACACCTTTCTTCACATGAGCATGTGGCAGAAGAAACACAGCAGACTCAAGAAGAGATGTAGAAGGCTGAACAAAGCCTTAATCAATTTGAAATTCAGATGCATGTTCAAGAGGCCAAAGGTTAATGTTTCTACACAAAGGAAGAGAAGGAGATTGGATGTCCTAGCTGAGGCATCCCAGCAGATGGACTGAATTGTGTTTTCATTGCATGAGGACATGCAATACCCTCGGAGTGGGGGTATGTAGAGCCTCTATTCTACACCTACTTGTCTACCATTTTCCTCAGTTTTTCCTTATCTTTCCTTCACTTTTGCCTCATTTTCACCATAAAACCACCCAGATCATTACAGTAAGTGTCAATAAGCATGATCAAGCAAGTTTTGCTAATGGATGACTATTTGTTTAGATTTTGACTTACTTGCAGGAATCCCGCAGCTATCTGATGATCCCGCAGCTATCTGAAGATCCTGCAGCCTTTTTGTTAAACACAATGATCCACGTGTCGGTTTGCTAGATGAGCCACATGGGCACTCAGGTATCAACGTGCTCGAGGTTCCTGTCCCATTGTTCCAGCCATCCACGTCATCTTCACCCATGGTCAAAGCTGGTTAAGTTACGGTCAACTCAAGGCTGTTTAAACGGTGATTGAGAGCTGTTTGGTCACGTCATCTTAAATGGTGATTTTTCCATGATCTACAGGTGGCAGGGGACGCAATCCAACATGGGATTTATTATCCATGACGACAGAACCACTAAACTCGTCCACGCAGCCGTGATGTGTCAAGGGACCATAAATACGCATGACTGTTTATTGTTTTTCTGTTAATTAGCTGTACGAGTAGGCTATCTTAGAAACCTCTATAAATAGCTGCGTCTGTGTACGCTCATTAGACTTTTATCAGTTGTAATTTCTGAACTTGTGTTAAATTTAAGAGCTTTGTGAACTCTGTTTTCTAGTGCTATTCCAGCACTCTGTTTTGTATACTTTTTGCAAATGGAGGAATAGACATAGCACCGTTTTGAAGTTTCCAGATCTCTGAGTTTTCTTGTGGCTGAATGAACAGAGGGCCCCTGCTCATCTCAGCCTTTGTAAAGTATTTTATGTGCAGTATTTCGTTATTTTCTTATTTATTTCCTTAAGCATGTATAGTTTCATTTACTTGTTTTCCTTTCTTTCAAGCTGATCAGTGTTATTTCTTTGCAGGTTTCTTTTAGCCCGGGATTTATTTTTTTTATATGTGTGTGTTTGCTTTACAGCTAATGGTATTTGAAGTTGACAATTCAAGTGCTGCCTTTGTCTTTATAGTTGATTTTTAATCTTATTTCTCAAAGAGCTGTTAACATACATGAATGATCTTCATCATAAACTATTATCTTTTAAGATCAGAATATCACTAATTTGCAGCTAGTTTGAGTGCTTTTTGGACTTTTCTTTCACTACTTTCTATCCGTGCTTTACACAGTACATGTGCTTTGAAGCATCGAGTTAGAAAGAGCAAATCATCACCACTAGTCTTTAAAGTAGAAGTTTTGATTTTAAGTGCTTATTAGACTATTTCTCTCACTACTTTCTAATCATACTTTGCATAGTACATATGGCTGAAGTAGAGAATTAGAAATAGCAAATCATTATCATTAGTCTTTCAAGCATATTTTTCTCACTTTTCTAATTCCACTTAAGCTACTTTCTATCCGTGCTTTACACAGTACATGTGCTTTGAAGCATCGAGTTAGAGAGAGATAATCTTTATTCTTGGGTTTTAAAAGTGACTCTCTTTTCTTTTATTAGCAGCAACTTGAACGGTGTCTAGTGCCATTGGTAGTGGTCATTTGCTTTCAAGTTTATTTCAAGTCATTTCAGTTCACTTATTCTTTTCAAGCATTTCCTTTCAAGCAAGTAGTTAGAGATCACTCAACACACACTTTCACCCATTTAGGATTCACTCTACACACACACCATCACTCACTTGTTTATAAATTCTCACTCCATCTTAGGAACATAATTAACCACAACAACACCCCCAACGATAAGAAAAACTCTAAGAGGTTACTTAAGTACATATAGTACACCCTCACTTCATCAGCTTACGAGCCCCGGGTTGACAATAAATACTAGCAATTTAGATCACACTAAATTGACTAAACGTGTAGTATTGCCAACATTTCCTTCTCATAAATAGCTTGCTTAAGATGTAGCAGTAAAAATACCCAATCACCTACATCAAAACATTTTTCACTACGATGTTGATCTTCATATTGTTTCATTTGATTTTGCACCGAAGTGGCGTTATCCTTTAAAATTTGGAGAACTTGTTGTTGATGCTCGATGTGATCTTTCACTACTTGAACCTTTTTCTTCTTGGTATGTCCTTCTATCTCTAGAGTTTGAGGAGTGGTAATTTCTTCCAATCCTTTACAATATATAGTCGGATTCATTTCTTGATGCTCGATGTGATCTTTCACTTCTTGAGCATTTTTCTTCTAGATATGTCCTTCTATCTTGATGGTTTGAGGAGTGGTAATTTCAACCAATGAATTACAAGATATGGTTGGATTCATTTCTTCTTTCTCGATGTGATCTTTCACTTCTTGCACCTTTTTCTTCTTGATGTGTCCTTCTATCTTGAGAGTTTGAGGAGTGGTAATTCTTGCCAATGCTTTACAAGATATGGTCTGATTCATTTCTTCTTTCTCTAGGGTGGGGTCCTGGCGTATATCTTATTCTTTTGATGTTTCTTGATCCTTTTCTTCCTCCTCTTCATATTATATGTAAAATAATTTCTTCTCAGCACACTTATGTCCTTTAGTGCATTTGCTATCACAATTGTAACAAAGCCCTTTTTCTCTTTTTTCTTCCAATTGTTGTGGCGTAACCCTTGTAGGTTGTGGAAGGCTAGGAGAAACAACACTTCCATATTTATATTTGTGAGGGGTAGACTTCCTGGTTTTCATAATTTTTCTTTCCACTATGTCACAAAGCCCTTTTACACTTTCCAATTTTGTGGTGTTGCTCTAAAGAAGGTGTTGCTCTTTGTATCCTCATAATGTGTTATCATTTCCTCCATGAAAATTGACCACGTAACAAGTTGTTTACGAGAGCAAAGCCCTTCATACCATAAAAATTGATCTTGTTCTAAATATGAAGATGCAATACATACCTTTTGTAACAGTGGTACACCATGTAGATCAAAATATTGCTCCATCTGAAGTATCCAATTTACCGGATCCTTGCCATCAAACTTCCTCATCTTGCTTTTTCTTGATTTTAGGAGCTCGATCTTGAAACGACTGTAACTTTGTACTTTAGGATCTTTAAGTTCTAAAATTGTGACCTGTGGTAGCCCTCTTTATTCTCTTTTCAATGCCACCAATCTGATCCAAATTGGATTCTCCAAGAAAGAGTTATGTACAATCTCCCAAGATGACCTGATTATAGACCTTTCCAGAAGAGCGAAATTGTATGAAGTGCCACGTGTCACTATTTGGACCTTTGGATATGAAAAATGCATACAAGAAACTACAGTTTATCCTCTTTCTATGCCTTCTTACGAAATTTCAATCTGATCCCCAGAGAAAAGGTTATGACGATTTTCCCTAGGTCACCTATTTGGAATGTAATTCAGAAGTCTGCAAAAAGACAAACTTCCTCAAATCATATCTCCGAAAATGTAGTGCGAAAAGCTCTGAAATTTGGACCCGAGGTTTAGCACGATTTCTTCTCAAATGGGTTTTTTTTGCAACTTTTGAAACGTCGCAGAAAAAAATTTATAGTGAAAATTCCACGATGACCTGTTTGGAGCAGCGAAACCCTAGAATCCAAAGCTCTGATACCAAATGTTATGGAACCAGCTCAAGAAAAGATAGAAAAGATAGATCAATGCCTTAGAATTCAGCCTCTTCGAGGGGGCAACCTCCTTTACATTACATAAATGAACAATTCTTCGATGATACAAGTGAAAAGACCTCATTTCTATATATAGGAGTCTAAGGGGTCATAACATAATCAGAGTCGACATAACCATAATAATGTAAGGGCACAATAATAATAATAGTGGGCTTCTATGGGGCACAATAGTAACAATATGGGCACTACATGAGTACATCAATATAATAAGTGGGTTTTACTAATAACAATAAGGGGTTACACTAGTAGTATAGGGGCCTAACAATCTTCTTCAATTATTCTTTCAACCCGTTGTGTCGTGTGGTCATGCTGCACTACTCACGACCTGCACGACAAAACTCCACACATAAACTGCGAACTTGTCCGCCCGACTTTCCACTTCGTGGCACCCAAAATTTTCCCGTTGGTGCGGTCCATAGTGAGGGCGCATGGCCCGCACGCAGTGTAGCCTGCCTGCCCGGACGGTAACCTGCCCCGCTCTGCCTGTCTACACTACCAAGTCTGACCCGCTCGCTATAATCCGCCCACCGGTGCGGCCCTCTTACCCACATCCTTCTCTTCCTTCCATTTTCGCCCAACTCCTTCCTTCACACTTGTTCTACAATGTGGAAGTCTAAGTTCGATGTCCCTTTGTTGAACACCATCCTCCTTACTTACACGCATCCTTTCGCCCAAGGGCCATGTCTCTCGAGGATAACAAGGGTCAGATCCATTAACATGCATGCTCGGCTGACCTGCCACATAACCTTGACACACCCCATTCCAACGAACCGTCGCATCCCTTCATGTGCATCATCACACCCATGGGTCGGCTCCAACACTTAGCCGATTACACCCGTCACCGCACATCGCACACCTACCCACGTCCTAACTCGTCTGAACATGGTCACCTCTTTCATCCGGGCACCCAACAAGGGTCGCTTACATGCCTTCCGTCAGTGACTCGCCCATCGTGCAGGTATCAAGGGGCGTGTGCCATGCCCAACATGGCATGCCCACTATGAGTGCGCCCATCACCATCACGCATAAGCGAATTCCATGCCAAGTCTTCGCATATAACCGAACGCTCACTCGAGTCGCATATAACCGAATACAGACGCCCGTACTATGGGTTCAGTCTTTTGACTCTCTCGGGCACTCCTGACTCGAATACCTGACACCCCAGCCCCTCCGTGTATGTGGTAGAGGTTTCTGGCGTGATGGGACATGGAAACCCTAGATTTCGCACACTTGGACAGCTGTCATCATGACAGGGCATGGAAACCCCACTTTCCCTGCACTTGGACGGCTCCCATCGCAATGAGGCATGGAAACCCCAAGTTCCAGAGACAGACTAGGCAAGCGGTTTCCACCCTGCTATGAAATGGAAACCCTGAGTTCACAAGACTTGGGCGGTTCTTCATCGTTCCACAACATGGAAACCATGAGTTCCATAAACTTGGGCGATTTCGGTCATGTTGCGACATGGAAACCCAAGTTCCCTGCACCGGGGCCACAGTTTTCGCCCGGGCGGGAGATGGAGACCCGAGAGGTTCTTGGAATTAGGTAGTTTCCCTCATGCCATGAAACAGAATCCCCGGGGTTCCACAGACATGGGTGGTTCTCTGTCGTTCCATGGCATGGAAACCCGAGTTCCCTACACCAAGGTCATGGTTTCTGTCATGGTGGGACATGGAAGACCCCGAGTTTCCCATAATTGGGCAATTTCCATCATGCCACAGAATGGAAAGCCCTATGTTCGGTAGACTTGGGTGGTCGTTCCCTGTCGCACAATGACATGGAAACCTGAACCTCCCCAAACTTGGGTGTCGTTCCCTGCCGTGCGATGACATGGAAACTCGAAGTTCCCAGACTTGGGCGGTAGTTTTAGCCGCGGCACAAGCGACATGGGAACCCCACGTTTCCCAGACTTGGGTAGCAATTTTTGTCGTGACGCGAAATGGAAACCCCGTGTGTCCACTGACTTGGGTAGAAGTTTCCATCGCATTGTGAAATGGACACCCCAAGTTCCCCAGACTTTGGTGGCTTTTCGTCACCCCACGACATGGAAATCCGAAGTTCCACAGACTCTCAGGTGATTCAGGGTGTGCTACGACATGGAAACCCCATGTTTCCCAGACTTGGGTGGTTTCCGTCGGTGGTTCTGGCTGCGTCATGACATGGAAACTGTGAGTTCCCTAGACTTGGGCAGTGGTTTCGAAACACCCCAAGTTCCCCAGACTTGCGAGCTAGTTTGCATCATCATGGAAACCCCAAGTTCCCCGTGTTGGGGCATTGTTGAAAACCTCGTGTTTCCATCATGCTGTAAAATGTGGAAACCCATGGTTCCATCAAGGGTGGGACATGGAAACCCCAAGTTTCCCAAGCTTGGGCGCCGCCGGTTTCGGTCGTGGTGCAACATGGAAACCCCAAGTTTCCCAGGCTTGGGCGCCACCGGTTTCGGTCATGGCGCGACATGGAAACCCCAAATTTCCCAGGCTTGGGTGCCAGGGCACAACATGGAAACCCTGAGTTTGCCTAGGCTTGGGCACCACCAGTTTTGGTCGTGGCGCAACATGGAGACTAGACCTATCATGACCGTTGTGCTCTTTCTAGAGCATTATCCAAGATAACACTGCGTACTAACGCTGAGCATGACGACGACAGAAGGAGTGGAATTTTGTCTTTTACGGATGCTGAGGATAAAGGATTTGGGATGTCGAGATTAAATACCTTCCTATCACAAGATGTGATTCAAAGTGTATAATCTAGATGCTACTGTCTACACCTATGGAAAAAAAAAAACTCAACCAAGTCATGTAGGCTGCCAGACAGTGGCGCTTATCTTGTTTTGGAGAAAAAAAAATCTGGATAATTAGATTGATTAATTATATAAGTTGCAGAGTACGAGGACGTGTTGTCATCGTATGGTTTCTCCTCCTTTGATAAGTTGGATGTTATCCTTGGGGTGACATTTCTCATGCATTGGCATGTTAGACGTTTTTATTTTCTCAATGGAATGTACACGATGGTAGGAGCAACAACACCTTCTCAAATTGAGTGGAGAAAATCTCGTTGTTTCTTATTTTCTATTTTCCTTACCACATGCGTGAAGGAGAAAAAGTTAGGAATCGATAATATCACCGGGGGCATAATTATCGTGAGTGTGGATAGATGTTATCATCAACCTGTCGATAAGGATGTGTTGGAATGATTTGTTTTTTTACGATAATGCTTCCATGAAGGAATCAGAGAAAAGGCCGCCATATTGTTGTTTCTTCTTTTTGAAACCACTAACTTTCATATGCTTATCACAAAATGAGCCCCAAAATCAGAGAAACAACACTTTTTAAAGAATAAAACTATGCCAATCGTATTGATCGCTACATGAGATTGGATAGACTTACCTAAAAAAAAAAAGCTCAAATAATGGTGCTTGTAAAAGCAATCAATAAGAAAAATTAATTAAATATAATACGGATATTGTTTATCTAAAAGGAGATAATATTTACCTATATTCAAACTCTAACTGCCATTGGTATAAAAGAATTTTCGATGTGGGGCAGGGACATTTAGTTTATTATGGAGAAAGGATGGCAAAGTGGCAGGTTTCCCATCATGCCAGCAGTGGAATAAGGAAAAGGCTGCTAAAGCAGCATGACTCCACAACCATTAAGTCATTTTTCTTAGCTTTTAGAAACATCACCGCATAGGAAAAGATTTTGGAATGCAACTCCCTCTGTGCCAATCTAATTGGTTCCTTCTACCTCACAAAAACACTCCGATGAAGAATTCACAGATCCTTCACCTCTGGAAAGGAAATTCAGAGGGATAAAGATTATCTTAACTTTCTGGTGTCCACGTAAGTTTGTTAACTTCTCTATATAGGGGAGGCAACAAAGAGAATTGGGATCATCAGATCTAGTTAAATTCTTCTAGGTAGAGCACAGAAGCACTCGCACTGCCTTGATGTTGAACAACCTTCATTTCGGTGGTCTTGGCTTTAGGAAGGATTATTTTTTTTCCATGGGTGGTGCTATCTTGAGAAAATCTCTATTGCAAATACTGATACCTAATGCTATTGATGTTGGATTTGAATCCGCATGGCTTCAATGACTATTGGTATCATGCATTGAGGTGGGTCCTAAGAAGGCCTCATTTCTCGAAGAATCTGAGGAAGATGGCGGCAATATATTTAAAAATAAAACGTGTTAGAGCTATGTTGTGATGCTCTTATCTGTATTGAGTTTCTGGTTATTTATGTTGCGAGCCAATGGCCGAATTATCTTTTGTGGATAACCACCCTTATTAGTTGCAAAATTGTACATTATTATTAATGGATTGCATGTAGATGGTTGTCTATCTTTGAGAATGATCATGCTGATCAGGTGCAAAGTGTACATTAATTTATACTAGCATTTGCACCAAATGTTGCAAAGGAAACACCGTAAGGCATAAATTGAATTACAAAAAGGAGTTGTCTATAATGCGACTTTTTGGAGATTCCGGTGACGGAATCCGGCGGAAAAAATTGAGGTTAAATCTTGATTTTTATTATTCAAAATGGTTTTCTCATTGCATATTTGGATTCAGCACCCTAAAAAACCCCTGGGACACTTTGATTGTGCAGAAACTAGCTATCAAACTTGCAAATCCAATAAATTGCTGCCGGATTTTGACCAGAAAAACCTATCGGAAAGGCTTTCAAAAAGTCTCATTATAGACAACTGCTTACAAAAATACAACAAAAAAATACTTTGATAAATAATAAAAATATATTGAATGCTCACATCAATGCCCCATTAACTAGAACCACTTAGTAGACATATCTATCAACATTAGGATTACACACAATGATCAGGAAATTTCTCATATACAAACAACACCTTCCACAACAACCTTTCTCACATCCACATTTTAAAGTAGACATATCTATCAACATTAGGATTACACACCATGACCAGGAAATTTCCCATATACAAACAACACCTTCCACCTATCAACATTAAGATTACACGCCATGATCAAGAAATTTCCCATATACAAACAACACCTTCCACAACAACCTTTTCTCACATCCACATTTTAAAAAATGCCTCGGAACGTGATTGGAATATCCCATATTTCCTTTTTCATTATGTAGATAAATCTTCGATATTATTATTTTCATCATGAAGATTGTTAGTTCATTGTTGTAAAGTGTTAGTGTGTTAAATTCAATACTACAAGTTCAACAAGTGAAAAACGTTCCTTAATTAGCATAATATGCATTTTTCTCTCACCATGTATTTTTCAATCATTCATTACAGAACTTCCATCAAAGAACACATTTCATTCATTCATTACAAAACTTACATCAAAGAACACATGTAATAGATTAATTGAAAACATAAACTATTTTCCCATTGGTTTGTACAGGACATATTCATCGCTGGAATGGAGACGTCGGCATCCACGTTAGAATGGGCAATGAGTGAGCTGCTCAGACATCCCCATGTCCTGAAAAAGTTACAGCAAGAAATAGAATCTTGTGTCGGAAAACGTGGCAAAGTAAACGGATCCGATGTGGGAAGGATGAAGTTCCTTCAATGTGTTGTGAAAGAGATGCTGCGATTACATCCAATGGGGCTGCTAGCGATTCCCCATGAATCTGTAGAGACCGCGAGCGTATGCGGATACAATATACCTAAAAAAACAATAGTAATCGTGAATGTGTGGACTATTGGAAGGGATCCCAATGTGTGGGGGGTGGATGATTTGGTTTTCAAGCCGGAGAGATTCATGCATGAATTGGGTGAGCATGACCATGTTATGGATTTAGTGACAGGTCAATCAAATTTCAGGATGCTTCCCTTCTCAGCAGGGAGGAGAGGGTGCCCAGGGGCCGCCATGGCTATTTCCATGATTGACCTTGCACTAGCTCAGCTGCTGCACTCTTTTGACTGGCGAGTAGATGGTGATCCATCAGAGCTGGATATGACAGAAGGTGGGTCTTCTATATCAAGCCATTTTCCGCTCTTTGCTTTTCCAAAGATAAGGAAGGAAGGTCTTTGATGGTATGTATGTTGACAAGTATCTGGTTGTGCTACCTAATTTGTATGGTTTTGTTACTTTGATTGTCCCAAAAAGTACAAAGAGATGCCGATAGGATTATTAAATTGGAATTGTTGAATTTTTCTAAAAGAGTTAAGTGGTTTGTGAAAAACCTTGTTTTTTTTTACTGCATCATTGTACAATTACTTTTCTTTAGATGTTTTGATTATATCTATATTACAAGGAACACATTGAATGTCTTATTTCATTTATGCTATTCTTACTAATATCCTTTATGTGCTTTTTCTTGATCAATTTGAGGAAATATTCCACTATCCTTTGGTCAAAGTCTTCACCTACATATTAGTGTACATCCCGGTAAGTTCAAAGCTCGAATGCCAACCAAAAAAGTCAATGATAACCACTGTGCACACATTCAAATTCATAATGTAAAACTGCTAGACAAAGTTTAGACAGATTACCTCTAAGATGGCTATCACCATTTGTAGCCAAAACCTCAAAAACTCTGTTATCAATAGTCAAAACGCTGACATCAAACATGCCACCGCCAAGACAAAAAAAACAATATTTTTGTCTCCACCCTTCTTGTCCATGCCATAAGATATCACTGCAGCTGTGGGTTCGTTGATAATACGAGCTACATTCAAGCCAGCAATAACACTGGCATCCTTCGTTGCTTGGCGCTGTGCATCAATAAAATAACCTGCGCAAGCCCACAAGCTGACAGTGACAACGCAGTCAACAATTGGTTACCCACAACCTCATTAAAAAAAAGGTTGAAAAGAAAGCATACTAGGGACAGTCACCATAGCATCCTTTATAGTCTTGCCAAGGAATGCTTTTGCAGTCTCCTTCATCTTAGTCAAAATCATAGCACTGATTTCCTTAGGGCTAAATTCCTTTTGTCTCTCCATCTCATACCTGAACTTGAATATAAGATTTCCCATCTTTGTTCACAATCTTGTATGGTACTAGTGCAGTGACCACATCATCCTTTATAGTCTAGCCAAGGAATGCTTCTGCAATCTCCTTCATCTTAGTCAAAATCATATAACTGATTTCCTCAGGGCTAAATACCTTTGTCTCTCCATATCGTACCTGAACTTGAATATAAGGTTTCCCATATTTGTTCACAATCTTGTATGGTACCAGTTTCATATCCCTCTGAACTTCTTTGCCTTCAAACCTATATAAAACAAATGTTTTCATTTAATTGTGCTCATCAAGTAAAAGTTTGAAATCATTTTCTTCAAGTTTGGACAGGGCAGAAATCAAATCCTGATCTGACCCCAACTAGAATGTTGCTCGACCCCTAACTTAACATGCCAATCTCATGATTGGCATCCTTGTGGGTTCAATATCAAGGCAAGAATTGGACTTGCAATAAATATAATTGTCCAATGAATGAGAAAATCAGAGATCAGAGTACTTACTTTCTCCCAATGAGTGTCTTGACATCAAAGATGGTTTGTTCGGCATCGCTCAAAACAAAGAAGAAGAATTTAAACCAAAATGAGGGGAAAGAAAACAGGATCTGCGACTCAGAAATTGCAATGAGCTCCTTGCTGAGCCACTTCTGGTTCGAAGGCGGCGTAAGCAAGCTGTCACACTGTTGGAGATCCCTGGTATCCTTGTGCATACTCTTGGCAACGTTCTTCCTGGCCAGCGCAAATACGACAGCATCCATACCATCCTCATTCACATAAACCTCAATATTTACCTCATCCCTACAAGGCACTATAGAATTATACATCCTCGAGATCAAATCATGCCTGCTCTAAAGCTCCATGGTCGCCAACAAGCCCTGGCAATATCGGCGCCCACTGGCATAAAACTTGAAGACATTCTGTCCTTCTTTCAGCAGCAAGGGAGTATCGTTTCCATCCCCGGTACCTAATAAACTAAAATTTTTCTCAAAGACCACGTCCTTCGTTGCAAATTACGTTGCCCAGGCTAAGGTGATTTTCTCGTTTTGCCGTCGGCCCACGAAGTCACAAAGTAATGGACAACAAAGGCGATCAGGAAAGTGACACAAAGGAACTCTATGTAGTAACACTGAGGGCCTTCAAGGGATCATAGTTTTTGTGTAATAGGGCCAGGTTCAATGCACCGCATAACTCGGAGGTGAAAAGAAGGCAACTCAACCAATATTTGGAAAAAGCATTCGAAGCATAGTGCATGCTTGCCAGATGACACTTCAAATCAACGGTTGAAAGTGTCTCACTTGATCGAACGACGCAGAGTAAAAATGTTGACAATTGTTGATGCATAAAAAGACTTATCGGCTAAATAAACTAATAGTAAATCTAAACTACACTAATAAGTTTGATAAATATGTATAGCTTTCGAGATAATCCTCAGCTCTTATAATCTATGCGATGGTTTCAAGTCAAATTAAAGTAGTAAATAATTTTTGTGTACTACCCTCTTTCCCTGAACGTTCTTTCCATTAGGCAAGGGCTAACCAGCTTGCCATAGGGCATTAAATGCCCAGGTATATGCATGCTCTATAACAAAATAACACACAGTCCTTGGTGGCTACATAAATTAAAAGTAAAGACTGGGTGTTATTTTGTTATAGAGCATGCATATTCCTGGGCATTTAATGCCCTATGGCAGGCTGGTTAGCCCTTGCCTTATGAAGTACCCTGAAACCACCTCTTCCCATGTACAGCTGGGTACACATCGCTTTTTGGTTTGGCTAAGTACACCCAACACTTTTGCTGGTAGGACGTCGCGCACCCCTACCTATTTATCCGTAGTCCTTATTGTTTAGCGCTACTCAGGGCCCCCCTATTTCGTGTAGGTCATTGTTTTGTCGGAAATATTCCTCCCTCCAACCTAGGCGATACTCTTAAAGGTATCGGATGTCTTAAGTATATTCTGACATATTTCACAAAATTCTGAAGACTGTGTCATGTAAAAAGTTGTACAATTGCCAGCAATATAGAGTACAAAAAAGGAGCTATTCCATTTGTCTGAAAATATGGATTTTGTCAGAAAGTGGACTGCTTATTTTCAAGAATGGGCTTCAGATACAACTAGTCTCTTAAAGGTCTAATAATGAGTTTGGCATCTATGACGCTGCCATTAGAAATTGGGAGGGAAAGATTCTCCTTGTGTCTTCCCTGGGCAAGTGTGACTGTGGTAAAGAATGTATCAATTTTCAAAGAGAAGCTTATAAACTTTTGAATTTTATTAATTTTAGATTTTTTAGAAAGATACAATTAGTTTTTTTCATCTTCCTGAATGGAATAATCTGTTCTAAATGCAATTATAATGAATCTAACAATATTTAACAGGAAGGTTATAAGCTTTTGAATCCTATTCAATATGAAACCACTCTCTAAACTAAGATTTGGGCAAAGAAACATAGACCGTTTTGACTTCTTCCAGAATGGAATGGGAACAACCCTTTTAAGGGGGACATTGAAAATTCGTACCTGGAAGATTTGAAGCACGAATATGAAGGAAAATTTTTCCTGACTAAGTTCTACTTGTCACGAAAATACTCTGTCTAACATTTTTCCATGCTCTCTCTAACATTTCTATTTCTCCTCTCTGCACTAAGCATTGTAGAGATTCATAAGCAAATGATAATACAAATTTTCGTTCACTACATCACTGAGGCGGATTGGAAGTGTTCTATTACTTAAAAAAACACACAAATAGATTTTAGTGGTAAATAACTCAAATATAAATTATCTTTCTGCATCTATGATTCGTTGCTTTAAACTCATTACTACAATAAATAAAATATAAAATTGATTAAAAAATTCATGGATAATAACCATAACATTTATAAAGACAACCAAACCTATCAATTATCTTGAGAAATAACAATAATCCATTGTATAGTCTCCATCCATCATCCACTATCCTAATAGAAAAAGAAAAAAAATACATACAAGTCCAAAGGCTGTGAATGAAGCTGTGCATATATGAAATTAGTAATTCCTTAGGCTAAGGAGCAACGTCCATATCCATCTAGATAGCTTTGCTGCTCTTGACATAACCAAGAACAATCCCTGATAGAAAATATATTTTCTTAATGCAGACCTTTTAGTATTTGTTTTTAACATAATCATAAGCATATTTCAGAGTCTTCAATAAAAAGGTTCTAAGTTTTTGAATTCTATTCAAAATGAAATTAGTTCTTTTTTAAACTAAGATTTATAGAGACACAGGTAGGCACGTAGTTTTTGACCACTTCCAGAATGGAATGAGATTAGCCTTGTTAAGCAAGGTGAGACATTGACAGATAGCTACCAACCAGAAAATAAAAATATTAAAGACTATCCATCATATTGAACATAAAACAATAATTCAATGCATATAGTGTTTGATCCATTATCTTTATGGAAAACAAGTTTCAGAAATCCCTGCATGTGCATGTCTAAAGGCGGTGAATGAAGTTGTGCACCTATAAAAGAAGAAGTAACATGGATATCAATCCTGACATCTAAATAAATATAAGATTTATCCAAAAAGCAGATAGCTACCAGCGAGAACTTAAAAATATTAAAGGCTATCCATTATCTTGAACATAAAACAATAATTCACTGCATATAGTGTTCGATCCATTATTATTATTATTATTTTAATGGAAAACAAGTTTTAGAAATACCTGCAAGTCTGAAGGCGGTGAACGAAGTTGTGCACCTATGAAAGCAATAAGGCACAGTGAGAAGCAGCAACCATATCCATCTTGATATCTACCAGTGAGCGTTGCTTCCTCTTTTTTCCGGAAAAAGAGAAGAGAGAGGAAATATATATATATATATATATATATATATATATATATATATATATATTCTACAATCCTCTATATATATAAAAAATCTAACGATTTTCACAAACAAAAAAAAAAGTTATAAGAAGTTTTTGAATTCTATTTAATTTTAAACTAGTACAGAAACACACAGGTAGCTTTTGACTTCTTCCAGAGTGGAATGGCTTCAGTCAAGACATTGACAATTCATACACGGAATATTTGCAACAGGATTTCCCAAGACATGCTACTATCGGTTCTTATTGCAGCTGTAAAGGATCCAACAATTTTCAGTAAGGTTATAAGCTCTTGAATTCTATTCAATATGGAACTGCTCTATTTAAACTAAGATTTGGACAAAGACACAGGTAGTTTTGACCTCTTCAGAATGGAATTGAATTAGAAAGAAGTGGTGACAAGGATGGACCACCATATCGATGTATTCATGTCAGTTTTTTTGAGGGGACAAAGCTATGATCTGCCTTTAAGGAAAATCTGCTGAATACAGTTATAAAGAATTTATCAATTTTCAGCAAGAAAGTTATAAACTTTTGAATTCCTATTCAATTTGAAACTATTTTTATTAACGTAATATTTTTACAAAGATACAGAGTGGAATAAAAGCAGCCATGTAAATCAAGACAAATTTGAAACACGCTTCCCAAGACCTGTTACTATCTGTTCTAAATGCAATTATAATGAATCTAACAGTCTTTAACAAAAAGGTTATAAGTTTTTGAATCCTATTCAATATGAAACCACTCTTTTTAAACTATGATTTGGGCAGAGATACACAGGCAGTCTTGACACCTTCCAGAATGAAATAGGAGCATCCCTGTTAAGGGTAGACATTGAAAATTCATACCTAGAAGTTTTGAAGCACGAATATGAAGAAAACATGTTATTGACCAAGTTCTAGGGCTCACGAAAATTCCCTGCCTAACAACATTTTTCCATAAGTTCTGGGTCTCGAGGAAATTCTCTGTCTAACATTTCCGTTTCTCCTATGTGGACTAACCTATTGGATAGATCCAAAAATAAGTAACGATAATACAAATCTTCGTTTACCACATCAATGGGAATTGGGCGGATTTAAACTCCTATATTATTAGGATAAATATACAAATAAATGAGGGGAAAGAAAATAGGATCTGCGACTCGGCAACTGCAACGAGCTCCTCGCTGAGCCACTTCCAATTTGAACGCAGCGTAAGCTGGCATACTGTTGGAAATCCCTGGTATCCTTGTGCATACTCTTGGCAGCCTTCTTGCTGAGGAGCGCAAATACGACAACATCCATACCATCCTCATTCATATAAACCTCGATATTGACCTCATCCTTACAAGGCACTATAGAATTATACATCCTCAATATCACATCATGCCTGCTCTGAAGCTCCATGGTCGCCAACAAGCCTTGGCAATATCGGCTCCTGCTAGCATAAAACTTGAAGACATTCTGTCCCAAGATCGAGCTCCAGGCCTTCGCAACAGGGCCATCAAACCCCATGGATGGGAGAATATGTTCTACCAAGTGAATGACAGTGCATTGAAGGAGTTTACAGGTAGAGCGTTTTCTTTGAATAATAAAGAATCAGGCTCCAAATTACAGTGGCAATGAAGGGCAACTGCAATTGTATGTATGTATAGGGTTAAATCAATAGGAGGTTGTCAATGATAGATGTAGTATGCGGTTCGTTGAGTGGATCTGAAAGTCCACCATCCAGCCAAAAAGCAAAACAAATATTTTATTTAACAAAAAAAATAGCGCAAACTCTGAGTTACAGACCTATATTCATAAGTATCATCAGTGTATTTATCTGAGTACTGAATTTGAGGCATCCTGGTCGAGCGAAGGACCAGCACGCAATCAGTGTATTTATCTGAGTACTGAATTTGAGGCATCCTGGTCGAGCGAAGGACCAGCGCGCAAGGGCAGAAGGAAGGAATACAACCAGGAGAATGACAAGAAAACTGCTTTTGATCGTTCGGCTTTCCACGATCTTCGGCTTCCCACGATCAACGATCAAACTTTGTTCGATCGTCTAACACCACAAATCAACAGTTAACAATAGGACACGGTGTCAGCTGGGTCAATTCATTCCAGAGGGAAACACCGACGTAATTAAAAGATTAACTTCCCTTTGTTTTGAACATTGCTACTAATTTTTTTACCGACTATAAAAAAATTCAATCAACCCGTCTATAAGAAGAAAACCCCGTCATTCGAATTGGATTTGTTATGGAATCATTAGATGCAAATGCTAATAAAGTCCCAAGTTCCAACTGCAACAACTCTCGAGAAACGCGTCCTAGCACTATTACATTTTTCCCTTTCAGTTTTCTTAATAAAAAAATTAAACGCTTTTCAAGAAGGGCAAAAGGAACTCTATGCAACCGAATCCTGATGAAGATGCTACCTACAGTATTAATATTCACTTTCCGACAAATAGAACAAAAATGATATAAGCTTTAGCATCCGCTTCTGTTCTGGAAAAACATTGACAAAGATCAACAAAGACCAGCGTAATAGCATTTCAATCTAACATTTTTCTATGAAACAGTATCTTTATTAGAGGCCATCCGTGAAGCTACCATTAAAAGTTGTTTGAGGACCAATTTCATGCATAAATCGAGCTTTCATCGATAACAGCCCGATGGAAGTGGCATTGAAATCAAATGCAATATTATAAAACTGTAGAATATATGATAGTCACATTCAGTGATAAGCTGTGCCTAAATCGGTAAATTTTGTCCAGCTTCGTCAAATAAAATTTTAAAAATAAATAAATATATAAAATTAAAGAAGGTAAAAATAAATATCCGGCCAGAACCAAATGCACAGAACATATTTCCAAGAAATCTTCGAACCTTTAATCAAAGATCTTAAGCGTGTATTTAGATTTCCTCTAAGTAAATGCTTTGTTCCTTCTGCGTAGTCTTTTCTTCAAATTAACATTTGCATGCAGGTAAAACAGTCAAACAGGTTTAGTTGCTCAAAAGCCTAAATTTTCAAGCATTTTCATCCACTGGAACACAATTCTTCCAGAGTATTTCCAGGAAATTTTCAATATCAAACCTTTAAACACATGATCGTAATCGTGCATTTAAATTTTCTATAACTAAGTGATTTAAATGCATCTTCTGGTTCATAATATCTTGAACAGGGCATTTGCATGATGTTAAAACTGTCAAAGTAAAAGCTTCAACAGGCGAAGCTGCTCGAAAGCCTTCACCTTTGCTCCGACAGGCGTAGCTGCCAGAAAGCCTTCCATTTTACAAGGACTTTCATCCACTGGAGTGCATTTTCTTCCAGAAATAATAAAACAGAAAATAAAGAAATATTTCCTCATTGTGCAGAGTTTTAAACCAGTCAGAAGCATATTGAGAGGTGTAGAGAAGAGTTTTTGGCTAATTGAAAACATATGGAGAGGTGTAAAGAAGATCATACCTGCAGTGTTGTTGGCCTTGCAATGTTTCTGAGATTGTCTGGCAAGCATTTACAGCTACTCCTGGATCTGAAAGTCCACCATCCAGCCAAAAAGCAAAACAAATATTTTATTTAACAAAAAAATAGCGCAAACTCTGAGTTACAAACCTATATTCATAAGTATCATCAGTGTATTTATCTGAGTACTGAATTTGAGGCATCCTGGTCGAGCGAAGGACCAGCGCGCTATCAGTGTATTTATTTGAGTAATGAATTTGAGGCATCCTGGTCGAGCGAAGGACCAGCGCGCAAGGGCAGAAGGAAGGAATACAACCAGGAGAATGACAAGAAAATTGTTTTTGATCGTTCGGCTTCCCACGATCTTCGGCTTCCCACGATCAACGATCAAACTTTGTTCGATCGTCTAACACCACAGATCAACGGTTAACAATAGGACACGGTGTCAACTGGGTCAATTCATTCTAAAGGGAAACACCTTACGGCGTAATTAATAGTTGATGCCTACTGATAGTTACTTGTCCTGTGGATGATTAGGTTTATCAATTGCGAAATTTTACATTAATTAATAACTAATGCATGTTGAGGATTACCCATCTCATGGATGATACTTATGATCCGTTATACAGGGTTTCATATTAGGTTTCATGTTATGTTATAACTGATGCATGTTGAATATAACTAACTTCTGTAAACGATGATATTATTTTCATTGCAGAGCTTGTTTAATATGTGGGTAGCATACTAAGCCAGAAGGGTATGCTTTTGTACTAGTGAAGTAAAGGTTTGTACAGGGAAAGGCCCATGAAACAAGGTATACAAGCATGCTAACCTGTATGGTCATATATAGGGGTCATGGGTATGCCAAAACTAAATAGTATAAGCATATACCCATCATTGTCCAAAATGATAAGTTGTATATCATTAAGTTAGGGGAATAGTCTATTTTTTCAAGCATGTAGATGCTCCTCACAGAGGTTACGTCCCTCGGTTGGGGACTTCTACCATAAAAAAAAATAGAGTGCGAATTATATGTAGGGACTCGTTTTTATTTCAGGTCTGTAGTGAGAAAAGAAGGTTAGAAACTGAAGTAGTGATGGGTATTAAGAATCCATCATGCAAATTTCAGACATACTAAGTATATGTGCATATAGACTAAGAGAGAAGAAACCCTGGAGTTGAGAATGTGGGGTTTACCCGGATATTTAAACAAATGAATAACATTAGGATATAGTCGTAGGGCCACAGACTCATTGTTCCTTGTTTCATGGTTGACAGTTTTATGTATTTTTCTTTGCTAAGTTGTTTTTCCTGAAGAACATCATTTGTGTTGGTATACATTGAATAAATATGGTCAACGAATTACTGAGTTGCAAATTATATGAGTCCCTCAGACGCACAGTCACAACGTTACAATCTAACTGAGTTTAAAGGAAACATGAAATTTCTAGCTATCGCCTGACTATCCCATGCCTTGGCACTGGTTGTATGGATTAGCTTGCAGGGACTGTTTGATTGAATGGAAAAAAATATAGTGTTTCCTCAAATAGAAATTAACTATGCAAATTTGGATGCAAAGAAGGGTTTGTGTCTTTTATAAAAAAATAAAAAAAATTCATATCTCCAGCAAAATAGTCAACATTAAAAGACAAAAAGGGTATACTTCCGTTGAATGATTTTGATAGTAAGTTTTTTTTTATATACCATCAATATGATTCAAACTGGGTATAAAGCTTGAAAGATGAACAAAGGCGTATATATCACCATGTTATTGGTCGGTGAAAACAATTAAATGAGAGGAAATTATGTTAAACTAACTTTGAAAAATAATAAAATCGTAAACAATGCTTGGTACATGAGAAGACCATGATGATTAGATATGGCAATTCATAACAATACATATTATTTTAAACCGCAATGAGAACCAATAGTCAAAGTAAGCATGTGTCTCTTATTGTATCAAAAGGTAGAGTGAGTAATGAGAGGCATAGTAGGTAGCTGTTATGGCTTGGGCCATGGAGCTATCCTACTCATGATAGCATCTGCATGGACCATATGTATAAGCAGAAATACTTATATTCATATTTATATTTATACTTGATCATCACTATGTTTAGTATGGAACATAGTATGCTAGATAAATATTTATGCATGAAAAAAATAATTTCTTATTTAGAATTGCATAGAAGAATTAAATCCTTATGTATAAGGATTTCCATAAAGACAAATTTTCTACCTACAATTCTAGTTTATTTTAGAGGGTTGACTTTCATGTAAATCTCCAAAATAGTCATGCTTGAGCATGTGGAGATTGTGGTATCGAAAGTGAAGGTAAGATACATATATATGCATGATAGAAAGTAGATGTACCTAAAAGGAAACTTGGGAAAAATTGGTATTAAGAATGACGAAGAGAAATTAGAAAGTTTGCTTAAAACCTCTAACACAATTTCTACCATTGGATCAACATCCCAAAACCATGACATGAACCAATTGATGAACGATGTGAAAAACTATATTGGAATTGAATGTTCCAATAGGTAAGAGATTTAAATGGTGATTGGTACAATTGCAGTATAGATGCAAGGCTAAATAAAATCATCTAACCCTGGAAAAGAAGATTAAATAATAAAGAAAACCATGGTTGTATCTTGTTGTATTGTTGTGTAATGATACATATACCCATGCACTGTCATGAATTGTATGTGTTACCATAGTTTGGCTAAGTGGTCATTTAGATAAAAATGTTTTAAAAAGGATCATGCTTAATATCTATGCATAGTAATGAGTCATATGAATCTTCCATGTAAGCACTTTCTAATGAATTCTGGTATTGATGAAAGAAAGTAAAAGTCATTGCTCAACAATCATAAAAA
Source organism: Pinus tabuliformis (assembly GCA_031772625.1). Classification (NCBI taxonomy): domain Eukaryota; kingdom Viridiplantae; phylum Streptophyta; class Pinopsida; order Pinales; family Pinaceae; genus Pinus; species Pinus tabuliformis. Next base: position 804,752,619 of record CM062805.1, on the reverse strand, counting down.
TGTTGGTTACACCAATGACGAGTAAGGGGGAGTATGTTCTGTAGAAGAAAAGAGCGTGATTGACCTAATGATTATATTGGTAAAGTAGTGTGGAGTTGTTGTTGTGTTGTGATAGACTATATGTTTTGTTGCTTAGATATTGGGAATAGTTATGATTTGTAGAATCAATATTATGTTTCTATCAATGCTTACAAATATGCATAACATGTATAAATTTGGTGTTTTCCCCATGCAGTGGATGTTATAGATCTAATCTGAAAATATATGAGAACACAAATATACCCAAAAATAATAAGACAAAAATAGATAGAAATTTTTATTTATTGATCAAAACCCTTAAGGTAGGGAAACACCATACATTCACTCCTTAAGGAAGGAGAACAATCCACAAGCCATATGCTTGTTCATACAATATTCTTTGACATCTTTCAATGGGGAGTCTCTAGCCTCTATATAGGCCTCATACATACAATACCATGGGTCAATAGCATGGTCCCTCAATACCATCTATCTAATACCATGGGCCCATTACATTATTACTAACTACTTGTGGTCCCTTACATGATACGGGTTAACCACCTTATTTATCCCATTATTACATTATTCCTTTGGGTACCTCCCTTTGTACCCCATATTATCCCCCCTAGGTATATAACAGTGGATTTGAGTTGCTTATTGAAATTATATTTTGTTAGCATACATTCATGGGTTGTTATGTGCCAACAACAAATAGGAAAATATGCATGACTATGTTTAAGAGTCATGCTGGACAAGGGAATTGAAGGTTATTAGTCTTACAGGAAAATCTTATAATTAAAGTTGTTATAGCATGCAAAAGGGAAAAAATTCCCTAAAAGTAAGTAATGCACATGGGAGGATATCATTACTTGAAGTGACCCACTTACATATGTTGCCTTCATGAATGCAAGAATGAGAACTCTCATAAAACTTTCATGCATAACTACACTGAATTATGCATGGCCAACAGGTTGTTGGGGCATAAATAGGGCAACAGTAAAACATACGAGGTGAATTAATGTTATGATGAATATTAAACTTCAACAACTATGAGTTAATAGTCTGCTTTAGAACATTAAGCAAAAGGTATGATTAAGATGAAAATATGCATGAATACAATACTATGTGACTGATATTGTAACCACGTGACATCTAGAATTCATTTACACATGAAATAAAACTTTCTTAATTACATAGATGAACCATGATAAATTAATGTTGGTATGATACGAACATGGTGGAAAAATATGTGAATAAAGTTTATGTCATGCAAGTGATACCATGAGGATGGTATTATAGGTTGTACCACATCTAGACTATGTACAAGAGTACATATGGGACCGTATGGCTACATATGCTAAAAGGTTGAAAAATGAAATGTGTATTGATGTGTATAACATACCTTGTGTTCAGGTATGCATTAGTCATTTGATAGATGTCAGGACAAGTAAATAAACTTGGAGGTTACCCAAAAGAAGGAAAGTAAGTTTGGTATAAGTAACTATGGTTAATCACAGTTTGGCATACATACAATTACGATGAATATATGTATATGAATATATATTTTGATTGTGAAATAATATGTTATGACCTTGCAAGCATATTAATGTGGAAAATATGCTAACTGAATATATTGTATGCAGAGAAACTACATGAAGCAAGTGTTCCACAAGAACACAAAGGCTTGAAAGAATGCAAGCAGAGAACATGCATTCTTCAGATAAAATAACTAATAAGAAATAGTTGCTTAAATAATATTAAGTAACATATCATGATATTTATCATAGTTAATTTTTGGCATCTATAAATTCTCACAAATGTTTTGAAAAATAATGTTACATGTAGCTATGAAAGGAGATCACTCCTTGAGACCGATGTAGCTAGGGAAGGAGAAGTGCTGGGAACACTCCTTGTGACCAATGTACATTGGAGAAATTGAATCAAATGGTAGAGCCGTGAGAGCTGTTGATTCAGAAACCAAGTACCTGTTAAAGAGGACATGATGCAGCGATACATCGAGGACGGTGTAAAATTTAAGGGGGGGGGTATGTAACACCCCTCCCTTGTGTACTAAATTATTGTAAACCTGAGCTAAGTTAAAGCTATGTGTTATATCCTCACTTGTGTGTTAAATGTTTGTAAACCTAAGATGGGTTAAATATAGGTATGATACCCTCCTTTGTGGGTTAAAATATTCAAAACCTAAGCTAAGGAAAGCTAGTTGATATGTACTATGAAAAGAAAATGTGTTATTAAATAAATTAATATAATAAATCACTTGGAGGGTGGAGCACCAAGAGAGAGGAGATGCTTGCCAAATCCCATGAGGAATGGGATATAGAAGAATATTTCATGATAAATATTATATATGTGATTATAGATAAGCTCGGATGGATTATATATCCATTGGATGGATGGGAGATAAAGATCCATCAGACATAAAATCTTTGTAGGAGATAAAGGCAAGATTTTATGTGGAAAAGCGTCATGGGAGATAAAGACGATATTTTTCAGAAAAGATCTAGGCAAATGGAAAAATCCATAAAGCAGGACACTGCTAATGGTAACTAAATCATGAATGAAGGGTATTACATACCTAGTGCATCGATGAATTGAGGATAGTTGATCCTTGGCAAGATCTTCGGCTCGGGGGGAATCAGAGGTGGTTCATGGCTGAGTGGTGGTGCTCTTCCCTCCAAGTGAGGTTCTAGTTGGTGTCAAATACGTAGGATGTTTGTATGATGATTCTTACTCTCTCTCTCTATTATAGTTCCAGTTTGTCTATGAGAAGATTTAAGTTTCCTTGCCATGAATGAATGAATTGAATGAAATTCTTATGAGTAGATTACTGGTGTTTTCGTTCATTCTGATCTCAGTCACTTGTATGAAATATGTTCTATCTTATTCCTTAGTTTGAAATTGTTAAATCATTCATCTCAAGGTTATCCTTATTATGGAGATAATGATTTTTCATTATGCATGTTTCATTCCAGTGTGAAGTTAGCAGTAGAAGTGTGTAAAGTGGGTGACATTACTTGTACCCATGAGCTATCTGATTCATGATAGAAATTGCATGCGCCAATTATACGTAAATAGATTACCTGTGTTAATGATTTCTATGATAATGTATTATACCTGTGACTCCTTTTATATCCAAGAGCAGAGTTCATAGTGGAAGCATAATACGTGGTTGTAAATACTAATGGTGTTTAAGAGGACATCATATATGAATATGTGAGATAGCTATGAAATATACATCTTACATTTAAATAAGAAATACAGTCTGCCTATAACTTTATGTGATAAATTAAATAATTATGCATGTGGAACAATTGTGGAATTAATGTTTAATTATCCTCAGTGTATGGCCAATGGTTCAAATTATCTATGTTTGCATGTCTAAGACTATGTGCTTTTAGGCTAGTCTAGCTAGTTATGCATGTGAATGAAGGGTTGGTCAGTAACATACTGACTATGTGTAGAGGACTATGATCATGATATACAACCATACTAATTACAATAAGATTGAATTAATGTCCATTAATTCTTGGTAGGTTAACCCAAGGGTTACATGGGATGCATGCCATGATTAGTTTTAACAGTTGATAATATACAATAGACATGTTAATGAATCTAAGGTTCCATATAATAGAACCAGTAAAACAATTAAGGATAAATTCGTACTATTGCATAATAGTAATATGGCTGAGGGAATTCTAGAAGACAAGATCTGCAAGGAGGGGTAAAGGTTTAACTTTGAATGAACCCAAAATTTTAAATTTATGGGTCTTAGAGGTTAAATTCCTAGGTAGGCTCAGGAGGTTCGTTACAACGTGCTGGATTTGTCATATTAAGAAGTGTAAGTTCCAATCATATAATACATCCATGTATGACCACTAGTACCAATAGTGAAACCTTACAACCACAACCACTTGCTCCTCCAAAGAGATATACTAGCTCTGTGCAGTGGAGAAGCTAAGGCTCATTACAATACTATCCAAGCTTTCTCTAAGATACTCCTATCAAAAGTTTGGCTGACAAAAAGCCTTTACAAAGAGTTATGAGGGACTATTTATTACAAAGGGTGGGGTGGCCCTTGACATTCCCCTTTGTGACAGTTCATCTACCCTCATGAATCTTCATCTACTCTATGACATTTACATCCAACTATCCACACTTGAAATTCCACTTGACAAGACGTTACATTACAATACACATGTGCCCATGTGAGACAAATTGCCTTGAGCAAGCCATGCAAGACATCACTAACACTCAGACCATTGTGGCGAGACCAAATCTTTGACATGCTTATGATGGTTGAAGGTGGTGAGCTAATGCCATGCTTGGTTGTCCATGATGGTGTCCGTGCACTCAATGGTGACATCTTGTTGAAGTGAACTCTTGCCTTCGTTGCATCCGGGTGCACTAATATGGATCCTCTTTCCAACTCGTCTAATAGCATGTGCATGGTTGTCTGGGTGCGACTGGACCAGCAACATGTTGATGCATAATGTCTATGTTGCTCTCCAACATGTGCTGGTGGTCGTGCACATCAACTTGTCAGAGTACATGTTTAGCTCCAGTTAGACTTGATTCTTGTCTTCGCCTTGGTGATTATGCTGAATGGGTTGGATCGCATGCATGCACACAATGACATGCATGCTGCTACATTCCCTTACATGTGATCAACAAAACTTCTCGCATTGTTTGCTCCGTGCCAGCAACTGGGATGGATCTATAATTTGTACAGGAACAGTTTCATTCGTGAGTGCATGTTGCACCCACTGTTGTACCTGTTCCCGCTGCAACTAATTCTCTCGTCTATGCAGCTCCTATTCTTCCTTGAGTTGTTGCTTCAGCACATGTAACTCCTTCTCTATTCTATTCTCTTCCTTTGCGTGATCTTCATGTTGCATTGTCACCTCATAGCTTGAGTCTCCAAATTTTCTTTCATTACAAGTGGATCTGCTTGAGCTTGAAACTTTGTTCCACCTCTATGTTGTCAACAACCTTCCTCTTGTGTTCGTTGTATCCGGTATGTTGCCTTCAGCTACTGTTGATGGTGTTTCTTGATATGATGATGCTATCATCATATCTTTATGTCCTTTTCGATGAACAACTTGATGTCTTAGTGGGTAGGCAAGTTCATAAACACTTGATCCACTGCATCCAAAGTGTGTTATGAACGGTGTCTTCAACTATGCTCTCCTTGAAACCATTGTACCTATGTTGCTGAGATGCATATGAACACCTGTGATACCTGGAGACATGGAAACACTCATGGCAAGAAATATGTCAATCAAAAACCAAAACGAACTTGAGAACAGACTTGCAACATACTTGTATGAGTGATCATGAAGGTTGCACAGTTTTCGCGGGAGATCGGGAGACTGTCTTCCAAAACTACACAAGGCATAGTCTAGACTCTCAAGAGGTTGACTGACTACACAATGCACAGTCTAGCCTAGCCTACTAAGGACTGAAATTGTGCAATGTGCAATTTTAGTTAGCAGTGACATGCAACTAGAAAACTGCATTCCGCAGCTTCTAGGGCCAATAGGACATTGCCTCCAAGAATTTCACAATGAAAGCCTGGAGGTCAGTGCCTAGATATATTTGCACAATTTCTAGAGGGAAAGTAGAGCCTTCGCTTCTAGAAATTTAGAGTGCTAGCCAAGTAAGGCACGGTCTCGGCTAAGGCAACCCAGTTCGGCCGACAGGGGACTGAAAACATGAGAAGTGTGAATGCATGATGAGATGAGTGCAAACAAGAGTGAATGATCAATCATGCAAACAAAAAGCGTAGGATTCAGAAAATGGGAAAGCATGCATGTGTGTGAAGTGAGCCACCACAACAACGATCATCTGTGCAAAACAGTGTCATGCATGCGACAGTAGTGAGATGGGAATGAAAACTGAAACGATGATAGTATAAGATAGTATGCATGTATATGAAATAAAAAGCTCACTGAAATCAAGTAGACAACACTCACACAAAGCGAAACACAAAAAGTGATAGAAACGCAACAAAAGACATGAAAATCGGGCTTACCCTAAGAGAACTGAGTTGAATGTGCCAAGGACTCCTAGATGCAATGTGGGATGTCAGAGCTGCAAGGTCAATGCAAGGAAAGAGCTCTGCGTGGTCTACTTCATGAGTTTTGATAAAATTGAAGATGTGATGCACATGCCACAAATCTAGGAAGAGCGACACTTGGTGGGAGGTTTCTGAAATGATCCTTGCATGCAACCTCTAGCTACTAAAAGTAGATCTATGAATCAAGGGATTCATTTGCATGCTACCTTGGGAGAAGCAGCCCATGCATGAAAATCAGTTTTGTTCAGTCCTGGAGGGAATCAGTTAGATCAAATGCACATGCAATAGTCTACTCAGCTGGGAGGAAAAAATGCACATTTCTGGGAGGGAGCTGGCCTAGCTACCCAAAGGGATTGCGTAATTTCTGGGTAGAGAAGCTGACTACTTCCAAAAATTGTGCAATTTCTAGGCTGAGCAGTCCTACTGGGAGGAATTGTGCAATTTTTCCAGTGAACAGTGACAGGTAGATTTGCACAATTCTGGAGCCCAACACGCTACCAAATAAAATTGCGCAATTCTACAAGAAAATCATTAAATCTTGTGTACTTGACAAGGCAAGACATGCTATTATGAAAGGTTGGTAGGGAGGCTCCAAAACGAAGCTAAGGAAAAGTTTTGGAGGGTGGTTGTAGCCACTACAACAGGCCCCAAAACCATTGATCCCTTACAAAATCATGTGCTTTTATAAAAAGGAGGGGCTACGACCCACCCCAAAGGCCTTACAACACCGTGCAGTATATTCAAAATGCTCCATTGTGTGGTCCATTTTGGGCTATATTGCACACTCCACTGTGTGCTCCTCTCCACAAAATGCGAAGTATTTTCCAAAATGTAGGCCAATTTGTGTTGCACCCAATAGAAAGAAAGGGTCCAAATGTTGATCTAGAACTATGTGCATCTCGTCCCATTCATCAGCAGCATAGAAGCCTCATATGCATGCTTTTGCAATAGTTTGGATGTCATGTTGAGAATGCACAGGATCCCATCAATCACTTCCCTCACCAAGGCTAAACCAAAGAACCAATTCTAGCTAGAGATTGATGAGTACATGGAGCAACTCAGACGAAAGGCCAACAAGGAAGACTTGGAGCTCAATGCACACAACATGCAACAATACATCAATGGTTCAATCAAGGTTAACACCATGTTTCACATGCTTCAAAAAGAGTTGGATACAGGTTCCAAGACCATATACCCAGATGCCATGGAGGCAAGATTCCACTTTCAATGAGACACCATAAAGAAGTTGGGGGACACTATCATGCAGTACCACGCTTGGCATCAATATGTGGTTGAGAAGAACCAAGTGGAGGTCATTGATTTGGTCTTTCCCCATACTTCAAATTCATAGTGTTTTGTCTTATTAGGTTGTCTCTAGCTTATTTTGTCTCACATGGGTACATGTGGAAAATGTAATATTATTTATAAATATGTTGTAAGTGAAATTCCAAGTGTCATTAGTGGAATTTGAATAGTCACTATGTAATGTAATGAGTTATTTTGTAAAGAATTTGAAGAGTCATGAGGGTAGTCAAAGAGTCACAAAGGGGAATGTCAAGGGTCACCCCACCCTTTCTTATAAATATAACCTCATAACTCATAGAATGGGCTTTTGGGAGCCATCCTTTTGGCTAGGCTTAGGCTTAGAAAAGGCTTGGGAGTATTGTGACGATCCTTGTCTTCTCCACAGCGTAGGGCAAGTAAACTTCTTTGGAGGAGCAGGTGTTCTTAACTATAATGTTCCAATATTAGGGCTAGTGGTCGTCAATGCTGTATGTATGGACAGAACTTTCACTTATAATAATAATATCATAGCCAACATGCTTTCATAAATATGTTGTTACTCTAGTTGGACTATTCTAGTTTCATTAGCAATGTATGTTGTTTAAATTACGCATTTTCTTATGAACTACTTGTATGCAATTGTATGAATCTTGTTGAATGCGTGTTGTTGGATTAACCCATCACTTTAACTTGTGGACTATTCTGAATTTTAGCTTGTGATTTTATTTTTATTGTGTGTTCCTTTCAAGCTTTGCACTATTACAAGCTTCCAAGGGGCACACTCCCTTTTCCCCTCCATGTGTTAGAGCCCCCATTCATCACGTTTGACTCTTTGTAAGGTCAAATGCTTTCTCACACCCAGAGTTATCATACTTATCTCTGCACACTACCTCGGTTAAGGAATTACACTACTACCCACTGTTGGGACTCTTACTCCAAATGGTGTGAGGTCTAGTTGGGAATTCGTACTGAGGAGATCCCTTGAATGTTGGCGGGTTCAACACTGTTAGTGTTCCATAATTTCAAGGCTGAAGAAAAAACCATGGAGGAAACATCGAAACCACTTCAAGTTAAGGATCTAGCCCTCCTAAACCAGAGAGGGATCTCTTTGTGAGATTTAGCTTTGTTTACGAGGATTTTCAGGCTATTTATTGGGCTCAAAGTTTGATTTTGAAAATGGTTTGGTTGGAATATCATGAGGAATTCACTGGGAAATGGAGTCAAATAAAGTTGGATGTTGCATCAAAAGTTCAAAGGATTAATCACAAGGCAAGCTAGCTACGTTTACTAGATCTTTAAATTGAATTATGGAATGGAGAAAAGGTGTGATTCAGTAGGGATTGAGAAGCATTTAAGAATTTCTCAATCATACTTCAGAAGAAAACATACAAATTGTAAATGCAGTCCAAATAGGGTGTTCAAAAACATATCCTATTTTTCACATCTCATGTTTTACAATTAGATTTCAGATGATAAACATACAAAGAATAACAGTGGAAACACAATTACACTAAGGAAAACATCACCAGTTTATTGCAACATAAGTATCCTGTGAAGAGTCTTTGTATTATTTATCAGCCCATTTGAGCTCAATGAGCATCTTTGCATTGGACAATAGATTTATTCATACAAACCCCAACATCTATTACTTCAAATGATGAAGTATTTATACAAATTCTAAACTAAAATATCTTGATAAACATCTCAAGGTATTTTTACAAATATCCTAAACTATTTTAACACAAATAGAAATGAAATGTAGGACGTTCAAAACTAATGTATCTACTTGGCACTATCATTATGGATTTATGTTGACAAAGAAGAGAAATTCTAATTTGATTGCAACTCTTAGTTGATGAGGTGGCTAACTATCTTTGATCATTTTCCCCCTAAAATTTTGCAAACTAGGGTCCAAACATCCCTTTGTATATCTCAATCTAAGACAGATATGTAAACAATGGATCTTGAGATAAACCTCTCTCCGTTTCACAAAATTCAGCTCCATCTGTTCCCAATATTCTCTGCAAAACGATGTCTAAAACAAGACTTTGCACTATCCAGAAAATAGGCTGTAAAGATGTAAATGTATCTCTCATTCTATAATATGTGTGTAAAATATGAAGTAGGTTACTATACTTTGGCATCTTAGGAACAAAAATTTCCTCTTTCTCCAAAATCATCTCTAATTGGCCACAATATGTTCTGCAAAAATATGACTAAACAAGAAATTTTGGGAAAATATGTTTGCAAAGCTTCATCTATATAACTCAAACCATAATAGTTGTTAGAAAACTGAGAGAGGTTTTTGTATTTGAGTATCTGGGGAACAAATCAATTCTACACTTTCCCAATATTCATCTATAATTATCCACAATGTTTTCTGCAAAAAGGTGACTGGAATAGGAAATTTCTTTGAAATATGCCTTCAAAGAATCATTAGCATCTCCCAGAAAAAATATCTTTTAGAAAACTAAGAGAGGTGTTCGTACAAGAGGATTTTAGAAACAAAAACATCTTTCTATTTTTGCAAATTCATCCTCATTGGTTTGGAAACCATGTTTTAAATCAATCTGGCATATAAGAAAAAGCATAGTTTCAACTGATCATGAGACAAATGAATGATGTGGATGCGAGAAGTGACATGGAATTTGGTGAATGGAGAGTAACATAATCAGGAGTGCACGAGAAAGATGGTGGGAAAGAGAGTGGTAATCAGGAAGGTGGTAAGAATTTTTTGGAGGGAGGTTGAAGTGGTAGGCGGTATCGTGCGGGGGGGTGCGAAACACAGAGGGGAAGACACATAGCTTGGGACCAGTTGGGTAAAACCGCTCTTTTCATACCCCCCCAGTGATAAAGCTAGGATGGAGAGGGTGGGCCGAAAATGGTTGAGGTTCATTGATCAAGAGCGGGATGACATACCGATGCCTTCAATGTTGATGTACTTTAACCATAAGTGACAAAAGAGCTTTGTCTGCTTGTGCCTTTTGATTCTTGCTTTGAACTTAGGATAAAGGTTTAGAAATATAAAATATGTCCAATACTTTATCCATTCGTGCCTTTCTGCGTTTTACATTGTCACTAAAGCATTGGATAAAATGACATATAACCATATTTTTTGATTTTCCCAAGGTTTTGACCTTTTTGAAAATAATTTACAACATGGAATATTATTTCCAACATCTGAAATATAATAATGATCAGCTATAATCAAGAAATCCTATAAAAATTATAGGACCCTAACAGTGGCTCTAGCTAGTGATGGCACTTCTTGGTGAAGTGTCAAGAACACCGTAGAATAGTAGCCTAATCCATTGGCTTGATCCCAAAACCTGAAACCTGTTCTACCATAAAATATCTGCTACTGAAAAACTCTCAAACTGAAATCAAAACCATTTTGCACACTGAAATATGAAATATACACTGAACTGAAAGTTGTACTGCAATCTGAAACTGAAACTGGAAAGAATGCGTTGAAAAACAAAATGCTCAAAGTATTGAGCTTATTTTCACTCTGCTACCTACTTTAATCTGATAAAATGACTAGCGTATCAAGTCATAACAAACATCCAGTGCAACCACTCAAGCAAATGGATACTTAACTGAAGTTTTCATTCTACTTCTTTAGGTGGAAAAATAAATTCAAAAAATGGCAACTCAACTTTTCCACTGGATCCAATAGTTGCATTGATGAATATGGAAAATTCTACCTTCACCAATGAATGCAATAAACTGACCAAAGGATCATGGAAACCATGCAACATAAGATCTTCATTATGTAAATCTTATTGGTCTTTAATCATTGTAGAAAAAACTACTTGTTGAAAATGTTCTTGTAGATCAAGAGGATTAAGCTCCGCTGGTTCTTCTTTCGGATCACAAGGCTGTTGTAAATCAACAAATGAATATTCAACAATATGCTCAATTACCTTTACTTGCTGATTAGTACAAGGAATGTGTTCTTTAATTTGATCTTCTTTACTTGAGACAACCACAATGTTAATGTGTTCATCCATGGTATTTGAAATATCCTGCTGATTTTCACTGTTGTCCTCTTCTTGATTAGGTTCAGGCTGCTGAATTTCTTCCTTTACCTCTGGTTGATTAGTTTGTCATGGTGTTGCAAGAATTATTTCCTGTGGGGAATCTTCATGATCATATAGACACATACATCCTATATTTCTTCCTGAGGGGAAGACAATTCAAGCAAGACTTCGACTTTTTGTTCATAATGTTGAAAAGGATTTCCATCTAAATCCTCCAGTATTTCATAATTTGTTAATTGATCATCATTATAGTAATCTTCAAGATATTGAATAAAACTTTCAAAATGATCACAACAGTTTTGAATCAACAACAAATATGGATAATCCTCTATGTATTTCTCACAAAAAATAGTATGAAAATTCTTTAATGAACATATACTAGCAGTAGGCATATTTTCATACCAAGATATAGCCTTTTCCTCCAAAGTTGCCATAAACATTTTCATAAGACAATCTTCATGAAATTTGACTTTAAGCTTACAGATGATACGAAACCTCAATAAATGTAAAGAAGCATCATATCCTTTTTTATCTTTAAACAATGGAAGATACGTTAACCAATCACTATTGGGCATGGGATTCAGAAAACCTAGAATTCTTGATCTGTCCATAGGAGCATACCTGCGTTGTATTCTTGAACTCATTTTTAAAACAGTTAACAATAGAATGGGGTCACCAAAAGTTCTTTACAATTCTGGATACTTTAATAAGGGAGTCACCATGAAAACTTTGAGCTCCAGATTCTTGGAACATGGAGTCGCCAGGTGAATTATACAACCTTCCTATGTCTGATCACTGTCCACCATTAGTAATTAGATATGGAACTTGATATGATTTTATTAGGAACCTGAAATGTTCAAAACCCCAGTATGGTTGCCACTATGTTAGCGTTCTGTAATTACAAGGTTGAAGACAAAACCATGGAGGCAACATCAAAATCGCTTCAAGTTTAGGATCTAGCCCTCCTAAACTCAGAGAGGGGTCTCTCTATGAGATTTAGCTTCGTTTACTAGGATTTTCAGGCTAGTTATTGGGCTTAGAGTTTTATTTTTAAAATGGTTTGGTTGGAATATCAAGAGAAATTCATTGGTCAATGGAGTCAAATAAAGATGGATGTTGCATCAAAAGTTCAAAGGAGTAATCACACGGAAAGCTAGATATGTTTACTAGATATTTAAATTGAATTATGGAATGGAGAAAATGTGTGATTCAGCAGGGATTGAGAAGAATTTAAGAATTTCTCAATCAGACTTCAGAAGAAAACATACAAAGTGTAAATGCAGTCCAAATAGGGTGTTCAAAAACATATCCTATTTTTCACATCTCATGTTTTACAATTAGATTTCAGATGATAAACATACAAAGAATAACAGTGGAAACACAATTACACTAAGGAAAACATCACCAGTATATTGCAACATAAGTATCCTGTGAAGAGTCTTTGTATTATTTATCAGCCCATTTGAGCTCAATGAGCATCTTTGCATTGGACAATAGATTTATTCATACAAACCCCAACATCTATTACTTCAAATGATGAAGTATTTATACAAATTCTAAACTAAAATATCTTGATAAACATCTCAAGGTATTTTTACAAATATCCTAAACTATTTTAACACAAATAGAAATGAAATGTAGGACATTCAAAACAAATGTATCTACTTGGCACTATCATTATGGATTTATGTTGACAAAGAAGAGAAATTCTAATTTGATTGCAACTCTTAGTTGACGAGGTGTCTAATTGTCTTTGACCATTTTCCTCCTGAAATTTAGAAAAATAGGGTCAAGGTATCCATTTTTATATCTCAATGTGAGATTTATCTATAAACAGTGAGAGAAGTTATTTTAGATAGATATGTTCTTGAGAGAAACCTCTCTTAGTTTCCCAAAATTCAGCTCCAAATTCTCCCAATATTCTCTGCAACAATATGTCTAAAACATGACTTTGCACAGTCCGAAAAATAGGATATAGATATGTAAATATTTCTCTCATTCTGTAATATATGTGTAACATATGAAGTAGGTTATTGCATTTTGGAATATTAGGAACACGAACCTCCTCCAATTTATCAAAAGTCATCTTTGATTGGCCAAAATATGTTTGGAAAAAGTATGACTAAACAAGAGAATTTGGGAAAATATGTCTCCAAAGCTTCATCTGTATATCCCAAACCATAATAAATGCTAGAAAAATGAGAGATTTTTTTGTAGTTGAGTATCTGAGGAGAAAAATCCTTCTCGATTTTCCCAAGATTTATCTCTAATTATCCACAATAATTTCTGTGAAAAGGTGACCGAAATAGGAAATTTCTTGAAAATACGCCTTCAAATAATCATTAGTATCTCTCAAAAAAAGCTAGTTGTTAGAAAACTGAGAGAGGTTTTTGTACAAGAGGATGTTAGAAACAAAAAAAAAAAATCAGTTTCTAAAAATGTGTCCTCATTGGTTCCTAAACCATGTTTTAAATGAATGTGGCGTATAGGAAAAAGCATAGTTTCAACTAACCATGAGACAGGTGAATGACATGGATGCGGGAGGTGACATGGAAGTCAAGGAATGGAGAGTAACATAATCAGGAGTGCGTGGGAAAGAAGGTGGGAAAGGAGAGTGGTAAGCAGGAAGGTGATAAGCACTTTTGAAAGGGGGGTTGAAGTGGTAGGAGATATCATGAAGGGGGGGTGCAAAACGCAGAGGGGAAGACTCATAGTGTGGGACCAGTAGGGTAAAACTACCCTTCCCCCCCCAGTGATAAAGCTAGGATGGAGAGCAGGGTCAAAAATGGATGAGGTACGTTGATCAAGAGCGGGATGACATCCCGATGCCTTCAATATTGTTATACTTTAACCATAAGCGACAAAAGAGCTTTGTCTTTTTGCACCTTTTGATTCTTGCTTTGAACTTAGGATAAAGGTTGAGAAATATAAAATATGTCCAATACTTTATCCATTCATGTCTTTCTTATTTTTACATTGTCACTAAAACTTTGGATAAAATGGAATATACGCATATCTTTTTATTTTCCCAAGGTTTTGACCTTTTTTGAAAATAATTTACAACATGGAATATTATTTCCAACATCTTAAATATAATAATGATCAGCTATAATCAATAAATCCTATAAAAATTAAAGGACCCCTAACAAGAACCATCAACAGGTTGATAGTTCTCTCCCTTTCCCCTTGAAAAGGCCCTTTATCATGAACAAAAGCTCAAAAATTGTTATTTTATACAGGTCCACAATTCCCTTCCCTTGTGATGTATGTTTTTCCTCTTTAAATCCCTCTTGATCCTCCTTAGTGACCTTCAAAATGCTCTTTGGGGTACAAGTTTCCATGTTCATCGAAGAAAAATGGGAAATTATTCTTGTATAGTTTCTCACATTTACTTTTAACCTCATGTATTTTCTGAGTCATGTTTTTTGGTTTCTCTTCTATTTGTGCTACCAAATGGTTACTTTTCAATTCACTAGCTCTCGCAACTAAACGAGAGAAGTAAATGTTGGATTTTATGGCTTCTTCTTTAGTCATATGATTATGGAAATCTATGACTATTATGGATTTATGTGAAGTATTCCCAATGTTTTATTTGAGCACTACTATATCTTCATATGCTACCTTAACAATCTCATTTTTATCCTACACTAACTCCACATGACCCCAATGCTTATTTACTAGTCTTATAATCTTTTCCCAAATGATCGTTTTGGCAAATTTTGAATGATAGTTTGCTAGAAGTTTCTCTTATTTGAAGCACCAGTTGGATTTCCAATTTTCTGATGTATTCCTTTACCTAACGTAGCTCTACCTCCATTATCTCTATATTTTTTCTTAGTTATAGAGGTAAATACCGTGATCCTGGAATGTCCTCTAGCATGGCCTAAGAGTCCATTTTCGTAGTTAGGGCATGAAAGAACCTCCTCAATTCAAGTGTTTCCATTGGTGGGCCTTGAGCATTGATGTTCTTGTTGAGACAATATGTCTCTTCATCCTTTCCATTTGTATTTTCATAGATTTTTGCAAAAGTTGAGGCCATTTGGAGAGGTAAAAGAGATCAATTTAACATCTCGAAACATAAAAATGACAAGGGGACACATGTCACAGTGTAAGAGGCACAAGGTGGTAGTAGGGCCTTTCAAACTTCAAGCCCAAAGGATATTTTGAGCTTAATAATGCATCTATGGGTTTAATTTCAGGAAATTAGGGAGCTCTTACATCAAGGGCACTAAATTTATTTAAAAGAATGCATTTTTATTCCATGGTGAAACTAGGTTTTAGAATGAGTCAAAGTTTTTCAAATTTCAAAGTGTGTAGCCTCCTAACAAGGAGAATTGATGGATGAATTTGTCCTAGAGATTTAATTTGCAAGATTTTCATTCCAATTTTACCAAATTTGTCAATTACATGTGCATGGGATCGAGTGTACATTAGTGGTACAATTTACCAAAAATGGACCTTTGGCACATTTTTATAGCAATCATTGCTTAACACGTGTGAATTTTTCTTTGGGCAAGAAGGTTGGAATGACATCACGTAGATGTTTACAAAACATGGGACCAAAGACGTGGCATGTTGATTGGGCATGTTGACTCAGCAGGTGTGGCATGTTTGATGATGAGTAATTGGGTGTCGAGCAAAGATAACTGGTCAGTAGATGTGGAAAACTACATGGCGACCTCTGCATGATTAAGAGAGCAGGTGTTGAAATTCCTGTATGTTCACGAGGTGTGAAAGGAGGTGACACATAGCACATACCACATGCCCCTACCACATTATCATGCTTGCAATTCCACGAAACGAGATCATCAATGACATCAGATGAAATTATTTCTTCATCATTCAATCTCACGGCGTGCAATTTGGTCTAGACCCTTGTGACTTCAGGTTAACATAAGATGAAGGTGGGACAGGGCCATGTATATGATGACTAGATGGGTGAAATGATGGTGTGGAAGGTGATGGACCTATGATGTGGCGAGTGACATGGAACATCTAACTAGGAATATGTTGTGTCCACGTGGAGCATGACTTGGCAGTGAAAGAGTGGCCTGGTGAATGATTCGGTAGGATGCAATAAAGTGATGTGTGAGGTTAACACAAGGCATAAACCGTGCAAAAACATTTCACATGGGTTGGGATATGGCCTTTAAACTTCATGAAGTCATGCGGGGAGCACGAAGGGCTAACACGTGGCCTCCTCCACACCCCTCTGCAACGTTAACCTCTAGGAAACTTTGTGGCATTGAGTGTTCTATGTCATCAAATTAGGTGGCATCTCTATGATTGGATCCTAGTGGCATACAGATTCATAAGCACCCTCGTTTTCCTACTCCAACATGGTGCACTCATACCACTAGCATGTATGTCCAACATGCTCGCATTCTGTGCACCAAACGATGCTCGAAACCCAAGGTCTTGGCACTACAAGTTACACCAGTTTTTGCCAATGAAAAAGGGAATGCACTAAGGCCCATAAACAACAATTTTTGGTGGTTTTAACTCAAGTGTTCTCCCTTGGCCTCCATATTTATAGGTATATTGTGTTTTGATGAAAAACCCACCATAATAGTAGGAGGTGAACAATATAGAAAGTCAATTTCAACAAAGCCAATACAATGGAGTGACTTAAAAAATACTCTAACAAAAAATCCTACACCCAAAAAGGGGATGGACTCCATTCAAAGTGACACCACTCTCAATGATCCAACATGAAACCCATGTGTTACCAGGTGAGACAACCTCCAGAGTGGACCACACTACAATTGAACTGCAACCAATATTGGTTTGCTTAGAGGGTCCTAACCGAGGTTCAGATTTAGTTGTGCCAACCAACAAAACCTACATTGCTAGCCCTTTCGGCAAAAACTCATGTATCACAGCTTGCAGTCTCACCCGAAGTAGTATTGGAGGATGCAAGAAACAAGTTTCTACATCCAGAGACTAGTGTGATGCCTTTCAATGCCTTAGATCTGCCTCTGCATAGATTGGTAGACTTCTAGGGCTCGTTACTATAACTAGTTTAAGGCTGCTTTTAGGCCTTCGTGAAGGTCCATGATCTATTTTTGTGGACCTTAAACAGTCGATTTACCTACTTTCGCACATCAACAAGCAACCCTAGATCAGAGTTTGCGTAGATCTACTTAATTCGTTAGAAAAAATAAGAGAAATTGCTTGTAACTTCACTGAAGTGGATAACCATTCATTTCATACATTATCAAGACAGATCCAGTGAAGTTGTGTAGCATTCATTCAGTAATTTACAAAACATATCATTAATCGACAACATATAACATAAAAAAATTCAATGGAAGTACTCAGTAATTATTATAAAAAAATATCTCTATTGATACTCAATTCATTGATTACAAACACTTCTTACCCTACACACACAGCTACAGGGGTCTGCACACTCAACCACAGAATCTTCCCAGGCCACCTGTGCACTCAGCTCTAGGAGCCTTCCCTTCTCTACCGAAGCATAGGAAGCAGAGCCTTCCTGCCTTAGCTCTTGCTCAAGACAACAAAAACTCTTCTACATGCCCAATTCTCTATCCAAAGTTACTTATAAGAATCGATATGGCTCAACTATTTATACTTTTCCATCATACAATACCATGTTCCGTGGACCATGGGAGAATCCAAAATCTTACCAAAACAAGGGACTAAGTGTTGCGATGGGGTCCCCTGGGTCAATTTTGGGTTTAAGATAACCCGATTTTTTATACATTTTTGTAATTAATGTAAAGTCTCTGTGATTTTTAGATGCAGACCTTGTAGATGAGTAGGAGTCAAAGGGTCTTAGCCCCTTGTTTTATGTAAAATTTGAGTTAGCTTTGAGATCCACCCATGGTCCTTGGACCATGGCATTGTACGAGAAAGGATATAAATAGGTGTGTCTTAGAAAGTCTAAGGCAATGTTTTTGATGTAATTGATGATGTACAAGTTGTGATAGCGAGAAGAAGTGGGTTAGATAGAAGAGAAGAGGCTCTACAGCTGAGTGTAGAAAGCCCTAGGTAGAGTTCGTAGCTGAGTGCGCAGACACCTACAGCTGAGTGCGTAGGGTATTTTTGAGTCTGTAATCCTGAATTGAAGATCAATAAGATAGTTTCCAAAGAATTCTTGTGTATTTTTGTTTACTTATGTTTATGATATATGTTGTCAGTGAATGATGTGTTTTATGGAATACTAGTTAAATGTTACATGATTATCTTAAATAAATGTTAATGATGTACGCAATGCATGCTTAAGTACTTTCGCGTAGACTCTAATGCATTCTCTGATGTTTACTAATAGCAAGTAAATCTACACAAACCCTAATTTAGGATTGCTCTCTAATTCACATAAGTAGATAGATTGACTATTAAAGGTCCACAAAAGCTGATCGTTGACCCTCGTGAAGGTCTGAAGGCCATCTTCATGGAGTTGCAGTAGTGTGCCCTAATAGAGTATCGATATGCACGAATGCAGATCTAAAGTTTTGGAAGACATCACACTAGTCTATGGATGGAGAAACTTGGTTGTTGCATTCCCCCCATACTACTTCGGGTGAGATTGCATCCTGTGCGACGCAATTTGTTTCTGAAAGGGCTAGTAGTGTAGTGTTTTGTTGGTTGGCACAACTAACTTTGAACCTAGATCAAGGCCCCCTAAACCAACAAATGGTTCTATTGTCAGGACCGGGATCTTCTTGAAAGAGATGTGTGATGTTGCATCATTGGAATCCAACCAGGAAAGAAATTGAAAAGTGGTTGGATTGGAAGATACAAAAATTCGCGGCGCAGGAAAAAAGGGATCCATGCCTGTCAAAAGAAGAGTGTTTAAACATGTATCTATATATGGAGCTACACGAGATCTTCTTCTGCACCCTCCCCATTAAGCTGTATGAATGGTTGGCTAAATTGACAAATAGCCAAGGAAGGTGGAAGCTTGACAGTCCTATAGTGTGGACTCTAGAACTATTGTGACAATTAGAAGCATCTGAAAACAAGATTGCGCGGGCCATTGACCATTGGCTTGATTGAATTCTAGGAGGATTTGTTACAGAATTTGCAGTTGATACCTCAGTCAGCTATAGTGAAGCAAAGCGGCGATTTTCAAAGGACCATGAGGTAAGTATTTAAGATCGTTGAATACTTGGATTAAAATGTTGTTATGTGAAAAACGGGTTATGCCATTACCTTGATGTTTGGAGCTACGTGAAGCAGAAGACTCTTTAGAGATCGAGAAAGATCAAGTCCTAAATATAGTCCGTTAATCAGACCTCCTTCAAGCAATGACAAAGGATCGGTGCAGGCTTCACCGCGAAGTGTTGTCCAGTTGATAACACAGGGATTTCCATGAACACATCCTCCATCCACCCCGCCTCCACCTCCACCTCCACCACATACACCTTTGCCCACCCCTCCACCTCCAACACCACTATTCAACATGGTGAACACACTGAAGCTACCAATTTTCAAGGGCATCGAGAGTGAAGATACAGAGAAATTTTCATTTGTTGCGAATGTTGTGTGGACAACACAACAACTTAATGATGAAAATATCAAGAAGGCACAATTGGTTACCACTTTGTAGGATCGCACGTTAACTTGGTATATCAAGTATTGTTCTGATAATCCTCTTGCATTGCTAGCAAAGACTAAGGCAACTTTAAACAAGGAGATTAGTAATCCTAAGTCTAAATCACAGTCAGTAATTGGATTCAAGGAAATAATGTTGAGGGTTGAAAAAATGCCTTGCGAATTAGATCAAAGGTTGAAGTTTTATATTCGAGAAGCTAACATGCAACCCACAGACAACCAACATCCCAAATGGTTTATAACCTCACTTCTGCCCCACCTGAGAATTTCTCTGTCACAACAAAAAATAGGAACATAGGTGGAAGCCTTGGAGTTCGTAATGAGGTTGCATGCACCATTTATTCAGGATGAAACCTTCGGGGTACAACAGATCCACTCTCAGTTATAGAGCCTACCCTTAGAATTACAGAGCTTGAAGAAAGACAAGGAGCCTAAACTAGAGGTGCAAACGGAAGTCTAGTGTTTGAAGTACAAGAGCCAAGGGCACGATAAATACCATTGTCTTGTGTAATGAAATTATATTACAGGAGGGGGACCAATTCCCCTGAAGCCAGAAACCCAGCAGGGCAAGCGTGGGGGCTGCACTATGGTGAGCTATTTGTCAGGTTGTTGGACAACATGCAATTAATAATTTTCATTTACTTCGAAAGTTCATCCAGATACCCCAGCAGTTGTTCTGTAACTTTTGCAAACCGGTGGGCCACAATGAGCACCACTGTCACAACTATGAGATGATGATGTAATAAATGCCTACATACCGAATGCAAGCAGAAACTTGGCCTCCAAAGCTGGGCACCAGAGGAGTGCGTGGAGGTTATCAGGGATGCAGATGCAGATGCGGAGGAGGAGGGCCTAGTAGAGGCTGCAATCAGATCAACTACTACAACTGCGGATAGCGTGGGCATTACGCGCGAGAATGTCAGAATCAAACATGCCCATCATGTCAATACTGCACCCTATTTGACCATACTATAGAAGAATGCCTAGTGCTGATAGCTAAAATGCAAGAGAATAAAGCACAACCTCAACATCCTACGCAAAACTTACAGATGATGAAATTTGAGCCCTGCGAGGAAGATCAAAGTGTGAATATATTGCTGAGGAGTGGAATAATGAGTGGTGATGATAAAGGTAAACAACCTGAAGAGGATGGATGGGTCTGCAAGGCCCCAGAGAAGGAATCTGGTTTTGATCTGAACCATGGTAAGGAAATATTTATGGAGGCCAAGAAAATCTTCGTTCAGGCATCCACCTTAGGAAGTCAGGACAAGGTGCAAGGAACCAGCGTGCCTGCAGAGGTTGATCCCTCTATACTGACTATGTTTTTAGATACCTGCATAAAACTGTAGCATGATAGAAAAGATGTGGAAGGGCTATAGGAGTTAGTAAACAAATGTGCCAACAAAGGGAAGTTCCCTGATGGACATCAGGTTTTCAGAAAAATTGGCAAACATAAGGCTCAAACAGGGCGCAAGATGAGGCTCACCATGCATATAGGTGATTATGAGATGGACCAGGTCATTTTGGATCTAGGGTCCTATGCGAACGTTTTGCCAAAAAAAAATGGGAATGGATGGGGAGACTTACGCTATAGTGGTCTCCAATTCAGCTCAAAATGGAGAACTAGCAGAAAATCATCCCCATGGGATGATTATATGGAGTAACAGTTGATATAGAATGTGTGAGCACGATGGCTGACTTTTAGGTTATAGAGATCGTTGATGATAGTAATCCGTACTCCGTGGTCCTTTGAATTGATTGGGCCATTGATATGAATGTGGTCATCAATCTAAAGAAGAGGACAATGTAATTTGAAAGGAAATCACTTCGGGTTGTAGTATCGTTGGACCCTACAGAAGGGGCACGCTATACTGAACTAGTTTGTGATTATGAAGAAAGTGACAATGAACTGGATCAAAGCTATAAAATAACAGCGAGGGACCAGGACTGGACCAATCCGATGGCAGATGGAAGGATTTCATGGGATCAGGAGAGTTCCTGCACCTCTGATTTAGATGAAGAGTTGGAGCATTGGAAGAATCATTTGCATGAATTATCCACACTACAATGCAATATGACGATGAAGTCACTACGCTGTGTCTCATCAGAGGTAGGAAGCTGCCCCATTATGATGGTTTAACTGACGTAGATAAGATTTTGGATGAATTTGAGCACGAAGTCCCTAAAGATCATCGCTTTCAAGAATTAGACTTGGCCCTGCGCACTATGCATGCAAGATGGTGGGGTACACATAAAGATAGTTTTGATGAATGGCAAGATTACAAAAGAATGATGAGATTATGGTTTGGGAGGCCTAACACTATATCGACTGAGAAATATAACGAAAGGGATGATCTGTGTGATCACCTAGCGAAATGGAATAAAGCATGGGGGAAAAAACCGCAGCTAGAGTGGGTGCACATCTTTTGCCATACCTTGGATACAATTCCCATTAACTGGTATCTGGAAACAGACCTTTACCATGGTACCACAGAGTGGGATATATTTAGGGAATGGTTCTTATTGACCTTTAGCTTTGAAGATGGCTTCGCAAGCATCGATGAAGCTCTACAAGAGATTAAGGCAGTTATCTTCAAAATGCTGCAAGAACCTATGGAGTGGACCCAACTAGATTGGAGCACCTAGCTATGCCATGCACTAGAATTCTATAATGTGACCACTGAAGAGGAGGATGAAGATCCAAGAAACATTAATATTCCAGAGGAAAAAGGGAACTGAGAAGTCTAAGGCCCACAAATAGACAACCCGGACATCATCGCATCGTTGAAGATAAAGAAAGTAAATAATGGCATTGAAGTAGAACTAAAGTTTTCAAAGATTGGAGATTATTGGGACGACACTACTGTGGATAAAGTTGTTGAGTTACTCCATAAATATCAAGATCTCTTCCCTACCAAATTTTCGGGTTTGAAGGGAAGAGTTGGCGATTTGGGCATTTTGAAGATCACTCTAAAGCCAGATGTGAAGCCTTTTGAATAGAGACTATATCACATTAATCCTAAATACAAGGAGAAGGTTCACCAAGAGCTAGATAATATGTTGGAAGTAGGCATCATAGAATCAATTGAAGAATCTGACACGATAAGCCCAATGGTGGTTCAAGAAAAGAAACAAAAGGATCAAATAAGGATTTGCATAGATCTGCAGAACTTAATGATTCATGTGTCAATGACCCATCCCCAACATCATTTACCGATGAAGTGTTAGACAATGTTGGAGGGTAGGAGGCCTATTCCTTCACCGATGGGTTTTCTGGGTATCATCAGATCAAGATCACACCCGAGGATAGGAGAAAAATGAGCTTCATGATGGAGTGGGGTTATTTTTAGTATATTGTGATGCCATTTGGACTTAATAACATGTCGATGATATTTTCCCACATAGTCATATCAGCGTTTAAGGAGTTCATTCTTAAGTTCTAGGAAGTATACTTTGATGACTAGACAGTGTTTGGATTAGTAAAGCACCATGTAGCAAGTCTGCACTTGATGTTGGATACGTGTTGCAGATACCGGATCGCGCTGAATTTGAAGAAATTAATCTTTTGTGTTCCCTTTTGGATCTTGCTGGGTAACATGGTGTGCAAGCAAGGGTTGATGGTGGACCCTGCAAATATTGTAGTAATTGTGAATTTGGAGGCCCCAAGGAATGTTAAGCAGTGCCACACAACGCTGGGACATACGGGATATTACAAAATTTTTATCAAAGCTTATTCCCAAATTACCGTGCCCATGGAGAAACTATTGAAGAAGGACGCAAAATTCTGTTGGGACAAAGAATGTCAACGCAACTTATATGTATTGAAAGAAGAGATGGTCACTGCATCGATCTTGGTATTCCCTGATTGGAAAAAGAAGTTTCACGTACATGTGGATGCCTCTTGCATTGTGTTGGGTGTAGTATTAACACAGGCTGGTGTAGGAGAAATGGACCATCCTATAGCCTTCACGAGTAGGAAATTATCAAAGGATGAGAAGAATTATTCAATGATTGAGTGTGAAGGATTGGCCATGGTGTACGCGCTATAGAAGTTTAGGCATCATTTGTTAGGAAGGAACTTCAATATGTACATAAATCATTCTGCCTTGAAATACCTAGTCAAAAAGCCTGTGTTGGGGGAAGATCTACATATGGTTTCCATTATTTCAGGAGTATGACTTTGAAGTCATTGTGAAGTTGGTGAGGTTAAATGCAGGACCTAACCACATGTCGCGGACCAAAATAGGAGAGGAGCCTAATAATCTGGAGGAAGGATTTCTAGATGTGTAGCTCTTTGCAGTGCACATAGAAGATAATCATTTTGCATACATTATTCACTTCTTGACTACGAGGATGGCACCAGAAGGATATACAAGTCAGAAAAGGAAGGAATTAGTAGTGTGCATGACATATTTTTTAGTTATTGCAGGACATATGTATAATATGGGTGCGGATGAGATATTGCAAAGATATGTGCCAGATTTTAAGCGGGATAGCATTCTCGCTGAATTCATGGGGGAGCTACAAGAGGTTATTATGTAGCCAAGGCAACTAGAGAGAATATTTTTTGCGCAGGTCTATGGTGGCCTACCTTACACAAGGATTCCAAAACATATTGTAAGGCCTGCGATGCATGTCAAATAACTGGGAGACCATCATTTAGGGATGAACTGCCACTACATCCTCAAGTATCTTTGCATCCATTTGAAAAATGGGAAATTGATTTCATTGGGCCAATTCAGCCCCTAGGAATGAAAACAAGTGCACATTATATCATCACCGCGACAGAATATCTAACCAGATGGGCAGAAGAACAGCCGATTAAGGATTGTACAAGAGCGACGACAGCAAAATTTTTGTTTGAATATGTCTTAACCAGGTTCGGCTACCCGAAAGTGTTGATGAGTGAAAGGGGTATGCACTTTATGAATGAGACTATCAATGCATTGAATAAATAATTCTAGGTATAACATCAAAAGAGTACACCGTATCACCCATAGGCCAATGGAACTATTGAATCCTTCAATAAGATTTTGAAGAACATGCTGACAAAGATCCGCAACATGCAGTGAAATAACTTGGATGTGCACGTACCCATATTATTATGGGCTTATAGGACTACTTGCAAGAAGCTGACAAGGAAAACGCCATTTAGATTGGTATATGGTGTAGAAGCTATAATGCCAATGGATTATATTGTGCCTAGTCTGTGCATAGCATCTCTCACAGGTATGGAGGATCGCAAGGCCTTGGAGGAACGGCTCGCACAGCTGATGGAGCTCAAAGAAGATCAATGTTTGGTAGGATTTCATCAACAAGTACATACGGAATGCAAAAAATTGTGGCATGATTGTCATATCAGGCTTCGCACTTTCAAGGTAAACAATCTTGTCCTGTTATATGATAGTAAATTCACTAAGTTTCTGGGGAAATTCCAAATGCATTGGCTAGGGCCATATATTGTCAAAGAAATTACAGATGGAGGCACAATTCAGCTCACAAAGTCGAATGGGGAACCTTTCTCAAGAAGAGTGAATGGGAGCAAATTGAATTGTATACAGGGGTTCCTGCACAATGACTATATGGCGGTAGGATAGTCTTAGTGCTGTAGGAAGTTACAAGGGAGCACAGGACTATAAACTACACTACCAGGTTTGGAAGACAACGCAGCGTGTAGGCTGCGCAGATAATGATGGAGATGCATTCCAGGGAGATGCGCGTAGGAAGATGTGCCATGAAGGAAGGTGTCGCGTAGCACAACAAAAAAGTGACTATTGGAATCATTGTTCATGACTTGAAAACCAAAAGATGGTTAAAAGGAGTGGGATGGTGGCATTTAAGGCAAAAAAAATTGAATATATGCCACCAAAACAACATTTATTGTCAAAATTTGGGTGGAACGGTCAGATTTGAATTCAAAACTTCCTATAAATTATGCGTGCAAATCCAACAGAGAACACTTTGCGCTCTCAAAATTGTTAGTGAAATTTGTTGTCTATTGCCTATGAACTGATTGACATGGGAAGATTTAGTCATGAGCCCCACATTTGCTAAGTTATCTAAGCTGAACCAGAAGTTTATTCTATAGGAAATGCTTGAAACTATGTGTACTGGCAATTTTGCCTCTGTGGTACCTACCCCAAAATATTTAAGTATGGAAGCTCCAGCTCCTATGCCTATAGTGCCGAGGTCACCTAGGCCGAAGCCTACACCTACCATAGAAACCCCACCAGCCAAATCGAAAAAGGGCTAGCAGAAGAAACCAGTGCCAGTGCGTGCCTTCCCAAGAAATAATTCTGAAACATAGAAGTCGAAGAAAGATAAGAAACCGAAGAAGGTAGTCAACCTGGAGACAAAATAAGGCCAAGGAACACAAGACATTGATGTTGAAGGAATAGAACCCATAACCAGGCTACCCAAGTATATCTCTCTGAGGAAGGGAAAGGCGAAGGTCACAAAGGACCTAGATTTTGAGAAGTTCACCATTTCCATGCCCCTGCTACCTGAGTAGGTCCCTTTTGAAGGTATGTGGCTTGTACGAATCCCATTGTTGAAAATTGAGGATTGGGACCTCACAGATCATTCTAGGTTTCCTAAATTGGTGTCAGATAAGTATATGAGAAGGGTTTATTATGTAGAATCAGGTGTGACAGCATTAGAGATGGAAAAATAGTTCCGTTTTGTGGATCACTCTGGCTTACTCAATTTGCTATCGGTGCCACATTATCACTGCACCCCCATTAACAAAATATTTGTGCGCCAGCTACTCACATTGGTGCATGATGGCTATCTATGGCTGGGAGGGCCTATTCCCATCATGGACATGCTTATTCACAAAATCATGCACCTTCCTTATAAGGGTGTGAACTTGGCCAAGGAGTTTAGCAGAAAGACGGGGGAAAAGGACTTCGTAGAAAGAATGAAGAGATATTACGGCCTCTTGAAGAAGTCGCGAGGGTAATCAATTATGTCTATAACAGACGTAGTAGTCCAATTAGCCACCTAGATCTTAGCAGGGAAGGTGATTACGAAATATCATGCGGATGAAGTTCAAATGCTAGTAGCTTCCCTGGCTACACAGTGCACAAAGGGCATACAATTTAATTAGTCAAGATACCTCTATCATGAGTTCCTAGCAAATAGCCGAGAGGCCCAATATGAAACCAAGGCATTCCACTACACTTGGTTGTTGCTGTCGATTGTGCTTGTTGCATGGGAATTGTCAGAGGACTGCCAATTTCCTCCACTTGAGGAAGGATTTTCAAGGGCAATGCAATTTGCTTCCTTATGGGCCATAAAGGATCTTGCACAAATTACAGAAACTAAGATATTTTGGGTCCTTATGGAAATGAGTCTTTGTGTGGCCATCAATCAACATCCAAGGTTGTCCCCAACCTTGTTCACACAGCTGTTAGCCTACGTGACATTCAAGGCTGACTTCCACAAGGTATACGTTCAAACGTTGAAGGATCTAGAACAAAAATGTCACAACTTTCCATATTTGGTGATAGAAACAGATGTACAGGAGGTGGTAGCAAAATGGCTTGTAGAGTGGGGCTCCCCATCAAACTTAGTTGTGGGACCAAGCACGGGTGTGGAGATTTTTGCTGCACAAAAAAGGAAGGAGGTAGCTAAGCAGGCTACGCATAATTAGCAGCACAAAAAAATAAGGAAGCTTCTGAAAGGGCTCGTGTGGAGCAAGAAATCACTACCAAGGAGCAGACGAAATAGGAACAACGCAAGTCACAAAAGGGTGACAAGTCACCTTCACCGGAGACAGAAGAGGAAGAAATTTTAGGGCAAGGTGGAGGAGGAGATGAGGGGTAGAGCACCCCATTCATTCTAAATAAATGTGGCAAGGAGCAGCAGGAAGTTCCAAGGAAAAAGCAAAAATCGGAAAAATTCGCAGGTTGATCCCATGGTGTTCATAGAAGGCGATCTTGATGAGATCGACAACAAAATCATGGATACAATAACTGAAGTGCTGCAACAATTTGAGAAGAAATACATGTAGATGTTGGGGAGCATCTAAAGGATCTATGCGAGCTATAGATCTAGGCAATAAAAATACAGGTGGGAACCGGACAAGCGAGCATGGAGCAAGTGAGCCTAGCACCTGAGACAAGCCAAGCAATGGAGCTAGTTAGGACTCTAGATCTTAGAACTATCGCATTACCAGACGGGTTCATTCACGTAGAGTCTATCAATGATTGCATTATCCTTACTATCAAAAACATTGGATTGAATATGGCAGTGCTCTCCAACAAGACCCTCCACATGCTGCATGCAGGGGTGGTAGATGAATCGAGAATCGGGGAGCAGCGTGCACTCAACCTCATCAGTGAGTATAGAGTGAACAATGAATAGATGTTTGCTGAAAAGAGACAAGCTCTGAAGGAAAAGGAGATGCTACAGGCACATAGTTCATGACTAGAGTCAGCAGTCACAGAGGCATGCAAGACACTGCTTGAGCTTCACATCCTGGAGGATTCACAACTAGAAGCAAAGATAAAAAAAACTAGCCACTGGTGTGCGTGAAGCTAAATCAGAGGTTGGCTGAATCCAATTTAAGCTCAACATGAAGATCACAGAGCTATATTTAAAGTTGCATCCCACGATTTCTCCTGAGGTCCGGGAGCAGCGCGAAGCCGTGATAAAGGAAGGAATGGCTACCATGGATTCCATAGTCATTTACTGTATGACAGTATTTGAGAAACATATGGAGATAGAAACTAATCTGTAGGAGGTTCCAAAACTAAAAACACTGAACACAGAGGTTAGGGAGCTCCATAGCACCAGTGCAATGCCTTGCTAAGTTGTAGGAAGAAAAGAAACTCCTAGCATAGGTGGAGGAAGCGTAGAAAAAGGAGGCCTTGTTGAAGGCTAGGTGGTAGCCATGGTTGGAAGAATCTTATAAAGTCACAACTACTATTCAGGCTAAGATTGAAGGCTTGCAGTAGAAACAATAGATGAAGAGGTTGGCCGTAGAAGGACCAACCATGGAACAATTGGTCGAAGAAGTCATGTAGGCAGCAACTCATAGCGCTGCCGAAGTCGCAGTGATCCAAGTGAAGCTGGGGGATCTTTGCAGTAAGATCACAGTGCTAGCTGAGTGACTCGAGGGTGAGTCATGATATTTGTGTTAGGGGCCTATTGAGATGGAGTCCCCTGGGTCAGTTTTGGGGTTAATATAACCCAAGTTCTGATACACTTTGGTAATTAATGTAAAGTGTCCGTGATTTGTGGATGCAGAGTGCGTAGATGAGTAGGAGTCAAAGGGTCTTAGCCCATTGTTTTATGTAAATTTTGAGTTAGTTTTGAGGTCCACCTATGGTCCACAGACCATGGCATTGTATGAAAAAGGCTATAAATATGTGTATCTCATAAAGTCTAAGGCAATGTTTTTGATGTAATGATGATGGATGAGTTGTGATAGCGAGAAGAAGTGGGTTAGATAGAAGAGAAGAGGATTTGTAGCTGAGTGTGCAGAGGCCTAGGTAAAGTATGAAGCTAAGTGCGTGGACCTCTACAGCTGAGTGCGCAAGGCAATTTGAGTTTTTAATCTTGAATTAAAGATCAATAAAGACAATTCTCAAAGAATTCTTGTGTATTTATGTTTACTTCTGTTTATGATATATGTTGTCAATGAATGATGTTTTTATGGAATATTGGTTAAATGTTGTGCAATTCTCTTGAATAATTGTTAATGATGTACGCAATGCATGCTTAAGTACTTTCGTGCAGACTCAGATCTATTCTCTGATGTTTACTAATAACTTGAGTAAATATGCACGAACCCTAATTTAGGACTACTCTCTAATGCACGTAAGTAAATAGATTCTATTAAAGACCGATCGTCGACCTTCATGAAGGTCTGAAGGCCATTTTGATAGAGTTCTAGAAATGTGCCCTAAGAGGGTACCGATTTGCACGAAGGCAGATCTAAGGTGCAGGAAGACATCACATTAGTCTCTGGATGTAGAAACTTGGTTCTTGCATCCCCCCATACTACTTCGGATGAGACTACAACCTGCGCTATGCACGTTTCTTCCGAAAGGGACAGTAGTGTAGGGTTTTGTTGGTTGGTGCAACTAACTATGAGCCTGGATCAGGACCCCCTAAGACAACACTAAGACCCCTTTGACTCCTATCTATCCACATGCTCTGCATCCACAATTTGTGGAGACTTTACATTATTTACAAAATTCTTTACAAAAATGACTAAATTAATTCAATTCTACCCCTGGGGACCCATCCCAATAGCCCCCAACACAAATATCTTGACTCTCCCTCAAGTCATTCGACTGGTTGCTCCACTTTCTGGCGTAGATCACTGAATACCTTGGTCAATGTCTAAAACTCCATAATACTTTTTTTTGCTGCTTGTTATACCTCCTGGACGATTTTCTTTGTGGTTGGCCCCTCGACGACAATTTGCATAGTCCTCCAGGTCTGTTGCATGGCCTTCAGCTTCTCATGAGTGTTCTGTGAAAGTTGGTTAGGTTCCTTTATCCAAGGCTGAAGTGGGTCTCTGAGCAAGGAATGATTTTTCTACAGCTCCTGGATATGTATCAGCTTTTCCTTGCCTTCCTACAAGCATGCAAAGCGCTAGACTCGCACCAATGTCCGTGTTGTTGTATTGATCCCATCATATTGTTGTTGTGCTTCCCTAATATATGTATTCAACTATTGCAGCGTAGGATATTCCTGTAGCGTATCCCATAGGCCCATTGCATGATTGAAGAGTTGGTCGCAACCCTGAACTGTGAAATCAGTTGACCCATGGACTCTTTTATAGATGGGCCTCTTTGTTCCTAAACTTCTAGTGGTGTGGTCGGCCGCAACTTCAACTGTAGCTCAACTATTTACATCCAAAAATAAAATGTCACCTTATTGAATTTCTCCTTTGAAGCACATACCATAGCATCCAATTTCCTCACTTTGGTTGAGGCCTCTGTATCCTCTGGTATATTCAACTCAGGCATAGACTTGTAGGCCTACTCAATTGTTGTTACCAGGTTCTAGCATTGTGCCCACAATTCCTCATGTTCCTTCAGGCCTGAGTTTTTTCTGCGAAAAGTTTCTCATTGTTGAATTTAAACTCACTGATGATAGTGAGTGTGCATTTCTCTCTGATTTTCAACTCATCTGGGACTCCTTGATGCAGTGCATGAAAGGTCTAAAGTAGCAGCGCTACAAGGTTCACCCCCATATCCTTCACTGTGCTAAGCACAACATGATCCTCATATGATTCAACATGAACTGACCCCTCTGGAAACGGAAATTCTTGAATATCTAGAGTCCTTCCAATCTATGTGACTGCGCTACTTCCCTGCATCAGGCTTGCCTGCACCGCGCTAACTTTTCCCACGCGTTCCTGGATCTGACTAGCTTAAATTTGCATCTCGTGTAGATCCTTCTGGACATTGCCTAGTGTCTACATATACTGTTATGTGAAGTGTTTCCATAGTTCATATGTGGTATCATGAACCTTGTTGTCGATCTCATCTAAATCTCCCTATGTGAGAACAAGACGGTCCACTTGTGATTTATTATCTAAATTTTGATTCTTTCGTGGACCTGTGGGTGCCTCTTTAGTGCGCTTCTGTAATTTAAAGCGGGTGGACACCTCTTCACCCCCATTGTCACCCTATGTAGACAACTCCTGTTAATTAGTGTGATGCGAGGCTGATTTGTTTCTCGCTTCTGTATCTTGTGTTTCTTTCTAATGAGCGCTAGTATTGCAGTAAGGATGCTACAACTCTTGGGCTACCAACTTTACTTATCAACCCAGGGTTCGTACAAACTTGGAGGTGAGAGTGTTGTATGCAAAAGTAAAAGTGATGGTTCTACCTATTGCCATTGTTCAGCTGAGAAGAGACCACTGGGGTTCCAAGCTAGACTTCTACAGAGTCAGAAGAAGTTTGATTCTTTGATGGAAGAAGGGAAAATCTACTCTAAGAGAGAGTTACTTTATTGTAGTAATGGAAAAATACAACACGTAATGCTAAACCACACCATACCCTAATTAACCATTTAATAAGCTATGCTAAGTAGAAATGTTGAATAAATAATAAAAAAATGCTACTATCTAAGTTGCAGAAGTAAAAAGCATCAAAAAATACTAAGTTACAAGCAAAGAAACTCAACTAAATCTGTTTTCACTTTTTTTTTGGTTCTTTTTTTAAGGCAAGATCAAGTATGCAAACTAATTGTTCTTGTGGATGTGACAGTTGGATGGAAGGTGAGGATGGATAAAAGGTTTATGAAGTGGTTGGATGGTGTGGAGGGGTCCTAGGAGTATTTTCATGACTTCTTAGAGGTTTCCCATCAATTCAGCCTCAAAACAAGTTGTTTCAGGAAAACCTGCAGGATGTACTATAAACCTACAGGATCCTGTAGGAGTTACAAGAAACCTACAGGATACAGCTGAGAGCTAATTGTTAGGTGTTGTAGGTGTTGGGAAGCTTGGGAAAGGTGTGTTATGGGTGGAATTGAGTGTTAGAAGGTCTAGGAGTAGTCAGGAGTCAATATCCAAGATAAGAGATGGCTAGATTTGCTCAATGGATTTAGGAGAATTTCATTGAAAAATGATGAAAAACTAGTGAGGTTGATGGTGAAACAAGGGATGGCTAAGGTGGATGAAGTGGAAGGTGGCTATTGGTTATGAATTCTTGGTCTCCTCTTGAAGTACCTTCTCTACTTAAAACATGTGTGTCTTCCAAAAACTATGCAACAAGATACATTTTCATAGACTAGAAAAGCATGAACCAATTGCCTATATTATGCATGAAGAAAGTTGTTGAAGGGAATGAAAGAATGAGTGAGATATTATTGTAGAAATGGATATGGAAGAAGATGAAAATGAAATCTTCCTTGCAACAATGACCAACTAATGAATTGAATACAAGAAACTCCAAAGCTCATACAAGAACTAGAAATCTGTGTTTTTGGGGTTGCTGAAGGGTCCCTTCCTCAAGTCTTGGTCCCAGAGGGAGGAATTGAGGCCAAGACACCTGCTAACAACCTTGTGGTGATCCTCTTTCTCCTTGCTAACATTCTACTTGAAAGAAGGAACAAATGGAAGCAAACTTATCACACAACCAATCTAATCTACATTGCTTGTAATGGAAATGCATCTACTAAGCAAATTAACTATTAAGCTATGAATCTACACTAGCATACATGTACAATAAAGAGGAGCCTTGGATGCTAGGGTTGAGCCCTAACCCAAGAGATTCATCTCTCTGAGTTAACTCAGTGTTGGCTCAAAACAAAAGTCATTCTTATTAGCAAAACAACAAATTACACCAAAAGAACCGTCACAAGTCTTGCAACTCGAAAATAGAGTAGAGTTTTACAATCAAAATCTGAATCCTAGTAAGGTCTTAGGCCTCTCTACTTATACATATGAAGTCTCCAACAACTTCCTTAAAATTAGGGAGGCTCGGCTCCCAAACTCGAGATAAACTGGTGCTTTGTCTTTCACTTACTTGGTTGCCTTCTAGTCCTCATGATTTGGCCATTTGCACTCCGAGCTAATGGAGGAATATTTGAATGGAGGGGTAGTAAATGAGGAGGATTTCCTCCTATAATCCCTCTCCCTTGTCCCATTTGAGTTTTTACCTTGGTCTTTGCCAAAATTCCTTGCCTTTATCCTTTAATCCTGCGTTAAATTCACATTATACCACAAAGCAAAATAACCAACTCTAACTCATCTCATAAACAAAATATAATCAAAAGTATGCAATAATTTATGAGAATAGTTGGCTTGACTAAGCTAGGTGCTGAATTAATGCCCATATAATTACCCAAGTATGAGGCTCATCATCACCCCCTACTAAAAGTGTTGCTCATCATCTGAGAAACTTAGTCAATATCCATATCCTTCATGGCTCTGGTAGCCTCTCTAACATCCCATGCCTCTGTTGTGGTCTCCTCTTCTTGTTCATAGAAGCCTTCTTTATTTTCTACCTCTTCCCACTGCCTCTTTTCTTTTTCTTCTTTTCTCCCTTCTAGCATTCCTAAGAGTAGTGGTGGACTGAGTTTTAGGCCTATCCAATTGACCTTCAACCTTTGCATAGATTTCTTATACATAGGTGTCTCGTTGAGTGCCTCTCTCAACCTTTGAGGGGAGTGATATTCTCTTATCTTTTAGTTGTATGGTAGTGTGTTCCATCTCCTTAGGAAAGAATGTATACTATCATCTTCTAGTAGCCTAAAGATGTCCTCAAAATGTGAAATTGATTTCGATTGAGTAGTAAGATATCTAGGTGCCAACTGAGGATCATTTGCAATCAAATTATGGGTACTGATGAGGGCCATGTGATTTGATTATTCAACTCTGACCAAAATAGGTTCAGTTTTCTTTCTTGCCAATATCCTTTTCATCTCTACAGCTCTTGACTCCTCATGGTCCATCCATGATTCCAAAGCCATTAATTTCAGATCTTCTAGCTTGGCATTAGGGTCCCAAACATTCATGTCTATGAGGGCCATGTTGTACAAATAAAACTCAGCCATTTTGGCCCTATCCTCTAGTGTACTTTGATCACAAAGATCAATAAACTGCCTATAGTCTTGAAATAGCATGGTTCCCCTCTGTGCTAGTGTCTTAATATGAAACTGTAGCCATTGTTCTTTGAGGTAGAGAGCATAGGATTTAGTTGGTGTTAGCCTCCTGCTGCAATAGGTATTCATCTTTCATGATTGACATTTTTACATGCCAAATATGTCATACTTTGCAAGATGCAGTGTTCCATATTTCCACAAGAAGCAATGAAAGTGTGCTGGTCCAAATGCCACTGATGTATTCCATTTTTGATAAGTTTTTCAGTTAAGGGAAGGCCAAACAGCTAAATCCTGGCCTCCCTAGGTTTCAATTTCCTGTTTTAGAATATAGAGAATGATATCTGTCCAAACAGTTTAATCTTGGCAGATTTATAGATAGGTAGAGAATCAAAGGGACCCAACTATTTAATTTGGGCCCTGGCAGAAATAAGTATAGATCTAGAAAGGATGAATTCAAAAGAAAATTGTAAATCTGGGTCTGCAAGTCTAAGTGCACCCAAATAAAAAGAAAAAAAATGTTAGGTGAGTAGGCTGGGTAGGTAGCTGTGGTTGCAGAATGATGATTGATGATCAATTTTGTGTTTCAAACTATTTTATCTTTTCAGATCAGTGCAGGTAGTTTTATTCAGAAGAGCTCAGAACTGGACATTACTAACTTCCTCCTCCTTCTAATTTCCCAAGTCACTCCCCAAAGAGGTCAAGATCTGCTTGATTCCTCTTAGTTTCATCATTAGCCATATCAGTCACCTTGGTGAAGATCTCCTTCACTCAAGGATCTCAGTTCCTTTCAAGTTATTTTCCCCAAAATTTTAGCCTAAGGTCCCTGACCTTAGCGCTTGCTAGTCACCTTCATATTAATCAATAACGGTATTATATAACTCCCTATCAGTTTTCCCATTCCCTTACTAAAGCTATGTACATATAACTCCCCTATGTAAATATCCCCTCCTTGGCAATATAGCCATATTTTTATAAAGTCTGGGGAAAAAATAGTCCATCTGGGGCTGTTTTTAGCCCATCTGAGTCATAAAAGGGATTAATCTGACACCTGGCCAGATTAATAACCTCCTCGCCCTAAAAACCTCAAAAACCCACTTTTTGCCCATATACTAAGTTTTCGGGCACAAAATTGCTAAAACCCGCGCTCAAAACCCATGTTTTACCCCCAACCCAAAGTTTTGGCACTAAATATTAACCCCGCCACTTATTAACCTCCTAAACCCATTTCCCATAGTTTAACCCACCCGCGCGCATATTAAAAAAGGAATATTCCTGCGAATATTCCCTACCCTAACCTACCATCACCTCGCCATCGCCGCCAGCCGTTCGTTTCCCCGCCCCGCAGATCAACGGCTGGCGGGTCGTCCCATCCCCGAGCCACCCGAGCTTTAGCCTCCGGGAGATGGGCAGTATTGCCGCCGTACTCCCACCACGCGTCAGCTCTTGGGCTGTGGCGGAGGCCCCCCTCAAGAAACCGCTCTCCCCCAAAGGGGGTGCGCCACAATACCGCTTACCGCCTCCTACCCTGCACAGTCACCGCTTACATCACCCACCTTTGCCCAGTCACATGTCAAGTCATCTGCCTGCGTGGCCCCTTGCCACGTGTCATGCCACGTCATCGTCCGTACATGATGATTTCATGCTGACGTCATCCTGCCACATCATCATGCTGACATCATCGCTGACATCACCCATCGTACAACGTCACGTCATGCTGACGTCATCATCAGTTTTTGGCGCAGAGGCGAAAATCGCACTTCGGGGCCCTGGAATCCAATTCTGAGGCAGTTTTTGATGAGCGATTTGCACCTAGTGCAAATTGCTCATCGCTAGATTTTTTGGGCCTGAATGGGGAATCTTCAGGGAATCTTTTCATTCTGCGGCCCCCAGCAAGCCCGAAAGGCGCCGAATGACCCATTTTTCTTCGCAAAGCTTGCCGAAAGGAGCAGAAAACAGTTTTGAAAGAAATAGAGGCCGAACATCGGCCATTAATTTGTGAATGAGACCCACAACACACCAGAACAACATCAATTTATTGCCAAATAGTATCAGAGGAAGGAGGAGAGCCAAAGAGTATCAGCCGAAGATTTTTTAGGGGATCGAAGCACCTGAACATTGATGAGCCCCCCATAAAGTCAAAAACAAGAAGAGTAAGCTCGTCCTAGCTCTCAAATCACAATCAGAAGCATTCAATGCCACCGAACAGCAAGGGTACAAAGACCAATGCACAGTTATAAGAGATGAACAACACACAGCCACCAGGACAAACGTCAACTCATCTTGTTACAGCTGCCCCCAGCATAGCTCAAAGATATTTTTCTGGCATTTATTTCTGGATAAGATTAGGTTAAAGCAGTTAGTTTTCTGTCAAACCTGTTAGGTCGGCTGCAATAGATAAATTTTGGATAAATCTTCCCTATATATACCACCCTCTGTATTGTTTTAAGGGTCAGTTGGTTGATGGTCTTCAGTGGAGACTCACACTGTATACCTGATATGTTTTCTGTAATCAAAGAATGCTGAAAGGCTTGGAGGAAAGACTTTCTGCTCTGTGTCTAATGGTTTTGAAGAAGTGAATTTGGAATTCTTGTGCTGCAACATGACTCAATAAGTTTTCCTACCTTTGTTTTTCCATTGATATACCGTCTAAAATAGTAGAAAGAAAGAATAGTCTAGAATTGGTTTAAACACCCTCTATACTCATTTTCTGCTATTTCTTTATGTTTTCATCTGGGTTACTAATGAATATAAATTCCATATGGCTCATGTTTCCCCTAATCCCTTCATCTTTGACAGTTGTCTAGGAATTCTTAATTGCTCCTAAACAGAGCTCATTCACCTTCCCCCTTTTAAGCCGAGTGAGAGATTCTTTATTGCCTCTCATTCCTTATCCCTCATTCCATCCTTTTAAGCTTTAAGTGTTGTTTCATGAGCAATTACCTTGCTCCTTATTTCTCTTGTGACCAACAAAACGCACCAACAGTCCCACTCCTTGACTCCACGCCCAATGGTTTGAAACTTACCAGACTATGTTTTGCCTCTCTACTTGAGACATCTTCCTTCCCACCAAAAACAAAACAAAAACCCTCTGAACTCAAGACCTAGCCTAAAATCTTTTTCAAACAAAGCTAAATCTAAAAGAGAGAGCCCTCTCTGATTGCATGTTGGCTAGAACCTGCAGTCCAAAGTTGGTTTGTGGTTACCTCGGCCGTATCCTTTTCCGGAGCTTAAGGACAACCTGAGTGATAACATAATGGCGACTCCACTGGGGAACTTCCTCAAATAGTTTGACAAAGAGTCGGAAAGCTCCATTGGGAAGACCCAAACCTTCTCAACCTTTTTTCAAGGCTAGCTCTGATCTTTGATGGTGGACAGAGATCAGGCACTCAAAGTTAGTGTATCCACCTGGCGACTCCACATCATCCTCATAATA
This sequence comes from Pinus tabuliformis, assembly GCA_031772625.1. Classification (NCBI taxonomy): domain Eukaryota; kingdom Viridiplantae; phylum Streptophyta; class Pinopsida; order Pinales; family Pinaceae; genus Pinus; species Pinus tabuliformis. The sequence continues at coordinate 804,714,590 of CM062805.1, read as the reverse complement.
AAGACTCCACTGGAGAAATGAACCCGAAATAAATTTATGAGCATATCAGGCTTTTGACCTGGATTATTATCAAAGAGGTCATGTTCTTTCTCCTCCATAAAGTTTTGTTGTACATATTGTTTGAACTTGACTTTTATGTTTTTCCCGTAGAAAATGTTGAAGAAAGCCCTCCTTGCACACCCGAATAGCATCCTTTAAATGTTGCTAATGCTCACCTTATAGTCAAGGGGGACACTACTGTCAAAGCAAATCATCCTATCCCTCTCCATACCAAACCCAGTCATTCAGTCCCTGTACATAATCCCGTGCCTCGTAAAGTTCCTGATAGATATAAACCACTCATTCTGCCTCCCGTGCTTAATCCTTTGCCCAAAAATCATCCCATGTATCTCCCAAGATTTGATGGAGAGAATGGAGTTACTACCCAAAAGCATATTCAGGCTTTCGAAGATTATTTGAACATTTTTGAAGTGGAGGATGAGGATGTTAGTGTTAGGCTGTTTTCCCTTTCTTTGCAAAGTGAAGTTAGGACTTGGTTTAAAGCATTGCCTGAGGAAAGCATCTCAAATCTCCAGCAGTTATTCAAACTTTTCCTGGATAGATGGATGATCAAAGTAAATTTCCTCGTGCTCATAGAAGAATACAATCAGTTAAAAAGAATTCCAAATGAATCTGTTCAGTAGTTTTCTGATCGATTCAATCAAGTTTATCATTCCATACCATTGAATATAAGACCTCCCCCTGATTTGGCCCTATTACATTATCCAGCAGCATTTGATCCAGAAATGGAATTTCATCTGAGAGAAAGGAGCCCCTCTACTATGCAACAGATGCAGAGCATGGTAGTAGATGTAGAGGTTAATCTGAAAATTAGGGAGGAGAAGTTGAAAGCAGAAAAAGAGAATGAACTTGACATATTTTTAGAGAAAGCAGAGGAATTAAAGAAGATGTGCATAATGGAAGTTGAAGGCTTAGAGCGCTAGAGCAGATCTGTTTTGCAAAAGGAAGGTAATGATATTCATAAACAAACCAGCTACAAAACAGATGACATATTCATACCGCCATACACGATGGAGCAGTCTCCTGATATAATGTATTAATATAATAGCTTCTCTACTTTCAACTGTCTGTCCAAATATGATCAGTATGATGATGACTGTGAGCCTAATGACCAAATCAGTCTTGCAGAAGAGTTACATCTTATTTTTGCAGAGAGCACAGTTCAGGATCAACTGCCTGAACCCAATGATCAGCATGCCCATTTCAGCTATGAAGAGAAGGAGGAAAAGGCAGAAAATTTTAATTTCAGTGAAGGAGCTTTACCATTTTGTTTCAAGTCTTTTCATTTTATTAGGGATAATTATCATGTCGTTAACAATCAAGTGTCACCATATTCTGTTACTGATCAACTAGAGGAAAATCCAGGCCCTGCTCCTAAAGCATCACCACTAGATTTGCAGCCCCAAAGTGCCAGTGAATGTCAGATTGAGGAAGACTCAGAAGTGGCAGCATGTGACCAGATAATCCAACTGGATTCCCTGCCATTGGGTTTGCAGCCATCTGAGATATTTGAAGAAGAAAAATAACAGTTAGTGCAAATCTGTCAAGTGCCATCTGAGCCATCTTTCAAAGAATTACAGGTACCATCCCATGTTTTGCAGAATTCATCTGATAGTAAGCTACGTGATGAGCTAAAACACTGCTCTTCTCCACTAGCAGGCTACGAACCATGGTATCAAGTGGTTAATGATCCCCCAATTCTAAAGCATGGTAGCTATCCCAAACTTTTGTATAGTTCTTTAGTTCAGTCCAACAATAATGTATATATGCTACAGGACCCTTTTGTACAGTTTCTTATTTCAGCAAAGAAGGTCACCAGTTACCTGATCTTCTCAAAGATTAACAAAGCCACATCAGATTGCAAGATCTCCATTTCAAGTAACAGCAAGCACGAGCAGCAGAAGCCATTCATGTTCATAATGCTTAAGTGGCTGCATTGGCTGTTTCATTACACCTAACAGCAAAGGAAATGCTGGTTAGGGTAGGTAGGTAGGATTAATAAGGTAGCCAGCCAGGAAAATTTTGTAGAATACAGTAGCAACTGAATACAAGGCAGTTTGACCTACTGTTCTTGGCTTTTCACAAGGAAAAGCCATCCCCAAGTGGAGCTACTGTTAGCCTCCCACTGCAGCAGGTATTCATCTTTCACGATTGACATTTTTACATGCCAATATGTCATACTTTGCAAGCTGCAGTGTTCCATATTTCCACAAGAAGCAATGAAAGTGTGCTGGTCCAAATGCCACTACTTTATTCCATTTTTGATAAGTTTTTCAGTTAAGGGAAGGCCAAATAGCTAAATCCTAGCCTCCCTAGGTTTCAATTTCCTGTTTTAGAATATAGAGAATGATATCTGTCCAAACAGTTTAATCTTGGTAGATTTATAGATAGGTAGAGAATCAAAGGGACCCAACTGTTTAATCTGGGCCCTCGCAGAAATAAGTATAGATCTAGATAGGACGAATTCAAAAGAAAATTGTAAATCTGGGTCTACAAGTCTAAGTGCACCCAAATAAAAAGAAAAAAAATGTTAGGTGAGAGGCTGGGTAGGTAGTTGTGGTTGCAGAATGATGATTGATGATCAATTTTGTGTTTCAAACTATTTTATCTTTTCAGATCAGTGCAGGTAGTTTTATTCAGAAGAGCTCAGAAGTGGACATTACTAACTTCCCCCTCCTTCTAATTTCCCAAGTCACTTACTAACTCCCCAAAGAGGTCAAGATCTGCTTGATTCCTCTTAGCTTCATCATCAACCATATCAGTCACCTTGGTGAAGATCTCCTTCACTCAAGGATCTCAGTTCCTTTCAAGTTATTTTCCCCAAAATTTTAGCCTAAGGTCCCTGACCTTAGCGCTTGCTAGTCACCTTCATATTAACCAATAACGGTATTATATAACTCCCTATCAGTTTTCCCATTCCCTTACTAAAGCTATGTACATATAACTCCCCTATGTAAATATCCCCTCCTTGGCAATATAGCCATATTTTTATAAAGTCTGGGGAAAAAATAGTCCATCTGGGGTTGTTTTTAGCCCATCCGAGTCATAAAAGGGATTAATCTGACACCTGGCCAGATTAATAACCTCCTCGCCCTAAAACCCTCAAAAACCCACTTTTTGCCCATATACTAAGTTTTTGGGTGCAAAATTGCTAAAACTCGCGCTCAAAACCCATGTTTTACCCCCAACCCAAAATTTTGGCACTAAATATTAACCCCGCCGCTTATTAACCTCCTAAACCCATTTCCCATAGTTTAAACCCACCCGCGCGCATATTAAAAAAGGAATATTCCTACGAATATTCCCCGCCCTAACCCGCCATCACCTCGCCATCGCCGCCAGCCGTCCATTTCCCTGCCCTGCAGATCAACGACTGGTGGGCTGTCCCATCCCCGAGCCGCCCGAGCTTTAGCGTCTAGGAGATGAGCGGTATTGCCGCCATACTCCCACCACGCGTTAGCTCCTGGGCTATGGCGGAGGCCCCCTCATGAAACTGCTCTCCCCCAAAGGTGGTTTGCCACAATACCGCTTACCGCCTCCTCCCCTGCATAGTCACCGCTTACGTCACCCTCCTCTGCCCAGTCACATGTCCATTCATCTGCCTGCGTGGCCCCTTGCCACGTGTCATGCCACGTCACCGTCCGTACATGATGACATCATGCTGATGTCATCCTGCCATGTCATCATGCTGACGTCACCCGCCGTACAACATCACGTCATGCTGATGTCATCATCAGTTTTTGGCGCAGAGGCGAAAATCGCACTTCGGGGCCCCGAAATCCAATTCTGAGGCAGTTTTTGATGAGCGATTCGCTCATCGCTAGATTTTTTGGGCCTGAATGGGGAATCTTCAGGGAATCTTTTCATTCTGCAACCCCCAGCAAGCCTGAAAGGCACCGAATGACCCATTTTTCTTCGCAAAGCTTGCCGGAAGGAGCAGAAAACAGTTTTGAAAGAAACAGAGGCCGAACATCGGCCATTAATTTGTGAATGAGACCCACAGCACGCCAGAACAACATCAATTTATTGCCAAAGAGTATCAGAGGAAGGAGGAGAGCCAAAGAGTATCAACCGAAGATTTTTTAGGGGCTCGAAGCACCTGAACATTGATGAGCCCCCCAGAAAGCCAAAAACAAGAAGAGTAAGCCCGTCCTAGCTCTCAAATCACAATCAGAAGCATTCAATGCCATCGAACAACAAGGGTACAAAGACCAATGCACAGTTATAAGAGATGAACAGCACACAGCCACCAGGACAGACGTCAACGCATCTTGTTATAGCTGCCCCCAGCATAGCTCAAAGATATTTTTCTGGCATTTATTTCTGGATAAGATTAGGTTAAAGCAATTAGTTTTCTGTCAGACCTGTTAGGTCGGCTGCAATAGATAAATTTTGGATAAATCTTCCCTATATATACCACCCTCTGTATTTTTTTAAGGGTCGGTTGGTTGATGGTCTTCAGTGGAGACTCGCACTGTATACCTGATATGTTTTCTGTAATCAAAGATTGTTGAAAGGCTTAGAGGAAAGACTGTCTGCTCTGTGTCTAATGGTTTTGAAGAAGTGAATTTGGAATTCTTGTGCTGCAACATGACTCAATAAGTTTTCCTACCTCTGTCTTTCCATTGATATACCGTCTAAAATAGTAGAAAGAAAGAATAGTCTAGAATTGGTTTAAACACCCTCTATACTCATTTTCTGCTATTTCTTTATGTTTTCATTTGGGTTAGTAATGAATATGAATTCCATATGGCTCATGTTTCTCCTAATCCCTTCATCTTTGACAGTTGTCTAGGAATTCTTAATTGCTCCTAGACAGAGCTCATTCACCTTCCCCCTTTTAAGCCGAGTGAGAGATTCTTTATTGCCTCTCATTCCTTATCCCTCATTCCATCCTTTTAAGCTTTAAGTGTTGTTTCATGAGCAACTACCTTGCTCCTTATTTCTCTTGTGACCAAGAAAACGCACCAGCAGTCCCACTCCTTGACTCCACGCCCAATGGTTTGAAACTTACCAGACTATGTTTTGCCTCTCTACTTGAGACATCTTCGTTCCCACCAAAAACAAAACAAAAACCCTCTGAACTCAAGACCTAGCCTAAAATCTTTTTCAAACAAAGCTAAATCTAAAAGAGAGAGCCCTCTCTGATTGCAATTTGGCTAGAACCTGCAGTCCAAAGTTGGTTTGTGGTTACCTCGGCCGTATCCTTTTCCGGAGCTTAAGGACAACCTGAGTGATAACAGTTGGCATCCTACACTAGATTGCCTCCAAGGAGAGGTTGGCCATACATTCTAATTGGTTCTCTCTTTCCTGTAGCAGTCCCCTCAACCATGCATTTTTTTGTCTCTAGTTTATTTCTCATTATAGCTTCTCTGTCCCTTAAGCCACTTAGCTCTCTACCCAATTTTTTGAATTTCTCCTCCATGTGCCTAATGTCTTCCACCCCCTTTCATTTGGTGATCTGCATTCATCGATGATTTCTATCCCTCTCCTTCTAAAGCTCGAAGAACAATGGGATGGAAAATTTTTGAGGTATGACCTTGCCTCCTTCAATAAACTAGTAATAGGAGTCCAAGTTAGGTTGGGGGTTGGGTTCCTTTGTCTCTAGTTCCTCCTCTTTAGCTTCTTATTCCTCCCTACCTTTCTTTCCAATTTATGTGCTTCCTGTAGATTTAGCACAGTATCCTGTAGGATTGTTTTTTATTCCTGTAGATTTTGTTATGGATCCTATAGGATTGCCTTACCCTTTGAGGAAGTTGATCTAGCAGTAGGCATCCTTACATAGGTGATAGGGGACTTAGTGGAAGGCATTTTTTCTTTTTGTGTATGGGAATATTCAATCTCAATAGGAATTTTGGTTGATGTTTGTGGCTTCCCTTGTCTTATTCTTGTGCTCTTTCTTGTCTTGAAATATAGTGGAGTCTGCCTCTTCCTTTTTCCTTTTTTCTTGATTGGGGTGCTGAGAGCAGTGAAGGCAGCTACTACCTCTCTCTCAGTGGCCTCTGGAGACACCCTAGGTGACTCCTCCTTGAGTTCTATCCCCTTTTTTCTATTGCATTCTTCCTCTCTATCTTTCCTGTCTTCGTCTTATTGTAGATCTTCATCATCTCTATCAGTTTCCTCCTTAATTTCCTCCTTTGTTTCTTCATCATCCTCCTTCTCTTCTCCCTCTTCTTCTTCATCTTCATCATGTTCCTCTGTGTCAACTCCTTCTCCATCCATCTCATCCTCATCTCCTTCGGTATCTTCCTCCTCTTGTTTTACTTCCTCTTCACTAACAGTGGGACTAACATCATAAGTGAGAGCTTTGATGTCATCTTATGCTGGCATGTCTCTGAAAACTAACCATGTTATAAGGGTTCTGATATTTTCGAGGGAATCTTCAATGAGGATGCTAATCAACCGATGGTGAGCTGATTGTTGGGAATTCCCCTCCTTCACTTTGATTCTTGAGTCTATGAGTGATTGAAGCAAGCAATATGGTATGTTGAGCCTTTGGTGAGTGGGTGTTTCTACTCCAAATATTAATTCTTCCAGGATCCTGAAATGATATCCATAGACAACACTATATCTACCCTCACATGAGATGTATTTGATTAGTTCATAGCCTACCTCACTCCATGGATATGGCAAACTTTCCCTCCTTACTCCATTTTTGTCCTCAGTGGGTTCTTCACCTTCTAAAAAGAATTTTCTTTTAGCAACCTGGTTGTCTCCTTTGTCTTCTTTTCTCCATGGGATTCCTAGGGGAAGTGTGGTGACCCCGCTGATGAGCAAAGGGGTGAGATCTATCGTGGGGCCCCTTATTACAAAAATGGCATGGATTCTGTTGTGTGGAGTGAGGGAGAGAGCACATTGTTGAGCCACCTCGTCATCATACCCTCTGATTTTTTCGAAAAACCCCATCTAGTTATGTCATGTGAAGATTTCAAACATATGGGGGTATTGTTGGATTCTCACAGTGTTTGTGGGATCTCTCCTGTTAAACCCTCCTATCGTCTTACTGGTGAAGCTTGAGGATAAAATGAGAGGGTTGAAACAATTTTTCAAATGAAGGAGCAAAATAGAGTTGACTTTCTATTTAATTCCCTTCACGCAATTGCTAGATTCACTCAAATTAGAGTATCCTTCATTCATTTACTTGCAAAGGGGGATGTAATTTTTTAGCTTACCTCTTTAGAATGGTTGTAGTGGCCAACTCCCATGATATCCCTTATGAAATCTTCTCTGCCAATCCTGTAGATAGTCTCTGTGTATCCTATAGACTATATCATATAGGAATTCCTATGTATGCTCCTGTAGGAATTCTTGTGCAGTGAACAATGGATCTTTGCTTCCGGTGGGTGGCCTCGGTTATGAGAGAGACTTGAGTGAGGGAGTTTTGAGGAGGTGAAATGCATGAATGCATGGGAACGATGTTTTATTTCCTTTTACGGTGATTCAGGTGAGGTCGTGTGCTGGAAGCAAAGGTACGTTGCTATTTTTGGACCGTTAGTCCCCACTACCACCTCATCATTTCCCACTCCTTGTAATCAGCTCCCACCTCGTAGATCCATAGTTTAACCCCTTTTTGTCCCATTCCTTCTCTGTCTTTGAGTTGACTGTAGCCATGTGTGAGAGGACACTCACTTGTGCATGTGCTGACTAAACGAAGGTGGCCAAGTTAACTGGCCACCTTTTCACTTATAAACCAACTATCTTGTAACCCTTTCAATTTTTTACTACATGATGCATATGAGAGAGTGAGCGGGATACTTACCTGTGGTTTCAATGCTATGCTGCAGTTGTCGAAGACCAAAGGTGCTGCTATTTATATTTGCTTCATGCCATTCTTCTTCCTCCTCTTGTTGTTTGCTAATGGTTTCTCTATTTTTTCATGTATCTATGGTTGAAGATCTAATGTTGTTGCTATGGAGCTCCTGGATCATCCTGGTGAAGACTTGTTGCTAGTGAGATTGGCATTCTGTGGGATAGGGTGCTACAGGATGTCCTGTAGTTGCTTCTCCCTAAAAATTATTTAATCATTTTTCTTGTTGGGGCCGTGAGGATGGTGACATGGATGGAAAGGAGGAGTGGGAGTGTGGAGAGAAAAGGATACTCAGGTGATGCTCTTTACTCCTCTTTGTTTCCTCTTTTTTTCGTTGAATACTGGAAGAAAACTATTGAAAATGATCTTTTTTTTTTAATGGTGAGTGCAGGGATGATGATGGTGGATGAGGTGAGGTGCTAGATCATGAAGGGGGTAAATTTTAGGGACCTAAAAATTCCATCATTTGCCTTCATATTTCTTCTTGTAGGATTTCTGGGTCACTGTAAGGCGATCCTGTAGGAATACAACGGATCCCGTAAAAAACACAATCCTTGCATAAATTGAAACAATGGAATGAAAAAATGACAAAAATGATGGAGGGATTCATGGTAAGGACTGAATAAAATTAATATGTAAGTGGCAGGGGTCTCCTTGGGAACCTCTTTTGCTCCTTGACTGTCCTTCTTGCCCACCTGCAAATGAAAATTTCATGGTAATTTTTTTTTTTTTTTTGAAAAACAACTAGGTTGCCTCAGAGAGGTTTTCACCCTAGTTGTTTGCCATGGGCGTCTCAAGAAATTTTTTCACCCAGGGATATTCTTATTCTCATTTTCCTTTTATTCTTTTCACTGGGCCACCTCAAGAGATTTTCAACCCAAACATGGGACTGAGGTGCCTCATGGAGGTTTTCACCCGAGTCCTTATTCTTTTTTCTTTTTCCTCAATGATTTGATGAGGGAGGAGCTGGAACTTGTTCCACTATCATCACTTTTTTATTGATATCATCAATGAACCCTTGTTTTGATAAAGGTCTGTTGTACATTTTCAATTGGTGTCCATTAACAAGCAAAGGAATGGCTTCTTCATATATGGTTCTAATTTGCACTGAACCATTGTCATGGCATCTTTCCACAACATAAGATCTAAGCCATCTTGTCCTTAACTTGCCCTTGAAGTATTTATACTTAGAATCATATAACAATGCCCAATCACCTTCCTGAAATTGCTTTTCCTTGATATTTTTACCATGCTAGATCTTCCTATGAAGTTTAACTACCTCTTTATGTAGGATGGCTTGCATTTTGAATTCATCCAAACCATTCAATTGGAACAATATTTATTTTTGTACACTGCTAAGGTCCAAATCTAGTTGGGCTGCCATCCTTAATGTGTTATATTCAAATTCAATGGACAGCAAGGCCTTTTTCCCATAAACCAGCTCATAGGGTGTGAATCCAGTGGTGGTCTTCCATGTGGTATTATAGGCCCAAGTGACCACAACTAGCCTATCTACCCAATCCTTCTTGCCGCTGCTCACCACCTTAGTTAAGATGCCCTCCGGTGCTCTGTTGGTCACCTCCACTTGCTCAATAGCTTGTGGATGATAAGGAGTGGAGGTCCTATTCTTGATCTTGTGATGGTTGAGCAAGTCTTCAATCATGTTTGAGGTAAACTGGCTACCTTGGTATGTGACCAACTCACTAGGGTACACAAATTTGTAGAATACATTTTTCCTTAGGAACTCAGCCACCTTATTTTCTGTTGTTGCTTTAATTGCCTTGGTTTCAGCCCACTTAGTCAAATAATCAGTGCACACAATAATGTATTGTTTTTTCTTTGAAGGGTTCAATAGGCCCAATGAAGTCCATGCCCCACTTTTCAAATGGATTGAAAGTCACTTGAGGCTGCAGAGGAATTTCATCTCTTGGAGTAGGCCTTCCCATCCTCCAGCACCGATCACAATGACTAGTGTATTTTTTCACATCATGATGAAGATTGGGCCAATAATAGCCTACTTGTAACACTTTTAATGTTGTCCTATTTGCTACAAAGTCACCTCCACAAGGCCCATCATTACAGTTTAGAAGGATTTCAAAGACTTCCTCCTCCCTGACACACCTTCTCAAGATTTGATCTAGGCCAAGTTTGAAAAGATTTCCCCCAATCCAAATGAAGGGGGTGATTTTACTGTCTATCTTTCTCTTTTCTTTGGAGGACAAGTTTGGTGGGAACTGTGTTGATACCAAATAGTTTTCTATATCATCAAACTAGGGAGAGAGAACTGAAATAGCAAATAAGTGCTCGTCCGATAACTGGTTATCCGTCATTCCTTCTTCACCTGCACAAAACTTTACCCTAGATAAAAAGTCTGCAACAACATTTTCCTTACCAGGCTTATCAACAATGGTTAGATCAAACTGCTGTAAGAAAAGTAACCATATTATATTTTGAGCATTCACATCTAGTTTGTTCATTAAATATTTGATTGTAGCATGGTCAGTATGCACAAAAGTTTGTTAGCCTGTAATGTAATGCTTGAATTTGTTTAATGAATGAATAACAACCAGGAGTTGGTTTTTGGTCACTGTATAATTTAGTTCAGCCTTTGATAAGTTCTTACTGATAAAATAAATAGCATAAGGTATTTTTTAATCTATCCGACCTAGGGTTGCTCCTATGGCTTTGTGTGAGGCATCAACATGAATATGAAAGGGGAGGGACCATTTTGGGCCCCGGAGAATTGATGTAGTGGTTAACTTATCCTTTAGGATGTCTAAGGCCTCTTGATAGCTTTTTAACCATATAAACTCATAATCTTTGGCCAACAAACCAAATAAAGGAGAGGAAAACTTGTTGAAGTCCTTTATGAACCCTTGATAGTACCCAGTTAACCCTAGGAAACTTCTGACATCTCCCTGCTTTTGAGGAGGTGGGGCCCTTTGGATGATGGCTAATTTGTTTAGGTCCACCTGCAGTCCTTTCTGAGATATTGAATGACCTAGCACGTACCTGTAGTCATTAAGAATTCACATTTTTCAAGACTGAGACACAGGTTCATTTCAATGAATTTGTGCAGTACTTTGCCTAGGTTAGACAGGGCTTCTTGAAAATCACAACCATAAGGTGTAAAATAATCCATATAAATCTTCATTGCATCATGGACTAATTCAATGAAAATACTCAAGACTGCTCTCTGGAAAGTGGCAGGAGCATTGCATAGGAAAAAAGGAAGACCCTATAGGAAAAAGTACCCCAAGGATAGGTGAATGTGGTCTTATCCTGGTCTTCTTGGTAGATCTGGATTTGGTTGTACCCACTGAATCCATCTAGGAAAGAGAAAAACCTTTTCCCTACCAAGCCATCTAGCACTTGGTCAATGAAGGGTAGAGGAAAATGATCTTTATTTGTGGCTTTAATCAAATCCCTGTAATCGATACAAATCCTCCACTTACCATTTTTCTTGAGAACTAACACCAAAGGAGAGACCCAATCACTGTCGGAGATAGGGTAAATGAATCCTACATCTAGCAATTTTTTCAATTCTTCTTTGAATATATCTTTAAGAGTTGGATTCATCCTCCTTTGTGGTTTCTGAACTAGCTTTCAACCTTCTAGGATGTATATGTGGTGAGTACACACTGAGGGGTGTACTCCCTTCATTTCCCTGTAACTCCAAGTGAAGGCTTCTAGATTTTCCTTTAACATGTTGCATAGCTTCTCCTCTTCGAGAGCAGAAAGAGATGAATTGATTTTCAAGGTTCTCTGTGGGCTGAATTCTACGGTTTTTGCATGGAGTGGGTTGGAATCGGCCAAGCATAAGTCAATTGGATGATTGTTTTAGGTTTCCTTTACTTCTTCTTCTAAAGATAATGAATCGGGAGTTGGAATTTGGAGCAAGTGTTCAATCAATTATTCCTCATATTGTTGTCCTCCTCCCATGGTTGCTTCCAAAGCATAAAGTTGGCGGAATAAACTTCATATTCTTCCTCCTCCTCCAACCATAAATGTAAATCATGCTCTAGAGAAGGTTGAGCAGGAGTTTATAGGACTAACTGCTTGGGCATATGCCCATTCTTGATGGTCATATTCCCAGCTCTGCAGCTAATGTAAGCATCAGCTGTGGCCAACCATGGCCTCCCAAGGATGAGAGGATAACCAGTAAGCTTAGCCTTAGGCTGGAGAACTAGGAAATTTGCAGGGTACTCCCAGGAGTCAATGGAGACCATCACATCCTCCACAATTCCCTCAGGGGTTACTGTGGAACGGTATGCAAGTTGTAGAACTTATGCTCTTCCTCAATGACCCTTGGAGGTTGAGCTTGATCATGGTGTCCTTTGTCATCACATTAATGGCAGCCTCAAGATCGATCAGAGTGTGTGGGACAATGGTGCCATTGATATCCACATCTACTACAGGGCTTCCAGGGTCCAGATATTTTGGACATATTACCTACCCCAGCATTAAGTTGCACAACTGCCCAATGACATTAATGGTAGGGGCATTCATTTTTCGCCTCCATGGATGCTTGAAGAATTTCTCCTTAATCAACTTATTGTAAATGGGAACATCTTTTATTGCCTAGAGAAGTGGGTTCTTTACACATAGATTTTTCAATTCTCCCAAGAGTCCAGTCTCTTCTGGAGCAGGCTGGAGTGGTTAGTTTAATCTCTCAGGAAAGGGTGGATTTACTTTAAATTTGTTTTCCTCTCTTTCTTCCTCAACCTCCCTAGGTGGAGGGGGAGGTTGGTTATCTAGGAGAACTCTCCTAGATCTCAGGTTAATCTCCTGGATTTCCACAGCATAAGCTGGATATGATGTCTCTCCACTATATACTTGTTGAGCTTGCCTATTGTTCAAGTTTGGATTTGGCTAGGTAGGCATCTGGGGTTGCTTAGGTGGAGTAGAATGTAGGAGTTGTGTTTGGGCAGGTGGTGGAGGCCATAGAGCTAGAGAATTGTTGTATTGGGGTCTCCACCCTTGGAGTGGTGTATTCCACTGAGGTTGCGGCAAAGCATAAGGTTGAAATGATTGGCTAGCTAGCTGGGAATGATACTGAGATACATAGGACCAAGGAGGGGGTGTAGACCAAGAAGGATGAGTAGGGGGTCCCCAAGAAGGTATAGTTGTGGTTTGGTTGGGGTTGTAACATGCATGGGATGACCCTTACATGCCCTATTGGTATGGTCTAGGCCCAAGAGGTATCCTTTGGTTAATGTAGTAAAGCTGCTTAGTGACCCCTTCAGCTCCTTGATATACAACTTTAAGTCTAGGTAAAGAAGGGCACTTGTCTGTGGAGTGGTTTTCTTCACAAACCGAGAAAATTTCAATATAGTTCAATGGATATTCATTCCTAGGATGCTTCCTGGTGCATCTAGGAGAAAACATGGCCAAGGCTCTCATTGCTTCCTCCTACTTCCTTTTAATGTTCATGGTGTCCATTTGCAAGGCAAGGGTTTGCAACATCTCGCTTTTGAAATCTTCCAGCATGTTTCCAATTTCACCCTTGATGGATGAGTTGGAAGATGATGTACTGGCCATAGGTTGACTACCCCTACCCTTCTTCTAGGCTGCCATAGAATGGTTTCTAAAGACAATCTTGATATCCTCATAGGGTAATTGGTAGATATATCCTCATGCTAACAAATGTAAGGTATCTAGAATATCTTCTCTTACATCCCTAAGTAGGACCAGCTTTAGTGACTCAGGGTCAAGTGTGCACCCGACCCTTTTGGAACTGAGGTGCAATCTTTCTTCGTAATATTCTAAGGATTCATCATGGCCTATGGTCATCCTAAAAATTTCTTCTTTAGTATCCTTTAACCGACAGTAGTCCCGATATTTGTTGTTACAGGCCTGTTGCATCTGAGCCAAAGTTGTGATGTTATCTCTAGGTAAACCCATGAACCAACGCAATGTTGCATCCTTGAGGGTAGATGGAAATAGTTTTAAACTTTTCTCATCAGCTGTATAGTCATAGGTTCGACATATAACAACAACCTCAAATAGGAAAGTTTCGGGGTCCTCTGTGGTCAAACCATGGAAATGAGGTAGGGTAGAGGGGCTTATATTTTTCATCTTAGTGTCCCCATTGGTTTCCTTAATGCGGAAGGCACCCTCAACTCTCCCTTTATTCCCTCTGTCATTTCTGTTTTCAGCCATTGGTTCAGTAGAAACAGGTTCCTCTTCTTCTTCTTCCCTTGTAGGTTCTTCAAATATGTTAGGTTGCTCACCTAAGGGTTCGTCCAGTTCAGAGCCACTGAAGAAGGGAGATGGTTGGTTATTGGATGCAGTGGGGGTATTTGGCAAAAATTTCCCTAAGTTGTCCCTATTCCTGTGAGGCATGAAATGAAATATTTTTGGGTTGGTTTTGTATTCGTTTTAAAACTTGGAAAGTGCTTGAAGAATTGAAATTTTTGATTGAATGAAAATTAATAACAGAATGAGAAGGCTACTTGCTGAATTGAAATCCTACTTGTAGAATGGAAAGGAAAGAAGATAATGCAAAATGAAGGAAAGGAAACAACTAGATTACTTTTGTAGAAATAAACTAATGGAAGAATATTGAAGACAAGAAATAGATGAAGAGAAAGCAGTAATCACATTCTACTTAGACACCTCCCTGGAAATAGCGCCAAAAAGTGATGAGCACCATTATTGCAACAAGGATGTTGCAACTCCTGGGCTACCAGCTTTATTTATCAACTCGGGGTTCATACAAACTTGGAGGCGACAATGCTATATGCACAAGTAAAATTGATGGTTCTACCTGTTGTCACTATTCAGCTGGTGAGAGACCACTAGGGTTCCAAGCCAGACTTCTATAGAGTCAGAAGAAGCTTGATTCTTTGATGGAAGAAGGGAAAATCTACTCTAGGAGAGAGTTACTCTACTGCAGTAATGGAAAAAGACAACATGTAATGCTAAACCATACCATACCCTAATTAACCATTTAAGAAGCTCTACTAAGAAAAAATGTTGAATCAACAATAAGCAACTGCTACTATCTAAGTTGCAGAAGTAAAAAGCATTAAACAATACTAAGGTGTAAGCAAGGAAAATCAACTAAATCTGTTTTCACTTTTTTTTTTGGTTTTTTTTAGGTAAGATCAAGTATACAAACTAATTGTTCTTGTGGATGTGACAAGTGGATGGAAGGTGTTTGAGGATGGCTAGAACGTTTATGAAGTGGTTGGACAGTGTGGAGGGGTCCTAGGAGGCTTTTTGTGACTTCCTAGAGGTTTCCCATCAATTCGGCCTCAAAATAGGTCGTTTCAGGAAAACCTAAAGGATGTACTAGAAACCTACAAGATGATCCTGTAGGAATTACAAGAAACCTACAAGATGATCCTGTAGGAATTACAAGAAACCTACAAGATACAACCGAGAGCTAATTTTGAAGTGTTGGAGGTGTTGGGAAGCTTGGGAAAGGTATGTGATGGATGGAATGAAGTGTTAGAAGGTCTAGGAGCACTCAAGAGTCAATATCCAAGATAAGAGATGGCTATATTCGCTCAATGGATTTAGGAGAATTTCAATGAAAAATGATGAAAAACTAGTGAGGGTGATGGTGAAACAAGGGATGGCTAAGGTGGATGAAGTGCAAGGTGGCTACTGGTTATGAAGCCTTGGTCTCCTCCCTAAGTACCTGCTCTGCTTAAAGCATGTGTGTCTTCCAAAAACTATACAACAAGATACATTTTCATAGACTAGAAAAGCATGAATCAATTGCCTATATTATGCATGAAGAAAGTTACTAAAGGGAATGAAAGCATGAGTGAGATCTTATTGTAGAAATGGAGATGGAAAAAGATGACAATGAAATATGCCTTGCAACATTAACCAACTACTGAATTAAAGACAACAAACTCCAAAGCTCATACAAGAACTAGAAATCTGTGTTTTTGGGGCTGCTGAAGGGTCCCTTCCTCAAGTCATGGTCCCAGAGGGAGGAAGTGAGGCTGAGACACCTGCTGAAAACCTTGTGGTGATCCTTTTTCTCCTTGCTAACCTTATACTTGAAATAAGGCAAAATGGAAGCAAAATTATCACACTACCAATCTAATCTACACTGCTTGTAATGGAAATGCATCTACTAAGCAAATTAACAATTAAGCTATGAATCTACACTAGCATACATGTGAAATAAAGAGGAGCCTTGGCTACTAGGGTTGGGCCCTAACCCAAGAGATTCAGCCCTCTGAGTTAACTCAGTGTTGGCTCAAAACAAAACTCATTCTTATTACCAGAACAACAGATTACATCAAAATAATTATCACAAGTCTTGCAGCTCGAAAATAGAGTAGAGTTTTACAATCAAAATTTGAATCCTACTGAGTTCCTAGGCCTCTCTACTTATACATCTGAATTCTCCAACGAATTCCTTAAAATTAAGGAGGCTCAGCTCCCAAACTCGAGATAACTGGTGCTTTGTCTTTCACTTGCTCGATTGCCTTCTAGTCTTCATGATTTGGTAATTTTCACTCTGAGCTGATGGAGGAATATTTGAATGGAGGGGTAGTAAATGAGGAGGATTTACCTTCTATAATCCCTCTTCCTTGTCCCATTTGAATTTTGACCTTGGTCTTTGCCAAAATTCCTTGCTTTTATTCTTTAATCCTGCATTAAATGCACATTAAGCCACAAAGCAAAATATCCAACTCTAACTCATCTCATAAACAAAATATAGTTAAAAGTATGCAATAAGTTATGAGAATAGTTGGTTTGACTAAGCTAGGAGGTGAATTAAGGACCATGTAATTACCGAATGATGAGGCTTATCACTTTCTCAGCCCATGCTTTAGCAACACACTCCTTTGCATCCCGCTCTTTCTTCACAGCTGCCTTAGTAGTAGCTTCTTGTTTCTTCTACTAGGCAGCATTCTCCCATGCGATTGCCTGTTCTTGTTGTTTCTTCCTTTTCAATACAGAAGTTTGTGCAGAGGAGATTTCTCCTAACTTTCTTGTCCCAACTTCTAACTAAGTAGGCTCACGCCATTCTGCTAGCCATCCACTGACAACCTCCTGGACATCTGAGTCGGCCACCAAGTACGGCATTTTGTACCAATTCTCTTGAGGGGATTTTCTTACACGGATTTAGACGTTGTGAAATTCTGCCTTAAATTCTACGAAGGCCCTCAGCTACTCAAATAGGGTGGGAGATAATCTTGGCCTCTGGTTCATAGCCATATCAATGTCCATATCCATGAAGACCCAAAAAAACTTGGAGTTTGCACTTCGTTGCCTCTGGGAGGGTCTCATTCAACAGAGGGAACTGACTATCCTCTGGAATTCTACATGCCACTAAAACAATTAGCAGTAAGATCCAAGCATAGTGGAACAACTGGCTCTTCTCTTGTGCCTCATGAAATTTGGCCAAGAATTATTTACAGAGATATTGGGCCCAATTATATTTGACCTTGTTCATACACTACAGGGCTAATGATATGACCGACGTGGGCACTTTATCCGCAGGGCACTTCCGCATTATCTTCCCAACAAGGATATGTCTAGAAAAATGTACCACCTTATCTGCTGTGGAGCAGATAGAATATTCATGCTTTCCCTTTACCACCCCGTACTCAGTCTTTATGTGGTCTGCAAGCTATTTTTCTAGGGATTTTCTGACAAACTCCTTTGTCGGGTCTGCTCCTTTATATGGCAGATTAGTAATTCTGTGGATTAACATATTCGTGATGGGGATAGGATCACCTAGCCATAAACACCCATCATGCACTAAGGTCAGCAACTGGCGTACACATTGCGTATTGATATTGGATCAGTGAAAATGAGGGACAAATATCATGTGTAAGAGCCTCGCCAGATGAACTCCGTGAACCCATTTCATTGGTTCCAACTTTGTGATCCTTCTGTCTTCAAAGCATATGCGGGTCATATATTGATCCATCGCTAAATGTGGAATTTTACCCTGGTCAGCGAGGTCCCAATCTTCCATCTTGAATGCTGGTATACATGCTAAGATTGTACCCTAAAATTGAACTTCAGTTGGGAGCAGTAGTGTAACAATTGAATATTTGCAGGAATCAAGGTCTCTGGTCACTTCTTCTACCCTCTTCGCAGAGGCACATATGTCATAAGTATAATGATTGGTTCCACATCCTTGGCATCCAACTCCTCAATCCCCTGTCGGAGTTCCTCTTCATCTAGGTCTAGGGGCACAAAAGGTTGCTTTTTCTTATCCATTTTTCCCTTCTATCGCACCTCCTGCAAATGTTTTTGGGGTGAGTGGCGCACTAGTTCAATGACTGACTTATTTTTCTTTGCTTTAGAAGCAAACTACTTAGGCCTAGGCGACCTTGGCACCGTAGGTACTCTTGACGTAGCTTTTATGCCCGCAGCTTCTAGAGCTGGGGTCTTAGATACCGTCACCTCAGAACTTATAGGCTTGAATCCCTTCTCTACAGAAACTTGGTGAAACATAGCAGAATACTGAACTAGCCTGGGATGCTTGAACAAACTCTCCCACTCTTCTCGATGCATGCAAGAAATTATTAGGCAACAAAGTGTTTCTTTGCAGACCAACAAGACATATTTATAGAAATATTTGGATTCAAATCCAATCATTAACTCCATAATTTGGTCATAAATGCACCCTTGGCGACATATTTTTGGAGATTTGTGCCTTAATTTCTGCCTACCCACTCCTCCTAACAGGATTTTCTCAGTCCAATCAGCTATAGTGACTCCAACAACTACTTTTGGGTTGGGCTACACGACACCCTCCTCCACGGCACAACATTTGAAGCGCATCTTCAATTGGTGCTCCTTCATCAATCTTCACGTAGCCTACTTGTTGACTTGTCCTCCAAATCGGACATTGTAGTTTATACTACTGCGCTCCTGTGCAACTGCTTGTAGCACTAAGACTGTCTTGCAGCCATATAGTCATTACGTAGGATCCCCCATATACAACTTCACCCTACTCCCATTCACTCTTCCTAGGAATGGCTCCCCATTAAGCTTTGCAAGCTGAATTGTGTCACCGTCTGTAATTTCCTTAACAATATATGGTCCTAACCAATGCATCTGGAATTCACCTGGAAATTTAGTGAACTTACTATCATATAACAACATAATATCATTTACCTTGAATGTGTGAAGCTTGATATGGCAATCATGACATGCTTTTTCATGTTCCCTTTGTGCTTGTTGGTGAAATCCTTCCAGAAATCGATCTTCCTCTAACTCCATTAGTTGCGCAAGTCATTCCTCCAAGGCCTTGTGATCCACCATATCTGTCAAAGTTGCGATGTGCAGACTAGGGACAATGTACTATATAGGCATCACTGCTTCGACCCCATAGACTAGTCGGAACAATATTTGTCCTATCAGCTTTTTACAGGTTGTTTTATAGGCCCATAGCACTATAGGTACATGCACATCCTAGTCATTCCGCTATGTGTTACATACCTTTGTCAATGTGTTCTCCAATATTTTGTTAAAAGCTTCGGCAATCCCATTTACCTAGGGGTAATATGGTGTTCTCTTCTGATGGTAGACCTTGTTATAGACATTTTTGTGCCTTACAGCATTGAGCATGAAATGTCCATAATCTAAGGGATCCAAAGTCCCTAAACATGTTGTTCCTACCCCTAGAGGAACAAGGCTAACAAACCACAACAATTCACAGAAGTTCTCCACCAGAAACTGCTCAAGAACAAGTCAATTCAGGATCATGTCAATGGCTCCACTGGCTATCTGCGTTGAATGTCAAAGCCAAAACTGGCTACCTGCGCTGAATGTCAAAGCAAACACTGGCTACCTGCGCTGAGCGAGAGTGGACATGTGGCAAGCTCATTTCTCAAGGTGTCAAAACCCAGGAAGCTTCCAAAATGACACTTGCCTCAGGGAATTCGACTGGTGATGAGTAAGAAGTTCCAAATCTCCAAGTGGAAGCAAGAACCTCCAAGTGGAATCAAGAACTGACAGAGGGAGAGGACACTAGTCAGATCTCAAGCTGACTCATCCTCTCTCCAAAACATCTATATATGGATCTCTCCTCCATGAGATCTAGAGGCGAGAATTTTGTTATTGCAAAGAATTGCTGTTGGTTTGAGATTGGAATCATTGGGTTCTTAATGCTTTGAAGGGAGGTGAAGATAGGAATTCAATTTTGCTGGGAAGGAGATGCTAGATTGGAGCCCTCTAGGTTGTATCTCCTCCTGAACCTTGTTATTCATCAATAAAGCTATCTTGGTTTCTCCTATATACTGATGTATCTTTGATGTATGATTGCATTAGTATGTTTAGTTTACTTCTAATCCTGAACTAGTTATGTTTATGAATCTATGTATTTGTGTAGTGTTCTTCTCTTGTAATCTTGCAGAGACCTGTTGAAGCTGGGCGAGCGAGAGGACAAGTAGCTGTGAACTCCCAAAGAGAAGAGAAACTGGATCGAGGGACAAACGGAAGACACCGGTTAGTCCATCTATCTCTCTTCATTCTTAATTCATAAAGGAAGAATACTAGAATAGCTGTCTCTGTTTGCTGCTAAGGCACTGTCACACCTTAGGTGGATAGGATCGCCCTGCATAGGCATTTTTCCCCACAACAAATTGGCGACTCCACTGGGGAGATTTGTTTTAGTCATTTTATTTGTGTCTCTATCATTGTTTGTTTCATAGACTCAACAGCAACAATCGAACTGCTTCTGCTATTCTCAGTTGCAAAGTAGACAGTTGCTACCTTGATCCAATCACTGGATTTGTCTATGATCTAAACAATGAACTCACAAATGATTTGATGATCCTTTGTGATAGATCTTAGTACTCCCTCAAAGCATCCCTTTGATTGTACCTTGCTTGTTGCTTTTATTTGGCCTGAAACCGTTGATTAATTAGCAATCTGTGACCCAGAACCCAGTGAGAAACTCACATTTCTCGTTCAGCGCGAACCCTATGAAGGGATTCTGCATTTCAACGCAGGTCCCGTGAAGGCCACCTGCGCTGAATGTCAAAACCCCAGTGTTGAGGTTGCGTTGAACCAGTTTTGCCTTGTGCAGCTGGGGTTCTCTGCTCTCCGTTGCCCTGTTTTGATCTCTGATTTTTGCAGCCTGTAACCAGCATAGGTACCAGTCTGATAACTCCTTTTCTCTGCTTAAATTTCGCCTCCTTTTGTACAAAAAGACTGTGAGTGTTTTTATGTGTTTGTGGCGTCATTTACAGTTTTCCTTTGCATGAGTGAAATAATCATCCTGTAGCCCTTGATTCAGATCTGTTGACTATGATCTTAGGAGAGAGTTCATTGGTTGTTTACAGTTGATTATACATTTGCTTTTGCTTATTGGTTTGAGTTTGTCTCTTTTAAGTGTCGAAACAAGTGTTCATTTCGAAAGTCGCAAAGTGTTATAATCTCTTCTACCCTTGTTGATTTCGAAAAAGTAAACTTGTTTGTACTTGTCATTTAAAAGCAAATTCAAAGTTGTACAAAAAGCTTTCTTCGTAGGCATCAATACTAAGAAAGCGGAAAACAAACACCTGCATTGTGCATTTGCATTTTGATAGTTTGCATGCTTGATTTAGGAAAAGTGCATTAGAGTGTGCTGATTGCTCTTTGAGAAAAGATGGTGTCTTTCTTTTCCCTTAGTAGCTAGGATTTTCAAAGTTGAAAAGATATAAAGCTTGCTTATCATCTTAGACTGCATTTAGGAATTGTATCATACATCTCATGGTGATCCAGAAAGGCAAACTTCTAAAAAGATCAACTTAAAATAAACTGAATGAACTTAACAATGCTTTGCAACATAACGCACAACATAGAGGTCTAGGCTAGAGACGTGTTCCGGCGTCGTTAAGCCTGGTGACTGTCGATCTCGTGGAAGGTGGGTGATTCCTCCTGAGGGACGATAGCGCCAGTATAGATTGTGCTCCCACGTACCGTCGCGTATATATTGGGAGACCCCTATAGGAATATAACCTTTATCCTTAGGAAGCCGTGTCGGCTGCCCTACTGATCGCAATGCACTGAACACAGCATTCAGGAAGATCGACCGCCCGTACCTTAAAAAGTATTCTGTGGTTTTGCGAAAAGTTTGGCACACCCTCTGCCTAGAACTCCAGAGCAATTCCTTTTGGCCTTTTTCAGACTCTATAACAGAAAAAGTCCATCCGAGCATTTGTCACTTCGGGCTCGTTAAAACATCGAAGGAGACTAGAGTCATCTTTATCTTTTTCTCGACTCTTTAAAAGTGAAAAAGCAAGTTTTGTCTAAAGCGTCGTTAACAATTTATTTTAAACGGAACAATCACCCTTTATTCCCGCATTGATCTTTAGGTTGAAAAAATGGAGCACACCAACCAAGGAATTCCCCTTGGTGGAAATCATAGTCCCTTCTCCTCTTGGGGAGATGTTGGTGCGCCCCACATGGGCACTTTGTCACTTCCAGGATTGACAATTGGCCTACTGGCCTGGCTCTTTTTAACCAGTATCGTTCAGAACACCACTATTCCTGAACAGTCGAGTCAACAGTTAGACCAGACAAGAGTTGCCCACCAGCCTTCGACTTCATATAATTCTTCCTCTCCTCCTTCCTCTTCGCTTGACGGAACTGGTAAAACAAAAAACCAAGTTCCTAAGGAGAAGAAGGAGAAGAAGAAGAAAGAGAAGAAGAAGAAGAAGGAGCCAAAGGCGACTGGGGGCAAACAAGTGTCGTCTGAAAATCCACACACAGCACTCACTAGGCCTAAATTGCCATGTGTCATATGCAAGGGAGACCACTTCCACAGAGATTGTCCCTGCATCCCTCGGATACTAAGGGACTGGTCTCCCCGTTTTCACAATTCGGTAGCGTCGACCTCTGATAGCCATGTTGACTGCTCACCGTCAACTAGCGGGAGTGAAGCCCCAGGACAGAGAGGGAAAGCTAGATTTCCCTGCAGACTATGTGAAGGCGATCATGCCATCCACCGTTGTCCCTTCTTAGACGAGGCAAAAAGAGTTTTGGAAGATCGCCCGATTTTACGAGCGCAACTTCCTCCTGGATATCAAAAACTCCTGCCAAGTCCTTCGCTAGTTGAGAACCCGACTGGCCCGCTCAGGTGGTCAGCTGAAGCACCTATCATTGGAGATGAACCATCTGAATCCATACCTGACGAAAGTCAAAAGGTTGAGGTGGCAGTTGACCCAGTTTTGCCTTCAGAGGCTCTATCTTCGAATGATACTATCACAGAGGAGAATAAAGACGACACCGTCCAAATTCTCTTCATCAACACTGACTCTGATGAACAAGGGGGCAATGCCCCCATTCCTTTATCGCAGGAAGGAAGCTCGTCAGAGTGATATCCGGCCGTCTATTCAGTCCCACCACCAAGCAACCTAGTTGTCTTGTTCGACTGGAACCAACTAGGCAGACCCCGTTTGCCAGCCAGTATACCATTCAGAATCATCGTTCAAATATATAGAATGGTAATGGCTGGCACAATCATTGATGAGGGGGCATCTGTGAGTATCCTTTCCTCTATTGCTTGGAAAGCGCTTGGTTCGCCAGCGCTTTTGCCTGAAATGAGAAATCTATCAGGCTTTGATAAAGGAACCAGTCGACCTTTAGGGATCCTCCCCAATGTGCCCGTAACATTGAAAGGGAAGACCGTTCAAATGAACGTGATGGTCATTCAAGGACCCTTGGATTATAACCTACTCCTTGGACGAGACTATATATATTGCATGGGAGCCGTCGTCTCCTCACTCTTTAGAGTAATGTGTTTTCCGCATGAAGGAAGAATGGTCAAGCTCGTGGACCAACTTTCATTCCCTGGATCACGCATCGCAAATAGTCATGTACCATCCCTAAATGGTCTATTCACGCAAGAAGTGTCTCAACCCACGGTCCGTCCTCCTGATGAGCGTGAGTAATCCGGGAGGATATGGCTGGAACCCAGGGGGCATGCATCCTGGTCTGCTTCGGCAGGAAAACTTTGGGTATAGAGTAGGTTTCCGCGGGAGAATATGACTAGTCTGTACCCCGTCCGTGAGTGGAAGAGGGGTTGTTCTAGAATAATATTCTTTTGTCAAAGTTATGTGAGTTGGCGGGCTTCGTCGCTCACCTTTGGTAGACATTGCCAAGGAGGTGTTTTGTTTGAAAAATTAACGAGACAATCTTTGGGTAACCTGAAAGAGGTAGGCCTCTCTCGGCAAGACAAATGTTTTGGCGGAGGTGAAGTAGAGGTAACCTTGAAATCGTACTTTATGCCTGGGGGCATGCAAACCTTTTGGAGTGAAAGCAAGGGGCGGCTATTTATTTTTTAAATTTTTAGGTCCTCCCTTTAAACCTGTAGGTCTAACCCTTTAGACTCGTAGGATTAGTCATTTCCGAACTTGCATAACGAAAGGATCCGGAGCAAAGCTTACGTAAGATCTAAGCTCCCTAAAAAATAACATCTTCAATGAGACACTCTTATCATATGACTGGTATAATCGAGCAGTTTTAGCATAAAGTTCATGCTCGTTAAAAAATAAACGCAAGATTCGAGCAGTTTTAACGCGGACTTCATGCTCGTTAAAAAATAAACATAAGCAATGAGCAAGTGTTTCCACCAGTGTTTAAGCTCATTTTAAAATAAAAAATGAACCTATCCCGGTAAATAACCACTGTGAATGTAACCTTATCAGCCATTAAAGCCTTGGTCGTGTTTGCACCGTCACCTCCACTTTTCATTTGGCCGATCGTTCACCTCCATCTGATTGTTTACCCATTTTGAGGAACAGATGCAAAGAGTGATTTCACCTAGCCATCCTTGTGACACTGCCGTGATTGGAAAATTCCAACCCGTACCTGGAATCAGCTGCTAACCCTGTTTATCACTCATTCCTCAAAAGACGAGTCTTCTTTAAGCTCTTGTCAACTGACTCGTAAAATATGAAAAGATTACCGAGTCCTTGGCCTTCCAGCTCGTTAAAGGGACAGGAAGTGCTATCCCTCCTCTAGATTTTAATCTTTTTGGACCTGAGGGATTATTGCACAAAAATATCGAGCGCTTGTTTTGTTCGGCTCGTTAAAACTATCGAAAACTCATCCCTTCTGTATTGTTTTATACTTTTTCGGACTTAAGGGATTGGATGACGAAAAAGGAATTTTGGAGTTAACTTTATGTACCTTTTCAGACTCTCTAAAAATGAAAAGGACCGAGTTATCTTTGTCGTTAGACTCGTTAAAATCACTAAATAGCGACAAACTTGTCTTTAGACGAGAAAGAGTTTCACTATCGCTAGGCTCGTTAAAACATAGCGATGGGCTTGCCCGAAGGGCAGGTTATAGAACAAGCATATGTTATCCTCCTCAAGCTTGACAAAAATAAAGAGGTACTGGTCAGCAATGACTGGGGAAAAATTGGGAGAAACTCAAGAAAACTTTGATGGTAGCAAGTCGCTCTTGAACATGACACTTTTCCTCCGTACCACAATCGGGTTGGGTTGTTTCATTCACCGGTCACATCACCATGGTCTCGCCATACCATCCATAATTGGGGTAATGCTACCGATCCATCGCATCAGTGTTGCCATATGTTCAAGAGAAGTCGTTCAGAAAGAGTCAACCGTGTCCCATCCACTGCCATACATTATCCTTCATCCGTTCATGACCGCCACCCTGAATCATATGTCACAGATCGTTTTCACCTCCATCAAAATCATTAGCTCCGTTCCGTGTCACTGATGTGGGATTCATTAAGGCCCTCCTTTGATGGATCGCTTCTTGTCGACATCATCTCATTATCCAAGAAGTTGATCTAGGAACAACCCCTTCAGTACTTTGAAGCTTGCATGCCTCAATGGCAAGTTTCTCACTTCCGGCGATAGGTATACATCAATGACCTTCGACCAGAAGATTTTGCGTGGTGTTCGATGCCAAGTCCTTTATTCACACCACGTGAATTGTACTGCAGTACCTTTAGGGTCATTATCATTATCGATGATTCCTCTCGCACTTGTTAACGGTTTACCTCATTGACCGGTAATCAAGCGATGTCTTTCCATGTTCGACTTCAGAACAATTCTCACATGGATCGACTTGTACTTAGAGTGAAGATCGAACGAGTTTGAAGACCCCGGATCTAGTTTCATCCATCTGGGCTGCGATATATATTCAGGAAAGATAAAGACATTTGACATGTACATCATTGCAGCAGATGATCATCCTACTCAAAGGATGATAATTTCATCAAAATTAGCGGTCTACCATCAGACGATTGTCTGTTCTATGTACAGAAAATGAATTTATAAAGCTGATCATGGGAATGCCCGCCTCAGCTAGATCATGAAAGCAGTATGAAAAATAATGTATTGTATTGTATCTTACTACAGGTCTCCTCCCAGCATTGGATGAACTTCAGACCCTCTTGGATAAAGCATTTCACCCGATAAACAGCCTCATACTTTAGGGGGAAACTGTTATAGACATTTTTTTTCCTTATAGCATTGAGCACGAAATTTCCATAGTCTAAGGGATCCAAAGTCCCTAAACATGTTGTTCCTATCCCTAGAGGAACAAGGCTAACAAACCACAACAATTCACAGAAGTTCTCCACCAGAAACTGCTCAAAAACAATTCAATTCAGGATCATGTCAATGGCTCCACTGGCTATCTCCGCTGAATGTCAAAGCCAACACTGGCTACCTGCGTTGAATGTCAAAGCCAACACTGGCTACCTACGCTGAGCGATAGTGGACATGTGGCAAGCTCATTTCTCAAGGTGTCAAAACCTAGGAAGCTTCCAAAATGACACTTGCCTCAGGGAATTCGACTGGTGATGAGTAAGAGGTTCCAAATCTCCAAGTGGAAGCAAGAACCTCCAAGTGGAATCAAGAACTGACAGAGGGAGAGGACACTAGTCAGATCTCAAGCTGACTCAACCTCTCTCCAAAACATCTATATATGGATCTCTCCTCCATGAGATCTAGAGGCGGGAATTTTGTTATTGCAAAGAATTGTTGTTGGTTTGAGATTGGAATCATTGGGTGCTTAATGCTTTGAAGGGAGGTGAAGATAGGAATTCCATTTTGCTGGGAAGGAGATGCTGGATTGGAGCCCTTTGGGTTGTATCTCTTCCTGAACCTTGTTATTCATCAATAAAGCTATCTTGGTTTCTCCTATATACTGATGTATCTTTGATGTATGATTGCAATAGTATGTTTAGTTTACTTCTAATCCTGAACTAGTTATGTTTATGAATCTATGTCTTTGTGTAGTGTTCTTCTCTTGTAATCTTGCAGAGACCTGTTGAAGCTAGGCGAGCGAGAGGACAAGTAGCTGTGAACTCCCAAAGAGAAGAGAAACTGGATCGAGGGACAAACGGAAGACACCGATTAGTCCATATATCTCTCTTCATTCTTAATTCATAAAGGAAGAATACTAGAATAGCCGTCTCTGTTTGTTGCTAAGGCATTGTCACACCTTAGGTGGATAGGATCGTCCTGCATAGGCATTTTTCCCCACAACAGACCTAGAATTCATCCATCATTGCACTAATTGTTTCATTTAGAAAGTGTTTCCCCCTATCACTCATTAATACTTTCGGGCATCCAGACTGTGTTAATATGTGTTAAAACAAAAATTTTGTTGTCGTTGCCCCTGTACAATCTTTAACCGATTGTGCTTCTGCCCCTTAGGTCAAATATTCCACCGTAGTGATAATGTAGTGTCTGCCTGTCTTGTTTCCAGGTGGCTGAATTGGCCCAATAAAATTGATTGCCATTTTCAAATGTCTGTAAAGATACCTGAGGATGGGGTGGTAGTTCATCCCTTTGTGATGGTCTACCAATCCATTGACACGCATCACATGCCTCACAATATTCTTTGGAATCCTTATGCAATGTTGGCCACCATAATCCTACGTGCAAAATATCATGCGTAGTTGCTTTCCTTGCCTCCCACATCTCCCCATGAGCTTCAACAAGAATACTATTATGCTCAAAATCTAGCACATATCTTCGAAATATTTCATCCACCCCCATTTTGTACAAATGTCCCACAATGACCGAAAAATTTGTTGTGCAAACTACCAGTTGTTTCTTCTGCTGAGTTGTATATCCTTTATGTGCCATCCCTATAGTTAAGAATTGAATAATGTCAAAAAAGTGGTCATCAACTACGAGTACTGTAAAGAGCTGCGCATTCGGCAACCATTCCTTCAAATTACTAGGTTCTTCACCTATTTTGATTCACAACAAATGGTCAAGTATGACATTCAACCTCCTCGGCTTCACAATCACTTCAAAATCGTACTCCTAAAATAATAAAAACCACCTGCAAATATTCCCCCAACACAAGCTTGTTGACTAGGTACTTTAAGGCAGAATGATCTGCATACATCTTGAAATGTCCCCCTAAAAGATAATGCCTAAATTTTGGTAGCACGTAGACCATGTCCAACCCCTTGCACTCTATCGTGGAATAGTTTTTCACAGCTTTTGACAACTTCCTACTTGCGAAGGCTATAGGATGGTCCAATTCTCCTTTTCCTACCTGTGTTTGTACTACACCCAGCACAATCCAAGAAGCATCCACGTGTACATAAAATGCCTTCTTCTAATCGAGAAATACCAAGATTGGTGCAGTCACCATCTTTTCTTTTAACACATCTAAGTTGCGCTGATATTCCTCATCCCAAAAAAAATTCGCATCTTTTTTCACCATTTTTTCCATGGGCGCGGTAATTTGAGCATAGGCTTTAATTATTTTTCTATAATATCCCATATGTACCAGTGTCGCGCGCAGCTTCTTGATGTTTCTTGGGGATTCCATGTTCACAATTACAACAATCTTTGTAGGGTCCACCATTAACCCTTGCTTACAAACTACATGACCCAAAAAGATCCCAAAAGGAGCACAAAATTTACATTTTTTTCAAGTTCAATGCAATCTAGTGTCTTCAACATGTATCCAACATCAAGTGCAGACTTTCTACATGGCGTTTGCCCAATCCAAACACAGTGCAATCATCAATGTATACCTCCATAAACTTATGAACTAATTCTTTGAACATTGCTCTAACTACGCGAGAAAATATTGCAAGCACGTTCTTTAAACCAAAAGGCATAATAGTGTACTGAAAGCAACCCCACTCCATCGCTAAGGTTGTTTTTCTTCTATCCTCTGGCACAATCTTGATTTGATGATACCCAAAAAACCCATCAGTAAAGGAATAAGCCTCCTGCCCTTTGACGTTGTCTAACACTTCGCCTGTAAATGGCGTTGGGAATGGATCATGGAGATAAGCAACATTCAACTTCCACAGATCTACGCAGATCCATATTTCACCTTTTTGTTTCTTCTCTTGAACTACCATCGAGCTCACCCAATCAGACTCCTTAAGAAGTTCTATAATTCCTGCCTCTAACATTTTATCTAGCTCTTGGAAAACCTTCTCCTTATACTTAGGATTAAGGTGATAAGTCCTCTATTTGAGAGGCTTCACATCTGGCTTCAATGTGATCTTCATAATGCCCAAATCACCAAGTATACCCTTTAAATATGAAAAGTTAGTGGGGAAGAGATCCTGGTATTCATGAAGTAATTCCGCAACTTTTTCTACTGTAGCGTCATCCCAATAGTCTCCAATCTTCATGAACTTTGGTTCTTCTTTAGTGCCAATGTTTACTTGTCTTGTTTTTAATGGTGTGGAGATGTCTCGGTTCTCTACTTGCGGTCCTTGTACTTCACGATACCCTTCTATTTTTGAAATATTGATATTCCTCAGGTCTTCCTCCTCCTCTTCAGTGGTCACATTATAGCATTCCAATGCATGGTGTAGCTAGGTGCTCCAATCCAGTTGGGTCCATTCCATAGGTTCCTTTGGTGTCCTAAAGATAACCACTTTAATTTCTTGAAGTGCTTCATCGATGCTTGCAAACCTGTCCTTTAATTTGAAAGTTAATAAGAACCCTTCCTTCAATACATCCCATTCTGCAGTGTCGTGGCGGAGTTCTGTTTCGAGATACTAATTAATGGGATTGTATCCAAGGTATGACAAAATATATGTACCCATTTTGGCTGCGGTTCTATCCCCCACGCCTTATTCCACTTTTCCAAGTGATCATGCGGATCATCCTTCCCATTATACTTCTTAGTCATTCTAGTATTAGGATGCCCAAATTGTAACTTCATCATTCTCCTGTAAACCCTCCATCCTGCAAAACTATCCTTATTCATTCCCCACCATCGTGTGGGCATAGCGCACAACACCAATTCTAACGCCTGGAACCGGTGCTCTTCAGGGACTTCGCAATAAAATTCATCTAGAAACATGTGTATGTCATTCAAACCATCATAATAAGGTAGCTTTCTTACCTCCAACGAAATCCATCATAGTGACTTCGTCATCATATTACACCATAGCGTAGATACTTCATGTAAGCGGTTTTTCCAATTCTCTAATTCCTCCTAGTCCCATGTGATCCATCCATTTGTTGTTGGATTGATCTAATCCTAATCTCATCTTGTTATCTTATAGATTTGATCCATCTCATCATCTATTTCTACGTAATCAAGGACTGGTTCAATAGAGCATGCCCCCTCCGCAGGATCCAGAAGCTCTATAACCCTTAGTGACTTCATTTTAAATGGCATTGTTGTCTTCTTCAAACTAATGACTCCATTCATATCAATGGCCCAGTATATTCCTAGGAGCGTGGGGTAGGGATCACTGTCATCAACAATTTCTATAACTTCAAAGTCTGCCATTGCACTTGCACCTTCAATATCAACCGTTACTCCATATAATCGTCCCATTGGGATGATTTTTTTTTTATTTTCCATCTTGAGCTAAATCACATACCACTGTAGTGTAGGTCTCCCCATCCTTTCCCATGTCTGGTTTGGTAGAAAATTTGCATCAGACCCCAGATCCAAAATGACCTGGTCCATTTCATAATCACCTATCTGCGTTGTTAGCCACATCTCATGTCCTGTTCATGCCTTGTGCTTACCAATCTTTCTAATTATGCGCTGCTCCGTAGAAGTATTTTTCTTGTTGGCACACTTGTCTATTAAGTCCTACAATCCTTCCATAACCTTCCTATCACGCAGTAACTTAATAAAAGTCTCCAAAAATGTCATGAGTACAGAAGGATCAACCTCTTCTATCACATTGGTCTATGGTGTCTTGTCTTGGCTTTCTGAGGTGGAGGCCTCAACGAAGCTATTCTTTTCTTCCATGAATGTTTCCTTAGTGAGATTAAGGTCAAAGGAAACTTCTTTCTCAGGATCTTTGCAGACCCATCCATCTTCCACAAGCTGCTTTCCTTTGTCTATGCAAAACATCATACCACTTCTTAGTACAATATTAATGCTATGATCCTCCTCATGGGGCTCAACCCTCATCATTTGCAAATTCTGTGTAGGCTGCTGAGGCTGTGTTTTCTTCTCTTTCATTTTAGCTATTAGAACCAAAATTATTTTATGGCATGGTCGAATTGTCTACAATATTGATATGGAGGTTTTGTAGGATTAGTGAAATCTCGTGCGAAGTTCCCTAACTATCCGCAGTTGTAGCAGATAATATGACCATGACCTATACCAGGTCCTCCTCATCCTCGTCCTCGACATTGAAAACCCCTGCACACTCCTCCTACACCTTGATTTGAAGGCTGAGTTTCTGCTTGCATATGTAAGTAGGGGTTCTTTCCATCATCAGCTCATAACTTCAACAGTGGCGCTCATCATGGCCCACAAATTTGTAGAAATTGAAGAACAGTTGTTAGGGTGTCTGAACGAACTTCTGAAGTAACTAGTATTTATCTGTCTCATGTTTCCTAGTGACTTGAAAAATGATGCACCATAGCGCAACTTCCATGCTTGGCCTGGCTGGGGCTTATAGCTTCACGGGGACTGCCCCCCCCCCCTGTAATATAATTCATGTAGACTAGACAATTATCTTTATCGTTCTCGTGGCCTTTGCACTTCAAGCAACATGCCTTTGCATGCACTTCCAGCTTAGTGTCCCTTTCTTTCTTTAAAATTTGCAATTATAGGTGTAGGCTCACTAACTATGGGTGAATCTGTTGTACCCCTAGGTTCGTATTCTAAATAGGTGATGTGTGAAACCTCATTGGGATCTCCAAGGTGTTAGAACCTAGATTGGCCTCAAGCTGAATTGAAGCAATTCTAGGGTAACCACAAACCATGCTTAACCTGGTAGCTAGCCCTACCAGGTCAGGAGAGGGCTCTCTCCTTTATGAATCTCAGTCAAAATGACTAGAACAAATGGGATTTTAGGCTAGGTATAGCAGCTCAGAGGATTTTGATTGATTTTGTTGGTTTTGTGCTGGATCAGATGGAGCTAGGCAATTTGGGTTTGGGAAATAGGTCAGAGTACAGGGTGTTCTATGGTGCAAGGTAGGTATAGGCTTTTACACTTGAAATTGAGTGAGGTGAGAGGTCTAAGACTGGCGAGGAGTTGAGGAGGGCATGTAAATATCATGTATCCTTCTCAAACAGAACAAAACATAGAAAACTGAATGGCTTCCCAAGGCAGAGCACTGTAAACAATGAAGTCTACATACCTATCTTGATATCATTCAACTAGAAGTAATAAATTAGATAGTGGCATATATAAAACATGTGAAAAACTGATAACAGAAGAAGAAACTATGCAAAAGCACCATACCACAAGTATCCCATAAAAATAGTTGCAACTCCTATTAATTTCCTTACCAACTGCTTACAAAGGATGTACAATATTGTTCAGAGCATCCAAGTGTATCCAACCTTTGCAAATGAAGAAGAAAATACATAATATAGACAATAAAACCACTCATCCTGACCATCAGGGGTCGAATCCATGAGAATAGGGGCTGTTACAACCATTTCCAAACATGGACCAGGAAAATAGACAGTCAAACTACTTGCCTCGATAAGCATGGAAACTGATTCATTAGCCTCAAAACCACATCTAACTAATGAATATACTCTCTAACATTATTTTACCATAATAATTACATACCATGTCATCAATTACATCATAAAAACAACCCTGATGAGAGAGAAAGTGAATCCATAGTGAAAGCAGGCAAAATTTTGGATTGCTGGACAAATTGGTCAAAAGCGCAGTGCCACTGGTCAAAAGTGTAGGGCTGCTTTCCACCTACTTTTGAAGGCCTCTCCTTAACCAAATTGAGCCCAAGATATCTCATTGGAAAGGCTGTCAAGTCTAGTTTCTAGAACAACTTCAATTTTTAATTTGTAGTTCATTTCCCTTGTCAAACGCTCAATCTCCCAAGACTGGTCAAAATGTGCAGAATGAGGCTGCCAAAATGCATAGTGTTGTTGCAATCAACTTTTGAATGCCTTCCTCAACTCCAAATTGAGCTCAAGATAGATCATTTGAAATCTCTTTGTGTCTAAGTATCAGTTTACTCATAAATAAATTCATTTGTTCATTCCATCTAGGATAAAAAAAATTTTACCAAGGTCACTCCAGAGGTGCATTAACCCTCCTGAGGCAAATGATGTTTTCGACATTTCTCCCAAACCATGAAAGCTGTCTAAAAACTGAAAGAGGTTTTTATTCTTGGGTCAATGATGGACAAAAAAATCTCTCACTTTTTTTAAATTCATCTTTTCTTGCTCAGAAACACAATTTGAAGAAAAACCATCCCTTATGTGTGGTGAATGGCTTGTTCCTTAGAATGACTTCTTGACAAATGATGGAGACCTAGCGTTTGATGATACGAAATAGCCTCATATCTTCTGATATCCCTTATTCCTCCTTTGCTCAGATATCTCTACTCCTATAGCCAACCTTAGCTCAGTGGGAGAGGAAATTAGGGTTTAGTGCTTGTTTCTCTTTTGCTTTTGCAGGTGAATTGGTGCTCATGATGACTTGATTTTTGTAGTGGCAGGTGCTTGGCAACATCATTAGATGCTTAGGAGCAGTAGTCATTATTGGCCACCTCATGTCCTTGCTGATCATTATTGGCATGTAATCATCAAATTTTTACCATGGTGGGACCCTAAAACCTAATGAGACCAAACCCTAAGACCTAATGAGATGAATTACAAAGTGAGCATGAGCCATGACAGAAATATATGGAAGAGGATCAGCAAGTACAGATCATGAGGGAAAATTTTGAAAAAAAACCCTACCATTAGTGAATCCATGACCTAATGGAATGAAAAATCATCAGTATGGGACTCCTACTATGAAATGCAAAAGAGCAGATTTTGATCACTAATGGGAGTGTGAAGACACTGACACTAACATTGGCTCCAATGGGGATGGTAGCTCCTTGGAGGTGCCAAGAACACCATAGACCTAGTAGCCTTATCCATTGGGCATGGAGTGAGAAAAAGTCAATCTAAAATACATGACTAAATATTGTTGACTCAAAGATGCCAACTGATTTGAAACTCAACTACAAACTGACTCGATACTAAAACACAACTACAAACTAGAAACTATGCTCAAAATGGAGCTTATTCAATAAAACCTACTCTAACTATTTCAATCATCACCTGATTAAGTGAAATGAAAAAACCAATGCAACCAAGTAAGCATTCTGGCTGCTATTTGAATTCTTCGCAAGTGCTTGTTTACGAGCAACAGGAGAGAACTATTGAAAGGCAAATCCCATGAAAAATTATAAACAGATCCGTTGAATAATATGGATTCTCTATCTGACTCCAAAAATACTGCATAAGGATCTTGAAATTATATGCCCTAGGACTTAGCTAATCCAATGGATTACCTTTCTTCTCCTCATACCATGAATGAAAACTTTCATCTAAGCGTTGTGATGAGACTCCTGCTAAAAATGATAAAGAAACCGGCTGCCGGATCAAGTTTGTATCAATACTTGTTTCAAGCTCACATGTAGCTAATGGGGAAGGACTTTGACTGTAGACATCATCCAACACCTCAGAAATTGAATCATGAAAAACATGAAAAGACTGTTGCAACCCATTTTCTGTTGGTTCTAATGAGATTTCATGATTTTTTACAGGCTTCTCATCCTTTATTGAAGATATACTATGTAAATTTCCCTTCAAAAACTGAAATGATTCAAAATAGAAAGGTACAAAATCATCTTGCATCATTTGATCATATGCTCCAGCTTCCAAGTCTTCATTTGCAACCTGACATTCAATGGCATTCAGAGGCTGCAAATCTAGATATGAGAAGTCTTGAACAAGGATTTCATTGCCCTCAAGATGGTCCAGATCAAAACTTATCGACGGTTGATTTCTGATTGCATGAAAGTTGTCTCTGATGAATTGAAATGAATTAAAACAAAAAGGCAAATATCCTTCACTCACTTCAAAACTTTCTGCACTTTCCTCCTCACATCCATAGCTGATATGCAACAGCTGATCATTGTATTCGAGCTGCTGAAAGTGAACTTCCTCCTTCCACAAACCAGCTGCTGATTTCTTTGAAAGATTGGCTTCTGTTTGGAGAACATAATCATCATCATACTGATCAAACTAAGGAAAATCATTAGTATAAAACACATCATCAAGCATACATGTCATATCAACAGATCTCTCTTCTCCAAGTTGATCTATAAGACAATCATTATCAGATCTATGACAACTAGGATAAGAAAAAAAATTATTTGGATCAGCCACTTGTTCTTCTTCAATCAATGAGCCATGGTCTTGAACATCATCCTCATTCCTTGTGGTGATCTTTTGCATCATCTCTTCCACTGCACTTACCAAAATTTTGAGCTTTACCTCTAAAGATGTCGATTCCTCTGGATCTATGTTCTTCATCTCTTCTTCCTTCAACTTTGCCCTTCTGATCAGCAGATTAGCCTCTACATCTACTGCACTATTTTGCATCTCTTCAAGCGTTGCAAGGTTCGTTTCTCCCAGCTGTAACTCCATTTCTGGATCAAAGGCATCTGGGTAGTGCAAGAGAGCGGATCCAGGAGGAGGCCTTATATTAATTGGCATCGAAAAATAGACTTGGTTAAATCTAGTCGAAAATTGTTTTACTGTCTCCCCTGACAATCTTTTCAGCTATTTATATTCTTCTAGAATCATGAAAGGGTTTTGTCTGGCCACCCACTTGTTGAGGAAAACTTTGACGAACTGCTGGAAATCTGAGATGCTTGCATCAAGCAGGGTTTTGAACCAACTCTTGACTTTGCCTTGCAAAGAAAGAGCAAAAAGCCTAATACTGACATTCTCTTCATCAACTTCAAAAAGGTCAAGAAAAGACTCAATATTCAGTACATGTCTCTCAGCAGTGATGTTTTTACATTCACATCAAATCTTGGTAGATATAGGTAATGATTTTTAGGGAAAGCATGGAATATGGGAGGTAAAATCAGAGGCTTGTATCTATCTGGAATTTTACAAGGCATATGAGTATATACAAAATATGTAGAAGTAGTCTTGGTCTCTTTAGGCTCACCAGTTTGAAGATGGTCATCATAAGATTCGGAAGAAGGGTCTTGATCAAGATCAAAGGCATGCGAATAATTTTGTATTCACAATCTTAAAAGGGAAAGAATCAAATGCAAGTCTAGGATCTTTCCTCAAATATAGTATACTTCATAAAGCCTTCTTGACATTCTCAGGAAAAGAGAATAAATAATTTATAACAAATAACATAATGTCTTGGATGAACTTCCAACTTGAGTACCTGATCTTTTTGTGTTGTCCTTTCATGTTTCTGCTGGTCGGCTTCATCCTCCAATGGAGTCCTTGGATCTGATCTCAAAACTGATTTGGAGTCACTAGGCAAATGATTTCAGCCTTCGAGTGTCTGATCGTTGTCCACCATCAACAATCAGATCTAAACTTGATACATTTTGCTGAGGAACATAAAACTACATCCCCAATATGGTCGCCACTATGTTAGAACCTAGATTGACCTTAGGCTAAATTGAAGCAATTCTAGGCTAACCACAAACCATGCTTAACCTGGTAGCTAGCCCTAATAGGTCGAGAGAGGGCTCTATCCTTTATGAATCTCAGTCAAAATGATTGGATGAAATTGGATTTTAGGCTAGGTATAGTAGCTCAGAGGATTTTGATTGATTTTGTTGGTTTTGTGCTGGATCAGATGGAGCTAGGCAATTTGGGTTTGGGAAATTAGGTCAGAGTACAAGGTGTTTTATGGGGCAAGGTAGCTATAGGCTTTTACACTTGAAATTGAGTGAGGTGGGAGGTCTAAGACTAACGAGGAGCTAAGGAGGTCATGTAAATATCATGTATCCTTCTCAAACAGTACAAAACATAGAAAACTGAATGGCTTCCCAAGGCAGAGCACTGTAAACAATGAATTCTACCTACCTATCTTGATATCATTCAGCTAGAAGAAATAAATTATATTTTGGCATACATAAGACATGTGAAAAAATTATAACAAAAGAAGAAACTATACAAAAGCACCATACCACAAGTATCCCATAAAAATAGCTGCAACTCCTATTAATTTCCTTGCCAACTGCTTACAAATGATGTACAATATTCTTCAGAGCATCCAAGTGTATCCAACCTTTGCAAATGAAGAAGAAAATACATAATATAGACAACCAAACCACTCATACTAACCATCAGGGATCGAACCCATGAGAAGAGGGGCTGTTACAACCATTTCCAAACATGGACCAGGAAAATAGACAGTCAAACTACTTTCCTCTATAAGCATGGGAATTGATTCATTAGCCTCAAAACCACCTCTAACTAATGAATCTACCATATAACACTATTTTACCATCATAATTACATACCATGTCATAAATTACATCATAAAAGCAACCCTGAGGAAAGAGAAAGTGAATACATAGTGAAAGCAAGCGAAATTTTGGATTTTTGGACAAATTGGTCAAAAGTGCAATGCCACTGGTCAAAAGCATAGTTCCGCTTTCCACCTACTTTTGGAGGCTTTTCCCTTAATAAAATTGAGCCCAAGATAGCTCATTGGAAAGGTATTCAAGTCTAGTTTCTATAAAAACTTTAATTTTTGAATTTGGAGTTCATTTTCCATATAAAACGCTCAATCTCCTAAGACTTATCAAAATGTGCAGAAAGAGGCTGTGAAAATGCATAGTGTTGTTGTAGTTAACTTTTGAAGGTCTTCCTAAACTCCAAATTGAGCTCATGATAGCTCATTGGAAATATCTTTGCGTCTAATTATCAGTTGACTCATCAAGAAAGTAATTGGATCATTCCATCTAGGAGAAAATTTGATTTTACCAAGGTCACTCCAGACGTGCATTAACCATCCTGAGGCAAATGATGTTTTCGAAATTTCTCCCAAACCATGAAACCTGCGTAAAAAATGAAAGAGTTTTTTCTTCTGGGGTAAATTATGGACAAAAAAATCTCTCACTTT
This sequence comes from Pinus tabuliformis, assembly GCA_031772625.1. Taxonomy (NCBI): domain Eukaryota; kingdom Viridiplantae; phylum Streptophyta; class Pinopsida; order Pinales; family Pinaceae; genus Pinus; species Pinus tabuliformis. The sequence continues at coordinate 804,676,425 of CM062805.1, read as the reverse complement.
TTTCAAATTCATATTTTCTTTCTCAAAAACACAATTTGAAGAAAAACCATCCCTTATGTGTGGTGAATGGCTTGTTCCTTGGAATGACTTCTTGACAAATGATGGAGACTTGATGTTTGATGATATGAAATAGCCTCATACCTTCTAATATCCCTTATGCCTCCTCTGCTTAGATATCTCTACTCCCATAGCCAACCCTAGATCAGTGGGAGAGGAAATTGGGGTTTAGTGCTTATTTCTCTTTTGCTTTTGCAAGTGAATTGGTGCTCATGATGACTTGATTTTTGCAGTGTCAGGTGCTTGGAAACATCATTAGATTCTTAGGAGTAGCAGTCATTATTGGCCACCTCATGTCCTTGTTGATCATTATTGGCATGTAATCATCAAATTTTGACCATGGTGGGACCCTAAAACCTAATGATACCAAACCCTAAGACCTAATGAAATGAATTGCAAAGTGAACATGAGCCATGACAGAAATATATGGAAGAGGATTAGCAAGTAAAGATCATGAGGGAAAAATTTGAAGAAAACCCTGCCATTAGTGAATCCATGACCTAATGGAATGCAAACTCATAAGTATGGGACTCCTACTATGAAATGCAAAAGAGCAGATATATATCACTGATGGCAGTGTGAAGACACTGACACTAACACAAGGATTATGCCTGCATTACTATCTTCTGCTATGAAAGAGAAATTCTTAAATGCGGCAAAAGTGATGCGATAAACCAGTCATGATGCTGAATATCTGAGATTTCCATGTTATCCTATCTAATCTGGCACTTCAACCTTTGATCAAAGTCCCAAGGTGTCTCCTCAACTCCCATTAAGATCTCCTTAAATTCAATTACTGACTACGCCTCCGATTTAGGCTTACTAAATTCTTTGTTCAAAGTTTTCTGAGTCTCTACTAACAATGCATGAGGATTATCATCTCAATACTTAATATACTAGGTTAACATGCGATCCTACAAGGCGGTAGCCAATTGTGCCTTCTTTATATTATCATCAGTGATTTGTTGCACTTTCCATACAACATTCGCAACAAACCAGAATTTCTTCAAATCTTCACTTCCTATTCCCTTGAAGATCAAAATTTTCATTACGTTTGCCATGATGAATGGTGGAGGTGGAGGTGGAGGTGGACTGGATGGATGATGTGTTTTAAGAATACCCTGAGTTATTAGCTGAGAAGCTTTTTGTAGAATAGTCTTCACCACCCCTTCATCATCACTTGTTGGAGGTCCAATCAATGCGCTGTACTTTAGACCTGATTCTGCATGATTTCTAAAGAATCTACCACTTCGCGTAGCTCCAAACATTAAGGTAATGGCATTATCCGCTTTTCACACAACAACATTTTAATCCAAGTATTCAATGAAATGACGTACTTACCTCGCGGTCCTTTGAAGAATTTTCGTTATAACTAACTGATGTATCTACTACAAATTCAATAACAAATCCCCCCAGAATTTGTTCAAGCCAGTGATCGACAACCGCATGATCTTGTTATTGAATTTCTCTAGTATTCACACCAATTTTGGCATCCACACTATAGGAATATCGAGCTTCCACCTTCCTTGATTGTCTATCAATTTAGCTAACCACTCCTATAATTCAATTGGAAGAGTGCTAATGAAAATTTCATGTACCTCTGTCTAAATATACCTATTCAACCAATCCTCCTTCAAGAGGCGCAAATTCTTGTTTTTTAGAGCTACAAACTCGTGAATCTTACGATCTAACCATTTTTCAATCTCTTTCTTAGTCGGATTCCAATGATGCGGCATCACACATATCTTTAAGTAGATCGCGATCCTAGTAACAGAACCATTTGTTGGCTTAGGGGGTCCTAACTCAGGTAAAGAGTTATTTACGCCAACCAACAAAACCCTACACTGCTAGCCCTTTCAACAACAACCCATGTAGCACAAGCTGCAGTCCCACCTGAAGCAGTATTAGGGGATGCAAGAACCAAGTTCGTTCATCCAGAGACTAGTGTGATGCCTTTCAGCACCATAGATCTGCCTCCATGTAGATCGGTAGACTTCTAGGGCTCCTTACTATAACTAAGTTAAGGCTACATTGAAACCTTCGTGAAGGTCCATGATCTGTTTTTGTGGACCTTAAACAGTCGATTTACCTACTTTCGCGCATCAACAAGCAACCCTAGATCGGAGTTCACATAGATCTACTTAATTCATCAAAAAACATAAAAGAAATAGCTTGTAACTTCACAGAAGTGGGTAACCATTCATCTCATACATTATCAAGATAGATTCAGTGAATTCGTGTAGCATTCATTTAGTAATTCAAAAAACATGTGATTAATCGACAACATATAACATAAACATATTCAATGGAAATACTTAGTGATTCTTCAAACAAATCTGCCTTTATTGATCATCAATTCACCAATTAGAGACTCTTCTTACCATACACACACAGCTGCAGGGGTCCGCGCACTCAACTACAGACTCTTCCCAGGCCTCCTGCACACTCAACTACATGAGCCTTCCTGCCTTAGCTCTTACTCAAGACAACAAAAAGTCTTCTGCATGCCCAATTCTCTATCCAAAGTTACTTCTAAGACTCGATATGACTCAACTATTTATACCTTTCCTTCATACAATACCATGGTCTGCGGACCATGGGAGAATCTAAAAGTTGATCAAAACAAGGGGCTAAGACCCCTTTTACTCCTATCTATCTTCACACTGCACATCCACAATTTGTGGATACTTTACATTATTTAAAAAATTATTTACAAAAATGACTAATTTAATTCAATTTTACCCCTGGGGACCCCATCCCAACAATTTTTTTGAGGACCTAACTACTAGCTAATTCTATGGGATTTCACCCTTTTCATGCACAAATAATCTCCATTGTGCATGAAATTTCTTTTTATAACCCTTCACATCATTTTCGCAAATGGCCAACCAATGAAACCCATACAACATCAAACTTGAGCAAAAATCCTCAAAACCACATAGAGACAAAGCCCCTGTAAGGGAGCCACACCGATCACCCAAATAGGTTTTCATTCAAAGTGCCTCCCACCAAGGTCTACTTGATCCAACATGTCACTCATGTGTTACCATGCAAGACAACCAACAATTTTGACCACCCTACAATTGACACATGACCAATTTTGAGGTGGACCTGACATCCAACTCATTATGTTGCATTACACCCTTGTTGAGAAGTGTAGCAAGAAAAGCTTAATTTGATTTTGCCTTGGTAAAATTGAGAAATTTTGGAACAACTTGAAGAAATCAAGTACAATATGCATGAAAGGAGCTATTCATTGTAAGGAGGAAAATTGATGGAGCCCTAGTTCAGGGAAGATCTAGAAGACCCTATGTGCAGACTTCTTCATGGACCTAGAAGGCTACTGGTGGGTAGTGTTGTAACTTATTTTTACCGTAGTTTGTTTTCTACTTTTCCCTTTATGTTGTAAAAATAAAAAAGAAAAATTAAAAATAGAAAAGAGAATAAAAATAAAGAAAGGAAGAAATGAAAAAAAAAGGATAATATATCTATATATATATATATATATATATATATATATATATATATATATATATATATATATATCTATGTATATATACATACATAGATACATATATATATATATATGTATATATACATACATACATAGATACATATATATATATATATATATATATATATATATATATATATATATATATATATATATATATATATATATATATATATATGTATATGTATATATACATACATACATATATGCGTATATATATATATATATAGACATATATATATATATATATCCCTAAGTTGGCACGCTAGTCAAATGTCATATTATTATTATTTTTATTGTTATTTTAATCCTTTATTGTTTTACAAGGGTTATTTTATTTCTAAATAAATGATATGACAGTTTTGTCGAATAGCAATAATGTGCGATTAGAAATAAATGGATGAGACCATCCCTGCTTAAAGCAATGATGGAGGATAGGTTTGGGACCTCCTTACACTTTCTAAGGTTAACAAGTCGGGGGGGTGTATGAAAAGTTGATTTGCCAATACCGCCCAACGATACATGGAAGCCCCACATGAAGTTGAGGAAACCCACTCTAATACCATTAATCACCTACCCCCTCCCCCCTCTGCAAACCACTTTTCCTTCTCGCCTTCACTCCCACTCCCGCTCATATGCTGCCACTTGTCTTTCTCATATTTTCTCCTGCGAAAAAACTATATATCTATTAATAATTAAATCATTCCTACCAATGTCTATTTTTATTAATTAGATGCTCCAAAACAATTATAATCGCCATCCATTTAAATCTCCTCTTTAAAAAAAAAACTCATTACACTACATACTCCTTTTTCACCATTTTTCCTTTCAGCAACATAAGTGTGGCGCAGAATTTCACAATTGCACATCCATCTTCCTATGCCAGTGTTCACCAAAAGCCTGGTAATTCGCCACCTTAACTGGTAATTTTTTGTTTAAAATGTATTCTCACAAAGGAAAATCTAAAGTAGTTATAGAAATCCCTACATTACCCTATTTCATTAACCTAGATGAGATCCCTCTGGTCGATACCCAATATAAAATCTCAAATACCAAGTGCGATTTTGATTTGTATGAACTCCACAACTAGGCAAACCAGAAATTCCAAGAAGTTAGTGATGAGCTGAATATCTCAGTATTTCTTGCCCTAATTTTTCTTTCCCCAAAATCATCCCTTCCCAGAATTTGTCACTTGGTGCCATCTCAGGTATCTTCCCAATAAGAGGGTTGTAATTGCCCAAAATAATGAAGTTTTATTCACCATTACCCCTGAATCCATATGCCCAGCACTACAAATCCATTTCCAAGCTCCTCTACACCCTGTTTCTATTGATTCCCTCATGGAGATCTATCATAAACTTACATTTCCCCAGCGAGCTCATATTTTTGAGTCATTCCTACCTGAAAATTTTGAATTACCTATAACTAATCCACCCTACCCCACTGCAATTTTTCGAGAAATGTCAAGGTAGTTTATTTCCATGGTTGTCTATTTGTTAGGTTATCCTACCAATCAGTGGATAGATGAAGTGATATTGATATTTTTTGAGAATTTTCTCTGTGGGTAATAATCCTTCATTGATTTTTAATTACAGTGAGTTTCTGCTAGATATTATTCAAGATAAATTTATAAAGTTTTATGTTGAAGTTTGATTTAAACATCAATCAGTTCTTGTATATTTTCTTTTATTTCATCAAGCACAAAGGTTTAAATTTCCATTGTAGAAGTTAGATGCACAAGGAAATCCTCAATCTTTTATTCACTGGACTTCATTGGTAAGGAATAATATAGAAGAGTACTCCTTCAGTGACTTTGTAAACCAATTTTTTCATATGTACTTATGTCTTCTCAACAATGATATAATAGCAAGGATTTCAGTTGAAATTAGAAGAATTCTACAACTTACTGAGCAAGATAAAGTTGGAGACTGGTACCTTTACCAAAATTATACAGAGATCAGAGTATATGGTTGTGACATCCCTCCCTACAGGTTACCAGTTTTTGTGCCAATAAGGATCTTTGCCTTAGAATACATCAAACAAATGATGAATATGGATTATTTTCATTTTGTATCCAGGAAGCGGAAATCACAATTCAATTTGAAGGCAAAAATTATCCCTTTCATTGTTAATAGCAGAGTGGCAACGAAGGAGGTTGATAATTTGTTAAAGAAAATGGAGTTCAAGTTGAGTTTTAATTGGTCCTATGATCCCTTGGGAATTATTTCAAGGATGTGAGTTGAGCAGAAAACAACACCTTATGTACATACATGTAGGGAAGAGAAAGAACAATATGAAAATCAAGAAGAATGGCAGGAAAATACATTACAGGAAACCAAGGAATAAACTATTAGTCAAATATCTTCATAAACTCCAGTTTGCCAACAAAAAGAAACCAAAATATCACGAGAAAGTCTATCTCCTATAGACTCAGAAACTCAAGCTACAAATTTCACAGTCTTCAAAAGGAGAAAGAAAAAAAACACTAATGAAGATTTCACAAAATAAATAATTCATAAGAGCATGCTACATTAGTGTTGTAAGTATTTCCTACTACTTCCTTTCCAAAAATTGAAAATATCACAACATATTCTCCTGTGTCATTTGTCTCTGAAGATCCAGTGCACCAAAATATTTTTTCTAGATATAGAGAAATAAAAAGGAAGAATGAAGCATTAAAGGCCTCTACTTATTCTAAAATTTGGAAACAACCTTTGACTACCCAACATAGACTTTTGTCTACACTTGATACTGAAATAGGAAAATTTCAATTAGCCTTATTAGAACCTAAGCTTCCAACCCAAAGTCTAGATGTTATAAAACATCCATTTTTTCTTTTGATACTAAGAAAGTTCATCCAATTGATCAAATTTACCTTCATAAGCAAGAAAGTGAAATGATATATTGACAAGTTCAGCCATGGAAGCCTCTAAGCTACAAGCTTCCTTGAATAATGCTCTCACACACTTAAAAATAGAGAGAATGTGATCCTTATCTAAAGATACTAAATTCAAAGCACTTGAAGATTTGGTGATTAAACTAGGATATGATCCTAGTGGTATCAAAGAAGCAGAAGAGATGATAAAGAATAAATATGTTGAAGTTCAAGCACTAAAGAAGTAGCTTAAACTTCCTACTACAGAGCATCCACAAGCTAAGGAAGTAGGTCAAATAGAAAAGGAAAAGGAAAATATGTTCAAGTTGATAATTGAACAAAATGTCCAAACTCAGAAGATGGAAGATGATATGGGAACACTCTTGAAAGAAAAAGAGCAACAACTCAGTATTACAGTTGTCATTTCCATATTGACAATCTCTATAGTAGGTACTTCAACAGCAGGGACATCTATAGTAACAACACTCACAGTAGAAACACAGTCTACTGATTCAGTAGAACAATTTTCAAAGGCCATGGGAGACTTATCTTTGAAATATAAATAAATTGAAAAAATCAAGATGCAACTCCAAAAGATTCAAGAACAAAATATCAAGTCTGATAATGCATATCTAGATGATATTCAAAATATTTATAAGTTAACTCAACAATTATAAGTTTATGAGATTGAACCATTGATTGCCCAAACTATTGCTCACGCCTAAAAAATATCTGGATTGATATTAATGCATCAGTAACTGAGTTATGGAATTCTATTTAAATTATTTTTGAACAAGAAGATTTATTATAGAGATCAAAAGCAACAGTAAAAAAAATAAAATAACACCTATACCACAAACTAGGAGATTCCACAATTATAATTAAAGTCTTAAACTCCAAAACAAAGGATGAACTTGATTAATTTGGGATTGCAGACAGAACTGAAGTTGTCTTCTAGGTAAGAATTGTTTTACCAAGAGGAATTATATGTTACAAATTGAGAATAAGTTCCATAATTTAGAGGTTCCGAGAAAAAAAATCGCAAAACAATCAATGATCTACATTAGAAAGGACTCCCAGGTTTGCAGGGTATAGGTGGAAAATTGATTCCACTTGAAGATTATCAACACAGGTTACATGAGATAGTAGTGGACAGGACTAAGTTTTCCAAAATTAGAGGAATTATAACTGCAAAGATTTCATCAAATGTTTAATTTATGACTTTCTCATTCAGCATGAAATTAAGCATTTGTTTCTAACTAGGCCTACTTTTGAAAAATATACTGAAGTTGATGAGTCATATAGAAAATTGTCAATTTTTCTATCCCTGATGAAAAGAGATGGGATAAATTATGTGAGCTCATTGAATAGAACAAAATGCTAAATTTCAAGAGCAAACAGTAGATTAAAAGGAGTAGTGAATAGAAAAATTGATTTCTAGCTACAGACATCAAACAACAACCTTTGAAATTTGTTCAGAGTGTTCAAATCAGTTTAGATTTACTATTTTTAGTACTATTTTTGTAATATCCCAATTATTTTGGATGATATTTTATTTTGTAATAAATTTTGATTCAAGTCTAGTTTTTTTGGTCGACCTCTATAAGTATTTTGTAATTCAAAGAAGAAAGGGTTGAACCCTTGTGATGAACTAGTGGACATGCTTGTAAATTTCTAAGCTATTTCTAAAGCTAATATAAGGATTTTGGATTCATTCTGACTAGCTTGTCTATCTCTGTGAGTTCTTCTGGTCCTTCAATTATGTTTTCGTTTCTATTTTTTTTGCACATGTTCAAGGTAACATAGAAGTCTGGGTAAGATTAGATTGAATGCCAATCTCTCCAAAATTCCCTACAAAGTTTTCATTATTAAAACAAATTAATCAACTGAAACTTTATGTTTTAGTTAATTCCTCTAAATTTTTTAATTGTTGTCTTTTGTCATCTCTTTCACATGTAATATTTGACTATATAAAAATTGTATATGCATATGTTGTATATAACAAATTATATATTCAATATGAATGTTTAAGGAGTTATATATCTTCTTAAATTCTACTTTCCAAATCATTTTAAAGCTTAATTATGTTAAGAATGAAGAATCAAACCTTCTATTTTCTCATAAATACTTAGGATTTGCATCTGTTCAAAATTTTAAAGCATTGGTCATCCATTAAAAATCAAAACCTTACTTTATATTCTTTGGCACAGTTCCTCAACCTAAAACTATCTACAAAGGACAACATCAAATTGGCATCGTTGTCGGGGAATGAAGATTGAAGCTTGTTTCCCTGGGAAAATGATTATGCTTGCCTCTTAACAACGAATAAGAGGTTATTAGGCTAAAATACTTCACCTAGCGACTCTACATACTAAATCTGGCTTCACGCAGGCATACCAAATCTTAGTCAGATCCATAACTTTTCTCTACTTTATCATATCTAGAGAGATTAGTTATAATTTCATCTATTAGACGTAGGTTAGAAAATTATCTTGCTATTTATACATCTATTCTATCTTAATTACCTTCATAATCTGACCCTTTACAATCAACTCCAATACCTGATTAATTATTAGATCTTCCTCCAAACGTTTTAGACTCCTTTCTAGAGGAGTAGATCTTCAAATTGCACTTTTTCTCCATCAGCTTGAGGCTTTTAAACTTCCTTATTCCCATTTGGAACCTTTTGACAATGAATAAGATCCTAAAATTACTCTTTCTAAGTTCAAACCACTTGATTTTAAATCTTCTTTTGTACATACTTATCCATCCACTTCTACTAAATCTAAAGAGGAAATTAGTATTTATACTAATCCTCTAGCTTTTGAGAATCCCAAAATGGTTTTACCTAAAGTTCAGAAGTTATTTATTAATCATCTATTGTTCCGGAAACCCAAACCTTAATTACCTCCTTCTTCTAGTAAAGTTGTTTCTCCTGAAAAGAAAACTCCATCACAACATAAAATGGCTAGTATTCAACCAATTGTGGCATCACGTTATGCGGCCTTAGTCCTACCACCACCATCGCAACTTCATGCTTTTCTTGATGGGAATTTAAAACATTTACCTATATTTAATGGAGAGATAGGGATATCTGTTGAAGATCACTTAGATGCATTCCTAGATTTTGTTGATAACATGAATATTGAGCATGAAGATGTCTACACAATACTTTTTGGTCAATCACTTGAAGGAAATGTTAGAATATGGTTCAGACAACTTCAAGATAATTCCATTAATTCATGAGTTGGACTAGTCAACATTTTCAAGAATCAATGGGGAATCAAAAAGGATGTTGTTTACTACTTAACAAAATTTGAAGGCTTGAAAAGAAACCTTGGTGAACCTGTAGCTGATTTCATTAAAAGATTCAATAAACTTTATAACAAGATGCCTCCAGATTGTAAACCTCTAGCCACTGTTGCTAAAGTTAGGCTTTCCAAAGCATTTGAAGATGAATTTCTTGTAATGCTTAGGGAGAGAAAATCTGAAACTTTAGCAGACATGAAAACTAATGCAATCGAAGTTGAAACTAATAGATCAACATCTACTAAACTGAACGCTAAAGCAGAAAAGGATGAAAAGGAGAATGAAAGCTAGAGAAGAAGGTACCTCATCATCAAAAACTAAATATGAAGAACATAAAATTGATGAAATAACCTCTATACATACAAATATATCTAACAGAATCTCAAGAATGGAAACTCAACCTAGAGTAACCCAACAAGTTGCAAAGAGACCACAAGTTTAATACAAAAGACCTTTTCAACCTCAAATTTTGTAAAGAACAAACATTGATCAGCAAATTAAACCTCCTTAATGATTAATGTTCAAGATCTTGAAGAAAATATTCCTATCAATACAAATGATATCAATTATTTTAAAGATCGATCATCACATAATTCTATCATTCCAATCAGTCAAGGTCAGTCTCTGATTCAAAATCAAGAAAATTATCAAATTTCCAATTATCAAGCTTTTCCTGAATTCCTCATTGTTGAATGAAATAGAAGGTATGACCTTAGATCAAGACCAAGGCCTAGTAGACCAGTCAAAAAGGTTACCTTTGATAAACCTCAAGTAAAATCAGTTGAAACACAAACATCATCAATTGAGAATTAGTTACAAGAATAAAATATTGCTTAAAAATGTGTTCCAACTGTTTTTAATGTTAAAAAAGAGTTAGAGAGAGTTAAAATTCCAATCCCATTATCTGAACTCTCCAAAAATCTAGGTTATAAACATGAAGTCTCTAAATGGATTCAATCTTCAAGTGTTGATGCAGAGGGGGGATTCATTAGTTTACATGATGAAAAACCTCAAGTTGTTTTTGGTCCTAGTTTAGATATGATTGATGAAAGTGTACCACCTTTTTATGTCACCTTGTAAATTCATGATTACCTTTTATGTAATTGAATGTTAGATTCTAGTGCTTCCCATAATCTAATGCCAAATGTAATCATGGATCAACTTTAATCACAAATCACTAGACCATATCATGATATGTATACTTTTGATTCCAAGAAAGTACCTTGCCTTGGATTAATTAAGGATTTAGTTGTAACACTTGCTCAGATCCCTATTAAGAGTGTAGTCCCTCTTAAGAGTGTAGTCTTTGACATTTTTGTTATAGATATTACCCTAAAATTTGTAATTTTATTAGCAATATTGTGTTGTGCCAAGCTAGGGGGAAGTCTGCAAATGGACATGACTTATGCTACAATCCAAGTTTATGGAGGTGAAAATTTAAGACTATAAATAGAAGTAAGATTCATCAATATAGTTTTTAAAGAAAATCAAGAAATCCCATTTATGAAATTGATCAAGATTTTGGATTTTTTACTTTAGCTTCTAATGATATTCCAAATCCGCAAATCAGCATTCAAGAAACTGTCAATACCCCTCAAATCTTAAACACTGAAATTTGGAAAATGTATTTTGATGGGGAATTTTCCAAATATGGTGTTGGTGCTAGAATTGTACTCATCTCTCCTAATAAGAAAAATATAACCCAATATTTTAAATTATATTTTGAAGTCACAAATAATGTGGTAGAATATGAAGCCCTAATTTTAGGATTGGAGTTAGCTAAGAGTCTAAATGTTGAAAACTTGGCAGTATATGGTCATTCAAAGTTGATTGTAAAACAAATCAGAAACCTTTGTCAAACTAAGAATCCTAGGATTAGAGCTTATAAGAGTGAAGTTTGGCACTGTGTAGATAACTATTTTCAGGCCTTCAATATCACGTCAATTCCAAGGGGAAAATATTCATGCTAATGCTTCGGCAATTTCCACTAGTTGTTTTAAAATACCTGATCCTTTGCAATTGCATTATAAAATTGAATTAAAATATAGACCTTCCATTCCTGACAGTCTCAAACACTGGAAGGTTTTTGAAGATGATGAACAATTAAAAAACTTTTTAAAAGCAACATATGAATTTTCTGCTTTACATGTTGAAGAAGAACACATTGATGAAATCAAATCAAATGAGAGTGAACAAAATTCACATTTAGAACAGAAAATTGTTGATCATGATATCAATAAGTTATAAAATAATTACATTCTAAAAGGATTAGTTCCCCTCAGGGAGAGAAAAAATTAATAAAAAAAAAAAAAAAATTAATCATAATGATGTCTCAAAAACTTCATTGCTAAATTCATAACAATAAGATGTTCAGGACTGTAATATTAGTACTTCTAAATAAATCAGAAATTTTAAAATTTCAGCATCATTGCCTCAAGAAATCAAAGAAAAATATATTAATATTTTCAAACATTATAGAGATGTATTTGCATGGTCATATGAAGAATTAAAAACCTATGACACAACCATTATTGAGCATAAAATTCCTCTCAAACCAAAAGCTAAACCATTTCAGCAGAAATTAAGAAGAATAAATCCAGTCTTGCTTCCAATCATTGAGAAAGAAATAAAAAAGATATTGGATGAAAAAAAATACTTTCCCTTAAGATATTCTAAATAGATATCAATCCCAGTACAATTTAGGAAGAAAAATGGATAAATAAGACAGTGTGTTGACTTTAGAAATATGAACAAATTGTCTTTAAAGGATAATTATCCATTACCAAAAATGGACCAATTACTTCAGAGAGTTTCAGGTTCAAATAGGATTTCAATGTTAGATGGATTTTCTAGATATAATGAGATTCTAGTTAGTCTAGAAGACAAAGAAAATACAACATTTAAAACTCCATGGGGTACATTTATGTACGCCAAGATGCCATTTAGTTTAATCAACACTAGAGAAACATTTCAAAGAGAAATGGATATGGCATTTGTTGGTAAGATAAATAAATTTATTGTCATTTATCTTGATGATTTAACTATATTTTTTGATTCTGAAGATAAACATTTGAAAAACTTGAGAAATTTTTTTAAAATATGCAGGAAATATGGGATTTCTAAAGTACCAAAAATTCACTTTTTCCAATGAAAGAAGGAAAGTTATTGGGACATATAATTTCAAAGGAATAAATTATTATTCATCCAAAAAGAGTCTCAGCACTTCACGTAATCAATTTACCTAGAAACAAGAAGGAAATTCAATCATTTTTAGGAAAAATAAATTTCTTAAGAAGATTCATATCTAATTATGCTAATATTGTGAAAGATATTACTGATATGCTTAAAAAGGATCATGAAGTCAAATGGAAAGTACAGGCTATATATTCTTTTTCATAGATCAAGAAGGCCATTTCAAAAGCCCCAGTACTAGTAGTCTATATTACTGAAAATTTTTAGTATCTTCTCCTTCGCCTATGACACTACCATAACAGTTGTTTTACTACAAAGGAATGATGATGGATATGAGCAGCCAATTGCCTTTTTCAGTGAGGTGATGAGAGATTTTGAACTAGCATATGACATCATAGGGAAACAATCATATGCCCTTGGAGAAGCTTTAAAAGCATTTAGGATTTATGTTTAACATTCTCCTATAATTGCTTGTCCCAAAAAATGCAGTAAAAATAGTTCTAGCACAGCCTGATATAGATGGAAAGAGGGGAAGTTGGATTTCTATGATACTTGATTTTGATCTAGATATCAGACCTACCAAATTGGTGAAAGGACAGGGTTTAGCTAAACTTTTGGCTTAATCAAAATGTAATATTATTGGTATGAACACCATTTCACAGGTTTTACGTGAGAAGAATCCACAAGAACCTTCTCAGATTTCAGGTTAGAATAATCCAGAAGAACCTTCTCAGATTTTAGGTGAGAATAATCCACAAGAACCTTCTTCTAGTTCAGATCTCGTTCCTCTTCCTTTACATATTGATAAAAAAATTTTACTTTCAGATTGGTTGTTACACAACATTTTGTCATTGTCCCTGTACTTCCCGTTCCTTGATCCTGGAGGACCTCTACAGTGAACCCCGCATGCTTTGCCTTCATGTAGAAACTCCCATTATGTCCCTCTCCATGAACAGATCTTTTCCCTTTTGGACCATTTCCCTTGAAAATTTTGTTTTTCCCAGTTTACAAGACCGGTGCTAATGGCCTTTGTCTCCCCCGCATTGATGTGAATAGATTAGCATTATTCCCCACACTGATGGTGTGACTAAGCTGTGTTCCAGTCGCGTCGGTCTTGTTATGGAAAGTTTTAAATTAGAGCTGAAGCTTCCAACTCTAGAAGCTTTGTAACGGAATTCCGGTAAATGGTTTGGCCAGATGGGGTCGAGGATGACAGTTTGGGATCCTTTCCCCTATAATAACCATGGAACTACCTCAAGGGATAATTCCTTTTCCCATGAGAAGAGGATCCATCTCCCATCCATATTTCCTATATAAACCTCCCTTCTTCCCAAGCACAAGCTAGTTAGAGTGTTGGCTGAGTGTGAGTATACTATTTTGATTAGACAAGCAAGCTATTACTAGTTGTAGCCATCTAGTTGTGTGAGGGAGAAGTGTGTTTGGTTTGGAGTGAAGCCTAAAGGGAAGAGCCTTTAAACTATTTTTGTTTGAATCCATCATGGAGTGCTAGCAGAAGTGTGTGGGAACCTAGTCTTATCAAAGGAAGACTGCGAAGTCAAGATGAATGGTTGTAATATCTCTTTGATATTAATATATGCAACTATCGATTGATTTCCTACATGTTTTGTAATATTACATGTTCATGTCTTAATGCTTCTTGACTCATTAAGTAGGTTGAATTGCAATTTGTCTATTATTATGTTTGTGTTTTGTTGTTGTTTACTTGTTTCAGGAGCTTGAAGAAAGAAGCGAGAGATTGTTGGAGCGAGAAAGCGAGGACATCATCAAGCAGGATAAGTGACCAAGAGGTAGGCCCTCTTGATTGATTCTAACCTTAGGAAATCTTCCATAGAATGTATCTGTTTTGGCTAGACTCATTATCAGGATAGAGAAATTCGTTCGTGTCTGCACTTATAATTTTACTTCACCACATTGGTATAAAAACATAGTGATTTTTCGTCAAGATTTAAAGTATCCTCCTGAATTCACAAAGAATCAGTCCATATCTCTTTGACTCAATGTTATGAAATATTGTATCATAAATGAAAATTTGTATTGAAGGGATCCTTTGAATATCCTTTTATTATGTTTGACTAAAAGTGAAACCGAAGGAGTAATTGAACAGTTTCATAAAGGCATTTGTGGAGGACACCATGCTTGGAAGGCAACTGCATACAAAATTTTAAGGGAAGGTTTCTATTGGCCCAAATTGTTTGCACAGGCTGGAGCAAAGATAAGAAGTTATATCCTATGTTAGATATTTGTTAGAAAGTAGAGGCTAATATCACTTCCCCTTGTCCCAGTTTTAGTTGAAGCTCTTTTTTTACAATGGGGATTAAATTTCATAGGGGAAATAGTTTTGACTTCTAGCAACCATCATTGAGGATATTAACTTCCATTGATTAATTCACCAAGTGGGTGGAAGGAATCCCTATTAAGAAGGAAACTAATACAGTAGTCATGAGATTCATTTGAAGAAAATATATTGTCTAGATTTGGGTGTCCAAACCAAATAATTACAAACAATGCACAGGCTTTCAGTAGTATTAAAATGATAGAATTCTGCCAAAAATATAAGTCATTGAATCATTCTACACCATATTACCTACAAGGTAATGTGTTAGAAGAATCATCAAATAAAAGTATGGTTAAGGTTATTGAGAAAGTATTGGAATATCACAAAAGAAGTTGGGATAGTTGTCTCAAATATACAGTTTGGGAAAAAAAAGTATCACCCAAAAGATCTACTAGAAATTCCCCTTTCCAACTTGTATATGGAACTGAAGAAATTTTCTCTACAAGTTATGGCATCAAAGGCTTGGACATATTGGAGAGAAGGGCCTTCAAATACTACATGGTAAAGTTATGGTAGAAGGTATTAGTAATATCTCTCTGGATTTTGATTTCTATGAAAATTGTGTATATGGGAAGCAGAATCGAGTGAGTTTCTCCTCTAGTGGTAAGAGGGCGAAACATATATTAGAGCTTGTGCACAATGATGTGTTTGGACCTGTGAAGTTTCCATCACTCAGTAAGTCTGGTACTATGTATCATTTATAGATGAATTCTCAAGGCATACATGGATATATTTCCTTAAGAAGAAATTTGAAGTCTTTGACAGGTTTAGAGAATTTAAAGCTCTGGTGGAAAACCAGACAAAGAAGAAGATAAAGGGTGCTGAGGACATATAATGGTGGAGAGTTTTGCAATAAGGAATTTGAATAATTATGTAAGAAGTGTGGTATAGCATGGAATAAGAATACTCCATATACACCTCAGCAAAATGGAGTTACAAAAAGAATGAACAAGATGTTGATGGAAAGGGCAAGAAGCATGCTCAGTGGTGTCGGGTTCGGACAAGAATTCCGGGCAGAGGCGGTGGAGACAGCATGTTACCTGGTCAATAGATCACCTTCATCAACGTTGGAGGATAAGACTCCACAAGAGGTATGGACTGGTAAGAAACCCTCTCTTTCACATCTGAGGGTATTTGGATGTGATTCATATGTACATGTACGAAAGGAGAAATGAACCAAGTTGGATAGTAAATCAGAAAAGTGCATCTTTATTGGGTATAAGGATGGTTTACAGGGTTATAAGCTTTGGAACCCAGTAACAAGGAAGGTTGTGTACAGTCGAGATGTGGTGTTCAGAGAGGTGAAAGATGTTATTAAACATGAATTCCAACCAAAGGAACCTGAGAAGATAGAGTTTGAGCTAAAGGAGGAAGAATCAGACTCTATAGAAGAGGAGGAATCAGAAGATGAAGAGCCACAAACTCTGGGTGTGAGAAGATCAGTTCGAGAAATAAGGTAGCCAGAAAGGCATAGTCCATCTGCTTTCTGTTCAAATTTTGCTTTATATATTACTGATGATGATCCCAGAACTGTGAAGGAAGCAGTAGATTCAGAGGATGGAAAACTATGGAAAGAGGTCATGTTTGATGAAATGGAATCTTTGCACAAAAATGAGGCTTGGGATCTGGTAGAGTTGCCGGCTGGAAGGAAACTCATTGGTAGAAAATGGGTGTTCAAGAAGAAGACAAATGTAGAAGGAAAGGTGGATAAATACAAAGCTCGGTCGGTAGCAAAAGGTTATTCCCAGGTGTCGGGAATTGATTTTGGTGATATTTTTTTCTCTTGTTGCCAAGGTAACTTCTATTAGATTACTTTTATATGTTGCTGCTGCTTTTGATTTTGAGGTAGAACAGATGGATGTGAAGGCAAAATTTCTTCACGGGATCTAGAAGAGGAGATCTACATGAAGCAACCTGAAGGCTTTGTGGTGAAGGGTAAGAAAGAACTGGTATGCAAGTTAAATAAGTCTTTTTATGGGTTAAAACAGTCACCAAGGATGTAGTATTAGAAATTTGATACATTTATACGGGGACTTGGCTTCACCAGAAGCAAAGCATAACAATGTGCGTATTTTAAATTAACTGGTGACCGTGTTACTTATCTGGTATTGTATGTGGATGATATGTTGCTGGTTGGAAATGACAAAGAAATTATCCAGGATTTGAAGACCCATTTGTCCTCCAAATTTGACATGAAAGATCTTGGTGCTGCAAACTATATTTTGGGCATGGAAATTAAAATAGATCAGACAAAGAGGAAGTTCTGGACAAACCAAAGGAAGTATGTCAAGACAATATTGCAAAGGTTTAATATGCAGGATAGTAAACCGTTGAAGGTTACTATTCCTATAGGCGTAAAGTTATTTGTTGAACAGTGTCCCAAGACACAAGAAGAGGAAGAGGACATGTCTCGTGTTCCATATGCAAGTGCACTCGGTAGCCTGATGTATGCGATGATCTGTACTAGACCAGACATTGCACATGCAATGGGAGTATTGAGCAGGTTTATGTCAAAACCATGGAAGGAGCACTGGATAGAAGTGAAGTGGGTTTTCGGGTATTTGTGTGGCACTAGTGATTATGGTTTGTGCCACCAAGGAAGACCAGGATTGGACAGAGTGTTGGATATTCGTGGCTTTTTTAATGCAGACTGGGCTGGAGATCTGGATCAGAGAAAATCTAAAAGTGGGTATGTGTTTAACCTATTTGGAGGTGCAGTTAGTTGGATGAGTAAGAAACAATCTGTAGTGGCACTGTCAACTACAAAGGCAGAATACATGGCAGCCACTCATGCAAGCAAGGAAGCAGTTTGGTTGCAGAGATTGTGTTCAAGTATGGGGTTAGTACATGGAGCTATAAGGATAGATTGTGACAGCCAAAGTGCAATATTCTTGGTAAAGAACCCTGCATATCATTCAAAGACAAAGCACATTGATGTTCAGTATCACTTTGTGAGGGATATGATAGAAGACAAAAAGGTGTTGCTGGTAAAGGTGGACACCTTGAAGAATACTGCAGATGCATTGAAAAAATCTATGATCTCTAGGAAGTTCTCTTGGTGTAGAGAAACAATGGGCGTTGCAGGGCTGGATAAATGAATAAGCTCTCTTTTGGCCCCCTGTGGAAAGAAAAAAACAAGTGGGAGAATGTTGGGTTATGTTATATTCCTTCCACGACTAGCCCACGTAGTTAACCAGGGGGTTAGAAGGGGGTGGAGGCCCCCCTTCGTTGCATCGATTGTGTAGTGGGGGGAGTCATAGGGGTTTGAGGGGTGCAGGTAACCCCGCTCTATGAGGTCTGGGGCAGCACCCCATAAAATTTTGGTTTTGGACCCTATATTAGGTTGGGTAGACCTACCTATGGTTTTGTGCATGTTTTTCGCATATGGTTTTGGACATGATAGTTTTCGGTCCATGGTATTGGATGCTTTGGCATGTATAAATATGTATTGTAACATTGAAAGGAACATAATGAAAAATCAAGTTGGTAGTCCCAGTTTTGGGATCCATGGGAAATCTCTATGTATATGTGTTTTATGTGTTATGCTTTTGCATTGTTTATTTTTCTATGTTCTTAGAATTTGTATGGAGATAATTTCTGTATGGGGTTAAAACCTATAGAAGCGCTAGTCAAAATTATGCATTATTTTTTTATTGTTATTTTAATCTTTATCGTTTTAGAAGGGTTATTTTATTTGTAAATAAATGATATGACAGTTTTGTCGATTAGCAATAATTTTCGATTTGAAATGGATGGATGGGATCCCTCTGGTCGATACCTAAATTAAAATCTCAGAGACCCAGTGTGAGTTTGATCTGTATGAACTCCAGAACTGGGAAAACCATAAATTATATGTTAGTGATGAATTGAATATTTGGGAGCCTTTCTCACCCCAATTTGTCTTTCCCAAAACTCATCCCTTCCCATAATTTTTTACCTAGTGCCATCTTAGGTATCTTCCCATTCAAAGGGTTGAAATTTCCCAAAATAATGAATTTTTATTCGTCATTACACCTGAATCTGTGAGCTCGTATTTTTGAGTCATTCCTACCTGAAAATTCTAAATTATCTAGAACTAATCTACCCTATTCCAGTGATTTTTTTTTATAAATGTCAAGGAAAGTTATTTTCATGGTCACATATTCATTATGTTATCCTACCGAATAGTGGGCAAATGAAGTGATATTGGGATTTTTGTCATTTTTCTCTGTGGGTAATAAGCCTTCACTGACTTTTAATTACAGTTAGTTTCTGTTAGATATTATTCATGATCAATTTATCAAGTTTTTTTATTGAAGGTTCATTTAAACATCAATTAGGTCTTATATATTTTCTTTTATTTCATCAAGCATAAAGGTTTAAATTCCCATTGTAGAAGTTAGATGCACAAGGAAAGCCTCAATCTGTTATTCACTAGACTTCCTTGGTAAGGAAGATTATATAAGAGTACTCCATTATTGACTTTGTAAACCAGTTTTTTCATATGTCTTTATGTCTTCTCAGTAGTGATGTAATACCAAGGATTTCACCTGAAATGAGAAGAAAAATGTAACTTACTGAACAAGTTAAAGTTGGAGACTGGTACCTTTACTAGAATTATACATCGATCATAGTATATGGTTGTGAAAACTTCCCTACAAGTTACACGTGCTTGTGCTAATAAGGATCTTTTCCTTTGAATACATCAGAAAAATGATGAATATGGATGATTTTCATTTTGTATCCAAGAAGCAGAAAGAACAATACAAGTTGAAGGCACAAATTGGCCCTTTCATTGTTAATACCAAATCAACAACGAAGGAGGTTGATAATTTGTTAAAGAAGCCAAGTTGACTTTTACTTAGTCCTATGATCCCTTGGGAATTATTTAAAGGTTGAGATTTAAGAAGAAAACATAACCTTATATACATACAACGAAGCTAGAGATAGAACAATATGAACACCACGAATAATAGCAGGAAATACATTACAGGAATTCAGGGAACAAATTATTAGTCAAACAACTTCACAAACTCCATTTCCCCAAGAAAAAGAAAACAAAATATCAGGAGAAAGTCTATCTCCTACATACTTTGAAAATCAAGCAACATATTTCACAATATTCAAAAGGAAAAAGAAAACAAACACTAGTGAAGACTCCTGAGAAGGAAAGAATTCATAGGACCATGCTACAATAGTTTTGTTAGGATTTTCCACTACTTTCTTTCCACAAATTCAAAAAATCACAACAAATTCTCATATGTTATTTGTCTCTCAAGATCCAGTGCACCAAAATATGTTTGCTAGATATAGAGAAATAAAAAGGAATAATGAAGCGTTAAAGGCCTCTACCTATTCTGAATTTTGGAAACAATATTTGACTACCGGGCATTGACTTTTGTCTGCACTTGATACTAAAAAGGGACAATTTCAATTATACTTCTTAGAACGTAAGGTTCCAGTCCCTAAAAGTGTAGAAGATTATAAAACACCCATTTTTTCTTTTGATACTAAGAAAATTCATCCAATTGATCAAATTGACCTTCATAAGCAAGAAGGTGAAGTGATATATTCTACATTAACAATTTTAGCCATGGAAGCCTCTAATCTACTAGCTTCCTTGAATAATATTCACACCTAGTTAAAAATAGAGAGACTGTCTTCCTTAGCTAAAGATATCAGAATCAAATAACTTGAACATTTGGTGATCAAACTAGGATATGATCCTAATGATATCAAAGCAGAAGAAGAGACGATAAAGAATAAAAAGGTTGACATTCAAGCATTGAGGAAGTAGCTTAAATTTCCTACTACAGAGCATCTATAAGCTAAGGAAGTAGGTCAACTAGAAAAGGAAAAGGAAAATATGTTCAATTTGATAGTCGAACAAAATGTCCAAATTTAGAAGATGGAAGTTGACATGGAAACACCCTTGGAAGAAAAAGAGAAGCAACCCAGTATTACAACTTCCATTCCCATAGTGACAACTTCTACAGTAGGTACTTAAACAATAGGGACATCTACAACAACAACTATCACGATAGAAACACAGTCTACTGATTTAGCAAAACAATTGTCGAAGGCCATGGGAGACTTATCTTTGAAAGATTAATAAATTGAAAAAATCAAGATGCAACTCTAAAAGATTCAAGAACATAAAAGCAAGTCTGATAATCCACATCTGGATAAGGTTCAAGAGAAATATAAGTTAACTCAATAATTAGAAATTTTCTCGAATAAATCATTGATTTCAAAAAACTATTTCTCAGGCCAAAGGAAATATATGTATTGATATTAATGCATCAATAAATAATTTATGGCCCTCTATTGAAATTATTTTTGAACAAGAATATTTATTGCAGAGATCAAAATAAGCAGTAGCAAAAATAAAAGAAGACCTGGACCATAAATCAAGAGATGCCACAAGGATAATTAAATTATTAAACTCCAAAACAAAGGATGAATGTGAAGAACTCTGGATTGAAGACAAAACTGAAGTTTCCTTGGAGTTAAGAAAAGTTTTAATGAAGAGTAATTTGATGTTACAGCTTGAGAATAAGTGCCAGAATTTAGTGGTTCAGATCAAAAAATTTCATAGAGAATTCAATGCTCTATATTAGAAAAGACTCCCAAGTTTGTAGGGTATAGGTGGAAAAATAATTCCTCTTGAAGATTTTCAACACAAGTTACATGAGATAGTAGTGGACAAGACTAAGTTTTCCAAAATCGAAGGAACTATAACTGGAAAATATTTCATCGAAGGTTTAAGTTGTGACTTTCTCATTCAATATGAAATTAAGCATTTGTTTCTAACTAGGCCTACTTTTGAAAAATATATTGAAGTTGATGGGTCATACAGAAAATTGTTAAATTTTTCTATCCCTAATGAAAAGAGATGGGATAAATTATGTGAGATCATTGAATAGAACATAATGCTAAATTTTAGGTGTAGACATTAGATAAGAAGGAGTAGAAGGAACAGTGAAAGGAAAAGAAGATTTCTAGCCAGTGTCATCAAACAACAACCCTTGAAATATGTATAGATTGTTCAAATCAGTTCAACTTTACTATTTTTCAGTACTATTTTTGTAATATCCCAATTATTTTGGATGATATTTTATTTTGTAATAATTTTTTATTCAAGTCTAGATATTTTGAGCCAAACTATATAAGTATTTTTTAATTCAAAGAATAAATGGTTGAACCCTTGTGATGAACGAGTGGACATGCTTGTAAATTTCTAAGTTATTTTTTAAGCTAATAGCAGGATTATGGATTCATTCTGACCAACTTGTGTATCTCTGTGAGTTCTTCTGGTTATTCAATTATGTTTTCATTTTTCTTTTCTCTACACATGTTCAAGGTAACATATAAGTTTGGGTAAGATTAGATTGAATGCCAATCTCTCTGAAATCGCCTACAATGTTATCATTATTAAAAGGGATTAATTCACTTAAATTGTTTTTTTAGTTAATTCCTCTAAATTTTTTAATCGCTTCCTTTTGTCATCTCTTGCCATATATTGTTTTTCTATAGAAAACTTCTATACCCATCTGCTGTATATAACAAATTACATATTCAATACGAATGTTTAAGGAGAAATATATCTTCATAAATTATACTTTCCAAATCATTTTAAAGATTAATTTTTTTAAGAATGAAGAAAAAACTCTTATTTTTTCTCAGAAATACTTAGTCTTTTCATTTGTTTAAAATTTTAAAGCATTAGTCATCCATTCAAAATCAAAACCTTAGTTTAGACGCTTTGGCACAATTCCTCAACCTAGAACTATCTACAAAGGACAACATGAAGATAAATGAGCCAATGTTTAGTGACACAAAAAGGAGCTATGGTCATTGATATTAGTAGATTGAGGATCAGTGAGATTTCCCACATAGGGAGATTGAGACTCAGAGGGAATCTAGTTTTAGAGGGAGAAACACTATTGAAGCTAGTACTTCAAGATCTAGGGAGATCATACTCATTATTGTAGTAGTTGAAGCAATAGTGTGGAAGTAACAATAAAACAGTAGTCACAGTATGAGTAGATCATATTTTTCCATGCATGTAGCTATATCTCCAAGAGTGAGGTGGGGTGATGTAGATCCCTAGCCACAAAATTACTGATTTTTTGGAAGGTTCCATTCAGGTGTCCTTCTCATGGATAATTACCATGTTATAGGAGCCCACAATATTCAATAGAAGAAGGACTAGTGTTATTTTATGCACTTAGATGATACTGAGCACAAATGAGTGTTGATAGCAGTGCAAAATCAACAATAGTGCAGTTTTCCCAGTAGAAAGTTGCAGAGGCACAAGAAGGACTAGTGTTATTTTATGCACTTAGATGATACTGAGCACAAATGAGTGTTGATAGCAGTGCAAAATCAACAATAGTGCATTTTTCCCAGTAGAAAGTTGCAGAGGCACAAGTGATTCAGTATTTTGGTGATTTATCACTTGTAGTTGTTGTAGTAGCAATAGAAATAGTGAGAGTTATTTCTACAGTACATTCCAAAGGAACTGGATAGGGGTGGTTCAAAATCCCTTTCTTGCTAAGAGGGAGTGTTGATAAGTTTAGCAATAAAGGCTCGATTTGACTTTGTCTTGGTAAAATTGAGAAAATTCAAATTTCGACATCTGCAGACAACTTGGAGGTAGTTAATTGAGGTGACATGGATCTTGTCACTTAGTTAGCTCAGTTAATTTGAGTTAGATTGTTTGGAGTTCAGTTAAGTATGTGTGATTGCTAAACTATAACAATCTAGTCTAGTTATTTTTAGTCGTACTTAGTTAAACTAGTTCTAATAGCTATTCAAGCCAATTGGAGGTTAGTTGTGCAGTGGGACAATAGTCTAACTCAGAGATCATCCAGTTAACTAATCAATAAACCAAAAATAGTTCATGCATGTAAGGAATTTAAATTTCTCAACTGTGATGGAGATTCCAAGGCAACGTACAATTAATTATATGCTAGATTGAGTGTACATTTTAGAGTATTGGTCAAGTGATCAATCCTTGAGAATTACGTAAGGAAATAGGAGCGAGTGCAGGTAGTGCGAGTGTGAGAAGAGCGAGTGAAGATAGCGCAAGTGTAGACAATGTGAGTGTAGGCAACATGAGTGGAACCATGCAAATGTTGGCAGGGTGATTTCGGGCTCATTATTTTCTAGAGCAGACTCGGGAGACTGGAGGAGGTAGAAATTGGCCAAGCATTGGCCAAAGGTCCTTGATCAATAGGGAGAATTGTTTTACCTTTGCATGTGGTGCTTAGAGCTGGCGCATGCAATTTTAATAGTTTATCTATTCAAATGATTAATGCAAATGGGGTTAAGGGGTTTTAGAAATTTCTTTCCCCTAAATACATTTGTGTACCTGTGTATTTAATGATGCATGTTTGTGCATGTTGTTCTAAATTGTGAATTAATTTCTATAGAGCAGTAGAGTAGAATTGTGTCTCTTGATTTAGATTAAATTTCTTGAGTAGTTGCAATTATATCATCAAAATTTCTACATGATATCATAGAAAGATTCACATTAGAACACGAATTTTGAAGTTTTTCCTCAGGAGGTTCGAATTTGTAGCTTCAGTGTATCAAGATTTCCTCAAAATTGGGAGAATGGCCTTCAATATACTGAGATTAGAGTATGCCTTGGAAGAAAACTCGAATTTAATTTCCTGGAAGGGTCACATGGAGATAGTGCTTGATGAAAGTGGCTTGTTAGATTATGTCAAAAGCAACATTCCAAAACTAGCATCAGCTGATGCCCATAACCTAGTCTAATGGAAGAAATATGTAGCCAAGGCAAGGAGAATAATTTTGGAGGGAGTGAAAGACCTGTGGTGCAAGTAAATTCTAAGTGCAGACATAAAAAATTCCTCTAGCCCAAGAGAGCCGGTCTAGCCACAAACCAACAATCTATGGAATATCTCCTTAAGCTAGAATCAAATAATAGGGCCTACCTCTTCGTATGTTATCCCGCTTGGTGACGATCTCGCTTCCTCGCTCCAGCTATATTCCATTTCCTTCCTTAGAACACCTGAAACAAGCAAACAACAACAAACAAAAAACATGATAACATACAAATTTCATTCAACCTACTTAACAAGTCAAGAAACATTAAGGCATAAATATGTGAGATGACATTTCATGTAGGAAATCAATCAGTAGTTGCATCTATATTAGTTCAAGAAGAGATTACAATCGATGTCTTGACGTTGCTATTCTCCTCTGAAATATTGACATTCCCACACACTTCTATTAGCATCTCATGGATAGCCTCAACAATGGTAGTCTCAAGGCTCTTCCCTTTAGTCTTCACACCAAACCAAACTCAAAATTCTCCCTTAAACACAAACTAGAAAGCTACAAACTATGGGTAGCTTATTGACTACTCCAAATCAAAACTTCAACCAGAACTTAATTAGAACTAAAAGCTAGCTTGTGCTTGCGAAAAAGAGAGGTTTATATAGCTTGGATGGAGGGGAGATGGTTCCTCTTCTCATGGGAGAAGGCCTTATCTCTTGGATTAGTTCCATACTAATATGGGAAAGGAGCCCAAACTGACCTCCTCAACTCCATCCGGCCTAACCATTTACCAGACTTCTGTTACAAAGCTTCTAGAGCTGCAAGCTTTGGCTCCATATTTAAAAAACTTTCCAAAACAGGATTGACACGACTGAGAAAGGGCTCAGTCAATCTAATCAGCACTAGGGATAGTTGTAATCCTTTCATATCGGCGTGAGGAGGACACAGGTCATTAGCGCCGGTCTTGTAAACTGGGATAAACAAAATATTTGTGGGAAATGATGCAAAAGGGTATTGTTCTGCTCATGAAGAGGGACACAATGGGAGTTTCTTCATGATAGCAAAGCATGTCAGGTACACTGTAAAGTTCCTCCACGATAATAGATGGGTAGTACAGGGACAATGACAAAATTCAATGTAAAAGATGCCCCCTAAAGCATGAAGGTCGAGCTAGAGTGATGGGGTGAAATTCTTTACAAGTGGAAGCACGAAACCAGAGTCCGTCATCAAAAAACCTACAAGCAAGCATAGATACATATACATCACTAAAAACTCTAATTAATAATACATGAATCATGTTATGGACGCATACATCCAGAGGATGATCATGTAAATGGATCCAAGGCATGGGCACAACCATCCAGCAGAAAGGATCA
The DNA here is from genome assembly GCA_031772625.1 of Pinus tabuliformis. Classification (NCBI taxonomy): domain Eukaryota; kingdom Viridiplantae; phylum Streptophyta; class Pinopsida; order Pinales; family Pinaceae; genus Pinus; species Pinus tabuliformis. Next base: position 804,649,957 of record CM062805.1, on the reverse strand, counting down.
TAACGAAACCAAGGTATGCTCGTAGCCATGCAATAATGAGAAGGATCACATATAAAAACTCATGGTATGGTCACAACCATCGATCTGAAAGAGACATGCATATCGACACGACCATGTCACATCGCCTCACAACCTAGACTTGTGTAATCTTAGCCCAGGGTCTTTTGCTCCAAACGACCTGATCAAAGTACAAATCTTAACATGTGAATGAATGTGTTGAATTTGAACATTTTAGGAAGTTGCTTGATTACTGATCAATGATGTGAACTATTAACAAGCACAAGAGAAACCACCAATAATGACAATGGCTCTCAAGGTACTAGCAACACAGTTCACAGAATGTGAGAATTGATGTTGAACACCCGTGAAATCACCCATTCGAAAGCCAATGATGTGAACTTGTCATCGAGTGCAAAGAAATTTCCATTAGGGCATGCAAGCTCTAAGGTACTGGAAGGGAGTCTCTCAACCAACTTCCTGGATAATGAGTTGAAGTTGACAAGAAGTGACCATGTCAAAGGAGGGCCATGATTTATCCCACATCATTGACGCGAGACAAAGGGATGCAAATGATTCCAAATGATACAGAGGATCAGGAGTAAGTGTAACTGTAGAGGGACTAACTCTTCAACATATCGGGGACATGATTCCAGAGTTTGGAAGCTTTTGGATCCATAGGATCAGTGGCCATGATGACGTGGTAGAGATAAAATGGAAGGCAAAATGAACAACCCAACACAAGAATGTCAATGATTAAAGTAGGATATCCCAACCTGAAAAAAAACAGAAAGTGTCATGTTCAAGAGTGAGTTGCCGACACAACTGATAAAATTTCCAATTTCCCCCCACCATTTCTGGCAAGTGTCCCTATTATTTTTCATCGCAAGCTTGAAGGGGATTGCATGTGCTCACACTGTAAGTTCATCCTTCGAACGAATTTGACCTAGTAAGTTTAAAGAGTCGTAGGAAGGAGAAGCTCACATTCATCATGGTAATGAATATGATGTCATTTAATGTTTTAACAAGTCTGAAAAAGGAATAACTCGGTATCTTTTTCATGTTTAGAGAGTTTGAAGATGACATAGAAAAGAAAACTCCACATGGTCCCTTTTTGTACATTTGTGTCTCTCAATCCCAATAAGGTAGAAAATGATACTTGAGAGAACCACTTCACCATTTCAGTCAAGGAGTACCTTTTTCGTAAATAGTGCATCCCAACCCAAAAAATGGATAAACGTATACTGGGCGCACGACATTTCGTAGCCTTTAACAAGTTGAAAACGACAAAATTTCTACAATCTCTTCGTGTTTAAAGAGTCAGAAAAGAGCTTTAAAGCAAACCCCCCATTTTATTCCCTTTCACAAGTCAAAAAGGGAAAAATTCTCGGTGATCTTTTCATTTGATATTTACAAGTCGAGAAAAGAGCTGAAACATGACTCCAGTACCATCATTGGCAATCCATCACCTGTCACTGCACAAGAAAGGTAAAGGAATTATCCATTTTTGAGGCAAAATAGGTAAAAAATACTCAAAAACCCTAAAATTTCATGAAAATGAATAAAATGGGGCAAACATAATTATTTTTTACCATTTACCATTTTACCTTTGTGTGAAGAGCGTTTTACCCACTTGTGCCCTGATTATTCTGGAGAAGATTGCAGAAGATCTGGGAGGTCATTCGCTGAGTCGTCAGTCGCAGGTAAGAGCCAAGACCTTAAGGTCCATTTTTATATTAGTTTTCCCTATTTTTATCCATTTTTTGGGTTTCATGGGTATCTTTTGGAAAAAAAAGATTCACCCTCGGTCGGCGTAATTTCCGGGAATAGAATCATGTCGATCGAGGGTGGTTAACACTGCCAACCACACCGTCAGTGCCACTATTTTTAAAATAGTCATGCCAAAATTGTGAGCAAAAATTTTACATGTCTCTTGCTTAATTCAACCATTTGAACCCAAATTCTTCTGGCCAAGTGTTACAGGAAAAAGTGTCTACTCAGAACTGCTTATCCCACTAAGGTGTGATAGCTACCTTAGAAACAAACAAAGTAAAGCTACTTTCGTTTTTCCTTTATAAAGTATAGATAGAGAGGAACAAAGAAGACCAACCTCTGTCTTGCGCTAATCTATTGGTTTGATTCCTCTCTTCCTTGATAGTCTTTCGCTACTTGTTCCCTTGCATGCCCCACTTCACAGAGTACGTGTAAGATCACAGTAGCATAGCACTATACAAAGACATGGATCTATAATTATAAAAAATCTAGGATCAGATGTAAATTGACCATACAAATTCAGCAAACATAAATGACACAAGAGTGTGGAGAAAAACTTGAATAGCTTTTATTGATAAACAAGAAAAATCCAAGAGGAGTTACAACCAGTTGTTCTGACCCAGCATCAACCTCTCAGCAAGGAAGCCCCTCTTCACCTCATACAAAGCTTAGATCACCCAACAATCTGATGTTTGTCTCAAGAAACCAACAACAATTCCTTACAATATGCAAAATTCCAGCCTCCTGAATCTCTGGGATGAGGGATCCATATATAGATATCTATAAGGGAGATGAGTCAGCTTGTGATTTGATTAGTGTCTTCCCTCTGATATTTCTTGCTTCCACTTGGAGATTGATGATCTCTTACTCATCCTTGGTCAAATTCAGAGAGGCAAGTGTCACAGGAGAAGTTTCTGGAAGCTTCCATTGCCTCTCCACCTCGCGGAATGACACTGCCATTTGTCATTTCTCTCCCATCGCACCCCATAGAAGGGTTTTTGAAATGCAACACACCCACACAGTGTACTTAGGTGAGATGCAACGCACTTGGCCTGTGGAGCAACTGAAATGATCCTGTTTTGACCAATTCTGAGCAGTTTTTCATGGAGAACTTATGGGAGAAGATGTAATCAGTTGACCTTGTTCCTTTAGGGGTTAGAACAACACTTTTATTGACTTAGGAGCCCTTGGTTTATGGAAATTTCATGCTTGGGGTTGCAGTGCCCAAAAATGTCTATAATAGTTGCCCCTTAAAGCATGAGGTCATTAATCTTTTGATGTCGAGTGAAATGCTTTATTATGAGGATCCGAAGTTCTTTCAAGATGGAGGAGACGTGTAATAAGATACAATACAATACATTATCTTCATAATATTTTCATGATCTAGCTGAGGCAGGCATTCCCATGCTCAGCTTTCTAAATTCATTTTCATGTACATATGACAGACAATCGTCTGAGTGTAGACTGATGATTCTGGTAGAGCCATCATCCCTTTGATTGGACGATTATCTGTGCAGCAATGATGTACATTTAATGTCTTTATTTCCATAAATATATATCACAGCCCGGATGAATGAAACTAGATCCGGGGTCTTCAATCTCGTTCGATCTTCACTCGAAGTACAAGTCTATCCATGTGAGAGATGTTCTGGAGTCGAACATGGAAAGACATCGCCTGATTACCAGCCAATGATGTAAGTTGTTAACAGGCGCGAGAGGAATCACCGATAATGATAAAGACCCTCAAGGTACTGCAGTACAATTTACGTGGTGTGAATAAAGGACTTGGCATCAAACACCACGAAAAATCTTTCGGTCGAAGGCCATTAATGTAAACCTGTTGCCGGAAGTGAGAAACTTGCCATTGAGGCATGCAAGCTTCAAAGTACTGAATGGGGTGTTCCTAGATTGACTTCTTGGATAATGAGTTGATGTCAACAAGAATCCATCCGTCACAGGAGGGCCTTAATGAATCCCGCATCAATGACATGGAACTGAGCAAATGATTTTAATGGAGGTGAAAACGATCTGGTGATATAAGGTTCAGGGTGGCAGTCATGAAAGAATGGAGTATAAATGTATTGTAGTGGGTGAGACACAGGTGAATTCTCTGAATGACTTCTCTTGAACATATCGGCGACACTGACGTGATGGATTGGTAACATTAACCCCAAATGTGGATGGTGTGATGGGACCATGGTGATGTGACCGGTGAATGAAACAACCCAACCCGACTTGGATGCGGAGTGAAAGTGTCATGTTCAAGAGCAACTTGCTACCAACAAAGTTTCTTCAAGTTTTCTTCCCAATTTTTCCCCAGTCATTGTTGACCAGTACTTCTTTATTTTTATCAAGCTTGAGGAGGATAACATATGCTTGTTCTATAATTTTCCCTTCGGGCAAACCCATCGCTATGTTTTAACGAGCCTAGCGATAGTGAAACTCGTTCTCGTCTATAGACAAGTTTTTCGCTATTAAAATTTTAACGAGTTTAACGACAAAGATAACTCGGTCCTTTTCAATTTTAGGGAGTCTAAAAAGGAACGCAAAGGAAACTCCAAAATTCCTTTTTCGTTATCTAATCCCTTAAGTCTGAAAAAGTATAAAACAATACAGAAGGGATGAATTTTCGATACTTTTAACGAGCCGAACAAAACAAGTGCTCGATCTTTTTGTGTAATAATCCCTCAGGTCCAAAAAGATTAAAATTTAGAGGAGGGGTAGCACTTCCAGTCCCTTTAACGAGCTGGAGAGGCCAATGGCTCGAAAATCTTTTCATATTTTACGAGTCAATTGAAAAGAGCTTAAAGGAGACTCGTCTTTTGAGGAACGAGTGATAAAATGGGTAGCAACTGATTCCAGATAAGGTTTGGAATTTTCCAATCACGACAGTGTTACAAGGATGGCTAACATGATCACTCTTCGCAGTTGTTCCTCAAAATGGGTAAACAATCAAATGGAGGTGAATGATCGGCCAATGCAAGAATGGAGGTGACGGTGCAAACACGACCAGGGCTCTAAAGGCTGAAGTATTACATTCACGATGGTTACTTACCAGAAATTGGTTCATTTTTTAATGATCTTAAACTCTAGAGGAACATGTGCTCATTGCTTATGTTTATTTTTTAACGAGCATGAAGTTCACGCTAAAACTGCTCGATTAATCCAGTCGTGTGATAAGAATGTCTCATATATAAAAACGAAAACTTTTAGAGTTTTGCCCCACATCCTTTCTTTATGCAAGTTAGGAAACGACCAATCCTATGAGTTTGAAGGGTTAGAGGACCTACAAATTTAAAAAATAAATAGTCGCTCTTCACTCGCATGCCAAAAGGTTTGCATGCCCCCAGGTATAAAACAGAGTTTCAAGGTTACCCCTTCTTCCTTCCATTAAAACATTTGTTTTACCGGGAGGGGTCTACCTCTTACAGGTTACCAAAGATTGTTCTATTTACGGCATAAACAAAACACTTCTTCAGCGATGTTTATCGAAATAAACAAAGGTGAGTGGCGATGCTTGCCAACCCACATAACTTTGACAAGAGAATCTTATTCCAGAATAACCTCCTCTTCCAATCATGGACGAGAGTACAGACTAGTCATATTTTCTCGTGGAAACCTACCCTATACCCAAGTTTTCCTGCCGAAGCAGGCCAGGGTGCATGCCCCCTGGGTTTCAGTCATGTCCCCCAAATCACTCGCACTCATCAGGTGGACGGACTGGAGGTTGAGACATTTCTTGCATGAAAAGACCATTCAGGGATGGTATATGACTATTTGCTCTGTGTAATCCAGGAAATGAAAGCTGGTCTATGAGCTTAACCACTCTTCCTTCATGCGGAAAACACATTACTCTAAAGAGTGAGGAGACAATCGCTCCCATGCAATAAATATAGTCTCATCCAAGGAGTAGATTATAATCCAGGGGTCCTTGAACTACCATTACGTTCATTTGAATGGTTTTTCCTCTCAATGTTATTGGTACATTGGGAAGGATCCCTAATGGTCGACTGGTTCCTTTATCAAATCCTGTTAGATTTCTCATCTCAGGAAAGAGCGATGGTGAACCAAGCACTTTCCAAGCAGTCGAGGAAAGGATACTCATAGAAGCCCCTTCATCTATGATGGTACCAGCCATAACCATTCTATATATTTGAACAATGATTCAGAATGGTATACTAGCTGGTAAACGTGGTCTGCCTAGTTGATTCCAATCAAAGGAGACAACTAGGTTGCTTGGAGGTGGGATCGAATAGACAGCCGGGTATGACTCTGACGAACTTCCTTCCTGTGGTAAAGGAACGGGTAAATTGCCCCCATGTTCATTGGAGTCTGTGCTTACGAAAAGAATTTGGACGGTGTCATCCTTGTTCTCTTCGGTGACTGTATCATCTGAAGATGGAACCTCTGAAGGCAAGACCGGGTCAACTGCTGCCTCGACCTTTTGACTTTTGTCTGGTATGGGTTTAGATGGTTTGTCTTCAATGATAGATGCTTCAGCCGACCACCTGAGCGGGACAGCCAGATTTTCAACTAGTGACGGACTCGGAAAGAGTTTTTTATATCCAGGAGGAAGTCGTAACGGTGAAACCAGACGATCATCCAAAACTCTTTTAGCCTCATCTCAGAAGGGACAACGGTGGACGGCATGATCGCCTTCGCACAGTTTACAAGGAAATCTATATTTTCCTTTTTGTCCTGGGGCTTCACTTTCACTAGTCAATGGTGTGTTTTCAACATGATCATCAGAGGCTGACGACACCGGGTTGTGCAAACGAGGAGACCAGTCCCTTAAGATCCGAGGGATGCAAGGACAATCTCTATGATAGTGGTCTCCTTTGCAAATGACACATGGCGATTTAGGCCTGGTCGGTGCAGTGTGTGGATTTTCGCTAGACGACGCTCGTTTGCCCCCATTCTCTTTTGGATCCTTCTTCTTCTTCTCTTTTTTCTTCTTTTCCTTCTTCTTCTCAGGTACTTGACTTTTGGCCTTACCAGCCCCATCAAGCGAAGAGGAAGGAGGAGAGGAAAAATTGGAGGAAGTAGAAGGTTGGTGGGTAACTCTAGAATCGTCTAGTTGTTGATTCGATTGTTCAGGAATTGTGGTGTTCTGAATGACAGAGGTTGAGAAGAGCCATATAGGCAAGCCGATTGTTAGTCCTGGAAGCGACAATGTGGCCATATGGGGTGCACCAACATCTCCCCAAGAGGAGAAGGGAGTAGGATTTCCTCCAAGGGGAATTCCTTGGTTGGTGGATTCCATTTTCTCAACCCAAGATCAACGTAGGAAAGGGTAATGAATATTCCGTTTAAAATAAATTTTAGACGCTTTGACACAACTTGTTTTTTCAATTTTTAAGAGTCGAGAAAAAACAAAAGTTGACTCTAGTCTCCTTCGATTTTTAATGAGCCTGAAGTGACAAGTGCTCAGATGGACATTTTCTGTTAAAGAGTCTGAAAAGGAACGAAAGGGACTACTCTGGAAATCTAGGTAGAGGGATTACCAAACCAATCGCAAAACTGCAGAATAATTTTTACAGTACGACAGTCAATCTTCCCGAATGTTGTGTTCAGTGCATTGCGATTGATAGGGCAGCAGACACGGCTTCCTATGGATAAAGGATTAAGCCTATTGTGGTCTCCCAAAATATACTCGACGGTACGTGCGAGCACAAGTCCGTACTAGCACTTATTTTCTCAAAGTGGAGGAATCACCCAACCATCAGTGAGAACAACAGTTACCAGGCTTTATGACGCCGGAATACGTCTCTAGCCTAGACTTCTAAATGTTGTGCGTTAGGTTCCAAATCGTTGTTAGATTCATTGAATTTATTTTATAATTGATCTTGTTTATGAAGTTTGCCTTTCAGGTTCACCGCGAGATGTAGATGTAATTCGTAAAATGCAATCTAAGATGATAAACAATCTTTTTATCTTCTTTGTGCAATGAAAATCCTAGCTACTAAGGAAAGAAAGACAGAATTCTTTCACAAAGAGCAAAGAGCACACTCTAAATGCACTTTCCTAAATCAAACCAATCAGACTGTCTAAATGCAAATGCACATGCATGTATTTGTTTTCGACTTTCTTAGTATATGAATGATAAGAAGAAAGTTGATGCACAAATCTGAATTTCTTTTCAAGCGAAAAATATCAAGAAGTTTCTTTTCGAAATAAAAAATGGAGATGATCAAAACACCTTATGATTTTGAAATGAATACTTGTTTTTGACACTATAAAAATTACAAATTCAGACCAAAAACAATAGTAACAGGATAATCGACTATCAACAGCAATCAAACTCTTTCCTATGATTGAAATCGACACTTGCGAGACTTTCAAATCAAAGGACGATAGTACGATTACGCTACTTTTGCAAAGGAGAACTGAAAATGACTCAAAAAACACACAAAAACATTTACAGTTCTTTTGTACAAAGGAGGCGGAATAACAGCAAGGAAAAGGGGTTTCAAATAGAGATATACTGATCACAGGCAGTAAAATTCATGAATAGAACTGGAAAGAATGAATCACAGAAACCAAAACTGCACAAAGCCTAGCCTGATTAGCGCACCTGTAACACAGGGAATTTGAAATGTAGTGCACCTTCTACACTCGGGAAGTGCGCTGAATTTCAGATTCTCAGAACAGTACCTGCGCTGGGCCAGAAACGCGACTTTGCTTGGGTTCCGGGTCACAGTTTGCAGTTCATTTCATGGGTTTTGGCCGAGTAAAAGTTAATCAGTAATTCAACAATTAGCGGTAGATATAAGGAGGATCTAAGAGCTATCACAAGGGCAATCAGAGAGTTTGTGAATCAGTTTTTTAAATCATAAACAGATCCCGGAGATGGACTGAAGTGGCATTTATCTACTTTGCATTTTCTATGGAAAATGCAATTCAAATGCTACCTGGCACGACTTCAGACTCCATCTGTAAGTTTATGAAATAGACAAGGAAGATAAACAAACAAACTAATTCATCCCCAGTGGAGTCGCCATTTTGTTACAGGGAAAAGTTTCTACTCAGAACTGCTTATCCCACTAAGGTGTGATAGCTACCTTAGAAACAAACAAAGTAAAGCTACTTTCATTTTTCCTTTATAAATTATAGATAGAGAGGAACAAAGAAGACCAACCTCTGTCTTGCGCTAATCTCCTGGTTTGATTCCTTTATTCCTTGATAGTCTTTCGCTACTTATTCCCTTGCACGCCCCACTTCACAGAGTACCTATAAGATCGCAGTAGCATAGCACTATAAAAAGACATGGATCTATACTTATAAAAAATCTAGGATCAGATGTAAATTGACCATACAAATGCAGCAAACATAAATGGCACAAGAGTATGGAGGAAAACTTGAATAGCTTTTATTAATAAACAAGAAAAATCCAAGAGGAGTTACAACCAGTTGTTCTGACCCAGCATCAACCTCTCAGCAAGGAAGCCCCTCTTCACCTCATACAAAGCTTAGATCACCCAACAATCTGATGTTTGTCTCCAGAAACCAACAACAATTCCTTACAATATGCAAAATTCTAGCCTCCTGGATCTCTGGGATGAGGGATCCATATATAGATATCTGTAAGGGAGATGAGTCAGCTTGTGATTTGATTAGTGTCTTCCCTCTGATAGTTCTTGTTTCCACTTGGAGATTGATGATCTCTTACTCATCCTTGGTCAAATTCAGAGAGGCAAGTGTCACAAGAGAAGTTTCTGGAAGCTTCCATTGCCTCTCCACCTCGCGGAATGACACTGCCATTTGTCATTTCTCTCCCATCGCACCCCATAGAAGGGTTTTTTGAAATGCAACGCACCCACACAGTGTACTTAGGTGAGATGCAATGCACTTGGCCTGTGGAGCAGCTGAAATGATTCTATTTTGACCAATTCTGAGCAGTTTTTCATGGAGAACTTCTGGGAGAAGCTGTAATCAGTTGGCCTTGTTCCTTTAAGGGTTAGAACAACACTTTTAGGGACATAGGACCCCTTGTTTTATGGACATTTCATGCTTGGGGTTACATTGCCCAAAAATGTCTATAACACCAAGGATGATCATTGACTTGATTACATGATTTTTGCAAGAAGAAATCATGAAAAAATGGTAGATTGGAAAGAACATGAGCATGAGGATATTGATACTCAAGCAATAATCGATCCAAATATCTTGGAGGCTTTGAGGATCTGTGGGCTCCTAAAATTATTTCTTACACCAGGTATATGGGCCCAACCTGAGCTGCTACAATACCTGATTAGTCTCTAGGACATAAATCAAGAAATTTTCATCATCGGTGACCAAGAGCTAGAGTTGGAGACTTCAGACATTTATTTCATCACAAGACTGTCCCGAAGAGGGGAACCAGTGAACCTATATGGGTTGAGACTGATTGGGGCAAGCATGACTATGCTACTTTCCGAACATTTCCCAGAAGCTCTCAAATCCAAAAGTGGCAAGATTGAGATCATCATTGTTCAGTATCTTGTGTTGAGAGTGCTACTGTTGACCATCAATAGAGTGGCTAGGTCCCAAATGCTGCATGAGACCAACAAGTGAAAGTTCCAGTATGCTATCGACTTCACGATGCCGACCATATTTAACTGTGTGGAAGTAATGAAAATCAACATGAAGTGTCAATTTTCAAAAGCTAAGGTGGGACACCTAAATCAATTTTTCTTTTGATCTGTGCTAGTGAACTTCTTTGTGGAGGGGGTTCCATTGTTCCAATACCAGCTAACTGAGGTAGATTCATCGATGCCTCGAGACCCACAGATGGTCTATTGGAGAGAGTTGATGCCCAGGGTCACGGGGGGCCAACAGATGTCCTACAAGCCCGCATTTTTCTTGTGGCTACAACAATAGATGATCATAGTGGAGGATTGGCCTTACAACGGTACCAACTTTCACAGAGATCCAGATATGCCACTCCCAAAAGGGGAGGATTTTGATGATGGAGGTAAAAACAAACGATTTTTAGCTTTTTGATGTTTTTTACTGTTTTTTGAAATATATGTGTTCATGACACTTCAATTTTATGAATACAGATGTTGGACCAGAATGCCCTGTCGGGATGTCCCTAATTGCCAGGCATGTTGCTCGACAGTTTTAGGTCACTCCTTATTAGGAGGGAAGTGACAACAAGGAGGATATTTCATTGAATCTTGAAGGTTTGACCCATGGGATCCCAGAGTATGCTCGGATGAGTGATGTCCCACACTAGTACTAGAGGCATATGGTGGGGTTGTCAGATCGGATCTGCCAACTACTGACTCGTGTAGTCTGAGCACTTACATGATATCATGAGCATCATGTTCTTTAGTGAATAGGTCTAGCAATCCATATTTTTGAGGCCTACGAGGCACCGATGTATTTTGAACACAAATATTATTTTTTGAGGTTTTGATGTATGACAAACATTATTGGCATACATATATATCTATATATATATATCTATATATATATATCTATATATATATATATATGATGTACTTCTTTGCTTACTATGGTACAAATGTTTTTGTTTTCGAGTTGTTACATGTTTCACAAATGTCTATCCAACACATAATTAGCTAATGCATATGTTAATGTATTCATGTGTCGAGGAATATGATGATATGTAATGTAATCAAAATTTCTCTCTAGCAGACGAATACGTAGATACATTCTCAATATCTGAGGGTTTCTGATGGAATATTTCCCATTGAGTTGAAGAACAACAAGCTATGAATCAAGGTTGACAACCAATTCCTAGATGCCAAGAGCAATAGCTTCTGACAATAATTTGATAACTGCGCTATACTCAGTGATGTTATTAGTTGTTCAACCTAGACATATACCTTGAAGATCAATCAACTCACCATGGGGGTCATATATGGCCTATGTTGCGGATGATAGATTCTGGGTACTACGATAAGCACCATCAACGAAACCAATTTGAGGGGACACTGACATCTGCAAAGTAGGAAAAAACATAATAAGAAGATAATTTGCCTACAAAATAACACACTAAACCACATTTTCCAAAAATGAATGAAATACTATTGTACAAAAGTAACTGTGCAAGATGGCCTAAGCATAGTACTTTTTGAGAGATTCCATGCTCCAACTCGGGTAATCAATCAACACAGATGAACATTGGAGTTTTACCATTGACATGATGAGTAAGCATTGACTCAACCAAATAATAGAGTAGAACTCAGATAAGGCTTTGCCCCCATGCCCCCTGGGCGAGGGAGGGTTACGAGTCAGATGAAAACCCCATTGCAATAATGGTTAATCAGTAAAAACTCGGGGAGGGAGAAAAAAATTGAATCCATGAAGAGATAAAGGTGCCCTTAATTGAAATAGCTTGACAATGCAGGATAAACTGACATGTCAATAGGTAGCGGAGAAGAGAACTGCTCAAGACACATAGACATGATCGTCGGGCCAGAACTAAACCATGGGGATTGATAATACACATCGAATATGTCCTTGATCCAGGAATATGAGAGGATATGGGACTTGAGGCTGAAACAATTTCCACATAATTGCTTTCGGTTGGACTTAGTGGCATAACCTCACCCCACGTACCAATAAGATCTGGTGAAGGTACGATCCAAGGATTGGAATTGATTGAAATCATGTTGACGGAGGCAACATGAGGAGGTGGGAGAAAAAAATTTCCCATCAAGGTAGGATTTTAAAAAATCCCTTCCCCCATACTCTCATAAGGAGCACCGATGTGCTTAACATACAGAACATTGCCATCTGAGGAGGAAGAGGAAAATAAGGACAGTTGGTCGACTGTGACTATCTTCCTTTGATGGGGAAACTAAATCACACGAAATAAGGAGGAGGCTATAGAATGCATGGTATGGGTCCAACTCCATTCGAGTAGAAGATTATAATTGAGATTAGCGTCAACAATTTCTACTTCAACATGTATTGTCTTGCCCTCCAAAGTAATGGCAAGGTTGGGTAAGACACTGAATGGTCGTGAATCGCACCTGTCGAAAGCTTCCAAAGTGTTAGGGGAATAGTTCAAAGTAGGAGAACCAATTTCCTTCCAACAGGAGACTGACATGATGCTGGTAGAGGCACCTTCATGATGATGGTCCTATGAATGGTTTTCTCATTGATTATTACCGGAATCAGAAAGGAAATCTGATGAGGAAGACGCGGAACGTGGTTTTCTAGATCAAAACATATAAGTTTGGAATCAACGGGATCAATACCCCTAATAGTTGACAATAACGATTTGTGTTGAGATGGGAAGCTTTGAAGTACCTCAAGAGTAGACATAGCTGATGGCACTTGAGCCAAATCCTCAATAATATTATAGTGCTCAGTGGCGCAAGCGTTAGGATTGTACGAGGACTTTCGTAGCACACCTTGAGAAGGTGGTCGAATAGCAGAATCAGGGTTAGGTCGCTCTATATGAAGACGACGAGAACTTGACGGGATAGGAGAAGAAGGGGTAGCTTCTTTTTCTTTCCCTGTTGTCGGGGTACGAGTATAATCTTTTGATCTAGTTGTTGTGGGGAAAAATGCCTATGCAGGACGATCCTATCCACCTAAGGTGTGACAGTGCCTTAGCAACAAACAGAGACAGCTATTCTAGTATTTTTCCTTTATGAATTAAGAATGAAGAGAGATGGATGGACTAACCGGTGTCTTCCGTTTGTCCCTCGATCCGGTTTCTCTTCTCTTTGGGAGTTCACAGCTACTTGCCTTCTCGCACGCCCAACTTCAACAGGTCTCTGCAAGATTACAAGAGAAGAACACTACACAAAGACATAGATTCATAAACATAACTAGTTCAGGATTAGAAGTAAACTAAACATACTAATGCAATCATACATCAAAGATACATCAGTATATAGGAGAAAACCAAGATAGCTTTATTGATGAATAACAAGGTTCAGGAAGAGATACAACCCAGAGGGCTCCAATCTAGCATCTCCTTCCTAGCAAAATGGAATTCCTATCTTTACCTCCCTTCAAAGCATTAAGCACCCAATGATTCCAATCTCAAACCAACAGCAATTCTTTGCAATAACAAAATTCCAGCCCCCAGATCTCATGGAGGAGAGATCTATATATAGATGTTTGGAGAGAGGATGTCAGCTTGAGATCTGACTAGTGTCCTCTCCCTCTGTCAGTTCTTGATTCCACTTGGAGGTTCTTGCTTCCACTTGGAGATTTGGAACCTCTTACTCATCATAGTCGAATTCCCTGAGGCAAGTGTCATTGAGGAAGATTTTGGAAGCTTCCTGGGTTTTGACACCTTGTGGAATGAACTTGCCACATGTCAACTCTCACTCAGCGCACCCTGGTAGTGCTTCTACCTGCGTTGCAGTGCAGGTAGCCAGTGTTGACTTTGACATTCAGCGCAGACAGCTAGTGGAGCCACTGAATTGATCCTGAATTGACTTGTTTTTGAGCAGTTTCTGGTGGAGAACTTCTGTGAATTGTTGTGGTTTGTTAGCCTTGTTCCTCTAGGGGTAGGAACAACATGTTTAGGGACTTTGGATCCCTTAGATTATGTAAATTTCATGCTCAATGCTGTAAGGCACAAAAATGTCTATAACAGTTGCCCCCTAAAGTATGAGGCCGTTTATCGGGTGAAATGCTTTATCCAGGAGGGTCCGAAGTTCATCCAATGCTGGGAGGAGACCTGTAATCAGATACAATACAATACATTATTTTTCATACTGCTTTCATGATCTAGCTGAGGCGGGCATTCCCATGCTCAACTTTATAAATTCATTTTCTGTACATAGAACAGACAATCGTCTGATGGTAGACTGATAATTTTGATGAAATTATCATCCTTTGAGTAGGATGATTATCTGTTGCAATGATGTACATGTCAATGTCTTTATCTTTCCTGAATATATATTGCAGCCTGGATGGATGAAACTAGATCCGGGGTCTTCAAACTCGTTCAATCTTCACTCTAAGTACAAGTCGATCCATGTGAGAAATGTTCTGAAGTCGAACATGGAAAGACATCGCTTGATTACCGGTCAATGAGGTAAACCGTTAACAAGCGCGAGAGGAATCACCGATAATGATAATGACCCTCAAGGTACTGCAGTACAATTCACGTGGTGTGAATAAAGGACTTGGCGTCGAACACCACGCAAAATCTTTCGGTCGAAGGTCATTGATGTATACCTGTCTCCGGAAGTGAGAAACTTGCCATTGAGGCATGCAAGCTTCAAAGTACTGAAGGGGTTGTTCCTAGATCAACTTCTTGGATAATGAGTTGATGTCGACAAGAAGCGATCCATCAAAGGAGGGCCTTAATGAATCCCACATCAATGACACGGAACGGAGCTAATGATTTTGATGGAGGTGAAAACGATCTGTGACATATGATTCAGGGTGGCGGTCATGAAAGGATGAAGGATAATGTATGGTAGTGGATGGGACATGGTTGACTTATCTGAATGACTTCTCTTGAACATGTGGCGACACTGATGCGATGGATCGGTAGCATCACCCCAAATATGGATGGTATGGCGAGACCATGGTCATGTGACCAGTGAATGAAACAACCCAACCCAATTGTGGTACAGAGGAAAAGTGTCATGTTGAAGAGCGACTTGCTACCATCAAAGTTTCTTGAGTTTCTCCCAATTTTTCCCTAGTCATTGCTGACCAGTACCTCTTTATTTTTGTCAATCTTGAGGAGGATAACATATGCTTTTTCTATAACTTGCCCTTCGAGCAAGCCCATCGCTATGTTTTAACGAGCCTAGCAATAGTGAAACTCGTTCTCGTCTAAAGACAAGTTTATCGCTATTTAGTGATTTTAACGAGTCTAACGACAAAGATAACTCGGTCCTTTTCATTTTTAGAGAGTATGAAAAGGTACATAAAGTTAACTCCAAAAGTCCTTTTTCTTCATCTAATCCCTTTAGTCCGAAAAAGTATAAAACAATACAGAAGGGATGAGTTTTTGATAGTTTTAACGAGCCGAACAAAACAAGCGCTCGATCTTTTTGTGCAATAATCCCTCAGGTCCAAAAAGATTAAAATCTAGAGGAGGGATAGCACTTCCTCTCCCTTTAACGAGCTGGAAGGCCAACGAATCGACAATCTTTTCATATTTTACGAGTCAGTTGAAAAGAGCTTAAAGAAGACTCGTCTTTTGAGGAACGAGTGATAAATAGGGTTAGCAGCTGATTCCAGGTACAGGTTGGAGTTTTCCAATCACGGCAGTGTCACAAGGATGGCTGGGTGAAATCACTCTTCGCAGTTGTTCCTCAAAACAGGTAAACAATCATATGGAGGTGAACGATCGGCCAAATGAAAAGTGGAGGTGACGGTGCAAACACGACCAAGGCTTTAATGGCTGATAAATTACATTCACAGTGGTTATTTACCAGAAATTGGTTCATTTTTTATTTTAAAATGAGCTTAAACGCTGGTGGAAACACTTGCTCATTGCTTATGTTTATTTTTTAACGAGCATGAAGTCCACGTTAAAACTGCTCGGATCTTGTGTTTATTTTTTAACGAGCATGAACTGTGTGCTAAAACTGCTCGATAATAGTTTGCATGCCCCCAGCATAATAACGCAAATCGAGGTGCATGCATATTGGTCACTATTAAGCATAGTAACGCTTATGGTACAACCCATTGCGAGGTTGCGCCAGTGGAATTCCGTCATAATCCATTAACTCGTAGGCTCCTTTTGCTAACACTCGTTTAACAATATAGGGGCCCATCCATAAAGAATTAAATTTACCTGCTCCCAATTTTTCGGATTCTTGGTCGTAAAGCAAGACCAAGTCACCTTCTGAGAAGACACGGGGTTTGACATTTTTGTCAAACTACGCCTTGACTCGTTTCTTATGGGCTTCGTTTGCCAAAGCGGCGTCACGACGGGTTTCATCCAATTGGATTAATTCCAAGAAACGGGCCTCCTCTTCTGAAGTTCCGGGGAGGAGATCAATTGCGAGTTTAAGAGACGAAATTTCGCACTGGACTGGTAAGACTACCTCCAAGCCATACACCAGTTGGAAAGGTGTGAACCCGGTCGCATTTCTTACTGATGTTCGGTAAGCCCACAAGGCCGAGTACAGGATTAGGTGCCACCTTATTTTGTGAACTCCGATCATCCTTTGCAACATACGCTTCAGGACCTTGTTGATCGCTTCAACTTGTCCGATGGCTTGTGGATAATACGGGGTAGAGCTGTCATGAGATAACCCTAGCTTGGCAGTTAATTCAACCATCATGTGATTGCGAAAATGTGATCCATGATCTGTAACTATAGCCTATGGTACGCCGAACCTGGCGACTACATGATTGAAAAAGAAAAGGGCAGCTGTTTCACCAGTGTTATCTAATGTAGGCATCGCCTCGGCCCATTTGGTAAAATAGTCAACGGCGACTATAATATACCCATGCCCCCCGGTCGAGGTGGGGTTACATGTCATGAAATCGATGCCCCATTTGGCGAAAGGCCCAACAACAACTATTGGCTCTAAAGGTGTGAGTGGTCTTCTGGTTTTGCTATCAAAAATTTGACAAGCATGGCAACTTCTGACTGCGATTATGCAATCTTTGAACATGGTTGGCCAGAAGTATCCTGCTCGTAGGATTTTTTGTGTTGTTGCATATCCAGATTGATGCCCCCCACACGCACCCGAATGACATTCATTCAGGACCTTTTCGGCCTCCTCATGGGTGAGGCACCTCCTCAGAACTGTATCGATACCACGACGGTAAAGTGTATCACCAATGATCATGTAGTCTTTAGCTTGGTATCGTATACGTTTCTGTTCAGAGTGAGAGGTGTTAGACCTGAACTTTTGGGTTTGGAGATAAATTATTATATCTCCATACCACTCATTGCTTGTAGATATCAGAAACAAATTCTCGTCCACGATTGATTCTTCGGATGTTTCATCGTTGGACGACGATGGGAGATCGCACAATAATTCTGCGAAAACTAGAGCTTTCTTTGATTTGGATTTTACAAATTCCATATCAAAATCTTGAAGGATCGCTATCCATTTTGAATATTTGCCCCCCAGCAACTGTCGCGACAGTATATAAGTCATGGGGTTGCAAACTAATAAAATGGTAGTTTTCCGAAAGAGGACATAATGTCGAAATCTTTGAATCGCTTGAACAGCTGCAAGCGCTAGTTTTTCAACATAAGAATATTTTCTTTCTGTATCATTCAAGTTTTTACTTAAATAATATATAGGATGTTCAATTCCATCGACTTCTTGAACTAAAACCATCGCAATGGTCGTATCCGCTGCAGCCAGATACAGGTTAAAATCTCTTTGGTAGTCTAGGGCATACATTAATGATGCTTTTACTAGAGAGTCTTTCAGAGCATCAAAGGAAGCTTGCGCCACCTGATCCCAGACAAAAGGTACATCCTTTTTCAAAAGACGAGTATAACCTTTAGCAAGTTCTACGTAATTTGGAACGAACCTCCTCAGAAAGTTTGCTTTCCCTTGGAGTTTCTGAATCTGAAGCAAATTTGAAGGTGGAGGCAAATTAATGATTGCCTGGACCTTGCAAGGGTCGAGACAAATCCCATCCTTAGAGACTACAAAGCCAAGTAAACGACCAGAACCAATGCAAAACACACATTTGTGTGGATTGAGTCTTATCTTGTAGTGTCGGCAACATAGAAATATCACTCTTAAATGCTGCGGATGATCAGTCCGCTTTCGCGAATGAGCCGGAAGGTCATCGAGATATGGTTGAACGATGTTATTGATTTCATGGAATGCATAATTCATTGCCCTTTGAAACGTTGCCCCTGCGTTCTTTAAACCAAAGGGTAATTTTCGATAAGCGAATGTGCCCCACGAACAAATAAATGCAGTCTTTGACTGGTTCTGTGGGCGGATATTTATTTGATTATACCCGGAAAATCCATCCATAAATGAAAAGATTTCACATCCGGCGCATTCATCAATTATCTGGTCGATGAAGGGTGTAGGGTAGTTGTCCTTCGGACAAGCTTGGTTTACATCCCTATAGTTGACACACACTCTAATTGTCCCTTGTTTCTTCATAACAGGGACAATATTCGATACCCAATCGGTTAGAGGAACCGGGTAGATGAAACCATCATGGAGAAGCTTTTCAACTTCTGCTTTAATGGTAGGGGCTTTCTTGGGGTGCACCTGCCGAAGCCGTTGTCTTACCAGTTTGACATCAGGATACATCTTAATTTCATGTTCAACAATACTCGAGTCAATGCCTGGCATTTCATCATATGACCAAGCAAAGACATCTCTGAACTCGTGAAAAAGAGCGTTATATATTTCCAATTCTGAAGGAGAACAACCTTTGCCGACATAAATATTCTCTACAACATTTGTTTTAGTCGAGATATTTATGGCTATAGTCTCTTCAATATTGGATAAGTTTCGCTCGGAATCCACCATATTTACAGTGTTTGATAGGAATTCAAAAACTGAAGGGTGATAAAGGTCATGCTGAGTATCTTATTCATAATCTGGAAGAAGGGAACGATGGTGGCAATCATTCCATGGTGTCCCCTCAATCAACATTGATTGTAGGATTCCTTCGTCAGTCCCATGCACTTTCGACCAAGGATCTAATGGGGTACCATATTCTCTAGACCTATCTACCCAAACGCTTGATGAGCGTTGATTTAGGTTCGCCTCCCATGCCCGAAACATTGATTGCTACAATATTTCTATTGGGCTTGGGGGCAAAACCATTGCATGATCCATGTCGATATCGTCTTCTGCGACCTTCGTGGAAGATATCATGTTGCAGGCTGCTACCAATGCTATTTCTCCTATATAGATGGGAGGTGGAAGCGCGAAAGTTACCATTAATGTGGGGTCTTTCAGTAGGCCTACTCCGATATCTTGAAGCGAATGGTTGCTTCCATGGATCATGGGAATGCTTCCCGTAACTTGTGAACCGTTAGGGAGGAAGTTTTGTTGGTCGACGATCGTAATCCCTCCTTGAAAAGGGAATGCGATCTTCCTAAAATAAGTCGACACTACAGCTGCCATGGCATATATCCACGGTCTTCCCAGTAGGATGTTGTAGTCAAGATTCCCATCGATGACTTCAACATCTATTTCTACTGTTTTTCCGCCTAGTTCAACCTTCAAGTTATTTAGGATACCGTACGGGGTGTATGTCCTTCCGTCGAATGCTTTTAGTGTCGTCGAAGATTGCGACAAGGTTGGAGACCTTAAAGTTTTCCAACAACTCATCGACATGATACATGTAGATGCCCCCTCATCAATAATTGTTCGGTGAACAGTTTTGTTGAGGGATTTCACTTGAATAAGGAAAGCTAGTTGAGCTGGTAATTGAGGATCGCATCCTTTGTGGTCGAAGGACACAAGATTGGAATCCTTAGGATCAACCCCACCAATAGCCGATAATAACACCTGCCTTTGGGATGGGAAATTTTGTAGTACTTCAAGAGTCGACATAGCGGATGGCGATTGGGCCAAATCTTCCACTATGTTATAATGCTGCGCGCTCTGGCGCGAGGATTAAATGTCGACTTGTGTACTACTCCCTTCGGCGGTTTTATTGTTAATTTAGGAATGATGGGTGGTACAACTTCTGTCGAAGTCGTTGTCGAACTACTTGGTTGATCTTTACCTTTGTCGTTCGACAGCTGAGGATTCCCGTAATCTTTGTTCCTTGTCGAAATCAAAGCATCATTTTGTTTCTTGGAGATCGACAACATTAGCACTTGCGACGAGGAAGCATTTCCAGTACCAACCAGATTTTGACCTGGATTGGGAAACGGATCAGTTAACACAACTGAGGTTTGTGAACTTTTGAAGAATCTTTTAAGCTCAGCTTTGTACGGACATTCTCTCATCCAATGATCCTCATCACATATTTGACACCCTGAGGGGGGTGGTTTCCTATTTCCAGGAGGGTTTGAAGAAGTTTTTTCAGGGGATGACTCACCCTGTTTCTTCTTCTTCCCTTTGTTTTGCTTCTTCTTGCTTCCTGGTTGATTGGTTTCTTTGCCTCTATCTCCTGATACGACATTTACTTCCAAAGCAAGAATTTCTTCTTTCGCATTTTGATCTGAAGTCTTACGGGCTTTCTTAGACGAAGCCTTTGTCGATTTCGCGTTTGCCGTGCCAATCACACGCCGGCATGAGAGTCACTATTTGATTTAGGAGGAGGAGGAATTGAGAATTCCGGTCTAGGGGCGTCAGGTATTTTGCCGTAGAGCGTGCCAGACTGAGTGTATACTAAGTCTAGATATTGTGCATGAGCAATAACTTGCTCCTCTGTTACGACTCCCCCCTTGGCCACATCTTCCATTATGGCAGGAAGTAACGACTTGATAAACCATTCAGCTAATAGCTGATCGGGAACGTAAGTCTTCACCATCCTGCGACGATGACGCCATTCATGTATATGATAGGATATATGGGTGGCCGTCGTCTGCTTGAAGTTGGTTAAGATTTCCGTTCCAGTTTCATAACTTATCGGTAATTGAAAATGGGTTAAGAAAGTCGTGGCTAGGGAACTGAAATTGTCGAAAGAGGCTCTAGGTAATTCAATATACCATTTAGCCGCTGGTCCCGTTAACATCCTCTGAAAAAGGCGAAGCCTTATCGAATCATCGTTCAGGGTGTTTGATGAACACCACAGATGAAATGTCATCACGTGATTCAATGGATCTTCGCCTGGATTTCCATTAAATTTAGGAATGTTCGATGGAAGTTTGTGAGGAATCGCTGGCCACCAAGGGGCGTAAGCAATTGGATCGTTTGTTAACCGGTGCAAATCGGGTAACTCTAAAGTTGCCACAAACGATAACTGTTGATTCAGGTTAGGTGAAGCATACCCAGGATACGATGGAATCGCCTGAGCAGTAGGCCTTTGCATACCAGCATAATGTAATTGATGTTGGTATGACTGATACGGCTGGTGGACTTGACCACTGTAAAGTGGTTGGTTTTGACCGTTTTGAATGTACGGTTGTCCACTGTTCGCAAAGATCTGCTGCTCAGAACCTTGGTACACTTCCTGGAATTGTGGTTGTTGGTATTGCACCAGCCACGGTTGTGAAGCCATGTTCTGCTGCGCTATACTAACCGTCGGACCAAGATGTGGGGTAATTGTACCCGTTTGGACCTGTGTCGCCCCACCAGTTGGTGATTGTGATTGTGTCACAGGGTCAAGGGGTTGTTGCATTACAACCTGAGAAATCTGAGGTCGACATACAACAGGCATCGTTTGAACTTGCGACACTGTTACAATAGCTGGTGTTGTCGGGATGTTCGACATAGGTACACACTGTTGCATAGAATACACAACTCTTGGCTGTTGGGGTAGCATAGGTACCCAACCACTTGTCGTAACTCCAGTATAACCTGAATACTGTTGAGAACTCCCATATGGATATCCTCCCAGAGGGGGTAATGATAGGGCATACTGCCCCCCATATGGTAGCAATCCGAAACTCAAGGGGATTGTTTGCCCTTGGGGACTGGATGGCCCAAATTGACCTCCATAGGGATCAATTTTCCGAGTCTCAACATAAGAGTTGCCAGATATTATTCCGGAGGAACAAACTGGAACAGACCACACTGTCGAAATAGTCCCTGGATGGACTCCTTCTAGCGATTGCGAGCTAGTTGGGACAGATGGTACGCCGGCAAACATCGTCGGAGTGACGGCAGGGAGTTCTGTTGTCGCTGTGTCGTTCGACACAGTCCTGGATGTTGACGGTTGTTCAGACATTTTGATTCTATCCAATATATTGCCTAGCGAATCTACAGGAACTTCCACTAGTGATAGACTAACTTCTGATGTAGAAGGAAATAGAGTGACCCCTACTCCAAAATGTGTTGGAGTACTTGCTTGTGGATCCTCTACAATTTCCTCTATCGCAATCAAGCCAGGTGGAAGAGGAAGACCGTCAGGTTCGTAAAATATTTTTGGTGCCGAAGAAGGGGTTGAATCGACAGCGACAGTTGTTTGAGGAACAAGACTCTCTGGACTGGTTACAGATGGAACTGGTTCAGTAACGTGAGTATTTGTTCTCAGACTAGGGTCAGTGTCACTGTCCCTCTGTGGCTGTTGAACTTCTTCAATAGAGGCAGGGTTTCCATAAATGTTTGGAGTAACCAGAATCTTAGATGTTGTTGGAACACTTGTTCTAACTTTGATAGGAGATTTAGAACCGGTTAAACGAGTTCGCTTTGTCTATACTGTTTTCGATTCCGGAGACAAAGACGGTTGACTCGTAAGCCTCCGCGAACGACGGGGTTTCAATTGACTTTCCTCCACGATTGCGGATTACTCGATCAACTAAAATACAAAAGGGGAAATTGTTTTTCTGAATTGAATGAATTTTTTAGACGCTTTAGACACAACTTGCTTTTTCACTTTTAAAGAGTCGAGAAAAAGCTAAAGATGACTCTAGTCTCCTTCGATGTTTTAACGAGCCCGAAGTGACAAATGCTCGGATGGACTTTTTCTGTTATAGAGTCTGAAAAAGGCCAAAAGGAACTGCTCTAGAGTTCTAGGCAGAGGGTGTACCAAACTTTTCGCAAAACCGCAGAATACGTTTTAACGTACGGGCGGTCGATCTTCCTGAATGTTGTGTTCAGTGCATTGCGATCAGTAGGGTGGCCGACACGGCTTCCTAAGGATAAAGGTTATATTCCTATAGGGGTCTCCCAATATATACGCGATGGTACGTGGGAGCACAATCCGTACTGGCGCTATCGTCCCTCAGGAGGAATCACCCACCTTCAATGAGATCGACAGTCACCAGGTTTTACGACACTGGAACACGTCTCTAGCCTAGACCTCTATGTTGTGCGTTATGTTGCAAAGCGTTGTTAAGTTCATTCAGTTTATTTTAAGTTGATCTTTTTAGAAGTTTTCCTTTCTGGATCACCACGAGATGTATGATACAATTCCTAAATGCAGTCTAAAGATGATAAGCAAGCTTTATATCTTTTCAACTTTGAAAATCCTAGCTACTACGGGAAAAGAAAGACACCATCTTTTCTCAAAGAGCAATCAGCACACTCTAATGCACTTTTCCTAAATCAAGCATGCAAACTATAAAAATGCAAATGCACAATGCAGGTGTTTGTTTTCCGCTTTCTTAGTATTGATGCCTACAAAGAAAGCTTTTTGTACAACTTTGAATTTTCTTTTAACTGACAAGTACAAACAAGTTTACTTTTTCGAAATCAGAAAGGGTAGAAGAGATTACAACACTTTGCGACTTTCGAAATGAACACTTGTTTCGACACTTAAAAGAGACAAACTCAAACCAATAAGCAAAAGCAAATGTATAATCAACTGTAAACAGCCAATGAACTATCTCCTAAGATCACAATCAACAGATCTGAATCAAGGGCTACAGGATGATTATTTCACTCATGCAAAGGAAAACTGTAAATGACGCCACAAACACATAAAAACACTCACAGTCTTTTTGTACAAAAGGAGGCGGAATTTAAGCAGAGAAAATTTGTTATCAGACTAGTACATATGCTGGTTACAGGCTGCAAAAATCAGATATCAAAACAGGGCAACAGAGAGCAGAGAACCCCAGCTACACAAGGAAAAACTGGATCAGCGCAACCTCAACACTAGGGTTTTGACATTCAGCGCAGGTGGCCTTCACGGGACCTACGTTGAAATGCAGAATCCCTTCACAGGGTTCGCGCTGAACGAGAAACGAGAGTTTCTCACTGGGTTCTGGGTCACAGATTGCTAATTAATCAACGGTTTCAGGCCAAATAAAAGCAACAAGCAAGGTACAATCAAAGGGATGCTTTGAGGGGGTACTAAGATCTATCACAAAGGATCATCAAATCATTTGTGAGTCCATTGTTCAGATCATAGACAAATCTAGTGATTGGATCAAAGCAGCAACTGTCTACTTTGCATCTGAGAATAGCAGAGGAAGTTCGATCGTTGATGTTGAGTCTATGAAATAAACAATGATAGAGACACAAATAAAATGACTAAAACAAATCTCCCCAGCGGAGTCGCCAATTTGTTGTGGGGAAAACTGCCTATGCAGGACGATCCTATCCACCTAAGGTGTGACAGTGCCTTAGCAACAAACAGAGACAACTATTCTAGTATTCTTCCTTTATGAATTAAGAATGAAGAGAGATGGATGGACTAACCGGTGTCTTTCGTTTGTCCCTCGATCCAGTTTCTCTTCTCTTTGGGAGTTCACAGCTACTTTCCTTCTCGCACGCCCAGCTTTAATAGGTCTCTGCAAGAGTACAAGAGAAGAACACTACACAAAGACATAGATTCATAAACATAACTAGTTCAGGATTAGAAGTAAACTAAACATACTAATGCAATCATACATCAAAGATACATCAGTATATAGGAGAAAACCACAATAGCTTTATTGATGAATAACAAGGTTCAGGAAGAGATACAACCCAGAGGGCTCCAATCTAGCATCTCCTTCCCAGCAAAATGGAATTCCTATCTTTACCTCCCTTCAAAGCATTAAGCATCCAATGATTCCAATCTCAAACCAACAGCAATTCTTTGCAATAACAAAATTCCAGCCCCCAGATCTCATGGAGGAGAGATCTATATATAGATGTTTGGAGAGAGGATGAGTCAGCTTGAGATCTGACTAGTGTCCTCTCCCTCTATCAGTTCTTGATTCCACTTGGAGGTTCTTGCTTCCACTTGGAGATTTGGAACCTCTTACTCATCATAGTCGAATTCCCTGAGGCAAGTGTCATTGAGGAAGATTTTGGAAGCTTCCTGGGTTTTGACACCTTGTGGAATGAACTTGCCACATGTCAACTCTCGCTCAGTGCACCCTGGTAGTGCTTCTACCTGCGTTGCAGTGCAGGTAGCCAGTGTTGACTTTGACATTCAGCGCAGACAGCTAGTGGAGCCACTGAATTGATCCTGAATTGACTTGTTTTTGAGCAGTTTCTGGTGGAGAACTTCTGTGAATTGCTGTGGTTTGTTAGCCTTGTTCCTCTAGGGGTAGGAACAACATGTTTAGGGACTTTGGATGCCTTAGATTATGGAAATTTCATGCTCAATGCTGTAAGGCACAAAAATGTCTATAACACTAGTAGCCACATTAATGGGCGTACTCATCATGAACACTTGTGAACCTGAGGAAGTAGATGATTGAGGCTGGTCTACCATCTGGGTTTGTTGGGACGGAAATGACTCTTTTAGGATTACTGGGGTCCCTTTGAGAAAATGACTAACTTTGGATCATCTGGGACAATCCTTAGTATAGTGATCCTCCTCACAAATTAGGCACAGATACTTAAGCTTCTATTGAGAAGTATCACCAACAGACGACTTAGGGGGACCCTCTTTTGGGACATCATCTTTACCCTTGCCTTTGCCTTTCTTCTTACCTTTTGAGGATTTGTCCGTTGTGGTAGATTGAAAAGCGTGGACCCCTAAGGTTTTACCAGGGCCAGGCGGATTATGAGAAGACTCATTGGAACAATGTTGGAGACCGACTTCTATTTGGAAGAAGATTTTGCAGGGGTCTGTGTCACTAAACCAATTACTCCATCGATAGGACGTGTAGCAGGAGACTTAGATGACATCAAATCAGATGATGGTATGGGTGCATTGGGTAGCACATCATATAATGTGTCATATTGTGAATAGACAAGGTCTAGATACTGGGCACGCACGATAGCTTGTTCCTCGGTGACACATCCTCCCATAGTTATGTCCTCAAAAAAAAAATTGATGAAAGATTTGGTGAACCATTCAGTCAACAACTAATCAGCAATCTCGAACTTAATCAATAAATGCCGACACCTCCATTCATGGATATGATCAAAGATGTGGGTCACAATATCTTGCTTGAGTGATGTTAGCATATGGGTGCTAGTTTCATATTGAACTGGCAATTGGAAATTGTGAGAAAGGCCATGGCGAGAGTGTTAAAGTCATGATAGGTATTTCGAGGGAGATCGATATACCACTTGGCTGTAGCACCTATAAAAGTTTGTTGGAAAAGACACAGATGAATGGAATCATCAATGTAAGAATTCAAGGAGCACCAGAGGTGATATGTCATCACATGGGCTTGTGGATCCTCTTTTTCTTTTCCTTCAAACTTCAGACAATCACTCGAAATATTGGAAGGGACCGAAGGCCGGTATATCAAATGAATAATTGGATCATTCATGAGTTGATACACATCTAGAAACCCTAGTGTAGCCAAGAATGGAAATTGAGTATTAAAAGTCATTGGAGGTTGATAAGAAGGTCCAACCGGAGGAGCCCATCCTTGCTAGTAAGGATTTTGTCCCCATAGTGGAGGGTTTTTTCCATAGTGAATTTGATTTTTCCCCCATTGTGGGTTACCATGCCCGTAGGGTATATATTGACCTTGAAAGCATTGCAACTATCCAGCCATAGGTTGATGATAAGCAAAATATGGGTTAAAAGGATGTTGACCCTATTGAACATGGACATGTGGATGTTGCACATGCTATCCCTGGACATATGGGTTTTGAACCTGTTGCCCCTGGACATAAGGATTTAAGGCCTGCTTCCCTTGGAAAAAAGGATTTTGAACCTATTACCCTTGGACATTAGGATTTTAGGCTTGCTTCTACAAGACTTGACCTTGACCTTGTCCTTATAAGGGTTGCCCCTGTCGATATGAGTACAAGGGTTTCTATTACTCAGGTTGGCCCTGTTGCTGCAAGGATTGACCTTGCGGATGCAAAGGTTGTCCCTTTGGCTGTAGAGGTTAGCCTTGTGAAGACATAGGCTGGGAGATTTGTTGAACATAATACATATGTGGCTACATAGTTGACTACAACTATTGCAAGGATTGACCCTACAGTTGTTGCAGTTATCCTTGCTACGGCATCACCTGCCCCTGCTGCTGCATGGATGGCCCTTGCTGCAACAAAGGTTGTGCTTGTTGCTATAGAGTCTATCCTTTCTACTGCAATGGTACTTGAATAGGTCCTGAATTGATACCTTGAAAATTCCTGAACTGTATCTAGCCATAGCCACTAAGAACGGTGGACGGACCAGGCAGAACATACTATCCAGGGTTAAGGAAGTAAGGAAAATTGACCATTCCTTGATAATCATATGGATCACAAGGAGTTTGGTATTGAACCTGAGCCTCATAAGGCTACTGATACTGGAAATTTCTTGACACAAACGGACCAACGGGTTTTTGGACCTGTTGATACTAGACATTTCTTGATCCAGCAGGACCAGTAAGGTGTTCAATAGTACCAGAGGAAGGTTGGTTCATCCCAACCATGTGAGCTTGTGAGCCACTCACATTGGTTGTGCCTGACACCATAGAAACATTTGGATGTTGTCCCCTAGGTGGCACAGCCTATCCACTTACTAGAGGGATCGATGAACTGAGAGAGACATGACCCAATATCGTCGGTTGAATTAGATGGGTTACCTGAACTGACGAGACAAGAGGATTTGGAACAGTGGGTCGTACCAGGATTGAAGTGATTGCATAAATCACCGTCTGTTCGGCGGTTGGGTTCTGAATGAATGGACTTGTGGTAGGCACAGTGCCAAATGCCCAAATAGGGTTATGATAAAGCGATGAGGCACTAGGTGTACCTGAGACCAATTGTTCTAGAGTCACATGATTAGGTGGAAAATTGTGTTAAACACTGATGGGAATGCTTCCCGTGTAGGGGAAACCTTCAGGTTGAAAAGGATATTCTTCCTCTTCGACAGTGTGTGGAGTGGAGACCTCCGCGTGACCTGGAGAGGAGACTGGAATTTCACCTTTGGATTCCATAGGTGGAAACAAGTGACGACGAAAAACTGAAGACGTTCGAGGGGATAATTCTAAAGGAATACCTGGCTGATCGTACGGATTTTACGGACGATGCTGTGATATCACAATAAGATTGAACAAAGGGTTTGGAGGATAAACAACGAGTCCAAGATGATTTTCAGGAGTCAGTGAACTCTCAAGAGTTTGGATAGGATTGTTTGGAGATTCTGGGCCAATATCAGAAAGTGACCCAGTATCTGAGGGAGGTGGAGGAAAAGATGACAAAGGTTGAATTCTCAGAATAATTCCGAGTTCAACACCTTGGTCCTCAAGTGACTATATTAATTCAGGAAATGGCTCCCTACACAATCTTTTAAATGGAGAATAGGAAGAGGAACTAGGTGAATCAAATGGTTTAGTCACGATGACTTCGTCTCAAATATCAAGAAAAGAAAGATAAATTTTAAGGCTTTAAAATTTACTTTAAGGAATAATCACGATTTGGTATAGAAAATACTAACAATGATGTTATGAGATCATGGGAAAAAAAAAATAAGACACATAGATAAACTGGTGCTCTTTCATATTTTAAGAGTGGAGAAAGAAACAAATATGACTCTATCACTTTCGATTTGAAACGAGGTCGAAAGGACAAGCACTTGGATGATATTTTAAGTTTAATGACTCAAAAAAATTAAATGACTACCTAGGATGATCTAGGTAAAAATGATTACTAGGTAATCGTGAACTACAAAATACCTCCTGACAAACCGAGAAGTATGGATAGGCAATCTCCCCGAGTTCTGTGTTCAGTGTATCACGTTTACTCGACGATAGACTCAACTTCCTATGGAAAAAGGATTTCAACCTAATGGGGTCTCCCTTTATATACATGATGGTATGGGGAGAAGAAGTCCGTACTAGCATTGTCTAGTGTTGAAGCTAACGACAACTGCTAGGTTTAAAGACGCTGGAACATGTCTCTAGCCTAGACCTTCTAGACGTGATCATTAGGTTTCAAATGCACCTTAGGTTAATTGTGTTCATTTTAAAGTTTATCTTGAATTATGTCTCGGTTTTTCAGGCCTTAGTGATGTGAATCAAAAAATCCTATATGCATCTAAATGAGACAAGACTCTTTCCATTCAATGAATTGTTTACACTAGAGAGAGTATAAAACACAATCAAATGCAAACAATCAAGCAACTGAAAGCAAAATGATTTTTTCACTACTTTACTTTTTGAAAATAAACTAATGAAAAACTCTTTCCAATTCCTATTTTCCTGATAAGTGCACTTCAAGAAGTCCTTTCAAAAGTAAAGAGAATTCCTTTTTCTTTCCAAATGCAATTGCAACTCTAGTCGCCAATGATGCTAACTAATGTAACACATTGATGCAACAAACTAGAATTATGTACTTTTCATGAAATGACAAAAATGAATCTTTCATAAAACACTTTGTTATAGCTCCAAATCTCACTCTTGATGTTTGTGATGCTACACTCATGGCTTAGGGCAACCCCTCCTTCCAGACCTGGTCCAAATACATAAAAAACAATGTTTCACTCCCTATACCGACATTACCCTGAGCTAAACACATGTGTACGCGGGTCTGTGTATACCTAACCCGTGTATATGTCTTAAAACACTTAAAAAAAATAAATCTCCTTAATTTCGTATGGAGGTCACGGTTCTACCTGTTGATTACCTATTAGTGTCCGTGGCCCAACTGTTCCCAACAAATTCCCAACTTAAAAACTACTTTGGGAGAAGTATAAAAAGGCTTCAATGGGAAGGCCTAAGTAGGAGAGAATAGAGAGAAAAATCACTCTGCTGAGATTATCCTTGACCAGGTCTGAAGATCCTTGTGCTTCCAACACTTCCCCCATTACAAGAAACCTTTGTTTCCTTGAGTTATAATGTCTTTCCATTAGTTGAGATGTCCTAGAGTGAGTTATGAAAGGAGCTTGTTGAAGGCTTGAGATTGGAAAAATCTGGAGGACGGTTCCGCTTGGAGCCTGCGAAAGGAAGACTCAGGTGAAATCATTCCTTTCTGTACTTTAATTATCTATAATAAAAGAAACACTTGTCTTGTTCCTGATATAAATCTTCTTCATGTTTATGATATCAATGTTACGATTTACATATGAATGGTTGTTTTAATTGTATAACTAACTACCTTTCAATATGTTATGAAGTTGATTTCTTTATGATGCTTGGTCCATATACTACTGTGCTTTCTTGAATTGATTCTTTTGCAGGTTGAAGGAGCGAAAGGAACTCCAAGAGGGTTTGGACCCTGGTTGGATCTACCTGAATGAAGGACCCCCAGGTGCACCTCTCTTCGTGTAGTTTTTTTATATTAGCATCATGGATGTGTGGACTACTTGTTTTTCTTCATAGATAACCCCTGATCTGCTAGGGTATCGACCCAAGAACCTAGGGGACTTTGTCCCTCAACAGAACTGGCGACTCTGCTGGGGACAACAACATTTTTGTTCCTAGTTTGGATTTATTCAATCCAATCATGGCTCAACTATTTATTTGCTTGTTGTGACTATGTAGTCTGTTCCTGTAGGAACTTGAACTGTAAGTTTGATCAGTTTCTTCAGACCTTTTTTTGTTTTTTCTTGTGATCTGTTATATACATTGTTTTTCCAGTTTACAAAAGTGTATATATGCAAGTTTCCTCAAGTGAACTCACATATACATAAGTTTCCTTGGGTTGAATAGCATATACATGCAGTTGTGCATCAACACAGTCGCATATACCCTAAAATTTTCAAAAATTTTCGAATATTTTTGTTTCTGAAGATCTGTCTGTTGGTCTGAGCCTTTCCTGAACAATTACTTTTTTGTGTCAGTCTTTATTTTTACAGCAAGTTCATGATTTCAAACTCTCCCCAATTTTGGAAAGTATTGGTCTTGTTTTGTTTTGTTGCAAGCGTCATCATTTTTTTTTAAGCACACAAGATTTATTTTTGGAGATCCTGGTTGTTCTGGTCTTCTAGGGCAGAAAGATTGGTCTCAATCTTTGTGGCAAATCCTGTTTTGGTGATCTTTTTATTTGCATGTCAAAACTGCATCTTTGTGACCATTTAATTTTCTTGTTTTTTGAAAGTTGTTGTGTGATGATTTTGAGAGTTGTCTTTCTTGATCTTTTGATCGTTGTCACCAAGATTTTTTGGGCTACTTTTTGATTGTTAAGAGCACCTTGAAACACACTTTTTGTTGAGTTTTCATCCGTCTTGTGTTGTAAACTTGCAAAGTGTTTTGTTGCCTATTCTTCGATCATAAAGTTTCAGTCTTATTTGGAGCACTTTTGAAAAGTCATTTTTGTTTTTGCTTTCGAAGAAAACTTCTTGAAAACTTGGTTTTTTTCTTTCTTTGGCCTTGTTTTGATTTAGTTTCCTTTTTGTGAGTGAAAGTGCATTTTTGTTTGTCTTGATATTTGCTTTTAGTGTTTGGACGAAAATGAGCATTAGCAACTTATATTCTATCTAAACATCTTAAGTGGCAAATTAGAATTGATAAACAAGTTACTTTCATTCTTTGATTTAGAGTAGTCTTAAATTTTGTATCAGCATGTACTCATTGCATTAGGATAAATTTGTGCATCTTTTAGGGCATCCATAGTTTTGTTAATTTTTGTGAGTGTGAAGCTTGAGTAAAAGAAAAGAAAAGAAGAATTTATTGCTTTCTTAGAAGTTCCTCAAAACCTAGTAGAAATTTCTTTTATCGAAGAACAAAACAAGTGCATTTGCATATAGTTTGGTTTTTATTAATTTCTTTTGCGTCAAAACACCACAAGTTTCACTTCCACTTATCCCTTGACTTAAAGAATAGCCCATTTAAAAACAAGCACTAATTAAAATACACTAGAACTTTTTCATAATTGTCAATTTAGACACACCAACAAGTTTTAGGATATTTTAGGGCCTTGGATTAGGCGAGTGGAGAGAAAACTCTCCAAGGCCATTTAAACTGTCAAACATAGGAGTCTTAATAGTGAGTGCAAATCCAATAGCATTAGGAAGACCAGGAAAGCTCCAGATCTAGGAGTTAAGCACGAGGGTTTTTGAAGTTAAGGAAGAGAGATACCCCCTCTCCTACTTGTCGGATCTTACCTCAAGAATGTTCTGCCTGGCTTTTGATACAAGTTGGTAACCTTAGTTGCTTCCCCTAGGGATCTACATAGGTGGCTGCCGAGGGGAATCCTGTGGCACCTAAGTTCGACGTTGTATCACTCTCAATGGTACTATTGGAAAGCACCCTTGCGAAGCTTGGGGGCTTGCACTGGTGCATGTTGTTGTTAGGAGGTCAGCGTAACTTCCTTTTTTACCTTCGCTGGTAGGACTGGGCCATCATTATCCCAGACTATCTTCGAAAGGCCCCTTACTTCACTTTCTTGTATTTTGGTGTCTGGTCCTCATCACCTGGAGCAGAAATACTTGAAAGTTGTTTGACTGACTAACATCTTTTAGGGACTTTTTAGTGCATGCTCTATGTTCTTAGTTGGCCTAGCTTTCATTTTTTCTTGATTCTTTAATTAGATCTTAATAAAAAATTCAAAGTGGTTGACGATCGCTTAGACGGTCTCGAATACTTCGTGGTATTTCACCACCAAGTTTAGAGCCTTCTCCTAGAAGGTGCAGAGGTAATACTGCCAGTGGGTTTCATCCCGTGGTAGCTGACACATCGAGGATTGATCCTCCCCTCGAGGGCATCGGTGTTTAGGATAGGCCTTGTACTTCCGCGAAACTAGAGAGGAACACTCCAGTTCTTTCTTGAGTTCTCTTTCAATCGGAAGATAACATAGAGGTAGAAGAACTCCCAGAGTCATTAGCGGCTCCGAATTCTCCTCTACCATCTAACTATCCAGACGTATTACAATACGTTGGGACTCTGACACATAGACCGTCAAGTCCAGGTCATATTACGCACTTACCATCGATGACCACTACTGGAAGCATGGATTCTACCACAAGTGCTACAACTATGCAGACTCCAACATTAGTACAAGGGGGAGGAACTATTTCCATCTCCTTTGCATCTTTATTTGGGTCTTTTGCTAGCACATCCTTAGTTGGGTCTACCTCCATTCCTTCTACGAGTGGAAATTCCCAAGCCAACACTTTTAGTTCTGGATTCTTCCCATTTGGCACCCATTCACAGGGTATTCCGTCAGTTCCATTCAGTGCCTTCACATCCATGATGGTGGGTCGGCTTCATTTCAGGGTTTTCCTTTTTGAAGTGGTCATATACCACATTCCAACCCGGTGATAGGATCTATGTCTTTTTCTTCTACAGGACAAGGCAACAATCTCTTTCAAGGTTGGACTAACCCTATGGTTAGTGGCATGGGAATTGGGAATCCATTTTTTGGCCAACAAGGGAATAGGTCGTACTCCACAGTTAGCTCATTTCGAAGTATTCCTCCCTTAGCTTTTGCTTGGAATCCTTATCAAGGGTTATCGACTCCTTATAATCCTTTAGGAGGGAGCTTTTCTGGTTATGGAGGTTTTTTAGCTAGAGTTGGTCAAACTCTGAGTTTTGCTGGATCACAAGGTACACCTTTTGGTTCAGCTGGTTCTGCGGGTTACTTCGGGCAGCCTGGTGCCTCCCAAAATTTAGGTCAATCTTTTCAAAACTTTGGGAGCTCCGCCTAGTCTCGGTGGAATCCCCAAGGTCCTCCTAGGTTTCCTTTTCTGGCAACATTGAACTTGCCAGATCTCACGAAATTAACACACGATCCAATCAAATACAATCCGACTTGGCCTCCAATCCCAACCAAACTCCCTTCGAACATTCCTATATTCGAGGGGAAGGGTGGTGAAGACCCGGGTGACCATGTAACCACATTCCATTTGTTGTGCTCATCAAACTCCCTTATTGATGACTCGATCAGGTTGAGACTTTTTCAATGCACCTTGACTGGCAATGCAGCCCAGTGGTATATAGAGTTGCCAGGGGGTAGCTTTACATCTTTCACAAATTTGGCTAATATCTTCCTAAATCATTTCTAGTTGTTCGTCCGTTATGATGCCGAAACTAAACTTCTGGCCAATTTTCATCAAGACACAACAACTCACATTTCTAATCATATTCAGGAATGGAGACGAAGAAAGAGGCTCATTAAAGCCGAAATTCCTTCGGAATACAGTCTTGAATGGTTTTTGAAATCTTTACAACCTGAAATCTCTAAGGATTTCTCCATGTCCAGAGTCTATTATGAAGAGCAAACTATTTTTAGGGCCCATCAGATAGAATTGATTTACTCTCAGTCTGGGATTCTACAAAAAATCTTGCTAGATGCTCCTGGGACTAAGGTTGATATAGCCAAGTCGAAGCTAGGTCCCCATGCGGATGGTATCATTGGATCCGTAGACACAAATGCGGTGAACCTATTGAGCCAATTGCAGGAGTTGTCTTTACAAACTGCTTCTAACAGCCAGGTCACATCATCTAACTCTTCGTCTTCTCAACCCTCTTCGATTAATGCCATCCAATCTTCCAACCCCAAAGGAAATCAAAATTCCAATGGAAAAAAGAAAGGACAAGGTAAGAAAAAGAGCCAAGATGGGAATATTGACGCAAATAAACCTGGAAATAATGCTGGTGGTGGTGGAAATGAGTCTAGAAAGAAAGTCAAGTTTCCATGCAAGCTATGCAGTGGAGACCATATAACTCAACTCTGCCCAAAGATTCAAGATGCTCAATGCTTGTTAGGGTAGCAAGGGACTTCTAGCTCTCAAGCTATGTTAACCAACCCTTTTCCCCAAGGGCAGCAATTTCTTGCTTGCGCGAATTCAAATCTTGGTACCTCTGGAGGCGCCAACCAGGAAGGGGAGAAATCATCAAATGTTTTCATGATGGATTCTAACGTTCATGTGGCCACTCAGTCACGTGATTACGATGAAGCTAAAACATCCTAGGTCAAAACTGCTCCCAGAAATACTGACCTTCATATTGAGTGACCCCCTGTCGAGAGTATACCACGGATACCAAAAGGTTCCGCTAAACGGCACGACTATCAATCCTAATGCTAGGGTTGCCTAGAATTACTCCATTGTTGAGGATCTAGCTCAGAGTCCATGCACCATG
This sequence comes from Pinus tabuliformis, assembly GCA_031772625.1. Classification (NCBI taxonomy): domain Eukaryota; kingdom Viridiplantae; phylum Streptophyta; class Pinopsida; order Pinales; family Pinaceae; genus Pinus; species Pinus tabuliformis. The sequence goes on along the minus strand of CM062805.1, from coordinate 804,614,328 downwards.
TATGCTTTAGAGGTTCTCCAGTCGTGTCCAGCTCAACGAAGTGCTTTTCTTTCGGCGATAGGGGCAGTTGATCCAAATAACTCTTTAGTGCTCACTTTCTACATGCTCAATGTCAAAAAGTGACTCCCTCATCACATGGCTTTTCAAATAAATTCTACATACCGAAAAATTAACATTTTTCGTACCGTTATTGATGAAGGAGCTTCCACATGCGTCATGTCAATGTCATGCTGGAAAGCCATTGGATCGCCTTCGGCTGTTCCTTCACCTACCCTCCTGACTACATTTGATGCGCATTCTCATAAGTTGCATGGGATTATCTCGACCTTTCCCATATGTGTTGGGGGGAAGGTCGTCAATATCGAAGTAAAAGTCATTGACACTAACCTAGATTATAATCTCCTCTTAGGAAGGAACTGGGTATATGAAATGGATGCCATTGTTTCGACTCTATTTCATGTCATTTGATTTCCTCATGAGGGGAAAATTGTCAAGGTTGATCAATTGGATTATTCTCCAGTTGATCCTAGAGAAACTTCGGATTCTACTGTTCCTTTAGTGGATAACCCTCGCCTGCCTACTAGGAATCTAGGAGGGATGTATTCTTCATTGATGGGTACATTTGATTTTCCCTCTCCTGAAAGTAGTCTTAAGACTATCATCGAGGTGCACCAAAGTTTTTTTATACCCTGAAAAACCATCTAAGAAGGACATTAATTCAGAACCAGCTACTGAAGGAGAGTTTTCTCCATCGTTGGCAAAGGGAAGTTATCCTTTTGACTCGCTTTATTAAGATTTCTGAAATCAATACAAATTCTAATGTCACCATTTTTCTTCCTTACTGGCACCATGTTGGACACCTAATTTGAATGTCTAACAGAAAAAATTATCTTAGCGTTCAAGAGTTTGTTTAATTCAACTTTAATTTGACTCTCTAGGTTAGAATGAATTTTCCTTAATTTATGTTGTACTGGTTTTTCTTCAAATATCATTGGAATTGTATGTTGTATGATAGATGTATCATATGTTTTCAAATCATCATATTTCCAAGCGAAAACATTTTTATATCTATGCAATAGTTTGATAAATGCAATTCTTTCTTCTAAAGTAAGTCCTAATCCCAAATTGATGTTTTGTGGTTTGTCCTCTATACCAAGGTTTATTAATTCAAATATCAAAGTAGAAATTTGAAGCTTTGAATTAGTAACCTGTTTAAACCTACCTTTGATGTCATAAAGGTCCTCAAGTTTGACCACTGGTTTAGGTATTGAATTTTCTTCAAGTTTTTCCTTCATTTGAAGATCATGCTCACTTTCATCAATAATTTGATCATCATAGGACTTATCAGAAGTTAAGAAATTTAAAATGTCATCATCATGATTGAATACTCGCCAGTTAGTGACATTATCGGGAATCGATGGTCTGAAAATTAACTCTACTAAAAATCTATCGGGACTATAATCTTCAGATGGAAGGAGCTTACAGGCAACATTGGCTAGTAAATTTTCTGCTACATTTTGGGATCTAGGAATGGGAGAGATATTAAATACTAGAAAATGAGATACAAGATCTTGTACCAAAGATTGATAATGTTTAAGGTGACTAGAAAGACAATGTATAGTATTTCTGACTTGTTTTATAACAATTTCAGAGTCACCAAACACTTTCAAATATTGTACCTTAAGACCAATTGCTTTATAAAGTCCTTGAATCAAGGCTTCATATTCAGCAGTATTGTTTGTGCACTCAAATTCTAGTCTGCATGATAACATGGTCTTTTCTCCCTCAGGACTAACTAAAATGCATCCTGCTCCTACACCTTCATTAGATTTAAACCCATCAAAATATAATGACCAGAATAAAGGTTTATCTACAGTTTTATTTACAATTTCCTCAGCAATTTTAATACACTTTGATGTATCTTTTTGGGAAAAATTCTCGATTTGAGATGTGAAAGTATTAACTAAGAAAGGTGATGATTGAGCAATAAAATTACCAAAGAATGATTCAGATGAGTAGTTACCAAGAATGTTATTGTTGAATGTTATAGGCTGGTTTTCTTGTTCAAACTCTGTTACAGTATGAGTCATATGCTTCTCCCGATCAATCTTTATCTAATTTGGCTTTCCTTTATATGGTAGCCACATGTGAGACCAATCAGTGGAAATATAACCATCAAGTTTCTCAGACCAGTCTCTACTTAAAATCAAACTATAGAACTCAGGAATATGAGAAATTAAAATGTCAATTCTATGTACCACTCTTCGATCAACTGATAACCTAACTGAGTTTATTTCTCCTAATATTTGGACCTTAGTTATATCAAACTAGACAATATGCACTGTAGACTTTTGGGGTTCAATATTTAGTTTAGAACAAACTGAGGCTGGAATTATACTTGAGGAAGCCCTTGAGTCTATCAAGCAATTGTGCAGATTTCTATTATAAATCTTGTAGGTCAAGAGAAAAGGAGAAGTATGGGAATTTGATCTATCTCCGATTAGAACAGATTAGTAGCTTCTACTCTACCAGGTGGTGGTTTACCTATCTCATTAGTAGCTTTGGACAATACATCATTTGGAAGTAGAGAAGAAGGTACTGCATCTAATTCCTTGAGCAACAATTTTTGTTGATGTTTGAGTTTATTAAGTTCAAACATAGTGATATTTGCCTTTGCTTTCTTCATGTCTTCAATAATGTTATAATCCATAAAGGCTATAACTACTAATTTTTTAGATGTTGAAGGTGGATTGGAAGCTGATGGCTGATTTTGAGTAGGTGTCACTGTAGACTTCTTTGTGGGAACTTTTTCTTTAGTAGTGGTACCCATGTTCTTTTTCTTCTTAGTTACTTGAACATGTTTTGGAGTGCCTTTACTCCTGGTACTTACTAGGAAATCTTCCTATTCATTTTCTGTATCAGAATTGGGAAAAATAAAGTCCCACATCCCATGACATTCTACAGTTACCTCTTCTTCAGTTTTTTCAGATGATAAGACTATATCTTCTTCTTCATTGTCCTCGGGGTCTGAATCTGCGTTGGATATAGCATTAGGGGGTTTTGATTCTGGTTTCTTAAAGTTTCTAAATGGATTTTTAGTTGAAGTCTCAGCTACTTGCTTCTTGATTTCTATCATTTCATTTGACATAGTCTTTAGAACTTTTTGGAGACCTTCCATATCGTATGGATCTTTAGCGATTTTCTTTTTGGAATCATCTTTGAAGGAGACTTTTTAGATTTTCTATCTTCAAGAGCAACTTTCTTTTCTAAAGCGATGATACATTTTTCCATAGCAATTGCCTCTTTCATATTTTCATCTAGAGTAGTTTTTGCAGCTCTATCTACAAATATAGCTATGTTTGAAGGTAAAGTTGTTATATACCATTCAATTCTAACTTGTTCACTAGGTTTAGAGGCAGTCATAATCTTATTTAAGAGTTTATTAAATCGTGAATTGAATTATTTTATTGTCTCTTTCGATTCTATTCTAAGATTTGAAAGATCATTGATTAACGTTGCTACAGATCTGTCATCACCGTATTTAGTTAAGAATTGTTCTTGAAAAATATTCCAACTAGTAATGGATCCCGATGGTAAGGAAAAGCACCAAGACCCAGCTGATCCTTGTAGGGTATAAGGGAAAATTCTGACAACCACATCTTCCTCAATAACTCCTTTTAAGTTTACTAACGACATAAATTTGTTTATGTGTTCATCTGCCTGTATGCCAGCATCTGGATTGAATTTTGGCAACCATTTTCAGGATGAGCTAGCAATGGGTTCAAAGGTGCAGGCATTGTGATTGTACCAGGATTATTCCATGGATTCTATGCCATTGTTGAGCTACTAATAGATGATAGTGTCGATGAAGTTCCAAATGGTTTGGAAGGAGCATATATTGAAGTTTGAGAAGGTTGAGAAATAGATGTTGAAGTTCCAATTCCCTGTTGAACGACAATATGGAGTGGAGGAGTAGATGGTTGACTTTGCACCGGAGAAGATGAAATGGATGATGATGATGAGAAAGTTTCACTATCAGATCCTTCAGTTGTCTTCCTTACCTGTTTCCTTTTAGGCAAAGGTAACTCAGTAGGTTTAATACAAAGCTTTTCACTCTGAAGTCTGGTGAGGGGGTGAGAAGGAATGAATTACGAAGTCATACTACCTTGAGATAACTAAAATTTCTGTGGTGATATTGAGAATCCTTGAAGTTTGCGAATTAGAGACTGTACTTCAGGAGATTTTGGAGTTAATTTATCTGAGATATTTTGGGGTTGAGCAGTGGTTGTTGTCTGCTCTACTTCTCGCTTGAACACTGGAGTTCCAGTGTGCGAGGGAGAAGTCGGAGATGAGGTGGAGGGAGATTTACTCTCATAATGGATTATAGATTTGGGTTTGGGCACCATTCACAGTTCATGCCCTCCTTCTAGCACCAAAAATGTTGAGGCCTCAAAAATCACTGCACCAATATCGGGGAAAACCACCCAGTTCAGACCTTAAAGGCAACTCCTTTTCCATTTGGTGTGGTGGCTTCAACTAGATATAATGGGACCAGTTTCCCAATGATTTATATATAGGATGGATAAGTGATTGTTTTTTTAATATTTAATGGGAATGAAGGATGATTTATTCTAATATGCAACAATATAAATAACTAATCTATCCCAGGAAGTCTTTCTCTTAGTGCAATTCTTGATGATTCTTATTGACAAGTAGGCATATAGATGACTCTAGTCATGATAAAAATATTCATTCATATGATAATTAATTTGTTCAACTATTACACTAATCTTTATATATCATTGACACACATATGTATGAAAAATAACAACTCTTAAACATTCAATAGTGATAAGTCAAAGAATTGTTGTGAGAGCATATACATATATCAATAGTAGCAAAACAAATAAATGTTGATTCACATAAAAGAATGAAGCAAAAACATAGATAGTAGTACCATATGTATTTGAGTCTCCTCCGACATAAATCGCATTCAGATCCCGCCTTTCAACTTGGAAATACTTTATAAGAAGCAATAGTGCATATCACAAAAAATTATTCTTCATTAAAACTCAGAATTCAGGTCCAGTTTTTATAAAAATATATATATCGCAAGCATAGTAGTGCAACTTTCGATCAAGTCTTAATACAAAATTTTAGGAACCTTTCTAAAAACATGAAAGGGTCTATAAATACTATCTAAACTAACAAAATATGAATTAAAAATGCAATGTGTTATTATAACCAAATCACAAATATGTGAAAATCTCCCTGAAATAGGCATGCCTACAGTCGGTCAGAATGGTTCACTATTTCAACTGACTATCTTGTGGCTTGAGCTGGCAAATGGCGAGCATCGATTGCAGTTCTGGAGGATGACTCATGCGCGAATGTAATTGGGCAGTATATGTGGCATCAATAATTTTGGGAATCATGTAACCGATTGCATCGGTGAGGCATTTCATCATTGTCCTCTGACTATGTGGTTTAACAAGGAATAACTAAAAGGTTTCCCATGTTAAAGTTTGAATTCCTACGATTAATCTTTCCCTCTGCTCCATCTCCTGTTTCCGTATCTGTTTCAATGCTTTCACCGATGGAAGTTTCCCTGGAGAACATTCTAAAATTAAATTTGACAAATATAGAGTATCATTAATCAATTCAACCAGATTACTTGTCGCCAATCTACATCTTGATGTCACCCTTTCTGCTTTCATTAGTTGAGATTGCCACTCAAGGAATAGGATTTCTTTACGCGATTCCAGAATTTTGGGTAGATTTACAACTTGTCCTTCCTTGGTTTCTTGCTAAGAGAGAAACTCTATTAATCTTTCATCTGCTTGCTCCAATTTCTATCTCGCATCAACTAACTTATTAATCATGGATGAGGAAATTTCACATAAGGGAAGAATCAGAGAGATATTATGACATAATAAGGTCAACTGATTAGATAGTACTTTGGTAATTTGGAGAGCCTCGGATTTGAATTCTCTCCACTTGGGTATATCCTTTGAACCTTTCTATTTGCAATGACAGTTGAGCGATCTGTTCTTCCTTTGATTTGATCAACTGTTCATTTATTGCTTGCAGCTTGTTCAATGCTTGAGATAGTTCTTGTTGCTTCTGAATTGCATGTTGGTCAATCCTTTCTTTTTCTTTAATAAATTGCTCGTTTAATTGATCATTGGACTGCCTCTGGGCTGCTAACTATTGTTCCAACTGCTCTATCCTCTGTTGCTTCTCTTGTACCTATGCCTCTAGCAAAATAATTTCTTGATCCTTTTCTTTAAGAAAATTTCTTACCTCCGATGCTTTGTCCATAGTAGTTGCTATGTATGCTCCAGCATATTGAGAGATTTTAGTGAGATCTTCAGAAGGGTTGACTTCTTCTCTCCATACTACATTTTTTATCTCCATTTGTGAAGGCAAAAGAGAATATTGATTAAGTTTTCTCTTTTTCCTTTGTCTCTTGATTACAACCCTATACTTAGCGTTGTAGAAGACATCCAAGGGTGGTATTTCTTCTACATGTAGAACAATTTCATCGGATGGATTCTCGAGGACTATCTCTACATCCTTTTGAGTCATTGGTGGGCCACTAGTTCCTTTAGTTAGAACTGTATTAGCTGCTATCTTCTGACCAGTTGTCAGCTCAGGTGTGTTGAATCCTTGTAGGCTCTTAGTATTACTGATGATTGAGTCAAATTTTTTCCATTCTTTGAGCAGTTTGGGATCAACATAAATGTTTGAATCAATGAGTTTACTACCTTTTCCTTGTCCCTGCTCCTGCTCTGGAAATTTTTCTTTTTCATGAATCTTTTCCACTACAGGGGTCTTGTCAGCTGCATTCTATTCAGCTTGACTTGGTGGTTGAACTGTAGGGGTTGTAGCTAACAGGTCTAAAGGTATAGTTTGCAACCTCTGGTCTCTGAGCCTATTGAACGTTTCTAACCCTTCATCTTGACACCTAATTCTATACAATCCTTTAACTTGAAAAAATGTATCGGCCGAAGAAAATAAATCATCAAAGTCATCTGCTTCATGATCAAATTTGGCTAGTTTAGCTTGAGCGGTGACATTATGGGCAACCTTATTTGGGTTATATTGCCTGTTAGGAATGGTGGCAAGATTCAACATCTGAATCTTCTCTACCTATTTTTCTACATGCTTGTAATCATGTAAGGTGAAGACGCCACATCGTAAGGGAAATATAGGCCACATCTGTTTCTTTGAATCCCTAAGGGTTCTGGATGTCCCTTCGACTGTTATCTGATAAGCCAATTCCTGTGCTAACAATTTGTCAGGAACATATAAGGGAAGAACATGGGGTTTAGTGAGACTACCAAAAAGCCTGACATAGGTGAATTTCTCCTCACCAAACCAACTACCTACTGCCTTCAGGTCAATTTATGCTTCCTAAGATATCCTGGGAGCAGGCTTATTGAAAATAGAATAATATACAGGTAAAATAAAACCATTGCAAATTCTATACAGGTGATTTTTGTAGTGTGCCTTCCATAACTGCTTGTGGTAAATATGGATTGGATTCAGATCTTGGGGAGTCCACCTCCATCCGAGTACCGGGTATTCAGAATTAAAACAAATAGTATCCATAATATATGCACTGTAATAGAAATGGGGAATGATCCGGAAAGTTGTAGATGCATTCTTTCTGTATTCTAATATCTCAATGGCTGGTGTATCATACAAAATATTTTCCCAATCCATAACATAACCATTGATTGCAGCTTCCATTAAGGGGACCATCTCTATAGTAAATTTGGTAGAATCATGTTGTCCCCACAGTCTACACATCATAGCTCCAGCATAGCAATAAGGGCAAGCTAATGAGTGAACAGAGTACTTACCTGATGACTCGTGCTTATTTTTTTCTAGGAAATGCCTCCATTGCTTGATCGGGTCTGACTTCGTGTCGTTTTCCTTTGCAAACGCTTCTAGGAATGCCTTTTTGTATCACTTCTCAGGTGGTGGCAGATGATACATTTGCCTGAGATCTTCAGGCTTGAATGAGCCAAATATCCTCCCATCAGCTGTGCAAAATGTTCTATCCGTAGTTGGGATTTTTTGAACCACCCATCTTACTACATCAGTGTATGGCAGAATCTTAGCCCGCACTGCTATCATGTGAAGATAAGAACAAGCCAATTCTTTTAGAGTTCCCTCTGACTTGTTGGTTGAATCGGCAGTGGCTTCCTCTTCTAGTTCTTCGGGCTCCTCTGCTTCTATTAGATTATAAATGCTTTCCCAGCTAGTATTTCCCAGGAAAAGACATGTCGTATCTGAGATTAATCCTTTCTTGCTCGGTGCTAGATATTTGGCTACAGGAGTTGTTGTAGACTTCTTTAATTTCTTCCCCGTTTTCTCTAGATTAATGGGATCAGAGAGACTCTGTACAAACAGTTGCAAACCATAATACAGAGATAGTGCTAGCGCAAGCCAATATGAAAATGAATAGAACTACGTTGATTGGCATATGATAAATGAAATATAGTTAACGATTACCACGGATAAAATCTTTTAAAGGATCTACCCTTAACTGAAAATTTAATAGCCGTTCGAACCGCCAATTGTGGTAAATTAATGTCATACATACACATCTCGTCAATCATATACCAAATGATTATTTCAAGCGTGCTTTAGATTTCATTGATCAGCGATCAGCGATAAATCGAAAATCACAATCGGGAGTGTCAAAGGGAAGGGCTTTAGCACTTTCGATGAATATCTCTAATTGTCGAAAGGTAATATTATAATATAATGGAGCGGGGTATTTATGCATGCAAATCGTTTTTCAACGTATATTTACCTTTTGAGATGCGCGCCCAATTAATTGATCGCAGTTGGGATTTGGCTCATGCTTTATCCCTTTGTCATATGGCTCTGTCGATTTCCGATTGTGATTTACTTTATCACATCGGGAGTTTTGATTAGGCCTTTACGTATGTCCTTTCATCAACGAATATCTCTGATTACCGATTGCGATATCGGATCGAAAGATATGATGAGCCCTTGCTTCATGTACTTTTGGCATTTGATTTCACCAATTTTTGATTTCCTTTTCAGATCGGAGGATTGGGTGAGGATTTGTTTTGTATATGTCCCTTTGTCATTGCAATATGTGATCTCCGATCTCTTTATCACAATGTATAATGGTTTTATAATATTTTAAAGGAACACTTTGTTCTTTATGAAAAGGATTTATTTGTTTACATTGGGCCTTTTAAATAAATATTTTTCTTATTATGAGGTTAATACCAATTTTATTCATTAACTCACAAATATAACTAAGTTTAATTAAAAAGGGACCCATTTCATAATAAAAATTTTGTGTAAAGGTTCCAGAAATGGGGGGTTGTTATACAGCACAACAATTGGCAATTCACTGGAAGAAACAGTTATCTCTGAGAAAGTAATATAATACTTTAACTTTCTTAATCTGAAAACCTTAATAGATAGAGACAATCTAACATAACTAGACAATCATAAATTCTGAATATAATGAAAACTATTTTTGCTATCTCTTTCTCATCTCAAAATTAAATACATTCTAAGTTTTAAGTAAACCTTGATTGGATGATAATGATAAAACAAGAGACTTTTCCAACTTAGCTTGTATAATAACTCCTTTGTCACAGGTAGAGCCACTACTGCCAGCAAACGTTCATAGTCTCGGCAGGGTTACCTTTTAACCATTTAATCATTCATTATTCCATCCATTTCAGAGTATAATTTAAAAGAATGAATCCAAAAGATATGTTTCCACATTTTTTGTATTGCATTTTCTTTTTTCCTTATTTCTTTATTTTGTAAGATAAAAATCCATCGTCATGGTTTGGTGGCCAGTTGTTGACAATGCCATTCATTGGTTATAATTTAACTGAACAAGCTAGCTCGTGATGAGACCCCTTGTCTTATAATAATAAGCCACTACCTTGTTTTGATATGCAGTGTTGGTAATGTCAGTTGAACTAGTCCCCTATGATTATGGTAAGCAGGCTCATGATGAGACCTCTTATCTTTTATATCAAATATATTTTAGAATTACACTCTGAGAAATTATAAACTTTGATGGATGGGGTGAATAATTTTCTCCTTAAGAGAACATGGACGACAATTTTGAGAGTTGAAGATGCTAAGATTGAATCAGTATCTACTTTCTATTGATAACCTTTTTTTTAGGCTTCTAAAGCTTTAAAATGATTTATAGTATTTTCAAGTTTTGAGAAGATTTCACAAAAATAACAAGGGTTTTCAGAGTTTAATTATACCTAATTTCCTAGATTTTTTTTCTTTTCCTTCAAGGCTTCCATCTATCAAAAGTAAATATTAAGAATATTTTCTTTTGAGTAACTTTTTCAATATAGTAAATACCAATAGGAGGTTGTTTACAACTTTATTTCCTAAGACAGAAAATAACTATTTTTTGACACAAATATAGCTGAAAATTAAATATTTACAAAGTGAGAAGGGATTACCTCCTCAATTGAAGAATTTTTTCAAAATAAGCCAATTGATACGAAGAGAATCTCTCTTTCCTGATAGATCTTACAATATGAATGTAGATGGGCCTATCTTCTCGCTGATCTGAAATGGTCCGAGCCACATTTTCTGAAATTTAGTGTGTTTTCCTTTATCCTCATGGGCTTTGTCCCATTTCAAAACCAAATCACCAACTTGTAAATGTTTTGAGTCGATTGATGTTGTATCAAAAGAAGACTTAATAATTTGTTGATGCTTCGCATGTGTAATTTGGGCTTTCTCCCTCTCTTCTTCTAGTTTCAGGATCTGATTATGTCTCAATTGAATAGAAGATGAGGGATTTTCTTCAATAAACTGCACTAAGGCTAATGATGGAAGTACTAAGTTTGTTGGTATGACAACCTCCTTTCCATATACTAGATTAAATCGAAAAGTGTTTATCGAGGCCTTCTTTGTTATACGGTCTGCCCATAGTGCGAATACCAAAGATTTATGCCAGTTCTTATGATTCTGGTCAATAGTTCTCTTAATGATTTTGATAATATTTTCATTGGTATATTCTGCTAAACCATTACCCTGAGGGTAGTAGTTTGCAGAATATTTCAGTTTGAATCCTCTTTTGATAGAAAATTCAAGTATGGAATTACCAGAGAAATAAGATGCATTGTAAAAAATAAGAGCATTTGGGACACCAAACCTAGTAATGATGCATTGATCTATGAGTTCAATAATTGCCTCAGAGTTTGTTGTCTTCAAAGGAATTGTTTCCACCCACTTAGTAAAGTAATCAGTAGCTGTAAGGATATACCTATGTTGTTTGGATGAATGTGGAATGATTTCTCCAATGATATCCAATCCCCATTGTTCAAAGGGTTGTTCAATGTTGACTGGTTGCAAAGGAATAGTTGGCTTCCTTTGCCTTCCACTAGTAGTTTGACATGTTCTGCATTTCCTTACATATTCATGAGTGTCTTTAAATAAGGTGGGCCAGTAATACCCAGCATGAATGATTTTGTGGGCTATTGTATCAACTCCAAAAAGTCCTCCTGCCAGACCATCATATAGTTCCTGCAAGACCTTTTGTGCTTCAATTTTTTCTAAGCTTCTTAACAAAATTGAATCATAATTCTATCTGAACAACACATCATCAACAATCATGAATTTTTTTGCCTTCAGTCTTATGGCACACTTATTTTTATAGGAAAGATTTGAAGGAGCATATCCATTTTTCAAATCGAATATCAAATCTGCATATTGGGATTCAATATTAGTGGTACTTATCTCATTGATTTTTCAATATTGTTTGTACCTTCATGTTCCTGAATATTAGAAGCTCCTGCTAACAACCTGTAAAAACCTTGGCCTTTGACAATATTTGTTGTTTTCATGTCCAAATCATATTCTTGTAATGTCGTGACCCAATTTGCCATTTTTTCTCCTAATTCCCTTTAAACTAGTAACTGCCTTACTATTGAAAAAGGGACTATAACTTTTGTGTGAGCCTTTTAGAGAAAGGGCCAAAAGTGTTTAATGGCTTTGTAAACAGCAAAGGCATTCTTTTCAACTTCGAAGTAATTAAGTTCAGCACCTTGAAGATTTGAACTATAAAATGAAATTGGTGCTTCCAAGTTCTGATCATTGATTTGTGTCAGCACTGCTGCGTAAGATGAATCATATGCAAGAGTATATAGAATGAAATGATTTGAAAAATTAGGAGTGTTTAATGTGGGATCATTTATGATTTCTTGCTTGATTGATTCAAATGCCTCTTTTTATTTATGCCTCCATTTAAACACTGAGCTTTTCTTGATCATGGTTTGTAATGGTAAAACGATCAGTGAAAAATCTAGAACAAATCTTTTTACAAAATTAATTTGGCCTAAAAATGATTGCATTGTTTCTTTGTTATGTGGAAATTGGATATCAAAAATCTCTTTGATTCTATCTTGATCAATATAAATACCATCCTTTGAAACAATGAAGCCCAAGACTTTACCTTGGTTAAGAGCAAAAAAGCACTTCTTAGGATTGAGTGAAATGCCATACCTTTTGCAGCGATCAAAGATTTGTTTCAAATCATGCAAGTGATTTTATCTTTTCTTAGAGAAAACAGTAATGTCATCCAAATAGACAACTACTGATTTATTGATTAGACCTTTGAATGCTATTTTCATCGCTCTTTCGAACGTAGCTCCAAAATTGATTAAACCGAAAGACATTTTTTGATAGGCATAAGTTCCCCACTTGGTTCTGAAAGTAGTCTTAAGTTTGTCATCGGGGTGCACCAAAATTTGGTTATACCCTGAAAAACCATCTAAGAAGGACATTAATTCAGAACCAGCTACTAAATGGAGAGTTTTCTGCATCGTTGGTAAAGGGAAGTTATCATTTTGACTCGCTTTATGAAGATTTCTGAAATCAATACAAATTCTAATGTCACAATTTTTCTTCCTTACTGGCACCATGTTGGACTCCCAATTTAAATGTCTAACCAAAAAAATTATCTTAGCTTTCAAGAGTTTATTTAATTCAGCTTTAATTTGACTCCCTAGGTTAGGATGAATTTTTCTTAATTTCTGTTGTACTGGTTTTCCTTCAGATATCATTGGAATTGTATGTTGTATGATAGATGTATCATATGTTTTCAAAGCATCATATTTCCAAGTGAAAACATTTTTATATCTATGCAAGAGTCTGATAAATGCAATTCTTTCTTCTGAAGTAAGTCCTAATCCCAAATTGATGCTTTGTGGTTTTTCTTCTGTACCAAATTAATTCAAATCTCAAAGTAGAACTTTGAAGCTTTGAATTAGTAACCTATTTAAACCTATCTTTGAAGTCATAAAGGTCCTCAAGTTTGACCACTGGTTTAGGTATCGAATTTTCTTCAAGTTTTTCCTTCATTTTAAGATCATGCTCACTTTCATCAATGATTTGATCATCATAGGACTTATCAGAAGTTAAGAAATTTAAAATGTCATCATCATGATTGAATACTCGCTAGTTAGTGACATTATTGGGAATCGATGGTCTGAAAACTAACTCTACTAAAAATCTATCGAGACTGTAATCTTTAGATGGAAGGAGCTTATAAGAAACATTGGCTAGTAAATCTACTGTTGCATTCTGGGATCTAGGAATGGGAGAGATATTAAATTCTAGAAAATGAGATACAAGGTCTTGTACCAAAGATTGATAATATTTAAGGTGACTAGAAAGACAATGTATAGTATTTCTGACTTGTTTTATAACAATTTCAGAGTCACCAAACACTTTCAAATATTGTACCTTAAGACCAATTGCTTTATAAAGTCCTTGAGTCAAGGCTTCGTATTCAGCATTATTGTTTGTGCACTCAAATTCTAGTCTGCATGATAACATGGTCTTTCCTCCCTCATGACTAACTAAAATACATCCTGTTCCTGCACCTTCATTAGATTTAAACCCATCAAAATATAATGACTAGAATAAAGGTTTATCTACAGTTTTATTTACAATTTCAGCACACTTTGATGTATCTTTTTGGGAAAAAATTTTGATTTGAGATGTGAAAGTATTAACTAAGAAAGGTGATGATTGAGCAGCGAAATTACTAAAGAATGATTCGGATGAGTAGTTACCAAGAATGTTATTGTTGAATGCTATAAGGCTGATTTTCTTATTCAAACTCTATTACAGTATGAGTCATATGCTTCTCCCGATCAATCTTTATATGATTTTGCTTTTCTTTATAGGGCAGCCACATGTGAGACCAATCGGTGGAAATATAACCATGAAATTTCTCAGACTAGTCTCTACTTAAAATCAAACCATACAACTCAGGAATATCAGCGATTAAAATGTCAATTCTCTGTACCACTCTTGGATCAGCTGATAACCTAATGGTAACTGAGTTGATTTCTCCTAATAATTGTACCTTAGTTCTATCCAATCGGACAATATGCACTACAGAATTTTGGGGTTCAATATTCAGTTTAGAACAAACTAAGGTTCGAATTATATTTGAGGAAGCCCCTGAGTCTATCAAGAAATTGTGCAGATTTATATTATAAATCTTGTAGGTCAAGAGAAAAGGAGGAGTAAGGGAATTTGATCTATCTCCGATTAGAACAACATCAGTAGCTTCTACTCTACTAGGTGGTGGTTTACCCGTCTCATTAGTAGCTTTGGACATGTTGATGCCCCGAAAATCATTGTATCAACATTGGGGGATAACCACCTGGTCCGGACCTTAATACAACTCCTTTTCCGTTTGGAATGGTGGCTCCGACTGGATATAATGGGACCAATTTCCCAATAATGAATAAAAGGGGATGGATGAGTGATTGATTTCTAATAAATAATAATGAATGGATGACCTAATCTATCAGTGAAAATATAAATAACTATTCTATCTCTAGAGGCTTCTATTCTTTGGAGTGCAACATTTGATAATCTTTGTTCATTGATAGGCATATAGATGACTCTAAGCAATAAACATAGATATTCCTTTACTTAATGATTACTTTGTTCAAATAGTTGAATAAAGTGATTAACACATTGTTACAACTATCTTTTTATATTACCGATACATGTATGATTAAAAGGAAAGCATGTTGTAAACATCCAGTAGTGGAAAGTATAAAGAATGTTGTTAAAACACATGCATATATCTGATAATAGCAAGAGCGATCAAACAACAATTCACATAAAAGGAATGAACTCAGACATAGATAATAGTACCATATGAGCTACAAATCACTCCCAATATCAATCGCTATTTGGATTCCTTCTTTCGACGCAGAAACACTTTTAAACAAAGGCAGTAGTGCACATTCACATAAAAGCTTCGTTATCAAAATTGGAATAGTTGGCCCAGTCTTTATAAAAGAATATGCCTGAAGTACAGTAGTGCAACTTCAGGTTTAAGTCATATACAAAAACTTACGACCCTTTCTAAATACATGAAAGGGTCTATAAATACTTGATTAAAACTAACTAACTATGAAACTAAAATCCTATTTAATTGGTACAACTTGATTTTGAATATCTTCCTCATGGAAATCTGGCAGTCGGCAGCATGATTCATCACTTAGGTTGTTTGCCTTTAGACCTTAGCTGGCATATTGCAAGAATTGGTTCTACTTCTGGTGGTCGGTTGAGACAAGAATTGAGTTGGGCAACATAGGTGGCATCTTGTATATCGTGAATGATACACCCGATTGCATCTGTGAGGCACTTGAGGGCGGCTCTCTGGCTGTATGGTTTGACTAAGAACAACCAATGGGTGTCCCATGTTAAATTGTTAATTCCTGCGATTAATCTCCCATTTTTCTCCAGCTCTGGATAACATGACTGCTCCAATGTTTTAGCCGATGTCAATTTACCTGGGGTACATTGAGAAATCATGTTAGATAAGTAGAGAGTATCATTAATCAATTCAACCAAATTACTTGTGGTTAATTTGCATCTTGAAACTGCTCTCTCTGCTTTCATTAACTGGGACTGCCATTCCGTAAATAATATCTCTTTATGCGATTCTAGGATTTTTGGCAAATTAGTTGTCTGTCCCTCAACAGTGTCTTGCCACTCAAGAAAATTAGTCAAGGTCTCATCGGCCTGCTCCAAGTCTGTTCTAGCATCAGCCGATTTATCACCTATTGTTGCTGTTAAGTCACATAAAGGTTATGCTTGGGCGATTTGTTCACATAATAGCCTTATCCGTGTCACTAATGCCTTGTTTATCTGTAATGCCTCTGCTCTTAATTCAGCTGGCTGTGGAAGATTCTTGGTTTTCTCTATTTGGGCTAATAGTTGAGCAATTTGCTCATCTTTCGACTTCAACATTTGTTCATTCATTGCTTTTAGTTGTGCTAATGCTTCCGACAACTCTTTCTGCTTTTGAACTGCACTGGAATCAATTCTTTGTTTCTTTTCCTGCAATTGTTTATTCAATTGATTATTTATTTGTTTCTTTGTAAACAATTGTCGTTCTGCTTGTTCTGCCTTCTACTGTGCCTCCAATAGTTGTGCTTGTAGCAAAAATATTTCCTGGTCTTTTCCTTTTAATAGATTACTCACCTCTGATGCCTTATCTATGGTGGCTGTCGAATAGGCTTCAGTATATTGGGATAGTTTTGTTAGGTCATCAGAGGGATCAAATTCCTCCTTCCAAACCACATTTCCCATCACTGTTTGTTCAGGGAATAGGGAAGGTTGATCAGTCCTTCTCCTTTTCTGCTCTCATTTTACTACAGCCTTGTGCTTTGGGCTATAAAAGACATCTAAGGGAGGAATTTCTTCTACTTGCAAAACAATCTGATCGAAGGGATCCTTAGGAATTATCTCTATTCCTGTAGAACTAGGTAGGCCGTTGGTTCCACTTGGAACCTGTTTAGATGTTGTCTCCTGTGTGTCAACCACTTTTGATGTTTCATCTTCCTTCGAGCACTCAAGATTGCTGATGATTGAGTCGAATTGTTGCCATTCCTGGAGCA
Source organism: Pinus tabuliformis (assembly GCA_031772625.1). Taxonomy (NCBI): domain Eukaryota; kingdom Viridiplantae; phylum Streptophyta; class Pinopsida; order Pinales; family Pinaceae; genus Pinus; species Pinus tabuliformis. Next base: position 804,597,352 of record CM062805.1, on the reverse strand, counting down.
ATTTCAGGTCAATCTGGGCATCTACATTCACCTCTGTGCTGCTCTGTTCCTGCTCTTTCCTCTGGGTTTCCTCTTGCTCTTTTGTCTGGGTTTCCTCTTGCTCTTTTGCATGCACTTCCTCCTGCTCTTTTGATGTAGCAGGAGGTTCCTTAGTGAGTCTCTACTCAGGCTCGCTTGATTCTGTCGTTGGGGTCGTTGCTAACAGATCTAGAGGCAGAGTTTGCAACCTCTGTTCTCTAAGTCTGTTAAATTCAACTAACCCGTCATCCTGATATTCCATTCTGGCCAACGATTTCACTTGGGATATTGACTTGGCTGAGGAGAACAGGTCATCGAACATATCTTCTTTATGATCAAATTTAGTTAATTTTGCATGTTCAAGTGCATTATAGGCGACTTTGTTTGGATCAAATCGCCTATTAGGAAGAGTTGCTAGACTTAGTGCCTTAATTTTATCAGCTTCTTTCTCTGCGTGTTTAAAGTCATGCAGAGCGTAGACACCGCATCTTAGAGGAAAAGGAGGCCAAACCTGCTTCTTTTTACTCATCAAAGTCTATGTAACTCCTTCGGATGTAATCTGATAGGCTACCTCCCTGGCTAATAGTTTATCAGGTATGTACAAAGGGAGGACATGAGTTTTGGCTTGGCTGCCGAAAACTCTTACATAGGTCAATTGTTCTTCTCCGAACCATCTTCCTATGGATGTCAAGTCAACCCCTGCTTGGTAGGAAATCTTAGGAGCATGTTTATCAAAAATAGAATAGTGAATGGGTAACATAAAACCATTGCAAACTTGATATAAATGGTGCTTATAGTGAGCTTTCCATAACTTTTGATGGCATATATGAATGGGCATGGGGTCTTGTGGAGTCCATCTCCATCCAAGCACAGTAAATTTAGAATTAAAACACAAGGTGTCCAAGATATAGGCACTATAGTAGAATGGTGCAATAAACCTTTCAGTAATACGAGATTTGTTTCTAAACTCAAGGATTGCGATTGCTAGCTTATCAGATAGTATAGTTGTCCAATCCATTATTTCACTATTACATGTTGCCTCCATTAAAGGAAGAGCTCTGCACAGGAGTGAAAATGAACGTAATGCGAAGAATTGGTGGTGCAAACCAAATATGAACGAGATATATTAATCAATGCATGATGGAGGATTAATTTAAGGTGGCTGTGGATACAATTTGTGAAGATATTTTAGACTGACTATCTCATTAAATGGCCGTTTAAACCTGTAAATCCTTTAAATGCTCATCATATTGTTTATTGGCTGAATGATTCATTCAAGTGTGGCTTTGATGTTTTGGCGGTTGAGCGTAAGTGAATCGCTATCGAGAAGATAAGGCCTTTAATACTAATTAACCGTAATATCCTCGCTTTATCAATCCTTTTTGAAATCCGCGCTTTTAGTTTTATCGCAATCGGCCATCGGGGGAAAGCTTAAGTTGTTATATTGGTTCCTTTCAGAATCCCCGATTTTCGATAGCGATATCGCCAATTCGCATCGGGAGTTTTAACTGAGGGTTTTGAAAAGCATGCATGGTACATCTCTGATCGCCGATAGCGATATCACATCGCATCGGAGCGAAACGCGGCTTTTGTTATGATAGCTTTTCATTGCCGATATCCGATATCCTTTTGTGCATTGTCGCGTCAGAGAGAATCAATGGGTCTTTTAAGTCATGCCTCCCTTGTCATTGCGATATGCGATCTTGCGATCGCTTTATCACAATGATAAAAGATTATTCATTTATATGTTATAAGACCGATTAATTGGTTTATCAAAAAGGTTTTATAATGTTTTTATTTTGTTTCAGACCTTTTTTGAATAATAATAAGTTGATACCAATTTAAATAAAAAGGGACCCATTTCATATTATAGTTTTGAGAATAAAATTGTATGAAATGGGGGGGGGGGGTTTGTAGAGCACAACAATTGGCGATTCGCTGGAAGAAACTATTATCTCTGAAAAGTACTGAAATACTTAAACTTTCTCTAAGTAGGAATCTCATCAAAGAGGAAAATTCTAATATAACTAGGTATATATGCATTCCAAATAAAATAAAACTATATTTGCTAATTTCCTCTCTTGTTTAAAATTAGATACATTCTAAGTTTTAAATTGGCCTCTATTGGTTGATAATGATAAAACGGAAAACCTTTCCAAATCAGCTTTTAGAATTGACTCGTCTGTCATAGGTAGAGCCTCTGCTGCCAGTAAACGTTCATAGTTTCAATAGGGATACCTTTTAACCATATTACTGTCCATTATCCCATCCACTTCAGAGTATAATTAACAGAATGAATTCAAAACATGCTTTCATATTTTGTATTTCTTTTACTTTTCTGTTATTTTGTAAGATAAAAAGTCATTGTCCTGGTTTGGTGGCCAGCTGAGTGACAATGCCATTCACTGGTAGTAATCTAACCGAACAAGTTGGCTCGTGATGAGACCCCTTGTCTTATAATAAGCCATTACCCTGATTTGGTATGCAGTGTTGGTAATGTCGGTTAAACTATTTCCTGATGGTCATGGTAAGCAGGCTTGTAATAAGACCTCTTATCTTTTATATCAAATATTTTAGAATTACACTCTGAGTAATTACAAACTTCGATGAATGGGATGGACAATTTTCTCCTTAAGAGAGAACGGATGACAAGGTAAGAGTTGAAGATGCTGAAATTGGATTACTTTCTGTTTTGATATTGATAACCTTTTTTGTGACCAATTTGAAAACATAAAATGATTTACAATACTTCTAAATTTTGAGAAGAGTTCACAAAAATTGAAATGCGGTTTCAGAATGCAATTATACCTAGTTTCCTAGAAATTATCCCTTTTGTTTAAGGCTTCTATTATTTTAAAAGCAAATATCAACACTACTTCTTTGAGCAACTTTTTCATACAACAAAGGTCAATGGAAGATACCTTACAACTTTATTTCCTAATGGTCCTACAAACTACAAATCAAACTAAAAAGGAGAAGGGGTTACCTCCTCAATTGAAGAATTTCTGTAAGATAAGGCCATTAACAGGGAGAGAATCTCTCGAACCTGATAAATCTTGTAATATGAAGGTCGAATGGCCTATCTTCTCGCAGATCTGAAATGGCCCAAGCCACATTTTCTGGAACTTGGTGTGTTTTCCTTTATCCTCATGGGCTTTGTCCCATTTCAAAACTAAATCACTGACTTGAAATTGTTTTGAACCGGATGAAGTTGAATCAAAGGATGACTTGATAATTTGCTGATGTTTTGCATGAATAACCTTGGCTTTTTCTCTTTCCTCTTCTAATTTTAGGATTTGATCATGTCTAAGTTGAATAGATGAAGAAGGGCTTTCCTCAATAAACTGAACTAGGGATAGAGAAGGAAGGACAAGATTTGTTGGTAGTACTGCTTCTTTTCCATACACAAGATTGAATGGGGAAGAACTTATGGAAGCTTTCTGTGTTATCCTATCAGCCCATAGAGCGAATATTAAATATTTATGCCAGTTTTTATGATTTTGTTCGATAGTTCGCTTAATAATCTTAATTAGATTTTTATTGGTAGATTCTGCTAAACCGTTACCTTGGGGATAGTAATTAGAAAAATATTTCAATTTAAATCCTCTTTTAATAGCGAAATCAAACATAGCATTGCCTGAGAAATAAGATGCATTATCAAAAACAAGAGCATTTGGGACACCAAACCTGGTAATGATGAATTGATCTATGAATTCTATAATTGCCTCAGAATTTGTTGTCTTCAACGGAATTGCCTCAACCCACTTAGTAAAATAATCCGTGGCAGTAAGGATATACTTATGCTGTTTGGAAGAATGTGGAGTGATTTCTCTGATGATGTCCAATCCCCATTGCTCAAATGGTTGTTCAATGTTGACTGGTTGTAAAGGGAAAGCTGTCTTTCTTTGTCTTCCACTAGAAGTTTGACAACTTCGGCATTTCCTTACATATTCATGAGCATCTCTAAACAGGGTGGGCCAATAATATCCAGCATGAATGATTTTGTGGGCTGTTGTGTCAGCTCCAAAATGTCCTCCTGCTGGTCCATCATGTAATTCCTGCATAACCTTTTGTGCTTCAGGTTTTTCTAGGCATCTTAATAAGATTGAATCATAATTTTGCCTAAAAAGTACATCATCAACAATTGTGAAATTTCTTGCTTTAAATCTAATGGCCCTCTTGCTTTTATAAGACAGGTTAGGGGGTGCATATCCATTTTTCAAATAAAAGATTAAGTCTGCATATTGTGATTCAAAATCAATAATACTTATCTGATTGATTTCTTCGAAATGTTCTGTATCACCAGGTTGTTTAATGTTGGATGCTCCTGCCAATAACCTGCAAAAACCTTGGCCTCTAACAATCTTTGCTGGCTTGATTTCCAAGTCATATTCTTGAAGTGTTGTAACCCAGTTTGCCCTTTTTTCACCTAGTTCCCTTTGGATTAATAGTTGCCTTACTGCAGAGAAAGGAACTATGACTTTTGTATGGGCTTTTAAAAGGAAGGGTTTGTAATGTTTGACAGCTTTATATACAGCAAAGGCTTGTTTTTCTACTTCGGAGTAATTTAGTTCAGCACCCTGCAAGTTTGAACTATAGAATGAAATGGGTGCTTCCAAGTTGTGATCATTAATCTGAGTGAGTACTACTGCATAAGACAAATCGGATGCGATAGTATACAATGTGAAATGATTAGAAAAATTAGGAGTATTTAAAGTGGGGGCATTAATTATTGATTGTTTGTTTAAATCAAACACTTCCTTTTTTGTTGATCCCCATTTAAAAACTGAATTTTTCTTAATCATAGTTTGTAGTGGCAAAATGATGTGAGAAAAGTCTGGAACAAATCTTTTAACAAAATTGATTTGGCCTAAAAATGACTACATGGATTTTTTATTATGAGGAAAAGGGATTTCAGAGATCTCTTTGATCCTACTCGGATCAATATAAATGCCATCTTTGGAGACAATAAAGCCCAAAAGCTTTCCTTGGTCAAGAGCAAAGAAGGATTTTTTAGGATTGAGTGAAATACCGTACCTTCTACAACGTTGAAATATTTGGTTCAAATCATGCAAATGATTGGTTCTCTTTTTAGAAAATACAGTAATATCATCTAAGTAGACAACTATTGTTTTATTGATCAATCCTTTGAAAGCTATATCCATCGCTCTTTGGAACGTGGCTTTTGCATTAATCAGTCCAAAAGGCATCTTCTGATAAGCATAAGTTCCCCACTTTGTCCTGAATGTAGTTTTAATTCTGTCATCAGGATGAACCAAAACTTGGTTGTATCCTGAAAAACCATCTAAAAAGGACATCAATTCAGAGCCTGCTACTGAATGGAGTATCTGTTCCATAGTAGGTAATGGGAAATTGTCTTTTAGGCTTGCCTTATTCAGATTTCTGAAATCTATACAAATCTTGATATCGCCATTTTTCTTCCTAACAAGCACCATATTGGAGACCCAGTTCGAGTGTCGAACGAGAAAAATAATCTTAGCCTTTAAGAGTTTATTAAGTTCAGTTTTAATTTGACTCTCTAGGTTTGGATGTATTTTCCTGAGCTTTTGTTGAACTGGTTTTTGTTCTGCGAGCATTGGAATAGTATGTTGGATGATGGATGTATCATACGTCTTTAAATCATCATACTTCCAAGTGAAGACATGTTTATTCTTTCTTAATAGTCTAATGAATGCCTTTTTTCTTCCAGAGAAAGTCCTAATCCTATATTAATGTTTTGATGATTTTGTTCAGTGCCAAGATTAATCAACTCAAACCTCAAGGTGGAACTATGGAGCTTTGTATTGATCACAAGTTTAAATCTGTCTTTAATGTCATAAAGATCCTCCAGTTTCACCACAGGCTTCCGTATTGAGTTTTCTTCATGCTTTTCTCTCATCTGAAGATCATGATCACTCTCCTCTATAATCTGATCATCATAAGATTTTTCAGAAGTCAGGAATTGTAAAGTGTCTTCATCACGATTGAAAACTCTCCAATTAATGACATTGTCAGGAATTGACGGCCTAAAAAGCAATTCTACTGAAAATATATCTGGGCTATAATCTTCGGAAGGTAGGAGTTCGGAAGCAACATTGGCTAGCAATTCAGCTGCCGAATTTTGAGACCTAGGAATGGAAGAGATATTGAATGCTGAAAAGTGCGAGGTGAGTTCTTGCACCAGCGATTGATAATGCTTGAGGTGATTTGAAAGACAATGACTCATATTTCTCACATGTTTGAGTCAAAAAGAGTCAAGGGATCTCTACTTGAATGGTTCATGAGGCACAATACTTGCTAAGGTTTTGCAAATGGGGTAGCAAGCTAAGTGGGCTTGATTGTGGAAAAACTCCACAGTTAAGCGCGCTTGAGCCAGAGGAGTTCTGGGATGGGTGACCTCCTGGGAAGTCCTGGTTACCGGGTGCAAGCCCCGGAAGTGATGATTGATGCTATGTGATTCGTTCTCCACATTTCACTAGTTTCAATCCCACTTCTTCACCCCTGTGAGCATCACCCGATGCAATGAGTGCTAAGTGAACTATTCAAAAATCATGAGAAATTAGTCAGTTATGACTACCTCTCATGGAAATGGTCATACGTTTGAATGACTTACTTAACGCAGTTGAATCCCAAAAATGATATCTAATACTTTCAAATATTGCACTTTAAGGCCAATTGCTTTGTACAGTCCTTGGACTAAGGCTTCATACTCGGTTGTGTTGTTTGTGCATTCAAATTCTAACCTACAGGACAACATTGTTTTTTCTCCTTACGGACTAACCAAGATACATCCTGCTCCCGAGCCTTCATTAGATTTAGAGCCATCACAATATAAAGACCAAAATAAAGAATTCTCTACAATTGTATTTACAGTTTTCTCAGTATCACCAAAACATCTTGACCTATCTGTTTGTGAATAATTTTCGATCTGAGATGAAAAATTGTTTACTGAGAAAGGAGATGGTTGGGCTGTGAAGTTGCCAAAGAATGATTCTAAAGAATAATTCCCTAAGATATTGTTATTAAATGCTATGGGTTGATTTTCCTGTTCGAACTCTGTGACGGTGTGGATCATGGGCTTTTCCCGATTGATTTTTATTTGATTTGGCTTTCCATTGTAGGGTAGCCACATATGGGACCAATCGGTAGAAATATACCCATGGAGCTTCTCAGACCAATCCCTACTTAAGATTAAACCATAAAATTCATGTATATCAGCAATTAGGATATCAATTCTTTGAACTACTCGCGGATCGGCCGATAACCTGATCGTTACAGAGTTGATTTCTCCTACAACCTGTACCTTAGTTCTATCTAGCTGTACAATGTGAATTGTAGATTTCTGGGGTTCAATGTTCAGTTTGGAACAAACCGAAGCTGGCATTATATTTGAGGATGCCCCTGAATCAATCAAACAATTGTGTAGATTACGATTATAAATCTCATAGGTTAATAGGAAAGGAGGAGTACGGGAATTGGATCTGTCTCCAATCAGAATCGTATCAGTAGCTTCGATCCTGCTAGAAGGTGGTTTTCCTGAATCATTTACAGCTTTAGCACTGGAAAGAGGTGAGGAAGGAATAACATTCAATTCTTTGAGAAGCAATTTCTGCTGATGTTTTAGTTTACTAAGTTCAAACATAGTAATGTTTGCCTTAGTTTTCTTAATATCATCAACGATATTGTAATCCATTGAATCAAATACTACTAATGTTTTAGATGTTGAGGGCATATTTGAGGTTGAAGGTTGGTTTTGGGAAACCGTTGCAGCTGGCTTCCTTGTGGATACCTTTTCCTTTGTTGTTGTGGCACCTGCACTTATTTTCTTTGAAGTTGCCTGGATGGGTTCAAGGGCACCTTTACTCCTAGTAATGACAGGAAAAGCTTCTTCTTCATTTTCTGTATCGGAGTTAGATAGTATGAAATCCCACATTCCATGGAATTCAACAACTTCCTCTTCATCATCAGTTAGTGAGATTGTTTCCTCTTCTTATTCTTCAGGGTCTGAATCTGCATTAGATATAACATTCGGTTGTTTTGATTCAGTTTTCTTGAAAGTTCTAAAAGGCCTTTTAGTTGAGGTTTCTGCTACTTGCTTTTTTATTTCAACCATTTCATTTGACAAAGTCTTAAGGACCTTTTGCAGACCTTCCATATCGTAGGGATCTTTTGGGGTTTTCTTCTTTGAATCATCTTTAAAAGAAACTTTTTTGGCTTTTCTATCTTCCAGAGCAACTTTCTTCTCTAGAGCATTAATACGTTTTTCCACAGCAAGTGCTTCTTTCATGTTTTCAGCTAAAGTTGGTTTTGCAGCCCTGTCTACAAAAATAGCTATATTGGCAGGTAGGGCAGTTATATACCATTCGCTTCTGATTTGTTCACTTGGTTTGGAGGCCGTTGGGATTTTATTCAAGAGTTTATTGAATCGTGCATTGAATTCTTTAATTGGTTCCCTATGCTCTATCCTAAGATTGGAGAGATCATTTATTAATGTGGCTAAAGACCTATCATCTCCATACTTAGTGAGAAATTGTTCTTTGAAAGTGGTCCAACTAGTAATAGAACCAGATGGCAAGGAAAAATACCAAGATCCTGTTGATCCTTGCAAAGTATAAGGGAAGATCCTAACTACAACATCTTCCTCAATTACTCCTTTGGGATTAACTAATAACATGAAGTTATTAATATGTTCCTCAGCTTGTGTTCCATCATCTGGGTTAAACTTGGGTAGCCATTTTTTAGGAGCATCAGGTAATGCATGTAATGGTGTAGGCATATTGACCGCACCAGGCCTGGTCCATGCATCTGCCATTGTAACACCAGTAGTGGATGATACTACTGTTGAAATTCCATATGTTTGGGAAGGAGTTGATACTGAGGATTGCGCAGGTTGAGATGTTGAAGTTCCTAATCCCTGATGAACAACAATGTGTAATGAAGGGGTGGATGGTTGACTTCGCACAGCGGAAGATGAGATGGAGGATGTGGATAAAAGTGTTTCACCATCAGATCCTTCAGTATTCTTCTTGGTCCTTTTCCTTTTAGGTAAAGGGAACTCAGTAGGTTCAATACCGAGCTTTCCGCTCTGAAGTCTACTGAGGGGATGCGGTAAATTGAACTGCGAAGTCTCACTGCTTTGAGATACTTCAGATTTTTGTGGTGTTATTGAGAAGCCTTGAAGTTTTTGGATGAGCAACTGAACTTCAGGGGACTCGGGACTTAATCGTTCTGGAGTATTGTGGGTGAGGGCAGTGGTAGTTGATTCCTCTTCTTCTTGCTTGGATACTGGAGAACCAGCATGCAATTGGGAAGTACGAGGTCATGTGGAGGGAGAGTTAGTCTGAGAATGGTCTATAGATTTGGATTTGCTCACCATTCATAGTTCATTCCCTCCTTCTAGCACCAAAAATGTTGATGCCCCGAAAATCGTTGTATCAACTTTGGGGGATAACCACCCGGTCCGGACCTTAATACAACTCCTTTTCCATTTGGAATGGTGGCTCCGACTGGATATAATGGGACCAGTTTCCCAATAATGAATAAAAGGGGATGGATGAGTGATTGATTTCTAATAAATGATAATGAATGGATGACCAAATCTATCAGTGAAAATATAAATAACTATTCTATCCCAGGAGGCTTCTATTCTTTGGAGTGCAACGTTTGATAATCTCTGTTCATTGATAGGCATATAGATGACTCTAAGCAATAAACATAGATATTCCTTTACTTAATGATTACTTTGTTCAAATAGTTGAACAAAGTGATTAACACATTGTTACACCTATCTTTTTATATTACAGATACTTGTATGATTAAAAGGAAAGCATGATGTAAACGTCCAGTAGTGGAAAGTATAAAGAATGTTGTTAAAACACATGCATATATCTGATAATATCAAGAGCGATCAAACAACAATTCACATAAAAGGAATGAACTCAGACATAAATAATAGTACCATATGAGCTGCAAATCACTCCCAATATCAATCGCTATTTGTATTCCTTCTTTCGACGCAGAAACACTTTTAAACAAAGGCAGTAGTGCACATTCACATAAAAGCTTCGTTATCAAAATTGGAATAATTGGCCCAGTCTTTATAAAAGAATATGCCTGAAGTACAGTAGTGCAACTTCAGGTTTAAGTCATATACAAAAACTTACGACCCTTTCTAAATACATGAAAGGGTCTATAAATACTTGATTAAAACTAACTAACTATGAAACTAAAATCCTATTTAATTGGTACAACTTGATTCTGAATATCTTCCTCACGGAAATCTGGCAGTCAGCAAACATGATTCATCACTTAGGTTGTTTGCCTTTAGACCTTAGCTGGCATATTGCAAGCATTGGTTCCACTTCTGGTGGTTAGTTGAGACGAGAATTGAGTTGGGTAGCATAGGTGGAATCTTGTATATCGGGAATGATACACCCAATTGCTTCTGTGAGGCACTTGAGGGCGGCTCTCTGGCTGTATGGTTTGACTAAGAACAACCAATAGGTGTCCCATGTCAAACTGTTAATTCCTGCGATTAATCTCCCAATTTTCTCCAGCTCTGGATAACATGACTGCTCCAATGTTTTAGCCGATGTCAATTTACCTAGGGTACATTAAGAAATCATGTTAGATAAGTAGAGAGTATCATTAATCAATTCAACCAAATTACTTGTGGTTAATTTGCATCTTGAAACTGCTCTCTCTGCTTTCATTAACTGGGACTGCCATTCCATAAATAATATCTCTTTATGCGATTCTAGGATTTTTGGCAAATTAGCTACCTATCCCTCAACAGTGTCTTGCCACTCAAGAAAATTAGTCAAGGTCTCATCGGCCTGCTCCAAGTCTGTTCTAGCATCAGCCGATTTATCACCTATTGATGCTGTTAAGTCACATAAAGGTTCTGCTTGGGAGATTTGTTCACATAACAGCCTTATCCATGTCACTAATGCCTTGTTTATCTGTAATGCCTCTGCTCTTAATTCAGCTGGTTGTGGAAGATTCTTGGTTTTCTCTATTTGGGCTAATAGTTGAGCAATTTGCTCATCTTTCGACTTCAGCATTTATTCATTCATTGCTTTTAGTTGTGCTAATGCTTCCGACAACTCTTTCTTCTTTTGAACTGCACTGGAATCAATTCTTTGTTTCTTTTCCTGCAATTGTTTATTCAATTGATTATTTATTTGTTTCTTTGTAAACAATTGTCGTTCTACTTGTTCTGCCTTCTACTGTGCCTCCAATAGTTGTGCTTGTAGCAAAAAGATTTCCTGTTCTTTTCCTTTTAATAGATTACTCACCTCTGATGCCTTATCTATGGTGGCTGCCGAATAGGCTTCAGCATATTGGGAAAGTTTTGTTAGGTCATCAGAGGGATCAAACTCCTCCTTCCAAACCACATTGCCCATCACTGTTTGTTCAGGGAATAGGGAAGGTTGATCAGTCCTTCTCCTTTTCCGCTGTCATTTTACTACAGCCTTGTGCTTTGGGATATAAAAGACATCTAAGGGAGGAATTTCTTCTACTTGCAAAACAATCTGATCGGAGGGATCCTTAGGAATTATCTCTATTCCTCTAGAACTAGGTAGGCCGCTGGTTCCACTTGGAACCTGTTTAGATGTTGTCTCCTGTGTGTCAGCCACTTTTGATGTTTCATCTTCCTTCGAGCACTCAAGATTGCTGATGATTAAGTCGAATTTCTACCACTCCTAGAGCAATTTCAGGTCAATCTGGGCATCTACATTCACCTCTGTGCTGCTCTATTCCTGCTCTTTCCTCTGGGTTTCCTCTTGCTCTTTTGTCTGGGTTTCCTCTTACTCTTTTGCATGCACTTCCTCCTGCTCTTTTGATGTAGCAGGAGGTTCCTTAGTGAGTTGCTGCTTAGGCTCGCTTGATTCTGTCGTTGGAGTTGTTGCTAACAGATCTAGAGGCAGAGTTTGCAACCTCTGTTCTCTAAGTCTGTTAAATTCAACTAACCCGTCATCCTGATATTCCATTCTGGCCAGCGATTTAACTTGAGATATTGACTCGGCTGAGGAGAAAAGGTCATCGAACATATCTTCTTTATGATCAAATTTAGTTAATTTTTCCTGTTCAAGTGCATTATAGGCGACTTTGTTTGGATCAAATCGCATATTAGGAAGAGTTGCTAGACTTAGTGCCTTAATTTTATCAGCTTCTTTCTCTACATGTTTAAAGTCATGCAGAGCGTAGACACCGCATCTTAGAGGAAAACAAGGCCAAACCTGCTTCTTTTTACTCCTCAGAGTCTGTGTAACTCCTTCAAATGTAATCTGATAGGCTACCTCCCTGGCTAGCAGTTTATCAGGTATGTACAAAGGGAGGACATGAGGTTTGGCTTGGCTATCAAAAACTCTTACATAGGTGAATTTTTCTTCTCCGAACCATCTTCCTATGGATGTCAAGTCAACCCCTGCTTGGTAGGAAATCTTAGGAGCAGGTTTATCAAAAATATAATAGTGAATGGGTAACATAAAACCATTGCGAACTTGATATAAATGGTGCTTATAGTGAGCTTTCCATAACTTCTGATGGTATATATGAATGGGCATGGGGTCTTGTGGACTCCATCTCCATCCAAGCACAGGAAATTCATAATTAAAGCACAGGGTGTCCAAGATATAGGCACTATAGTAGAATGGGGGAATAAACCCTTCAATAATGGGGGATTTGCTTCTAAACTCAAGGACTGCAGTTGCTAGCTTATCAGACAGTATAGTTGCCCAATCCATTATTTCACTATTACATGTTGCCTCCATTAAAGGAACCATTTCTATAGTGAAGTTTTCAGAATCATGCAACCCCCACAATCTACACATCATTATCCCAGCATAACAATAAGGTGAACACAAAGAATCAACAGAGTACTTACCCGAAGACTCATGCTTGTGTTTTGCTGGGTTTTTCCTCCAATCTCGAATGGGTTCAGATTCAATTTCGTTCTCATTTCTGAACTTTTCCAAGAACGCCTTGTTGTACTTCTTCTCTGGTATAGGCAAATGGTACATTTGCCTCAAATCATCAGGTTGAAATGAACCGAAGATTCTCCCATCCATGGTGCAAAATGTTCTGTTCGTGATTGCAATTTCTTCAATTTCCCACCTCACTACATCTATATATGGGAGAATTTGTTCCAGGGCTGCTATCTGATGAAGGAAAGAGTCGGCTAAATCCTTTAGAGTAGAGTCAGATTTCCAAGTCGTGTCTGCTGTAGCTTGCACTGCTGTTACTTCGGGTCCTTCGACCTCAATTAAATTATAAGTGCTTAGCCAAGTAGTTTTTCTGAGTCCTAGACATGTAGTGTCGGATATTAGTCCTTTTCTTTTTGTTCCTGGATCGGTGGTGGGTTGTCTTGTGGCTGGCGAAGCGGAAGTTGTTGCAGTATTCTTAGACTTCTTTCCCATTTTTCTTGAATTTAATGCTTCGGAAGAGCTCTACACAGGAGTGGAGATGAACGTAATGTGAAGAATTGGTGGCACAAACCAAATATGAACGAGATATATTAATCAATGCATGATGGAGGATTAACTTAAGGTGGCCGTGGATACAATCTGTGAAGATTTTTTAGACTGACTATCTCATTAAATGGTCGTTTAAACCTGTCAATCCTTTAAATGCTCATCATATCGTTTATTGGCCGAATGATTCATTCAAGTGTGGCTTTGAGGTTTTGGCGGTTGAGCGTAAGTGAATCGTTATCGAGAAGATAAGGCCTTTAATACTAATTAACCGTAATATCCCGGCTTTATCAATCCTTTTTGAAATCCGCGCTTTTAGCTTTATCACAATCGGCCATTGGGGGAATGCTTAAGTTGTTATATTGGTTCCTTTCGGAATCCCTGATTGCCGATAGTGATATCACTAATTTGCATCGGGAGTTTTAACTGAGGGTTTTGAAAAGCATGCATGGTACATCTCTGATCGCTGATAGCGATATCACATCGCATCGGAGCGAAACGGGGCTTTTGTTATGATAGCTTCTCATTGCCGATATCTGATAGCCTTTTGTGCATTGTCGCATCGGAGAGAATCAATAGGTCTTTTAAGTCATGCCTCCCTTGTGATTGCGATATGCGATCTTGCGATCGCTTTATCACAATGATAAAAGATTACTCATTTATATGTTATAAGACAGATTAATTGGTTTATCAAAAAGGTTTTATAATGTTTTTATTTTTTTCGGACCTTTTTTGAATAATAATAAGTTGATACCAATTTAAATAAAAAGGGACCCATTTCATATTATAGTTTTGAGAATAAAATTTGTATGAAATGGGGGGGGGGGGTTGTTGTATAGCACAACAAGACAATATAGCATTTGGAAGTGGAGAAGAAGGTACTGCATCTAATTCCTTGAGCAGCAATTTTTGTTGATGTTTGATTTTATTAAGTTCAAACATAGTGATATTTGCCTTTGTTTTCTCCGTGTCTTAAATAATGTTGTAATCCATAAAGTCTGTAACTACTAATGTTTTAGATGTTGAAGGTGGATTGGAAGTTGATGTCTGATTTTGAGTAGGTGTCGCTATAGACCTCTTTGTGGGAACTTTTTCTTTAGTAGTGGTACCCATGTTATTTTTCTTCTAAGTTACTTGAACATGTTCTGGAGTGCCTTTACTCTCGGTACTTACTGGGAAAGCTTCCTATTCATTTTCTATATCAGAATTGGGCAAAATAAAGTCCCACATCCGATGACATTCTACAATTACCTATTCTTCAGTTTATTCAGATGATAAGACTGTATCTTCTTCTTCATCGTCCTCAGGGTCTGAATCTGCATTGGATATAGCATTAGGGGGTTTTGATTCTGGTTTCTTAAAGTTCCTAAATGTCTTTTTAGTTGAAGTCTCAGCTACTTGCTTCTTGATTTCTATCATTTCATTTGACATAGTCTTTAGAACTTTTTGGATACCTTCCATATCGTATGGATATTTAGCCATTTTCTTTTTGGAATCATCTTTAAAGGAGAATTTTTTAGATTTTCTATCTTCAAGAGTAGCTTTCTTTTCTAAGGTCATGACACATTTTTCCACATTAATTGCCTCTTTCATATTTTCAGCTAGAGTAGTTTTTGCAGCTCTATCTACAAAGATAGCTATGTTTGAAGGTAAAGCTATTATATACCATTCACTTCTAACTTGTTCACTAGGTTTAGAGGTAATCAGAATCTTATTTAAGAGTTTATTAAATCGTGAATTGAATTCTTTTATTGGCTCTTTAGATTCTGTTCTAAGATTTGAAATATCATTGATTAACGTTGCTACAAATCTGTCATCACCGTATTTAGTTAAGAATTGTTCTTGAAAAATATTCCAACTAGTAATGGATCCCGATGGTAAGGAAAAGTACCAAGACCCAGCTGATCCTTGTAGGGTATAAGGGAAAAGTCTAATAACCACATCTTCCTCAGTAAATCCTTTTAATTTGACTGAAAAAATAAAGTTTTTTATGTGTTCATCTGCATGTATGCCTGCATCTGGATTGAATTTTGGCAACCATTTTTCAGGATGAGCTGGAAATGGGTTCAAAGGTGCAGGCATTGTGACTGCACCAGGATTATTCCATGGATTCTGTGCCATTGTTGAGCTACTAATAGATGATAGTGCCAATGAAGTTCCAAATGGTTGGGAAGGAGTAGATATTGAAGTTTGAGAAGGTTGAGAAACAGATGTTGAAGTTCCAGTTCCCTGTTGAACAACAATCTGGAGTGGAGGAGTGGATGGTTGACTTTGCATTGGAGAAGATTAAATGGATGATGATGATGAGAAGGTTTCACTATCATATCCTTCAGTTGTCTTCCTTTCCCGTTTCCTTTTAGGCAAAGGTAACTCGGTAGGTTCAATACAAGGATTTTCACTCTAAAGTCTAGTGAGGGGGTGAGAAGGAATGAATTACGAAGTCACACTACCTTGATATAAATCAGATTTATATGGTGATATTGAGAATCCTTGAATTTTGTGGATTAGAGACTATACTTCAGGAGATTCTAGAGTTAATTTATCTGAGATATTTTGGGGTTGAGCAGTGGTTGTTGTCTCCTCTACTTCTCGCTTGAAGACTGGAGTTCCAATGTGCGAGGGAGAAGTCGGAGATGAGGTGGAGGGAGATTTACTCTTAGAATGGATTATAGATTTGGGTTTGGGTGCCATTCACAATTCATGCCCTCCTTCTAGCGCCAAAAATGTTGAGGCCTCGAAAATCGCTACATCAACATAGGGGAAAACCACCTGGTCCAGACCTTAAAGGCAGCTCCTTTTCCATTTGGTGTGGTGGCTTTGACTGGATATAATGGGACTAGTTTCCCAATGATTTATAAATAGGGTGGATAATTGATTGTTTTTTTAATATCTAATGGGAATGATAGATGATTTATTCTAATATGCAACAATATAAATAACTAATCTATCCCGGGAAGTCTTTCTCTTAGTGCAATTCTTGATGATTCTTATTGATAAGTAGGCTTATAGATGACTCTAGTCATAAACAAAAATATTCATTCATATGATAATTACTTTGTTCAAGTAGTTGAACTAAGTAATAATTAAAACATTATTACACTAATCTTTATACATCATTGACACACATATGTATGAAAAATAACAACTCTTAAACATTAAATAGTGATAAGTCAAAGAATTGCTATGAAAGCATATACATATATCAATAATAGAAAAACAAATAAATGTTGATTCACATAAAAGAATGAAGCAAAAACATAGATAGTAATACCATATGTATTTGAGTCTCCTCCGACATAAATCGCATTCATATCCTGCCTTTCAACTTGGAAATACTTTTATAAGAAGCAATAGTGCATATCACACAAAAGTATTCTTCATTAAAACTCAGAATTCAGGTCCAATTTTTATTAAAAAATATATATATCGAAAGCACAGTACTGCAACTTCTGATCAATTCTTAATACAAAATTTGAGGACCCTTTCTAAAAACATGAAAGGGTCTATAAATACTATCTAAACTAACAAATTATGAAATAAAAATGCAATGTGTTGGTATAAACAAATCACAAATATATGAAAATATCCCTGAAATAGGCATGCTTGCAGTCGGTCAGAATAGTTCACTGTTTCAGCTGACTATCTTGTGGCTTGAGCTGGCAAATGGCAAGCATCAGGCGTGAATGTAACTAGGTAGTATATGTGGCATCAGTAATTTCGAGAATCATGTGACCGATTGCATCAGTGAGGCATTTCATCATTGTCCTCTGACTATGTGGTTTAACAAGGAAGAACCAAAAGGTTTCCCATGTTAAAGTTTGAATTCCTGCGATTAATCTTTCCCTCTTCTCCAACTCCTGTTTCCATGTCTGTTCCAATGCTTTCATCGATGGAAGTTTCCCTGGAGAACATTCTGAAATTAAATTTGATAAATAAAGAGTATCATTAATCAATTCAACCATATTACTTGTCGCTGATCTACATCTTGATGTCGCCCTTTCTGATTTCATCAGTTGAGATTGCCACTCAAGGAATAGGATTTCTTTATGTGATTCTAGAATTTGCAGTAGATTTGCAGCTTTTCCTTCCTTGGTTTCTTGCCAAGAGAGAAACTCTATTAATCTTTCATCTGCTTGCTCCAATTTCTATCTCACATCAACTGACTTATCAATCATGGATGAGGAAATTTCACATAAGGGTAGAATGAGAGAGATATTATGACATATTAAGCTCAACTTATTAGATAGTGCTTTGGTAATTTGGAGAGCCTCTGATTTGAATTCTCCCACTTGGGGATATCCTTTGAACCTTTCTATTTGCAGTGACAGCTAAGCGATCTATTCTTCCTTTGATTTGCTCAACTGTTCATTTATTTCTTGTAGCTTGTTCAATGCTTGAGATAGTTCCTGTTGCTTCTGAATTGCATGTTGGTCAATCCTTTGTTTTTCTTTAAGAAATTGGTCATTTAATTGATCATTGGACTGCCTCTGGGGTGCTAACTGTTGTCCCAACTTCTCTATCCTCTGCTGCTTCTCTTGTACTTGTGTCTCTAGAAAAATAATTGCTTGATCCTTTTCTTTAAGAAAATTGCTTACCTCTGATGCTTTGTCCATAGTAGATGTTGTGTATGCTCCAGCATACTGAGAGATTTTAGTGAGATCTTCAGAAGGGTTGACTTCTTCTCTCCATACCACATTTGTTATCTCCATTTGTGAAGGCAAAAGAGAAGATTGATCAAGTTTTCTCTTTTTCCTTTGTCTCTTGATTATAGCCCTATGCTTAGGGCTGTAGAAGACATCCAAGGGTGGTATTTCTTCTACATGTAGAACAATTTCATCGGATGGATTCTCTGGGATTATCTCTACATCCTTTTGAGTCATGGGTGAGCCACTAGTTCCTTCAGTTGGAACTGTATTAGTTGTTGTCTTCTGACCAGTTGTCACCTAAGGTGTGTTGAATCCTTGTAGGCTCTTAGTATTACTGATGATTGAGTCAAATTGTTACCATTCTTTGAGCAGTTTGGGATCAAAATAAATGTTTGAATTAATGAGTTTACTACCTTTTCCTTGTCCCTACTCCTGATTTGGCAATTTTTCTTTTTCAGGAATCTTTTCCACTACAGGGGTCTTGTTAACTGCATTCTGTTCAGTTTGACTTGGTAGCTGAACTATAGGGGTTGTAGCTAATAGGTCTAACAGCAGATTTTGCAACCTCTGGTCTCTGAGCCTATTGAACATTTCTAACCCTTCATCTTGATACTTGATTCTAGCCAACCCTTTAACTTTAAAAAATGTATCGGCCGAAGAAAATAAATCATCAAATTCATCCGCTTCATGATCGAATTTGACCAGTTTAGCTTGAGCGATGACATTATGGGCAACCTTATTTGGGTCATATTACCTGTTAGGAATGGTGGCAAGATTCAACATCTGAATCTTCTCTGCCTCTTTTTCTACATGCTTGTAATCATGTAAGGTGAAGACGCCACATCGTAAGGGAAATATAGGCCACATCTATTTTTTTGAATCCCTAAGGGTTTTGGATGTCCCTTCGACTGTTATCTAATAAGCCAATTCTCGTGCTAACAATTTGTTGGAAACATATAAGGGAAGAACATGGGGTTTAGTGAGACTACCAAAAAGCCTCACATAGGTGAATTTCTCCTCACCAAACCAACTACCTACTGTCGTCAGGTCAATTTCTGCTTCCTGGGATATCCTGGGAGTAGGTTTATTGAAAATAGAATAATATACAGGTAAAATAAAACCATTGCAAATTCTATACAGGTGATTTTTGTAGTGTGCCTTCCATAACTGCTTATGGTAAATATGGATCAGATTCGGATCTTGGGGAGTCCACCTGTTAGTCCCCTATACTACTAGTGTAACTCCTTATTGTTATTAGTACAACCCACTTATTATATTGATGTACCCATGTAGTGCCCATATTGTTACTATTGTGCCCCATAGAAGCCCACTATTGTTATTATTGTGCCCTTACATTATTATTGTTATGTCGGCTTGGTTATAATGTGACCCCTTAGACTCCTATATATAGAAAGGAGGTCTTTTCATTTGTATCATCCAAGAATTGTTCATTTATGTAATGTAAAGGAGGTTGCCGCCTCGAAGAGGCTGAATTCTAAGGCGTTGATCTATCTTTTCTATCTTTTCTTGAGCTGGTTTCATAACATTTGGTATCAGAGCTTTGGATTCTAGGGTTTTGCTGCTCCAAACAGGTCATTATGGCATTTGCGCTATAACTTTTTTTCTGCGACATTTCAGAAGTTGCAAAAACAAACTATTTGAGAAGAAATCACGTTGAACCTCGAGTCCAAATTTCAGAGCTTTTCGCGCTATATTTGCAGAGATATGATCTGAGGAAGTTGGTATTTTTGCAGACTCCTGAATTACATTCCAAACAGGTGACCTAGGGAAAATCATCATAACTTTCTCTCTGGGGATTGGAGTGAAATTTCGTAAGAAGGTACAAAAAGAGGATGGACTATAGTTTCTTGTATCCATTTTTTATATCCAAAGGTTGAAAGAGTGACTCGTGGCATGTCATACAAGTTCGCTCTACTAAACTAGTCTATAATCAAGTCACTGTGGGAGATTTTTCATAACCCTTCCTTGGAGAATCCAATTTGTGTCAGACTTGTGGCATTGGAAAGAAGACACAAAGGGATACTACAGTTTCCAATTTCAAAACTTAAGGATCTAAAAGTACAAAGTTACAGTCTTTTCAAGATCGAGCTCCTAAAATAAAGAAAAAGCAAGATGAGGAAGTTTGATGGCAAGGATCCGGTAAGTTGGATACTTCAGATGGAGCAATATTTTGATCTACATGGTGTACCACTATTACAAAAGGTATTTATTGCATATTCATATTTAGAACTAGATCAATTTTTATGGTATGAAAGTCTTTGTTCTCGTAAACAACTTGTTACATGGTCAATTTTCACGGAGGAAATGATATCAAATTATGAGGATACAAAGAGAAACACCTTCTTTAGAGAAACACCAAAATAATTGGAAAGAGTAAAAGGGCTTTGTGACATAATGGAAAGAAAAATTATGGAAACCAGAAAGCATACCCCTCACAACTATAAAGATGGAAGTGTTGTTTCTCCTAACCTTCCACAACCTACAAGGGTTACACCACAACAATTGGAAGAAAAAAGAGAAAAAGGGCTTGTTACAATTGTGATAGAAAATGCACTAAAGGTCATAAGTGTGCCGAGAAGAAATTATTTTACATATAATATGAAGAGGAGGAAGAAAAGGATCAAGAAACATCAAAAGAAGAAGATATACGCCAGGACCCCACCCGAGAGAAAGAAGAAATTAATCAGACAATATCTTGTAAAGCATTGGCAAGAATTACCACTCCTCAAACTCTCAATATAGAAGAACATATCAAGAAGAAAAAGGTGCAAGAAGTGAAATATCACATCAAGAAAGAAGAAATTAATCCAACCATATCTTGTAATTCATTGGTCGAAATTACCACTCCTCAAACTATCAAGATAGAAGGACATATCAAGAAGAAAAATGTTCAAGAAGTGAAAGATCACATCGAGCATCAAGAAATGAATCCGACCATATCTTGTAAAGGATTGGAAGAAATTACCACTCCTCAAACTCTAGTGATAGAAGGACATATCAAGAAGAAAAATGTTCAAGCAGTGAAACATCACATCGAGCATCAACAACAAGTTCTCCAACTTTTAAAGGATAACGCCACTTCGGTGCAAAATCAAACAAAACAACAGGTAGATCAACATTGTAGTGAAAAATGTTTTGATGTAGGTGATTGGGTATTTTTACTGCTACATCTCAAGCAAGCTATTTATGAGAAGGAAATGTTGGCAATACTACATGCACTTGAAAAATGGCGACCTTACCGAATGGGAAGACTCTTCAAGGATGAGGATGTGAAAGCATTGTTTTGTGCTATTTCTATTATCAAACCAGATTGGATAAGCGAAGCAAGGGATGAATGGAAGAAGGATGAAGAAGTATGGCCACTTATTCAAAAGTTGCAAAAGATCCCAATTCAAACAATATTGCCAGAAATTGAAGAGGAAGGAAAAATCATATTGGTACCTGGAGCAGTCACAAAAACAAGAACCCGATAGCTACGAAATCGATCAATTTCAGAGTATCTCATCAAGGGCAAATGCACTAAAGGTCATCAGTGTGCTAAGAAGAAATTATTTTACATAGAATATGAAGAGGAGGAAGAAAAGGATCAAGAAACATCAAAAGAAGAAGATATACACCAAGACCCCACCCGAGAGAAAGAAGAAATGAATCAGACAATATCTTGTAAAGCATTGGCAAGAATTACCACTCCTCAAACTCTCAAGATAGAAGGACATATCAAGAAGAAAAAGGTGAAAGAAGTGAAAGATCACATCAAGAAAGAAGAAATGAATCCAACCATATCTTGTAGTTCATTGGTAGAAATTACCACTCCTCAAACTATCAAGATAGAAGGACATATCAAGAAGAAAAAAGTTCAAGAAGTGAAAGATCACATCGAGCATCAAGAAATGAATCCGACCATATCTTGTAAAGGATTGGAAGAAATTACCACTCCTCAAACTCTAGTGATAGAAGGACATATCAAGAAGAAAAAGGTTCAAGCAATGAAACATCACATCGAGCATCAACAACAAGTTCTCCAACTTTTAAAGGATAACGCCACTTCGTTGCAAAATCAAACGAAACAACAGGTAGATCAACATTGTAGTGAAAAATGTTTTGATGTATGTCATTGGGTATTTTTACTGCTACATCTCAAGCAAGCTATTTATGAGAATGAAATGTTGGCAATACTACATGCACTTGAAAAATGGCGACCTTACCGAATGGGAAGACTCTTCAAGGATGAGGATGTGAAAGCATTGTTTTGTGCTATTTCTATTATCCAACCAGATTGGATAAACGAAGCAAGGGATGAATGGAAGAAGGACGAAGAAGTATGGCCACTTATTCAAAAGTTGCAAAAGATCCCAATTCAAACAATATTGCCAGAAATTGAAGAGGAAGGAAAAATCATATTGGTACCTGGAGCAGTCACAGAAACAAGAACCTGACAGCTACGAAATCGATCAATTTCAGAGTATCTCATCAAGGGAAAATGAACTAAAGGTCATAAGTGTGATGAGAAGAAATTATTTTACATAGACTATGAAGAGGAGGAAGAAAAGGATCAAGAAACATCAAAAGAAGAAGATATACGCCAGGACCCCACCAGAGAGAAAGAAGAATGAATCAGACAATATCTTGTAAAGCATTGGCAAGAATTACCACTCCTCAAACTCTCAGTATAGAAGGACATATCAGGAAGAAAAAGGTGCAAGAAGTGAAATATCACATCAAGAAAGAAGAAATTAATCCAACCATATCTTGTAATTCATTGGTCGAAATTACCACTCCTCAAACTATCAAGATAGAAGGACATATCAAGAAGAAAAAAGTTCAAGAAGTGAAAGATCACATCGAGCATCAAGAAATGAATCTGACCATATCTTGTAAAGGATTGGAAGAAATTACCACTCCTCAAACTCTAGTGATAGAAGGACATATCAAGAATAAAAAGGTTCAAGTAGTGAAACATCACATCGAGCATCAACAACAAGTTGTCCAACTTTTAAAGGATAATGCCACTTCAATGTAAAATCAAACGAAACAATAGGTAGATCAAAATTGTAGTGAAAAATGTTTTGATGTAGGTGATTGGGTATTTTTACTACTACATCTCAAGCAAGCTATTTATGAGAAGGAAATGTTGGCAATACTACATGCACTTGAAAAATGGCGGCCTTACCGAATAGGAAGACTCTTCAAGGATGAGGATGTGAAAGCATTGTTTTGTGCTATTTCTATTATCCAACCAGATTGGATAAATGAAGCAAGGGATGAATGGAAGAAGGACGAAGAAGTATGGCCACTTATTCAAGAGTTGCAAAAGATCCCAATTCAAGCAATATTGCCAGAAATTGAAGAGGAAGGAAAAATCATATTGGTACCTAGAGCAGTCACAGAAACAAGAACCCGATAGCTACGAAATCGATCAATTTCAGAGTATCTCATCAAGTGGAAGAACTTACCCGTTGAAGATTCCACATGGGAGGACAAGAATTTTATACAGAAGCATCAAGAACTACTCAAGCGTTGAGGACAACGCTTCTTGAAGGAGAGGGGCATGTTAGGCCCCTATACTACTAGTGTAACCCCTTATTTTTATTAGTACAACCCACTTATTATATTGATGTACCCATGTAGTGCCCATATTGTTACTATTGTGCCCCATAGAAGCCCACTATTGTTATTATTGTGCCCTTACATTATTATTGCTATGTCGGTTGGGTTATATTGTGACCCCTTAGACTCCTATATATAGAAAGGAGGTCTTTTCATTTGTATCATCCAAGAATTGTTCATTTATGTAATGTAAAGGAGGTTTCCCCCTTGAAGAGGCTGAATTCTAAGGTGTTGATCTATCTTTTCTATCTTTTCTTGAGCTGGTTTCATAACACCAACTCAATCCGAGTACCGGGTATTCAGAATTAAAAAAATAGTATCCACAATATATGCACTGTAATAGAAAGGGGGAATGATCCGGGAAGTTGTAGCTGCATTCCTTTTGTATTCTAATATCTCAGTGGCTAATCTATCAGACAAAATATTTTCCCAATCCATAACATAACCATTGATTGCATCTTCCATTAAGGGGACCATCTCTATAGTAAATTTGGCAGAATCATGTTGTCCCCACAGTCTACACATCATAGCTCCAGCATAGCAATAAGGGGAAGCTAATGAGTCAACAGAGTACTTACCCGATGACTCGTGCTTGTGTTTCTCTGGGAAATGCCTCCATTGCTTGATTGGGTCTGACTCCAAGTCATTTTCCTTTGCAAATGCTTCTAGGAATGCCTTGTTGTATCGCTTCTTGGGTGGCAGCAGATGATACATTTGCTTGAGATCTTCAGGCTTGAATGAGCCAAATATCCTCCCATCAGTTGTGCAAAATGTTCTATCCGTAGTTGGGATTTTTTGAACCACCCATCTTACTACATCAGTGTATGGCAGAATCTTGGCCCGTGCTGCTATCTTGTGAAGATAAGAACAAGCCAATTCTTTTAGAGTTCCCTCTGACTTGTTGGTTGAATTGGCAGTGGCTTCCTCTTCTAGTTCTTCGGGCTCCTCTGCTTCTATCAGATTATAAATGCTTTCCCAGCTAGTATTTCCCAGGCCAAGACATGTCGTATCTGAGATTAATCCTTTCTTGCTCGATGCTGGATATTTGGTTGCAGGAGTTGTTGTGGACTTCTTTGATTTCTTCCCCATTTTCTCTGGATTAATTGGTTCGGAGAGACTCTGCACAAATAGTTGCAAACCGTAATACAGAGATAGTGCTGCTGCAAGCCAATATGAAAATGAATAGAACTATGTTGATTAGCATATGATAAATGAAATAAGTTTAAGGATTACCATGGATAAAATCTTTAAAGGATCTACCCTTAACTGTAAAATTTAATAGGCATTCGAACCGCTAATCATGGTAAATTAATATCGTAAATACCCATCTCATCAATCATATGCCGAATGATTATTTCAAGCGTGCTTTAGATTTCATTGATCGGTGATCAACGATAAATCGCAAATCGCAATCGGGAGTGTCAAAGGGAAGGGCTTTAGCACTTGCGATGAATATCTCCGATTGCCGAAAGGTAATACTATAATATAATGGAGCGGGGTATTTATGCATACAAACCGTTTTTCAACGTATATTTACCTTTTGAGATGCGCACCTAATTAATTGATCGCAGTCAGGATTTGACTCATGCTTTATCCCTTTGTCATATGACTCCGCCGATTGCCAATTACGATTTACTTTATCACATTGGGAGTTTTGATTAGGCCTTTACGTATGTCCTTTCATCAATGAATATCTCCAATTACCGATTGCGATATTGGATCGGAATATATGATGATCCCTTGCTTCATGTACTTTTGGCATTTGATTTCGCCGATTGCCAATTTCCTTTTCGGATCGGAGGATTGGGTGAGGCTTTGTTTTGTATATGTCCCTTTGTCATTGCGATATGTGATCTCCGATCGCGTTATTTCAATGTAGAATGGTTTTATAATATTTTAAAGGAACACTTTGTTCTTTATCAAAAGGCTTTATAAAATGATTTGTTTACATTAGGCCTTTTAAATAAATATTTTTCTTATTATTAGGTTAATACTAGTTTTATTCATTAACTCACTAATCTAACTAAGTTTATTTAAAAAGGGACCTATTTCATAATAAAAATTTTGTGTAAAGATTCCAGAAATGGGGGGTTGTTGTATAGCACAACAGGTGGTCATCTTTTAGGGCTTGCTATAGCCCAGCATATCTTGCGTGCCGGCTATTTTTGGCCTTCGCTCTTCAAAGATTGTGTTGAAGCGTTCAAACGTTGTCACCCCTGTCAAATTTATACTCGGAAGATGCACGCACATCCAGCTCCTCTTTTTCCTGTTGTCACTGTCGGTCCTTTTACTAAGTGGGGTATTGATTTTACAACTTGTAATCCACCTTCAGCAGCGAATCATAAGTACATTACCGTGGCCGTAGACTACTTCACAAAGTGGGCTGAGGCCAAAAAAATGGTGAAACAATGGTGTTGTTCTTTTTTAATCAGATTATCTCAAGGTTCGGTATCCCGAGAGAGATTGTCATTGACCATGGCAGTCATTTCCAGAACCACTAATTTCTTAATTGGCTCTTAAATTGGGTTTCCGGCAAGAGCACTCATCTCCATATTATCCTCAGGCCAATGGATAGGTCGAGGCAGTGAACAAAACCCTTAAGACGATCCTACAAAGGACGATTGACAAAAATCGATCCAATTGGAATCTTATGTTGTATTCGGCTCTTTGGGCATACCGAACCTCCATAAAGACTACTATAGGTTTTACACCTTTTCAGTTAGTTTATGGGATGGAATCTATCTTTCCTATTGAATGTGAAATTCCATCTATTAATTTAGCTATTGAGATCCTTCAAGAGACCTCTAGTCTTGAAGAAAGCCTCCTTCATTTGGAACATCTCAACGATAGCGTCGAGATGCCGCCACAATCAATGAGGCTCATAAGCAAAGGGTTAAAACTGAGTACGATAAAGATGTATGTCCTTGAGTCTTTTTTGAAGGTGAACTTGTCTTGGTCTATGACCAAGATAAGGACGCCTTGGGGGCAGGCAAGTTCAAGCCTATGTGGTACGGTCCCTTTATAATTAAATGAGTTTTAGAAAAAGGGGCGTATGAGTTAATCAATTTTGAAGGAAACAAGTTGGCAGAGCCCCGAAATAGGCTCTACCTCAAGAAGTACTTTGCTTAAGTAGCAGCCAAGCAATGGCTTCTTTGTACATTTTGTATGTTTTTACATATTTTATCGGGATTTTTTTGATATCGACACTTTTGGTCTGCTGTGGCAGGTGTTGATGGATGACTTGGTCTATTTTGGATTCTTTGATGGTGCTAGTCGGCACACTCGAAACCTCGCTTCTGCAGCTTGGGTAATCTATTATCCAACTGGTCAGTTGATGGTGCCAAGGGGAGTATGCATTGGTCCCGCTTCAAATAATATGGTTGAGTATACTTCCATCACTAATTTACTATCTGAAGCAATTTCTTATGAAATCGATTCGTTGATAGTCTATCTTGATTCACAATTGATAGTGTCACAATTGAATAACATTTATCAGGTAAGGGATCCATGTTTATATTGCTAGTATTTAAGAGTGAGGTTGTTGCAAAGATCATTTACTTACATTAATTATTTTCACATAATTGTTTAGCTGATCCTATCACTAATCAAGCATTAGACTAGCACACCATTCATTCATCACAATAAAATCAAGCATCAAAAAGTAAAACTGTATATATTTATGATAAAATATCTCAAGTGTACATAAGTGTGTCCAAAATAATATAAAAAATTGAGACTGAAATGCCCATAATCATGTCCAGTACATCTAATGCCACAGCTCAGGATGAGCGGCTAAGTATGCGACTACTGCTTTGGCCACACGCCTAAAAGTGCGAACCCATTCTCGTTGCATGCAAACCACATGATGTTGCATATCTATAGGGAGATCCTCTACAGCCTCCATTGGTACTCGGTGAGTTAGTCTCACCAAGTGCCGCTAAACTATGTGTAGAAGTCATTTTGTCTCTGCAGCTACCTCTTCGGCACCTCGGCCGCGATGTCCATGCCATGGGAACCCATCTGGTCGCACTGGCCCAATATCTGGAACATGATCATCATATTAGTCATTTGAATCCTATCAAAAATATTTTTCAAAATTCATTTTTATATTTGAAAAATCATAAAAATCAAAATATCAAAAACCATTTACCTATATCACCCCATGCTACAGTAGGTGGTAAAGCTAGATCTGGATATCCTAAGAAGTCTAGCCCAGCATAAGGGTAGTCGTCTATGGCAATGATCTGCTACTCCCACTAGGAGAAGAAGTCATCGTCGAAAGCAGTCCGTGGAACGTCCCCACCTCCTAGTCATTTCATCAAGTCATCCCACCCACCCATTCGTGGATCTCATGGGGTGCTGATCGAAACTAATACTATAGGACGGAGTGTTGGGACCCTCTCAAAGAAGAAAGAGCACAAAATGGTTCCATACCCAAAGTTTTTGGTTTTCCCTTTCTTGATAGAAGTTAACTAGCTCTTCAGGTTGGTGAGAAGAGGAGTACACCAATCAAATATGATGGTGAGACAATCTACTGCCAAGCTCATGGCTAGCTGTGAAGCCTGGTGCAAGGAAGTTGATCCATTAACTCTAGCTACAATGAACAAGATGATCCTCAGTGATAAACTCTCCACATGCTTGATTGGAATTTGGCTTCCAACCTTTTCTGGATGACCCGGGCAATATATATGCACATAATCCTCGATAGAGAGACTACCTCATGATCTGCCCGTAGAATGTACTACCTCTCCCCTCTAGGAAAGGCCTGTGATGAAATAAATATCTTCAACCTCTATCTTGAGTGGCATTTGATCAATAATAAACAAATCATCCTCGATGCTCCAGTAGTGAGGGAGAATGGAGTATTTTAAAGAACTTTAGCAAACTGCATCCTCTTAAGTCATCTAGGGCATTAGGATCATTCATAACCTCATCATCCACTAAGGCATGCTCGCTTTCTCTCCAAGTGACTGGAATCCTAAAGAAAAACAAATTTGGACCGTTAGATTTTTGTTTTGAAGTTTTCGCGACGTATACACGGGTCTGTTTCATACACAGTCACATCTAGGGCTTGCGTATACACAGGTTGCACATAACCAACATGTGTATATCTTGTGACAAATTTTTTGGCAATAACTCGACGGTGAAACTTGAATTAAAAATTCTAAAACTAGTCACAATTGAATGCAAGATAAGTTTAAGGGTTACCTGGTGATTTTGGGAAGATTTGAATGGTCAAATTTGGCAAATGGAAATGCTTTCTCCTTTTTCTTCACTCCTTTGCTCTCAAATAAAACGGTGATAATGTTGAGTCAAAAAACTATTTTATAAGCTTTGAAAAAGGTAAATTTTTTCAAAACATGATTTTGTTTTGTCTCATGTAACTTTTAACTTGGGAGCGTGGAATGTCTAGAATGGTTTGATTTTCAAGACATTTTGGATGCTTTTTCAACCGTTTCGAGACGGTTCCATGACTGCTGACCTCTCATGGCAGGTATCATTTTCTCACTGGAATATAGGTTAGGGAAGCCATTTTTTCCGTTGCATTATGCATACTAGCCTCCATTTGTCGATACACTTGCCATGGGGTCGATCCCATCATGTTAAGGTTCGTAAACCATCTTCACTTGTCGATTTTCAAATCATGACACGATGGTAGAGCCATCCTTTTCATGGGCATCGTAGTTAGCACCTCACTGACATTTGTTGCCTATGCTGCTTCAATCTGAGTAGGCTCAGGAGTCCTTTGTAGTCCCTCCATGACTTATGCGATGAAGACTCATTCCTCGTTGCTTCTTCGCTTCGTTCTGGCCTTATACCCTAGAGGCTCCTTTGTGTTGAGTTGTACTAGTGCATTGCATTTTGACCATTTGCACCTTTTGGCCTTGAGCCGGCTTCACTTGGACTCATGTTTAAGCCAACTTTTGACCATGTTGACTGCAAAATCAAACTTACATTCCCTTGACTTCTACAGCTTGACACACCTTAACTTGTGGAAGGAACACGCCTTTGAGTTTCTTTGACCAGTTTTCACCTCCTTGCATTGAGCACAGGATTGTTCCAATCCCAGGAACTAGATCATCTGTTTCACCGACACTCGTTCTTTCCATTGTACTATAGCATTCTTTTATTTTTTTTCCAGCTTAAAGAAAAAGACAAAAAAATTATATATTCCAAAAAAGAGTGGGAACGGGACAATGTTTCCACTTATTTTTGGCAGCTAGAGTTAGTCATGTCGCCCTTGAACAAGGCACTCAAAACAAAGTCTCCTCTGTTTCGGTGGGATTTAGTTTGACTTAGGTACACCTTAACCTTGTTATTGAGTCATTTCTCCCCTGATTCGTTATCTCTTCCAATCATATTGAGGGTTTGTTCATGCCTCCTACATGACGAACTTATACAGAGTCATCATATGCTTCCACATAGTCACATTGAGTCGTGCTTTTGTTCAAGGAAAGTTAGCCTGAGTCGACCTCTCTGCGGTGTCTCTTGACTCATTTTTCAGCCGGCCATCCTTGGTTGTTAGTGTCTTGTCTATCATCATCTCACCTATATTGGTCCTTTACTCATGCTGGTTTGAGAAGGTCTCCATTGACTTCTTGTTGGCAGGTCTTGTCCTTATCGACGATGACATCTTACTCTAAGGACAGGCCTAGAGACACACCCTGGCCCTATTTTCATTATTGATAGGTCACCTTGTGCTCAGCATCGATCAATATCATGGGTCTTTGACTGAGTGGTTTCCCTTGTGTTCGACATCAGCTTACACTATCACACATTGGGATTGGTGCAGTACCTTGTTTTCCATTTGACCCTATTTGTGGATACCTCGCCTCTGTGTCAACTTTCATTGTTACACAGCAATTTGTCACTGTCATCCTGTCAGTATCCCTACTGTGTCATGAAATCAAATTCATCATGCTCATGCTCTCTAAACTGGCCAAATAACCCACTTTACCAAAGTTTTTGCTATCAGCGCGACTTTTGTCCAAATAACCGCGCTGATGGGCGCTCCATAACAGACCAAATGCGCTGCCAGCGCGGAAGTACACCTGTTTTCCGCACTGATCGAATTTCATGAGCCAGCGCGTCTTGCCTTTGTATTGAGTCGCGCTGACATGGCCTTCTCAGTTATTGAGGTGCGACGTCAGCGCGCCAGTCCTGTTATAATCCGCGCTGATCCTGTTTGGGCAAATTTGTTCTAACAGCCAACTTTCCAGATGACTCCAGACCTGGTTGTTGGCTTTGTGAGTATCGCCCTCCCTTCTATGGCATGTCTGTTCGTCATATGGGCCACCTTTCTTGGGGATAAGCTTATCCTTCCACCCTTCATGGAGACTCCTTCTCTTATATAAACCTCTACCATTGCCATGAGCAGCTAGTTTTTGGGAATAGTTTTTGACATCAAGGAATTCATAGTGTTTTTGTGTGCTGCTGCTAGTAGGTAGTTGGTGTGATAAAGTGTGGATTGCTAGAGAGCTAGAGAAAGGTTGTGAAGTCTTAGAGTTTTGTGTGAGAGAGAGTTGCTTGACTTGGGAGACCTACCTCTTGGGTGAATGCTTACGAGATTTGCTAGCTGGACCCTCTTGAGAAGGACTCAGCGTCAGAACAATGGTTGTATCTTTCTCTGATTATTGATTAATAATAGATGACTACTATTATTGTTCCATTCTCATTTGTCTATGCAATGGTTAATGTGAATTACATCCTTTTTGACTGATGTATGGTTGCTTTTATTAGATTTCACGCTTGTGTTTGTTTCCTCTTCGTGTGTGCAGGTGTCTATTCGCGGAGATCGCAGAAGATTGTGACCGGCCAGGGCGAAGGAGCGAAGGTGGCATCTCTTCATCAAACAACAACGCTGGAATCCAAGTAGGTGCTCTTTGCCTATCTTTTAATTGCAATTAGGAACTTGCGTAGTAGCATTGACCGATTGTTGCTAGACCCGCTTTGGGCTAGTAAGGATCGCCTCTATCCGTAGAGGGGATTTACCTCGCCAACAATTTGGCGACTCCGCTGGGGAGCTGGCCTTTGTCTCTTTGTGTTCATTTTTGCTTTGAGTTTGATTTTTACTCTCTTTTCAAAGATTGGGGATTAATTATCAGTCCTTTGCGTTTCCTGGGCTGATCTGGGAAATGCCCCTGTTTGATTGAAAGATTGGCTGTTTTGATTTGGGAGTTTTGATTTGCCTGTCACTATTTTTGAGCTCCATCGCGGATTTAATTTTAACAGTCGCGCTGATATCGCGCTCACCCTTTTGCAACATCCTGTTCATCGCGTAATTACGCCTAACAGTCGCGACGATCCTGGAAATCGGATCAGCGCGGAAAAGACGTGTATAGTCGCGACGTCAGCGCCACTTGCTAGCTTTTTACCCGCGCTGACCTTGGGTTGCTAGCTTAATTCCCGCGACGACTGTGTTTTTCTGAGATCAGCTCAGTTTTTTGGGCAAAAGTCGCACTGACAGCGCGGGTGGTTTGTGTAAAAACGCTGACATGGGTTTTTAGTGTAAAACTTGCGTTGATTCCTAAAAAGTTGTTTTTATAACTTTATCTCCTGAATTCATCAATATTTCTTATCCCCTGTTGTTTCTTGTCCCTCATTAGCTTGTTTTGATTACTTTTGGTTAGGGGCACTCTCTCTTTGATTTCATTCGAGTGAGTCTTGTGTTTTTTGACCATGTGACCTAGCCCTTTAGAAGTTTCATCGAGAAACCATTTGCTTGGGTTACTTGTCTATTCAAGGTTCATCCACAACCCTCTTATTGATTTGCTTGAGGCTTTTTCGCTGCTTGTTGCTGGTTGATTTTTAGTGTCGATTATTGAACCACTTTTTTATGTTGATTTGATTCCTTCACTACCAAGCATAGATTACGATTGTTTGGATCGATTAGTTCACACTTGCTTCCTTCTTGCTTGAATTCCTTTTTGCCTTGTTGGGCTTAGATCACATAGCTCGTACAAGCCTTTGTTTTTCCTTTGATTTGGAGAAACTGTTTTGGTGTCTTGGGAACTTTGTGTGCTTTCATTAAGTGATTTTATCCCTTTTTGCTTGGTGTTCCTGTTCCTTAAAATTCATTTTAGGTGCTTTGTGCCATTGAAAAAAAAAATCAAACTAGTATCTTTGTATTCAATATTTGAAAAGGAAAAGAACATTTCGTTTATTTGCATTCTCAAAAGAAAAGTTTTGTTTCCTTGCCTTTAGCTACATTAGGTTGTTTGATTGCTCGTGTTCGTTTTGTTTGATCAAAAAATTCTTTACCTTCTCATAGCTAGAATTCATCGAACAAAATGGTATTCTTTGGCATGTAGTTTGCATCTAGGTAATTGTGAGAGAACATACGATAGGGCCTGAAATCGAAACTTAATTTCAAGATCAATCATAAAATGAACTGAATTAACCTAAAAACACATTGGAACTAAACGCAAATATCTAGAGGTCTAGGTTAGAGACGTGTTCTGGCGTCTTTAAACATAGTCACTGTTGTTTCACATTATGGTTGGGTGATTCCTCCTTCTGTGACTCGATAGTGGTCTAACACGGACTGTGCTCCCACGTACCGTCGCGTATATAGGGAGACCCCACTAGGCTTTTATCCTTTATCCATAGGAAGCCGAGTCTGCTGCCTTGTGAACCGTAACGCACCGAACACAGCATTCGGGAAGATTGACTGCAGTACGGAAACTCCTTGGCTCTCATACGATTGCTAAGGTGTATAAGCAGTTTTACGGGTCGCCTGGTAAACCCTATACCTAGAGTCTCCAGAGCAGTCACTTTTGATCCTTTTCGGACTCCCTAAATGAAAAGGTGCCTGTGAGCGTCTTGTCACTTCGTGCTCATTAAACATTCGAAGGAGACTGGAGTCATCTTTTCGTCCTTTTCTCGACTCTCGAAACATGAAAAGGTCAAGTTTGGTTCCTGTGTCTTAAAAGTTTATTCGGCCACGATAACATCACCTGGTTAGATCTTGTGTGCGTTAGCTTGAGTAGGTTTCGTTTTCGTTTGCTATGGCAACTTTTCCGGGATTCACTAACCCAGGTTCCCCCTCTGATGGGAATCCAGGACAATTCCCTCCTCTTGGGAATGTTGGTGCTCCGTATATGGCGACGTTGTCCCTACCAGGGTTAACTGTCGGGTTGCCTGTGTGGTTGTTTTCAACCTCTTTGGTCCCTACCGTATCGGCTGTTAGTCCATCAGTCCCTCCACCTAAACAACATCATGTTGATCCTAAGGTGGATCTCTCCCCTTCGACGCCTACTTCTACGTCGTCCTCTTGCACTTCGCCTGGTGAAATTCTCGATGTGAGTAACCAGGTGGCTAAGAAGAAGAAGAAGAAGACCAATAAGAAGAAGTCCCCTAAGGGAGAGCTTACACGCGCTATCCCCCCCTCAAATCCAGCTACCCCATCCACTACATCTGAGATAGGGCCACCTTCTGCTCCTCCACGGAAGGTTAAGTTTCCTTGTCGATTATGCAAGGAAGACCATCTTCTTCGTGATTGTCCTGGCATTCCCAGGGTACTAGAAGTATGGTCTCACGATCCGGCCCGCCCCTCATCGTCCGCTGAAGCTCACGGCGATGCTACCTCCTCAGTTGGGAATGGAAAAGGGAAAGGGAAGATTCGAATCCCCTGCAGACTTTGTGAAGGCAATCATCCCCTTCACCTTTGTCCACTCATGGATAAAGCCTCCACTGTTTTGGAAAGTCTCCCAGCTCCCTCACCCCAACTCCCTGTTGGATATCAACGTCTTTCTGCAGCTGCAGATCATCTGCCTCCCGACAATGAGATTGGTTCACATTCTTCTCTTGTCCAGGCTCCTCTTCCCGAACCCGGCTGTGTCCAGTCTGTTCCAGACCCGTCATTGGTCGGAAAGGGTGTTGATTCGAGTTCACCTCCTCTCAAGCACTCTGTTTCGGAAGAGCAAAATTCTCATGTTCTTCTCGTCTCCTCAGATTCTCCTGAGCTTGATAAAGGTTCTCCTGAAACCTCTCCGGAGAATTTAGATTCGGTTCTTTTCGAGCAGGGGGGCAACCATATGGTTCCCCCACCAAGTAGTTCGGTCATCTCCTTTGATTGGAGTCGTTTGACTGCCCCTCCCTTCCATCCCATGTGCCTTTCTGGGTCACCGCCTATGCTTGCAATAAGGCGCTGCCCGGCACTGTGTTAGACGAAGGAGCATCAGTTAGTCTCATGCCCGTTACTACTTGGCGAGCTTTGGGTTCCCCATCGCTTGTACCTGTCGCACCGCATCTCACCGCGTTTGACGGAGGAACAAGTCAGCCATTAGGGATCCTCCCGAAGTTCCCTATTACTTTGGGAGGCAAGACTGTCTATATAGACATCTCGGTTACCCAAGGTTCTTTAGACTTCAGTCTTCTCCTTGGTCGTGATTATGTGTATGCCATGGGAGCCCTTGTTTCTTCACTTTTCCATGTGGTCTGCTTTCCACACGACGAAAGAATCGTGACGTTCGATCAATTATCGTTCGTTCGTCCACAAGCCCCTCCAGCGCACTCGTCCTTCCCTCCTGGCTTTCATCCACCTGTTGCATCTGTCTCACCCCATATCAACTACGTGGCCACCTCCCCCGTGCCTATATCCAGCAATGTCGCCGTCGTGCATAGTGTCCTGGGGGCATTGGGTCCTGACTTCCGAGATATTGACCTCCCACCGGGAGCGCCACTCTTGGAAGCCCCGACTTCCTGTTCATTATGATGAAGTTCGGGCGGAGCATAGTTCACTTTCCTATGTCAAGCTCCCTAAAAAATGAAATTAGGTCTGGTCGGAGCATAGTTCACTTTCCTATGTCAAGCTCCCTAAAAAATGAAATTAGGTCTGGTTGGAGCATAGTTCCTTTCTGGTGTCAAGCTCCTTAAAAAATGAAACTAGGCTTGGTCGGAGCATAGTTCCTTTCCTGTGTCAAGCTCCTTAAAAAATGAAACTGGATCAGTCCCGAGGATAGTTCTGATATTGTGTCGACCTCGTTAAGAAACGAAACAAGGAGTGGAGCATAGTTCCTGATCTTGTGTCAAGCTCATTAAAAAATGAAACAAGAGTTATGAGGATAGTTCTTTTACTGTGTCAACCTCGTTAAAAAATGAAACAACTCCCTTTCCAAATCGAGTCTTTTGACTAAGATCTCGTAAAATACAAGTCGAGTCTTTCATAGATCTCGAGAGTGAACCTTCATTCCATCAACTTTGTTGAATGCAATGAAGCTTGGGGGGCATGTACCTTGATTTGCGTCATTATGCTGGGGGCATGCGAGCTTATAACAAGCATAGTTTTTCGTTTCAAGCTTGTGTAAACATGAAACCGAATCCAAGCAGAGTTCTTCATGGTTCAAGCTTGTGTAAAAATGAACCCACACCCGATTCACATCTCGTGATTGCCATTTTTATCCGTTGAATTCTGCTAGATGAGCCTTGGTTGTTTCATTCCATTGCTACCATCTCTTTGGCCGATCATA
Organism: Pinus tabuliformis; assembly: GCA_031772625.1. Taxonomy (NCBI): domain Eukaryota; kingdom Viridiplantae; phylum Streptophyta; class Pinopsida; order Pinales; family Pinaceae; genus Pinus; species Pinus tabuliformis. Next base: position 804,561,115 of record CM062805.1, on the reverse strand, counting down.
CGCTCTCACTTGGTTGTTTATCCTTTCCTGAGGAACCGCAGCGATGAGTGGTTTTATTAGCCAGCCTCTTGACCATTACATGTTTTGAACAGTTCCACCATTGTCGGAACCAGTTGCTATCCTTTTATACCACTCGTTCCTCTAGGACGAGTCGCCTTTAAGCTCTTTTCTGACTCGTAAAATATGAAAAGATTGCCGAGTATTTTTCCCTTTTTGACTCGTTAAAGAGAATAAAAATGGAGGTCTGCTTTCAGCTCTTTTCCGACCATTTAAAAATGAAAAGATTGCCGAGTCCCCCTCTCGGCTCGTTAAAAGGAACGAGAGGCGGTCGCTTTAAAGCTCTTCTTTCGACCGTTTAAACTAAAAAGATTGCCGGGTGTTTGTCGTTTCGCACTCGTTATTGGCTCCAAAACGACGTACTTCTGACCACTTTTCTACTTTTTCGGGTCGAAGTCACTACTTACGAAAAGTACTCCTCGGTCGTAATGATTGGGCGGTTCTTTCGAGCATTGTTTTATACTTTTTCGGGCTCGAGAGACACAACTGTACGAAAAAGGACCCCCCTGGAGTCTCCTTTTCCGCTGTCTTTTCAGACTCTCTAAACAAGAAAAGACGCCGAGTTTTTCCTTTGTCAGGCTCGTTAAACACTTGATGACATCGGACATCGTCGAAATGACACTCTTCAAGCATATGCTATCCCCGTCAAGCTTGTCCTCCAAAAATAACCGGGGTACCTGCCAGAAATGGTGGGGAAAATGGAACTGTAATCATAGTCGTGTCGGCAGTATGTCGCTCTTGAATATGGCACTCCTCTGCTTCGTGTCTGGGTGGGACCATCTCATCTTGTTTTTCACTGGCCTCCGTGGGTTTGGGTTATCCTATTTGACCTCTCATCTGCTCATTGCCTTGTCACCATGACCCCTGCTCATTTGATGTCAAATACTGCCAAGTCCGCTATCGTGCCGCCGATATGTTCAAGAGAAGTTGACCTCTGCAGAGTTACAACCTACCCTTGACGCCTCACATACTTCTGATTCATCACACTAATCTTCCTTTGTCTCGTGTCGATGATGTGGGAAACATTATGGCCCACCTTCGATCAAGGTTACCTCCTGTTGACTTCAGCTCATTATCCAGGACGGTGACTTAGAGACCCCTTCCAGGTGCCTTAGAGCCTGCATGCCTCAATGGAAGGTTCTTCGTGTTCGACGCGAGGTTTTCATCATTGGCCTCCGATCAAATGATTCCGCGGGTGTTCGACTCCAGCTCATTGATTCGCATGCCGTGGATTGTACCTATAGTACCTTGAGGACCATTGTCATTATTGGTGGCCCCTCTCGCGTCTGTTAACAGTTTTCATCATTGACTGGTAATCAGACGATGTTCATGCATGTTCGACTTCAACTCATGTATTCACGTGCTTGAACTTGTACTTTGTTCGGATTGGGATGGAGTGCAAGACCCTGGTTCTAGTCTGTTGTGAGCCAGGCTGTGATTTTTGTGGATTGATATTACATGACTCATTGATGGATGGCTGCGACCATACCTGAGTCCTTTAGGATGGCTGCGACCATACCTTGTTATCATCATGGTCTCTTCAGCTGGGTGGCTACGTCCATACCACAGACCTTTCTTCATATGTCTTTTGGATGGCTGCGCCCATGCCTAGACTACATGTAATCAAGCTATCAGTTGTACATACGTGCAGGTCCTTCCTGGTGGTGTTCCAGTTCGGCAGTTTTGTAAAGCATTTCACCCCTCCCACTCTCTCGGGCTTCATGCTTTAGGGGGCATCTGTTACACAGCAATTTGTCACTGTCATCCTGTCAGTATCCCTACTGTGTCATGAAATCAAATTCATCATGCTCATGCTCTCTAAACTAGCCAAATAACCCACTTTGCCAAAGTTTTTGCTATCAGCGCGACTTTTGTCCAAATAACCGCGCTGATGGGCGCTCCATAACAGACCAAATGCGCTGCCAGCGTGGAAGTACACCTATTTTCCGCGCTGATCGAATTTCATGAGCCAGCGCATCTTGCCTTTGTATTGAGTCGCGCTGACATGGCCTTCTCAGTTATTGAGGTGCGACGTCAGCGCGCCAGTCCTGTTATAATCCGCGCTGATCTTGTTTGGGCGAATTTGTTCTAACAGCCAACTTTCCAGATGACTCCAGACCTGGTTGTTGGCCTTGTGAGTATCGCCCTCCCTTCTATGGCATGTCTGTTCGTCATATGGGCCACCTTTCTTGGGGATAAGCTTATCCTTCCACCCTTCATGGAGACTCCTCTTATATAAACCTCTACCATTGCCATAAGCAGCTAGTTTTTGGGAATAGTTTTTGACATCAAGGAATTCATAGTGTTTTTGTGTGCTGCTGCTAGTAGGTAGTTGGTGTGATAAAGTGTGGATTGCTAGAGAGCTAGAGAAAGGTTGTGAAGTCTTAGAGTTTTGTGTGAGAGAGAGTTGCTTGACTTGGGAGACCTGCCTCTTGGGTGAATGCTTACGAGATTTGCTGGCTGGACCCTCTTAAGAAGGACTCAGCGTCAGAACAATGGTTGTATCTTTCTCTGATTATTGATTAATAATAGATGACTACTATTATTGTTCCATTCTCATTTGTCTATGCAATGGTTAATGTGAATTACATCCTTTCTGACTGATGTATGGTTGCTTTTATTAGATTTCACGCTTGTGTTTGTTTCCTCTTCGTGTGTGCAGGTGTCTATTCATGGAGATCGCAGAAGATTGTGACCGGCCAGGACGAAGGAGCGAAGGTGGCATCTCTTCATCAAACAACAGCGCTGGAATCCAAGTAGGTGCTCTTTGCCTATCTTTTAATTGCAATTAGGAACTTGCGTAGTAGCATTGACCGATTGTTGCTAGACCCGCTTTGGGCTAGTAGGGATCGCCTCTATCCGTAGAGGGGATTTACCTCGCCAACATTCATTATTGATTGGTTCAGAGAGTTTCTATCATGCGCTAGCCACATCTTGTGTATGTCGGAAATGTGCTTCAGTCGGGTTACTACATCTCTTTTCATCGAATTCCTTCCACATTATTGGCCTATGGGTTACATTCGCGCTAGATTGATGAAGGATGCCTTAATTCCTTCCTTCTAGTGGGTCTTTCCCTATCGACTACGATTCATTGCTATGGGGCAAAGATCTAGAGTCCATTTGGCAGTACCTTGGGGTTTGCAGTCATTAGTGGCAGATCCTTTGCTATCGATAGTGGAAACCATCATTGTCTCCTGATCGATAGATTCTTACAGGTGTTCAACTACAACTCATCTCTTCACACTTGTTAGATTGTACTGGGTACCTTGACACTCATTATCATTATTGGTGAGTAGTCTCGTGTTTTTTAATGGTATACATCAATGACCGGTAATCAAACGATTTCTTACATGGTCGACTTCAGATCATTTATTCCCATGGTGTAGAAATGTACCACGACAGTCGGTGAAGACCTCAGGTTGCATCAGCATTCATTGGTTCACTTGACAGTTGCTCCTGTTGCTGCTAGTTGATACCACTCCACCTTATATGTTGCAGTCATTCATGGCGACATTCTATATGCTGGCACCTGAGTTTGTAGTGTAGTACCATGTTACTCCATCATGTTCATTTGGTTCTTTTTGGGATCAGTCTTTGATATCAGTGATCTGCGTCATCCTTCAGCATCATTGACATTCTTATATGTGATATTCAGACATGTACTTATTCGATTGTGATCATATGATCCATTATGTATTTTCCAGTCTTTTATACTTGTATACTTAGTGGATCCACGTGTACTTGATATGTGGACATGCTTTAATTTCTCTAAGCATGGGTATGACAACCTTAGATAGTGTTTCTTTCTGATCTCTTTTTGTGGCTTGGCAAGCTGAACTCTAGTGAAGTCCTTCTCAGTTTTTGATAGGTTTCCTTTCCATGCACTTACTTAATACATTTCAGCAATCATGTTCCCCTTCTGACCTCATATATTAGGGGGAATTTTTTATAGCTCCAAATCTCACTCTTGATGTTTGTGATGCTACACTCATGGCCTAGGGCAACCCCTCCTTCCAGACTTGGTCCAAATACTTAAAAAACAGTGTTTTACTCCCTATACGCAACATTACCTTGAGCTAAACACGTGCATATGTGGGTTTGTGTATACCAAACTCGTGTATATGTCTTAAAACACTTTAAAAAATTAAATCTCCTTAATTTCAGGTGGAGATCACAGGTTTTACCTATTGATTACCTATTAGTGCCCGTGCTCAACTGTTCCCAATGAATTCCCAACTAAAAAACTACTTTGGTAGAAGTATAAAAAGGCTTCAATGGGAATGCCTAAGTAGGAGAGAATAGAGAGAAAAATCACACTACTGAGATTATCCTTGACTGGGTCTGAAGATCCTTGTGCTTCCAACACTTCCCCCGTTACAGGAAACCCTTGTTTCCTTGAGTTATGATGTCTTTCCATTAGTTGAGATATCCTAGAGTGAGTTGTGGAAGGAGCTTGTTGAAGGCTTGAGATTGGATGAATCCAGAGGATAGTTCCTCTTGGAGCCTGTGAAAGGAATACTTAGGTGAAATCATTCCTTTCTGTACTTTAGTTATCTATAATAAAAGAAACACTTGTCTTGTTCTTGATATAAATCTTCTTCATGTTTATGATATCAATGTTATGATTTACATATGAATGGTTGTTTTAATTGTATAACTAACTACCTTTCAATATGTTATGAAGTTTATTTCTTTATGATGCTTGGTCCATATACTGTTATGCTTTCTTGAATTGATTGTTTTGCAGGTTGAAGGAGCGAAAGGAACTCCAAGAGGGTGTGGACCCTAGCTGGATCTACTAAACGAAGGACCCCCAGGTGCACCTCTCTTCACATAGTTTGTTTATATTAGCATCATGGCTGTGTGGAATGCTTTTTTTTCTTCGTAGATAACCCCCGATCTGCTAGGGTATCAACCCAAGACCCTAGGGGACTTTGTCCCTCAACACACTTCAATGAAATTTTTTTTGAGACAATCAATCCTTAAGAAAATGAAAAGACACAAAAGAGATTTTCTTCTAAACCAATGACACAATGACTCTATCAAAAATAAGACAAGCAATGTGATCTATGATGGAAAAGAGATGCTTAAGGAAACAAAACGTTTTCAAACTTGTGTGATGGAGATCAAAGCAACAAGAGGACTACAAGCTAAATGCAAGAAGTAAATTCACCAATCACTTGACTCACTGAGTTCATAATCAGTTGAATGGATGACAACCTAGATGCCCTAGGGCCACCAACCATCCAAGGACTCAAGAAATCAAGTAAAAAGAGGGAAAATCAACAAGCACATAAACCAAACCAAATCAAGCTTTCTAGTCAAGGAGAACACAGCCTAAAAAAACTTAGAGGTAGAAATCAAGAGAGAAAGACACACTGGTCGAGAGCTAGGGAAAACCATAATCTTTACCTACAAGAATCGGTGCAACTACCTAACTGACAATAAGTGCTAGAAGGGGGTCAACGCGAATGTTTCTGAGAAATTTGCGTTGATCGGAGCAACTGTTAAGAAAATAAATGCTCAGACTAGACTTGCTACTGTAAATTTCAGACCTAGAGCATTAAACCAGGCAAATCAGATAGGACTAAAGGGAAATGGTGATACTAGAAAATTTCACACAAATCGATGAAATTAGAAACAAAAAACAGAAGGATTGGCTCCTGAGTGGAGTCGTCAATTTGTGGTGTAGGTAAATTCTAAGTGCGGACACAAATAAACAATCTATGGAAGATCTCCTTAAGCTATAATCAAATAATAGGGCCTACCTCTTAGCACGCTATTCCGCTTGGTGATGATCTTGCTTCCTCGCTCCAGCTATCTTCCGCTTACTTCCTTTGAACACCTAAAACAAGCAAACAACAAATGTGATAACATATAAATTGCATTCAACCTACTTAATAGGTCAAAAAACATTAAGCCATAAATATGTGAGATGATATTTCATGTAGGAAATCAATCGATAGTTGCATCTATATTAGTTCAAGAAGAGATTACAATGGATGTCTTGATGTTTTTGTTCTCCTCCAACATATCCGGGTTCCCACACAGTTCTGTTAGCATCTCATGGATAGCCTCAACAATGGTAGTCTCAAGGCTCTTCCCTTTAGTCTTCACACCAAACCAAACTCACAATTCTCCCTTAAACACAAACTAGAAAGCTACAAACTATGGGTAGCTTGCTGACTACTCCAAAATCAAAACTTCAGCTAGAACTTAATTAGGACTAAAAGCTAGCTTGTGCTTGGGAAAAAGAGACATAGCTTGGATGGAGGGGAGATGGTTCCTCTTCTCATGGGAGAAGGTATTATCTATTGTATTAGTTCCATCCTAATAGGGGAAAGGAGCCCAAACTGACCTCCTTGACTCCATCTAGCCTAACCATTTACCAGACTTCCATTACAAAGCTTCTAGAGATGGAAGCTTCGGCTCCATATTTAAAAAACTTTCCAAAAGAGGAGCGATGTGACTGAGAAAGGGCTCAGTCGATCCGATCAGTGCTAGGGACAGTTTTAATCCCTGCATATCGACACAAGGAGGACATGGATCATTAGCATCGGTCTTGTAAACTGGGATGAACAAAAGATTTGTGGGAAATGATGCAAAAGGGAATTGTTCTGCTCATGAAGAGGGACACAATGGGAGTTTCTTCATGATAGGAAAACATGTCAGGTACACTGTAGAGGTCCTCCGAGATCGTAGATGGGGAGTACAGGGACAATGAAAAAATGTTGTGTAACAAGACCATGTGGTCTCGAGTCTCCATGGGAAAGAAAAGCCTTTCAAAATGTGGAAGACACTAACTAAGCTCAAAAATAGTGGTGACCGTAGAAGTTTGGCCCTTAAAGACAAAATTTGAAATGTTAGAATGTAGAAGAATGAATATTTGATCCAAAAACTAACTAAGTTCACTCAAGTTTGAGATGAGCCTAGAGGAGTTGGAGAGAATAATGCCAAAAAACTGATTTGATGGAAAAACTATGGATTGAAGACAAAGGGTATGAGGTACTCATCAGAGATGGGAAGGCCTACCTCAAGAATTTTTCTTCCTATAAAATCAAGAAAATTAGTGTCAGAATCGAGAGCCTCTGCACATTATAGTAAGATGCATGTATAGCGTTGAGGAGAACGACATGGATTAGATATGTGGTGGTTGAGAGGGAGCAGGATAAACCTCTCAAAATGGAGCCTCATCCAGTTGGTAGTTGGGTTAACCAATAGGATGATGATGAGGAGGACTAGCCAAAGTCCTCTAGTAGAGGGAGAGTTCTATCCAAGTGGGAAGAGGGAGAAATTGCAACTATACCTCTAAGAGTGAGGTGGAGTGATGTAGATCCTTAGTCCTAGAGTTGTAGAAATTTTGGCAGGGTCCATTGAGGCATTCTCTTCATGGATCATTACCTTACTATAGGATTCCATAGTATTTAGTAGCAAAAGGATCAATGTCAGCTCGTACATTCAAATGAGGATGAGTGTTTACAGCAGTGCAAGAGACACGGTGCAGAATCAACAATAGTGGAGTTTCCTAGTAGGTAGTTTCATAGGAACATGTGATTCAGTTTTTCAATGCTTCTTAGTTGTAGATGTTGCAATAGAAACAAAAATAGTGAGAGGTAGTGCTACAGTACATTCCAAAGAAGCTGGATAGGGGTAGTCAAAATACATTTATTGATAAGAGGGAGTGTTGAGAAGTGTAGCAAGAAAGGCTCAATTTGATTTTTCCTTGGTCAAATTGAGAAAATTCAACTTTCCAATTCAGCGGACAAATTAGATGTATTTAACTGAGGTGACATGGATCTTATCACTCACTTAAATTAGTAAAGTTGAGATAGAGGGCTCTGAGTTCAATTAAGCATGTGTGATTTCTAATTTGTAGAAATCAAGGTCATTTATTTCTAGTTGTATTCAGTTAAACTAATTCTAATTGTTGATAGAACTAGTGGAAGGTCAATTGTGTAGTGGGATAACAATATAACTCAATGATCATCCAGTTACGTGATCAATCAACTCAAAATAGCTAGGACATGCAATAAATTAGATTTCCTTAGATGTGGTGGAGATTCCAAGATAGTGTAAAATCAATTATATACTAGATTGAGTGTACATTTTAGAGTATTGGTCAGGTGATCAATCCTAGGGAATTGTGCAAGAAAATAAGGGGTAAATAGGGGCCTATTTCCTTATTAAATGTGCAAGGAAATAGGCATGACTGTAGGCATCATGAGTGCAGGTATCTCAAGTGCGAGCAGCTCGAGTGTGACTAGCACGAGTGCGGGTAACATGAGTACGGGAAGCGCTAGTGTAGGCAGAGTGAGAACAAGTTTACTCTTGCAGTTTGTCCTCAGATCAAGAGATTGTAATTGTAATTGTTTCTCAATTCACTTGATTAATGAAAATGGGATTAAGGGGTTTCTAGAAGCTTCTTTCCCCTAGAAACATTTGTGTACCTATGTATTGGATGATGCATGTTTGTGAATGTTGTTCAAAATTGTGAATTAACTTCTGCAGAGAAGTAGAGTAGAGTTGTGTCTCTTGATTTAGATTACATTTCTTGAGCAGTTGCAATTTTATACCATAATTTATACAACCCTTTGCACAAACAAATAATTTATATCATGAATCAAAAACTAATTTTGTGACTCTTCATAGTGTTTCAAACATGGCCAATTGACAAAACCAATTCAACAAAAAACTCAGGCCAAAATCCTTGAAAGCACATAGAGACAAAGCATCTGTTAGGGAGCCACATCAATCGCTGAAGATGTTTTTCACTCAAAGTGCCCCCCACCAAGGCTTGCTTGATCCGACATGTAACTCATGTATTACCAGGTGAGATAGCCACTAAATCCAACCAACCTACATATTACCTGCAAACAATTTTGTGGTTGACCTAATTGCCAACTCATTTAATGGTTTTGTACACACAAACAATTTCTATCACGAATGAAAAAAGTTCTTGTGACTCTTTACAGTGTCCACAAAAATGGAAAACGAACAAAACCCATGCAACAATAAACATGAGTAAAAATCCTCAAAACCACGTAGAAATGAAGTGCCTTTAAGGGAGCCACATCGATCACACAAACGGCTTTTTAGTCAAACTTCCTCCAAGCAAGGTCTACTTGATCCAACTTGCCACTCATGTGTTACCAGGTGAGACGAACAACAAAGTTGACCACCCTACAATTGACTCGCGACAAAATTTGTGGTTGACCCAACTGTTATCTCATTATGTGGAGTCACACCCTTCACATGCACAAACAATTTCCATCATCGTTAAGAATTTGTGGCTATGACTATTCACAACATTCCAACAAAAGGAAAACTAAAAAAACTAAACCAACAACAAACTTAGGTGAAAAGACTCAAATATAGAAGGAAGCATTTATGAGGTAGACACAATGATCCACAAAAAGGGGGTTACCATTCAAAGTGCCTCCCACCAAGGTGCGCTTGACCCAACATACTACTCATGTGTTACTAGGTGAGAAAATAGTGAACTGAGAGTCATCCACACTACAAATGGCCCTCAGCTAATATTTGAGTGGACCCAAAAAAATATCACACATATCGCTCATATGTTATGGTGTGAGGCAAGACTAAATTGAGATTCAACTACACTACAAATCACCCTCAACCAATTTTTGAGTGGACCCAATAAAAAAATCACATAATGCATCAACTTTCACACAAAAATACAACATGCTTGACCTATCATATTGATCATGCACTATTGAGCGAGACAATAAAGAACTAAGATATCAACCAGTCTCTATAATATTATTTTTGTTGATTGGGATCATAGGATTTTTTTTGTGACATTGGCCTTATGGCATTTGGTTGCTCAGAATTTCCAACATTAGCTCTAGTTATCTTTCCTTCTCTGGTCACAATGTTGATATTTGGTTGCACAACTGGTTTTGGTTCTCGTGGTGTAACATTATTCAAATTAGCTCCCTTCATCTAGTTGTGCTCTTCCTAGCAAGAAATAAGCTATGGACAATATTTTGTAGCATGCATATTCACCTGACAATGTGAACACCAAGGTATTCGTGACATTGGACAGTCCCTTGCAACATGAACTTCCTGGTCACAATTATAGCATCTGATTGGGCCTCTTCCTCCTATCCTCTCCCCCCTAAGGGATCCTCCTCCTCCTCACCCTTGAAGAGATTCATTAACTTGGAAAGTTATATGCTCCAGGTGATTAGCCAATGCATCTAAGGTGTTATTCGTATGATGTGTAGGAAACCCATAGAATTCACAAAGCAGGTTGTTGGGTACAATGGAATACTTTTGTAAAATATGACATAGACTGAATGGATAAAGGACCTACAAATTTCATAGAAATTGTGCATAAACATACCTTCATGTAGAGGGAATGCCTGGTACTGATTCGGGCCTTGGAATGGAATTTTTGAATAAATTTACACAACTCCTCGATTTTGTGTTGGCGGTGGAGGGGGTCCCATAGGTAGGCTAGATGATCCTTGATGCCCGAGCCACAAGAATTTTGTGACATGATTCCCTTCAACTTAGTAGTGTGTGCACTAGAATTGATGTCGCATAAGTTACATAGGAAAAATATCCTTTAACATTTCAATGAGAGTTCCAATATGATTCTAGAGTCCCATAGTAGCTGGATCAAAAGAAGGAGCACACAGTTTAAGATCCTGAGGATATCATGTCATTGCTTCAATCTGCTTTACTTGTTCCAAAGCCTCCTACAATGGGTCAATATCTATTGTAACAGTGGAATTATGGTCATTGGTAGAAAAGCCTTAATAAAGAAATCCCACTGATGATGAGGATCAATGGGGTATGAAAGTTTAGTGATAGCATCTTTTAATCTCTGCATGCATTTCCAAGCAAATTCTCCTTCACTTTGAAGAATATCCAACAATTTCGCCAGTCCTTGCAGATTAGACTGAGGTAACTTAAATTCTTGAAGAAATTCTCATTCCAAAACATCCATAGTAGCATTGGGATTTGCATCAATCCAAAGCACTCGATCTCATAGAGTAGTTTGGAACTCAATGAGTTTAGTGGCATCAGGAATCTATTGAGCCCTCTAAATAGTTTCACAAAAATACTAATGTTGTTCAACATCTTCACCACCCCATCCTGAGAATTATAGATATCGGGTAAGTGATTCAGCCATATTTCTAGCCATGACTGTGTGCCTAGGTTGAACAATTATAATTCCCTTGTAACCTAGCTGAAAGTGATTAACTAAACTAGACAAAACACAAATGATGGAACTAGTTCCTCCACCGCACCGTCAACACTATATCTAGAATATATTTTATGAAACTTTATAGTCTTAGTTAACTTAGAAAGTAATTGATTAGGATTTTTTTAATAGCCCTAGGTTAAAAATCAATGTAATCAAGTTAATAAGGTAAAAATAAGACTAAGGTCACGGGACATGTATTCCAAGCTAAATGTTAGAAAAAAAACCCTAGTGGGTGTTCATTTGGTTTATTATGGCCAAGGGAAATTGGCAAAGGCTTTGAAAAGGAAAAGAGGTATTAATTAGCATTTATTTATGAAAATAAGACAAATAGGAGAGAAGGTATTTGAAAGGTCATAGGTTGCATGTGAGGAGGAAATTGAAGGAAAATAGAGGGAAAATAAAGAAATTAGAGGCATCAGAGCATCAGTTCGAGGGCCTTTTGTTATTTTAGTTTTGGAATTGGTGTTCAAAGAGAAGAAGAGCACCAAGAGGAGAAATAAAGAAAGTAATCAAAGGAAGGACAAGGAAAGAAAATTAAAGTAAGGATCAAGCAAGGAAAGGTTGGATCAAGCGACTTCCATGGGAATACTTGCAGGTAATAGGTTGCATTTGTGATTTCCTAGTAGGTTATGGAATGCATGGTACATGCATGTGTGTATCTAGTTTATTTTTTTGTCATTGGCATTGGTTTTTATCAGTTTTATAGTGGTTTCAACCTTGCCTTGCTAATTCCTGGATAGCCATGGTGTGATGGGATTCATTCTTGGTTGAGCTTTCAATTGCCGGAAGGCTTTGGATCTAGGTGAGGTGGTCTCAGAAAAATCCCAAGTGTTGGGGGTGGCGACGGTTTTCTCTAGGAATCCCTAAATAGGTGGGTGGAGAGAGGAAAATTCCTCAAGGGATGGTGAAGGAATTTTGAGGCATCTAATATTGGTTTGGTTTTGTGATCTCAGGACTGGTTTAGGTGAGATCACAGTAGTGTGAGGGTGGAGGCAGATAAACCTCTAGATTTCTTTGGATGTTTATGTATTGGTTTATCCCATGGGATCTCACATTCATGCTTGTAATATGGCACGAGGGTGATTGGTTGAAATCAAGATTTGGTTCAGCCCAATCTATGGTCAGGCGGTACGTGGAAGTCATTGACTTGGTTGGATTTTGCATATGTTAATAAGAACCAAATTCCTCTTGTATTTTATAAGGAATTGTATTTATTATTATGTGGCTTTAATGGATATTCCATAATTGTTATTTCTCTGGTTATCTGTTGGTTATAAGCATCGTTGTATGACAAATTCAAGTTATGGCTCTTATCATATGTTGATTAATAAATAAATGGATATTAAATTCATAACCTAACATATGTTATGGCAACGATTTAGTCCTTCTTGATAAACCTCATATAAGTTTTAGATCTCTATGTTCATATATGTATTCATGACCTATAGATCTCGTGTTCTCAATGTGTTTAACATAATGACTATCATGTTTAGATTGGTTTAGGTCATTTCCTTGTCTAAATTTTTTGTTAAAAGTTTTGTTTGTGTGTCATTCAACATTTTGGAAACTCTCATCAAGTTCTAGGTAGTGGTTTGGTGGCTATCTCTGAAAAAGTGGCTTAGGTCTCATGATTGCTAGCATAGAATTGGGTGAAAAACACTATAGTTTCTCCCTTGCAGGCTCATACATGCGATTGGAGGGTTAAATTTGAATTCAAGTAGTGTTATTCCAACATGCGGGGCTCCATATTAGTGAAACAGTAAGTTAACTTAGGGTTTGATCACCGGGAAGGATGGTTTATCTCTTAGGGGTCTTGTAGCACCTGAGGGAAGTCAGTAAGGTCTTGTTTTGTCAACTCCATTTCCTTAAGAATATATAGGAGGTTGAGTCATATCATAGTATCCCTCTGCTCATGTTTACCTCGGGCAAGCCAGTGAAAGTGGGTAGATGTGAGAGGTCGTGTCACAGAGTGGTATCAGAGCATGGTTCAATACTTGGATTGGATGGGCTATATGCATGCTCTTATGCATGCATTGTCATAGTTAAGGTTGTTATGAATGAGGTAATTTTATTAATTTTATGTCATTATGATGTTGTTGGTATGTTATGATGCTGATGTGTTGTTTGAGATAGAGCAAGAGAAGCATATTATCAAAACGAGGTTGCAGGACTGGACCTCAGGGTAAGAGTAGATCATTATACAGGTTTGTATGTTTGGCATGCAAGTATGTTGGTTAATGGTTGTTATATACATTATGTTTATGTATATGTATTTCATTCTATTGTTGCTAGGGTTACATGCATGATATATGCTAATTGATTAGTGTGATCATATGCACGTGCGTTAGATAGTCATGAACGATAGTAACTTGTTTCTACATAAATTGTGATAATATGCATGATGATTATTGTTATTGTGTTAAGTTCTTGATTTTATATGTATCATGCTAATATGGATTGGCTTGTGCAAATGGTTATGGTAATGATATTTAGGTATGATTCGATATATTTATGATATTGTGTCATACTAATCCGGACTAACTTATGTAGATGTGGTAACCTCCCATGAGATGCATTGAGGTATGAGCTTTATTATCTTGTTTATCTATTGTTTGAGTGTTTGAGTGCTTGATTAATTGCATGATATGAGTATGTGTCTATAATATTGCATGAAGGAATGATCTTGTTTAAGATGGTTGTACCAACAGATTATGTGCAAAGACAACCTATATATACTTGAGTGTAAGTAGGTGATAGTTGTTATGTTATGATTTTGACTGTGAGTTGATTGTGGATTATGATATGGCTATTAGTACTGGGTAAAGGCTGATTTTCAAAATTAATAGATGTGATGTCTTGATATTTGGAACATATGGCTGACATGTGTGAATAGTTGCATGGAAACATGCTTTATATTATCATGACAAGGTAACATTTTATTTGTTTATATAACTAATAGTTGGGTGATGTGATAGTACATAGTAAGACTTGATTGCATTAAGGTAAAAGGTAAAAGAAATGAATTGGGTGAGAATTACTTTGGCTATGTTGAGAAACCACAATTCCAAATGAATGAGTTCTTTGCATGAATACATGAATTCTTCTTAACCTTGATTTTATTTGACGCTATGTGGATAGGTGTTATATTCATGAAAATATACTTGACAGCTAAACAATTGGTTTCCAGTTATGGATATATTCTTTAAGGAATTGGAGTCCTATTGACAGTGTTGGACTTGCCAACTGTTGGGCACCAAATTGGCCTGTCTTTTCCTTGCATCTCCACTCCTCTTTTCACCCTTTTTGCATGCATTTGTATATATTTACTGTGTAACATTATGAGGTAATTCCCCTTTTATCATCTCTTGGGATATTTTACTAATGAAGTAGAGTCATGAAAGTTTCTACCTATACAAACCACTAAAAATTGTGATGACCGCAAAGAGCACAGGTGTTGACCGCACATCATATCGCAGCAATTTCGCGATTCACAACAGCTGATCGACCACGACAAAGCAACATAACTGATTTCACCTACTCCCAATCTGTTTTTGACCATTCCTGTTCTTGGTTCTCTCGGCTCTAGTGATGTGATACAACTGATGTATATCTTTGGGCATATAGTTGTCAGGTTTCAAGGAGAATTATTCTCCTTTGTATTGTATAAAAGATGGGTCATTCTTATATCAAGGGGACCACGAAATGATATTGTAACAACTTTATTCAGATTAATAAGATATAAACCTTTTGCTGGTCTATTGTTCACTATGAGTAACGCAACCCTGATCAGAGAGCTGGTCCCGCTCTTCTGATTAGGTGTTGCGTGCTTCCTTGTGTTGTGTGTATTTTCTATTTGTTGTGTTTATTTCTTGTTTGCTATTACAAATCTCTTAGATAACAGTGAATACCTTTTTACGTTCTACAATTGAGTTTTACTTCTGTCTCAGCAATGTTTTGATTGCAAATCACGAACCCTTGGTTGAGGGCAGATCGTAACCTTGCCCCTGCATATACCTTGCGTGTTGCCTTGAAAAGAATACACACCCGAATTGATACACTAATGTAGGAAAAGGAGTGGATAATCTATACATACCTTCACATTGACTTTTTGGCACCATTGTCGAGGAGGCTAATGAGGTGCAAGACATGATGTGTGTTAACTAGAGGGTCAATCTCTCATCTTGGGGAGAGAACGAGCTTTCTCACTCTACTCCAGGTCCTGAGCATAGGTATTTCATTTATTTTGAGCTTTTATTATTTTTGTTTTAGGAGGGCTGATCTCTTGCCCTGGGGAGGGGGGACTCTTTTAACACCCTGCTCCAGGCTCTGAGCTTAGATTTTTCCCTAGTAGTTTTGTTTTTATTTCGAGAAACCCAATTTCTCGCCCTAGGGAGGGAAGGGTCCTCTGATGCCCTACTTCAGGTCTTGAAGTATTAAGGTTTTCTCGTGTGTGTGTTATTTCTTGATTAGGGTCTTTTCCCAGGGAGGGAGGACTCTTTTGACGCCCTACTCCAGGTCCTCAACCGTAGGTTCCTATATTCTTTTCTTTTCTTTTTTTTTTCTTTCGTCAATTGCCCGCTCTTCAACGTGATCTCTTGTCATGGGGAGGGAATGTTCTTTTGACACCTTACTCTAGGCCCAGAGCATTGTGGTTCGATTTCTGTCACCACACCAACTTGTATGAAAAGAGAGCCAAATAAAAGGGGCAAAGAGAGAGCCCCAAATAAGGGAAGACAGGAGTTGGGAAGGAACACCTATATTCATCAAATCATTTCAAAAGCCGAGTCGGAGGCATCTTCCCGTGCTGCCATGAGGCCAGGTGCATGAAAAAAATCAGAGGGACAATATGTAGATCAACAAGTGCTATTCACAACACCCCCTATCAGTTCAATACAACAGACCTTTCCAGCAGCCGGAGAGACAAGAAACAGTATGTGTGCTAAAGGAATCTCATTGCTTACAGAAGAAGAAGAAGAAGTTACAAGTAGAGAATTTGGAGGAACTATCCATCCTAGTAGGGAAGAAGAAATTGTAGAGAGGAGATTCAAAGGGTCCAACCATAATGACAGTTGGGAAGAGATTGTAGAAACATTTCTATCAGCAAAGGATAGAGGTAGCGCTATTAAGGCAACTCGAACCCCTGTGATAAAAGTCCTTCCTGCGGAGCAAACTGAAATCCCTGGTGAGTATTGGAGGATATTCATGGCACCTACAACCTCTACTATTGACTTCCCAATTGGGGATTTGGGGACTGGTGCGCCAACAAAGCCCATCCCCTTAACAACTTTACCCAGTTTCCATGGGCTTACTTCAGAAGACCCTAACACGTTTTTGTTTGAATTTGGCATTGTGTGTCGAGGGTATGACTATATAACAGATGCTAAGAAGTTGAAAATTTTCCCTACTACGCTAAAAGGGATAGCCCTGCAGTGGTTTATGAGTCTTGGGGGAAGGTCTATCACCACATGGGAAGCAATGAGAACTGGTTTCTTGGAGAAATACCAAGACTATTGTAAATCATGGGATATTAAAGAAGAGCTTTTTAAATTTGTACAGAAAGAGAACAAAAATATGGAAGACTGTGTGGAACTCTTTAAATACACATTGCAGAGGTCAGGTCACTCCAAACTGGATAGAGACATTTTGAAAATTATTCTTCTCCGGGCCTTCCGAGAAGACTCTTTGGAATTGTTGAATATAGTTGGAAAGGGGGATATATCAAAGGAGGACTTTGATACCATCTATGATTTGTGTATTCAGTGCTCAAGAGGAGTTTCCAGAAATAAACGAGGAATTTGATCAAAAAAGGTATCTATTGGAGGTGTTACAAAAGCAGAAATTAGGAACCTGCTAGAGAGCCTGAGCACTGATATCATGAGTACCTTGTCTGAATAGATAGACACATTGCAGGTAAAACAGAAATAGCTAGAATTGGAAAGAACTATGGCCGTATTTTGTCCCACATGCAGAAAGAAACATCCACAGAGGGAATTTTCATTGAACTCTGTAGAGGAATGTGCAATCTGTGAACTAAAGCACGCGAAAAGTTCATGCCCATCTTTGCCAAGGCTAAAAGCGGTTTTTCAAGGGATAGGAGAAGATATGGAGTAGTTGTACTTTATGGGACCTAAAGATCCATGGCAACCTTGGCCGCCGATGGGAAATCAAGATATGTTTCCAGATCCATCTCAATATTTTAACAATTTTAATATGGGTCCTCAGACTATGCCTTATCCACCCGTATGGCCCCAATACCAGTTTCCATCTTGGCAGCAGTGGGCTCCTCAAGCTAGTTCAAGCTCCTCATGGGCTCCGAACTGGCGAGGACCTTCCCCTCCTGGTCAATTTTCCCAGTCAATGCCACAACAGAAACTTTAGTTGCCCTCTAATGTTCCCTCTGGTAATCAAACTATTCGTCCTCAACTCCCTATCCAACCCAATCCGAAATCTAACAATAAAGGGGTTCAACAAGCTGACACCCTCAACCTACCTTCATACAACATCTCCACCACAGAATTGTATGAGAAGTATTTATGATCTGAGCGGCCCGTAGGCACTCAGCCCTCACTAGATATCATTGAGCAGATTGACAGTGAGGAGAAGGAACCAGAATTGGTTGGAGAGGAACTAAACAGAGTCAACAAAAATCATACACCTCCTCAACCATTAGCTACTCAAAAACACCAAGCTAAACTGCCCTATCCAAAAAGGTTGGCTATGAGTAAACCAACCCCTCAAACTGATTTTGACTTGTTGGGGGAGCTACAGAATTTATTTTTCAAGATTCCCCTGTTACAAGCCATGAAGGACATTCCTATATACACGAAAAGTATTAGGGAATATTGTGCTAAGAAGCCTAAAAAGAAATTGACAGATCCACTCACCATTCATATAATGGGGAAACTATCAGATTTCATGATGGGAAGGTCCATGCCTATAAAGTATGGGGATCCCGGGAACCCAATTTTGATTGTGCACATTAATGGGGTAGATATCCCAAATGTACTGGTAGATTTGGGAGCTGCCATAAATGTCATCACTTCTGAAACCATGCATACATTAGGACTTAGCAACTTGAAACATACACCTACGGTGTTAGAACTGGCAGATCGATCTACAATCAAACCAGTAGGAAAAATAGAAGATATCACGATTTCATTGGATTCATGGCACTATCTTGTGGAATTCCTAGTACTCCAAACGTAGTCTCCAGCTGGAGGCCATCCCTTGATTATGGGAAGACCGTGGTTGGAAACAACATATGCTTATATTGGCTGTCGGTCTGGGCATATGATCATCTCAAATGGGCAAAACACTAAGAATCTAGTGTTATATCCTCCCGCAGAACCTAACCCAACAACAAAACTAGCTGGCCATAAGAAATATGTATACAAGAAAGAGTCTGAATCAGAAAGCGAGGATTTAAGACCAATTCTCACAATTGAACAGGCTCTCCAGTTGAAAGATGAAATAGAAGATGATGCAATTACTACCTTTATCAGTGATCCTTGTTTTGTTTCATATTTGAATCAACAAATCCTGGAATCAGTCTTGAGCTGTGAGATTCAGGAAAGTATGGGAGCAGCAGATGGATTCTAGGAGCTACCTATATCTATGCCCCATGACAGTGTTTCCATGGAAATAGAACCAGGGAAAACCCTAAATATCAATCTAGAACTATCAGATACCCAAAAAAACAACTCATGCATGTTCTTCAGAAACATAAAGAAGCCTTTGCTTGGGACTACTCAAATATGAAGGGAATTCCTACTAATATGTGCACTCAACACATATACATTAAGGAGGAATGTCATCCTATAAGGCAACTCCAGAGAAGAATGAATACTGACATGAAAAATATTGTTAAGGAAGAGCTCCAAAAGCTGTTGGACGTGGGATTTATCTACCCCATTTTAGACATCCAATGGGTTTCCCCATTGGTAATGGTCCCTAAGAAAAATGGTAAATGGTGAATATGTGTGGACTATAGAGAATTAAACAAGGAAAATCAAAAAGACCATTTTCCATTACCATTCATTGACCAAGTCCTGGATAAATTAGCGAGGAAGAAGTTTTTTTCCTTCCTAGACGGATTTAGTGGGTACAACCAAATCCAGATAGCCCCTGAAGATCAGGATAAGACCACATTTACATGCCCCTGGGGAACATTTGCATACCAAGTCCTCCCATTTGGTCTCTGTAATGCACCTGCAATGTTTCAAAGGGAAATTTTGGGGATTTCCTCTGATCTGATGGATGATACTGTTGAAATCTACATGGATGATTTCACGACATATGGAGATTCATTCGAAGAAGCATTAGGAAAGCTAGAAAATTTTCTTGAAATATGCAAGCAAGCACATGTCTCCTTAAGTATGGGAAAATGCCATATGATGATGAATGAAGGAATAGTCCTAGGACACTTGCTTTCAGTTGCATGAATCTAGATGGATCCAGCCAAGATAAAGGCAATACAACATTTTCCAATACCCAAAACACCCACTCAAGTACGTAGCTTTATCGGTTGTGATGGTTATTGCAGGCACTTTATAGAAAACTTTGCTAAAACAACACATCCACTTTTTCAATTACTGAAAAAGGGTGCAGAATTTGTGTGGATAGATGGTTGTGATGTAGCCTTTGTGAAGATCAAGAAACTGGTGTGTAGTGCTCCAATCCTTAGAGGAACAAACTAGGCATTACCCTTCCATATTCATGCTGATGCTTCCCAAACAGTAGTTGGGTCAGTTTTAGGGCAGCAAGTGGATAAGGTACCATATGCAGTTTACTATGCTAGCAAGAACTTGGCTTCTATCGAGTTAAACTACATAGTTACTGAAAAATAATTCCTCACTGTCATCTACGCCATCAACAAGTTCCGACACTATATCACTGGTTACCCCACCTTTGCACACACAGATCATGTAAGCATCAGGTATCTGATGAATAAACCTGTTACTCCTAGTCGTATTACAATATGGCTTTTACTACTTCAAGAATTCGATATTACCATAGTAGATAAACTAGGAAAGGACAACGTGGTTGCAGATTTTCTGTCTAGATTAGAAAACAATACCCAAAGGTACACCTATTGAAGATAGCTTTCCAAATGAATATTTTTTTGCAATTTCCACTAAAACTCTGTGGTATGCAGATATTGCTAACTATCTTGCTACAGGAAAGGTACCTCGTCATTTGTCATACAAGGACCAACGGAAAATTATTCATCATAGTACCTGATATTCATGGATGGTAGGATACCTCTTTCATACGGGGGTGGAACAACAAATTTGGCGATGTGTATCAGAGGATGATATCTATGAGATATTCAAGGCC
This sequence comes from Pinus tabuliformis, assembly GCA_031772625.1. Classification (NCBI taxonomy): domain Eukaryota; kingdom Viridiplantae; phylum Streptophyta; class Pinopsida; order Pinales; family Pinaceae; genus Pinus; species Pinus tabuliformis. Next base: position 804,540,486 of record CM062805.1, on the reverse strand, counting down.
GCCCATAGTGGGCTTTGTGGAGGACATTTTGCAGATAAAATAATAGGCCACAAGGTGCTGCAAATGGGATACTATTGGCCTTCTATCTTTCGAGATGCTAGAGATTATGTCTAAAGATGTGATAGTTGTCGACGTATGGGACAACCTGGGAAATCAAATTAAATGCCATTACAGCCCCAGATAGTCCTGGAACCGTTTGAGAAATGGGCCATCGATTTTGTTGGACCCATCAACCCACCTTCCCATCAAAAGGTTCACATATTGGTCTATACTGATTATGTGACTAAATGGGTGGAAGCCAGAGTGGTTGCGAAAGCAATAGAACAAGTGGTATCAGACTTCCTTTTTAAAGAGATTTTTGCCTGATATGGTACCCCAAGAGAAATTATCTCAGATGGAGGAGCACAGTTCACATCTATAATGATAGAGAGGTTTATGTAGAAATATGGGGTCAAACACAGAGTGACAACTCCTTACCATCCCAAAGCGAATGGACAGGGAGAAAGTACAAACAAGGTGTTGGAGAATATATTGACAAAAATGGTAGTAAGTTATCGCCTGGATTGGTCATTTAAACTCCCAGAAGCTCTTTGGGCATATAGGACAACATGGCGAAATACAACTAGGTTTTCACCATTTGAGCTAGTCTACAGGAAATCTCCCTTGTTTCCAGTTGAATTTAAGATTAGTACGTCCAGAACAGCTTTGGAAGTAGGATTGGACTTATTAGAGGCCCATAAACACTGATTGGAACAACTCAATGAGCTAGACGAGATTTGTTCAGAAGCTGTCCGGAGAACTACTGCTGTCCAACAGTAGAGAATGAAATGGCACGATAAATTTATCAAGAATAAGGTGTTTCATACAGGGGATTGGGCATTGTTACATGTCTTCCAGTTCAAATATTTTAAAGGAAAAATTGATACTCATTGGATGGGACCCTATGAAGTAGACATTGTATTCTCCAATGGCACAGTCAGATTGGTTACAATAGATGAAAATCGTACTTCCTTCCTAGTGAATGGACACAGTCTGAAGTTATACCATCGTCCAATGTCTAAAGATGCCTTCATAAAACATCTTTCTGATACATTTGGTTTGATGGTTGTTGGTGCAGAGAATGCTCCCTCTTCCCTTTAAATATATAATAATAATAATAATAATAATAATAATAATATGATGTTACTACTTACTTGCTTGTCTTTTTGCAGGAATAAGAACTGAATTATGACAAGGAGAAACAGAGAAATTTTTCAAGTAATAGTCATTGTTGTTACTCCACTGGTTGTTGTTACTCCGCTGGTGCTGTTACTCCACTATTGTAGTTACTTCACTAATTGTTGTTACTCTGCTGGTGTTGTTACTCCACTATTGTTGTTACTCCACTGGTTGTTGTTACTCCGCTGGTGATGTTACTCCACTGTTGTTGTTACTCCACTGGTTGTTGTTACTCCGCTCGTGTTGTTACTCCACTGTTGTTGTTACTCAACTGGTTGTTGTTAATCCACTGGTTGTTGTTCCTCCACTGGTGCTATTACTCCATTGTTGTTGTTACTCCACTGGTTGTTGTTACTCCACTGTTGTTGTTACTCCACTAGTTGTTGTTACTCCGCTGGTGTTGTTACTCCACTATTATTGTTACTCCACTATTTGATGTTACTCCGCTGGTGTTGTTACTCCACTGTTGTTGTTACTCTGTTGGTGCTGTTACTCCATTGTTGTTGTTACTCCACTGGTTGTTGTTACTCCGCTGGTGTTGTTACTCCACTGTTTTTGTTACTCCACTGGTTGTTGTTACTCCACTGTTGTTGTTACTGCACGATCGTTGTTACTCCATTGTTGTTGTTACCACATGATTGTTGTTACTCCATTGTTGTTGTTACTCCGTTGGTGCTGTTACTTCGTCGGTGTTGTTACTCCACTATTGTTGTTACTCCACTGGTGTTGTTACTCTATCGTGCTATTACTTTGTTGTGTTGTTACTCTACCAGTTATCTTTTCTGCTACTCCACCGCCAGGTAGGTCGCCAAGTACACTTCATTGACTCTTATGGATTTAATTAAAATATTCCAATAAGAGACTAGTACGTGCCGCGGATGGCCACATTTAAGTTGGGGGGGTCCCGTCATAAAGAAACAATGACGTACCTAAAATTGTAATCATACCACATCATTACCAAATCCAATGAAAATGGAAACCAAAAGAAATTGTGAGATTTTGTAATTATGATTCCCACACATTGGAATTTGAAATCATATGCCAAGAACTTTACTGGTCATTTCCCCAGTACGTTGTATTCAATTTCCATAATCATTCACCTGTACTACCACACCCTGCCATTAATTGTTGTGTTTTTCGAGGCATACCAGTCATTATTATCCTTTCACCCCATGGCCACCATGTTAATAATATTTTCATCGTCAATTGGGTTGTTGTTAATCTCCCCCTACCAGCCAATTGTACCCATCGTGTTGATCCAGTTCTTACAGCGATGGGTGGGTTGGTTGTGCGCCATGAGCTGGAGGGCACAAAAATGGTTAGAAACAATCCGGAGGTATGGCCGGTCTTCATAAATGCAGGGTGGAATGTTTATTTTGACGGGTTGCAAGGATTTAATGAGGTAATTGTGATTGAATTCACACTCAATCTAGAAGAAGAAAGAGCTCTCGGGTCTGGGGGACAGAAATCCCTATCACATAGGAAACCATTGCAGAGGTTAGCAGGCTACCCCAGCAGGGGCATAAATGTTTTTCATGAAGAACCGCCCTTCTGGAGTTTCCCGAAGCATTCCTACAGGCTAGAGAAAATGTTGTTTAGAAGGGCAGGGGGTATGACCGAAACTCATTACCACACCTATGGGGTGAGGTAGCAGGTTTTGTAATGAGATACCTAACCTGCAAGGGGAGGTATACCGCCCTGTTTAAATACCATCTCATAATATTGGATCACCTCTGGTTCCCATAGGTAGAAGCCTTCTCATTGAATATGCCTTTCTTCCTGTTAAGAAGTCTCGAGCTGTTGGCGTACTCTGCTCGGCGTTCCTGAAAAGTGGCAGCAGTCATTACCAACCATTGCCTGGTCTGGCTACTAGTCATTCATGCAATTGGTCGATTTCAAATCTCATGGGAAACATTCTGGGATTCTACAGAGGAAGAAATTGTGGCTGCTAGAGAGGAAGAGCTTGAAGCAATGGAGGAAGGAACTAGAGTAGAGGATGAATACATAGATCAAGAGGAACCAGAGGAATTGGAGATGGAACTTGAAGAGTGGGAATAGAATCAGGAGACAGAATTAGGAGTGTGAACCAGGAGAGACAATCGACGCTACTCCACAAGAACCAGCCTCGACCTCAGAACCAATGGAATAAGAAGTGTTGTAGCAAGGGGCCAATATAGAAAGGACCACTAGCACCAAGACCCAGGCTGCCCTTCAAGAATCAGCCTCGACTATAGAACCAATAGAGAAAAGCAGCAGCACTATAATAAGTAAGGAGGGACCACATCAGACTAAGGTGGAGGAATCCATCAATATTGCAGCTGGGGGTGTCCCACAAGAACCACCCTCAACTGTAGAACCAATGGAGGAAGAACCAAAACGAGAAGGGCCTGAAGCCAAAAGAACTGTGGGGCCAACAGAAGAAGAGGATAGGGGTTTAATGGATGGAATCGATGTGATGATGCAAGAATCCATCTGGATCAATGTCGTGCTAGAAGAAACAGTGCCAGTATCGTCTATTCAAGAAATGCAGGACATGGAAGGTGTTGCCCCATAAGAACCACCATCAACCTGTTCGACTTTGGAGACCACAGAGGAATTAAATGTCGGGATTGACAATTTTCCATAGGAACCAATGTCAACCTCAGAATAGGGGACTATATAGGTAGAGGTTTTAACTAGGAGCGGAGACGCTACAGACAGAGGGAAGGAGCTCGAAACCACAACTAGGGCTAGGATAGACCAAGTAGGAGAATTCTTTCAATTTTCCTCTTACTTCTCCATTCTGAAAGGGGCGAGGTTGTCTTGCTCTACCTGACATATAGAAGAGGAGGTGACCGTTCTGCTGATTTTGAAATATGATGGGTCGAAGAAGGGGCCAGCTGCCACAGGCTTGTTGGCCACAGATCCCCATAGAGACCTCTCAAGGACCCAGAACAAAGGAAGAGGAAAATGTTTTTGAGACAAGGGAACCTGGAAGGGAAAATTTGGTTGAACCATTGATGGACTTTCACCGAGTGAGTTTGCCACTTGTCGAGATAGCTTCACAATAGGGTGAGGTAAGGGACAGTAAGGAAATGGTTGCACCCCAGGAAGAGAAACCAAGCAAAGAAGCCCCGTCGAGTAACCCTGTGGATACTCCCTCAGTTAAATCCACACCTGTCGAACCAACCGCAGTACTAGATGAGGTGGTGGTTAAACAAGAATGGGTGGAGTTGTGTGAACAATGAAGGCTGCCTATGAAGCAGAAATATCAGCTTCAATTTAAAGAAACGATGCAAATCAAAATAGAGGTTAAGAGGCTAAGGAAACAGATGCACCGGTTGAAGAACCAAGTGAAGAAACATAAGCGGTGGGCTAAGAAGCCTGAAACCATGACGACCGAAACAAGGACGTAGGTGGATGAAGTGGAAACAACTTCTGTTGCCACTCAGATAGACCCGATAAAATATTTGTTTGAGGGCCATGAATTTTCTTTGTCAACTGAGGTACAGATGTTGAAATCCATCGTGGCGCGATATCGGAATGAGGCTAAGAAAGCCCAAGAATGAGCATCCATGGCTATCTTTGAATATGTAGAGCACATTGACATAATGCAGCTAAGGCATGAAAAGCAACAATTCAAGGTGGAGCAGCTCGAAAGGAAAGTAACAGAAATAAAAGCCGATAAAGAGCAGATGCTCCATTTAGCACAAAAAGTGATGGAATGTCACCCTCTTGCTTCCTGTTACTCTTTATTTTTGCACGAGCACTTTCTTTTCTTTTGTTTGGAAAGCATCTAGAAAGAAATTAGTCACGAGATTGAGGACGGTGTACAGATCCTCTAGATATTAAGAGCCCATGATGTGCCAACTCAGCACTTGATGTGCGAGCTTTAAATGCATGAGTATCTCTTGCGTGTTGAGAGAGAATTTAATCTCATTGCATATGTGGGGGACATTCATTTGAGGGCCCTCACCTCTTACACTTCTAATCAGATAAGTTGGCAGAAGGCTTCTGACATGTTTGAGTCAAATCAGGCCACGAAGCCTTTTATGATAAGAAGAGAACCCGAGAAATCAGTGACTATGTATAATAAGCACACTACATTTTTGGAAATTATGGGAAATAAGGAATGGATGCTAAGGACACAAAAGTGGTGCATCGATCTCTGCATCAAACAATTATTCATGTTTCAGGTTGAGGCCCTGGATAGTTGTCAGAAGAGGTGGATGATCTCACCCACATCTATTCGGAACAGAGAACTGTTTGGAGCACCAAATTTTGCACGGGCACTCAGCAGGGTGCCAAGATATGTGGTGTGCATCCAAACATGTGGGGTCTGATGGATGAGAATTCGATTCCAGTACCTTGTTCTATGGCTATGGTGGAACACTACACCCCAACCTATAATGTACCAAATGATTGGTGGAAGGAATTTCTCCTCTCAGAAGGGTTCAAGGTTCCAGGAATAGAAACGGCCGAGGAATAAGATCTCACCCAGCTTCTGGAAGCACACAGCCTATCCAACCCATACCTCTGGAGACGTCGAGCTGCACGAGGATGTGAAGAAGGCTAGTTGGGGGGAGATGTTGGGCACCAAATTGGCCTATCTTTTCCCTGCATTTCCACTCCTTTTTTCACCCTTTTTGAATGCATTTGCATATATTTACTGTGTAACATTATGAGGTAATTCCCCTTTTATCGTCTCTTGGGATATTTTATTAATGAAGTAGATTCATGAAGATTTCTACCTATACAAACCACTAAAACTTGTGATTACTGCAGATTATGGAGCACAGGTGTTGACTGCGCAACATATCGCATCAATTTCATGATTCATAGCAGTTGATCGACCACGAAAAAGCAACATAACTAATTGCAGCTGCTCCCAACCCATTTTTGACCATTCTTATTCTTGGTTCTCTCGGCTCTAGTGCTGCGATACAACTAATGTATATCTTTGGGCATATAGTTGCCAGGTTTCGAGGAGAATTATTCTCCTTTGAATTGTATAAAAGATGGGTCATTCTTGTATCAAGGGGGCCCCAGAAGGATATTGTAACAACATTATTCAGATTAATAAGATATAAACCTTTTCCTGGTCTATCATTCACTATGATTAACGCAACCCTGATCAGAGAGCTGGGCCCACTCTTTCGATGAGGTGCTGCGTATTTCCTTGTGTTGTGTGTATTTTCTATTTGTTGTGTTTATTTCTTGTTTGCTATTACAGATCTCTTAGATAACTGTGAATACCTTTTTACGTTTTGCAATTGAGTTTTACTTCTGTCTCAACAATGTTTTGATTGCCAAACATGAACCCTTGGTTGAGGGCAGATCGTAACCTTGCCCCTGCATATACCTTGTGTGTTGCCTTGCAAAGAATACGCACCCGAATTGATACATTAATGTATGAAAAGGAGTGGATAATCTGTTCATACCTTGACACCGACACCAACATTCGGGGGATCTACCTGATATGAATCCCTAATTAGACCTCACACTGTTTGGTTTAAGAGTCCCATCGAATATAAAGTCCTAGTTTCCCAATATTGAAATATTTTCCTTGGCTCTAACTGTCAGCACAAAAGAGTGATGAAATGGTGTCTTAGAAAAGAAAGGGAAGTGTGCCTGGTGATTGTTCAGTGCAACTATGTCAAGGTTATTTTACATCAAAGGGGGAAAGAAAAGTGAGCCTCTAAGTGAGAGGTAATAGTACCACCCAAGAAGTGACATACATGAAACAGAAAGGTCCATCTAACATCCAGTGGAATAATCCACATTCGATGTGATGGTCATTACAACCAAGAAAAAAGGAAATATTTGTCTAGTATCCTGTATAATAGTCCACAAGGATAGGACAACAATAGAGACTAGTACAACAAATTATAAATGAGATAAGCACTAAAATAACTGAACTAGTTCAACTATTGATCCGGATTTAAACAGGAACGCAATAAAATACAGAGATAACCATAAAGACAGATATGCAGCGGAAATAATACCTCAATTCATTACTGTAAAATACTGAAAAATGCTTACAAACAGAACTGGAAAAAAACTAGCTAGGGCGATGGTAGCTTATCTCTGAGAAGAGATGTGGTGGCTACATGCCTCTGAACTGTCTTACAATGAGGCTCGAAGGCCTATTTATTGTTGGGAAACAATGGAAAACCCTTCACATTCCAAAACCTAACCCTAGAAGATGAAACGCCAAATTGTGGGCCCCGTTTTTGGGTAAGTTGGTACATCAACTTCCCGGGGTCGCGAATTGGTCGTACTATCTCTGTTTGACGTGCATGATAGCCCGTTGGAAAGATCTCTCCGAGGACTACGACGGAAAAGACGACTTTTATCAAAAAAATCTGTGTGTCCATGATCCGATCAGTTGCATCTTGTTCAATGCAAGCTGGATTTAACTCTGTGGGTGTGAGTTGTTCTGCAATGTCGGACGTGTCTAGTAATGGTGGAAAGTATGGCCACAGGCGGTCGACATTGAACACCAGGTGCAGGCCAAGGAATGGGGGAATGCTGAGCTCAAATGCATTGTCTCCCACAGCCTTGGTAATGGTGTAAGGGCCATATCGGAGTGGTCTGAGTTTCCGGTAGGCTCCGGTAAGGTGTTCCTTTTGCAAATGCAACCAGACTTTGTTTCCCACTCGAAACTTGTGTAACACCCGATGTTGATCATGTCGCTGCTTGTACTTGGCATTTGATTTCTCCAGAATGTCATGGACCTGCTGGCGAATATGTTGGATGTGCTTGATGAAGCTGTTTGCCTTATCTATTTCAGACTGGACATGAGCAGAATCTACGTGAGTAGCTACAAATGGCATGGCCACATCGATGGGACATAGTGGCTAGAATCCCAATCCCACCTGAAAAGGGCTGTGGCCAGTCGAGCTGTGGAGAGCCCGGTTGTAGCTGTGCTGAACATAGGGGAGGTTCTCGTCCCATGTGCGTGGATGCTTTGAGTTGTACATGCGTAGAATGTGTACGATCATCCTGTTGACGACCTCAGTCTGGCCATCAGTTTGAGGATGGAAGGCTATGGACTTAGTGAGTTTGGTGTCCAGCATCGACCATAGGCTAGACCAAAATGTACTGAGGAACCTGCTATCCCGATCCGGAATGATAGACTGTGGGATCCCAAAGTGTACCCATACTCGTTCAAAGAAGAGTTTAGCGGTGGCTTCTGCTGTGATATTCTTCTTGTAGGCCGCCATAATGGCCATCTTCGAGAACCTGTCGACGACCACAAAAACACAGTCATTTCCATGCCTAGTGGAAGGGAGGCCTGACATGTAATCCATGGAGATGGATTCGCAAGGTCGACTAGGGGTAGGCAGCGGGGTATAGAGGCCTTGCTTCTTGATGGTCGGTTTGGCAATGGTGCAAGAAGTGCATGATCTGATGTACTTCTCGACATCCTGTCGAAGATTCGGCCAATAGAAATATTTATGCAGTACAGCCACCGTTTTTTCAACCCCAAAATGCCCAACGGCCCGACTGTAGTGTGCTTCCCAGATCATCTTGGCACGCTCGCTTGAAGGAACACAAAGGTGACCTAGGTGGCATAACAGGTCATTCTGGAGGTGAAAATCTGGAACATGTTGACCCTCCAAGAGTTTCTGGTATGTGTGGCCAAATTCGGGTCGCTTTTGTAGAGCAGTGGCCAATCAGAAGTCTCGTGCCCACAAGAGTTGAGCACGGTGGTTAATGCCATGATCGGTGGTCGACTGAGGCAATCTGCGACGTTATTGGTGCTGCCCTTCTTATACTTGATATTCAAATGGAACTGTTGCAGGTATGTGGGCCACTTCTGATGGTGATCATTCTGCAATTTCCCTTGGGTCTGTATGAACTGTAGGGGTCACTGGTCTGTGTGGATGACCGTTTCCTTCCCCAAAATGTAATTCTTCCATTGTCGACAGGCCTGCACAATGGAATACATCTCTTTGTCATAAGTGGGATACTTCCGGACTGTGTCTGAAAGTGTCTCACTGTGATATGCCACTGGATGCCCGTGTTGAGTAAGGACTACCCCAATAGCATAGTCAGAGGCATCTGTCTCGACCTCAAATGGTTGTTGCAAGTCTGGTAATGCAAGAACTGGTGCTGTGCAGAGTCAATCTTTCAACTCTGTGAATGCCTTCTGTTGAGATTCAGACCAAAAAAATTTGCTTTCGCTCCTCCCTTGGTGACCTGACTCAAGGGCCAAGTGATATGAGAAAATCCCAACACGAACCTGTGGTAGAAGTTGGCAAGGCCTAGAAAGCTGCGAAGCTCTATCAGAGTTGTTGGAGATGGCCAATCCCGAATGACTTGGATCTTGGCTAGATCCACATTCATCAATAATGTATCCCAGATACTGAACCTGGGTCATGCAAAAAGTGCATTTCTCCAAATTGGCACATAACTTGTGTTGTCGCAGTGTTTGGAGAACATGTTGGAAGTGGTGGAGGTGCTCTTCCCAAGTCTTGCTAAAGATCAAGATGTCATCCAAGTATTCCACTACAAATGAGTTGGTGAATGGCCACAATATGTCATCCATTAGCCTCATGAAAGTTGCAGGAGCATTTGTCAATCCGAAAGGCATAACCAACCATTCGAAAAGGCCCTCCTTGGCTTTGAAGGCAGTCTTCCACGCATCGGAGGGTTCGATTGGTACCTGGTGATATCCTGACTTCAAATCGATTTTGTTGAAATATTTTGCCCCCTTTAGTTGGTCCAGGAGGTCATCAATCCGTGGGATTGGGTACCTATTACGGACAGTGATCTTGTTCAGCGCCCGATAGTCAATACAGAGTCTCCACGTCCCATCCTTCTTTTGTACCAGCATGATCGGGCTTCCACAGGGCGATGAACTCGGACGAATGTGACCTTTTTGTAGCAGCTCCTGAATCTACCTCTTGATTTCATCGTTCTCCAAAACAGAGCACCGATAGATTGGTCCATTGGGCAGCGGCGAACCTGGGGTTAGATCAATGGAGTGCTTGACCTGACAGTGCAGGGGAACCCCTGCGGGGGAGGTGAAGATGTCCTCATACTCCTCCATGAACTTCTCCATCTATAGTTGTCGTGCGGAGGGGCCCTGTCTGGAGGTCATGGCCACCGTCTTCTTCTTTTATTGAGGGCGTATCATCAGGAAAACAAACTTCCTGGTTTTGGAAATGAGCTTACTGCATTGTTTTGCAGTAACCAAAGAGATGGCGGTAGGCGGTGCTACCTCTAGTATCCTATACAACATATTTCCCAAAGTAAGAATAACAGCACGGAGCCTTGACTCATACACAGCATGTCGCTTCCACAAGTATGGTTGTCCTAATAACACATCACAAACTTCAAGGGGTGCAATGTCACACAATACCTCATCCGTGAAGGGCTTGATGTTGTATGGAAGGTGACACTGTTGGCTCACGCGAAGATCTCGTCCTTGGTCCGCCCAGCTGTTTCACAACCTCTGCCGAAATGAGGTTCTTTTGGCTCCCGCTATCGACAATGAACTGTAGCGGGGAGCCCTTTACCCACATTTAGGAGTGGAAGAGACGCTCCTCCTCCTCTGGATCTTCAGGTTCCTCCTTCTGGATCTTCGTGGTGGCAACAATGGCATTGGGCTCTGCATCAATAATCTGCTTCCCTTTGTCATTCCCCTTATCTAGTTCTGACTCAGAGTCAGAACATGCATCTGATTCTGAAACCTTTAGCTCGGCCACCAGTGACTGCTTGGCTCGAAACTCACTTGTGTTGTGAGTGGAGCTCTTATGGAACTCACACCACTTTCCAGTGTCCTTTTTCAGCTTCGCGGCACTGTTCTTTGCTTGCAGCTTTGGCGAGTTGTCTTGGGCCGCCCCGCCTTGGCTTTGTCCTTTTTTCTGTGGTTTGGGGGCACCTTTCCCTTGTTTCGGATTCGCAGACCCAAAGTCTCGCTTCTTCTGTCTAAACTTTTGCTCAACCTTGACGGCATATCGGTATGCCATGCCGAGCAAGGAGATGTTCAGGAATTCTATTTCTTCTTGGATGTACTTGTGCAGGCAGCCATGGTATTTTAGTACCAAATGCTACTCTGTATCCTTGATACCCAACTTTGTGCGAAGGGTATGGAAAATATTGGTAAACTCTGGTACGTCTTGGTCCCTTCCCTGTCGTAGCGTGGTCCACTTTATGTATTGATCCTCATAGCTTCCGACAGGGTAGTACTGCTCCTTGATGGCATCTTGGAATGAATCCCAAGTCGGTGTGACTGAAAATAGGAGCCTGTACTTTCATCTTTCCGTTCGCAGTAGGTTTCCCACCAATCCTTGACGTGGGGGGATGCTTTGAGAAGAGCGAAAATAATCTTTTCCCGACTGGAAAAATCATGAATAGAAAAACAACCCTCTAGCACATTTAACCATTTATCGACGGCATCTTCATCTATCTGACCCTCGAATATGGGGATTTCAAAATTAACTTTTACCTTAAATGGTGTGGCGTTTCCAGAGTTGCCGTTGGAAGCTGATGCGTCGCCCCTGGGTAGTTTCTGAAGGATTTGGGCAAAGTTGTCCATCATCGCGTTCCTTTGTCGCTCGAGGGCTTCTTTGAGCAAGATTTTGATAGGATCTCCTGCCCCCTCCTCTTTCTTTTCATCTGCCATGGGAGGCCGTCGGGATTTGCAAGGCTGGTCTTGCAAAGGTTCGACCAGTTCAAGCCCTAACTCCTTATATCCCGACCTCGTTGGGGACATGCAAAGAAAAACAGAGAAGAAAAGCAGACCGCTCTGATACCACTGATCCGGATTTAAACAGGAACGCAATAAAATATAGAGATAACCATAAAGACAGATATGGAACGGAAATAATACCTCAATTCATTACTGTAAAATACTGAAAAATGCTTACAAACAGAACTGGAAATAAACCAGCTAGGGCAATGGTAGCTTATCTCTGAGAAGAGATGTGGTGGCTACATGCCTCTGAACTGTCTTACAATGAGGCTCGAAGGCCTATTTATTGTTGGGAAACAATGGAAAACCCTTCACATTCCAAAACCTAACCCTAGAAGATGAAACGCCAAATTGTGGGCCCCGTTTTTGGGTAAGTTGGTACATCAACTTCCCGGGGTCGCGAATTGGTCGTACTATCTCCGTTTGACGTGCATGATAGCCCATTGGAAAGATCTCTCCGAGGACTACAACAAAAAATACGATTTTTATCAAAAAAATCGTTGGCAGTGGATTTCCCAAAAAACGTCGTTTAGGGCCTCAAAACGGCTCCGGAAGTTTAGGACCCGAAAAACTGCTAAAAATAGTAAATTGTGCTATAATTAAGGAAACTGAAAAAAACTGTAAGAAGCACTAGAGGGGATCCAAGTGGAATTAGCGGGTGGCCACCAATATGCACCTGGATCATTCCTCCCCCCTTAGGAAGCAATGGTCCCCATTGCGTTGAGTTCCTCCATGAGATGAGGGAACTTCTGCTGCACCTTGTCCTTGGTGAGCCACTTGCCCTGGTGAAGGAGTTGTCCTGCTTTGACAACTCGATACAGTTGGATATTCTGCTGGCGAGTGTGCTTGATCTGTGTGTCCATGATCCGATCAGTTGCAGCTTGTTCCATGCAAGCTGGATTTAACTCTGTGGGTGTGAGTTGTTCTGCAATGTCGGACGTGTCTAGTAATGGTGGAAAGTATGGCCGTAGGCGGTCGACATTGAACACCGGGTGCAGGCCAAGGAATGGGGGAATGCTGAGCTCAAATGCATTGTCTCCCACAGCCTTGGTAATGGTGTAAGGGCCATATCGGAGTGGTCTGAGTTTCTGATAGGCTCCGGTAAGGCGTTCCTTTTGCAAATGCAACCAGACTTTGTCGCCCACTCGAAACTTGTGTAGCACCCGATGTTGATCATGTCGCTGCTTGTACTTGGCATTTGATTTCTCCAGAATGTCATGGACCTGCTGGGGAATATGTTGGATGTGCTCGATGAAGTTGTTTGCCTTATCTGTTTCAGACTGGACATGAGCAGAATCTGCGTGAGTAGCTGCAAATGGCATGGCCACATCGATGGGACATAGTGGCTGGAATCCCAATCCCACCTGAAAAGGGCTGTGGACAGTCGAGCTGTGGAGAGCCCGGTTGTAGCTGTGCTGAACATAGGGGAGGCTCTCATCCCATGTGCGTGGATGCTTTGAGTTGTACATTCGTAGAATGTGTATGATCATCCTGTTGACGACCTCAGTCTGGCCATCAGTTTGAGGATGGAAGGTTGTGGACTTAGTGAGTTTGGTGTCCAGCATCGACCAGAGGCTAGACCAAAATGTACTGAGGAACCTGCTATCCCGATCCGAAATGATAGACTGTGGGATCCCAAAGTGTACCCACACTCGTTCAAAGAAGAGTTTATCAGTGGCTTCTGCTGTGATATTCTTCTTGCAGGCCGCCATAATGGCCATCTTCGAGAACCTGTCGACGACCACAAAAACATAGTCATTTCCATGCCTAGTGGAAGGGATGCCTGACATGTAATCCATGGAGATGGATTCCCAAGGTCGACTAGGGGTAGGCAGCGGGGTATAGAGGCCTTGCTTCTTGATGGTCGGTTTGGCAATGGCGCAAGCAGTGCATGATCTGATGTACTTCCCGACATCTTGTCGAAGATTCGGCCAATAGAAATATTTCTGCAGTACAGCCACCGTTTTTTCAACCCCAAAATGCCCAACGGCCCGACTGTAGTGTGCTTCCCAGATCATCTTGGCACGCTCGCTTGAAGGAACACAAAGGTGACCTAGGTGGCATAACAGGTCGTCCTGGAGGTGAAAATCTGGAACATGTTGACCCTCCAAGAGTGTCTGGTATGTGTGGCCGAATTCTGGGTCGCTTTTGTAGAGCAGTGGCCAATCAGAAGTCTCGTGCCCACAAAAGTTGAGCACGGTGGTTAATGCCATGATCGGTGGTCGACTGAGGCAATCTGTGACATTATTGGTGCTGCCCTTCTTATACTTGATATTCAAATGGAACTGTTGCAGGTATGTGGACCACTTCTGATGGCGATCATTCTGTAATTTCCCTTGGGTCTGTATGAACTGCAGGGGTCGGTGGTCTGTGTGGATGACCGTTTCCTTCCCCAAAATGTAATGCTTCCATTGTCGACAGGCCTGCATAATGGAATACATCTCTTTGTCATAAGTGGGATACTTCCGGACTGTGTCTGAAAGTGTCTCACTGTGATATGCCACTGGATGCCCGTGTTGAGTAAGGACTACCCCAATAGCATAGTCAGAGGCATCTGTCTCGACCTCAAATGGTTGTTGCAAGTCTGGTAATGCAAGAACTGGTGCTGTGCAGAGTCGATCTTTCAACTCTGTGAATGCCTTCTGTTGAGATTCGGACCAAAAAAAATTTGCTTTCGCTCCTCCCTTGGTGACCTGACTCAAGGGCCAAGTGATATGAGAAAATCCCAACACGAACCTGCGGTAGAAGTTGGCAAGGCCTAGAAAGCTGCGAAGCTCTGTTAGAGTTGTTGGAGATGGCCAATCCCGAATGACTTGGATCTTGGCTGGATCCACATGCACCCCCCGTTCATCAATAACGTATCCCAGATACTGAACCTGGGTCATGCCAAAAGTGCATTTCTCCAAATTGGCACATAACTTGTGTTGTCGCAGTGTTTGGAGAACCTGTCGGATGTGGTGGAGGTGCTCTTCCCAAGTCTTGCTAAAGATCAAGATGTCATCCAAGTATACCACTACAAATGATTTGTTGAATGGCCGCAATATGTCATCCATTAGCCTCATTAAGGTTGTAGGAGCATTCGTCAATCCGAAAGGCATAACCAACCATTCGAAAAGGCCCTCCTTGGCTTTGAAGGCAGTCTTCCACACATCGGAGGATTCGATTGGTACCTGGTGATATCCTGACTTCAAATCGATCTTGTTGAAATATTTTGCACCCTTTAGTTGGTCCAGGAGGTCATCAATCCATGGGATTGGGTACCTATTACGGACAGTGATCTTGTTCAGCGCCCGATAGTCAATATAGAGTCTCCACGTCCCATCCTTCTTTTGTACCAGCACGATCGGGCTTCCACAGGGCGATGAACTCAGACGGATGTGACCTTTTTGCAACAGCTCCTGAATCTGCCTCTTGATTTCATCATTCTCCAGAACAGAGCGCCGATAGATTGGTCCATTGGGAAGCGGCGAACCTAGGTTTAGATCAATGGAGTGCTTGACCTGACAGTGCAAGGGAACCCCTACAGGGGAGGTGAAGATGTCCTCATACTCCTCCACGACCTTGTCCATCTGTAGTTGTCGTGCGGAGGGGCCCTGTCTCGAGGTCATGGCCACCGTCTTCTTCTTTTCTTGAGGGCGTATCATCAGGAAAACAAACTTCCTGGTTTTGGAAATGAGCTTACTGCATTGTTTTGCAGTAACCAAAGAGATGGCGGTAGGCGGTGCTACCTCTGGTATCCTGTACAACTTATTTCCCAAAGTAATAATAACAACACGGGGCCTTGACTCATACACAGCATGTCGCTTCCACAAGTATGGTTGTCCTAATAACACATCACAAACTTCAAGGGGTGCAATGTCACACAATACCTCATCCGTGAAGGGCTTGATGTTGTATGGAAGGTGACACTGTTGGCTCACGCGAAGATCCCGTCCTTGGTGCAGCCACCCAATGGTGTATGGTTGTGGATGTGCTATGGTCGGTAAGCCCAGCCGTTTCACGACCTCTACCGAAATGAGGTTCTTTTGGCTCCCGCTGTCGACAATGAACTGTAGCGGGGAGCCCTTTACCCACATCTAGGAGTGGAAGAGACGCTCCTCCTCCTCTGGATCTTCAGGTTCCTCCTTCTGGATCTTCGTGGTGGCAACAGTGGCGTTGGGCTCCGCATCGATAATTTGCTTCCCTTTGTCATTCCCCTTATCGAGTTCTGACTCAGAGTCAGAACATGCATCTGATTCTGAAACCTTTAGCTCGGCCACCAGTGACTTCTTGGCCCGACACTCACTTGTGTTGTGAGTGGAGCTCTTATGGAACTCACACCACTTTCTGGTGTCCTTTTTCGGCTTCGAGGCACTGTTCTTTGCTTGCAGCTTTGGCGGGTTGTCTTGGGCCGCCCCGCCTTGGCTTTGTCCTTTGTTCTGCGGTTTGGGGCACCTTTCCCTTGTTTCGGATTCGCAGACCCAAAGTCTCGCTTCTTCTATTTAAACTTTTGCTCGACCTTGACGGCATATCGGTATGCCATGTCGAGCAAGGAGATGTTCAGGAATTCTATTTCTTCTTGGATGTACCTGTGCAGGCAGCCACGGTATTTTAGTACCAAATGCTGCTCTGTATCCTTGATACCCAACTTTGTACGAAGGGTATGGAAAATATTGGTAAAATCTGGTACGTCTTGGTCCCTTCCCTGCCGTAGCGTGGTCCACTTTATGTATTGATCCTCATAGCTTCCGACAGGGTAGTACTGCTCCTTGATGGCATCTCGGAATGAATCCCAAGTCGGTGCGACTGAAAATAGTGAGCCTGTACTTTCATCTTTCTGTTCGCAGTAGGTTTCCCACCAATCCTTGACGTGGGGGGCTACTTTGAGAAGAGCGAAAATAATCTTTTCCCGACTGGAAAAATCATGAACAGAAAAATAACCCTCTAGCACATTTAACCATTTATCGACGGTATTTGCATCTATCTGACCCTCGAATATGGGGATTTCAAAATTAACTTGTACCTTAAATGTTGTGGCGTTTCCAGAGTTGCCGTTAGAAGCTGATGTGTCGCCCCTGGGTAGCTGCTGAAGGATTTGGGCAATTTTGTGTTGGAAATAATACTGAGAGGGGGGGTGAATCAGTATTATTAAGTAATTTACCAAATCTTCCTTATTTGATCTTTTGAATTATTCTTGCATATCAGTACCATAAAATAATGAGCTTGAATAAAGAAAATAGACAGTCACACCAAAGAACACAAGATGTAAGGTGGAAACCCAATGCGGGAGAAAACCACCTGCTGCAATATGTCTCTATCTTCTTTCAAGAAATTCTTTTACAATGATTTTGTACTGGTGCAGTCCTTTACCAGCACGCAGGCTGCAACCTGCAGAGAGCTACAACTCTCTCTCGTTTTCCAGTTTCTCCTGGAAGGGAGCTACAACCCCCTACTTCTTTTCATGAAGAATCAAATGATCAACAAGTATATAACAGATACAGTCCACTACAGATATCAGATCAGTAATTACAGAAATAACCCAGAACACTTTATGAACAGAAATATACAGTCAACAGATCATCTTAAGACAGGGACGCATATTTTCTTTCTGTGGCCTGCGACTGGACGCAGTCTACCCTCTGCTGTTCTGCGTGCAGACGCACTGTTCCTCTATGCTTTGCTGCGACCGGCGCACCCCGAAACACTATCGCGCCGCGTCTTTTGCTTCAGAGACGCCCCTGAGCCTTTACTGTACTGCGTCCCGGCGCACTTGTCCTTCACTGAACCTGCGTCCCTTCAGATATAAAAGATATGAGGACTTCAGAACCAACCCAAACACTCAGATCCACAGATCTGATCATGCGCCATAGAGATCACAGTCCATTAGAAGATTCGCCCTCATAGATCTGGACTAGATCTCACCAAAAGATATTCAACCAAGATCATACTTAATCCAAATGAACTCCTTTGCTTTATATAGGCAAGCTTCTCCCCAAAACATGGAACAATACCACGAGCCGACACCATAGAAACACAAAACCGTCAGCTAGATACCACGCAAGAAACCCCCACGTGCTTTTCTCTGCCTTGAAATGTGTGCACTGGGCGGACGCACCTCCTGAACGGCTGGCCGGCGTCCCTGGACGCGGGTTCTGTATGGTATACCTGCGGGGACGCACTTGCTGAACATATTTCCTGCATCCTTCTTGATTTATCACCTGAATGGGTTTGCCATCAAGGACAACACCTGAATCATAATGCCAACATTTTGTCCATCATCGCGTTCCTTTGTCGCTCGAGGGCTTCTTTCAGCAAGATTTTGATAGGATCTCCTGCCCCCTCGTCTTTCTTTTCATCCGCCATGGGAGGCCGTCGGGATTTGCGAGGCTGGTCTTGCAAAGGTTCGACCAGTTCAAGCCCTAACTCCTTATATCCCGACCTCGTTGGGGACATGCAAAGAAAAATAGAGAAGAAAAGCAGACCGCTCTGATACCATTGGTCCGGATTTAAACAAGAACGCAATAAAATACAGAGATAACCATAAAGACAGATATGCAGCGGAAATAATACCTTAATTCATTACTGTAAAATACTGAAAAATGCTTACAAACAGAACTGGAAATAAACCAGCTAGGGTGATGGTAGCTTATCTCTGAGAAGAGATGTGGTGGCTACATGCCTCTGAACTGTCTTACAATGAGGCTCGAAGGCCTATTTATTGTTGGGAAACAATGGAAAACCCTTCACATTCCAAAACCTAACCCTAGAAGATGAAACGCCAAATTGTGGGCCCCATTTTTGGGTAAGTTGGTACATCAACTTCCCGGGGTTGCGAATTGGTCGTACAATCTCCGTTTGACGTGCATGATAGCCCGTTGGAAAGATCTCTCCGAGGACCCAACAAATAAAATGTTTGATCTCAATGGGAACTCAAATGGAAGAAAAATGGTGTGTGACGGTGATAATAATCAAAGTTACAATAGTGAGTGGAACAATGAAAATAATCAAAGTGAATAATGAATGGAAAACCCTTTTATTTATAACAAAATATTGAGTTATCCTCAAATAATGAACGATAATAAAATCTTATTAACCCCATTTTTGTAATAACCACTTGGAATATTTTATTATATTTGTTTAGGAGGGAAAATTTATTTAAAATTTTATTTAGAAATAATAAATAAATAAATGATTTATTTATCATCTCAAGAAATATGGTTAAGGAATAATAAAAAAATAATGATTTATTTAATTATCCCTTAGAGATTTAGTCAAAATTGACAAGGAATAATAATTAATTAGTGATTAATTAATTATTCCTAGAGAAAAATAAGATAATTAATAATTTATCTGTTGATTTTTCATAATTGGGTCAAATATGACAAGGGATATTAATTAAACAATGGTTTAATTAATTATTCCTAGAAGAAAAATAAATAAATAGTGATTTATTTAATTATTCTTCATGGTTTAATTATAAATTACTTAACAAATGTGGTTTTCAAGTAATTTCTCACAGTGAAAGAAATTTTACTATGGTAAAATTGGCCTTACATGGTATACATCGATCCATCTAGTAAATTAGGCTAGATGATCAATTTTTTGGTGATAACAGATTGCACCCCAATGTACGGGTGTTAGGATCAAAATGTATGACCGAAGTACATTGTAAAGACATATTCACTAGACAACAAAGTGGAGTCAAACAGAGAGAGAGAGACCAATAGAGCTGAAGCAAAAAAGGATAGGGAGAAAGGGGGCGATACCAATGCAAGTCTCCTTTTATGTTGTAGTACCAGATCTCAGTGAGGTAGGGGAGGCATACCTATACCCGCAGAGATAACTTAGTACAAAAATAATGATGCACCCAGAAACATAAAACTGAGTAATGAAGTACATGACATGCTGGTATAACTGAGCCAGAAAATAATACAATGTGTCCCATATTCAGAATGCACCTGGAAAAACATGATCCATGACTGAATACAATAATATCTAAGTACATGAGATATAATGGCCCTTCCCTCAAAAAATGGGCGGGAGGGAGCGTAGAACAACCGAAAAAACCCTTTTTAAAAGCAAAGGGCTCTGCAAAACTGAATGGATCATTTGAAGGAGATGTGTATGCTATGAAAACTACGATTCATAGGAAGCGAACACATCAAATATGCGGAAATGCATATAAGGTTGTAGTATAATATGAAGGCATCTGGGCATGTGAGGCCTACCTGAATGGCCACCCCCTCATGAGTTCTGAAACATCTCACACACACTCGGAAATCACTGGTACAATCTACTACATCACTGGACCATCAAGTGTATGAATCAAGAGCATGAAACAACCAAGCCAAAGGGAAATAATGAGTTCCTCTTCTTAATCTGAGGTACCAAATAAGAATGGAAGCTAGAACCAAGATACGCCACCTGCTAGGCCATTCTTCTGGAATAAATGAGATGATGTCGACATAATAGGGCCCGAAATAGGTGAGGCAATTAGGATCCTCAACGAAGGCACAAGGGAAAATAGTAATGTGACTTATGGACTAACACGAGGGACAATGGAAAATGATGGGACTGAGGGACAAACAAAGGACTTCCCTTGTCAAAGCATAAAGTGCATGGTTGACCTAGTAGCGTTTGACTCGACTCTGGAGGGGATGGGGGATAGTATGACTGGAGGCCAAAATGGGAAACACAAGATGAACGGTATGTAAAAATGGATGGAATATTGTGAAAACCCAGAGACTAAACAACAGGGGGTAAGAGTGATAGGTCCAAAATGGACACAAAAACAAAGAATCCCTTTGGCCTCTGACCCAGTAAAGTGAAGTTTCTCTATGAGGATAAAATCGCAGCGGCACACCCCAATTCAAATAGAAGAGGCATGGCCATCTCACATGCCCCCTCTAATTCCACAAGATTGTTGGAAATAATACTGAGAGGGGGGGTGAATCAGTATTATCAAGTTCTTTTAACAAATCTTCCTTATTTATACTTTGAATTATTTTTGCATATCAGTACAATAAAATAATGAGCATGAACAAGAAAGACAGATAGTCACACCAAAGAACACCAGATATAAGGTGGAAACCCAATGTGGGTGAAAACCACCTGCTGCAATATGTCTCTATCTTCTTTCAAATTAGAAACTCTTTTTACAATGATTTTGTACTGGTGCAGTCCTTTACCAGTACACAGGCTGCAACCTGAAGAGAGCTACAACTCTCTCTCGTTTTCCAATCTCTCCTGGAAGGGAGCTACAACCCCCTACTTCTTTTCTTACAAGGATCACTTTTCATAAATTTTCAAACTGGATCCATAAACATCAAATGATCATCAAGTACATGTAAATTACAGAGTCAACTACAGTAACCAGATCAACAGTAACAGAACAAAACCCAGAACACCTTATCAACAGAAAAATTCAGTCAATAGAAGATCTTAAGACAGATACGCAGTTTTTCTTTCTCTGGCCAGCGTCGTTACGTACTTCACCTTCTGCTTCCCTGCGTATACCCGCAGAGAGCCTTCTGCTGCACCGCGTACCCACGCACTGCTTCTTCAATCGCGTTGCGTACTGTTACTGCAGGTACACACCCAGAGACACTATCGCGCCGCGTACTGCTACTGAAACCACGCACTCATAGATACTATCGCGCTGCGTACTTTTACTGTGCATACGCACCTGAACCTCTATCGCGCTGCATACACACGCAGTTCTCCTTCTTCTGATCTGCATACCCACGCAGTTCCCCTTCTTCTGCTCTGCGTACACACGCGGCTCTCTTGTTTCTGCTCTGCGTACCCACGCACTTGCACCGTTAATCACCTACGTACTTCTGATTAGGGCCGAATTGGCAGTTCACCAGTGTGCTATAGTTAGTCGGATGCCCAGATCTGATCATGTGTTCAAGAGATCACCCTTCACAGATTCGCTTTTAACTTCACTTTCATATAGATCAAGCTTTTAAAGCAATAACCCAATATTTCAGATCTTAAGATATTCAATTTGCAAAAGATACTTAGCCAAGTGATCTCCTTTGCTTTATATAGGCAAGATCCTCCTAAAATCATGGATCAATACCATAGATAACCAATACCAGGGGCCCAAAAACATGGGGCTCAATAATAATAATAATAATATAAAACAATACCACGGGCCAAAACCATAGAATCAAGAGCGGCGGGCTAAATACCACGGGCCAAACATAGGAAACCCCACGTGAACGCACTTCTCTGCCTTGAAGTAAGTGAAACTGGGGGTACGCACCCTCTGAATGGGTGACCTGCGTGGGTGGCCGCAGTTCCTTCACGGTGTGCCTACATGTATGCATCTTCTGAACTATTCTCCTGCGTACTTCTTAATTTTCAACATTTTGAGAGCCTGATTAGAACCACTTGAGGGTGTTGCCATCAAGTACAACATCTGTAACATAGAGCCATACCAGAATCATAATGCCAACAATCTCCCCCTTTGGACTTGATGGCAACCTCAAAATATTCAGCTTCATTCTCCCCCTTTGACATCAAGGGCAAAGGGTTATGCTCCCCCTAAGAACATGCTCCCCCTGAAAATGAACCATATCTGCAAAGAAGAACCATAATCCACCAAACACCATAAATGACCATGAAAGAGATAGAGACATATTGCAGCTATAATCGGAGCAGCATCCATGATCTCCTTCTGTACATCCTCCATAATGCCAACAATGCATTATATGCTCCCCCTGAACTTGTGCCATTCAATCTTCAACCAATCATATGTACGCATATACCCCAGATGAACCATGCGTACAACCATCAATCAGAAGAGTTTCAACAATAAGATGATGCATCAACAACCCCCAGATTTTGCCTGAGGTATTCAAAGGTCTCCCTGGGCAATGGTTTGGTGAGTATATCAGCAACTTGTTCCTTAGAAGGAACATACTCCAACTTGATCTTCTGTTCAAGCACTTGTTCCCGGAGAAAATGATATTTGATTGGTATGTGCTTGGTTTTTGAATGCATGACAGGATTCTTTGAGATGTTGATTGCACTTGTGTTATCACATAAGATGGGGATAGGTGGTGTACAAGTGATTTGAAAATCCTGCAAAGTCTGCGTCATCCAAAGGATTTGAGTGCAGCAAGATGCAGCAGCAACTTATTCCGCTTCGGCTGTAGACAAGGCAATCGAACATTGTTTCTTGCTGAACAAAGATACTAGTCTGGAACCCATAAAGAATGCACCACCACTTGTGCTTTTCTTGTCATCCACGCTTCCGGCCCAATCTGCATCTGTATACGCATGAAGTGTGAGATCTGTATCTCTAGGATACCATAAGCCATAATTTTGAGTCCCTTGAAGATATTTGAAAATTCTCTTCACTGCCTGAAGATGAGTCTCTTTCGGATTTTCCTGAAATCTTCCAACTATTCCAACTGCATGCATGATGTCCGGTCGGGTACCTGTCAGATAAAGTAAGCTTCCAATCATTGATCTGTAGGTTGGTTGATGCACTGCTACAGATTCATCGTTTGCACTGATGCTACATCCTGTGATCATGGGTGTACATACTGGTTTTGCATCTTCCATGCCATATTTCTTCAAAATCTGTTTGAGATACTTGGTTTGAGACAAAAAGATCCCTCCTTCTTTTTGTTGGATTTGCAAACCAAGAAAATATGTTAGTTCTCCCAGAAATGACATTTCGAATTATTTCTGCATCACCAAGGCAAAGCTTTGACTCATAGCTTCTTCATTGCTGCCAAAGATAATGTCATCTACATACACAACAAGTATTAGCAATTTGTCATTTTCAACTTTTATATAAAGATTGCTATCTGCTGATCCTTTTGAAAAACCTTGTTGATGAAGATATTTGTCCAAACGATAGTACTAAGCCCTTGGAGCTTGTTTAAGACCATAGAGAGCCTTTTTTAATCTGCATACAAGATTTGGATCATTTCCAAGAATGAACCCATCTGGCTGCTCAATGTATACTTCTTCTTCCAAGTCTCCATTCAGAAAGGTTGATTTCACGTCCATTTGAAATACTTTGAAGTTTTGAAAACTTGAGAGAGAAAGGAACATTCGGATGGCCTCAAGTCTTGCAACAGGAGAAAAGGTTTCTTCAAAATCTATTCCTTCTTGCTGCGCATACCCTTTACAAACAAGTCTGGCCTTGTTTCTAATTACTTCTCCATTTTCATTCAATTTATTTTTTAAGACCCATTTTGTCCCTATAACATTCTTATCTTTTGGTCTAGGAACCAACTCCCAAGTGTTATTCTTTTCGATCTGCTCAAGTTCTTCATCCATTGCTTTGGCCCAACATTCATCTTTGCATGCCTCTTTCACATTTTGTGGTTCAGTGGAAGAGAGTAATGCCAAATAGCTTGAAGCTTCTGCAATTGTTCTTCTTGTTTTTACACCTGCTTCTTTCTGTCCCACAATCTGAGATTCTAGATGATTCTTCTGAACATATCTGGATGGAGTCTTCTCTTCTATTCTTGTCTACTCCTCTGGTTCTTCTTGAGGTTCTTCTTCTTCATTGTTTTGTCTTTGAGGGTAGCCTTCATCTTCTTCGATGTCTTCATGATGTACTTGCTTAGGAATGTATCCCTTCTCATCAACCACTACATCAATGCTGTCAACAATTCTGCCAAGTATTTTATTGTAGCACTTGTATGCTTTGCTATGTGGAGAATAACCAAGAAGAATGCCTTCATCTGCCCTAGGTTCAAGTTTGCCAAGTTGTTCATCAGTATTCTTAATATAACATTTTCTCCGAAAGATTTTGAAGTGCTTTACCGAAGGAGTCTCACCACACCAGAGCTCATGAGGGGTTTGAGTGTTGTTCACCCGGACATTTGTTTTGTTGAGAATAACAACCACAGCATGTGCAGCTTCACCCCATAAAGTTGCGGGAGTTCCCGACTCATCAAGCATAGCACGAGCCATTTGTTGGACTGTTCTGTTCATTCTTTCCACAACTCCATTTTGCTGAGGAGTTCTAGCTATAGAGAATTCTATTCTTATCCCATGTTCTTCACAGAAATCGAAAAATTCATTTGAGGTAAACTCCCCACCTCTGTTGGATCTGAGGCACTTAATTTTGTGTCCTGATTCGTTTTCAACCAAGGCTTTGAAGGATTTGAATTTTTCGGATGCTTCATCTTTGTGCTTCATAAGTCCTAACTAGACAAACCTGGAGAAATCGTCAATGGATAATATCAAGTATTCTTCTCCTCGAGGTGTTCTTTTCCTGAATGGACCACATGTATCTGTATGTACTAGCTCAAGAGGCATTCTAGCTGATCCTTCCTTCTCTAGAAAGTTAGTTCTGGTTTGCTTTCCAAACTGACATGATTTGCATATGGTGTTGTTTGGAATTTTGATATCTGGAAGATCGCGAACTGCCTGATATTTGCATGCTTTCCTTATTTGTGAAAAGCTTAGATGCCCCAACCTCCGATGCCATAACCAGTGCTCATCATCCTTGCTCAGATAGCATTGTTGTTGTCCTTCTTCAAATATGTATAGATTATTTGGAGTTCTTTTACCTTTGATCACTGTTTTACCTGTATCAAGATCGCGAACAAGACATCCATTTGATCTGAATATCACCTCGGTTCTTTGATCACAAATCTGGCTGACACTTAGAATATTATGCTTCAATCCATCAACATACAAAACATTTCCAGCCTTGACCTTTTATTTTAACTGAGCAATGCCTTTTCCTTTTATAGTTGCGGGAGTATCATTTCCAAAAGAAACTTTCTTTCCTTTTTCTAGAGCAGAATATGACTCAAGTTTTTCTTTATCACCTGTCATATGTGATGAGCCCCAATTTTTGGTACAATTTGGGCTCATATTGGCCTACTTACCTTGCTCAACCATTCATCTTTTATCACTTATGCATTCATTTCTTAGTATATTCGTGTTGTTTGTAGGAAGAAGGGCAAGCATTATATCTATGTGGCTAATACATGATGATTTCAGGTTTTTGGCATTAAAGAGAGCAAAAGACCACGCAGAAGGAGACAAGGAGACAGCAAAGGTGGCATTGCAGGTTTATAGGTAGGTTGTCTACAGCCTTAAATGACTTCCCTCGTGATTGTCACCTTAACTCCGAGCTCCAACAGCTCTCCCCACCGAGCTTAAAGGCAGCCAACATGTTCTACAGGATCAGCAGTTTTACAGTAGTTTGACTTTCAGTTGGACAGCCAAGCTACACGAAGGGAGGAAGCTAGCTTGATCTTCATTGTGTATAAATATGAAGGCCGTAGCCTTTGTTGGAAGCTTTTTGACCTTTTGAATTACTATTGTAATTTCTGAGCACGAGTTACAGCTCGGTGTTTGTTTGTTTTGTAAGCCAGTTTTGGCATGACATTAGACTTTTGATTATGAATAAAGGCAAGCAGATTTGGATCTAATTCTGAGCTTTTAAGGGAGCTATAGCTCTCAGGTTAGGGCCCAACCTGAGAGCAATAGACCTCCTCTTCTTGTAATGTTATTTGCCTTTCTTTCCAGCACTTTGTTTCTTTGTTTGATATGCATTTCAAGAACACAGTCTGCTGATTTGATTTCGTTAATGAGAATTGAGTAGGATTAGTTTATGATTAAAACGCTTTCAGTTGCTTAGATCAGAATAGGAGGTTTGTAATTCACTGGAGCTCCAAGAAAAAGGTTGTTAGTGCCTTCACTGCCATCTCTGTTTAGGGATTGGGGTGTAGTCCATATCAACCACCAAAAAGAACGCAGTCTTTTACTTCCATGCAAGCTGCAACATAGTCATTTTCATTGAAGATCCATCCATGCACTTTTGATCTTGAACCATACTTCTTCATTTTCACTCCATGCACAACTTCTTTTCTCGGTTTACATTGTTGTTCATAGGTTTAATAGCACATGTAGCATAAGTTAATGGATTCTCGTTTTTGGTGCAAGACATAAGCAATTTGTTTTATTTACACTGCTCGGTATCATTCCACTTCCTTCTTCTTCATCCTAACCACGCCTAAAGCCATCTACTCGACCTCTGTTCAGCTCGTTCACCTTCCAACTCTTCCATTGTCCACGTAACTCCATTTTCTTGACCTTTCGTTGCTTCCATCCTCCTATCCACCAACCAGCTTCAGGCACTCTTTCTCCATCTTATTTCTCTGTCCCTGAGCCATCACAGCTCCATCTCCACCTTACCTATCCACCCATACCACTCCATCACTTCACCATCACCTAAAACTCCCATGGTAGAGCATCCTGTAGAAGTTAGCAGACTTCCTGTAGAATCCCTGAGTTTCCTGTAGGATCCCCTGCAGACATCCTGTAGAAGCCTGCAAACTTGGTTGCCGAGCATCCGAACGTTGTAGACTTCTGTAGACTGATGCTAAGGATCCCCTGGGACCTCTCCTAGCCCCCTAACCTTTCCCAAGCTTTCCTTCCTTTCGCACCACCTCTGCACAACCAAACCCTAATAAGAAACAAAATCATCATCACTCCAACTATTTAAGCAAAAATACAAAAACATGTTATTTTCAATAGAAGCAGTCTAAGTTCATGCATTTCACATCATTAGAAGTAATGGCATCATTTCCAGACACTTGCACTCCATTCATTGCATCATAGAGGTTAAACTAGTCAGATTAGGGTTTACTAGGGTTTCCATGTTTTGGTTGGCTTTCAGTTCATTTTTGCAAAGTAGATTAACTTCCTTTGAGATAGCCCTCGTCCATCATTTAGAAAGCTTCTTCTAAGAGCATATAGAAGTTGGCTTGAGCCCTAGTGGACTTGTGCCAGCTGACCAAGTGACAGCTGCGACAAGAGCTAGTACTTGTGCATACAGCACCGTCACTTCCAAGTTTGTATGAACTACCGGGTTGATAAAATTAGAGATAGGAAGCCCCAGGAGTTGTAGCATTATTGCTACAATACTGGAGCCCACCATCTTTTTGGCGCCGTTGCCGGGGAAGCGTCAGAGTATTAGTAATTGTTGCTTTTCTTCTATTTTCTTACTCTTGCCTTCTGCTAAGTAGTTTATTTCATTTCCATTCTGCAAAAGTAGCATAGACATTTCCTGCTTTCATAGATTAGCATTTCTTGCTTTCATAGATTAGCATTTCCTGCTTTCATAGATTAGCATTTCATTTCTGCAAGCGTAGACTAGTGTTTTCATTTCTGCAAGCATAGACTAGCATTTTCATTCCTGCAATTTCATTTGAGCAAAGTAGATTAGTTCTTTCCTGCTTTCAGTTTAATTCTGCATCTTTTATAGTTAGTTGTAGATCAATCTGTTTCAGTTTTGCAGGTACCAAAGAAAAAAAGCAAAAGCAATCAAAAGAAAAAGAAAGTCTTTTCCATTTCATGCCTCGTAGGAACCGAGATAAATCAGGCAAATTCCTACCCAACACCCCCACCACATCACTGAATCACCCTTCTCTCTTCTTTGGTGACAGTGACCCAGAAGAACCTATAGGTGAACATCCTGAGATAGACAAAGATCCTATAGAAGAAGAAGAGTTAGAGACCACTCCATCTGAAGCTATGGCTGACAATCGAAGAGAAGATGAGAGAATAGAAGGTGCCTTCCCCATCCGAGAGACCAATGGAGAGATGAAAATGAAGAACATTAGCCCCTCCGCCTTACCTCACTTCCATGGACTTACTACTGAAGATCCTGATACCTTCCTGTTTGAGTTTGATGTCCTTTGTAGAACCTATGACTATACTGAAGATGAGCAAAAGCTGAAACTCTTCCCTTCAACTCTTAAGGATGCAGCATTGCGCTGGTTCATGGGATTACCCGGGAATAGTATCACCACTTGGGCTCAGATGCAGCAAGCTTTCAATACCAAGTACATGGATTACTGTAGGTCCAAGGAAACCAAGGGAGAAATCTTTCGGATGACCATGGGAAATGATGAGTCCCTAGAGGATTATGAGGAGAGGTTCCAACTTAGCTATAAGCGGGCCAGGTGCACACTTGACCCTGAATCCCTCAAGTTGGTCCTGCTCCGAGGAATCCCTGAAGACCTCTTAGATACCCTTCACATGTTAGCTGGGGGGGACATTTACCAACTGCCTTATGAGGACATCAAGACTGTGTTTAGAAACCACTCCAGGGCAGCTCGGAAACGAGGTAGAGGAAACCTCCTCTCAACTAGTGTCCCTTTCTCCAAACATGAGCTTGCAAATCAATTAGAAGATCTCAAGAGTGAGGTGAGACAGACCATTTCCATGCAGCTGGACACATTCAGGATCCAGCAGAAGAAAGAAGAAGCTGAGAGAGCCTTGGCTGTCTTCTGCCCTAGGTGCACAAGCAGACACCCTAAGAACGAATGCCCATTGCATTCGATTGAAGTGTGTTTCGTTTGTGAGGAGGACCATCCCACAAATCAGTGTCCAACCTTACCTGGGTTTAAAGCCATGTACCAAGGGACAGAAGCTCCCACTGAACCTCTCTATTTCATCAACCAAAGGAGGCCACAAGGATCTAGACCCTATCAGCAGGGGATGCAAGGGGCACCTCAATCTTATTACAGCCCCAACCAATCGACTCCTATGCCTTCCTGGGGTCCCCCTGCTCATCCTTCTTGGTCCATGCCTCCTCCATGGTCTTATCCACCTCAGTACCCTACTCAACCTACTTCTCATTCATATCATTCCCATGCCCAGCCACAGCCTCAGTGGAATGCACCTCAGTCGGGGTGGAGGCCCCAATACAACACTCCTCCTGCCATTTTGCCTCCACCACCAGTTCAACCTCAGCCTTTACCTCCTGCTCCTCCAAGGCAACCTCAAATGCCTGCTCAACCGAACCCGAACCCCAACAACAGACAGGCTCAGCAGGTATACATTGGGGAAACCTCATGCCCTACCTATGCTATGGAGATCCAGGAGATCAATCTTCGATCTGGAAAGACTCTTCCAGATCGCCAACCTCCTCCCCCAGAGGATGAGGAAGATAAACAGGAAAGTGAACCAAAGGCTATTCCACCCTTTCCTGAGAGACTAACAGCCACCACACTACCCAGCCCAGAGGAGGATGAGCTTCTGGGTGAGCTCAAGCAGTTGTGTGTGAAAATACCACTTCTCCAAGCCATCAAGGACGTGCCAATATATAAAAAACTGGTTAAGGAAAAGTGCTTCAAACACCCAGGCAGGCGGAAGAAAGATGCTTCAACCATTAATGTCATAGGACAACTGTCTGACCTTATGCTAGGACAAGTCATCTGCCCAAAGTACCTAGATCCTGGAAGTCCTGTAGTAGATGTCCACATCAATGGCACCATCATACCTCACACCTTGATTGATCTGGGGGCTGCCATTAATGTGATGACCAGGGATACCATGCTCAAACTCAATCTTCAGGGTTCCTTGAGGAAGACCTCGACAGTACTGCAACTAACAGATCGCTCCACTGTGACTCCCGAAGGGATTGTGGAGGATGTATTGGTCTCTATTGACTCTTGGGAATACCTTGCAGACTTCCTGGTTCTGCAACCAAAGGCAAAGCTTACTGGATATCCTCTCATTTTGGGAAGGCCTTGGTTAGCTACTGCAGATGCTTACATAAGTTGTCGTGCAGGAAACATGACCATCAAAAATGGTCCCATGTCCAAGCAGCTAGTCCTATACCCTCCTGCCCAACCCTCCTTAGAGCATGACTTACCACTCTGGTTGGAAGAAGGAGAGTAAGGCGAGGTGTACTCAGCACCTCTGTGCACCTTAGATACCACTAGAAGAGACCCCCCAACCGAGGATGACTTGATCGAAACCTTGATCCAGAATCCACCTTCCAGTGCACTACCCTTAGAGAAATTGGTGGAGGATGCCCAAGCTAGCACCTTAGTGGATCTTTGTACAACCAACCCTGTTACTCCCAGAGTCAAGAATGTGGAGTTCGGCCCTGAGAGAGCATTGAAGATCAACTCCTCCCTATCTCCTTCCCAGGAAAAGGAGCTGTGTAGCCTGTTGGCCAGCCACCTAGATGCTTTTGCTTGGAGCTATAAGGAGATGAAAGGAGTCCATCCTTCGGTCTATACCCATCATATATACATCAAAGAGGATTGTAAACCGATTAGGCAGCCTCAGAGGAGAATAAATCCAGCCATTAAGGACATCGTCAAGGAAGAATTGCAAAAACTATTGGATGCCAGATTCATCTACCCCATCTCAGATAGTGAATGGGTGTCCCCTCTGGTGTTGGTTCCCAAGAAAAATGGGAAATGGAGAATCTGTGTGGACTACCGAGAACTGAACAAAGCTACCAAGAAAGACCATTTCCCTCTACCTTTCATAGATCAAGTGTTGGATGGACTGGCAGGAAAGAAGTTCTTCTCTTTCCTGGATGGGTTTAGCAGGTACAACCAAATCCAAATCAGCCCGGAAGACCAAGATAAGACCACCTTCACTTGTCCTTGGGGTACCTTTGCCTACCGAGTTCTTCCCTTTGGGCTATGCAATGCTCCTGCTACCTTCCAGAGAGCTGTCTTGAGCATCTTCTCGGAGCTGGTCCATGATGCAGTGGAAATCTATATGGATGACTTTACTCCTTATGGGGCCAACTTCCAGGAAGCATTGTCCAATCTGGGAAAAGTCCTAACCAAATGCATTGAGATGAACTTGTCCCTTAGTCCTGAAAAATGTGAATTCCTAATGACTGAAGGGACCGTGCTAGGCCATACCATTTCTTGCCAAGGGTTACAGGTGGATCCTAACAAAATTGCTCTCATCAAAAAGGTTCCACCTCCTCAAAAGGTAAGGGATGTCCGGAGTTTCTTGGGATTAGCAGGATATTACCGGAGATTCATTAAAGACTTCAGCAAGCTAGCCTCACCATTGTTTGGCCTGTTGGCAAAAGATGTGGAGTTTAAATGGACTGACGATTGTCAGAGGGCTTTAAATGAATTAAAGGACAAGTTGGTGTCAACCCCAATACTGAGAGGTCCAAACTGGGCCCTACCTTTCCACATCCACACTGATGCCTCGAACAAAGCCATAGGTGCAGCTTTAGGACAAGTTGAGCAAAAAATTCCATATGCCATTTACTTTGTTAGCAAAAACTTGTCCAAAGCTGAGTTGAATTACACTGTAACCGAGAAAGAATTCTTGGCTGTGGTCCATGCACTGAACAAGTTCCGACATTATATTACTAGCTATCAAACCTTTGTACATACAGACCATGCTGCAATTAGATATTTAATGAATAAACCAGATGTGAATGCTCGTATTATTAGATGGTTACTTTTATTGCAACAGTTTGATTTGAGCATTGTTGACAAACCAGGTAGAGAAAATGTTGTTGCTGACTTTTTATCTAGATTGGATTTGTCTGCAGATGAGGATGGAACAGTGGATGAACAGATGCCCGATGAACATCTTTTTGCTATTTCAGTACTCTCTCCATGGTTTGCTGATATAGCAAACTACCTTGTTTCAACACAGTTCCCTCCGCACCTATCTTCAAGAGAGAAGAGCAGAATCATCAGAAAAAGTGCCTCATTTACTTGGATCGGGGGCAATCTGTTCAAGCTTGGCCCCGATCAGATCTTAAGGCGTTGTGTAAGGGAGGAGGAAGTCTTTGATATCCTCCTCACTTTTCATGATGGGCCTTGTGGAGGACATTTTGCAGCAAGGAGAACTGCCTTCAAAATCCTACAGGCAGGCTACTATTGGCCCACACTTCATCAAGATGTCAGAAGATATGTCAGCCAGTGTGACCAATGCCAAAGAATGGGGAAACCGACCCAAAGGGATGAGATGCCTCTCCAACCTCAAGTGACTCTTGAGCCATTTGAGAAGTGGGGTATGGACTTTGTGGGCCCAATCAACCCTCCTTCGAGGCAAAGGTCTTACATCATTGTGTGTACTGACTACTTGACAAAGTGGGCAGAGACTAAAGCAATCAAAGCAGCAACAAAAGAAAAGGTGGCTGAGTTCCTAAGGGAAAACATCTTCTATAAGTTTGGCTATCCAAGAGAGCTGGTCACCGATCAAGGGAGCCAGTTCACATCCAACCTGGTTGAAGATCTACTAGAATCATCACAAGATCAAGCATAGGACTTCCACCCCCTATCACCCTCAAGCAAATGGGCAGGTGGAAGTCACCAATAGAGCATTAGAAGGGATCTTGACTTAAGGTGGTGAGCAGCAGTAGAAAGGACTGGGCAGATCGCCTGGTTGAAGCCACATGGGCTTACAACACCACTTGGAAGACCACCACCGGCTTCACACCTTATGAGCTGGTCTATGGGAAGAAATCTTTGCTATCCATTGAGTTTTAATACAACACTTTGAGGATGGCAGCTCAGCTGGACCTAGATCTCAGCCATGCACAACAAGAAAGGTTATTGCAGCTGAATGGACTGGATGAGCACCGAATGCATGCCCTCCTTCACTCGGAAGTGGTTCAACTTCAGAGAAAGGTGTGGCATGACCAACATCTCCAAGACAAGCAATTTCAGCCGGGAGATTGGGCTTTTTTGTATGACTCTAGATACAAAGATTTCAAGGGGAAGCTGAGAACCAGATGGCTAGGGCCATATTCAGTGGAAAAATGTCATGACAATGGATCTGTTCTTATTCGGACCATTGATAAGGAAGCCATCCCCATGCTTGTCAATGGGCATCGATTGAAGATCTACAGGAAGCCTCTCTCAAGACAAGAGTTCATCAAAACTATGGAGAAGGCAGTGTTGGTCATAGAGAAGGGTTCTGCCCCTGTTTTGGGCATACCCTGAAAGATCTAAAAAAAAAAAGAAAAAAAAAATCTAAAAAAAAAAGAGAAGAGAAAAAAGAAAAATAATAAGGAAATAATAAAGATCCTTGGGTGAAAACCTTTCTGAGGCGCCCAAGGCAGGTGGTAGGGGTGAAAACCTCATTGAGGCGCCCCTATTGTCTTTTCAAAAAAAAAAAAAAAAGATAAAGATTTGAAAAGATCCTTGAGTGAAAACCTCTCCGAGGCACTCAGGGCAGATGGCAAGGGTGAAAACCTCATTGAGGCGCCCCTGTTATCTTTCAAAAAAAAAAAAGGAAAAAATAGAAAAAAGAAAAAGAAAAAAGAAAAAGAAAAAGAGAAAAGGAAAAAAACAAGGTCAGCAGATTCATTATGTAAAATTGCATGCAGGTGTTCTATGGAGGAGAGGAAGCCTCTCAACTCAAAGCCAAGGGTCCTCATCATGCAGTCAGGACACCTCACCAGCACCCCCCTCCAAGAATACTCGTTTTCTCCAAGGTATGTGAAATTTTATTACAGCTTGAGTCTTCTACAGGAAGACGCAGATTTTCTACAGGAAGATGCAGATTTTCTACAGGAAGGTGCAGATTCTCTACAGGAAACGTAGCCTTTCTACAGGAAGCTCTGTATTTCTACAGGAAACTTCCTGTAGAAGCCCAGAACGGCCCAGAATTCATTTCATGAAGAGATCTAACAGCTAAGGATCGGTTTGGACGCATGCAAGCCACTGTTGTCACTCTTGCACATTGTTGTGATCTTGTTCCACCATCCTTGTCGCCATGCAACAAAGTTACCTGCACTAGCAAAGCAGCTCAATGAGTTCTCAAGGAAAAGCAAATTGTAAGCAAAAAAATGCTGGAGATCTCATACCATATCCATCTCAGTCATCCAGAAGCCCTGAGAGCGTGATCGGGAGGCCATCCATCGTCGAGCAGCATGCACCCAAGGAGGAAGAACTGTTACCAGACATCCCATGGGAGTCCTGTAACAGTTGAGCCCGCTAGAGTGTATACTCTTCACAGCGCTGGCCATCTATAGTGAACGCGGATGCATGCAGCCAGGAATCAAATCCATCGTCGGCAGCCTGTAACCGTGAACTTCCGAGCCTGTGTAAGTCCGCCAGCAGCAGGTAAATTGACTCATCAGCGTCCAAAGAACCGAAACATCGTGTGCAGCCGCGCAGGTAAGTGTCTCGACCCTTCCTTCCATCAGATTGCATGAATGTTACTTTGATTGATTGCTAAGTGTAAAGGTGAATGGGTTGAGTGGCTGTGTAGCCATTTGGCCGGCCACGTTGGCCAGTTAATGGTCTAGTTGGATGTGTGGGTGGCGGCCATGACAAAAAGAATGGGCAGCATGCACGTGAGAGCAATCTCGTCGAGAGAACGAGTTTAACCGAAGAGGCGGCGGCAGATCTGCGGGAATTGGTGCGGCAGCAAGTGAACGCGCAGTTGAATGATGGGCTGATGTCACCCAACGGTCCGGCGGGGACAGCTCACCCCCCGCGCCACGGATTCCGCCGAATTCAAAATCTAATCGGCTAGATTGCACTCATGCATTTATCAACCACCGTTTTGAACTCGAGCGGCTATCCTGATCTCTCTGCAGTTCGATACGCTGAGCCTTTGGCTATCAGAACGATTGTGAAGCACGCCCAAGGCGCAGACCGACTGCAGTCATCCCGAAAAATCGCGCGCTGCATTCTACAGGAACGCTGTCATTCTACAGGAACGTTGTCATCCTACAGGAACGCAGTTTCTACAGGAAAGCGGGTGCCTCACGTAAAAAGGTGGCACATTAAAAAGGTAACCCTGAACTCTTCATGCAACTGGTTATTAAAGGTGGTAGAATCGTCGTCCACAGTCTGGTCATAGGAAATTGGTGAAATCATTGTCTGTTGTGCCTATACTGTCGTTCTACAGGATGTCAGGGTAGTCAAACGGTGTTAAGTTCCTCCGGGATAAACTTTGTGGATTATGTGCATGACAGTAGCATAATTCTATGCTCTACCTCAGTAGACCAAATTCCTTCCACAATCACCACCTCTGGTTAAGGAAACTGTGTTATCATGCCGGGTGGGTTTATTAGACGAGAACCCACTGATTCAACCAAATTAAGGGAAAACCAGGGGGTGGTATAGCTCTTCACACGAGCACAATGGATATCCTTTTGTGATAAGCTGTAGGGTTACGACGATGAAGTGGCCAAAGAATTCTTGCAGGCTCTGAGGCCGAAATCCAAGACACTAGCCACAGTGAATTTCAGGGGCCTAAGCCTCAAGCTCACCCCGCAATATATCAGTCGAATCACTGAACTTCCAATGGGTCTGCCATGGGATAAGGAAGAACGGAAGTTGAGCCAGCAGGCCAAGAAAGAATTCTTTCCACCTGAGGAGGAATTCTCGGAGGACAAAAATGGGGTGCGAAGAACAAGTCTGTTGCCACCATGGAACGAAGTTAGCCTGCAAATCATGAAATACATAACCTGTGAAGGCCGTTATAGCATCGTGTACGAGTATCACTTTCGGTTGCTCACTGAATTGAGGCACCGGATTGATCTTCCTGTAGAAAAGAACTGAGCATTCCTTATTTCTTGCTACAGTCTTTGATTGAGTGTGCTACGAAGCTAAAAGAAGGCATACCAGATCAGGTAGCCCACCATGGGTTGATCAAAATTCTTGTGGAGGATGCACTTCATTCATATAAGGTTCCCCTCTCATGGGAATCATTCAGGAATTTAACAAGAGATGGAGACATAAGGATGCTCACGGAAGAAAGTGGTTCCTCCAGCAGTGAGGAAAAAGAATCAGTGGCCGAGGGGAAGAAAGAAGCAGCCCAGAAGACCCCGACCACAGTGCAGAAGAAAGAACAAAAGAAGAAGCATGAGAAAAAGGATGACAGAGAAGAAGGTGACACACCCATCTTGTCAGCAAGAGAAAAGAGGTTGAAGAGCAGAACGGACAAAGCTGAGGTGGTCCACGTCAGCCCAAGTACCTCATCAGCACCTGCAGCCAAACCAAAAAGCAAAACTCAGGCAGCAAAGCAAGCCAAGGTGGAGACACCTGTGTCTACAGGAAAGCAGAAACAGGCTTCTACAGGAAGCCCGAAAACAGAGAAAGGGTCTTCTATAGGAAGCCCGAAATTGGCAAAAGGGTCTTCTACAGGAAGCCCGAAAATTACCAAAACAAGGGCTTCTACAGGAAGCCCTGAAGAGGTGAAACCCAAGGAGAAGAAGGTGGAAATTCTGGCAAGGGAGGCAGCAGCTGTATTAGCTAGCCTCAGCACGCCACCTAAGCCAAAAGAAAAGAGGAAGAGGGAGACCCCTCTATACTTTAAAGCTCGAAGAAGTGTTAGGATAAAGATGGGCAAGCCACAGCCCCCGTCCAGCAGCCCGATTGTCATCGAAGATACCCCTGCTTCTCCCAAGGAAATGTCCCCCTCAAGGATAACAATCACCTACGAAAAGGGGAGTCCAAAGAAAAATACATGGCAAGAAAGGTTAGACCTGTTGACTGAAAAAACTCGGCTACAGGAAGCTGAAAATGTTCTACAGGACACTCTGGCCCGGCTACAGGAAACAGAAAAGAGGGAAGGAGAAGGACCCTCATCACCACCAAGGCAGGGTGAGGTAGAGCCACCTGAAGAGATAGAAAGAGAACATATACCAGAACCTAGCCCTTCGCCTAGTCTGAGTTCATACTACACCTTTTTAGAGGCGGGCAAAATCATACCGCAGAAATTTACTGTGCCTCTATTTTTCGCATTAGAGGAGGAAAGAGTCCGTACCCACACATGGATGCAGATCGCCAAGTCAAAGGGTGTGGCGGACATAGGTCCCTTATAGGAGCAACTCAAGGAGGTCAGGAGTGAATTCGCCATGGCTAAGCATGCGGCTAATTGCCAACATGTGCTTCTACAGGAAGAAAACCAGAAGCTGAGATTGCAGCTACAGGAGCTAAGGGCAGGGGTAGGTACATCCTCCAAAGACACCACAGAAGAACAACAGGGCAAAAAGGAGCTGACCACCAGTCTTGAGGGGCCAATGACACTTCTACAGGAAGCAGAACAGCAAGGCCAAATTGAAGTGCAAGCTCTAAAGGAACAACTACAACAAAAGGAAGCACAATTGGCGTGCATGGCCAGTTGGGCCATGGAGGCAATAAGGTGCAGACAACCTGCAAAATCCTATGCTTTGTACTTGAAAGACCAATGGCTGCAGTTCCAAATAAACACCTTGGCACAAAGAGGTATTTCTCAGATACAAAACCCCCAGCAATTTTCTGAATTGTGCAGTACTAGTTCGTCAGAAGACAAAGCCAAATTAGCAGAGTTCTACCTCCACAATTTGGCTTTGCCTAATGAAGTCTCCTGGGATCCCAATATTTCCTTGGGTGATATGCAATTGATGGCGTTCGCTTCATGGTTGAACCATGAGGATCAAAGAGCAGCTGAAGCAAAACCGGTCATGAACCGAGAATTGAGCGAGCCACTGCTCATTCGAGCAGAACCAGAGAATCCGGTTGCACTCATCTCAGCACACCAACAGTTGTCTACTGATCCCACAGCTTCCTTGAGATTTATGGACCAACAAGCCCAAGCCATCGCTCATTTTGAAGACATGGAAAGATTGTTAGGAGAAAGTGCTGCCCAAGCATGTACATGCAGATGGAATACCTTGGCACACAGTTTGAAAATCCGAGAATACCACACCCCAATTCAGATGAGGGAAGCTTTGGCAAGGGTAGACCTTTACAAGAAATCCATGCAAAGCCTCCAGGCCAGCTGGATTGGCCTTAAACTCAGCCCACCACTACTGCTAGGGTTGACTGAAGGCAATACAGAGGAGGATGACAGTGAACAATGGGAAGAGGTGAACAGGAAAGCAGGGTTTCATATCAGCAAAGAGGACACTACCACAGAGGCTTGGGATGTAAGGGAAGCTGTAAAAGCAATGAAGGATGAAGATTTGAACTAAGTTGCTCAAGGATGAGCAAATATTTTAGCTGGGGGGTGATGATGAGCCCCAATTTTTGGTACAATTTGGGCTCATATTGGCCTACTTACCTTGCTCAACCATTCATCTTTTATCACTTATGCATTCATTTCTTAGTATATTCGTGTTGTTTGTAGGAAGAAGGGCAGGAATTATATCTATGTGGCTAATACATGATAATTTCAGGTTTTTGGCATTAAAGAGAGCAAAAGACCACGCAGAAGGAGACAAGGAGACAACAAAGGTGGCATTGCAGGTTTATAGGGAGGTTGTCTACAGCCTTAAATGACTTCCCTCGTGATTGTCACCTTAACTCCAAGCTCCAACAGCTCTCCCCACCGAGCTTAAAGGCAGCCAACACGTTCTACAGGATCAACAGTTTTACAGCAGTTTGACTTTTAGTTGGACAACCAAGCTCCACGAAGGGAGGAAGCCAGCTTGATCTTCATTGTGTATAAATATGAAGGTCGTAGCCTTTGTTGGAAGCTTTTTGACCTTTTGAATTACTATTGTAATTTCTGAGCACGAGTTACAGCTCGGTGTTTGTTTGTTTTGTAAGCCAGTTTTGGCATGACATTAGACTTTTGATTATGAATAAAGGCAAGTACATTTGGATCTAATTCTGAGCTTTTAAGGGAGCTATAGCTCTCAGGTTAGGGCCCAACCTGAGAGCAATAGACCTCCTCTTCTTGTAATGTTATTTGCCTTTCTTTCCAGCACTTTGTTTCTTTGTTTGATATGCATTTCAAGAACACAATCTGCTGATTTGATTTCGTTAATGAGAATTGAGTAGGATTAGTTTATGATTAAAACGCTTTCAGTTGCTTAGATTAGAATAGGAGGTTTGTAATTCACTAGAGCTCCAAGAAAAAGGTTGTTATTGCCTTCATTGCCATCTCTGTTTAGGGATTGGGGTGTAGTCAATATCAACCACCAAAAAGAACGCAGTCTTTTACTTCCATGCAAGCTGCAACATAGTCATTTTCATTGAAGATCCATCCATGCACTTTTTATCTTGAACCATACTTCTTCATTTTCACTCCATGCACAACTTCTTTTCTCGGTTTACATTGTTGTTCATAGGTTTAATAGCACAGGTAGCATAAGTTAATGGATTCTCGTTTTTGGTGCAAGACATAAGCAATTTGTTTTATTTACACTGCTCGGTATCATTCCACTTCCTTCTTCTTCATCCTAACCACGCCTAAAGCCATCTACTCGACCTCTGTTCAGCTCGTTCACCTTCCAACTCTTCCATTGTCCACGTAACTCCATTTTCTTGACCTTTCGTTGCTTCCATCCTCCTATCCACCAACCAACTTCATGCACTCTTTCTCCATCTTATTTCTCTGTCCCTGAGCCATCACAGCTCCATCTCCACCTTACCTATCCACCCATACCACTCCATCACTTCACCATCACCTAAAACTCCCATGGTTGAGCATCCTGTAGAAGTTAGCAGACTTCCTGTAGAATCCCTGAGTTTCCTGTAGGATCCCCTGCAGACATCCTGTAGAAGCCTGCAAACTTGGTTGCCGAGCATCCGAACGTTGTAGACTTCTGTAGACTGATGCTAAGGATCCCCTGGGACCTCTCCTAGCCCCCCTGACCTTTCCCAATCTTTCCTTCCTTTCGCACCACCTCTGCACAACCAAACCCTAATAAGAAACAAAATCATCATCACTCCAACTATTTAAGCAAAAATACAAAAACATGTTCTTTTCAATAGAAGCAATCTAAGTTCATGCATTTCACATCATTAGAAGTAATGGCATCATTTCCAGACACTTGCACTCCACCCATTGCATCATAGAGGTTAAACTAGTCAGATTAGGGTTTACTAGGGTTTCCATGTTTTGGTTGGCTTTCAGTTCATTTTTGCAAAGTAGATTAACTTCCTTTGAGATAGCCCTCGTCCATCATTTAGCAAGCTTCTTCTGAGAGCATATAGAAGTTGGCTTGAGCCCTAGCGGACTTGTGCCAGCTGACCAAGTGACAGCTGCGACAAGAGCTAGTACTTGTGCATACAGCACCGTCGCTTCCAAGTTTGTACGAACTACCGGGTTGATAAAATTAGAGATAGGAAGCCCCAGGAGTTGTAGCATTATTGCTACAATACTGGAGCCCACCAATATGTTTCGAACATCCACTGTCAATGTACCATAGATTTTCCTGTCCTTCTGCATAAAATGCTATCCCACATCTTTCTGTTTGTGGTTCCTTTATTCTCCATGTTTTGGTGCTTAAGGTTTGTTCCTTTGCCTGCTGAAACCTGCTCTTGCATTCAGAATCTTTATGAGAAAATGTATTGCAAATACAACATTCAACTTCATTTTCAAGAGCCGAAAAGTTGTTATAGGTCCTTTTTGCAATCTCGGTCATACTTCTTTGTTTTTGAGCTTCTCTAGTCATGATTGTTTTATATGCAACACATTGAGCTGCTTTGTGACCAAAGTTATGGCAAGAGAAACATTGTCCATTGAAGAAACTTCTGCGGTTATCAAATCTACTGGCCAAATGATTGTAATTTCTATTGTCATCTGTTCTTGAACAAAATTGAGAAGATTTTACCTGCGGCTGGTTGTAGCTTTTGTTCACCCTTAAGACGGATTGCCCCTGATAGTCTCTGTTTGCAATTCGTCCCTGCTTTACCTGATGGTCTCCATTGTACTTTTGCTCATTCCTTCTTGCTGCATCAAGATAACTTTTTGAGGTGGATGCTTGAGAAGTTTCTCCATTATAGCCCAGACCTGTCTTGTTTAGTGGAGAACGTTGTACATTGATAATCTCATCCAAAGTTTCAGATCCTTTGACAAACTTAAGATTAATAGCTTTTGTTTTTTCAATCTCTTTTCTAAGACCAACAATTTCACCTTCTAATTTTTCAAGATGTTTCTCTTTTTCATCAATTTGAAATTGTAGAGTATCAATGATCATATTCTTTTCTTCTATACATCTCTTGAGTTTAGTAATATCTTCATAAAGGCTATCCACATCTATAGCATCCATATAATCATCATCTTCAAATGCCATTAACAGTTTATAGTCATTACCTCGTTCATCTTCATCATTATTTGATAAACCATCACTATCTTCATGAGTGTAGTAGCTTTTCTTATTTGCACTCTGTTTCTTGTTCCATCTAGCAGGTTCCTTTCCTTTATCCTTATAAGGACATTTTGCAGCATAATGACCTACTCTTCCACAAGCAAAGCATTTAAAAGGTAACTTACCTCTAAACCTCCCAGAACCCCTTTGAAGATTTCTGACAAAATTTGATTCTTCTTCTTCTTCTTCTGGCACGTGACTTGCTTCATAATAATCTCCTTTGCCTGAAGCCTTGAAAGCAGCTTCTCTTCTGTCTGATGGACCTCCCTTTCTCATTTCATAAGCAGTTAGAATTCCGTGTAGCTGAGACATAGTAAGAATTCGTAGATTTTCCTTTTCTTCTATTGCAGACACTTTAGATTCAAACTTGGGGGACAATGATCTTAGAACTTTTTCAACCACAAAAGCCTCTTTTATTTCTTCACCCAGGTTTTTCATGCAATTAACAAACTCATCTACCCGAAGAAAATACTTAGCCACACTTTCATCATTATACATCCTGAGATTCTCATACTGGATCCTGAGTGTTTGAAGTTTAGCACGCTTTACCTATTCATCTCCTTCGTAGCTCAAGACAATCTTGTTCCATATTTCTTTTGCAGATTTATATTGCATAACCTTTACGAATTTTGTTTGAGATAAGCATCCTAGCAAAGTATTGACTGCTTTAGCATTTGTTTCATATTTCTTCTTTTCAGTCGTATCTGTAGGAGTAGCTGAAGGAAAAGTGTAGCCTGTATCTATGATGTCCCAAACTACTGTACCAAGAGATTGAAGATAGGCAGTAACTCTTACCTTCCAATAATTGAAGTTTGTCCCATCAAAAATTGGTGGCCTGATTGATGCTTCCCTCTCGTAGTTGCTCATGATGAATGATCTTCCTTCAAGCGATCAAGCTTCTCCGAAGGACCTGCTCTGATGCCAATTGTTGGAAATAATACTGAGAGGGGGGGGGAATCAGTATTATCAAGTTCTTTTAAAAAATCTTCCTTATTTATACTTTGAATTATTTTTGCATATCCGTACCATAAAATAATGAGCATGAACAAGAAAGACAGATAGTCACACCAAAGAACACCAGATATAAGGTGGAAACCCAATGTGGGTGAAAACCACCTGCTGCAATATGTCTCTATCTTCTTTCAAATTAGAAACTCTTTTTACAATGATTTTGTACTGGTGCAGTCCTTTACCAGTACACAGGCTGCAACCTGCAGAGAGCTACAACTCTCTCTCGTTTTCCAGTCTCTCCTGGAAGGGAGCTACAACCCCCTACTTCTTTTCTTACAAGGATCACTTTTCATAAATTTTCAAACTGGATCCATAAACATCAAATGATCATCAAGTACATGTAAATTACACAGTCAACTGCAGTAACCAGATCAACAGTAACAGAACTAAACCCAGAACACCTTATCAACAAAAAAATTCAGTCAACAGAAGATCTTAAGACAGATACGCAGTTTTTCTTTCTCTAGCCAGTGTTGCTACGCACTTCACCTTCTGCTTCCCTGCGTATACCCGCAGAGAGCCTTCTACTGCACCGCGTACCCATGCACTGCTTCTTCAATCTCGCTGTGTACTGTTACTGCAGGTACGCACCCAGAGACACTATCGCGCCGCGTACTGCTACTGAAACCACGCACTCATAGATACTATCGCGCCGCGTACTTTTACTGTGCGTACGCACCTGAACCTCTATCGCATTGCGTACACACGTAGTTCTCCTTCTTCTGATCTGCGTACCCATGCAGTTCCCCTTCTTCTGCTCTGCGTACACACACGACTCTCCTGTTTCTGCTCTGCGTACCCACGCACTTTCACCGTTAATCACCTGCGTACTTCTGATTAGGGCCGAATTGGCAGTTCACCAGTGTGCTATAGTTAGTCGGATGCCCAGATCTGATCATGCGCTCAAGAGATCACCCTTCACAGATTCACTTTTAACTTCACTTTCATATAGATCAAGTTTTTAAAGCAATAACCCAATATTTCAGATCTTAAGATATTCAATTTGCAAAAGATACTTAGCCAAGTGATCTCCTTTGCTTTATATAGGCAAGCTCCTCCTAAAATCATGGATCAATACCATAGATAACCAATACCAGGGGCCCAAAAACATGGGGCTCAATAATAATAATAATAATATAAAACAATACCAGGGGCCAAAACCATAGAATCAAGAGCGGCGGGCTAAATACCACGGGCCAAACATAGGAAACCCCACGTGAACGCGCTTCTCTGCCTTGAAGTAAGTGAAACTGGGGGTACGCACCCTCTAAACGGGTGACCTGCGTGGGTGGCCGCAGTTCCTTCACAGTGGGCCTGCGTGTACGCATCTTCTGAACTATTCTCCTGCGTACTTCTTAATTTTCAACATTTTGAGAGCCTGATTAGAGCCACTTGAGGGTGTTGCCATCAAGTACAACATCTGTGACATAGAGCCATACCATAATCATAATGCCAACAAAGATGACTCTTTGCAAGAATATGAGGAAGAGGTTTCCCGAGTACTGGAGAATATGGGGACATTTATTGAAGGAAGGGAGCTATCTGGAAATTCTGAAGGGAAAAATTATGCCCCTAACTAGTCTGCTCCTGCTAGTAGTTCTGGTCATGCTGAAACCTTGCCATTTACTGATAATTTGGAGGGACAGAGGGAACCAACTCCTTCTATGGAGAAACCCCTTAAAGCAAATGTTCATGCAGAGGAAACCCTTGGGGATGGAAATCAAATAGAAGCTACTGTTCCACTGGAACACCCAATGAAGGAAAACCCTACAAAAGAAACCCTGGAGGATGAAAATCAACCAAGGGACATTATTTTTATCAAGTCCCCAAAGGACGAGGCCCATATAGAAGAATACCCTGAA
The DNA here is from genome assembly GCA_031772625.1 of Pinus tabuliformis. Classification (NCBI taxonomy): domain Eukaryota; kingdom Viridiplantae; phylum Streptophyta; class Pinopsida; order Pinales; family Pinaceae; genus Pinus; species Pinus tabuliformis. The sequence continues at coordinate 804,495,911 of CM062805.1, read as the reverse complement.
AATGATAATTTCTCATGAGACACCATTCCATTGGATTCTCCTGAGAGGGAATCTCATGAAGAAAAAGACCTGGAAGGTGAGAATCCATTGGAAGACATGGTTCCATTAGAACCCATCCTAATATTGGCACAATTCCACATGAAGATGAAGTAAATACATTTGTGCCACCACTGATCAAAGACCTCATGACAAATAAAACATATAAGGATAGATTGAAGAAGTTTCTTAAGAAGTACAGGAAGCAAAATAAAATAGTTAAGTAACCGAGAGAATAGTTGAAGGAAGCAATTAGGGTTCAGAAATTGAAAACAAAATTGGAGACCTTAGGAACCCAAATAGAACACTTCTCTTGGGAAGATGTTGAAACCTAGACTGAAACCCCTTTGGTTTGTTCAAAAGGAACCCAAAATAGAGCAATGTCTTTTAAAGAGTAGTGAAATGCAAATAGAAGATCCTTGCGTTTGCCCAATGGAAACCCAAACAGACTTCCCCAATATTGATGTTGCTGTCCAAACCAATTTTGCAGAGAATATTCAGGAAGACTTCCATATGCCCCAAAGAATAATTGAATTTCCTATTCAAACTGATACTAAAGGAAACACCCAAGATGATTGTTGTATGACCCAAGAAGCGGCTAAGGCTGCTATTCAAACTGACTCAATGGTAACACAGGATGATGAAGTCTAGATAGAGGAAACACCTGACTACATTCCTCTGGTAAGGGAAGTGGTCATTATAAAATTGCAAAACAAACTAGCCAAGACTCAACATGAGTTGGCTCAACATAAAGAAGTAGTGCCACTACAAGTACATCAGGAATTGCGAAATAAATTTTAGGCACTTACTATCACAAAGGATGAGACTTTCGATAATTACAAAGATGAATAGAAGAAAGTCAAAAAATCACAGGCCAAGTTGTAGAAGGCTAAGGAGAAAATTGAGACTATTTTCTCTCTCTACTCAGATGACTTGTCATGTCGAGCACCTGCCACCAATTATGCATTATTATTGTTAGAAAGATACCTCTTACTGAAGGTTAAAGCCGTTAAGGCTGGTAAGTCAGTGGAAATTAAGACCACTGCAGACTTTGTTAAATGTTTCAAAGAACAAAATGTACAGGTACAACCCCTTTTATGTGAATTGTATATGCACAATTTTTTCTTAGAGGATGACTTAGATAGTAATATTGGCCCCTTCATTAGGGATATCCAATGTCAAGATTTTCTTTCCTTTTCCACTAATTAGATTAAATGGGCTAAAACCCATAATACTTTTCAAAAGAGGGAATATGGTATAGAATTATGGGTTAGGGGAGAACCCAAAAAACCCCTACACCTTCCTATCCATCATAAATAGTTCATGAAATGAACAGGTGTTGTGGGCCAATTAGAACCACTCCATACAGACATCATACAGGCAAGAAATGAATAATTTCAAGAAATTAAAGAAGAAGCTTTGTCTGCAGCAAGACAAAGATGGGAAGCCTCCAATAACAATGTCAGGAACAGGGAGCCATTTGGGTTTAGAAATTTCAAAGCTACCTCTACTCGCCTACACAAATATAGCAATATGGCCCTAAGCATGGGCCCCGACTGGATAGTGTGCTGATACAAAAGTCTGATTATTTAGTATCCTCCTGATGGGTATTACAGTGATTATAACTTTCTAGATCACCGAGTGAACCAGGATTTTGCAGTACTCAAACAAAAAAAAAAGGTTTTAGGCTGTATAAGGAGGAAGCATATCCTACTTATTCCTTGACCCAACTACACCTCAACCTTCTTATTGCATGAGGACATGCAAAAAGGTAAGCATGGGAGTATGTTGGGTTGTGGAAAAGGTATGTTTTCTCCTCGTAATAGCTTAATTAATCATTTTTTTTATGTGTTTATCTTCATTTTAGGAATAAATATAGAAGAAACAATAGTAGAAGCTGGGTAAAATCAATTATTAAAAAATTGGGTAAATTTGGGCATGAAAAAATAACTTTCACTATCTTTATATGCAAGGACATGGATTGAATGATTGTTGTTCAAATGACAGAATAGCAGTGGCCAGGAAAGGGAAAGGACAATGTCTTGATTATGGAGGAAAACGGAACACCAGAAGGACCAATTCTATTCTGTGATGAAATCAGATTGAGGGTTACGAAATCCTAAGGATCCCCTAATCTTGAGGATTCGCTTCTATCCATTTATCTTTCCAAAATTTATATAAAGCCATCGGGAGAATTGAATAGCTAGTTAGAAATTTTAAGATTTTAACTATTCTTTTTGGACACATAATACTTTCATTACTATGACGTTGTAACTCTATTATCAATTTTAATGAAGAAGATGGTGTTTCATATATAATCTTATTCTGAATATCTTTCAGCGGGGAATTATAGAGACTTTGGGCCCAGTCGATAGGAGATCTACTGCTTCAATTGTGTTATATTTATTTATGTTTATTCTTATAATCGTTTATTACTATTAGTTTGTGAAGTTAGCACTATTCTGATTGTTGTGAGGATTGATGATTCTGATTTGCGTTTGTTGTTCAGACAAGATTCTAGATCTGCTTGTGTGCTACATTTGCGTGATAATCTTTACCGAATTGATTATGTTAATTTAAGCATTCGATTATTATTCATTCTAAAGTAATATTACCATAGATCTCAAGGTTATAGTTGATTGCTTTCCATGAGATGTTTACATAGTTACTTGATGTTCAATTGTTGTAGATTTCCTTCCTGCTAAATGAATTAGTGTCAATACTAGTTAGATTGCTAAGAGTGATCCTTTTTACTTGCATTTCGATTCAGTTTCTTGCAAAGTAGATTAAGTAGATTTGAAAGTGCTTTAAAGATTTCTTTCAAAATTGTTTGGATTGAACTTAGAGAAATATATATTAGTCATTGCAACAATTCCAAATCATTTCATTATGAATTGGCCTCTGAATTCACTTGCATATACAATGCTGACATTCTTGAAATAAACATACTTACCCTGGTTTGATGATTAATGTAGGTATTAAGCTTTTTTTTAATAGACATCTTAGTGCACCAGCGCTCTAGTTCACAAATGTATATATGTGTCTGCTTCTAAAACTTTCGGTTTGTGGTTCAGTCTTCCTTCCATCAACTGTTTAATTGGCCATTTAACTATTCGCTTTATTACCAATCTGTGTCTCTGTCTTAATAACAAATCCATTAGCATGTCAAGTCATGCCTTTTATTCAAATATCTCTTTCTCTTTATCAACAATGCTAACTGCTATGTTATCAATGTGACTTTTCTCTCGATCCATCTTCATCTTCTTTCGTGAACTTCACCTTGTTCACTGTAACCTACAATTGAAATACTTTACCAAGTTATCTCCTTTGAACTTGGCCAATGGTTCACTTCACTTGAACCTTACTCCAGAGCACTTCTTGCTCCTTTTTGCTGCAAACAACAACTGCAGTAACTCTTCAAATTATCCTTACAACACTTTGACCAGACTTTGGGTGTCGGGCTCCACCAATCATGCACCCATTACAATCAATGACACTTTTGACTTGACTCTAAATTTCCTTTTGACTCTAGGATTTTACATCAATTCTGCATTAGTGAACCTTGGGTGTCGGGTACGATCGAAAATGCACCCTTTTGTAGAATAACTCAAATTTTAATTTCACTCAAATTTTACTCAACTCAAAAATACTCTCAAATTCACTAGTGAAAAAATATCAAGACTTTCAATAACTTTCTTTTATTTGACTCAACCTTTATAACATAACTCTCCTTTCATAAATCAATGGGAATTATGTCAAAAAAATCCCTTATGATATCACCCTTTATAAAAGTGCTTAAAAACATAGAACATAACTCTTTTGCAAATTTCCATATAAATCCCCTCCCTCATAATCCTCCTACTTGGAACACATAATTAAAAAGGTAAAATTACACCTTTTTAATCACTTTTTGTCTCCGTACATTTATCATTTCCCTTTTTCTAATTACTCCAAACACTCATAAAAAGCCATACTCTTAAATGTAAGTTTTATATGAGTGCTTTAAGTGCTCATTAACTCTCATAACCTCAAAAACCTTTTTATTACTTCAAAATACCAATAAAATATTACGTTGTATGGCCTACCTTATACTTTTATATATATATATATAACAATTTCCATATACGTTCCATCCTTAAAAACACCATGCAACATATATTATATTGTTTCTTGCGCAATAAGTTCTAACTTCGTGAACTTCAAAACGGTCAACATTGCACTTACAGTTGCTCTCATGGCACATTAAACCAACACGGGATGGATACGAGAATTCACAGAGTTGGATTACAGAACAACAAGGAAGGCAACAGAATTTATAGGGCTTGAAATTTTCACCATAGCGAGGCGCAAAATCATATCTTCAAGGATGAAGCTTTTCCTGAATTCTTCAACTATAATTCCTTTCTTCAAATTATGTAAATTCCTCACGCATAACTACTTCATGGATCTGATTTCTTTTAGCATCTTAAATTGTGTCTTTAGAGTGAGGACATATGCATTAGTGTTTATGATGTTGTCCAACACTTCATACGTAGGTTCGGTCGTTGGTTAATCACCCGCTAAATGAAAACCCATTTCTACAGCAACGCTTCACAAATTTGTTGTCAGCCCAGCAATCTCACATGATTGTTTCTCACAACATGAATTGTTCCACCAAACTCTGGTACGGCTACACCTATAAGCTCAACCTCAGTAAGAAATGACTTTTAGTCTGGGCAAGGGAAGAGATGTCAATACTCGATCTTTCGCAGGTGGCACCCTGGAGCTTCACAATGATGTAATTTCAGTCACAGTTCCTCTGTTAAACTGTAATATGGTCTCTGATACCAAAATTTGATGTAGGTCAAATAAAATCTAACCATAGCGTCTTCACAAAAACACATAAAACTGAATTGAAACTCACATTAAGCATATGCTTATAAAAACTCAGAAAATGATTACAAAAGAACTATTTCCCTATTCATGGCCTTTCATACCTCACACTCACTCTCACACTTCTACATTTTACATACATGCCTCATGGCTCACCTCAATTTATACAAATGGATTAGAACCCAAGGTAGGTTCTAGAACCCTAAACTAACTCCCAAAATATCTCTCATGATCCCTAATATCTATCGTCTAATCTCTTATCCCTAGGTAAGAGCTAACTAATCCATAATCTTCTCAAACTTTCCACAATACTCTCGAATATTCTCCTGCTTATAAAAATTATCATTCTCTTAAAACTATAGGAAAAAACAATAATTAAATAAATCCTAACTTTGTAAACTAACTCCTCTAGTAAACAATTGACCTAGGCTAGATTCATTTGCATCATTATGGCATGCATGGTACATGCATGTGTGTATTTGGTTTATTTTGTTTTCATTGGCATGGGTTTTGTCGGGTTTGATATTGGTTTAAATCTTGCCTTGCCAATTCTTGGATAATCATGGTGTGATGGGATTCATTCTTGGTTGAGCTTTGGATTGCCATAAGGTTTTGGATCCAGGTGAGGTGGTATTTGGAAAATCCCAAGGTTTGGGGGTGGAGATGGTTTTCTCTGGGAATCCCTCAACAGGTGGGTGGAGACAGCAAAATTCCTTAAGGTATGTTGAAGAAATTCTTAGGCATCCAAGCTTGGTTTGGTTTTGTGATCTTAGGACTAGTTTAGTTGAGATCGCGGTAGTGTGAGGGTGGATGTGGTTTAACCTCTAGATTCCCTTGGTTGTTTATGTATTGGTTTATCCCATTAAGATCCCACATTGATGCTGGTAATATGGCACCGAGGTGATTGGCTAAAATAAATATTTGGTTCAGCTCAATCTATGGTCACGTGGTACGTGGAAGTCCCTAACTTGGTTTACTTTTTCATATCTTAATAAGAGTCGGTTTCCTCTTGTAATTTATGGGTAATTATACTTGTTATTATGTGGCTTTAATGGTTATTCTATCATTTTTATTTATCTGGTTATATGCTAGTTATAAGCATGGTTGTATGACATATCTAAGTTATGGCTCTTATCATATATTGATTGATAAATCAATGGTTATTGAATGCATAACCTAATAGATGTTATGGTCATTATTGTGAAAGGGAATTAGTCCTTATTGGTAAACCACCTATAAGTTTCAGATATCTATGTTCATATATGCATTCATGACTTGTAGATCTCGTGTTCTCAACATGTTTGACAGAATGACTGTCATGGTTAGACTAGTTTAGGTCAAGTCCTTGTCTTATTTTTGTGTTAAAAGCTTTGTATGTGTGTCATTTAGCATTGTGAAAAGTTCCATCAAGCTATGGGTAGTGTTTTGGTGACTAGCCCTAAAAAAGTGGCTTAGATATCGCAGTCAATGGCATAGAATTGGGTGAAAAAGACGGTAGTCACTCCTTTGCAGGCTCATGCATACAACTGGAAGGTTACATTCAAATTAAAACATCGTTATGCCAATGTATGGGGCTCACAATCAGTGAAACAACAAGTTAACTTAGTGTTTGGGTACTGGGAAGGGTGGTTTAACTATTGTGGGTCCTGTAGCACTTGAGGGAAGTCAGTAAGGTCTTGTTTTGTTGAATCCATTTCCTTAAGTTTATCTAGGAGGTTGAGTCATGTCATAGTATCCATCTGCACATTTTTACCTTGGGAAAGTCGGCGAAAGTGGGTAGATGTGGGAGGTGGTGTTACAATTTTGATATAGTACCAAGGGAAGGTTAGGGAGAGGAGGTTGTATTGTTATGTTCCAAGATATCATGAATGGAGTTTGAATCATCTTCAAATAACAGTCACCTAGAATTTCCCCCCATACATCATAATCGGTTGTTAAAATGGCTCAAGCATGTGAAATACTCCTCACTCTAAGTGGGGTCTACTATTCACATCTGAACTTCCCTCAAAACTACCTTTGACACCTCCTATTTCACAAAAATGTCCCCAATACTCTCATTTTCCGTACAACTTAAGACTATCCATTTTATTCTTTCGCAACACTGAACTTATCACCGCTTCTCCTATCTTATGTAACTATCTTCTTTGACACCTAATTTCCTGTAACTTAATTTTCTCCACTTGTCAGTTATTCTTTCCCTTCGTAATGCTTTAAAATATCATTCCTTACGCAAATATTCTTGGTCAATCACAACAACCCCTCATTTTCCTCAATTGGAAAACATTCTATTCATAGCGTTGGAAATTTTTCAACCAAGGGGGTCTCCCCAATGAAAATTACCAATTAGACTTCACACCATTTGGTGTCAGATCCCTTCCAGAACTAAGGCCATACTTCCATATATTCTTATAGATATGCCTTGGCTACAATGTTTAGCACAAGAGATTAATGCACAAGTACTTTCATATTAGCAAGTGAGTATGCCATGTGGAATGTTTAGCTACACAATGTGTCAGTCTTATTTTACTAAAAGGGGAGAGAAAAGTGAGCCTTTTAAAGACAAGTAATAGTACTAATATATAAAATAAACACGAGCATGTACATAAAAATGAATCGTTGGACAACTAGTGAAATAGTTCACATAGAAGCAATGATTTTTAAAACACATACAACACACCTTCAACAAGATAAGTACCAAATGCATTGGAATAGTTCAATTTCCATAGTACATATGAAACCAACATACATTGCAAACATTCAAAGAATAGTCCTACAATATTTACGACATACGCATGAAAGTATTATGGCTCAATGAGATTCTAAATTAAGAAAAAGTCCAAGATACATCAAGAGAGTGAACACCACTAGCCCCAATAGTGGAGCATTAGAGCAGTCACTTGCTCTTCCAACAAAACTATCTTCCTCTCTAATCTCCGGTAGGAGGAGCCGAGGTGAAAATTCCTTTGCATGATCTATGAGGGTGTATATATAACAAATGGGATGAACATTCGCCTCTCTTGTGACTCTTGGACTACCCGCATGACTATTTGACTTCTATATGACCTTTTGACTCCCTCATGATTTTTCAAATTCTATACATGGCTCTTGGACTTCCACTTTACATTACATTTAATATACATTGAAATTACATAATCCACAAATGATGTGGCCAATGATGACACGACAACTTGATAAGATATGAAAAGACATTGATGACATGGACTACATGATGAAACGAAAATTTCAAGCCATTCTTGTTGTTTTTATCTTTGAGTCTTCTTGAGAGATGGTGCATGTTCTTCTTCTTCCTCATCCTCTATCTGTCTTGAAAGTAAGGAGTCTTTAATGTGGTATTGACTTTAGATCTTTTTTTGTACTTTGGTGTTCCTTCATCTTCTCGCCTAATGATCATCTTATCTCTTCAGCGTGATATGTTTCTTCTAGCACGGTCTCCTTCTCCTTTTCCTCCATCATCATCCTATCATGATAAGATATAGTACCTAGAATTGAAAACCACTCATAACAATCCAACATCAGTTTGAAAACTTGTAATCTAACATGTTTCATGAAATCACTTGTTAGGGCTAGAACTAGGTGACTAATTGGGTGATTGACCCAAGGATTATCTAGTTCCAAAGTCCAAGGTCTAGGACTGAGTCTTGAGACTACACAATGTGTAATTCAGAGGGGCCAGGGTCAAAGGTTTATGCAATTGAGGGGTTCAAGAGCTCAAGGTTGGGGTTTGAGGCTTGAGGTTGAAAAATGTACAGTTATGGAAGGAAATACTTAAGGAACTGCACAGTTGAGGGACTTAAGAGATCAAGCTTGAGGCTTGAGGTTGAAAAATGTATAGTTTTGGAAGGAAAGACTTAAGGAACTGCACAGTTGAGGGACTCAAGAGGTCAAGCTTGAGGCTTGATCCTTGAAGTTCCCCAATGCACAGTTCTATAAAGAGAACAAGATGGGAGGATTTTCAGTTGAGGGGTTCAAGGACTCAATTTTGAGGCTTGATGCTTGAAGTTTCCCAATGTGAAATTGTGGAGGGGTCTCATGGATTGTGCAGTTGCATAGCTCAAGGTGTTAGGCTAGAAGCTTGAGGCTTGAAACAACACATTTCACAGATATGGATGACTAGAGGGTTGAAATTGCACAGTTCTAGAGCTCAAGGGTCAAGGTTAGGCACTGTGACTATATAGTGCATAGTTCCAAGAGGCAAGGTCAAGGGTTGAGGGTTGAGATAGCACAGTTCAGGAAGGTTGAGTGAAGTTAAGTTTCCTAGGAGTGGAATTTTCTAGATAAGTCTAAGTGTGGGATTAGTGAAGCTCAGGTGAACAAAGAAAAAAATAGATCATGATCACACACTCAAACAATGGAAGTCACAACATTGATCACTCAAAAAAAAAAAACATGATTTCCTCAATGCGACGATGCTACAACATACCTCTCCAAGTGTGACACAAAAGGTACACTTTGTGACGAAAGTGATGAAACTTGCGCGACAGGGAATAAATCTTTGGGAATGAGAATAAAACATGTCTACATGAATAGAAGGACTCATCAACACCAATGTTTCTTTTTGAAACAAGCCAAAACTACACTTTACATGATGACATTTACAATTCCAAAAGATGGAATTTTCTATATGAAGAGAAAAGTGTGAAAGCGACACATTCCAAAGAAAAGATAACATGAAAACAACACTAATTAAGGTGAAAGTAAGTGAAATCAACAATCAAAACGTGAAAGTAAAACTCGTTAAAGTGAAGGTACACAAAAGCGACAATTTGAAAAACTCACCGAAATAGAACTACATGTGCAACTAAAAGTGAGAGATTGTCAATCAAAAGTGCACACTGACTATCAACACATGTTGAACATAGTATAGGAACTATGTTGATGGAATAGTGATATTCCTTCTCAAGCTTTCATAAAATAACATGCTCATGAACTTGTTGTGGACTAAGCATGTGTGATAATTGATCAAACATAAAGTGACTATTGAACAAACAATTGCAAGATCCATAGTGGGCTTCAAAATTTGAGTGTAGACCAAATTTTGGACGGTGTTTGGAACAACGACAAAACATTCGTCCCCCCTAGATCCATCCCCCAACACTAAGTGTTTTAAGCGGCCATTCGATCGTCTTTAAAATGGTAGCATATTTTCTTCAACCATCATAAGCTTGATCCATAGGTGAATTTCTTTCAGCGATCCTCCCTGCAACCCAAACTTAAAAATTTCTTCCGCTCTAGAAAATGACTGGTGATATTTGACTACAAATTCAACAATATAACCTTCTAATGTTGCATTTACCCAAAAATAAATATAACTTGTTAGATTTGTATCCAATCAGTGGATTTCAGCCAAATCCATTTTTGACCAATCTCTATGAATCCCAAGATGACTTCCAACCCCTTCCTTGAGTTGCAATTATTTTAACCAATCTTGTAGCTTCTTAGGAAAATCACACCAGAAGATCTCATATTTGTCACAAGTGGGTCCAACATACTGAATATTTGTTTTAACCTAGTCTAGGTTCTTCTGCCTTAGTTAAGCTTGTTGCAAACTAAAATGATCAACTTTCTCATGCCACCAATTCTAAATACCTCTGCCAAAAATTCTAAATACCATGATATAGATCCATTTTAAGCTTAGAATCCCGGAAAAGGAACCATTTGTTGGAGAAAAATTTAAATCAAGTTTAACCCGGGGTTTGACCTGAGTTTCCAACAAAAGAGATAGTTGTAATCTAGATTTTCACCAACATTTTCACTCCCTTTTTGAAAAGAAGCTTCTCACTCGAGGCGGGCCAGAACCATTAGAATAGATAAGGGATATAAATAATTATTGGAATTTCATATTTATCATGACATTTCTTAATCCATTAACCATTGCATTACCCATGCAACTATACTAAATCCAAGACATACATTCATTCATAAAAGAAAAATCAGAGACATTGTCGTACTCAAACATAACATAACATTTTTAAGAAAGGGGGCCATACAATCATTGAATTAACTAACACCAAATATCATGAAACTTCCTTATCTTTATTAATAATACCCAAACTTTACATCATATATCAACTAGTATTGCGGAATGTTATCACATCAACTATTACATCAAACTTTACAAAACAAGGACCAAAACACTTGCGCATATGCAAATTCTCACTAACACCTACTAGGAGAAAATGAAAAGAATACCAATTTGAGGCTCTCTATATGGAAGGCTGACCAATTTTTCCCTTTATGTCTTCTTTTATAGGCTTTCTTGCTTGATCTAGTCTTTTTTAAGGTTGTTTGATCCCGCCTTTGATTTTGTCCTCTTTAACGAATTCCTAGTACCTTTCCCTTTTTCTTGTTGATTATTTCAAAATTAACCCCACTTTCATGTTTCCATGGGTAGGCTTCCATATTTTTGTGCTGCACAGATCCAAATATTTAATTCTCTACTACATTTGGGTTTTCGATGACCTAATTCCAACGACTTTTTCCATTTATCCTATGGAAATATTGTTTTCCATCTTTTCTTTAAAAAGGAAGGACCCAACCCCTGGGCACCCACAAGGAACATAATTTGGCATTTCCAGGGTTCACCTAGTGAGAATGAAATTTGGCATTTCCATGGCACACCCACAATGCATGACAATGAGGAAGGCACAATGGAGTGCCCAAAAATAAGGCCACATGAACTACCAAAAGGAGTAGGAGCAGTCACAACTTAGCATTCTTGGAACGACCCTATGCAATTCGGTAACCACACGGAATGAAATTTTCTATTTCCATGGTGTTCCCATATCACACAACAATAACTAAGGCGCCATGGAGTGCTAAGGAACAAGGATGCATGAAAAACCACAAGGCACAAGAGTGGTCAAAACTTAGCATTTTCAGCACTACCTCATCTACATCAATGCCCACAAGGAATGCAATTTAGCATTTACGAGGCACACCTAGCCAAAACAAAATTTGGCATTTCTAGGCCATGCCTAGATTGCATGTCACTGAAAAAAGAACAATGGTGATCCAGGTGGATATTTGTGGCCACACGCCAATTCCACTTGGACCCCCACCATTGTTTCTTTCAGTTTTTCAGTTTCCTTAATTGTAGCACAGTTTACTATTATTAGCAGTTTTTTGGGTCCTAAACTTCCGGAGCCATTTTGAGGCCCTAAACGACGTTTTTTTGGAAATCTACCAACCAACAATTTTTGTCTAAAATTGTCTTTTCCGTTGTATTCCTCAGATAGATCTTTCCAATGGGCTATCATGTGCATCAAATGGAGATAATATGACCAAGTCACGACGCTAGGAAGTTGGTTGTCTAACTCAACCCAACGGGGTCCATAAACTCTTGGTGTTACATCTCCTTGGGTTAGGGTTTTGGTTGTTTAGGGTTTGCTATTATTTTTCAATAATAAAAAGGCCCTTGAGCCTCATTGTAGTTCAGTTCAGAGGCATGTAGCCGCCACCTCTCTTCTCAGAGATAAGCTACCATCACCCTAAATGGCGTATTTCCATTTTTGTTTGTAAGCATATTTCAGTATTTTACATTAATGAAATGAAGTATTATTTCCACTACATCTCTGTGTTTATGGTTATCTCTGTAATTTGTGTGTTCCTGTTTAAATCCGGACCAAATGGAGAATCCGGCAAAAAGGCCACATGAGCTACTGCAAGGCACATGAGTGGCCATAACTTACCATTTTTGGCTTGGCCTTATCTTCCTAGGTGCACAATAGCCTGAAAATATTTGATGTTTCAAGGAATGCCCAACCAAAATGAAATTCAGTGTTTCCAGGGCAAGCCCGTAGCACACGATAACAATAAACACACAATGGAGCACCTGGAAATAAGGCCACACGAACTACCACAAGGAACAGGAGCAGTCACAACTTGGCATTTTTTCACAGCCTTATGTGCCTAGATGCCCACAAGGAACAAAATTTGGTTTTTCCCAGGCATGCCCATCTATAATGAAATTTGGCATTTCCAAGGCATGCCCGCAATGCATAAATTATGGTGTTTCTAAGGCATGGCAATAGTGAACGAAAACTATGAAGTCACAACAGAGATATTGGAAAAAAGGCCATATGAACTACCACAAGGCAAAATATATGTCACAACTTAACATTTTTGGGACAACCTTGTGTGTCAGGGAACCCATAATGAATGAAATTTGGTGTTTTTAGGGCACACCAAAAGTGCACAACGACGACGAAGGCATAATGGAGGGTCCTAAAAAAGGGCCACACAAATTACGACAAGCCACAAGAGTAGTCACAACTTAGCATTTTTGGATGGCCTCATGTGCCTAGGCACCCAAAACGAATTAAATTTGGCATTTCTATAGTGTGCCCAACCAAAAAAAAAAACATTTCTAGGGCATGTCCATAGTTCACAACAATGATGATGGCACAATGGAGCTCTCATCAACAAGGCCACATGAACCACCACAATGCACTGGAGAAGTCATAACTTATTTTGGGATGGCCTCATGTGCCTAAGTTCCCATAAGGAATGAAATTTGGCTTTTCTAGGGTGCGCCCAGCTATAAAAAAAAATCATTTACAGGTCATGTCGAGTCAGGATGAAATTTGGTATTTCTTGGGCATGCCCACAACACATAACAATGATGAAGGCATAATGGAACTTTAAAAAACAAGGCCACACAAACTACCATAATGCATAGGAGCATTCACAACTTAGAATTTTTGGCACACCCTCATGTGCTTGCACTTCCATAAGGTTTGGGATTTCTAAGGTGTTCCCATTTGGAAAAAAATTGGTGTTTCTATGGCACGCCCAATTGGAACGAAATTTGGAATTTCTAGGGCTCAACCATAGCACATGGAATTTGGGATTTCTAGAGCATGACTACAACTCATGATGATGACAAAGGCATAATGGAGTGTTTGACAACAAGGCCACATGAAATATGACAAGACACAAGAGCAGTCACAACTTAACATTTTTTATTTGGAATGGATTGTTATATTGTTCTCATCCATCTCAATGCATTCAGAGTGGAAAAAGTGGAGGAATCAGCTCACGGGGCCATTTTTACCAGTGAGACCCAGTTTGGAAAAACGAGGTCTCAAACCTTTTGGGAGTGTTTCAAGGCATTAAACCATGTTTTTTGGGGGTAAAACAATTTTATTTAGCATCACACCTTTAATGTTATTCTACACACATATATCCTTCCAACGGTGCAAGAAGCATGTCAATCGGAGTCTATATTCAAAATTTATGCTACTAAGCAGTGGACCTTCTTGTTTTCACCACCATAGTTCAAAGGGATGTTGCGTCAACACCCATTATTCTTGGAAAATGGGCTAGCCATGTGATTTTGATGTAAAATACTCTATAAGAGTCTATATTGTAACTTTGGTTAAGAGTTGACGCAGTGAAACTTAACCACTAGTGAGCTATTTGGTTGTGTTATGATCGGGCCACTAGGAGGAAGAGGCATTCCATCTTTCGAGTGAATTTCCTCCATAGCTAAGAAAAAAGAGCCAAGAGGGATAGGAGGTAGAGTACACAAACAATATTTTCACAGTGTAGCAGCCCACGGGCCACAAGCGATATTTCTTTGTACTTGGAGCCAGAATTCCAAAAAGATAAAGAGAGTGGATCGGCCTCACCTTCCATCTGGGTTTTCTCTCTAAAGGGTTTCCCAAACATATCTTGTGCCTTATATGTGTGTGAGCCTTTTATTTTTTCATTCTCTATTTTATGCATAATTTCCAATCACATGCATGCACTAATTATAGTAAAATCTTCAAATCTGGCAATTTAATAACACTATAATAGTGTAGAATTTTATATTTTTAATATAATATTATCATATTTGTTGTGACAAAATATCCAGTGGAATATCCACTACAGTTTATGGATCCATTTTTGGGATAGCCTCATATGTCTAGGTACCCACAAGGAATTAAATTTGCCATTTCCAAGGCACACCTAGCTGAAACAAATTTTGGTGCTTCAAGGGCGCGCCTAACCAGAACGAAATTTGGCATTTCCAGGGTGCACCCACAATGCAAGACAACCGTGAAGGAATAATGGAGGGCCTGACAACAAGGTAACATGAACTACCAAAAGGAACAAGAGTGATCACAACTTAGAATTTTTGAGATGGTGTTATGTACCTAGGTGCCAACAAGGAATGAAATTTGGCATTTCCAGGGTGTGACCAACTAGACCGAAATTTGGAATTTCTAGGGTGCACCTAACCAAAGTGTTGGTGTTTCTAAGGTGCACCTATAGTGCATGAAATATAGTGTTTCTAGTGCATTCCCATAGTTCACGACAACGATGAAGGCACAATAGATCGTCCATCAAAAATGCCACACGAACTACCACAAGGTATAGGAGTAGTTAGAACTTAGCATTTTTGGGATGGACTCCTATGCCTAGGCTCCCAAAAGGAACTAGACTTGGTGTTTCCATGACACACCCAGTTGGAATGAAATTTTTCATTTCCAAGGTGTTATCACAAAATCATGTTCTGATGGCTGCTAACCAGTTAGACTTTATGTAACTATTTCAGACCAGACTCTTGGCTAAGGATTAGCCTCCCTAACCTGAGAGGGCTCTCTCAAAACAAACTACTGATTGTGATTAACACTAAGAGGGCTAACTCTTGAAATGCAAACTTAATAACATGCTGGTTGGATAGACAACATAAGATTTCTTCCATTGGGCTCATTGAGTCAAACACCATTCCAGTAAACTATCAACTACTCATTCATGGAAGTCAAGGCATATAATGTCTAAACACTCAAAACATTTCTCAAAGGAACCTCAACTCATAAATATGCACAGGAAATCTGAGCAACTAGGTGAATTCAGAGTGATTGCACATCTATGGAGCTGTAAAATATGAAAGATAAGACAAAACCACATACATCTTGAGCATTTGAACACAATATGAATCTTGAGAAGAAAAAGTAATCTATTATATTACTGCAACAAGTCTTTTTCATAAGCAAAGGTAAAACTCTGTTTTCAATAACATCCAACCCTCATTACATCAGAGTTTTCACTATATATAGGAAAACAAACTTAACTACCTCGAGCTTCCTCCTCCAGCATGAGGGGAGCATCGAAGGTTGCTATTAACTATTCTTATCTACTGTATAACTAATTCATTAATTACATGATTGCTGAACTGTAATTACAAATGATCTTAATTTACTCAAAACCCAAAATCTGTCCTCCTCGTAGCATGATTCTTTTCTTGATCTTTGACAGCTGTCTTCTGTTGGTTAGGCTGAGATGACTGAGCTACAGGTGCAAGGAACGCTGTCTTTGGATACCTGAAAGCGCTGATGGATCATTTATCATTAGGATCAAAACCCCTATTTTTATGGTCCCTGTCTCCTACCATCCTCCGAAAACTAAGCAACATGTCCCAGCTCCTTTAATATCCCAAAACTTACGAGCCTCACCATACTTCAAATGCGTTGGAAGCTTCATGGATAGCCAGGTGTATGAACCAAAAAGATACTCCTCGTATGCCATTCTGCTAACCCTAACTTGTCATAAAGTAGCTTTACACAAGTTTAACTTGAGACAAAAATTTTACTTTTACCAAAAGGTCCACCTGTCATTCTCTGAATAGCCAGGATAGCCTTGAGTGATATCTCTTTCATTACTTTGGCGTTTCCTTCAAAAATCTGCTGACCTCACCATTAAACTGCTCATCTTCCTTATAAAACAGCACCTACAGCAGTTTCGTAGCGCGCTACGAAACTGCTGTTTTTGCTAGAACAGAATGCATTTGCACTAAAGCTTCCTTTGCTTGAACTTTTGACTTTTCAAACTTCCTCTACAGGTGCCAAAGACTTAGATAATTTCAAAATAGTGGAACCCAAACAAAATTGACCAAAACTAAAAATATCACCTTTTCCTCAAATCAATGAGCTAGCTGACCTAGCCGCATCTTCAAATTTGAAACCTCCTTCTTTAAAGCTTTGTTCTTAGCTCTCAGGGTCAGGTTCATTTGTTTGAGGAGTTTAGCTTGCTTGAGGGCTGGGACCGTCCAGGTATATACATCAGCTACGGAATCTGTCTGACCCATTAGGTTTTTACTGCCCTTTAACACAGCTCTTTTATAATTGGCATACCTAACTGCACGTTCCTTAAACACATTTTTAGCTTTGACAATTTCTTCTTTGGTTGCTCCCACCTGATCCTTTATGGCTGTTTTCACTTGACTCTTTATGGCAATCACATTTCCTCCTTGGGTGATGATGACCTTCTTATTCTTATCTTTATGTTTGACTGCCTCCACTGTTTTTGTCAACACTTCAATTACCTCTGTTCTGGGTGACTTTACAGCTTTCTTTGCTTTATGCACTTTCTCCTTTACAGCTTCTTCTTCTTTATTCACTTTCTCAGCTTCTTTAATTTGCTTCCTTGTAACTGGCCTTCTTGGCTTGAACATAAACACCTCACTAGGCTCATCAAACCTTAATCTTTTCGAAGCTTTTGACTTCTTAGTACTCTCAGGAGAAGATTGGGTCAAATCAATATGCATGGGTTCAAGATGCACTGGTTCTCCCTGCTCAAATTCAATAGCCTCAAGTAGGTCACTTAGACTGGCCTTTGAAATTGGACTTTCTTCCACAGCTACTGATTTACCTTTCTCCTTGCTTAGTTGACCCCTAGTTTTAACTCTTGATGCTTTTTCAGATTCAACTGATCCATGAACATCCTTCTTTTGCTTGACCTTTTCCTTTGATGATGACTGAGGTGGCTAAGGTGGCTCTTTAATAACCAAGGGTTTGCCTGGTTTGTTCAACTGAGATTTAACTTTCTTTTTCTCCCTAGCCTCCTTCCTAAGCTCAGCAATAGTGGGTTCCTCCATTAATTCTTCTCTTTCTCTAAGTGGCTGTGGGGTGAGGCCTGTCTTACTCTGGAAACCGGCCATATAAATGAAAGAATCCCAATCCCTACCAATCTTCTGCAAGCCATCCATCACTAACAGTTTAACTAGGCCATGATGAAACAGTGATGACTCACAATCATCCTTCCTCAATTGAATTTTATCACACATCTTACTGAGGCTTCGAAACAAGTAGAATGGGAGATCTATAGGTGCTTTTCCCGTGAAATGCAGCAACAACTTGAAATGATATGAATAAACTTTGTTATATCTGCCCTCACAAGTTAAATATTTTTGAATACAAGTAAGAAGCATAGCATAACTCTCCTTAACATAACTTCTAGGTACAGCCTTGGTCAAATCTTCATTCACATAGGCTTCCTTCAAGAATATTTTACAGGGGCTCATATCAAATTTGAAATTTTTGAACCACTCCTGCCCTCCTCTAGGAATCTCAGTTACCCTAGCTATAACCTCTGGAGATACTGGGAATTCTAACATAGACACCTTGGAACTCAAGCCTGTAAAATTCAATGCAAATTCTTTTGTTACCTGAGTGTGTCCTCCCTTCAGCTTTTCACAAAAACTCCAGCAACCAGCGTCTTTGAAGGCCTTTTTAACGCCTTCCTCCCTCAATGTCAAGTCTAATCCTTCGGGTTCTGCCCTTTGACACCTTCCTGACCGGTGCTCTTTCTTCTCCATTACGCCTTGAAAACTTTTGCACACAGTAACACCAGCAGCTTCAACTCAACAAGCAACTTCAAACTTTAGAACACAGGCTCGCTTGCAATGCAGCTCTCTTGAAGAAGAAACTCGGGCTCATTACAATTCAAATAACTTAGCATATAAGCTGGCCGCTTCAAGTAATAATAATATAACATCATGACACAACCATGCATGACAAGAACATTTAAATGAACTTAATGTGCATGACTCTGAACCTATTGGTGGAATGATGCCTCGTAATTACTTGGAAGGTACATAAACTGACAACAATCCGACCGGACACAATGACTCATCCCTGGACATGACATTTCAAGAATGTGCGCTGCAAAATCCCGAATTCGCGATTTCGTAGCGCAGACAGTTATAATTCAGTGACATGCGCTGCGAAATGGCTGGCGCTACGAAAAGACTAAAACATTACTAAGCTGCAGAATCAGCCAATCAAACGGTGCTGCGAAACTGCGAAAAGGTGCTGCGAAACTGCGAAAAGGACAAATGACACATACGAGACAAGACATATCTTAATCAATCATGATGGAGGATGACTCACGGTTTTGAAAATGATTCTCAACAATATCATTGAAAAACATGACCCCTAAGTGGTACACATAGGAGAACAACCATATAACATTCATTTTTACCCATGAAATTTTGGACTTAACTTATATACATGCAACTGCAGTTCTCAGTGATAACACAAGGCACGCCCTACTAGAATTAAATTTGGTGTTTCCAAGGCATGCCCACAGTGCACGACAACGACAAAGGAACAATGGAGCACCCGAAAGCAAGGACACACGAACTACCATAAGGCATAAGAGAGGCCACATCTTAGCATTTTCTGGCCTCCCTCATCTATCTGGGAACTAACAAGGAATGAGATTTTGAATTTCCATGGTGCACCTAGCTAGAAATAAAATTGGCTTTTCTAGGGCACACCGAGCCAAAATGAAAATTGGTGTTTTTAGGGCACGCCCACAGAACATAAAATTTGGTGTTTCCAAGGTGTGCCCATAGTGCATGACAATGATGAAGGGATAATGGAGCACCTGGAAATAAGGCCACATGAGCTAAAAAAAGGAACATGATGGGTCACAACTTAGCATTTTTGGAATGACTTCATATGCTTGGGCACCCACAAGGAATTAAATTTAGCATTTTTGGATCGCTCCCAGCTGGAAAGAAATTTATTACTTCCAAGGCGCACCCATCCATAATGAAATTTGGAATTTCCGGGGCATGCCCACAATGCACAAAAATGACCAAGGAACAATGGAGCACCTTAAAACAAGTCCTTGCAAACTACCACAAGGCACAATAGTTGTCGCAACTTAGCATTTTGGGTACACCCTAGGGTGCCTAGGTGCACATAAAGAATGAAATTTGGTGTTCCTAGGGTGTTCCCATGACATATGAAAACAACTAAGACACAATGGAGCATCCAAGAAAAAGGCCACGTGAATTACCATAAGGCACAGGAGTAGTCACAACTTAACATTGTTGGCACAACCTTGTGTGCCTAGGTGACCACAAAGAAAAAAAATTTGAGTTTCCAAGGTGAGTCCTATTAGAATGAAATTTTGTGTTTCCAAGGCATGCCCAACCAAATTGAAATTTTGAATTTCTAGGGTGTTCCACAACACATGATAACCATGAGGGCACAATGGAGTTCCTAGAAACAAGGCCACACGAACTACCACAAGGCGCAAGAGCGGTCACATCGTAGAATTTTTGGAACGGCCTCATGTGCTTGGGCACCCACAAGGAATGAAATTTTCCATTTCTAGGGTGTGCCCAGCTAGACCGAAATTTGGTGTTTTCAAGGTGCACCCACAGTGCATGAAATTTAGTGTTTCTAGGGCACACCCACAACACATGAAAATGACGAAGCCATAATGGAGAGATAAAAAAAAGGCACACAAAATACCACAAGGCACAAGAGTGATCACAACTTAGCATTTTTGGGATAGCCTCGTGTGCTTAGGCACCCACAAGGAATAAAATTTGGCATTTCCAAGGTGTGCCCAGCTAGAATTAAATTTGGTGTTTCCAACGCATGCCCAACCTAAATGAAATTTGGTCCTTCCATGGTGCACCCACAATGCATGAAAACGATGAAGGCACAATGGAGCACCCAAAAACAAGGCCACATGAACTACCAAAAGGCATAGGATAGGTCACAACTTGGCATTTTTTGGATGGCTTCATGTATCTAGGTGTGCACAAGGAATGAAATTTAGCATTTCCATGGCATGCCTAGCTAGAATGAAATTTGGCATTTCTAGGGCACACCCATAGCACACCAAAATAGCCATTTTCATGGCATGCCTAAAGCACATGAAAATGATGAGGGCACAATGTAGTGCCCAGAAAAAAGGTCACATGAACTACCACAAGGCATACGAGCGGTCACAAATTAGCAATTTTAGCATAGCCTCATGTACCTGGGCACCCACAAGGAATGAAATGTGGCATTTCTAGGGAACGCCCAACTAGAATGGAATTTTGTGCTTCTAGGGTGCACCTAGATAGAAATAAAATTGGAAATTCTAGGGCATGCCAACAACACATGACAATAATGAAGGCACAATGGAGTGCTAAAAAACAAGTCCTCACAAATGACCATAAGGCACACGAGTAGTCATAACTTAGCAATTTTGAGATGGCCTCATGTGCCTAGGTTCCCACAAGGAATAAAATTTGGAATTACCAGGGCATGACCAACTGGAATGAAATTTTGCATTTCCAGGGAACATGCATAGTGCATGAAATTTAGCATTTCTAGGATGCTTCCACATCACATGATAAATACAAAGCCACAATGGATTTCCTAGCAACAATGCCACACAAACTATCACATGGCATAGGAGAGGTCACAACATAACATTTTTGGCATGGCCTCGTGTGCCTGGGTGCCAACAAGGAATGAAATTTGGCATTTCCAGGGTGCACCCAAAGAGAAAAAAAATTGATGTTTCCAGGGTGCGCCCACAACACACGACAACGATAAAGGCACAAGGGAGCACATAGCAACAAGGTTGCATGAATGACCATAAGGCATAAGAGTGGTCACAAATTAGTAGTTTTGGCACGACTTCATTTGCTCAGGCACCCAAATGAAACAAAAATTTGTGTTTCTAGGTCGTGCCCACAATACAAGAAAATGATGAAGGCATAAAGGAGCACCCTACAACAAGTCCACACAAGCTACCACAATGCTCAGGAGCAGCCACAACTTAGAATTTTTAGCATGACTTCATGTGTCTTAGTACCAACACATAATGAAATTTTGTGTTTCCAAGGTGTGGCTAATGGAATTAAATTTGACATTTCCTAGACATGCACACACTACACAGCAAAGTGCAAGGCACAATGGAGCACCCACCAAGAGGGCCACACAAACTACTATAACACATAATAATGATCACAAATTATAATTTTTGGCACATCCTCATGCAGCTATGTTCCCAGACATAATAGAATTTGTAATTTTGTGCAAGGCAGGATGAAACTTGGCATTTCCAAGGCATGCCCAACAGAAATAATTTTTTATTTTTATAGGCATTCCCACACTACACGACAACGACCAAGGGACAAAGGAGTGTCGAGAAATAAGGCAACATGAACAACAGATATGTATAATTAGGATCACAAATTAGCATTTTTTGGACAACCTTGTGCACTTGGGGTCCCAAGGCCCCAGAGGTGTGCACCCTAGGGGTCGTGATAATTGGTAGCAAGGCGCCAGGTCAAAAATCAGGAACTTTTTTTCATTGAAGTAAAGAAAGGAGTACTGAGATGACTTCATTTTGATGAAATATAATGAAGTGGTGCAATGAAAACTACCATGAATTGTTTGAAGAAGTCCATTGAGGCAAATATAGAGGCTACTCAATGGATCACATGTGTGATGATAGAAGAAAAGGAGGATGGCCAAATCATGGAAGCTAGATGGTAGCAGCACTATGCTGAAATTTTGCGGATGATGGAAAGCATGGATCATAACAAATTGAATATAGTTGGATTGTAGAAGGATTTGAATTGTTTCCAAGAGAAGGTTAAGGAAGACAGTTTGTTGTATGCTCAACTACATCAGAGAAATGAAATAGTTTGAGTTCTTGTAAATGAGTGAGCTTGTATAAAGAAGAGGCAAAGTTGTGGGAAGAAGTTGAAGTGTTCTAAGAGAAATTTAATTTGTGTCTTGACCATGAAGATGCATGTTGAAAGGAGGAAAATGAGCTTAACCAAGTTGAGGTACAAGGTGAATTTCATTTGAATACTTTGGATGGCAAAGTTCGAGTGTAAGCATCCCTTGTAAATATTGAGGGAGCTGGTTGAAAAGTTGAATGTCAAGTGGGAGTATTGAAGCTATAATCGAATGAGGAGGATAATGGAAGAATGAAGTATGTGAAGGCTAGACTAGGTTCAAGCTCTTCACATGTGATGAAGAAAGAAGGAGGTTCCATCATCCAAGTTTGGGTGTGACAAAGGACCCTTCCAAGACCTTTTACTTTCGTGATGTGTTAGGTTGCATTTTTAAAAGAAAATAAATGAATACATGTGCATGCTATAAAGAAGAGGAACATGTCAATCATCAGCAACATAAAAACATAAGCCGTTGATAACGGATTTCGTCGAAGAGGGACTATGTCTCTAGGCCCTGGTGTCAAGTTGGTGTAGGCTGCTACATTAAGTGTTGTCAATAGTGATGATGTACATAAGAGGTGATGTCGCTATCATACAAGGAAAATTCCCTCACGCAGGAGTGGCTCCAAGAGATGTTCCACTACAGGAACTCTCAGTAAAAAAGGACTCCTATCAGTATGACACAAAACTCATGCACGATGAGCATCTTGCTAACATTGCATAAAAGGGGTCTCAATGCAAACATACATGATGACAATATGAGTACCCCATAAACATACAATGAAGGGATCTCAAAACATAACATGATGAATCATGAAAACAAGTACATCACATAGACGATTCTGCGTCACATCAAGCAAGAACTATGAAAACAAGTAATAAACAAGATCCTCATCAACATCAAATCAGGATCTGTGCAGCACAATGCAAAGAAAAAGAAGTACATGAACAGACTACATATACCTCACAACCAAGGCCCATCTGAAGAAGAAGATGTCAAACTGCTGAGGTTGTTTGTGCCATTGATCTCACGACATCAATCGCATGGAAATGGCTGCTCGCACATGAATGTTGACACTTGCATTCCACTTAAAAAAGTGGCTGAAGATTAGAATGAGAAAATGAGAAACCTAATGCACCATCAGATTTTTGGCATCGAATAGTGCAAAATCGACTGTCCAATTTCTGAATTCTGAGAAAGTAGAAATCTGGGGCTTAAGGAATCTTTTAGATTCTCCCTAGATTCCTCAAAGATTCTTCTCCATGGGTGGACTGGAAATATGCATGCTCAAAGGGCGAATCTGACCTCGCCATTGCGATCCCTAAAGAAACCATAAAAAATGACTGTAAACTTGACTATATTCCTACATGGAGAAAAATTACCACCTCAGGAAAATTTCAAGGATCATGGTTCTGCCCCTGTTTCTGCAGCAATCATGGTTCCACCTGCATACTGAAAAATGGCCAAAAAATGAAGAACTCTAATGGAGAAATGGACAGTTCCATTGCGTTCGTGGCGTTGAGAAGTGCTGAAACCATATAAAATTTGTCAAAATCTGACAAAGTGAAAATTCAGCCCTCCAGCAAAATGTTGCCTCGAACTGCGTGCACTGCCTCCTCCTCCTTGGTGCACTGTGTTTAAGTATAAAATCATCGGCGAATTCTTCAAGGAAATCATTGTAGGGTAGTTTGTTGGGGATCTGATTAATATGTAGGAGGTCGGGCGGTCAAACCTCGCCTCCTCCCTTTTGTATAACAAAATATTTTTAATACATTACAAACGAAATTATTTTTTTTAAAAAAGGTTAATGGTTGGGTTGGGCCTGCCTTGGGTGGCCTGCCCACTGTACCTTCCTCCCTCTCATGCGTTAAATGGTGGCTTTTTTTGGGTTGGGTCCCTGCCCCAAGGGCCAGCCCACCCACTCCCTTTTATGTGGATCTGTTAAGTCAGAGTTTCGTGGTGTGGGGTGGCAGGGTCATGGCCACCCACCCCAGTTTGTATGGTTGTTACAACTGTTCGGTGGGATGGGGGGAGGGGTCGAGGGTCATGGCCCACCTGTCCATAATTAACATTGTTGTTATGTGTTCATTTGGGGTGGCAGGGTTGGTGGCCCACCACCCTTTTTTAATATTTTTTTTGTTATTTAAAAAAAACCATGCATTTTTGGAAATTTAGTCTTCGATCGAAGGAGTATTTTTAGCGAGGCCACGATTTTTCTCAGAATCTAGCTGGAGTTGGCCGGATTCTGTCTACCGGAAAATGTCGAAATTGCGGCCTCCTTAAGCATGCCCAGTCAACAAAAGTCAACCCAACTTTGACTGCCTCTATCTCTTTCATCCAGACTTGGATTGACAAACCGTTCTCACCACCATGATCAGGACGACAAGATCTACGCTCTGGTCCTAGTTCGAGCATAATCCAAACACTTTTATTTTTGACCTTTCCTAAATCCTCTTTGTCCTGTGTGTGTCTCTAGAGCCACCTAGATCAATCCTCCTCACTAAGGAACTTCTGGTCCTCCAAAAGCATGAAAAACAATCTGCAACCTTTATGTACCATGTCTACATCACAAGCATCCTGAAAGGCCTTGCTTCCATCTCCTTCACCTTTGTTCTTCGGAGCCTTAAGCGATGAGCCGACACCTGCAACCTCCGTACATTGTTTTTCAAATTACATGCTTGACTTTCATGACCAACTAATGACCCAAGCGCCCCATACTTGCCACGATTTTATAACACATACTCGGTGGTCAAGTTTACATCAAGATGGACACAATACCCCAGCTACGAAAGCAAGGCCGAAATATCATTGTTGCTTCAACAAGTGATGGAAAACACATCATCACTGCAACACATTATTTACAATCATAAGGCCAAACACTATTGTCTTGAAAAGTGATGGAAACACGACATCACTTTCAAAGTTTAACATGCAACCCAATACAATATCAAACATCATTGTTGCTAAACAAGTGATGGAATGCTAACATATCTAGAAACCATTTTTCACTTATGAAGGTGAATGGGTCGCCTCCTTGTGTCACACTCGATGGTCGAACAACTGCTTCACCTGGTTCGTGCACCGACACCTTGTCTTTAAGGTGCTTCTCAGGATGGAGCTTCCAACATGTAGCTCTTTAATGGCCTCTTCTGTCACAATGACTACAATAGGTCTTCTTCCTCCAGATCTTTTTAACATGCTTCTTTACCTGCTGTTGAGAGGGTCTTTCGCGCCTCATCCTTTTATGTGTTGTCATTCTTTTCCAACACTTAGAAAATGTATGGTTATGTAATCCACAAAAGGTACATGTTTTTCGATGCCATGTTTTATGTTCATCTTTAACAACATGATCATAATCGAAATTAACATTCACATGTCGAATGTGGTTATAACTTTCCTTGTTGTCTCTGGTGTAAGTATGGCGATGAGAGCTTGCCTTGGCTCTTTCCCTGCTATGGGAACTTCCATGGGATGATGGGGATGTGTTCCCATCATTCTCTTTCCTCAATGATTTTGACGATGTCTCGGAAGAATATGACACCTGCAAGCATTCTCCTTTGGTGTAGCTCAAATCTACAAATTGAGGTCTCTGCATAACCTCCAAAGTTTGTGTTATGTCTTGGTTATTAACACCAAGTTCTTTTTCCTCCTCGTGCCTCGTCCTAGTAAGGAGCCTCATGTTTGTCCCTGTAATTTGGATCTCCACATCTCCAACAGAAATCATACTATGTGAAGACGAAACTGAAAGGAAATCAACACCTTTTACCTCCTCTGTCAACATGGAAAGAACTGATGAGGGCTACTCATCATCCATTGTTGGTGGTTTGCTAACTGTCGTGGCGCATTCCCCAACTTCCTTTCTGACATACCCAAGTCCTGCCTGATGGGGTAATTCTTATACTTTGATGGGGTTGACAATGCCTTGGCCATTAATGCCCAAGCCTTTCCCTTCATACCCCATTCTCTTCAACAGTTTGGAGCCAATTCCTGTGGTATGATTTTCAAAAACAACGAAATCATCATTAGGACACATACATGAATTTAGAGAAATAATTTTTACCTCACATGAATCACATTGCATCTTTTCCAAGGCCTCGTCCTTAGCTTGCAGTTTTCATAGCAAACTCTTCCTTTCCTCCTTCTCTTCATGTAGACGCATCTTCAGTTTTACATTCTATGTTTGCAGATTATGTTTGTTGTGCTTCAATTCTTCCAGGGCCTCTTCTGTGGCTTGCAACGAAAGCTTCAATCGCTCCTTTTCCTCTGTCTCTTTCTATAGAGTTTCATACATTATCTCTACCCTTTTAGAGTTTTGAGCATAGTCTTGTACATCGCTTTTTCATCCTCTATCTCTGCACATTCCATTGTTCATGCTGCAATTCACATCAACGCAAAGACCGCTCTGATACCACTTGATCCAAGTCTAGGTGTGACAAAGGACCCTTCCAAGACCTTTTACTTTTGTGATGTGTTAGGTTTCATTTTTAAAAGAACATAAATGAATACATGTGCATGTTGTAAAGAAGAGGAACATGTCAATCATCAACAACATAAAAACATAAGCCGTTGATAATGGAGTTCTTCTAGGAGGGACTACGTCTCCGGGCCCCAGTATCAAGATGGTGTAGGCTGCTGCATTAACTGTTGTCAATAGTGATGATGTACATAATAGGTGATGTTGCTATCATACAAGGAAAATTCCCTCACGCAAGAGTGGCTCCAAGAGATGTTCCACTATAGGAACTCTCAATCAAAAAAGACTCCTATCAGTATGACACAAAACTCATGCACGATGAGCATCCCACCAACATGGCATAAAAGGGATCTCAATGCAAACATTCATGAAGACAATATGAGTATCCTATCAACATACAACAAATGGATCTCAAAACATAACATGACGAATCATGACAACAAGTACATCACATAGACGATTCTACATCACATCAAGGAGGAATCATGAAAACAAGTAATAAACAAGATCCCTCATCAACATCAAACAAGGATCTGTGCAGCACAATGCATAAAAAAAGAAGTACATGAACACACTGCATATACCTCACAACCAAGGGCCATCTGAAGAAGTAGATGTTAAACTGCTGAAGCTGTTCATGCCATCAATCTCACGGAATCAATCGCATGGAAATGGATGCTCGCACATGAATGCTGACACCTGCATTCCACTTAGAAAATTGGTTGAAGATTAGAATGAGAAAATGAGAAACATGAATGCACCATCAGATTTGTGGCATCGAATAGTGCAAAATCGATTGTCCAATTTCTGAATTCTGAGAAAGTGGAAATTTGGGGCTTAAGGAATCTTTTAGATTCCCCCTAGATTCCTCAAAGATTTTGCTCCATGGATGGACTAGAATCTGCATGCTCAAAGGGTGAATCTGACCTCACCATTATGATCCCTGTAGAAAACCATAAAAAGTGATTGTAAACTTGACTATATTCCGACATGGAGAAAAATTACCTCCTCAGGAAAATTTCAAGGATCATGGTTCTGCTCCTTGTTTCTAAAACAATCATGGTTCCACCTGCATACTGAAAAATGGCCGAAAAATGTATAACTTTGATGGAGAAACAGAAAGTTCCATTGCTTTCGTGGTGTCGAGAAGTGCTGAAACCATATAAAATTTGTCAAAATATGACAAAGTGAAAATTCAGCCCTCCTACAAAATGCTTCCTCGAACTGCATGCACTACCTCCTCCTCTTGGGTCCACTGACAAATTGAATTTAAGTATAAAATCACTAGTGGATTCTTCAAGGAAATAATTGTAGGGAAGTTGGTTGGGGATACAATTAATATGGAGGAGGTCAGTCAATCAAACCCTGCCTCCTCTCTTTTGCATAACAAATTTTTTTTAATACATTACAAACTAAATTATTTTTTTTTAAAGGTTAATGGTTGGGTCGGGCCCACCCACCATACCTACCTCCCTCTCATGCATTAAATGGTGGCTTCTTTTGGGTTGGGTCCCCACCCCAAGGGTCGGCCCACCCACTCCCTTTTATGTGGATCCGTTAAGTGGGAGTTCCATGGTGTGGGGTGGCGGGGTCATGTCCACCCAACCCTGTTTGTATGGTTGTTACAACTATTCCATGGGATGGGGGCAGGGGTCAGGGGTCATGGCCCACCCCTCCATCATTAACATTGTTGTTCAATGTTTGGTTGAGGTGGCAGGGTTGGTGGCCCGCCACCCTTTTTTTTATATTTCTTTTTGTTATTTAAAACAAACCATGCTTTTTTGGAAATTTGGTTTTGGACCAAAGGATTCTTTTTAACGAGGCCACGATTTTTCCTAGAATCTGGTCAAAGTTGGCTAGATTCTGTCTGCCATAAAAGGTCAAAATTGTGGCCTCCTCAAGCCTGCCCAGTGAGAAAAAGTCAACCCAACTTTTACTACCTCTATCTCCTTCATCCGGACTCAGATTGACGAACCGTTCACACCGCTGTGATTAGGACAACAAGATCTACGCTCTGGTCCTAGTTCGAGCATAATCAAAATACTTTGATTTTTGACCTTTCCTGAATCCTCTTTTTCCTGTGTGTGCCTCTAGAGCCACATGGATCATTCCACGTTGGAATGAACTTAATTGAATGCAAAAGTGAAGCAACTCAAGAGAACAATTGCCTTGAATTTCAAGGATGTAGGTAGAATCTACACAAGATGAGAAGGCTTTAGACTTTTTTTTTCTACACGGATTTGGGAGCTTCAAATAGCTTCCTTAGTGAGAAGGTAATTAATTAATTGAAGTTGAAGAAGGAAGTAGAGGCAGAGTTGATAGCTTTCAAATATGTTAACTTAGGTTTGAAAGTAGTGACAAGGATTCTTAAAGCCATACTGGTGAAGTTTGGTTTATGGATTGGTAAGATGGATATGAAAGTGGTACCTATGGATGATCATTCAATGGTGTTCAGGATGGTATTCTTGTTAGCATCCCAAACCATACTAATGATGGACCTATACTTTCTCTTGATCCTAGCAAAAGGAAAGACTATGACTATGTCAATGAGTAGGAAGAATTGCTTGGGGTATTTCCAAAGTATCCCGTCCATGATGTTGTATAAGGAGTATTTGAACATGAAAAGGGTTGGAAGCTTCCAAAGTTTGTCTCAAGACCAAAAGGAGGAGTGGTTGGTTGACTTGATTATGTAGTTTTCATGAAAGAATAAGGTTGGAGAAGGAGGAACAACTCCTCCCAATGTGAAGAAAGAAGAGGGTTCCAACATGAGTCTTCATAGTGTCAAAGAGAGGGGAGGTGTGAGCACTTCCTCCAAGATGAGTAATGAGGGTGTGAAGGAAAAAATGGATTTGAGAGACATTGTAGATTTTTGCGAGTATGTAATTGGTATAAATTATTTTTAGCTAACTGAGACAAATATTGCAAATTTGGGGTGTACAAAGGAAGAGATTGATGGCATGCATAATTATTTGAGAATGCAACATTAGTCTAACAAAATGGTGGATGAGAGTTATGGAGGAAAATTCCTCACTCTTATCATGCACTAAACTATTGAATTTGGGGTAAGTGTAGTTCCTTGTTTGAAGTAAGAGGTAGTGCACCCCCAAGATGAATCAGGGCTTAGAAGGAAAAGGCATCACAAAATGAAGGAATGGTGCTTGAAGGAGCATCATGCATGGAGGGTTTACTGAAGGATGAAGATATGACGAAGTTATAGAGAAACAATTGATGAAGGCATGAGGAGGTGCATTCTCATGGATTGGAGATGATGGTTGGATTGACCGCCAAACTAATTCGAGTAATGGGAGTCAATACTGTGTGCATATGTGGTAGAGTTGAGTTGGAATATTGCAATAGGAGTTCATAAGAATTAGATATTTGGTAGTTTCCATGATGGTAGTTGCGATCATATGGAGGGAGTGAAATTTCATGGAGAGATGGGGCCGCGTGGAAACTTGCAACACTTTATGTTTAATTGTTGATGACCGTGAGACTTGAGAAATATTCCTACATGAAGTCTTGTTTTTAGACGTAGAAGAAAGAGCAGTCATGATCATTTATGGAGGTTCATTAAGAAGTATAGAGTCCATGTAGTAGTGATGAGGGTAGAGAAACTGTTATTCCATGGCGTTGGAGTTGATGATGTTGTTTTCACTTTGTGATAGTTTGGACTTGGCGAAGAAATTTGTTGAGTGGTATGTTATTAAGGATGACAATCATTTTGGAATTGGGGGGTATATCAGGCCCTTGTCTTGAGCACATCCAAGAGAACACCTGAGTTTTCTATGTTGACTTGGAGAGTCATCATGTGATGATGTGTGATGATGTGTGGTGACGAGTTGGGTGACTTGTGGTGAGATTTTACAAGGACACCATGGGGGAACATTCATAGGTGTCATGTGACCCAAGCATGCCTATGTTGGATGAACGCAATGAGGTTTTGGCAGAATGGGCAAGGCGTTCGCATGAAGGTGGGAATGCCCACCAAATAACATGAGCTACATGAGAACACACCTAGAAGAATCGATGTTGGGCAAGGCATAGTGTGCACATCATGAATGCACCCGAAGGAACTAGGGTAACCATTTAGACTTAGCATGCATGATATGACATATTGGATGGGAAATACATGCATATTACATGGGTGATGGCATGTGTAATGAATGATGAGTTGTGATGACGTAGGGAAAATATGACACACAAAGACATCATATGATGGGAATTATGCCCGCATTACAAGGTTGGTCAGGCACACACCAAAGTTAAGTGGTGATTACATGAAGTTGGCTAGAAGTTATGAAATTTCAATTCGATGAATATTAATGCCTCTTAGCAAGAGGTAGAACACATATAAGTCACAAGGCCCATCAATACGTATATTTTGAGCTTCATCGTGCTATCCTCCAACCCTCAAAACTCTCCTTTTCTCACATTAATTCACATTTTTAACCATAATATACTTAGTAAGAAGACTAAAGGGTATTTTTCGTATTGCATGGCCTAATGTTATTAATATGCAGGAAAAAAAATTGAGATATTTACTATGCAGGGGCTTGGTGGATACATCCAGGGAGAATATAGGGGGCTTTTCCACCTCATTAACTCTCCAACTTGGCTTGACATCAAATATTTCTCACCAACAACTAGAATTCACTAATAGCCTAGGAACTCCAAGTGCATGTGAAGATAAAGGGAACCATATCCACTAATTTCAAGATTTTGGAGGGGAGCATTCCTCCTTTCAAGAGATCTTCCCCTCAACTAATTTTTGTATAAATAAACTAGGCAAAAGGATCACTAGGATTTGATTTTTTGTTGCATCTAGGTGAATCTACTGAGAGCCTAGTGCTTGATATTGTTATCTTCATCTTTCATATGATGCATGTGACTCATATGTTCTATCAATGAGAAGTTCACTATTGTCCTATATCTGAGTTACTTTTGGAGAGCTAAAACCTCTCTTATGGGAAGAGTGATTGGAAGATCCACAAAAACAACCCAAAAACATGTGTTTATGATTTCTTTGAAATTTCGAAGTATTGGTTTGTAATCCTTCTACATGTTTATTTTTTTCAACTAAAAAGTTAGTAATATTGGTTTGGAAATTAGATTTTTGTTGTAGGGTAGAGTAGATTTTTATAAAATATAACTCATATTTTCCATGTTAATTTATTTTGTTGTAATATTGACCATTTGACGCATGTGTTTGATTGGTCTTGTTATAGACATTTTTGTGCCTTACAGAATTGAGCATGAAATGTCAATAATCCAAGGGATCCAAAGTCCCTAAATGAGTTGTTCCTACCCCTAGAGGAACAAGGTCAACCAATGACAGCTTCTCCCAGAAGTTCTCCACCAAAAACCACTCAGAAAAGGTCAAATCAGGATCAATTCAATAGCTCCACTAGATGTCTGCGCTGAAATGAAAAGTCTACACTGACTACCTGCACTGCAACGCAGGTAGAAGCACTACTAGGGTGCGCTGAGCGGGAATTGACAAATGGCAAGGTCATTCAACGAGGTGTAAAGACCCTGGAAGCTTCCCGAATCTTCCTCAATGACACTTGCCTCAATGAATTCGACTAGTGATGAGTAAGAGGTTCTCAACCTCCAAGTGGAAGCAAGAACTGACAGAGATAAGCCACAAGTCAAAACATGAGCTGACTCAT
Organism: Pinus tabuliformis; assembly: GCA_031772625.1. Lineage (NCBI taxonomy): Eukaryota > Viridiplantae > Streptophyta > Pinopsida > Pinales > Pinaceae > Pinus > Pinus tabuliformis. The sequence goes on along the minus strand of CM062805.1, from coordinate 804,463,086 downwards.
CCTCTCTGCTCACATCTAAATATGGATCTCTCACCCAAAGGTTCAAGAGGCTAGAATTTTGTATTTTCAGAGAATTGCTGTTGGTTTGAGATTGAGATTAGTACATTGGGTGATTTATGCTTTGTTGGAGGAGAGGAAGGGATTCTTTTGCTGGGAGGTAGATGCTGGATCGGGACTCACTTGGTTGTATCTCCTCTTGAACTTTGTTTATCATATCAATAAAGCTGCTTGAGTTTCTCCTATATGCTTGTATTTCAATGATGTTTTGTTGTATTTGCATATTTAGTTTATATCTGATCCTAAACTAGTTATGAATGTGAATCTATATCTTTTGTGTAGTCTTCTGCTCTTGTGATCTTGCAGGAACCGTGTGAAGCCGGACCAGTGAAAGAGCAGGCAGCGGGAAGCGAACGAAAGAGAGAGAGTGATTGGATCGACCAACTAGCGGAAGACATCGGTTAGTTAGATCCTTATTTCTCTATTTGCATCTCATAAAGAAGAACACTCAGATAGCTTTCCTTGTTTGTTGCTAAGGCACTATCACCTCTTAGAGTGGGATAGGCGCATTCCGTATTGGATACTTTTCCCAACAACAAATTGGCGACTCCACTGTGGACAGTATCTTGTTGGTTTACTTGTGTTTCTATTGTTATTCATTTCATAAACTCAAGAGTGCCGAATCGAACTGCATTTGCTTGCAAATGCAAAGTAGAGATCAGCTACTCTAGCCCTCTCACTGGGCCTGTTTATGATCTGAGAAGCTGATCCACAAGTGCTCTAACAGCCCTTTGTGATAGATCTTAGTCCTCCTATAAATCATCCTCCTAATTGTACCTAATTGATAGCTTTTATCCGGCCAAAAACTGTAGAAAAACTTGCAAACCGTAACCCAGAACCCAGAAACTACTCTTGTTTCTGCTTCAGTGCGGACTCTGTGAAGAGGTTTTGCATTTCAACGCAGGTCCTGTGAAGGCTACCTATGCTGAATGTCAAAACCTCTGTGTTGAGGGTGCGTTGATCAGTCTTTGCCTTGTGCAGCTGTGGTTCCCTGCTTCCTTTTGCTCAGTTTTCATCTCTGTTTTTGCAGCCTGTTATCAGTCAGTGTACCTATCTGAAACCCCTTTTCTTTGCCTCAATTCCGCCTCAGTTATATAAAGAAACTGTATTTGTTCTTTGTGTATTTGTTACATCATTTGCAGTTTCCCATTACAAAAGTAAACTAGTCATACTGTCGCCCCTAGATCTAGACCTGTCATAAGTGTCGTTTTGATCTTAGGAGTGAGTTTGTTTGCTATTCACAGTTGATTTAGCTTTTACTTTTGTCTTTTGGTTTGAATTTATGCATTTCAAAGTGTCGAAACAAGTAAATAATAAAGTGTCGTAATCGTCTTTTTGATTTTGAAAAAGGAACTTGTTTGTGTCTTCACTTGAAATCGAATTCAAATTTATATAACAACTTTCTTTTTAGGCATCAATATTAAGAAAGAGAAAACAAATACATGCATATGTGCATTTGCATTTTGACAGTTTGTATGTTGATTTAGGGAAAAGTGCATTACTGTGTGCTCTATGCTCTTTGAGAAAAGATGGTGTCTTTCTTTTCCCCTTGTAGCTAGGATTTTCATTGTTGAAAATATATAAAGCTTGCTTATCATCTTTAGACTGTATTTAGGAATTGTATCATACATCTCGTCATGATCCAAAAAGGCAAACTTCTAAAAAAGATCAACCTAAAATAAATTGAATGAACTTAACAACGCTTTGCAACATAACGCACAACATAGAGGTCTAGGCTAGAGACGTGTTCCGGCGTCGTAAAACCTGGTCACTGGTCGCCTCACTGATGGTTGGGTGATTCCTCCTGAGGGACGATTAGTACCAGTACAGATTGTGCTCCCACGTACCATCACGTATATATTGGGAGACACCTATAGGAATATAACCTTTATCCATAGGAAGCTGTGTCGGCCGCCCTACTGATCGCAATGCACTGAACACAGCATTCAGGAAGATCGACCGCCCGTACCCTAAAAAGTATTCTGCGGTTTTGCGAAAAGTTTGGCACACCCTCTACCTAGAACTCCAGAGCAGTTCCTTTTGGCCTTTTTCAGACTCTATAACAGAAAAAGTCCATCCGAGCATTTGTCACTTCGGGCTCGTTAAAACATCGAAGGAGACTAGAGTCATCTTTAGCTTTTTCTCGACTCTTTAAAAGTGAAAAAGCAAGTTGTGTCTAAAGCGTCTAAAAATTCATTTAATTCGGAAACATATTTTCCCCTTTTGTATTTTGGTTGATCGAGTAATCCGCAATCGTGGAAGAAAGTCAATTGAAACCCCGTCGTTCGCAAAGGCTTACGAGTCAACCGTCTTTGTCTCCGGAATCGAAAATAGTACGGACAAAGCGAACTCGTTTAACTAGTTCGAAATCTCCTATCAAATTTAGAACAAGTGTTCCAACAACATCCGATATTCCGGTTACTCCAAACATTTTGGAAACCCTGCCTCTATAGAAGAAGTTCAACAGCCACAGGGGGACAGTGATACTGATCCTAGCCTGAGAGCAAATACTTGCGTTACTGAACCAGTTCCATCCGTAACCGGTTCAGAGAGTCTTGTTCCTCAAACAACTGTCACTGTCGATTCAACCCCTTCTTCAGCACCAAAAATATTTTACGGACCTGACGATCTTCCCCTTCCACGTGGTTTGATTGCGATAGAGGAAATTGTAGAAGATCCGCAAGCAAGTACTCCAACACATTTTGGAGTCGGGGTCACTCTATTTCCTTCGACATCAGAAGTTAGTCTACCACAAGTGGAAGTTCCTGTAGAATCGCTAGGCAATCTATTGGATAGACTCAAAATGTCTGAACAACTGTCAACATCTAGGACTGTGTCGAATGACACAACGACAGCAGAACTCCCTGCTGTCACTCCGACAATGTTTGCCGGCGTACCATCTGTCCCAACTAGCTCACAACCGCTAGGAGTCCACCCAGGGACTATCTCGACAGTGTGGTCCATTCCTGTTTGTTCCTCCAGAATAATATCCGGCAAATCTTATGTTGAGACTCGACAAATTGATCCATTTGGAGGTCAATTTGGGCCATCCAGTCCCCAAGGGCAAACAATCCCCTTGAGTTCCGGATTACCACTGTATGGGGGGCAATATGCCCTTTCATTACCCCCTCCGGGAGGATATCCATACGGGAGTTCTCAACAGTATTCAGGTTATACTGGAGTTACGACAAGTGGTTGGGTACCTATACTACCCCAAAACCAAGAGTCGTGTATTCTATGCAACAATGTGTACCTATGTCGAATATCTCGACAACACCAGCTATTGTAACAGTGTCACAAGTTCAATCGATGCCTGTTGTATGTCAACCTCAGATTTCTCAGATTGTAATGCAACAGCCCCTTGACCATGTGACTCAACCACAATCGCCAACTGGTGGGGTGACACAGGTCCAAACGGGTATAATTACCCCACATCTTGGTCCGTCGGTTAGTATAGCGCAACAGAACATGGCTTCACAACCGTGGCTGGTGCAATACCAACAACCACCATTCCAACAAGTGTACCAAGGTTCTGAGCAGCAGATCTTTGCGAACAATGGACAACCGTACATTCAAAATGGTCAAAATCAACCACTTTACAGTGGTCAAGTCCACCAACCATATCAGTCATACCAACATCAATTACATTATGATGGTATGCAAAGGCCAACTGCTCAGGAAATTCCATCGTACCCTGGGTATGCTTCACCTAACCTGAATCAACAGTTACCATTCGTGGCAACTTTAGAGTTACCCGATTTACACCGGTTAACAAACGATCCAATTGCTTACGCCCCTTGGTGGCCAGCAATTCCTCACAAGCTTCCATCGGACATTCCTAAATTTAATGGAAATCCAGGTGAAGACCCATCGAATCACGTGATGACATTTCATTTGTGGTGTTCATAAAACACCCTAAACGATGATTCGATAAGGCTTCACCTCTTTCAGAGGATGTTAACGGGTCCAGAGGATAAATGGTATATTGAATTACCTAGAGCTTCGTTCGACAATTTTAGCACCTTAGCCACGACTTTCTTAAACCATTTTCAATTACCAATAAGGTATGAAACGGGAACCGAAATCTTAACCAACTTCAAACAGACGACGACCACTCACATATCCGATCATATACATGAGTGGCAACGTCGTCGTAGGATGGTAAAAACGTACGTTCTCGATCAGCTATTAGCTGAATGGTTTATCAAGTCATTACTTCCTGCCATAACGGAAGATGTGGCGAAGGGGGAGTCGTAACAGAAGAGCAAGTTATCGCTCGTGCACAATATCTATACTTGGTCTATACTTAGTCTGGCACGCTCTACGAAAAAATACCTGACGCCCCTAGACCGGCATTTTCAATTCCTCCTCCTAAATCAAATAATGACTCTCATGCCGGCGATGGCGTGATTGGCACGACAAACGCGAAATCGACAAAGGCTTTGTTCAAGAAGGCCCGTAATATTTCAGATCAAAATGCAAAAGACGAAATTCTTGCTTCGAAAGTAAATGTCGTATCAGTAGATAAAGGTAAAGAAACCAAACAACCAGGAAGCAAGAAGAAGCAAAACAAAGGGAAGAAGAAGAAACAAGGAGAGTCATCTCCTGAAAAAACTTCTTCAAACCCTCCCGGAAACAGGAGACTGAAAAGTCCATGTTAGATATGTGATGAGGATCATTGGACCTCAAAATGTCCATAAAAAGCTGAGCTTAAAAGATTCTTTAAGAGTTCACAAACCTCAGCTGTATTAACTGATCCGTTTCCGAATCCAGGCACAAATCTGGTTGATAGTGGAAATGCTTCCCCGTCGCAAGTGCTAATGTTGTCAATTTCCAAGCAACAAAATGATGCTTTGATTTCGACAAGGAACAAAGATTACGGGAATCTGCAGCTGTCGAACGACAAAGGTAAAGATCAACCAAGTAGTTTGACAACAACTTCTACAGAAGTTGTACCACCCATCATTCCTGAATTAATGATAAAACCGCCAAAGGGAGTAGTACACAAGTCGACATTTAATCCTCGCGCTAGAGTAGTGCAACGTTATAACATAGTGGAAGATTTGGCCCAATCACCATCCACTATGTCGACTCTTGAAGTACTACAAAATTGTCCATCCCAAAGGCAGGCTTTGTTATCAGCCATTGGTGGGGTTGATCCTAAGGATTCCAATCTTGTATCCTTTGACCACAAAGGATATGATCCTCAATTACCAGCTCAACTAGCTTTCCTTATTCAAGTGAAAGTCCTCAACAAAACTGTTCATCGAACAATTATTCATGAGGGGCATCTACATGTATTATGTCGATGAGTTGCTGGAAAACTTTAGGATCTCCAACCTTGTCGCGATCTTCGACGAAATTAAAAGCATTCGACGGAAGGACATATACCCCATATGGTATCCTAAATAACTTGAAGGTTGAACTAGGAGGAAAAACAGTAGAGATAGATGTTGAATTCATCGATGGGAATCTTGATTACAACATCCTACTAGGAAGACCGTGGATCTATGCCATGGCCGCAGTTGTGTCGACCTACTTCAGGAAGATTGCATTTCCCTTTCAAGGAGGAATTACAGTCGTCGACCAACAAACTTTCCTCCCCGACAGTTCACAAGTTACGGGAAGCATTCCAATGATCCATGGAAGCAATCATTCGATTCAAAATATTGGATTAGGTCTCCTAAAAGACCCTGCCTTAATGGGTACTTTTGCCCTATCGCCTCTGAGTAATCTGGCGGAAGTGGCCACAGTGGAAACCTACAATATGAAATCTTCTATATCTAATGGATTCCAAAGATTCCTGAACATTTTGTCAGCATGGATCATTGCCATTTTAGAAATATTGTAGCAATCAATTTTCTTGGCCTGGGGGGCAACCCCGAATCAACACTCATCAAGCGTTTGGATAGATAGGTATAGAGAATATGGTACCCCTTCAGATCCTTGGTCGCGAGTGAATGGAACCGACGAAGGAATTGTCCAATCAATGGTAATTGACGGGGCACCATGGAATGATTCCCACCATCGTTCCCTTCTCCCGGATTGTGGAGAAGATACTCAAGATGACCTTTATCATCCTTCAGTTTTCGATTTTCTATCAAATACTGTAAATACAGTGGGCTCCGAGGATAGTTCTTATCTCGTGTCGACCTCGTTAAAAAATGAAACAAGGAGTCATGAGGATAGTTCTTTTACTGTATCAACCTCATTAAAAAATGAAACAATCCCCTTTCCAAATCTCAAAGGTAAACCTTCATTCCAACCACCGAGTTGAATGCAATGAAGCTTGGGGGGCATGCACCTCGATTTGCGTTATTATGCTGGGGGCATGCAAACTTATCATCGAGCAGTTTTATCGTATAGTTCATGCTCGTTAAAAAATAAACATAAAATCGAGCAGTTTTAGCACATAGTTCATGCTCGTTAAAAAATAAACATAAGATCGAGCAAGGGTTTCAATCCATGTTTAAGCTTGTTAAAAAATGAACTACCCGGTAAATAGCCACTGCGAGTATAGATTCATCAGCCATTAAAGCCTTGGTCGTGTTTGCACCATCACCTCCACTTTTCCATTGGCCGATCATTCACCTCCATTTGATTGTTTACCCATTTTGAGGAATAGCTGTGAAGAGTGATTTCACTTAGCCATCCTTGTGACACTGCCGTGATTGGAAAATTCCAAGCCTCACCTGGAATCAGCTGCTAACCCGTTTCATCACTCGTTCCTCAAAAGATGAGTCTTCTTTAAGCTCTTTTCATCTGACTCGTAAAATATGAAAAGATTGCCGAGTTTTGGCCTTCCAGCTCGTTAAACCGACCGGAAGTGCTATCCCTCCTCTAGATTTTAATCTTTTTGGACCTGAGGGATTATTGCACAAAAAGATCGAGCGCTTTTTTTGTTCGACTCGTTAAAGCTATCGTAAATCCATCCCTTCTGTATTGTTTTATAATTTTTCGGACTTAAGGGATTAGATGACGAAAAAGGAACTTTGGAGTTACCTTTACGTACCTTTTCAGACTCTCTAAAATTGAAAAGGACCGAGTTATCTTTGTCGTTAGACTCATTAAAAACATTAATAGCGACAAACTTGTCTTTAGACGAGAACGAGTTTCACTATCGCTAGGCTCGTTAAAACATAGCGATGGGTTTGCCCGAAGGGAAAATTATAGAACAAGCATATGTTATCCTCCTCAAGCTTGACAAAAATAAAGAGGTACTGGTCAAAAATGATTGGGGAAAAATTGGGAAGAAACTCAAGGAACTTTTATTGGTAGCAAGTCGCTCTTGAACATGACACTTCCACTCCGTGCCTAAGTCGGGTTGGGTTGTTTCATTCACCGGCCACATCACCATGGTCTCGCCATACCATCCATCTTTGGGGTAAATGCTACCAATCCATCACACAAGTGTCGCCGATATGTTCAAGAGAAGTCATCCGGAGAAGTCAACCGTGTCCCATCCACTACCATACATTATCCTTCATCCTTTCATGACCGCCACCCTGAACCATATATCATCAGATCATTTTCACCTCCATCAAAATCATTTGCTCCGTTCCGTGTCAGTGATGTGGGATACATTAAGGCCCTCCTTTGACGGATCGCTTCTTGTCGACATCAGCTCATTATCCAAGAAGTTGATTTAGGAACACCCCCTTCAGTACTTTGAAGCTTGCATACCTCAATGGCAAGTTTCTCACTTCCGACGACAGGTATACATCAATGACCTTCGACTGAAAGATTTTGCATGGTGTTCGACGCCAAGTCCTTTATTCACACCACGTGAATTGTACTGCAGTACCTTGAGGGTCATTATCATTATCGGTGATTCCTCTCGCGCTTGTTAACAGTTTACATTATTGACTGGTAATCAAGCGATGTCTTTCCATGTTCGACTTCAGAACATTTCTCATATGGATCGACTTGTACTTAGAGTGAAGATCGAACGAGATTGAAGACCCCAGATCTAGTTTCATCCATCCGGGCTGCGATATATATTCAGGAAAGATAAAGACATTGACATGTACATCATTGCAGCAGATAATCATCCTACCAAAAAGGATGATGATTTCATCAAGATCATCAGTCTATCATCAGACGATTGTCTGTTCTATGTACAGAAAAATGAATTTATAAAGCTGAGCATGGGAATGCCCGCCTCAGCTAGATCATGAAAGCAGTATGAAAAATAATGTATTGTATTGTATCTTATTACAGGTCTCCTCCCAGCATTCGAAGAACTTCGGATCCTCCTAATAAAGCATTTCACCCGATAAACGACCTCATACTTTAGGGGGCAACTGTTATAGACATTTTTGTGCCTTACAGCATTGAGCATGAAATGTCAATAATCCAAGGGATCCAAAGTCCCTAAATGAGTTGTTCCTACCCCTAGAGGAACAAGGTCAACCAATGACAGCTTCTCCCAGAAGTTCTCCACCAAAAACCACTCAGAAAAGGTCAAATCCGGATCAATTCAATAGCTCCACTAGCTGTCTGCGCTGAAATGCAAAGTCTACACTGGCTACCTGCACTTCAACGCAGGTAGAAGCACTACCAGGGTGCGCTGAGCGGGAATTGACAAATGGCAAGGTCATTCAACGAGGTGTAAAGACCCTGGAAGCTTCCAGAATCTTCCTCAATGACACTTGCCTCAATGAATTCGACTAGTGATGAGTAAGAGGTTCTCAACCTCCAAGTGGAAGCAAGAACTGACAGAGAGAAGCCACAAGTCAAAACATGAGCTGACTCATCCTCTCTGCTCACATCTATATATGGATCTCTCACCCAGAGGTTCAGGAGGCTGGAATTTTGTATTTGCAGAGAATTTATGTTGGTTTGAGATTGAGATTAGTACATTGGGTGATTTATGCTTTGTTGGAGGAGAGGAAGGGATTCTTTTGCTTGGAGGTAGATGCTGGATCGGGACTCACTTGGTTGTATCTCCTCTTGAACCTTGTTTATCATATCAATAAAGCTGCTTGAGTTTCTCCTATATGCTTGTATTTCAATGATGTTTTGTTGTATTTGCATATTTAGTTTATATCTGATCCTAAACTAGTTATGAATGTGAATCTATATCTTTTGTGTAGTCTTCTGCTCTTGTGATCTTGCAGGAACCGTGTGAAGCCAGACCAGTGAAAGAGCAGGCAGAGGGAAGCGAACGAAAGAGAGAGAGTGATTGGATCGACCAACTAGCAGAAAACATCGGTTAGTTAGATCCTTCTTTCTCTATTTGCATCTCATAAAGAAGAACACTCAGATAGCTTTCCTTGTTTGTTGCTAAGGCACTATCACCTCTTAGAGTGGGATAGGGGCATTCTGTATTAGATACTTTTCCCAACAACAGGTCTGAATGGATTGTGTTAAATTGAAGGGGTGGTAACACTTCTCCACATCCACCTATATTACTCCATCGCTCTCCTATACACTCCAAATTTCTTCTGAATTATGCCACTAAGATCACTCTGCTAGGAAAAATGAAGGACATTGCGGACATAAAATTTGGTGAATGATAGACCTCTGAGGGGTCCTATGCTTGGCTAAGGGGATCCCACACCCTTAATTCACCTTATCTACCTTCATATATCTTCTTCTACCTTCAATACACCATTTCTATCATCAAAAAGCTCTCAGGACCCCTCCTGTAGCAAAACGGGGCCTCTTGTTGCACTTCATGTAGCAGACCTATAGTGTTGTTTTCTTCAACCAGATTTGTTCCATATTTTGACCCTTGCAACTTGAAGTTGAATAATGGCCCCCAAGATTTTATTTCATGATCAATTAAGACTCTAATACCACTCTAAACCCATCCTTTCCTCACTTCAAACATAAGAAAACAAATAGAATTAGAATTAACATTTTTTCCTAATTGTGTTGAAGATTGAATTTTTCATTTTCAAGCAAGTTGAAAATAGATAAATGATTCATGCAAGTAGGCTATTAATTTGATTAAGTGTGCAAATATAATAGAAATTTTTAATTCTACAACTAGACTAGCCTTTTCCTTTCGTGCAATTTCAGTTAGCATTTAGATTTGATGAATGACATTTTCACTTCTGTAGTTAAAATCATGTTTATATCCTTGCAATAAAGATATTCTTTCATAAGAAAATTTCTTTGTAGTTAGTTGAAGGAGTGATATTTGAACACCTTGAACTCATAACTGAGGGTGACATGAGTAGAATCTAACTTGTTTTGCATATAGCATTGTCACCTCTAAGTTTGTATGAACCCTAGGTTGATAATTTAAGTTGAGAATCCCTTGGGAGTTGTAACATCCTTAGTGCAATACCAGGGCTCATCACTTTTTGGCGTCGTTGTCAAGGAGGTATCTAAGTAGATAATATTTCTACTTAGGGGTTACTTTTTTTTTGTTCTATATCAGTCTTATTGATTTGAAAGTTTCCAAAACAAAAATAGAATAAGAGAAAACTAAAAAAATAATAGAGCTAGTTCTTTCATTCCTCGTAGGAGTAGGGATAGTCAAGGGAAATTCTTACCAAAAAGCCCCACCCCATAAAGAAGTCAGCCTTCATTCTTCTTTGGTGACTATGAACTTCCGTCTTTGACTATAAGGGAGTTATAAGACCCTCTAGGTGAGTAACCTAAAATTTTTAAGGAACCTATAGGGCTAGAAGAACCCATCTCACCCACCTAAACCATGGCTAAAAACAGGCACAATGAGATATTCCTTATCATAGAAACCAATGGAGAGGCCGGAATGAAGAATATAAGCCATGTTTCCCTTCCACATTTCCATGGCCTAACCTCTGAGGATCCTGACACCTTCAAGTTTGAGTTTTTTTTGTCTATAGGACCTATGAATATGCCTCTAATGAAAAAAAGTTGAAGTTATTTCTATCTACCCTTAAAGATGTAGCCTTGCATTGGTTTTTGATTTTACTTGGAGGAAACATCGCTACCTGGGCCCAAATGCAACAAACCTTCAATGAAAAATACAGGGATTATTATAGTTCCAAAGAAACAAAGGAGGAAATCTTTAGGATGACCCATGGACCTGATGAATCCTTAGAGGACTATGAGGAAAGGTTCCAACTTAATTATAGGAGGGCTACTTGTTCCCTTGATCCTAAGTCGCTCAAACTAGTTCTTCTCTGAGGGATTAGGGAGGATGTAATGGAAACCCTCAATATGCTGTCTGGAGGAGATATCTACCAATTTCCTTATGATGAAATCAAAATTGTATTCATGAATCACTTTGGGGTTGCTAGGAAAAAGGGTAGGGCTAGCCAAATCTTGGTCAGTTCCTCTTCCTCTACAACAACCATCAAGCATGAGATAGGAAGTATTTTAGGGGATTTTAAGAGTGAAATTTTGCATACCTTTTCCCTACAAATAGATACTATGCAAATTAAAAGGAAGCAAGAGGAAGCATAAAGGTCACTAGTTATCTTCTTCCCTAGATGCACTAAGAGACACCCTAGGAATGAGTGCCCATTGATTGTCATATAAGTTTGCTCAGTCTGTGAAGAGAACCATGCAACAAACAAATGCCCCTCTTCTTATATACCAGGGGGTAGAAGGTGGAAGGTGGTTCAGAGCAGCTCTATTTCATTAACTAAATAAGGCCTCAAGGCCCCTTACCATATCAACGGGGCATGCAAGGTGCACATTATCCTCATTACAATCAAAATTAGAATGCACCTTTCCAACCTTGTTAGCCTTCCACTCATCCATCATGGCCCACACCTACTCATTGGCCTTATACTCATCAATATCCTCCTTAGGCTATTCAACCTCCTTTTCCAACCATATCCACCTCAATCTTCCCAATGGGGCAAATCTCACAAGGGCGAAGACCTCATACAACACAAACTATAGAAATTCCTTGTAAATTCGAACTGAAAATTGTAATATGCTAAGACAATTGACTTGAATATAATCTACCAATTAGCAAAATAATAAATGATCGATGAAATCATGAAGCATATAAGAGAAAGAATCCAATCACACATAACACAATGATTTTATGTGGAAATACACGGCTAAAAACCTGTGCTATCTATATATTTCATTAATAAAAAAATATGAGAAGATTACAATGATTTTCTCAAGCCTAAGAAACATTTGCACTATATCTATCTATATCACTACTTCCTAGACAAGCTCAAGCCAATACTTAACCAATTTCTCTCTTTCCCAAGTTCTTATTTCCTTACGGTGTTCCCTTGGGAATTAGCCCCTATTTAATATGGAAATTCCAAAAATATGAATTACGCAATCCTCATAGGCCTTCCTCTAATTGCATGCACCATCGACTTAATTTAGATGATTTTACAACTGATAGTACACTATCCTTGAACTGTAATTTCAATTGGGTCTTTCTTTGATCTGACATGCATGAGTTAATTATGTGTGAATATTTAGTTTAATGGTTGATCACTACAAGCAGAACCCCACTATTCAACAAGAAGCACCCCACTACTGCAAGAAGCACCCCACTACTACAGGTTGTGCCCCACTACTATAATTACACTCGACTATTGTAGGGTACACCCCACTACTAGACCTCCCACTAATTCCTCCATCAGTTGGAACTAGTTTAACTAACTTTAACTCAGTTAGACTGAATTAAATAATTACAACTCAAAATAAACTCAACTAGTGCTCCTAATTGTAGGAGACACTCTACATGACTCTGGTTAGACCTTCAACTCTAATTAATTGAGCTAACTAAGTCAAATTAACTTAGTTAACTATTACAAGTTTTCATGAGATGTGGAGTTACAATTTTATTCCCAATTTAATTTAAGAAAAAAATTAAATTTGGATTTTTTTGTTGCATTTTGAACACTCCCTCTCAACAAGAAAGGGATTATCTACTACCCTGATCCAACCTCTATGAAACCCAAATTTTCATCTTGAAAATGCATTTGAAAAAATATTTGCATCCTACTCTTCTATAGGAATGTACTCTAGCAACATGATTCTCCTATGAACACAATATCATAGATGGTGACACTGGATGTCGATATGCATGGACCAATCATGAAAAAATGGATTCTCATATAGTTTGATACAACTCCGATTGTCATAGTCAATCATTGTAGGATCCATTTGCAAACCAAATAATCCAACAAGGATCTTCCTCATCCAGATAGCCTCACAAGCTGCTTGACTAACATCCATGTACTCTTCCTCCATTGAACTGATTGAAACTAATCTCTTCTTCCTATTTTACCAAGAAACTATTGTTGAACCAATATTGAAGATTCCCCCTAATGTGAAATTCTTGTCGGATGGAATCCTTGACCAATATGCATCTATGAAGAATTGAAGCTTCACTCCGTCTGTCTTTCTGTACCAAATACCAAACCGAGTAGTGCCTCTAAGGTTTCTCAACACATGTTTAGTTGCCTTCTAATAGAGTTTGGTTAGCTTAACCATGGCTTGAATAAATTAGTTAACTGCAAAACACATGTTCAGTCGAGTGTTCACCAAATACTTAAGTGAACCCACAAGCTATCTATAAATAGTATCCTCCACTACTTCATTTGAAATAGCATCTTCCTTCCTCCAATTACCTGCTAGAGGATTCTCCATGGGTTTACAGCTCTCCATGTTGAACTTCTTTAGTATCTCATTGGTATACTTGCATTGAGAGACAAATAATTTCCCATCTCCTTTCCATGCTTCTATTGGCTTGATGGGGCCTGACCCAGGTTCAGAGTTAATGAGCCAAAAAAATCCCTACACTAATGGCCCTTTCGGCATCAACCCATAGTGCACAGACTGAAGCCTCACCCAAAGCAATATGGGGGGATGCTGGAACCAAGTTTTCGCACCCTGGAGATGTTTGAGGGCTCGATTTAGTCCAACCATGAATGGCTTTGCGTAGGTCACTTCGTACACTTCCCTGACATGTGAGGCCTTCGCGATCTGTTATAGTCTCATTCGCGCAGCCCTACCCAAGGGCTGAGGTGCTTTCGTGCTGCTAAGGCAGTGATTTGCGCTATTTCCCCAAGTTACACCACGAATCTTACTTATCTTCTTATAACTATTATTCAAGTTCTCATAAATAGATACTTTATCTTATATTCACTTACTCAACACAATCATATAAGTTCGCACACCATATAAATAGTGAAATTGCAATTTATACTCAATACATTTAGTTCACAAAACAGGAAAAAGATACACAAAAATTATATGAAACTTCTCTTTATTACTTCTCCAACGGTTACAGACTAGACTCACCCTGTGCACTTAGTTGCAGGGGTCCACACACTCAGCTGTGGACTACTAGGCCTTTGCACACTCAGCTGCAGAGCCTTCTCTTACTCTATGACCCAAGACTTGACTCTACACTTAGATAAGACTCAATTCTTCATCCTTCATTCATGACTTCCTTTTTTCTTCTAACTTACTTATAACTTAGAGCCTCACTCTATTTATACAATCCCATGGTCTGCGGACCATGGGTAGATCTCTAAATCTGACATTACATTACAAAAATGAGGGCGGCCAACCCTATGACTCATTTACAAGCTTTCACTCCGTGCCCACAAAACGTGGAGTCTTTACATCGAATTTAGTCAAAATCTAGGCTTTAAGCCCCAAAACGTTCCTTAGGGGATCCCATGCCCAACAGGCCCCCAACACAGACATCGTGACTTGCCCTCGAGTCACTTTGTCAATGTGGAGATCTTCGCACGAAGACCTCCCAACTCTACCCGGACCGCTGCAAGGTTGGCAGTGCACTGAGCGGCTACCTGTTGTACCTCCTGGACACATTGTTCAAAGACTGATGTGTTTGAACTACTTCCCTGAACCTGTTTGTAGTCCCACACCTCCTTTCAGCTACCTGGTGTGCTAAGACCGTGCTTCTGTCAGCTAGTTAGATATCCGGGCCACCCGTGTATGGCTTCAACCGACTGCCATTCACTTTCCTCGGGAAGAGTTCGCTATTTAACTTCTCCAACTGTACCGCGCTGCCATATGTGATTTTCTTAATAACATATGGTCCCATCCCATGTAGCAAACTGAGAAACTCTCAGCATTGGTCCCCAAGTCTTTCAATGTAATCGAGCTCGTCTTGCTTTATCACTACGGTTTTTCTATCAAGAAAGTCCTTCTTTATTCCTTCCTCAAGCTTCTTGACTTTTGCTTTCACCAGGGCACTTTTCTCCCTCAACTGAACTCTTTCATTGATGAGTTCTTGGAGACTAAGATCATCCCACTGGATCTCCTCATCTAGTCCCAAGCATTCGTCTTCGAGCTCTTCCAACAACACGAGCCTTTCTTCCAGGGCTCCGCGGTTCATTACCCTTGCGAGTGCCACTATGCACGGACTAGACATGATAGACTCCATAGGTATTACGGTGTCTACTCTATCAACCAAATGAAAAGGTGTCTATCTAAGTATGCGCAGGTCCCAACCACTTTTCTGTGTGTTGCATACCTTGTCAAATGCTTCCGCGTGTATAACCTTTTGTGGGATTGTTCTTTGCACATACTGTTTGTCCAACCTAAAGAGCCAACTACACATCTATCCCAGCATCCACTTGGCTAGATGTGCGTGTGATTATCCTGCCCATTGTATTTATCTGTCAATCACACTCTAAGCTTCCCAAAAAGTGTGCATATCAATGCTAGTCCTCAAAGCTCCCTCTATGCATACCCCACCACCTCGTGGGCGTAGCACGTTGTACCCAATTCAAAGCTTGGAAGCGTTGCTTTTCTGGAACCTCCCTTTCAAACTTATCTAGGAAAGTATCTACCTCACTTAACCCATCATAAGTAGGCAGATACCTCACTTTCAACGATACGCAGCGCAGCGATCTTGTCATCATATTACAGTTCAGCGTGGTTACCTCGTGTAACTAGTTCTTCCATCGCTCTATCTCCTCATCGGAATCTAGCGTACAAGAACTTTTGCACTCCCATGAGATTCGTCCGTCTGTGGTGGGATTTACCCAATCTTGCTCTCACACGGTTATTTTGTAGATTCGGTCCAAATCATCATCACTTTCATAGTCGCGCTAGCTCTGTATAGCGCGATCCTTCCATAGGGTCGAAAGGTATGACTACGCATAGTGACTTCTTTTAAAAAATCATCTTGCACTTCTTCAGATTAATCACCCTATTCATGTCAGTGGCCCAATCAATTCCTAAGAGTGCAGAGTAGGGATTGTTGTCGTCAACAATCTCTATTACTTCAAAGTCTGCTAGTGCAGTCACTCCCTTAATATACACAGTGATTCCCTGTAATCACCCCATGGGTATTATTTTCTACTGGTTTGCCATTCGTAGCTGAATAGGAGACCACTATAGCATAGGCCTCCCCATGCACTCCCATGTTTGCTTCGGTAGAACGTTCGCATCCAATCCTAAATCTAGAATTACTTGGTCCATCTCATATTCTCCAATCTACGCGGTTAACATCATTTTTCTTCCTATCCTCATCTTATGCTTTCCAATCTTTTGGACTACGTGCGGTTCTCCGGGCACGGCGCATCTCTTAATGAGTTCCTGTAGTCCCTTTATAGCCTTACTATCACGCGGTAGCTTCATGCATGTTTCCAAGAATTTCTTAAGCATAGATGGGTCCATTTCTGGCTCTGGTCTACCTTTGCTTTCTGAAGTGGAGGCATCAGTGAAGCTCTTCTTAGATTCCATGAAGGTTTCCTTAGTGCGCTCCAAATCAAACTCTATTTCTTTCGGTGGAGCTTTGCAACCCAAGTACTATCTTCAGGTTGTTTGCCTTTATCATCTCCCGTCGCGATTCCACTTTGGAGCAAAATGTTCACATTTGGATCTTCCTCGCATGGCTCAGACCTCATCATCTGCAGGTTCTGAGTCGGGGGAGGTGGTAGTGCTCCCTTGTCATGTATCCTAGCTATCAACGTAGGACAATCTTCCATCTCATGATCAAACAAGGTACAATACAGAAATGATGGACATGTTTTATTTGTACAATCACGGGCATAATGTTCTAGCCCTCCGCAATAGTAGCATATCAGTGATCCGCGACCTCTTCCAGGTCCTCCTCCACCTCGGCCTCGTCCGTACCCCTAAAATCCTGTTCGTGCCACTCCTGCGTTCTGGTCTAGGGGTCGTGTTTTTGCCTGAAATCTATAGGTGGGAGTTCTATCCATCATTAACTCATAGCTTCTACAAGTGTGCTCATCATGTCTCACTGAACTACAAAAGTTACAGAACAATTTTTGCGAATTTTATGTATACTTCTGTAACAAATGGCAGTTGTCTGTAGCGTGTTTCCCTCCTATTTGATAAATCACGCACCACAAAGTAGGTGCAGCGCTAGGTCCTACTTGTGCCTCCGATCTTAAAGACATCATTCCTCCTCCCACAAGGTAATTTATGAACACCGGGCAGTGGTCCTTATCATGACCCTAGCCCTTGCATTTTATGCACCACACCTCTTCGAACACTTCCGGGCGAGCTGTCCTGTCTTGTTTCAGACTTTTTATCTCAAGGCATAAATTTTTCAACTACACGTGGATCTACTGAACTCCTAAGTTAGGATCCTGCATTGGGGTCTCATGTTGCCTCATTGTGACCTCTAAGGCCTCTGCCTGAGTCGTTAACTTTTGTTGCGATAGCACGCCGTTAGTGATGCTACAAACCATTCGTGATGTTGTACATCCATCAGATTCATATTAGCCTCACGAATCATACACTTCAGCCTCTGATCCATCTCCCAAGGAGTCTCGCCTGGTAGCATTGTGATCTCTTTGAATCCAATGATCGATTGTGCCTCTAAGTTCAGCCTGTTAAATTCTCTGTTTAGCACTGCTTGGATATCTGCGATTCCCGCATTTGGGTTTTCATTAAAATGCTTAGTATACTAGGTCAGCGCGCGATCCTATAGAGCACCGACCAACGTCACTTTCTTTATATTATCATCTGTAACTCCCTGTGCTTCCCATACAGGCAACTTTATCGTGCTTGCCATATTGACTCGCAGTGGTGGTGGAGGTGGTACGGGTGAAGATGCAGGTGAAGGCGGAGAAGCTGGCAAAGGTGTGGGTGGGGGTGGTATGCGCGGAATCCTCTACCTTATCAAATGGATCGCACTTTGTGGAGAGACCTTCGTGAGCTCTTCCTCATCCCCTCATGGAGGTGAAATCAAAGGGCTATTCTCTAGTCCCTTACTTCCTTCGTTTCTGTAGGTTTTTCCGCTTCGCATAGCCCCGAACATCAAGGTAATTGCATAACCCTCTTTTCACATAATATCATTTTAATCCAAGTATTCAGAGACTTTATGTACTTACCTCACGGTCCTTTCAGAAAGCGTCACTCTGCCTCGTTTTAGCTAACTCAAGTATCTACCACAAACTCAATAATGAATCCTCATATAATCTGATTGAGCCAATGATCAACAGTGTGCACGATATTTTCCTCTGATGCTTAAAATCTTCGCACAAACTCTCGCATCCATAGAATAGGATTATCGAGCTTCCACCTTCCTTAGCTATCTGCTAGCTTTGTGATCCACTCATACATCTCAGTAGGGAAAGATGTGAAAAATATTTCATGGATCTCTGTGTACAGGTAGCAGTCTAACCACTCTTCTTTTTTCAGTCGCGGATTCCTGTTCTCCTGTGCCGCGAACTCGTGAATGTAGAAATTCTCATTGTAGATCACCTGATAATGCAATATACTAAAGAAAAATACTTGATCTACTTCTACAAACAAACTTGCGGAAGCTTAATCGATTTTGAGCAAGATCAAATAGAACACATATAACAGATGAAGAAAAAGCAATCACACATGAACACAGAATAATACTCTAGGGAAAGCCTCATCTAAAAACCCCGCTATCTGTATTATCATAGAAGTGGAAATATCTCAGGATTACACAAAGATTTAGCTCACAAGCTATCCAGCTCTCAGTACAACCCCTCACTACTTCTCATAGACAAAATAGACAACACATATGCCTTCCTTCAGTCCTCCAAGCCTCCTATTTCCTTGTGCAGTTTCTCCAGGGTCCTTTGGCTGCCACATGTGTGAATTCTCCTCTCGCACACAACACTATCCTCAAACTAAACTGTGCAATACCCAAGGAATGAATTCCTTCTACATGCAAGAGATATCCTCAAGGGAATATTCCTGCAACTAATAGTACACTGTCCCATCCTCTAATCTCCACTTGGTCTCTGACTAAACTGACATGCATGAGTTATGTATGAGAGAATATTCAGTTATCTAAAGTACACTAGTTTCATTCATGCATGAATTAACTAACTGAACTCACAATTAGTTCCACAAACTGTTGGAATTAAGTAACTAGACTTAACTCAGTTAACTGAGCTAACTAATTACAACTCAAAGTACAACTCATCCTGGTATATTTAATTAAGGTATAACTTCCTCAATCAAAGGGATAACTGTTGCATGTCTTCACATCTACTTCATGTTTGATTTTTTCTAACTAATTAACTCAAGATGAATATTAATTATTTTACAAATAGCTGCTGAGCTCAAATTCAAATTTTAATTCACAATTTTAATTTAGGGAAAAAAAAATTGGAATGTATCCCGAAATGCTATCTATAGGAATGTTATTTTTAGCATTTCTATTTTTATCATTTCTTGTTGATATTTTCAACACTCCCTTTCAACAAGAAAGGGATTATCTGTCACCCGATCCTGTCTCTTTGGAACTCAAATTTGCATTTTGACAATGCCTTAGTCAAAATGTATGCATCCTGCTCCTCCGGTGAAACATACAGCAACAACATAATCCTCTTCACCACACAGTCTTGAAAATGATGATACCAGATATCGATGTGCTTGGACCTGTCATGAAACACTAGATTCTCAGAGAGTTTGATACAACTCTGACTATCACAATAGATCATAGTTGGATCCATCCTCTGATCAAACAACCCAACAAGAATTTTCTGCATCCAAATGGCCTCACATGCTGCCTAACTTGTAGTCATGTATTCAGCCTCTGCTGAGCTAAGTGCAACTGACCTTTGTTTCCTACTGTACCAAGAAACTGTAGCTAAACCAAGGTTGAAATTTCTCCCAAAGTGCTCTTTTGATCTAATGGACTCCCTGCCCAATCTGCATCTGTGAAGCCCTGAAGCTTCACTCCCTCTATCTATTTGTACGATAATCCATACTGAGATGTGCCTCTGAGGTATCTCAGCACATGCTTCGCTGCCTTCCAAAACAGCTTGGTAGGTCGAACCATAGCTTGACTCAGCTGCTTCACCACAAAGCACGAATCTGGTCGTGTGTTCACTAAATACATCAGTGAACCCACAAGCTACCGATACACAATAGCAGCTACTACCTCACCTAAAGTAGCATACACCTTGCTCCAGTTACCTACCAGAGGATTCTGCATGGGCTTGCACTTCTCCACGTGGAATCTCCTGAGTGTCTCATTAGCATACTTTCCTTGAGACACAAACACTTCCCCATCCTTCTGCCACACTTCCATGCCTAGAAAATAGTGCATGAGACCCATGTCTTTCATCTCAAACTCTCTTGTAAGTTCCTCCTTGCAAGACTTGATCAACTGATCATCACCTATTAATATCATATCATCAACATAAAGAATAATAATCAATGGCTTACCTTCTACCATGATGTGGTATAGGTTCGCATCTGCTTCACTCTTGGTGAAGCCCAACCCGGTGAAATAGTTGTCGATCCTGGTGTACCAAGCACGAGATGCTTACTTCAACACGTAAAAAGTTCTCTTGAGTTGGCACACATGCGACTCACAATTGAAGGTCTCAAATCCTTCTTTCTACTTTATGTACACCTCTTCCTCAATCCTGCCATTAAGGAACGCAGTCTTCACATCCATCTGATGGATCTTCCAACCCATCGGTGCTGATAGTACCAACATCGATCTGATAGATGAGTACCTTGCTACAAGAGAAAATGTCTCATCATAGTCAATCCCCTCGACCTATGAGAAACCACAGGCAACAAAAATTGCCTTATGTTTCTCCACACTACCATCAGCTTCTTGCTTTACCTTGTAAAGTCATCGGGAACTCACCACTGACTTGTTCTCCGATCTTGGAACAACATCCCAAACATTGTTCCGAACTATGAAGTCATACTCCTCCACCATAGCATCAACCTAGACTGGCTGCTACACTGCTTCCTCAAAGGAAGATGGTTCGGTCTCTATACATTCCCCAATTAGGGCCATGTAACCAGTGTATCGCTCAAGTGACCTCCTTTGTCTGCGCTGAGAAGATGGTTGTCCCACATTCTCTCTCGCATCCATCAACAATCTGTTAGATTCCCTTGAGCGTTTTCGCCCATCTCTGGAAGAATCTACATGAGTGGATGTCTCCACTCCTAGATACTTTGCATGTGGCTGCTCCACATCAGTCTGAGGCTCCTCCTCCTTAGGAACCAAAAGTTCCTCCTCTACATGCAACTTGAGCTTCCTCTCAAGGGAAACGCGCATGGACTTCTGCTCATCGAACTTTAGATCTCTGCATACCACTGTCCTTTGAATGGTAGGAAAGAACACCTGATAGTTATGGGGTGTATCAGTATACCCCACAAGTACCCCCAACTCTGATGTTAGCTCTAGATTCTTCCGGGAATCTTTGGTCACATGGAAAAATACTGATGAGCCAAAGATCCTGAAGTGACTCACATCTGGTCTCTTCCCAGAGAAAGCCTCCTCTGTTGTCTTCATCCCCAGTATGCAATGTGGGCTTCTATTCTGCAAGTATACCGATGTATTGCATGCCTCAACCCACAAATGAAGTGGTAGGCCTTGGTCATGCAGCATCGCCCGAGCTACTACCACAATAATTTTGATCTTCCTTTCGGCCACCCCATTCTGTTGTGGGTTGTGGGGCGTCGTCAACTCCCGTTTAATTCCTTCTGTTGCAAAGAAGTCCTTAAATTTATGAGAGACATACTCTCCACCATTGTCCCTTCGCAAGGCCCGTATCTTCTTTCCTGATTCTTTCTCAACCAAGGCTTTGAACTCTCAAAACCTTGAGAAGGTTTGATCCTTCTTCTGCATGAAATAGATCTAGCATCTATGAGAAAAATCATCAATGAAAATAACAAAGTACCTTTGTTTAGCAGTGGAGGCTGTCGAGAATGGTCCACACACATCTGTATGAACTCGCTCTAAGATTGCTCCAGCTCGACTGTCTCAATCCTGAAAGGAAGATTTTGCATACTTACCCAAGGTACAACCTTTTCATGTATCCACTTGCTCAAGTTTACCCTTGGGAAGTCTAGTAGAAACTTGTTGCATGATCTTCAAGGCCCCATGGTGCAAGTGGCCCAATCTTCTTCGCCATAGCTCGCCAATATCAATTCGAACTGTGAGGCCAGTGCCTCACCATCTGATCCCTTCGAGGATCCCTTCTTGGATTTCTTCTGTGGATAATTTGTTGCATAATGGCCCACCTCATGAAAATTAAAGCATCGCAATTTAGATTTGTCAATCTTCTTCCCACCATAGGAAGAACTCGATTTGGAATGGGAAGCCTTCCCTTTCCCTTTCCTCGCCTTACTTGCTAAGGCTAGATTTTCTTCATCATCATGCTTTGATGAAGAACCATCTTTGGTGCTTCTCCTAATCTCCTCCTACATCAGATACGACCAGAGTCATTCCCAATCTAGCAGTTTCTCTCTTCCATTTACTGAGACTTGGTAACTATGCCAGCTCTTAGGAAGACCAAGGAGAGCAAGACTCACCATGTCATCATCAGCTATCGTGATTCCTACACTTCCAAGCTCATCCCTGTAGGTGGTGAGCTTGTTTAGATATGTAGAGATTGTGTTGCCCTTTTCACACTTGATTTTCTGAAGCTTGTCTTTCAGCGCCAACTTCCTCTGATCGTTGTTGTTCTGATATAGATCCTTCAATGTTTTCCACATTGAAAATGGTGTCTCCTTCCCATGGAGACTCGAGACAATGTGGTCTCGAACTCCCTCCAGAAGAATCCTCCTCGCTCTAGCCACACATTTCTTCCATTCTGCCAATTCTTGGGCATTAGCAGCTGCTGGCTTGGGGACTTCTTGATCAATGAATTCCTTCAAACCGTTGTCCTCTAATACCACTTCCATGCGATCCTTCCAGGCTATATAATTCGAGTTGCCATCCAAGGCATACTTGAGTCTCAAACCGTTGAATGCCATTGGTGAACTTTGAGATGTGATAAGAATTCAATTTCTATAATCAAGAACTTTAAACTTCAAACTTCTCCCTTCTTTGTATATTGTTCTCCGCTTTGATCACCTTTTCTATGATACCATGTAGAAATTCTCACTGTAGATCACCTGATAATGCAATATACTAAAGAAAAATACTTGATCTACTTCTACAAACAAAGTTGTGGAAGCTTAATCGATTTTGAGCAAGATCAAATAGAACACATATAATAGATGAAGAAGAAACAATCACACACGAACACAGAAGAATACTCTGGGGAAAGCCTCAGCTAAAAACCCCGCTATCTGTATTATCATACAAGTGGAAATATCTCAGTATTACACAAAGATTTAGCTCATAAGCTATCCATCTCTCAGTACAATCCCTCACTGCTGCTCATAGACAAAATAAACAACACATATGCCTTCCTTTAGTCCTCCAAGCCTCTTATTTCCTTGCGCAGTTTCTCCAGGCTCCTCTGGTTGCCATCTATTTGAATTCTCCTCTCACACACAACACTATCCTTAGACTAAACTACGCAATCCCCAAGGAATGAATTCCTTCTACATGCAAGAGATATCCTCAAGGGAATATTCCTACAACTGATAGTTCACTGTCCCATCCTTTGATCTCCATTTGGTCTCTGACTAAATTGACATGCATGAGTTATTTATGAGAGAATATTCAGTTATCTAAAGTACACTAGTTGCATGCATGCATGCATTAACTAACTGAACTCACAATCAGTTCCACAAACTGTTGGAACTAATCTAACTGGACTTAACTTAGTTAACTGAGCTAACTAATTACAACTCAAAGTACAACTCATCCTGATCTCCTTAATTAAGGGATAACTTCCTCAATCAAAGGGATAACTATTGCATGTCTTCACATAGACTTCATGTTTGATTTTCTCTAACTAATTAACTCAAGATGAATTAATTAATTATTTAACAAACAGATGCTGAGCTCAAATTCGAATTTTAATTTAGGGACTAATTAAAATTGGAATGTATCATGAAATGCTATCTATATGAATGCTATTTTTAGCATTTCTTGTTGCTATTTTCAACAATGAATCCTCCTGTCCAACCAACCTTCAATTTCCTTCTTAGTTGGATTCCAATGATACAACATCAGACATCTCTATGCAGATTCTGGTCCCAGCAACGGAACCATTTGTTGGCTTGATGGGGCCTGACCCAGGTTCGGAGTTAATTAGCCAAACAAATCCCTACACTACTGTCCCTTTCGGCATCAGCCCGCGATGCGCGGACTGAAGTCTCACCCAAAGCAATATGGGGGGATGATGGAACCAAGTTTCCACACCCTGGAGATGTCTGAGAGGTTGATTTAGTCCAACCGTGAATGGCTTCACGCAAGTCACTTCCTGCACTTCCCTGAACTATGAGGCCTTCGCGATCCGTTATAATTGCCTTTGTGTAGCCCTACCCAGGGGCTAAGGTGCTTTCGTGCTGCTAAGGCAGCGATCTATGCTATTTCCCCAAGTTACACCATGGATCTTACTTATCTTCTTATAATTTTTAGTTAACTTCGTGTAAACAGGTAATTTATCTTATATTCACTCAATCAACACAATCATATAAATTTGCACACCATATAAATAGTGAAATTGCAATTTATACCAAATACTTTCAGTGCATAAAAAAAGAAAAAGATACATAGAAATGATATGGAACTTCTCTTTATTACTTCTCCAATGGTTACAGACTCGACTCGCCCTATGCACTCAGCTGCAAGGGTCTGCACACTCAGCTACAGACTACTAGGCCTCTACACACTCAGCTGTAGAGCCTTCTCCTACTCTACGACCCAAGACTTGACTCTACACTTAGATAAGACTCAATTCTTCATCCTTCATTCATGACTTCATTTTTTTTTATAACTTACTTATAACTTAGAGCCTTGCTCTATTTATACAATCCCCTGGTTCGCGGACCATGGGTAGATCTCTAAAGCTAACATTACATTACAAAAATGAGGGCGGACGACCCTATGACTCATTTACAAGCTCGCGCTCCATGCCCACAAAACGCGGAGTCTTTACATCGGATTTAGTCAAAATTTGGGCTTTAAGCCCCAAAACTTCCCTTGGGGGATCCCGTGCCCAACAAGTTCCAAACCAAGAAATTAATGCATGAACCCCAGGCCCTTCATCTTTAATTCTCATGCAATATCCTCTTTCCAATATTTTATCAACTTGAAATCAGCTGTTAGAATCAAATCATCGAGATATAATATTATAATCAACAATTTACCTTCAATCACAATATGTTAAAGGTTCGCATCTGCTTCACTTCTGGTGAAGCCCAACCTAGTGAAATAACTGTCAATCCTGGTGTACCAAGGACGGGGTGCTTATTTTAGTCCATAAACTGCTCTCTTGAGTCTGCACACATGTGATTCTCTATTGAAGGTCTCAAATCCTTCCGTCTCCTCAATACACATCTCTTCCTCAATCATACCATTGAGTAATGTTGTCTTCACATCCATATGATGTATCTTCCATCCCATATGCGTTGAAAATTCTAGAATAGATTTGATTGAAGAGTACCTTACTACTGGAGAAAAGGTCTCATCGTAATCAATTCCCTCCACCTAAGAGAACCCTCTCGCCATAAATATGGCCTTGTGTTTCTCCACACTCCCATCTACTACTTTTACCTTGTAATGCCATCTGGAACTCACCACTGACTTGTCTATGGCATCAACCCATACTGGTTGTTACATTGCTTCCTCGAATGCGGATGGCTCAACCACTACTCTCTCGCTCATCAGAGCCATGTAGCCAGTGTATCGACCTCGTGATCTCCTCTACCTGCGCTATGATGTGGGTGCTCTCACATTCTCTCTAGCATCATGCATAAATCTATCAACCTCTCTGGCATGCTTCCTTCTATCTCTGGAAGTCTCTGCATGATTGGGTACTTCCACTCTCTTCTCCTCTAAATGTGGTTGCTGCACATCATCCTGAGGTTCCTCCTTTGGAGCTAAAAGATACTCATCTGCATGTAACTGAAGCTCCCTCTTAAGGGTGTTGGTAGAATTATATGTATTCTAATTCCAACATTTAACTATCGAATCCGGGTTCATAAGACTTAGATATGAAAGCATAGGAAATGAAGGATTAGAGCCTATTCAAGCGTATGTTAACAACTAACACTAAAAAGAACTAATCACTAAGGATTATCACTTGTCACTCTACTATGGGACTCTAATGATTATCAGGTTTTGAACCAAAATATTTCATTAACAATGTTCATGTGGTTTCATATATGTAGCTTATTAGGTCTTGAGACTTCAATTGTTTTAATACTATAGTGATAAAAACCCATTAAACGCACTGCAGAAAAGTAAATTGCAAAAAAGAATATGCCAACAACTATAAGAAAAAGCAAACAAATCTAATACTAATACTATGTGAAATACAAATCTAATGAAAATTGAAATAAGTATCAAATAAAATATGCAATCAAATGTAATTCACTTCTTAAACCTAAAGGGAAGTACTAAACACTAAATTGAGAGCATGAAAGTGAATAGATCTAAGTTTTATCTAATTAGCACTAGAATTATTACATCTGTTGGGTTTAGATTTTAGATAAATAATATTTCAACTTGTGTGATGTAAGAGGGTGCTCTCGAAGTCAATTATGTTCTTCTTTCTTTGTTAATTTGAGATTTTATCAAGTTTCAAATCTAGGGATGACCACATTATGGGAACACTCTGATAGAAAGTAATCAAATCAGTGAAACATGCAAATAGTCATGGTGTTTAGAAACTGGATATGGCATCTACATTTTAAAATTGTAATATTAATTCTATACTTGCTTTTTTGAACATCGACGCTTGTTTGACCTAACATTTCTATAGGTTGAAGCTGACTTGGCACTTTCAGCCCATGCAAATGCACGTCGGTGGTTTGAAACAAAGAAAAAACAAGCAAGCAAACAAAAAAATACAATAGCTGCATACGCAAAGGCTTTTAAACTTGCAGAGAAAAAGACGCAACAAAAGTTGTCACTGGTATGAATTTACGTTGTTTATAGTACCATAAATAATCTAGTTTTCTGTCTCATCTTTTATTTTGTTCTTCTTTTATTGAAAGAACAAAAGTATCTTTGGGATAAGACTATTGAGATTTCAACACGTGATGATGGTTCACTGCAAAAGCAATGCTTAGTTATTACTTATTTGCAGCAATTCAATATAGTGATTAAGCACTGGAAAGGAAGCACAAATAGTGGCATATTTCTTATTGCAACCACCAACATTCAGATTGAGTCTTGACAATATTTAGGCAATGTCCAAAATTTGTGTGTGTTTATGTAGTCTTGCAGAACTCTATGATAAACTGCTTGATGAAGAGTTCGTTGACTACCTACTAAAGGATGGATTTTAGTACAAGTTAACCTCTTTTTGTGTTTCTTGGGAAGATCACTTATTTGCAGTTATTGCATTGGGATCATAAATCCAAGATTTTAGGACACTTAGGAGCGAAGAAGATGACTATGAATTTGAAGATGTATTTCTATTGATCGATGTGGTGTAGTTGGTAAAATTCATGAAAGGCTGAGCAAATATTTTCCACTTCCGCTCCTGAGTAGACCATGGGAGTTAGTTTCAATATCATTATGTCCATTTTTCTAAAATGATCCATAACTACGATCAGATAGTCATCACCTGAAAAGGTTTAAGCATGGTAAGGAGCTTATCAGAATGGCACAGGCTTCCTTGGAAGGTCACAATTTTACAATTCTTTAAAGCTAGTAACAATAGCATAGAGTGGTCGTGAGTTGACACAAGATATTATGAGGGCAGCTTTGTTTGGACCAGCAACATTTCAAATTCCTGCACCTCAAATTTCACCAACCACTATAGCTACACCATCTCTCGTTCTTCCCTCAACAGGCATTAGAGGTCCCACAATACAACCGAGTGTGGGAGCTGCTCAACTGTATGTGCCTCCAGGAAATAATCAGTTTTTATGGCCTGTATCTCCACCAACTATTCCAACACCAACCCCTTTGCAGAGAGCTTCATTGGGAATTCTTGGAGTTGGTACAATAGGTCAGTAGCCACAAATTTCTAGTGGTTTGGCAGAGTGGCCAAGTTCAAAGATTGATGGACCAACTTTGGTTGCACCTATTAGAAATGTTTCTGTGGCATTGGGTCTCCAAATTAAGGGAAATTCTCCCTTGTCACTCAAGAAATATGGTCTGCATAAAGAAAGTTCAACTTTTCAAGGAGGGTTAATTCCATCAGTACCATCAAAACCCTTGCAAGATAACATAAAAATTAAAATCCAGCTTGTCTGCAGGACTAAATGATGTTAAAGGCTTGTCTGCTGATGGAATGGTTTTTCTTAAGATTCAATTTTAGTGGAGATATTTTGTATGCTACCCCCTCTCAATATAAATAGATTGTAGCTTCCCAGCCTCTGTATTCAGTCAACAATGCTTCATCTTCTATGGCTCTTTACCAACATCAGTTGCACCTGCTCCAACTCTGGCTAAGTAGAATCAGTTAGATAAATCACAGAGCACATCAATTGTGTCGGTATCTATTGGAGTTGGTGCAACAACTTCAAGCCTGGGAGGAAATGCCCAACTGTCCTGGCCAAGGATGATGCAGTTTGATGCTCAAAAGTATACCAAGGTTTTCTCTGAGGTGGACATCGAGAGGGATGGAAAAATCACTAGTGAACAAGCTCATGATCTTTTCCTGAGCTGGAAGCTTCCAAGAGGTATTGAAGAGACAAATGAGAATATAAAGTTGATGATTATTTCTATGTCATTTTACTGAAGTGTTGGATTAATTAAGTCATTATGTGAGTTTACGCAATATCTTCATGGTTGTTGGCTTATTAAAATTTGAATTTAATGTAACATTTTTGAAGGCTGATATAGATATGTCGGTGGACAAATGAAACTTTTCTAAAGGTTCTAGTGGGCCTATGAATTTCTTAATGCTCATTTCATTATGTGTTTTATGTTGTTTCAATCAATAATGCTATCATAATAGCTAGCCATTAGATATTTTGGTTCCATCATTTGAGGATTGAAATCCATGTTATCATTGACATATCTATAAAGATCTATTTTTAATGGAGACTTTGAAGGAAATTTTTGTCTGACATTTCCATCACACTATCCTAACTTTAATTTCTGGTGTTCTTTTGGGTGCATCATGTAGAGGCTTTAAAGTAGGTCTGGGATTTGTTTGACTAGGATGGGGACAGTATGCTTTCTCTAAGGGAGTTCTGCATTGCACTTTATTTGATGGAACGATATAGAGAAGGTTGTCCCCTTCCTCCAGTGCTTCTTCCTGGTATCCAAATTGATGAAGCACTAAAGTCTGGAGCTGAAGTGAAAACTACTACACAACATTCAGTTGCATTCAGTGGAATGCCTTGGCAGCATAACCCATGTATTTTTCATTTTTACTACAGTTTTCTGAAAAAATACCTGTGGTTGAAATTCACACTTTCATTTCATTTTGTATTCAAGTCTTGTAAATACAAGTTTGTGCATCAGTTGTTTTTCTGAATAGATGCAATTATATTTTGATTTCTTCAAAGTTGGTAATTGTTTATCAGATTTTTTATAGTTGTACCATTCACTGGAAGAATATTTGTTTGTTTGGTTAATGTTTTTTGGTTGGTTGTGATCTGTTAAAAGTGAACTTGGGTATGACACTTTAACATAACATAGGCTTACAACTGCATGTAGTCATGGTTTCTTGGCCAGGTATGCATGGTGTTGTTCCTGGAAATATGCCAGGGAAATTTCAAACACCTGGAAGTGGACTGAATACTGAATAGTCGGTTTAGCAAAAGTCCTGAGTGCCAGTTTTGGAAATGAATTTTGTAAATCCGCTAAGCCGGGATGAGCAGAACACTTTGAAATCAAAATAGAAGGATGCAGAAGAAACAAAGAAAAAGGTATTCTTACAAATATCTCTCTTCAACAATTTCTTTGTTTTCAGTGGATTTTTCACACTAATAGTGACAAAAGGTATCAAGGGAAATCTGAGGTTTTATGGACTTATACATTGATGTTCCCATGTAAGTAGATATAGCTTATTATTTCACAATATTGACTAGATATTGTAGCACTTATTATATTCATTGATGCATAGTTTGAGATGTTCTTGTTGCACAGTTGGGTTGGAAATGCATGGTATTTAAGAGCAGTAAAATATTTGGTAATGTGCATATCATAGCTACAACTTTAATCAACAATTCATTAAATAAAGATGACCTTAAAGGGAACTTTAACTCATGCATGCTTGGATCCACTCGTAATATCTTGGACAAAAAAATGATCTTCTATTTTTCTATCAATAAATTGAAATGATTTCCCAATTCATCCTCAAATATTTTCTCTTGATTATCAGGTAATATTTACATACAGTAGAATGAAAGGTTGGTGACTTTTAAAAAATAAATAAAAATTAATGCTTATTAATTTCCACATTGAAAATTACACTTGTCACTTCTTATTCGCTTTTACTTAATCATTCATAAGCGTGTTTATTTCCCCAACTACTCGAGTAACATGCCAATTGGTTGAAACATGTTGGTCAGCTTGATGTGACATGATACCATACTTGGTATCAGACATTTTTAAGGTGTTTTTAAAATACATTTTAACATCTTCTACCAATCATGAGTGAACATGTGTATTGGAGTGGTAAAGTTGATTTGTGTCAACATCGTTCCACTTCAAACACCCCATATGAATCTCAACTCATTTCTTCGTTCTTGGATCAGAGTGTCGTTTATTGATTATCTCTTAGTTGTTAGTCCTTTGTTCATGCTCTATGCTCTTAAGGGCTTAATAAGACCAACACACAACCTTGATTGAATATGGATGGAATGATCTACAACACCCACCACTTCCAAAGCTTCAACCCATTGTTAGGGTGTTTTCATAGAGAACGATGGTTAGCAAGGACAATTAATGAAAGAAGTTAATTGATTATGATATCAAGACATTGATTCTCTCCAACATTATCATACAATTTGATTGTAGAAACAAAAAAAATATGCTTTTCTCAAAAATGGACTTTCAAAATTGATTTCATAACTTATAAGAGATTATTTTTGGAATTCAATAGCTTCAACTAAAAACCAATTTATTAATGCCCTTGGGGATTGATTATTTTTGTTACTCGTATTCGTTTTTAAACAAAAATTAAAATCAAGATTTTGAATCACCAAATGAGTAATTAAAAATATAGAGTTACAACATTTGGTTCTTATTGGAGATGATACTTCCCTTCAAGGCATTAAGAACCGTAGATTCAAACTTTTATCCCTCAAGTGTGATCATTCACTCGCGCCAGTTGATGAGGCATGGGGAAAGGTTAGGGACTCGATAAAATTGGAGCAGTGACCAGGACAAAGTTAAAAATTCAAGGAATTGGGAGGGTCCCACATAGGTTGAGTACTAGATAGAATGTCACCCCAACCAATGGGACCTATAAAGAGATACACCAGATATGTCAACACAAAAGGAGGGGGTGGAGAATAAATGTTCCCTAACAAGGAACAAACCACAAAAAGACACTAAAGTGGGAGCTTACGATGCACACACTCAGAATGCAAAGCATGCAATAAGATAAAAAAAACTAAGGGAAGAAGAGAAAGAAGCTCTTTGTTAGAGGGATTGGGTATGAAACTACCTTAGAGTCATTCAAATCAGTCTTTGTCAAGCATGGAGAAATTGTAGATGCAGTTTTCGTCACTAACAAGACCACTGGTAAGAACAATGGATATGGATTTATCACATATAAACATGTTGATTGTGCCTTGAGTGCATTGGAAGAACCCATCAAGATGATTGATGGTAGAATGGTTGTTTGTAATCTAGTTGCTACTGGGCAGCATCAATCGCAGCTGAACCAACTCCTTCAACAACCCATACAATCAGTTAATCCCTTTCAACTCCAACAACACCTTCTTCCACCCATGGTACTTGTACAACCCATACAACCAACTAATCCCTTTCAACCAGCTACAACAGATCCTAACTTAAGGAGGGTCTATGTGGGTAATGTTCCTAAAGACATGAAACCTACTAGAATGAATAATTTTTTCTCTCATTATGGAGACATTGAAGAAGGCCCTAGTGGTTTTGATAGAAAATATGGTAAGTACAAAGAATACTCCCTTATTCTTTACAAAACAATTGAAGCAAGAAATCGAGCCCTAGAAGATCCTATTAAATCAATAGATGGGCATCAATTTTTTTGTAAATTAGCATTTGAAGGACAAAAGAAGAAAGTTGCAGCCAATCAAGACCAAGTTGTTCCTAATTTCAAGGATAAAGGTGATGTAAATCACGTTTCACAATATGGTGGATTGGGTCATGGGCCAGTCAACCCACAACTTATTGGTCATCGAAATACCATGAACCCAACATCAGTACCAGTTACTGGTCTAAATCCATATGGATTAAGTGATGAAGCATTGCCAAGTTTTTCTAGAGACCCTGTTGCAACAAACCTTCCTTATAGTTCATTAAACTCATTAACGCAGTTGGACTTGGGCCACCAACTTCTTCTCCAAAGAACAACTTATGGTTGGGCATCACTAGGTGTAGGTAGTTATAGTCTTGATCCATATAGATCCTCTGGATATGGAAGTCACTCATATAGTAGTTTTGGAGGTGAAACATCTCACTATGGGATTTCTTCAAGTTCATTTGTTGCCCAAATTGCTACAGATGATGGAGAAATTCATTTCCCCCTTACATCTCATCAAATTCAACTCTGAAGGACATCTCCATCATCGAAAGTTCTTCTTGGCATGTGGTCTTACTACACATCCTAAGTTTGTGCTCATTCCTTTTCTTCTTCTCCCATTTGTTTTAGTTCATTTTCAATTTTCTTTATATATATTTGAAATGTTTGTTTTGGTATTTTGTATTCAACTATATGTCAAACAAAACCTATGATTCTTCGAGCCTTTTGGTTTGGATCTCCTTTATTATTTTTCTTCTAACGTCTTTCTCTGGCAATTGATGAGAATAAGTTTAGAGCAAGGTTGGAAAAACAACATGTTTCTAGCATTTTTTGTTTTTTTTAAAGTTTATTTTCACTCCTTTTTAAAATGTACCCTTTTGAATAATCAAATACCTTAGCTTCTTTCTCTAGGGGATGTGATGATAATAAGCATAATTCATTGGGGTAATTGAGGCTACTGGTTGGTATTAAGTATGGAGTTAAAGTCAGGTTGGCCAAATCATAGAGAAAATCTATGTTATAATTATGGTGTATGGTTACTATGTGTGACGAAAATTCTAGGCAAGATGTCATGGGAAGAAAGGGAACTTTGTTTACAGGGTACATTTTAGTATGTGTTCCATATTATGAATCTATTATCTTAACTACTTTTACTATTATATTACCAGTTGTTAAGCTATGTGAAAATAAGCACTCCAAAAAATATTGAATTTTATGAGAGCGGTTAGGTAAAAGGGTTTTTGCAAAAAGTGGAGAAAACTTTGAATGAATTCATAGTCCATATTTAGTGTTAGGTTGTGATTTTATCTTGTGGCTTTGTTATTTTCATGTCAATATTGTTCTTACTTATGCATTCATAATGATATCAGGGTGTTTTTCATATATGTTTCTATTCTTTGTTGCAAGTTGGAGCTCATCTGACTGTGGATTCTATTTGAGCCAATGTTGATTTCCATCTCTTCTTTTTCTTTTATCAAAGAGTTTTTGTGGTGTATGCTAGAGTTTTTCAATTGACTATTTTACATCAACTTTTGATGTATTTTCCTATATGTTTTATTAGTTTGGCTATATCTTATAACATTGACCTGAAATCAAAACCACAGTGTTGGACACAATTCGGTGACTCCAAGGAGGCTTATTCTTGGTGTGATAGGCTTGGAGTTTGTCTCGTTTGTTGGCATGATTTTGAATTATTATGAGTGGAAAGTGTCCCAGAAGCACATGATTGTTTAACAAGAATATTATATACTTTGGGATGCATTTTTTGTGTTTCAATAGATTTCAGTTTGTCTCTGCATATCCAAAACCCAATAAATGTTTTGGTTGCTTAATTGTTTTATTTTTTGTTTGATAGGTGGTTTGGGCCTTGAGATGAGTGGATTCTTTGGCTCAATAAAATGTTACCGTGTGGCATAAAAGTAGCAACTGTGAATCAAGAAAAGGAAACGATTCATATTTGTTAAAGAAAAACTCCTTTCATGAGTTGTAATGTTGTTTTCTTAGGTTTTGTTATTTCGTTTTGTTATTTCAAGGACTTTATATAAATTTCAGCTCGATATGTTTACTAAATTGTATGATTTTGGAGACTAATATAATATTAGAATGAAACCATATATCATGTGGTTAAACCCCGATATATTGACCCACCCGAAATCTTTGACAACCGTCAGATCTCGTGGTTCCAGATCGACGGCCATCAGTGCTCGGTGCATTGACTTTCATGTACGATAAGCGTGCCAATAAACAAAAGGTAAATATCAATGTTTTTAGTGGGTTTTCAATGTATTTTGGTTAAAGGGGAAAACAGTCAGAGTTAAAAAGGGTGATCTGCGGGGTGATTTGGGGTTTTTTTTTGGGAAGTTTGCTTCCGGCTACATCATTTGTGGTATCAGAGCAAAAGAGAGGGTTGCTTGCAGTGAAAATGCCGCCAAGGAGAGGATCTGGCATTGGTCGATGAAGACCAGAAGCAAATGCAATTCTATTAGAAGAGGTACAGAGTCTATGTGCGTGAATGGAGACAATTGAGACACCCCAGAGAAGAGCACCTGATGAGGGAGATGAGAGCTCTTTAGAAGAATCTGCTGAGGAGGAGGTAGACAAAGATAATGAAACTACCAAAGTCATCAAGATGCTGGCGAAAGTAGGAGGAAAACCTAAGGTGGAAATCCCTATGTATGAAGGGAGTCTAAATGCAGAGGAGCTAATGGATTGGATCACATCCTTAGACAAGTACTTTGACTATGAAGAGGTTGATGAGAAGAAGATGGTGAAGTTTGCAGTCACCAGATTGAAGGGTCATGCAGCTATCTGGTGGGACGAGGTAAAGACATCAAGAATGAGGAAAGGGAAGTCCAAGATCAAGCAATGGGACAAAATGGTAAGTAAAATGAAAGCCATGTTTTTGTCTAAAGACTATCACTTGAATATTTTTAAGCAATTGCAAAATTTAAGGCAAAAAGGAATGTCTGTTAAGGAATATACAAAAGAATTTTATAGCTTGAGTATTAGGGCATGACATGTAGAGGATGATATCGAAAAGGTAGCTAGATATATAAATGGCTTAAGGTATGATATACAAGATGAGATTAGCTTGTTAAGTCTGAAAACTATTGAGGATGCCTATCAAGCAAGTTTGAAGGTAGAAGAGAAAATATTGAGGAAACAAAGTCAAAGGAATAGAGGAAAAATCTTAGCAAGAGGTAGAGGAGCTACCAGATCAAGGGGACAACAACATCAACATGAAGTAGGAAGCTCAAGTAGAAAACCACCAGAGAGGGGAAAATCTAGCAAAGGAAGATTTGTGCCCAAAGGAAGAGGGCGAGGAAGAGATGTTCGGTGTTATGCATGTGAAGAATGGGGACAGATGTCATGGGACTATACTCATAATAAACTAGCAAGTCAGAGGAGTGCGAATGTGATTGAGACAAAGCCAGAACCACCTTGACTTATGGAAAATGAAGAACCTCTTGAAGAAGGTGAATCACTATTATTAAGAAGAACTTTGCTTAGAGCAGAGAAGGAGACCGGAGAACCTGCATAGAGGAAGAATTTGTTTAGAACTACCTATAAATCAAAAGGTAAGTGTTGCAAAGTAATAATTGACAGTGGAAGCACTGCCAATCTTTTTTCTATAGAGATGGTGGACAAGCTAGGACTAGCAAAGACCATGCACCCTACTCCTTACAAGGTGTCACGGTTACAGAAGGGACATCAGATTATTGTGACTGAACAATGCAAGGTGGAGATACAAATTGGTACGTATAAAGATGTGATATTATGTGATGTGATGCCCATGGATGTATGCATGTATTGCTGGGAAGATCGTGGCAATTTGATCGAAAAGCTATTCATGATGGAAGGAGAAATACTTACACTATGGAGAAAGATGGAACTAAACACATATTGTTGTCGTTGAAGGACGATGCTGACAAAGGAACACCTGGAAGTAGTGTTATGCTAATAAGTGGAAAGGAGCTGCTATAGGAACTAGTGAAGAATGAGGAGTTGCATTTTTCTATTGTGGGAAGACCAAAGGTAATTTTGACTTCCATAAACTTGGATGATTTGCCTGAAGAAGTTAAAATTCCGTTAGATGATTTTTCTGATATTATTGTGGATGAGTTGGCGAATGTATTACCACCGATCAGGAGTATTAGTCATCATATTGATCTAATACCAGGAGAAAGCTTGCCAAATAAAGAAGCATATAGATTGACTCCTCAAGAGAACACAAAAGTTGGAAGGCAAGTGCAGGAAATGATGGATAAGGGGTTGATCAGAGAAAGTCTTAGCCCATGTGCTATACAAACAGTACTCAGTCCAAAGAAAGGAGGAGAATGGCGTATGTGCACAGATTCCAGAGCTATCAACAAGATCACAATCAGGTACAGATTTCCTTTTCCATGCATGGATGATTTAATGGACTATTTGAGTGGATCAAAATACTTTACTAAAATATATTTGAAAAGTGGATATCATCAAATAAGAATTCGAGAAGGTGATGAATGGAAAACTACATTCAAAACAAATAGTGGGTTGTATGAGTGGTTAGTGATGCCTTTTGGACTCACTAATGCACCTAGCACATTCATGAGGTTAATGAATGAAGTCTTGAAGGAGTATGCAGGTAAATTTGTTATTGTTTATCTTGATGATATTCTGGTTTTTAGTAAAAGTAAAGAGGAGAATTTAGAGCATCTTAAGTTGGTCCTAAGAACTCTGCAAAAAGAAAAAATACTAACAAATCTGAAGAAATGCAATTTTATGAAGGAAGAGTTGATTTACTTGGGATTTATTGTTTCCAAAGAAGGATTGAAAATGGATCCAGAAAAGGTCCAAGAAATTTGGAACTGGCCTACTCCCAGAAGCCTATTTGAGGTAAGAAGCTTCCATGGACTTGCAAGTTTTTACATAAAGTTTATCAAAGGTTTTAGTCAAATTTGTGCACCAATCCTTAAGACAATCAAGGAGATCAATTAGCTATTTAAGTGGATAGAAGCAACAGATAGAAATTTTAATTTTCTGAAGAATAAAATCACAGAGGAACCAATTTTAGCTTTGCCTAATTTTGAGAAAGTCTTTCAAGTAGAAACAGATGCTAGTGGAGTTGTAGTTGGCACAGTTCTGAGTCATTTATGTTGTAGTAGATAGATTTTCTAAAATGGCACATTTCAATGCATGTTGGAAAACTAGTGATGCAACACACATAGCTAATTTATTATTTTCAGAGATTGTAAGATTGCATGGGTTACCTGTAAGTATGTATCTGATCGAGATACCAAGTTTGTAGGGCATTTCTGGAGGACTCTTTGGAAGTAATTGGGAGATAACCTCAGTTTTAGTTCAACATACCATCCTCAAATAGATGGATAGACTGAAGTAGTGAACATGAGCTTGGGGAATATATTAATAAGTTTAGTATATTAGAATCCTAAACAATGGGATTTAGCACTAGCTCAAGCTGAGTTTGCTTACAATGATACTCCAAACCGAAGCACTGGAATGAGTCCATTTCAGATTGTCTTTGGAATGCATCCAAGAGGTGTGTATGAGCTTAAGAATTTGGGAAAACAGGAAACCAGGAGTGCAAAAGCTGAAGAATTTGCAAAACAGATGTAGAGATTACAGGAAGAAGTTAAAGGAAAATTGTAGGAAAGCAGCAACAAATATAAACAGAGGGTAGATCTGAAAAGAAGAGAAAAATAATTCCAAGTGGGAGACTTAGTGATGGTGCATTTGAGGAAAGAGAGATTTCCTACTAAAACTTACAACAAACTGAAAATGAAAAAGGCAGGAGCTTGTAAAATTGTAAGAAAATTTTCAGCCAATGCATATGAGATTGAGTTGCCAGATGGGATTGGAATATCCCCCATTTTTAATGTTGCAGATTTGTATCCATACAAAGAGGTAGAGATAGAGTTACAAGAGGAAACTACAGGGGATGAATTTAAAAATGTGAACTGGGAAGAACAAATGCCAAGACAACTAAGAAGGAAGTGGAAGCTATTTTGAAGAAGAGAGTATCCAAAAGAACTAGAGGACATACTTATTTCCAGTATCTAGTCAAATTGAAAGGACAGCTAGTGGAGGATGCTAGCTGGTTGACAACAAAAAAACTACAGAAGTATGGAGTAAGTCCTGAAAGTTTTGAGGACAATTCTTTTCTTCCCCGGGAATCTAATGCAAGAACATCTGGACTTAGCCAACAATGTGAAAGTTTGTTCACATGTTGTGGCTAAACAAGTTGAAATTCATTGACCTAATTGGTCAAAAGGCAATTTTTACTGAGAGGGTTTGATCTCTCAAAAAATGAATTGTATTTCATTATTGTAATAAGTTAGAAATTGTCTTATTTTAGCCTTAAAGATGGGTTTCTAGTATAGGTGTGAGATAGAGCTAGAAATTAGAAGATTTGTTGTTAGATTGATTAAATTAGAGATTGATTTGTTAGATACAGTTAGAGTGATATTCGTTGGATAAAAAGAAGGAAAAATGTAATGAGAGAGGGATGATGGGTGGAGCGAGAGCAGAGAGATAGTGGGTGGATTGTATTTTTGAGACAGAGGTCTTTATCTGTGTAATCAGGCCTAAGGCCGAGACTCTGTAATTTGTTTATTATGAATAAATCAGTGTTGTGGGCATAATTATATAAACAGCCCGTGGAGGCCTCGAATGCTTGTTTTTCTCTATATTCGGATGATATTGGTGTTGGCTCTATGTCTTTCATACTTTATAATAGAAATATTGTGTTAAAAGATCAGTCGGTGAGTTCATTCCATCGTTTTGGTTCCGCAAGCGGAAAACCCAAAATACACTAAGTATCAGGTGCAAAACACATTCTATTTAGAATCTGGACTTCAAATTATTATGGGTGGAAATTTTTAACGCTATCAGGTCCATGGAACCCACATCGCACCACTCCAGTGTAAAAGAATTGACTTGTTGCATTGCTGAATAATGAAATCGCGACATAACCGGATCTGAAATGTTATAGAGAAGGGTTGATAGTCTATTGGGTCCACAATCATTATTGCATCGCCACTTTAAAGCGCAAGGTGTCTGGTAGTTGGACTTTGTGACTTGTGATCAGGCGACCAAACCTCAGCTGTTGGATCGCGATCATTGGATCACTAGAAAAACCCGCTACAGTGGATGGTTATCGGGCGTGTTGAAAGCCGTAAGCGGTTTTAAGTGGTCTGACCCTGATTCCATTGAGGAGGTGCCATGTAGCAAGGCGGAATAGAACGAAACCATATATCGGGCAGTTAAACCCCGATATATTGACCCACCCGAAATCTTTGACAACCGTCAGATCTTGTGGTTCCAGATCGACGACCATCAGCGCTCGGTGCATTGAATTTCATGTATGCTAAGCGCACCAATAAACAAAAGGTAAATATCAATGATTTTAGTGGGTTTTCAATGTATTTAGGTTAAAGGGGAAAACAGTAAGATATAGTTAAAAAGGGTGATCTGCGGGGTGATTTGGGTTTTTTTTTGGAAGTTTGCTTCCGGCTGCGTCAACATATTTTGCCATTGTAATATCATTTATGAAGTTGTTGGGTTAAATTTATGATCAAAGAAAAATGAAGTATTGTGCATGAAATCAAATGTTCACCAAGAATATGTCAGTACTATAGATTTTTTGCAGATAACAGTAATATTTGGAAAGTAGGAAAACCTTGAATGTTTGCCATAATATGAACATGAAGACTGAACTTGTGTTTGCAGGTGACTGAGACATACATATAGATATGTCACTATGTTTGTGCTACAAGAGTTGTGCATGGTTTGGATGATTGATACAGATGGGTAGTGTTTTGTCATGATGCCTGACAATAACTTAGAAATTTGAATTGATGATTGAAATATGTTTTCAATGTAGATCTCTCTATGATAGAAAATTTGGACTTGACCTGATGTCTAATGATTTGATTTGATGATTCTTTACTTTTGTTGATATCAATGCTATGTGGCCATAATGACCTATGTGGGTATTCAGAAAAATGGTTTTGTATTAGCTTCCTTGTTCGCAGCACAATGGTTGAGGTATTGATAGTTGTGATTCAACATGAAAATGGAGCTTGCATGACTCATCCTTGGTGTATGCATTTGCACCTAGTGACAAAAATGACTTGTATTATGATTATGAGAATGACTTGATGAAGTCTAGATTGGTATTGCATGATAGATGAAAAATTGTTGGCATAATAATAAAAGAATTCAAGAATTGATATGAGCTCTCCCTGTCACCCGGTTGAAAGAATTAATACTGTGATATTGATGACTTTCATAATAGTTTGATATGGCTTCTAAATGTTGATAAGATGAATTTGTTAATGTGATAGTACAACATTGATTTATGTAAGGCTGATTATGTTGGATCAGCAAGGCATTATTCTTAGGGCATTGCATGAAGAAAGCTCCCCGATCCAGATATGTCTATATTTGATAGGTATCTGATGAAGTCAGGATGATGAGTTCCAAGGTATGACTTTGATTTAGATTATGGTTATGGTTTTACATACTGATGGTCTACCCTTGACAGGTGATGTGCCTCTAATGATCTAAATAATAGGGAGATGGATTCTGAAGCTCGAAATGATGTATCGTGGCATGTTGAATCGATTTCTGGAATTTTGGAAACACATTCTATATTGAAAAGCAATTGGATTTTTTTTGAATAATGGAAATGAAATTGCTTGGATACTGCAATTTTAAGTTCAAGATGTTGAACTTGACTTGGAAACCATCAGTTGATTTAAGCATTGATGTTCCTTTTTATATATATATATATATATATATATATATATATATATATATATATATATATATATATATATATATGATATACATAGAACCTGAATGAGTTCATGACTCAGCTGCTTCAATCACATTGAGTTACTGCTGAACATCCTTTGAGATATATGCATAAGATATCAATTCTTGATCTAAGATATTCTATATATGTTATGTATGTATTGTTGATATTTGATATTATTGTTGATGATAACATTTGGATGATGCTTTAGTATAAGATCTTCCATGATATCGTGCATGAAAGTTCCATAAATTTACACTCGATTGAGATTGAGTATGATGTTGCTAGCATATCTAGCTGCGAGGTAGGATGAAGAAGCTCCTTAGAAGAGTTGTCTGAGAATGATATAGATATGACATGCATACATTGGAATGACATAGAGTGGGATCTAATTTGAAGAAAATCCCATATATATATAGTTGGGACTGAGATACTCTCACATATTGAGACAGTGCAATTGTTCGAAACAAGCTTAGGCTTGTGGTTGGCAGCTCATTGAGAGGGAGGATAAATATGGTATTGTTTTGTGATTTATATGATTATTTATGATCTAACATGATATTTTATTTTATGTCATGTATGAATAGGAAACAACTACTATTGAGACAATAAGATACCAGATTTGAGTATGCTAAGAGTAGCATTGATTGAGGACATAGAGCCAAATCTTCTTCCTTGTCTAAGCTCCCAGGGCGAGGAATTTAGATAGAGGGATCTTGGGGTTGAGGAAACTTTGGAAAATAAGGTATGGCCACTATCTGTTACCCATAGGGTTGGAGATCCTAATCCCATATCTTCATAGGGTTGTAGAATGTTGATCCCCTGTCTAGTCTTTGCAGAGTATACCCCAGTTGGTATCATACCCACAAGCTGGGCTTGTCGGGAATACCACTCCCCATTTAACCAACCGGATGAGAGTGTACTTGGGGTGTACAACCCAAGTCAATTATGATGCAGGTGTTCTACCACATGGCTATTCAAGGTCATTGATGGGAATATCAGTAGGAAATATGATGGATTGAGATAACCCTATGCGGTTTTGGGTTAATATTGAGCTCCTTTCCTAGGGTTGAGATGTGCTCCCCTATGTGTTTGGATACCCTATTGTTCAATATGGGGTTGTAGATGTATAAATACCCCATGATATTTTGGGTCGAGATGTGTTCCCCGATGCGGTTCCAGGTTGATATGTGCTCCTTGATGATATGCTTCCTAATGATGATATTCCAGGTAGTATCCCACTAGCAGAGATTCCGAGAAGACACTTGATGGATATAGGGTGGTATCTTAAGCTCCCCTTCAATAATAAATTATTCTTCTTATAGATTCGATAATTTTCAACATACGAGAAGGAATAATCAAGAGATAGGAATAAGCAAGGGATAGATCGAGATGTACACTGATGATTTGTGATTATGAGATACTTCAAGTGGTCATGGAATTATGACTGCATGAAAGAGACAATCAATGATGATACATGATGAAATTTGAAGATACCATAATGGCATATTGATTGACAGACAAATATTGGTAGGTGGAATTCTCC
This sequence comes from Pinus tabuliformis, assembly GCA_031772625.1. Taxonomy (NCBI): domain Eukaryota; kingdom Viridiplantae; phylum Streptophyta; class Pinopsida; order Pinales; family Pinaceae; genus Pinus; species Pinus tabuliformis. The sequence continues at coordinate 804,420,236 of CM062805.1, read as the reverse complement.
CTAATTGAGAGGGAGTGTTAATTTTTACAACTGCAATCAAATTCCACATTGGATAGATCATATGATGAAGATAATAATTAAAATATATTCCTCTTTTCGAGAGGACCAAAATCGACCTAAATATCAAATTATTTGGACAAGCAAAAGTTGGTTTTTGAATTTATTTATTTATTCATGTATATTGGATTCAGTCGGCCCTAAGCACATGTACAATTGGATAGGTCGGCCTCAACCCCAAGTGAACCCTCTTGAAAACCTATAAATAGAAGTGACCTCAAGCTCATTTTGACACATTGATTATGCCATCTTCTCTTCTCTTATTTTCTTGGTTCGTACAAGACTAAAAAAGGAAAATTCACACAAAGGTTCTGAAACTATAGGGTCAAAGCTTGCACATGTCTAGGGTTTCTGGGTCTCAGACGTTGGCTTGTAACTATGATTTTTCATCCTTCGACGTTGACATAGTATGGTTAAGAGAGCATCATGGGAGTCTCTAACATTGGTATAGAGTGTCTAAGGGAGTGTCCAGGAGGCTAGGGGTTCTACAGTCCAGTCTGGTCCACAGACGCATGCACATAATGGTCTAGAGATCATCAAAGCTGCAATATATGCTCGCACAGAATCCTGAAGAGCGTGTCCATGGTTTGAGGAAGATCTAGGCATGTTTGGTCCCTGAACACACTCATACAATTCACCAAGGAGCGTCTAGGACTGCTATAGACACTCGCACAACTCCTCCTCCATGCATTCAGGACCAAAGTATGAGTTATTAGTATGTATTAGTGTTTAGCATAGTGACAACAATATCCAATAGTTGACTACAGTTAGTGACAACACATTACAATCCTTCGAATCAAGTTTTTGATTATAAGCATGATTAGATTCATTTCATAGATATCATAGTTGTTTTGTTTCATAGATAAAATTATGGATCATTGTAATCTATTTTGCGGAATCATTTGATGATGATTTAAGAAGAAGAAGAATTTGCAGGGGTTTTACCTATTGTGGGTTTTTCCCTGGTCTCAGACCAATTCTAGTGTCTCTACATGTGTGCATGCTTTCTTCTATTGTTCCTTTATGTTCCACTACATTGATGATGATGATGATGATGTTATTCTTTCTACATAGTTGCATATGTTCATGAATAAGAATGTAAATATGAATAATGCTATAGTGTTATGGGGTGAAATTATTGTGTTAATAAAGAAATGCAATTATCAAAGCAAAGATCAATGTAGCACTATGAAAAGTTAACAATATGATGCAAAAGAGATGGACATGATGCATCCACATGTAAGTTTCCTTGGGACATAATTGAGCAGGAAAGAAATGAAGCCAAAGGTAAAACCAATGATAAAGGGAAAGGTAAAACACTTGAATCTGCTCACTATGTTGTGCCATATTGCAATATTGGAGTAACTGAAGAATTATTTAATGCTTCACTTGCTTCTTGGAAAAATTTTAGTTGCTTGATTCAGGGGAAACTTGCCACATGAATTTTGGAAGAGATTTTTTTGAAGAATTTATTGACAACATTGATGGAGCAGCATATTTTGCAGACAAGTCAAAACTCAAGCCATCAGGGCTTGGCACCATCAAGCTCAAATTTCCTGGTCTTCCAAACTTTCTTCTGCATGATGTTTTATATCTCCTAGATATGAGGATAAACTTGTTGCCTTTGGTCCACATTTGTTAGATAGGACACTCCATTAATGTGTTTGATGGAAAGGTTGAGGTCAAAAAAGCATCATATCTCTCACTTGTGAATAAGGACTTCTGAAGTTGTAAGGTACCTCTACTCGTGCACATAACTTTTCATACACTTCTCATTATGATGAAGGTAAATTTCCATCAAGTATTTTATGGCATGTTAGATTTGGACACTTGAATTATGACAACCTTTGTATGTTGAAGAAAAGTGGTGTTACTGGTTTGCCTATAATTTCTAGAAAACTTAGGCAATGTGATGCTTGTATTCTAGGAAAGCATAGCAAACAATATTTTCATGATTCTGATTCTAGAGCACATAGAAAACTTGAACTCATTCATTCAGACTTATGTGTCCCAATTCCAATTCCTTCTATTAGCTGTGTATGTAAATAATAGGTGTCCATATAATGCTATTAGAAACAAGACTCAATATGAAATGTGGTATGGCCACATTCCTTCGGTAAAGCATCTCAAGTTCTTTGGTTCCACCTGTTATACCTTGATACCTAAGGTACAAAGAAACAAACTTGGTGCAAGGAATCATAAGTGTATCTTCTTAGGGTATTCAAATACCTCCAAATAATAGTGTCTCTATGATGGAGTTAATAATAAGTTTGTAGTATCTAGAGATGTGATATTTCTTAAATCTTCCAAGGCTGACAATGTTGTTGAGTGGAAGTTTGATCACTTGGATAGATTCGAACATGCTAAATATTTTCAATAATTTCGTAATGAGATTCCACATATTGAAGGGGGGGATTCCCATATTGGATAAATCTATGGAATCTTATTCTGTATCACTCTCTCCCTCACATGAAGCTCTAGCCACTAATGATACTTTGATTGATGTGATTGAAAAAATTGAGAGACTAAATCTTGACTCAATCCCAACTCAGTCAACTGAGCAACCTAGGCCATCTCAAAAAGGTCCTCCAAAATGGCTGACAAAGAAACTTGAAAGTGTTAATCCTGGTGAGGTTGGAAATACATGAATAAGAAGCTCTACTAGACAAAATGAAGATGATGTAAATTATTTTTATTCACCTGTTGATATGGATGTTTCTTATAATTGTGAGCTGAATTTGTCTTCAGATTTTGAACCAAATCCCTTCAAAGAAGCCGCTTCTCATGATGAATGGAAAGAAGTGATGAAAAAAGAGTATGATGCCTTGATAAAGAATGGAAGTTGGAAGCTGGTTGATCCTCCTTTGGGAACCAAACTAATAGGATGCAAGTGGGTCTACAAGAATAAGTATAAAGTTGATGGTTCACTTGACAAAGAAAAATTTAAGCTTGTGGCAAAAGGTTTTGCATAGAAGGAAGGAGTCGAATATGAGGAGATGTTTTCACCCATAGAAAAATGGGCTACCATCTGGACACTCTTTTCCTTGGTAGCTCAGAATGGTTGGAAAGTCCATCAAATGGATGTAAAAACTACCTTCTTGAATGGAGATCTAAAATATATATATATATATATATATATATATATATATATATATATATATATATATATATATATATATATATATATATATATATATATATGTCTTAGCCAGAAGGATTTGTTATGAAGGGTCAAGAACATAAAATATGCAAGACTGTGAAATCCTTGTATCACCTCAAGCAAGCACTGCGAGCTTGGCACTAGAAGTTAACATAGCATATTCTAAAACTCAACTTCAAACATTATGTTCTTGATGATCCAACTTTTTTTGTCAACAAAGTTTGCAAAAACGTTGTATATCTTGTGGTGTATGTAGATGATGTTTTGATGAAAGGGAATAATGAGAGCTATAGTGCATCCATGAATAAGGAATTAAGGAAAGGTTTTGAAATGAAAGACTTGGAGTATGTTCACTACTATCTTAGTATTGAAGTAACTCAACATACGAAGTTTATATTCCTCTCTCAGAAGAAGTACATTGGAGATCTGTTGACAAAGTTTGGCATGGCTGAGTGCAATCCTTAGACTACTCCAATGGAACAAAACTTAAATCTCACATCCACTAAAGGAAAAGAATTTTAGGATGCAAAAAAGTATAGATAACTTGTAGGAAATCTGAACTACCTAACTACTACCAGACCAGAAATTTCATTTGTTGTTGGAATCCTCTCTAATTTTATGCAAAAGCCTTGTGAGGGACATTGGTCTAATGCAAAAAGAGTTCTAAAGTACTCGAAGGGAAATCACGACTTTGGAATTAAGTATACACAGGTGGGTGACTTCAGCTTGATTGGATACTCTGATTCATGCTTCGATGGAGATAAATAAATTGGGGTATCTACTTCAGGTTATGTTATGAGTCTTGGATCAAGAGATGTCTCTTGGAAGTACGCAAACAATCAGTTCCAACAAATTCCACAATAGATGAAACAAGTGCATTCAACTCCACTCATGATTGACAACACTTTTGCAATAAACTTGGACAAGAACCCAAATTTCCATGATCGAACTAAGCACATCAATACAAAATACCATTTGATTCAACATCATGTTGAGCCCAAGATGATCCATCTATGCCATTGTTCCGAAAATGAGTAGATTGCATACATATTAACCAAAGTGCTTGGAAGATAAAAGTTCAAAAGATTTAGAATGATTCTTGGACTCACCAACATCCCTTCAAATTAAAGGGGGGGGGGGGAATGTTGACACCTAATCATTGGGTTTGGGTGAATATGTGTAAAATAATGTAAATAGAAAATAAGGAGTGTTGGTGTTACGAGAATAAGTCCCCTAGGGCTTTGGGTCAGAACCACAACAGACCAAGAGTAATCTACAGCAAGAAACATGCATAAAACTCAGGAAACATGCTTAAATAATCAAACTATGCAAGGATGAATGTACCCGAATGTCCTTTGTTTGGGTAGTTCTAGCACGGGTTCAAACCTTATGCAATTCCTGATGGTCTTCGACTCTGCAAATAAACAAATTCGAATACACATAGCAACATATAGATAAATAATTTTAATGAAATCAACTTTATATCATCTAAGTAAATGGTTAGTTATACATCAAAACAATCATTCATACATGAACCATAACAATAACATCTAATGCGTAAACTAATTCGATCTTAGGAACAAGACATTGTTTCTTTTTATTGTAGAAAACTATAGTAAACATGGAAAGAGTTCACCTAAGTCTTCCTCTTTCGGCTCCAAGCGGAACCGTCCTCCAGGTCCATCCAGTCCCAGTCTTCAACAACCTCCTTCCATAACCAATACCATGATATCTCAAGCAAGTGTGAGAATATCAACACTTAGGAGATAATCTCAGTATAATAATTCTATATCTTCTCTCCTCCTTAAGGCCTTCCCATAGAAGTCTTTTTATACTTCTCCCAATTATTTTTTTAGTTGGGTAAATAGTTGGGAACAGTTGGGCCACGGGAACTAGGAGGTAATAAATAAATAAAACCCGTGCACTCTACCCATAGTTAAGGAAATTTAATTTTTTTAAGTGTTTTAACACATATACGCGGGTTGGGTATTGACTAACCCGCGTGTACACACTTTTATCACAAGGAAAAGTAGCGTAGAGGGAGTAAAAAACTATTTTTAAAATATTTGGACCAAGTCTGGAAGGAAGGGTTGCCCTAGGCCACAAACCAAGCATCAAAAATACTAAGGGTGATATTTGGAGCTATAACAGATGTCCCCAATATATGAGGTCAGAAGGGGTACATGATGGACAAAATGTATTAAATATATGGAAAGGAAACCTGTCAAAAACTAAGAAGGACTTCACCAGATTTCAGCCTGCCAAGCCATCAAAAAGAAGATCAGAAAGAAACAATTGTCTGAGGCGGGCATACCCATGCTCAGAGAAAGTAAATCATGTCTGCATATCAAGTACACGTGGATCCACTATGTCTACAAGTATAAAAAACTGAAAGTACACAATGGATCATCTGATCACGATCGAACAAGTACATGTCTGAACATCACATATATAAAAATATGATCAATGAAGCTAAAGAATGAAGCTAATCACTGATGTCAAAAACTGATCCCAATAGTACCAAATGAACATGATGGAATAAGATGATACTACATCATAACTTGTATGCCAACATATAAGATGTTATTGTGAAGGACTACAACATATAATGTGGATGGTGTCAACTAGCAGCAACAGGAGCAACTAACAAGCGAAACAAAGAATGTTGATGCAACCCGAGGTCTTCACCAACCGTCATGGTACATTTCTACACAATGGGAATAAATGATCTGAAGTCGACCATGTGAGAAATCATTTGATTGTTGGTCATTGATGTATACCGTTAAAAAACGCGAGACTACTCACCGATAATGATAATGAGAGTCAAGGTACCCAGTATAGTCTAACAAGTGCAAATGAATGAGATGAGGTCGAACACCTAGAAGAATCTACCAATCAGGGGACAATGATGGTTTCCCACTGTCGATAGCAAAGGATCTGCCACTCATGACTGCAAACCCCAAGGTACTTCCAAATGGACTCTAGATCTTTGCCCCAGAGCAATGAGTCGTAGTCGATAGGGAAAGATCCACTAGAAGGAAGGCATTAAGGCATCCTTCATCAATCTAGCATGAGTGTAACCTGTAGGCCAATAATATGGAAGGAATCAGATGAAAAAAGATGTATTAACCCAACCGAAGCACGTTTCCAGCATACACATGATGTAGCTAGTGCACGATAGAAACCCTCTGAACCAACCAATAATGAAACTTGACACAGAGATGAGGAATCCACCAATAAGGTCAAATGGAAACCAAGGCACTGCACGAATCCCAATGTGTGATAATGAAAGCTGATGTCGAACACAAGGGAAAACACTCAGCCAAAGACCCATGATACTGATCGATGTTGAGCACAAGGTGACCTATCAATAATGAAAATATGGCTAGGGTGTGGCTCTAGGCCTGTCCTTAGAGAAATATGTCATCGTTGATAAGGACAAGACCTGCTAGCAAGAAGTCAAATGAGACCTTCTCAAATCGGCACGAGCAAAGGACCAATATAACTGATGTGATGACAAACAAGACACTGACAACCAGGGATGGCTGACTGAAAAATAGGTCAAGAGACACCGTAGAGAGGCCAACTCAATCTTAATTCCCTTGAACAAAAGCATGACTCAATGATGACTATGTGGCAGCATATGATAACTCTGTATAAGTTATTTATGCAGGAGGCACAAACGAACTCTCCATATGATTGGAAGAGATAACCAATCAGAGGAGAATTGACTCAATAACAAGGTTAAGGTGTACCTAAGTCAAACTAAATCCCGTCCAAAATGGAGGAGAGACTTTCTTTTGAGTGCTTTGTTCAAGGGTGACACAACTGACTCTAGTTGCCAACAATATATGGAAATGTTGTCATGTTCCCGCTCTTTTTGGAATATATAATTTTTTTTTGTCTTTTTCTTTAAGCTGGAAAAAGAATAAAAGAATGCTATAGTACAATGGAAAGAACGAGTGTCAGTGAAACAGATGATCTAGTTCCTGGGATGGGAACAATCCTATTCTGAATGCAGGGAGGCGAAACTAGTCAAGGACACTCAAAGGGATGTTTCTTCCATGGATCAAAGGGTGTGTCAAGTTGCAGAAGCTAAATGATTGCAGGTTTGAGTTTTCAGAAGACATGGTCAAATAAGTGGCTTAAACACGAGTCCAAGTGAAGCCGACTCAAGGTCAAAAGGTGCAAATAGTCAAAATGCAATGCAACAATACAACTCAACACAAAGGAGCCTCTAGGGTATAAGGCCAGGACGAAACAAAGAAGCAAAGAGAAATGAGTCTTCAATGCACAAGTCATGACGAGACTAAACAGGACTCCCATGCCTACTCAATATATCAGCATGGGCAACAAATGTCAGTGAGGTGATAACTACGATGCCCATGTAAAGGATGGCTCTACCATGTGTCATGATTTAAAAATCAGCGAGTGAACATGGTTTACTAATCATAACACGATGGGGTCGACCCTATGGCTAGTGTATTGACAAATGGAGGCTGGTATGCAGGATGCAACGGAAAAATGGTTTCCCTAACCTATATGCCAGTGAGTAAACAATACTTGCCATGACGGGTGAGCGACCATGGAATCGATATGAAATCTCGAAGAAGTGTCCATAATACCCTGAAAAAATGACCTATTCCTGAAAATCCAAGCTCACAAGTTAAAAGATTCATGAGAAAAAAAAATCAAGTTTTTAAAAAAATTGACATTTTCAAAGCTATAAAATGACCTTTTGACTCACCATTTGTGCCATTTGTGTTGAGAGCAAAAGCTATGGAGAAAAAAGAGCAAACTTTCCCCCCAAAGAATTGGACCATTCAAATTGGATCAAAATCATTAGGTAACTCTTAATTCAAGCTTGCATTACTTTGTGATTGTTTTTAGAATTTTTTATTAAGGTTTGACCGTAGGAATTTATGTTAAAAATTTCAATGCGGCGTATACGCGGGTTGGATATTATAGACCCGTGTATACAAAGGCCCTACACGCGACTGTGTGTGAAAGGAACTCGCGTATACGTGGTTTGAAATTTAAACACAAAAATCTAACAGTTGAAACTCAATTTTTTTTTTCAAGATGACAATCACATGGAGAGAGAGGGAGCATACCACCATTGATAATGAAGTTATGAATGATCAGCAGGCATTAGATGCATGGGATGCGGCTTGTTGAAATTTTTCAAAATTCCCAATATGAAGGCTAACACCCATTTTCTTGAAATGCTAATCCACTATTGGAGTATCAAAGATGATGCATTTATGATTGATCAAATTCCCTTGCGAATAGAGGTGGAGGATATCTACTTTATCACTGGTCTCTCCCGGAGAGGAGAGGTTGTACATTCGACTGGCCGTACACGAGGTAGTCTTTCAATGGAAGACTACGTACACATTTACTATCTTGGGCATTCAGAAAAAATTGGAAGCCAGATTCCAATAAAACATGTGGAGAGCTTATACTTGAGGATTCTACTATTCACCATAGCTAGGATAAACAGATCAGCCTCATTGCACCAAGCTTCACGAGTATCTATGAGCTTGGTTGTGGAGTGCCTCACCACTATTTTTGATTGGTGTACACCTCTTCTTACCAATATGAAGAGCCAGTTGTCCTCTATTCATAAAGGGCAGACCAAAAATTTTGGATATGGGAACATTTTATGCTCCTTCTTTGAGAAGGTTCTTGGGCTACGTCCCAAAGTATCAGTCTCTATCAGTAGCCCCCAAGATTGGGTAGGTGGGTTGACCTGATGAAATGCCTTGGAGGCAGGGACGTGCCGAGGACTGCTTTCGATGATGAGTTCTTCTCCTAGTGGGAACAACAAATAATCGTTATGGATGACTATCCCTATACTAGCATGGATTTCAGAGGAGATTTAGACTTGGTGCTGCCACCAAACGTAGCATGGGGAGAGATATGTAACCATTTTTTTAAAGTTTTCATCAATTTTTAAGATTTTTTTTTTATGTTTTTTAAATATGATAATGAACTTAGAAATATTTTTGATGGGATTAAAATACTGACGTAATGATCATGTTCTAGATGTGGGTCTGGTAAGACCCAATGGATTCCCGTGGCACACGCGTCGTGAAAGAGGTGCCGCAAAGGCGGCTGCTGAGACAGAGAGGGTCCTATATGAAGTCCAAATAAATTTGGTGAGATTGACTCACCAGGTACCGATGGTGGCAATAGAGGACCTACCAGAGGAGATGCAGCGTCGTGTGGTAGGAGTACCACGAGACTGGGTTCGCATACTTCGGCGTGTGGCCAACGTAGTAGTCACCTTCTTAGCCGCTCATCCTGAGCCGGGTCATAGATAGACTGGACATGATTATGGGCATTTAGTCTCAATTTTGTATATTATTTTTAACACTTTATGTACATACGGGCAGTTTTATGATAATATATATATATATATATATATATATATATATATATATATATATATATATATATATATATATATATATATATATATATATATATATATATATATATACAGTTCCAACTTTTTGATGTTTGTTTTTAAGTTAATGAATGATGGATATGCCAATCTAATGCTTAATTAGCGATAGAAACCGCTAATGAATTTTAGATCGTGGAATGTGAAAATAAGTAATATAAACAAATGACCATTGCAACACCCTCACTCTAAAAAATTGGCGATATAAATAAGGATCCCGAACCTGATAAATGTTATTTAATTGTGACACTACCAGTTGTGAGTCAAGATACACTACCAACGAATCAATTCCATAAGAAATAGCTTCAGATAGTAAATTAATAACGATAGTATATTTGACAATATTATTTGAAGCAGAACTAATACATACTCCCCTTGACACCATCAACTGACCAGATTGATAATAAATCACCCAAGCCGCGGAAGCGAGATTCCAAGTGTGCCGACTAGCACCATCAGTAAATCCGAAATAGACCAAGTCATCCATCAGCATCTGCCAAAACAGATCAAAAAAATGTCAATATCACAACAACTCCCGATAAAATATGTACAAAAAATACAAAATATACAAAGAAGTCATTGCTCGGTCGTAACCTAAGCAAAATACTTCTTGATGTAGAGCCCATTTCGGGGCTTCGCCAACTTTTTCCCTTCAAAATCAACTAATTCATAAGCCCATTTTCCTAAAACTCATTTCACTATAAAGGGACCATACCACATAGACTTGAATTTGCCTGCCCCCAAGGCGTCTTTATCTTGGTCATAGACCAAGACAAGGTCGCCTTCCAAAAAGACTCAAGGACAGACAACTTTACTGTATTGAGTTTTAACCCTTTTCATATGGGCCTCGTTTATTATGGCGGCATCTCAACACTGCTCATCGAGATGTTCCAAATGAATGAGGCACTCTTCGAGACTAGAGGTATCTGGAAGAAGCTTAACAACTAGCTTAAGGGATGGGATTTCATATTCAATAGGAAAAATATATTCCAGCCTGTAAACTAACTGAAAAGGTATAAAACCGGTGGCATTTTTTACCGAGGTTCGGTATGCCCAGAGAGCTGGGTACAACATGATATTCCAATTGGAGAGATTTTTGTCGATTGTCCTTTGCAGGATCGTCTTGAGGGACTTATTCACGGTTTCAACTTTCCCATTGTCCTAAGGATAATACGAAGACGAATGCTCTTGCCAGAAGCCTAATTTAAGTGCCAATTCTGTCATTAGTTGGTTTTGGAAATGACTGGCATGGTCAGTGACAATCTCTTGGGATACTGAAATGTGAAATAATCTTATTGAAGAGGAACAATGTTGTTGTTTCACTATCGTTTTTATAAGTAGGCATGGCCTCAGCCCACTTCGTAAAGTAGTCTACAGCCACTATAATGTACTTGTGATTTGTTGTTGAAGGTGGATTACAAGTAGTAAAGTCAATGACCCACTTTGTAAAAGGACCGAAAGTGACAATAGGAGAGGAGCTAGATGCGCGTGCATATTCCGAGTATAGACTTGACAAGGGTGGCAACGTTTGATTGCTTCAATACAATCTTTGAAAATCAAAGGCCAAAAGTAGCCAGCACGCAAGAGTTTCTGGGCTGTAGCAAGCCCTGAAAGATGACCATCACAAGCTCCATTGTGGCAATCATTGAGCATAGAATCGCTTCCTCTAAAGTTAAACAATGCCTAAGGATTGAATCAACCCCTCAGCGATATAATGTATCACCAATGATGACATAGTTCTTAGCCAGGTGATGTAATTTTCGACGTTCATCTTTAGAGGAAGAAGGGGGGAACTTCGAAGTCTGGAGATAGATGATGATATCTCCATACCAAGGATCTTGTGAAGAGATGAGGAATAGATGTTTGTCTGGGAAACTTTCTTCATAAACAATATCTTCTTCACAAGGCAGCTTGGAAATTAATTCTGCAAAAACCAATGACTTCTTAGACTTGATGGAAAAAAACTCGAGATCGAATTCTTGTAAAATAACAATCCATCAATTGTATTTTCCCCCAATCACTCACCTACTGAGGACAAATTGGAAGGGATTGACCGCCGCTAAGACGAATGTTTTGCATAGCATAATATAACAATGAAGCTGTTGGACAACATGGACAGCTGCCAAGGCCAATTTCTCAACCGGAGAATAGCCTAGTTCAGGGCCTCCCAAGCCTTGACTCAAGTAGTAAATCACATGCTCCGTGAGAGCATCATCTTCCTAAACTAGAACCATACCTATGGTTGATTCTGTGGCTGCAAGATATAAAAAGGAAATCTATATCATAATCTGGTGGACTCAAAAGCGGGGCAGAGATTAACACCTGCTTCAAGGCATCAAAATTTCGTTTCGCAAAGTCATCCCATAAAAATGGAACTCCTTTCTTCAGCAAATGCATAAACCCTTTAGTTATCTCAGCATAGTTTGCTATAAACCATCTGTTGTGGCTAGCAACAACCCCCATTCTTATTTAGTGTTATTCCTAATACTAAATAAGTGGGGACCCTTAGTTAAAAAATTCAAAAATCAAATTAGTGCTTAAATTTCCTTTTTGAATAAAACTTACCATCATAAGCTTAGGAAATCCCCTGGGAAAATCTAAAAAATCTAAGTTTTATGATAAGGTAAGACAAAATCTTTCCTTAGGAAATATCGCATCGCAAAAAGATGACAAAATAACACCTTACAAGCCAAATTCTATCATTGCGAGATCGTGATACGCGATAAGAAAATATTGCATCGCATACATCAAATATAACATACGTTGAAACACCTTTAATTGCCGATATGTGATGACGTCGATCGCAAATCGCATTTCGCAGAAAACAGGTTAATAAAGATTGTCATATGTTACATTCCTGTGATATTGCGATATTGCGATATCATAGTTTTGCGATAAAAGCAACAATGCGATAGCACGGTTATGCGAACAATGCGATATTGAAAGTTTGTGATATAGCAAGCAAGTAATATCGTGATTCTGCAATGTTGCGATCTGCGATATTGTGAAGCAAATCGCAAAATCGCTTCATCACAGATCCTTCAGGCGCGTGGTTCAAAAAAGTATTTTCCATAAACTGACACCTGGTTATGCGCTTTAATGCTAATAAATTAGTTAGTTTCCAGTTATTATGGAATATGGGTTCGTCCTTATCGAAAAATCATTTCACGTAAGGTGATATATTTGATACGTCTTCATCAATTAAAACTTTCCCATCACCCCGCCTTACCATTATTTTCACTTCACTTATGAATTGCATGAATGGAGAATAGAAAATGATACAAAGAAATACACAGGATAAAATGGGAAAGAAAAGCAAAGCTCCGAGCTCTGAAGAGAAAGAAATGGCACCCTTGTATACAGACACAACCTGTAATAGAGACGCTGGTATAGCTATGTGGGAAGGCATGTATAATCTACTTGAAGAGGAGAATCCCAGAGTAATGGAAGTTACTGCTACTGCTAGCTCAGATAGTTCTTCTGAGGCATCCATCACAGAGCTAGATTGTTGATTCTTACACCAGATAGCAGCAAGGCCCAAAATTCTCCCATACACGGACATGGTTAAGTGGATATTGGATAGTGTTGATATCAGAAATAGACAGTTTAAGACTCAGGGTCAAGAGCTTACGGATTATTATTTTTACAAATTTTTAACTTTATATCCGCTAAAAGGAAAAAGTACAAAAGGCGAAAAACGCATCAAGGAAGTCCGGACCAAGAAATGGAGGCAGTTTCTGATGCGTGATTAGCACTTAGCACTAATCGCGCATCGCTGAGAAAAATTTCTCGAAAAGGAAAGCTGCTAATTGCTCAGTCACCTGCAAGCCCCAAAAATTGCAAGAAAGCAACGATATAGACAGATTGGAAGCAAAAAGCTCAAGAAAAGGCAGAAGCAATCCAAGGGTTAACCAAATTGAACTGGGATTATTACTGGGCATACTTGGTAAAGCCACATAGCCAGTGGATGACTATCAAGTGTATCATCAATTCGGTTGAAAAGATGGTGCCAACTCTTGTCGAATCTGTTTTCTCAGCTCAGCTAAAATCGGAAGTCGACCAGCCGAATCTTCTCAAACAGATGTTGCATGCGTGCGATTTCAAGGAGCAGATACATAAGTAGTTTTAATTTTAGATTCAATTTTAGTTTTAATTTTGTTTTATTTTCCTAAAATGAGGATGGTCATTTAAACCGCATACTACATTTTTGTAATAAGTTATTTTTAGAATTAGTTAGTAGTATTTAAACCCTTCTCATGCATTTAGAGAAGGGTCCTGAAATTTGTCAAAAACTAATCCCCAAAACATGCACTTTTGTACCCTCTAAGGAGGTTTTGATGAATGAATGGAACAGGATTTATTGATATTTACATTTGATATCTGCTACTGATGTTGTAATTTTGTACTCTTAGTGGATGTTAGATCAAGAAGAGATAAATCATTATCGCTTGAAGCTCATGAGTAGGACTAGTTATAAATGGTACTTCTATCTCTTAACTATTTCTGCCTTTGTGTTAAAGTGATTTTCATGTTCAGTTGTTTATATATTGATGCATGAATGATCGAGTTATCATTTGGCACTTTTGTACGGTGATAACTATGTATTTATGCTTGGTGTATTTATTTATGCTTGGTGTATGAATAGCTTATTATGTGATATGTTTCTCACAACTGTTTCATCTAACTTTTTATATGAAGTGGTTCATCCTTATTGAATTCTTTTCTCATAACAGTTGAATGATCTTTATTACCAGTTGTTATTTGAAATCATTTTAGATCGCATAACAGAAAGATTACACCCCGGGTTAGTGTAGACTTAGATATTTCTTCTTATTATAATACAATTTACTTATTATTAGATTAGAGTTAGAGTAAAAGTATTCCATTTAGAAACTGTTAGAAAGAGAAATATCAGTCCGTCACACACACATACAAAAATTGGGAAACTTGTCCCATATCCCTAGTCGGACCCACTATACCAAATGGAAAAGGAGCTGCTAACCAAGGTCCAGACCGGTTGGGTATCCCCCTTGTTCTAGACCTGATTTTTGGGGCTTCAACATATTTGGCGCTAGAAGGAGGGCTTGAATATCCGAACTGTGAATGGAAAGTAAATATAAATCTAAATACCATTCTGAGAGTAAATCCCCCTCACCATCTCCATCGACTTCTCCGTTGCATTTAAATCCAGAGTTAGAAGTCGTTGGAGCAACAACCGCTACTACAAACCTTGAAATTTCAGAACAATCTACTATTGAACCTCCTAAAGTTGAATCTTTGATTCAAAAACTTCAGCGATTTTCTATATCTCCTCAAAAATCTGATAAATCTCAAGGTAACGTGACTTCGCAATATAACCCTACTCATCCTCTTACCAGGTTAAAGAGCGAAAAGTTTGGTGTTCAACCAACCGAATTACCTCTACCTGCTAGAAAGAGAGCAAGGAAGTCTCCTAAAGGGTCCGATAGCAAGACTCTTTCATCATCATCATCCATCTCAACCTCTTCATTGTGAAGTCAACCATCCACTCCTCCACTTCAGATCATTGTCCATCAGCCTACTGGAACTTCCACAACTCCTTCTCAACCATCTAGAGTCGTAATATCCTCATCTTCTCAATCACAGGGACCATCTTCTGCACTTTCCTCTGTTAGTAGTTCAGCGATGGCCCAATATCCATGGAATAACCCAAGGGGAGTCTTAATGCCTGCACCCTTGAGTCAGTTATTGACCCATCCTGAAAAATGGCTACCTAAGTTTAATCCTGAGGCAGGGATGCTAGCGGAAGAACATATAAATAACTTTATGCTATCCATAAATCTCAATGGAGTTGTTAACGAAGATGTTGTTGTTCGACTTTTTCCTTATACTCTGCAAGGAACAACCAGATCATGGTATTTCTCATTACCATCTGGATCTATTACTAGTTGGGACATCTTCCAAGAACAATTCCTGACCAAGTTCGGTGATGACAGGTCCACAGCGACACTGATCAATGACTTGTCTAACCTTAAGGCCGAGTCAAGAGAACCTATCAAAGATTTCAATTTACATTTCAATAAAATCTTAAACAAAATTCCTATTGCTTCTCAGCCTAGCGAAGAAGTGTGAAGTGAATGGTACATCACCGCTTTACCATCAAACTTAGCAATCTTTGTTGGTAGGGCTAACAAAACAACCTTAGTTGAAAATATGAAAGAAGTAATAGTAGTAGAGAAACGTATTATCGCCCTAGAAAAGAAAAACGCGATAGAGGAATGAAAATCTAAGAAGGTTTCTTTCAAAGAAGATTGCAAGAAAAAACAATTGAAAGATCCATTCAATTTAGAAGGATTACAAAAAGTTTTGAAGACCATGTCTAACGAAATGGTCGACATTAAGAAACAAGTAGCAGAAACTTCTTCTAAAAAGCCATACAAGCCTTTTAAAAGAAATCCTTCAACCAATTTCAAACTCCCTAATGCTATTACAAATGCTGAATCAGAAGAAGAAGAAGAGGAAATCACTACTGAAGAACATACCGATGAAGAAGAAGTTGTAGAGTTACAAGGTATGTGGGATTTCATCCTCCCATATGAAGAGGGTCAAGAGGCATTCCCGGTTAGTACTCACAGCAGAAATCAACTTGATCCTCCTCAACCTACACCTAAGACAAAGAGCGCAAGCTCGATGACTAAGGACAAAGTCGCAGCCAAGAGAACATCACCTAAAGTGACTCAAACCAGCCCAGTCCAAAAAGACACATCAACTCCATCTAAAACGCTAATCGTTTCAGATGAAATGGAGTATAATATCATAGAAGACATGAAAAAGACTAGGGCCAATATTACTCTTTTTGAATTTAACAAGTTAAAACACCAGTAAAAAGTACTTTTGAAAGAATTATATGCTGTACTAGTTGCCACTTTACCAGCCGCTGTAATCTCTCAAGCTTCCCATGACATGGGAAGACCTCCAGCTAATACGATGAATAAGGTTGATTCAAACGATATTGCCTTAATTGGAGGAAGATCGAGATCTCATACTCCCCCATTTCTCCTTACTTATGAAATTTTCAATAAAAATGTGCATAATTGCTTAGTAGATTCTGGAGATTCATCGAATATTTTACCAAGATCAATATGTGAAAAATTGAATGTTCAACCACAGAAATTCACTGCGCGCATAGTTCAGCTAGATTGATCGTAAGTCGAAGTGATTGGTGAATTAAATCAGGTTACCATAAGGCTGTCATCCAACCCAAAGGTATGTCAAGCTATCGACATTTTAGTTGCTGATATTCTGGAATTTTATGGCTTAATTCTTAGCAGATATTGGTCAGAAAAACTTCATGGATGCTTTGCAACTGACTGGTCACATATGTGGCTCCCTTACAATGGTAAACCAAACCAAATAAAAGTTGAACGCGAATGACATTAGAAATACATAGTAATAGAACTCAAGGGAGAAAATGAACTAGTAGCATATAATTCTAACATCATTGGCAACTATTCAGTAGATTCTTTCTTAGGAAATTTTAATGCTCATACTTCACCTTACTTAGAACATTCTGTTTTATCTCAAGTAGAAAATTTCTCTCAAACAGATAGTTCTAAATGCATTAATTTTATAGATAGTCCTGTAAATAAATCTTTGTTTTGGAAATTATTTTTTGATGGTTCTAAGTCTAACGAAGGAGCAGGAGCAGGATGCATGTTAGTAAGTCTAGATGGAGATAAAACTATGCTAACTTGCAGACTCGAATTCGAGTGCACTAACAATACTACAAAATATGGGGCTTTAATCCAAGGGTTATATAAAGCAATCAGATTAGATGTCAAAAACTTGCAAGTTTTCAGAGATTTTGAAATTGTAATCAGACATGTACGTAATATTATACACTGTTTATCAGGTCATTTAAAGCATTACCAATATTTAGTTCAAGATCTGATTGAACACTTTATAGCATTTAATATTTCATCAATTCCTAGACTCCAGAATGCTAGCGCAGACCTCTTAGCCAACGTAGCTTCCAAGCTCATTCCTTCAGAAGATTTTAGCCCTGACCGATTTTCAATTGAATTAATTTTTAGATCATCTATTCCTGATAACATTACCAATTGGAGGATTTTCAACGACGATCCTGATATCGTGAGTTTCCTCACATCTGAAGGATCCTACACCAATCAAATAATTGATGAAGACCAACATAACCAACAATTGCAACAGGATAGTACTAATAATGCTATATCTAAATCAGTAGTCAAATTAGAATACCTTTATGATTTGAAAGATCGATTCAAAAGATCTACCAATTCAAAACTCCAAAGCTCAAATTTGAATTATGAATTAGTAAATATAAGAACTGATGCCAAACCGCAGAATATCAACCTAGGCCTTGGCCTAGCCCCTAAAGAAAAATTAGCGTATATTCATCTCTTGAGACAATACAAAAGTGTCTTTGCTTGGAATTATGATGAACTCAAAAAATACGACACCTCCATCATCCAACATACTATCCCAATGATCGATAATGAAAAACCTATCCAACAAAAGTTGAGAAAGATCCATTCCAATTTAGAAAATCAGATCAAAACTGAACTCAATAAGTTATTGAAAGCCAAAATAATTTTTCCCGTTAGACATTTTAAATGGGTTTCCAATATGGTCCCTGTTAGAAAGAAAAATGGAGATATCAGAATCTGCATTGACTTTCGAAATCTTAACAAGGCCTGCCAAAAGGATAATTTTCCTTTGCCTCCCATGGAACAAATACTGCAAGCAGTCGCGGGCTTAGAATTAATGTCATTCTTGGATGGATTCTCAGGATACAATCAAGTGTTGGTACATCCCGACGATCAATTAAAAACTACATTCAGAACTAAATGGGGCACATACGCATATCAAAAGATGCCATTTGGTTTGATTAATGCGGGTGCCACATTTCAGAGAGCCATGGACATTGCATTCAAGGGGTTAGTTAATAAATCAGCGGTAATCTATTTGGATGATATAACTGTGTATTCCAAGAAGCAAAACAACCATCTCAGAGATTTAAAACAAATATTCCAACATTGTTTAAGGTATGGAATTTCACTTAACCCGAAAAAATCCTTTTTCACATTAAGTGAAGGAAAACTTCTAGGATTCATAGTGTCAAAATCTGGAATTCACATTGATCCTGACAAAATCAAGGAAATTTCCGTAGTACCCCTACCTCACAACAAGAAAGCCATGCAATCTTTCCTTGGCCATATTAACTTTGTAAAGAGGTTCATTCCAGAATTTTCAAGAATCGTGTCTCCTTTACAAGCCATGATTAAAAAGAATGCAAACTTTAAATGGGGCCAAGACGAACATGAGGCATTCAGTTTGATCAAACAAGCAATTATTAATGCTCCATCTTTAGCAACTCCAAATTTTTTCGATCCTTTTATTTTGTATACATTTGCCTCAGATAGATCATATGCTGCGATGATCACTCAAGCAAATCAAGAGAAGGCGAAAGCCCCAATTGCTTTTTTCAGCTCCAATTTACAAGGAGTTGAGTTAAATTATTCAGACGTGGAGAAACAAGCTTATGCTATTTTCAAAGAAATTAAATATTTCAGACCTTTTTTACTCAAAACACATACCAAAACCATAGTGTTGTTTCCAACGGTAAGAAATCTTCTAGTACAGAAGGATGTGCGTGAGAAAATGGCCAATTGGGTTACTACCTTACAGGAATATGATGTAGAAATCAAACCAACAAGTATTGTAAAAGGTCAAGGCTTTTGCAAAATGCTGGCAGGAGCATTGCTAATGTCCGAAAATTCATCTGCAGAGGTACAAGTGTACGAGGTAAACCTAAATGATGTTGAGTCATTATATGTTGATATTATTTATTATCTAAAGAATGGATATGCTCCTTCAAACCTCGATCATACCAAGAAAAGAGATCTAAGGTTAAAATCAAAACAATATCAGCTCGTGAATGATGTTCTTTTTAGAATAAATTATGATTATGTTCTCCTTAGATGTCTTGAGATATATGAAGCTAAAAAAGTCTTGCAGGAACTCCACGATGTGCCAGCAGATGGACACTATGCTGGAGATGCAATTGCTCACAAAATTTTATGCGCAGGCTATTACTGGTCCACATTATTCAAAGACACACATAATTACGTGAGGAAATTTCAAGTCTATCAAACCGCTGCTAGCAGGCAAAAGAAACCATCCTTGCCACCGCAACCAGTTAACATTGAACAACCTTTCGATCAGTGGGGATTGGACGTAATAGGTGAGATCGTTCCTCACTCTTCTCAACAGCGTAGATATATCCTTACAGCAACATATTACATTACTAAATGGGTAGAAGTAGTTCCACTCAAGATGGCTAACGCTGAAAAAATCATCGAATTTGTAGATCAGTTCATAATCACCAGGTTTGGATTGCCTTCCGCTTTAATATTTGATAATGCATCATATTTTTCTGGTAATGGAATGACTGAATTTGCACTCAAAAGGGGTTTCAAGCTTAAATACTCTGCCAATTATTACCCATAAGGGAATGGGTTAGCTAAATCTACCAATAAGAATTTAATAAGAATCATTAAGCGAACCATTGACCAAAATCATAAAAATTGGCATAACTCTTTAATATATTCTTTATGGGCAAATCGAATAACGCAGAAAGCCTCTATCGGCACTTCTTCCTTTAATTTAGTTTATGGGAAAGAAGTGGTTCTTCCAACACATCTGGAAATTCCTTCTTTAGCCTTGGTTCAATATATTGATGAAGCGCCAACTTCTTCCTTACAACTAAGGCAGCTAGAATTGATTAAGTTAGAAGAACAATGAGAACAGACTAAGATAACTCATGCTCATCATCAAGCATTAGTGAAAGCCTCTTTTGATTCCAATATGATATCCAGAAAAGATATTCAGATAGGAGATCTAGTTTTAAAATGGGACAAGGCTGATGAGGAAAAAGGGAAACATACAAAATTTCAAAGAATGTGGCTGGGTCCTTTTCAAATTGTAGAAGTCATAGGTCCGTCCACTTTCATGTTACAGGATTTAATAGGGAGAAGAGATTCTTTACCTGTTAATGGTCAGATACTCAAAAAATATTTTCCATAGAAGATCATTCTTCTATTTTTGTAGACTAGTTGTTTTTCTTTTCATAATAAAACCAGTTGTAAATGGTTACATTTGAGATTCACGAAAAGGACACAAATTCTCTTCTAGATTTTGTTTTTTCTCTTGTATAAATAGAATTCTTTCTAAAAAATTGATCATTAATATTGAAAGATACAATTAAAGACTATAGGCCTAGAAATGATATTAATTTCAACTTTATAAATTTTGATGAAAAGCTAACTTTAGTTAGAAATTGTTTTATATCAGTTCAATGAAAGGTATCAATAACAAAAATGAAGGTTCTCTGTAGAAAGGGCTCTTTCCAAAAGCTCTATCATTGTCGTCCAGAACTATCTTAAGGAAACAATGACTTCCTCCCCACTTAGGAAACTACAATATTCAGAGAATGATCCAAGGATACACTTTAACTTAAAGAGTTCGGAGAATGATCCAAGGATACACTTTAACTTAAAGAGTAAGAGGTCTCATTACGAGCCAACTTATCATGATCATAGATATTATAGCTTGCTGACTTTGCCAATACTGCATACCACAACAGGGAAATGACTCAAGATTGTTGCAATCAAAAGACAAGGGGTCTCATCACGAGCTAGCTTGTTCAGCAAAGTTATAAATCAGTGAATGACTGTGTCATGAATTGGCTACCAAACCAAGACATTGTTCTTTAAGGATAAAAATAAAATGAAAGAAAAAAGTGTGGAAATGGATTTTTTCTTTGAAAATTGTAAATTTCTCTAAGTAGGATACATGATCATTGCTGGATAACGGGTAACCCTGTCGAAGCTATAAACGCTTGCTGGAAACAGAGGCTCGACCTATGACAAATGAGCATATTTAAAACTAATTTACAAATAAGACTTTGTTTTTATCTTTATAAACCAAGTAATGACTAATGTAGATACAAGGACTAGCTTGTGGGAGTAAATAATCAAAGTTGGAAAAAAGAAGAAATGAAATATCATTGATAGGGAAAAGCATAATGTACTTAGTCTTTCTATAATAAAGTTTAATTTTCTAGAAAATTTTCTGTTTTGGAAGTTTTGAAAATTCAAAAGAACGACAGAGATAACTGGTTCTTCCAAGTGAATCACCAATTGTTGTGGCCAGCAACAACCCCCCTTCTTATTTAGTGTTATCTCTAATACTAAATAAGTGGGGACCCTTAGTTAAAAAATTCAAAAATCAAATTAGTGCTTAAATTTCCTTTTCAAATAAAACTTACCATCATAAGCTTAGGAAATCCCCTGGGAAAATTTAAAAAATCTAAGTTTTATGATAAGGTAAGACAAAATCTTTCCTTAGGAAATATCGCATTGCAAAAAGATGATAGAATAACACCTTACAAGCCGAATTCTATCATTGCGAGATCGCGATACGCGATAAGAAAATATCGCATCGCATACATCAAATATAACATATGTTGAAACACCTTTAATTTCCGATATGCGATGATGTCAATCGCATTTCACTGGAAAACAGGTTAACAAAGATTTTCATATATTACGTTCCTACGATATTGCGATATCGCAGTTTTGCGATAAGAGTGACAATGTGATAGCACGATTATGTGAATGATGCAATATTGAAAGTCCGCGATATAGCAAGCAACCAATATTGTGATTCTGCGATATTGCGAAGCAAATCGCAAAATCACTTCATCACAGATCTTTCAGGTGCGTGGTTCAGAAAAGTATTTTCCATAAACTGACACCTGTTTATGTGCTTTAATGCTAATAAATGAGTTAGTTTCCAGTTATTAATGGAATATGGGTTCGTGCTTATCTAAAAATCATTTCACGTAAGGTGATATATTTGATACGTCTTCATCAATTAAAACTTTCCCATCACCCTGCCTTACCATTATTTTCACTTCACTTATGAATTGCAGGAACGAAGAACAGAAAACGATACAAAGCAATACAAAGGATAAAATGGGAAAGAAAAGCAAAGCTCTGAGCTCTTAAGAGAAATAAATGGCACCCTTGTATACAGACACTGCCTATAACAGAGACACTGGTATAGCTATGTGGGAAGGCATGTATAATCTACTTGAAGAGGAGAATCCCAGAGTAATGGAAGTTACTACTACTGCTGGCTCACATAGTTCTTCTAAGGCATCCATCACAAAGCTAGATTGTTCATTCTTACACCAGATAGTAGCAAGGTCCAAAATTCTCCCATACATGGACATGGTTAAGTGGATATTGGACAACGTTGATATCAGAAATAGATAGTTTAAGACTCAGGGTCAAGAGCTTATGGAATTATTATTTTTACAAATTTTTAGCTTTATATCCGCTAAAAGGAAAAAGCACAAAAGGCAAAAAACGCATCAAGGAAGTCTGGACCAAGAAACAGAGGCAGTTTTCGATGCGCAATTAGCGCCTAGCACTAATCGTGCATTGCTGATAAAAATTTCTCAAAAAGGAAAGATGCTAATTGCTCAGTCACTTGCAAGCCCCGAAAATTGCAAGAAAGCAACGATAGAGAGAGATTTGAAGTAGAAAGCTCAAGGAAAGGTAGAAGAAATCCAAGGGTTAACCAAGTTGAACTGGGATTATTACTGGGCATACTTGGTAAAACCACATAGCCAGTGGATGACTATCAAGTGTATCATTAATTCGGCCGAAAAGATGGTGCCAGCTCTTGTCGATTCTCTTTTCTCATCTCAGTGAAAATCGATAGTCGGCTAGCCGACTCTTCTCAAACAGATGCTGCATGCGTGCGATTTCAAGGAGAAAATACAGAAGTAGTTTTAATTTTAGATTCAATTTTAGTTTTAATTTTGTTTTATTTTCCTGAAATGAGGACAGTCATTTAAACCGCATCCTACATTTTTGTAATAAGTTATTTTTATAATTAGTTAGTAGTATTTAAACCCTTCTCATGCATTTAGACAAGGGTCCTGAAATTTGTCAAAAACTGATCCCCAGAACATGCACTTTTGTACCCTCTGAGGAAGTTTTGATGAATGAATGGAATAGTATTTATTGATATTTGCATTTGATATCTGCTACTGATGTTGCACTTTTGTACCCTTAGTGGATGTTAGATCACGAAGAGATAAATCATTATCGCTTGAAGCTCATGAGTAGGACTAGTTATAAATGGTACTTCTATCTCTTAACTATTTCTACCTTTGTGTTAAAGTGATTTTCATGTTCATTTGTTTATATATTGATGCATGAATGCCTGAGTTATCATTTGGCACTTTTGTACGGTGATAGCTATTTATTTATGCTTGGTGTATGAATAGCTTATTATGTGATATGTTTCTCACAACTATTTCGTCTAACTTTTTATATGAAGTGGTTCATCCTTATTGAATTATTTTCTCATAACAATTGAATGATATTTATTACCAGTTGTTATTTGAAATCATTTTAGATCGCATAACGGAAAGATTACACCTCGGGTTAATGTAGACTTAGATATTTCTGCTTATTAGTATACAATTTCCTTATTATTAGATTAGAGTTAGAGTAAAGGTATTCCATTTAGAAACTGTTAGAAAGAGAAATATCAATCTGTCACACACACATACAAAAATTTGGAAACTAGTCCCATATCCCCAGTCAGACCCACTATACCAAACGGAAAAGGAGCTGCTAACCAAGGTCCGGACTGGGTGGGTATCCCCCTTGTTGTAGACCCGATTTTTGGGGCTTCAACACCATCTCAAGAAATTTTCCTTTCCTTAGAGACTTTGAAGTTGTTAGATGGAAGACGGGGGAGGCAACTATATTATTGCCTCAACCTTGAAGGGATCAACTTGAATCCCTTCAGTTGATACTATGAACCCTAACAACTGACTAGATAGCCGCGAAACCACACTTTTTCAGATTCAACCAGATCTTGTAAAGTCAGCATCTCTCAAAAACCAACTGAAGGTGACTAGGATGATCGATTCTCTTTCGAGAACGAGGAGCTAAATCATCCAAGTATGCTTCAATGACATGCTTGATGTCATAGAAAGCATAAGACATGGCCCACTCAAACGTAGCTCCAACATTTTTAAGACCAAAAGGCATATTTTTGTATGCAAAGGTACCCCAGGGACAAATCAAAGCTGTCTTATGTTGGTCTTCTAGACGAAAAAATATTTGATTATAACTGGAGAATCCATCCATGAACGAGAAAATCCCATTACCCGCACATTCATCGACTATCTGATCAATAAACGGTGTGGGGTAATTGTCTTTCAGACAAGCTTTATTCAAATCCCTAAAGTCAATACACACTCGGATCGTTCCTTGTTTTTTATCAACAGGGACTGGATTAGAAACCCAGTCCATTAGAGGAACGGGGTATATGAAACCTGCCTTGAGCAGATTTTCTACTTCAACATTAATAGTTGCATCTTTCCTAGGATTGACCGGTCGAAGCTTCTGACAAATCAGCTTGGCGTTTTCATACGTCTTGATCTCATGCTGAATGATGCATGGATCAATACCAGGCATTTCTTCAT
Organism: Pinus tabuliformis; assembly: GCA_031772625.1. Lineage (NCBI taxonomy): Eukaryota > Viridiplantae > Streptophyta > Pinopsida > Pinales > Pinaceae > Pinus > Pinus tabuliformis. Next base: position 804,394,958 of record CM062805.1, on the reverse strand, counting down.
AAGACCAAGCGAATACATCCAAAAAATCTTTAAAGAGGTTGGTGTAAATTTGAATTTCTTCAGGGGAACACTCGGCTCCGATGAAGACATTTTCTATCACATTAGGGTTCCTAGAGATGTTTATTGGTATGGTTTTTGAAATGACCAACATATTACCTTCAGCACGTATGTGTGCTGGAGCCAAAGGGTTTGAAACCATACAAACATCGCTAGTAAGAAGATTGGAGAACCTGGATTCGATTGCCTACAATGGGGGAAGAAAATATGAACTATGATGTAAATCTTCCCATGGTCGATCTACACCCATCATTACTTCTAAGATTGCTTCTCAGATGGTAAAACCGTATCTAAGCAATACATAGCAGAAGTAGAGTCAAGCGTCCAAGCTGGAGCCACATCACCATCTAACTCCTCCTTCGAAAAAGGAGTAGGATGGTCGTCTTCAAAGTTAATGATAGATTGATATCTAAGCTTTGCTGCAGACATAGGGAATGCCATTCCACTAACCTTCCCTTCATCTAATGTGGTTGTAGGCGAAGGTAAGGTCCAAGGGTTTGAAAAATAATGAGTTCGAAAGAACTCTTCTCGTGAAGACCCTTTGGAGGACGAAATGGCATTAATTCTAGTTATAGGAGTGGGAAGATCAAATATACTCATCAATGAAGAGTACATCCCAACTCCTAAATTCTTGATAGGTTGGCGAGGGTTATCTACCAATGTAACCGTAGAATCTGAAGTTTCCCGAGGGTCCCCTGGAGAATAATCCAATTGATCAACTTTAACAATTCTCCTCTCACGAGGAAAACGAAGGATGCAGAATAAAGATGACACTATGGCATCCATTTCATAAATCCAATTCCTCCCTAAGAGGAGATTGTAATCTAGGTTGGCATCAATGATTTCTACTTCGATATTAATGACCTTTCCTCCAACACATATAGGAAAGGCCGGGATAATCCCGTGTGGCCTATGAGAATGTCCGTCGAAATCCGTCAAGAGAGTAGGTGAAGGAACAACCGAAGGTGATCCAATGGCCTTCCAACATGACATAGACATTATGCATGTGGAAGCTCCCTCATATATAACTGTTCGAAAAATATTAGTTTTCTAGTAAGTAGACTTTATTTGAAAATCCATATGATGAGGAAGTCTCTTTTTGACATTAAGCATATCAAAAGTGAACACTAAAGACTTTTTTGGATCAACTGCCCCAATCGTTGAAAGCAAAGCACTTCGTTGAGCTGGACATGACTGTAGTACCTCTAAAGTAAAAATAGCACAAGGACTCTGAGCCAGATCTTCTACAATTGAGTAGTTCTCGGCTGCCCTAGCATTAGGGTTGATAGTCACGCGCTTGGTGGAACCTTTCGGTATCCGAGGTATAGACTCGACAGAGGATCACTCAATATGAAGTGGGTCCATAGATCTCGAAATATATTTATCCTTGGATGTTTCTGCTTCACCATAATCACGTGACCATGTAGCCACATTGATATGAGAACTCATCATGAAAATATTTGAGGAATTGTCCCCCTCTTGGTTGCCCCCTGTAGAGGTGCCAGGGTTTGAGTTCGTGCTAGCAAGCAACTACTGCCCTTGGGGGAAAGGGTTAGTTAAGATACCTTGGGAGCTAGAAGACCCTTTCTACACTAACAAGTGTTGAGCATCTTGAATTTTCGGGCAGAGATGAGGCAAATGATCTCCACTGCACAACTTGCATGGAAATTTAACTTTCTTCTTAGACTCTTTTCTACCCTCATCGGCACTATTGTCGAGCTTGTTTGCATTACCCTTCCCTTCCCGATTCTTCTTTTTACCTCGTCCCTTCTTCTTCCCATCAGATTGTTGATTTCCTTTGGGGTTAGAGGCCTGGATGACATTTATGGAAGAAGGTTGGGAAGGCAAAGGAGTAGACGGTGTAGCCAGATTCGAAGAAGTTGTTTGTAGATACAATTGCTGCAATTGGTTCAAAAGGTTCACCGTATTTACATCAACCAATCTAACTATATTATCAGTGTGAGGGCTTGGCTTCAGTTTGGCTACATCAACCGTAGATCTAGGAGCATTCGGTAAGATTTTCTGAAGAGTCCCAGATTGAGAATATATTAGTTCTAGCTGCTAGGTGTGAAAGATGGCCTGCTCTTCCGAATAGATGTCAGACATAGAAACATCCTTGGAGATTTTTAAAAACCATTCGAGACGTAACTCAGGTGGAATTTTAGCTTTGATGAGCCTTTTTCTTCATCTCCATTCCTGGATATGATCCGAAATGTGAGTAGCCATGTCCTGATGGAAATTGGCTAGAAGTTCAGCTCCTTCATAATGGACAGGCAACTGAAAATGGTTTAAGAAAATTTTGGCCAAATCAATGAAAGAAGTAAAGGTTCCCCCTGGCAAATCTATATACCACTTAGCCGCATTCCCTATTAAGGTGCACTAAAATAACCTCAACCTGATCGAATCATCGATCAGGGAGTTGGATGAACACCATAAATGGAACGTGGTTACATGGTCACCTGGGTCTTCACCATTCTTCCCTTCAAATTTCGGAATATCTGATGGAAGTTTGTTTGGGACGAAGCCCAAGCCAGATTGTACCTAATTGGATCATTTGTCAACTTAGTTAGGTCTGGCAGATTAAGCATGGCCAGAAAAGGAAGTCGAGGAGGACCTTGGGGATTCCACCTGGATTGGGCAGGGGTCCCAAAAGTCTGAAAAGACTGACCTGGATTTTGAAAGGCACCAAGTTGCCCAAAGTAACTTGTAGAACCTACTGGACCAAAAGGTGACCCTTGTGGTCCAGCAAAACTTAGAGTTTGACGAACTCCAGCCAAAAATCATTTGTAATCGGTAAAGTTTTCCCCTTACGAATTATTGTAAGGAGCAAAAATCCCCTAGTAAGGGTTCCAAGCGTTAGCTAAGGGTGCAAAAATTTGAAATGAATTAATCGAGGAATACGGCATATTCCCTTGCTAGCAGAAAAACAGATTCCCAGCTCCTATCCCACTAACCGCAGGGTTTGTCCAACTCTGAAAGGGATTGTTGCCTTGACTTGTGAAAGGAAAAGGCATAGACCCTACTGTCGGATTGGAATGTGGTATATGACCACTTCAAAATGGGAAACCCTGAAAAGAAGATGATCCACTCATCATGGACGTAGAGGCAGTTGATGGTACATTCAATGGAACTGAAGGAATACCTTAAGAGGGCATTCCAAAAGGGAAAAATCCAAAACTAGATGCATTCGCTTGCGAACTTACACTCATCGATGGAATGGAAGTAGACCCAAATAAGGATGTTCTGGGAGTGTTAGAAGGGAGGGAAATAGTCCCTCCCCCTTGCATAGATATAGGAGTCTACATACTGCAACACTCGTGGTGGACGCCATGCTTCCAGCAGTGGTCATCGAAGGTATATATGTGTGTGGACCTAGGCTCGAAGGCCTGTGAGTCAGAGTCCCAATGTATAACAATACGTCCAGATGATCATGAGGGAGAGGAGAATTCGGAGCTGCAACTAACTCTGAAATCTATTCTATTTCAATACTATCTTCCGACTAGAAGAGTACTCGAGAAAGAACTAGTGTGTTCCTCTCTAACTTTGTAGTAGTACCAGGTCTATCTTGTGAACTAATGCCCCCAAGTGGAGGATCAATCTCTGATGCACCTGCTACCACTGGTTGAAAACCACTAGCAGAATCACTCCTACACCTTCTAGGAGAAGGATCTGGACTCGCAGGTGAAAGCCCACGAAGTCTATGGGATCATCGAGAGGGTCGGTCGACCACATTGAATTATTTTTATAAGATATACTTAAAGACTTAAGAAAATTGAAAGCTAGGCTAACTAGGAGCACAAAACACCCACTAAAAATGTCGCTAACGAGATCAGAAATCAAACAACTTCCAAGTATTTCCACTCCAGGTGATTAGGACCAGACACAAAAATACAAGAAAGTTAATAATAAGGGCCTTTCGAAAATAGACTGGGGTAATTATGCCCCAGGTCTACTAGTGAAGGTATCAGAGGTAGTTACGCTGACCTCCAGACAATAGCCTTTGGCGGTGCAAGCCCCCAAGCTTCACAAGGGTGCCCTCCAAAAGTATTGTTGAACATGATGCAACGTCAACCTTAGGTGCCACAGGATTCCCCTCTGCAGCCATCGATGTAGATCCTATGATTGGCAACTAAAGACACCAACTCGTATCAAAATCTCGGCGGAACAATCGTGAGGTAAGATCCGACAAGTAAGAGAGGGGGTACCTCTCATCCTTATCTTCACAAACCCTCATGCTTAACTCCCAATCACAGAGCTTTCTCGGTCTCCCTAACGCTATTGGATTTCACTCTTTAATCATACTTCTATGTTTTACAATTTAGAGTGGCCTTGGAGAGTTTACTCTCCTCTCACCTAATCCAAGGCCCTAAATAAACCTAAAACTTGTTGTATTCCGATGACAATACAAAAAGTTCTTGTATTTATTAAGCACTTGATTTTAAGTGGCTTTTCTTTTAAATCAAAGGGACAATATGGAAATGAAACTGATGGTGTTTGTGTGACGCAAAAGAAATTAATGAAAAACTAACTTATATGAAAAGCACTTGTTTGTTCTTCGATGAAAAGCAACTTCTACTTGGGTTCTAAGAATCTTCTATAAAGCAAATACTTTTTCCTATTCTTTTTTTATATCAGACTTCACACTCACAAAAACTAAAAAGACTATTGATGCTCTAATGATGCAAAACTACCCTAATGCAAGGTGTACATGATAATGCAAAATCCTAGGTTACTCTAAAAGGAAATGAAAGCAATTGTTTATAAACCAACTTAAGTGTTTGAAAAGAATATGAATTTTGAATACAAAATCTTCCCCAAACAAGAAGGACTAATCAAAAAGATCACAAATCACTCTCAAAAACCAAAAGAAACCAAAATCAAACTTGGTGAAAGAAAGCAAAAAACAATGTTTTTGAAGAAATTTTCCTTTTCAAGAAACAATGAAAACAACTTTTCAAAAGCACTCAAAATGCCACTAAAGACTCAAAGACGGAAAGCAAAGCACAACGAAACTTCGTAAGTTACCAATTCAACACGAATGAAAACTTGAACAAAAAGGGGTTTCAACTTGCACTAAACGATCCAAACGAAGCAAACGAGCTTTGAGAAACTAACCAAGAAGTCAGGAAAAAAACACTTTCGAATTCATCAGAAAGAAACTTTCAAATTCATCAGAAAGAAACTTTCAAAAAGAAAGAAAAGGTATAAGGCCATGAAATGATGGAAAGCAAAGCGAGTAGACCAATAATCAAGTTTGACACAAAGATCGAAAATAATCTGTTGTTCTAGAAGACTAGAACAATCAAGAACCTCGAAAAGAAGTCTTGTGCTTTCAAACACAAATCATAAAACTCACCCAAAAGCAAACCTAGGCCCAAAACTTTTCAAAGCAGGAGAGAATTCAAAACAGTAAGCTCACTCAACAATTGAATTCTAAATACTGAAGCTGACCACTCAGAAACAAAACAGACCAAGAAACAAATCTTTCTAGACAAAAAGATTTGAAAAAAGCATGAAAAAAATGGTATACGCGACTGTGTTCAAGCACAAATGCATGTACACCCACTTCTGATAAAATAAATTCACATATACATTGTTTCAGTTTATAGAAACAAGTGTGTGTACACTTCTGTAAATAGACAAAGGTGCGTATACTAAGTTTTACAAGAAAAATAAAAAACAAGGCCTGAACAAAAAGATCAGACTTGAAGTCTGAGTTCCTACAGGAGCAAGCAAGACTGTCAAAGCAAGCAAACCAAGAACTGAGCTCTAATTGACACTGAACAACCCAAACTAGGAATAACAAGATTATTATTCCTAGTCGAGTCTCCAATTCTGTTACGGGAATAAGTCCCCTAGGGCTTTGGGTCAGAACCCCAACAGAGCAAGAGTAATCTACAACAAGAAACACACATACAACTCAGGAAACATGCTTAAATAATCAAACTATGCAAGGATGAACGTACCAGATGTCCTTCGTTTGGGTAGTTCCAGCAAGGGTTCAAACCATCTGCAACTCCTGATGGTCTTAAAATTTGCAAATCAACCAATTCGAATACACGTAGTAGCATATAGATAAATCATTTTAATGAAATCAACTTTATATCATATAAGTAAATGGTTAGTTATACATCAAAATAATCATTCATACATGAACCATAACAATAACATCTGATGCATAAACAAAGTCAATCTCAGGAACAAGACAATGTTTCTTTTTATTGTAGAAAACTATAGTAAACATGGAAAGAGTTCACCAGAGTCTTCCTCTTCAGCTCCAAGCGGAACTGTCCTCCAGGTCTATCCAGTCCCACTCTTCAACAACCTCCTTCCATAACCAATACCATGATATCTCAAGCAAGTGTGAGAATATCAAAACTCAAGGAAACAAGGGTTTCCTAAACTTGGGGAAGTGCTGAAGCACAGGGATACTTCAGACTTGATCAGGGGATAATATCAGTATAGTAATTCTATATCTTCTCTCCTCCTTAAGGCCTTCCCATATAAGTCTTTTTATACTTCTCCCAATTAGTTTTTTAGTTGGGGAAATAGTTGGGAACAGTTGGGCCACGGGCACTAGGAGGTAATCAACAGGTAAAACCCGTGAACTCCGCCCATAGTTAAGGAAAATTATTTTTTTAAGTGTTTTAACACATATATGTTGGTTGGGTATTGACTAACCCACGTGTACATGCTTTTAACACAGTGAAAAGTAGCGTACAGGGAGTAAAACACTGTTTTTAAAATATTTGGACCAAGTCTAGAAGGAGGGGTTACCCTAGGTCATAAACCAAGCATCACAAATACCAAGGGTGATATTTGGAGCTATAACAGTTGGAATATGAAGAGACAATGGGAGATGAAGCCCAAGAGTCTCTCCCTCCATGTATATATCTATGATAAGCATTAATGCAAAATCACAATTCATTTGAGGAGTTACTTCCTAGCCTGACAGAGACCATAAAACTTGTGTTTACACAAGACCCATTTTACTTGTAAAGCATCAAAGGACGGTCAATTTTTAGGAAGGATAAGTTCTCCTCCAATTTTAGATCATAAATAGATAATGGGATGAAGCCTACCTGTATTATGTCGTATGCTTTTGTTGGGCGCAACCCAACTTGGTCCAAGTTTTGGTCAAAGAATCTGTATTTTGAGGAGAGGAGCGCACAAAGCCAAAGGAGGTATACTCATTGTGTAGAGCCAAAGAAGTTATATTCATCACATGGTGTTTTAGGGGTTTTGGGGTGGGTCAAAACCCCTTATTTTGTAACAAGTATCGGGTTTTACTCATTTCTTTGTCGGATCCATAGAATGTAGACCATTGTTTTGTAGTATTGAAACCTATAAAAGGAGATGGAATACTTTGTTGAATATCAATGAATAATGTCAGGAGAAGATCATAAGAAAATTGAGTCTTTGTATCTGTAGTCTTTATTTTTGGGCCTTGAGGCTTCGACGCTGAGTGCACGGAGGCCTTGAAGAGTCTACAACTGAGTGTGCAAACAACCTGCAGATGCGTGTGCATGTTAGGGAATAGAATGTATTGAAGATCCTTATTAATAAATAAGAAGTTTTAGTGAAGTATTGTGTATCTTTCTGTGTTCATTCTTTGTTGTTATTGATATCATTATACGTGATTTTTACTAAATTATGTGAAATAATACATGTTACAATGTTTTATGTTATGTATATGCATTAAGTACTAATCTATAAGGGTAAACATCAACGCGAATTTGTAGATAGATATAAGACATAAGTGAACACATAAATGCAACAACGTGCATATCTCTTTGGCTGTAGAAACCTGGTTCTGCAACCTCCCATAACTACACTGGGTAAGACTATGATCTTCTTGCAGAGCATTGCCGAAAGGGCTAGTGGTTGAGGGTTTTGTTGGTGTACATCACACATTGAACCTAGGTCAATCCCCCTTAAACCAAAAATTTCCATTGCTGAGACTGGGATTTGATTAAGTGATATGTTTTGGCGGTCGTCGAAGAAAGCAATCCAAGGGTGGGTTGAATAGAAAGAAAGAGAATTTGTGGAAAAATAGAACAAAAATCTGGATCATCTGCTGAAGACTGTTTACAAAAGTATATCTTTGAAGAAAAATATGAAATCTTCTTTGGTTCATTCCACATTTAATTGTACGAATGGGTATCTAAGTTGATTGAGCATAAGACTTGTTTCAAGAATGATGAACGTAAGGAGTGGAAACTTGAATTGATACTGTGACTCAAGAATGTTAGTAGCAAAATCTCAAGGGCTGTTGATTTCTGGATCAATATAATTTTGGGAGGATTTATCACTAAGTTCGTGATATATGTGATTGTGTCCTATAATGAAGCTAAATAGAGATTTTTCAAAGGACCACAATGTAAGTTCTTAATATCTTTTAATCTCTGGATTAAGATATTATTGTGTGATAAGGGGATTCTGCAAATGTAGTCAAATTAATGTTTGGACGAAGAGTAAATATGCCTAAACCATCGTCTACGCAAAGTGGAAAACAATACATAAGAGATACGAAGAATTTTATTGAAGCTGACTATAGCCCCTTGTTAGGAGGATCTGATAGTGAAGAATAAAGAAGTAAACCTACAACCCCACAACATTCCCCCGCCCATCGTGAAGGTACATCAAAGTTAGGATTTGAGAAGAATCAAGTTATCTTTGGGATTCACCATCCATCCACCCCCCTTACACCCCACCTCCCTCCCCATAATTCCCCTACATCCCCACCCCTCCACCTAGACCTTTGAGAAGGAAAATGGTCGATGACATTAAGCTGCCTATTTTTAAAGGAATTGGATCAGATGATCCTGACCAGTTCTGGTTTGTAGCTGATGTGGTATGGACAATAAGACATATCACTAGTGATGATGTAAATAAGGCACAACTCATCATGTTGCTGCAAGAAAGAACACTAACCTAGTATATGAAATACTCTGTGACTAACCCGACCGTTTCGTTGGATGAGATTAATAAATAATTGGTATCAGAATTTAAGAAGCTGAAGTGAGAATCATAGTGAATCATAGAGCTAAAAGAAATCAAGAAGGCAACGACTGAATCTATGTAGGAGCTGGATAAACGATTCCAGGTGTTGGTGGGTGAGGTAAGCTTTAATATGCCCCCAGAACAACATAAATAATGGTTCATAGCAGCGTTACTTCCACATAATAGATTACCTTTGACACAATATAAGATTGCAACTCAAGTGGAAGCATTGGAGATTGCGATGAAGCTAGAAGTTTCACCGATTGGAGATACTCATGTAGGCGTACAATAGATACAGAGTCAGCTAGCCAATTTGACCTTGGAATTGCAGGATCTCAAGTAAGGTAAAGAGACTAGATTAGAAGTATGGTGTACAAAATGAAAAGTAGAGGGTCATTATAAGGATCAATGCCCTGTGTTCAGAGATTATTTAAGAAGTGGAGTGCCTAATCTAGTAAACTCAGGTCTGTGGTGTGAGATTTGTAGAATGAGAGGCCAACATCACTTTGAAGATTTCTACCTATTACAGAAGTATGCATAGACCTCGAAGCAATTGTTTTGCAATTTCTGTAGATTAGTAGGCCATGATGAGAAAAATTGTCAAATTTATGACTTGATGATGGAGCGCACTACTGATACTTATAGACTACAAGCTGAGGGACATACACATGAGGAGATAGGCGAGCATGCTGGTTGAGGAGGATTTAAAGGATGAGGACAAGGATGGGGAGGAGAAGCTCGTTGAGGACATGGCCAGATTATCTGTTATAATGATGGACAGGTCAAACACTTCGCAAGAGACTATCAGAAGCCTATGAGAACCTGAAGTGTTAGGTCCATATAATACTAGGGATTACCCCATTACTATTGTAGTTGTATCCCTTATTAATATTGTTTTGCCCCTATTGTCCCCATATTGTTATTACTGTGCCCCATAGAATCTCTCTATTGTTATTTTTGTGCCTTTATATTATTATTGTTAGGTCGGTTGGGTTATATTGTGACTCCTTAGACTCCTATATATAGAAAGGAGGTTTTTTCATTTGAATCATGAAAGAATCATTCATTTGTGTAATGTAAATGAGGTTGCCCCCTTGAAGAGGCTGAATTCTCAGGCGTTGATCTATATTTTCTATCTTTTTGTGAGGCTGAATCAGGTTATCTTTGGGATTCACCATCCATCCACCCCGCTTACACCCCACCTCCCTCCCCATAATTCCCCTACACCCCCACCCCTCCACCTAGATCCCTAAGAAGGAAAATGGTCGATGACATTAAGCTACCTATTTTTAAAGGAATTGGATCAGATGATCTTGACCAATTCTGGTTTGTAGATGATGCGGTATGGACAATAAGACGTATCACTAGTGATTATGTAAATAAGGCATAACTCATCATGTCGTTGTGAGAAACAACACTAAACTGGTATATGAAATACTCTGTGACTAACCCAACTGCTTTGTTGGATGAGATTAATAAATAATTGGTATCAAATTCAAGAAGCTGAAGTGAGAATCATAGTGAATCATAGAGCTAAACAAAATCAAGAAGACAACAACTGAATCTATGTAGGAGCTGGATCAACGATTCCAGGTGTTGGTGGGTCAGGTAAGCTTTAATATACCCCCAGAACAACATAAATAATGGTTCATAGCCGTGCTACTTCCACATAATAGATTACCTTTGACAAAATATAAGATTGCAACTCAAGTGGAAGCATTGGAGATTGTGATGAAGCTAGAAGTTTCGCCGATTGGAGATACTCATGTAGGTGTACAATAGATACAGAGTCAGCTAGCCAATTTGACCTTGGAATTGCAGGATCTCAAGTAAGGTAAAGAGACTAGATCATAAGTATGGTGTACAAAATGAAAAGCAAAGGGTCATTATAAGGATCAATGCCCTGTGTTTAGAGATTATTTAAGAAGTGGAGTGCCTAATCTAGTAAACTCAGGTCTGTGGTGTGAGATTTGTAGAATGAGAGGCCAACATCACTTTGAATATTTCTACCTATTATAGAAGTATGCATAGACCTCGAAGCAATTGTTTTGTAATTTTTGTAGATTAGTAGGCCATGATGAGAAAAATTGTCAAATTTATGACTTGATTATGGAGCGCACTGCTGATACTTATAGACTACAAGCTGAGGGACATACACATGAGGAGCTACGTGAGCATGTTGGTCGAGGAGGATTTAAAGGACAAGGACAAGGAGGAGGAGGAGGAGTTCATTAAGTACCTGGCCAAATTATCTGTTATAACGATGGACAGTTCAAACACTTCACAAGAGACTATCAGAAGCCTATGACAACCTGAAGTTACTGTAAGTCTTTTTATCATGTAATAGAAGAATGCCCCATGCTTATTGCGAAGATAAAAGAGAAAATAAACAAACAACCTACAACAAATATCAAAATGATGACCGCTGAGCTAAGGGAGGATCAACTGCGCATCGACATTGTAACAAGAAGCGGAGCTGTGACTGGAAATGATAAAGCAAATGGGAAAAAGGAAGCTGAAGTTACATGGGTAAGAAAAGCTACTAAAAAGGTTCCTGCATTTGATATCCTAAAGGAAAAGAAAGTATTCATGGAGGCGAGGTGAAGCTTTATGGATGATGGGGCCTCAACCTCTACCGCACAACCGACTTAGAAGGATAACTGCGAGATAGTACTGGTTGCGACACAAGATGTGGATCCAAATATTTTGAAGTCTTTTCTACAGATTTGCATGAAGTTGTTGAGAAATCAAAATTCCGTAGAGGGATTGTAGGAATTGATAGACTCTTGTGCTCCTAAAGAGGTACCATAGAGGGATATGTGTGTAGTGAATAATATACATAGACACAAGAAGCATACTGGAAAGGAAATAACGCTTACAACATAAATTGGGGAATATGACATGGTTCAGGTTATCTTAGATCTAGGATCTGATGCCAATGTCTTGCGAAAGAAAACTTGGGAATTGATGAGTAAGACGAAGATGCAATGGTCAACTATCCAGCTGAAGATGGCGAATCAACAAAATATTGTCCCTATAAGAATATTTTCAGGTATCACAGTAGACATTGATGGAGTACGTACTACCACTGACTTCGAAGTGATTGAGATTGTGGATGACAGTGATCCTTACCCCCTGTTGCTTGGATTGGATTGGGAATTTGATAACATGACTATAATTAACTTGAATAAAAGTATAATGATATTTGAAAGCAATAATATGAGAGTTATTGTGCCATTAGATCCATCAGAGGGATAGAGATATACTAAACCTCTCAGGGAAGAATACAACACAGAATACATCGACAAAAATTATCAGATAAAAACAAAAGAATAAGAATGGATTAAACCTACTGTAGATGGAAAACTGACTTGGGACCAAGATAGTTCCTACACTTCATATTCAGAAGAGGAATTGTAAAATTGGTAGAATAGGTTGCATGAAGTGTCTATAAGGCGATGTGCAAGGATCACTAAAGCAGCGCGCTGTATGATAGCTAAGGTGCGTGATTTACCTTTGTATGATGGTTTGGGTGATGTAAATACTTTCTTTCGAGATTATGAAAGACAAGTACTTGAATGTTAGAGATTGTTAGCTCTGGATCAAGCATTGAGGGTTACTCCTACTAGATGGTGGGGTACTCATAAGAAGAATATAGGAGATTGGAAAAAAAGTAGAAGGTTGATGTGGGTAAGGTTTGGTCAAGTAGAAATAGAGCTCGTAGACAAGTATGATGGCCAGATTGATCCTAGAGACCACATAAAACTCTGTATGACAACTTGGGGAGAGATTCCACGTGAAGAATGGGTGTATGGCTTCATCCATACCCTGGAGGAAATTCCTCAGAATTGGTATCTAGAAACCAATCTTTGACATGGTACTACTAGCTGGGCTAAAATGGTTGATGGATTTATAATGACATTCAAATTGAAAGATGATTGTTGAAATATAGATGCATTTTTGAATATGGTTAAGAATAATATTTTTGAGAACGAAGTTCCAGTTATCTGGTAGCCCGATTGGGTTGTGCATATATGTATTGTAATGGAATGCTATAATCTCACTACGAAAGAGGATGAAGATCCTTGCAATATTGACATCAAAGAATCAAGAGATCATCTCGAAGTAAATGGACCTAAGATAGAGAATATAACGAATCCATTGAAGATGAAGATGATGAATATAAGGTCAGAGGTTGAACTGAAGTACGCAACAATAGGAGATTGTTGGGATCAAGACACTTTTAGCAAGATAATAGATCTCTTGGATGAATATCAGGAGTTGTTCCCTACTAATTTTTTAGATATGAAGGGCATATTGGGAGATTTGTGAGTTATGAGGATTCCTTTGAAGCCTGATACAAAGCCTGTTAAGTAGAGACCTTATAGAATGAATCCAAAATACAAGGATAAGGTGAAATAAGAATTAGAAAAAATGTTAATAGCTGGGATATTTGACCTTGTTGAAGAGACTAAATGGGTAAGCCCCATGCAGGTTCATGAAAAGAAGGAAAAAGGGGAAATCATAATTTGTGTTGACTTAAGGAAATTGAATGATGCATGCCTACATGACCCCTTCCCTAAACCATTTACAAATGAAGTATTGGACAATGTAAGAGGACAGGAGGCCTATTTTTTCACAGATGGATTTTTAGGATACAATCAGATCAGAATTGCGCTATAAGATAGACATAAAATGAATTTTGTGATAGAATGGGGCTCCTATCAATACACAGTGATGCCTTTTAGATTAAAGAATGTGCCTGCTATATTTTCCTGAGTTGTAATTGCATCCTTCAAAGAATATATACACAAGTTCCTGGAAGTATACTTCGACGATTGGACAGTTTTTGGGCTATTAAAGAGGCATGTCACAAGCTTAAGGTTGATGATGGATACATGTAGGAAATATCAGATCTCATTGAACATGAAGAAGTGCATATTTTATGCACCATTTGGTATATTTTTGGGACATGAAGTTTGTAAATAGGGATTAATGATAAATCCCACAAAGTTTGTAGTTATTGTGAACCTACCAGCACCAAAAATAGTGAGACAACTGCGCACGAAATTGGAACAGACTGGATACTACATAAAGTTTATAAAGGGGTACGTGTAGATAACTACGCCAATGGAGACATTAATGAAGAAATATGTGACTTTATAATGGAGTGAAGAGTGCCAGATGAGCTTGGATTTACTGAAAGAGAAGATGGTAACTACACCTATTCTATTTTTCTAGACTGGAAGAAGGAGTTCCATGTACATGTTGATGCATCTTGCATAACATTGGGTGTAGTGCTAGTGCAACTAGGAGTAGAGGAAATTTATCATACCATAGCATTTGCAAGAAGGAAACTATCCAACGTGAAAAATAACTATAGCGCGATGGAAATAGAGGGATTAGATATGGTATATGCATTACAAAATTTCAGGCACTATTTGTTGGGGGCGCATTTCAAAATTTTCATTGATCATTACGCGTTGAAATATTTGGTGAATAAGAATGTCTTAGGAGGAAAGATATATCGATGGTTGTTATTTTTTCAGGAGTATGACTTTGAAAGCCAATGAAAATGAATGATGGAACTAATCATCTATCAAGGATAGAGATAGGAGAAGAACCCACAAATATTGAAGATAACTTGGCCAATGCACAACTATTCTCAATTAGATTCGTAGATGATCAATTCATGGATATTATTCAGTTTCTGTTGTAGGGATGGCACCCACAGAGTACACTATGAAGCAAAAGAAGGAGTTGGTGTTCGAGTAGCTAATTTATCATTGATTGCTGGACACTTGTACAAAATGGGACTAAATGAAGTATTGCGTAGAAGGGAAAATTTTAAGAACCACCCTAAATTTATATGTATAATAAATGGGCGAATCCCCATGATACATAGGAAAAATGGGAGGCAATTTTATCAATAATATAATATGTATATATATATATATATATATATATATATATATATATATATATATATATATATATATATATATATATATATATATATTGGCGAATCTCTCACCGAATTATATTATCTTGTAAAGTCATGGCGAATCTATCACTGAATTATAAAATCTTGTAATATCTTGGCAAATATTTCACTGAATAATAAAAAGTGAAGTCTTGGCGAATGTTTTGTTAAAGTATGAAACCATATATGATAATAGGAAAACATATTCATTAAATTGTAATATACTAACATACATGTTTGGAAAAAAGAAACATAATTTTATCTTCCTACAAACAATGTTGCAAGTTTTAGTGGCCATGTTTGTCAAGGTTCTCACTGTACACTCTTTCATATCCTTTTATTAGTTTTCATAATATTCCACAAAAAAGTTCTTGTAGGTATTGATCTTGACCACCAGTTCTGTCAAGGTAGGAGAGATTAATCTTTTCTCTACCACTTTTGTCAGGCTACCACTTTTTTCAAGCTATCAAATTTCTTTCTTATTCAATAGAGTCCAACTACGAGATAAAAAAACATATTTTGTAGCACTTTTGTCAAGCTATCAAATTTCTTTCTTATTCCATAGACTCCAACTGCGAGTTAAAAAAAAACACATTTTGTTTACCCCAACACACCAACAAGTAGCAAGCCCCAACTATATAATATAAGAAAGTAGTAGGTATCCCAAAGGCCTAAAGGGGATCTAATGGAAGGAAGTGACCATTGTTAGAAGCCTTCCAATCTATATATATATATATATATATATATATATATAGACTAATTCTATTAAGAGAGGAAAAATATAGTACAATCAAGCCTGCAAACAGGCAGAGCAGAGAAGCAAGGGAGCCGGAGGTGATAGGGAATCAACCTTGCTCCATAGAGACAGACAAGGAAAGGGCCATAGAAAGCATAGGAATACAAAGGAAAGTACTGAGCAGAAAAAGCTACCCCGAAGGGTTATTTCCTGCAAAACGACATTTCTTGCCTTTTTCTTGCTCACTTTGATACACCCAGTGGAGCTTGGCTGAGTCATAACAAGTTGTAGATTATTCTTTTCAGGCAGCTGAGTATCCTTATCAGAGTCTGAGGAAGGAGAAAAATGAGAACGTTTCTGAGAAATCTGAGGGTTAGAGGGAACCTCCGGACCAACCGAGGGAGCGTCCATCAAATTCTCATCATTCTGCAAATCAGCTTCAATTTCCTCATCAACCTGCACATCTGCTTCAGATTCCTCCTCCTCCGAACTCGAGAAACCTAAATCGTCCAAAGGACGGGGAGGCTCAAAAGGATTCCATCTCTTGGATTTGGGCTTGCGATTCAGATTCTTCTTTTTATCTTTGAACTGGGAACATGTGCTCTGAAGGTGCCCTATTTGATGACAATGGATACAGCGGAAGGTTGTATTCTTGTAATCCAGTGGCTGAGTCCAGTGGAAATCTCCAAACTTGAGATTAATCTGATCCGGCAGTCCTTTGCTGATATCTATTTCTGCACACAGTCTGTCGTAAGTGTAGAGACCATTTTCCCTTCTTGAGGTATCTGTAGCCAGGTATCGTCCTAAAGTGTTTCCAATGGCTAAGAAGATAGAGAAATCCCAAAAATGAGCCGGAAGATTCGGGAGCCTGACCCAAATGGGAAGCTTGGAGATGACAGCTGTAGAAGGGTCGAAGTCAGGAAACCAAGGGGTAAGAAAAAGCCCAGCCGAACCCCAGAACCAAGGGCCTCCCGTTAAGGCTTTCTGGTAGTCTTCGTTTGAGTCAAAAACCACCAGGAAGAAACCTTTTGAACATAAGAAGATTTTGCATTTTTTAGTCCAAAAGGAATGGACCCATTGGTAAAGATCTGTTGTGCGAGGCCATAGCCCATTAAATCTGCATATGAGTGCTGATTCTGCAAATATCTGGTAGCGGTTTTCAATCCCAGGATTAGAGAAGCTAATGGAGGGAATTTCCTCTGATTTGTCTACCAGAAACGGCTTTGGAGCCCCATTTAGCTAGGCTACCTTTGAAGAGAATTGTGGTTGGGCAGCGTCTTTGCGAGTTGCATCTTTGTAAGAGAAAGATGGGGCAGAGGAGGTTTGCCCAAAGGAACCACCTCTTAAACGGAAAGAAGCCCCAATAGAAGCGTCCTTTTGAATGTTGTAAAAGGAGAGAGGAAGGGGATGCATAAGTTGCTTACCCTTATATAGCAGTCTAAGGCAATAGGAGGGAATCCCTATCCGACATTCGAGTTTTTGCAAAAGATCCTACACAAGATCTATTGCGCGAACCCATAGCATTGTCATTTTTCTCGAAAGATTGACTTGGATCTGAAATGCATGTGATTCTTCAGGCCGATCTGGCTGGCTCAAGAGAGAAAGATGCTTCAGATTTGAGCTCGTCTGAACTTGCCGCCTGATAGTTGCTTGCCCACAGATATGGGTTTTTTTAAGGCCCCATGATCTTCTGGGCTTCTAATCTGTTGGTTTAACTGCAGATCTGAGCATCTAATAGCCATCCATGGTCAGGACGCCCGATCCAGAACTGTACCTAGACCCTGCAAACACAATTTGGACTAGATTGGGTGAATAGGAAGGATATGGACAAAACGCTATTGACCTTGCTGCAGAGTCAGTATCTTGACGTCTGATCTTGAGGATTCGATGAATGTAGATCTGTGACCCCATTGTGCAGATCTGTGACATTGAGCCCCCCCGCTTGGATACCCCTGAAATCTTTCTTCAAAAAATGCTCCCCTTCCTTTACGCGCTCAGTGGCTCGAGCGCTAGAAACGAGTTTTATGCCTTCAATTTCTTCTGCGTTAAGGCAGATGCCAACAGCCACCGCAAAGGCATCTTCCATCTTTGAGACTAAGCGTTTCACTAGCATAAAGACCAAGAAACAACAGAGATCTATGAACCCCTCTTCATGCAATAATACTTCAAGAGTATTCCAGGTTTTGGATTCCATGTAGTTAACCAGAAGCCATTTTACGCACCATGGGACTGACAGTGCGTTTACGACAGAAAAATCATTCAACGCGGAGGGCAAAAGAGAGCCACAAACCATTGAAACCCTCGACTCCATCCGACCAGTCTTTCTCTCTCGAAGATTTTTATGATTAATGCCTTCCAATCAATATATTAATATATACATATAGATTTATTATTATTTTAATTGGAAATCTTCAATTAAATAATAAAATTTAATTACGTCTCTCCCAATCTAAATTGCTTATTAGCATAATTCACTACCTTCATACATCTTGCATTTTTTAACAACATTGTAACATGTGGATTAATTTCCTTTTTGGTGCACAATCTCCGCCTTTTAGGACAATATGGTGCACTGGCCCAACCCCTACAGATCATTACGACAAATTAAGAAAAACAGAGAAGATGAAAGGTTGTACAAACCAGCATATTTTTCAAGCACTGACCCAACCCCTACAGATCATTACGACAAATTAAGAATAACAGAGAAGATGAAAGGTTGTACAAACCAGCATATTTTTCAAATAACTAATCCAACATCAGTACCTTAACTTTTTCATGAAGATATCATATTGATAACGTTTGAAAAATGGTGGGAAATCTGGGCACTGACTATCTCTCTTCTGGGAGGGTGATGTGGAAAGAGAGAAAAGATTTCACCGTTTTGATTTTTTTTTTTGTTAAATCAGAAAAACCAATATTAATGGAGATATTGGTATTTTTTACTAAATTTTGTGAAGTGACTAAATGTAGCTTTAACCATTCACCTTAAGATTTTTTTTATAATATAATTTCCTAAGTCTATTTAATATCTTCATTATCATAAAAACCAACCTATATCCATCTTAACTCCACTTCTACCACTCTTGGAGGGATGAAATCTATTTATCCCTCTCAGCACTTGGTAGACCTGGAATTAAGATGGATCTAAGCTGATAGAATTTCCCCTTTAAATAGTCTATGCTCACATGAATACCATGATATTACCATGGGTTATCATAAACTTGGAGCTTAAAAACTACTATTAGTAATTTATAAAAAATTATAAAATTAATAATTGATTTTTATTTTAACCAAATTAAAATGTTTAAGTGACATTAAATTGCAAGATCCAATTTTACCCTTGATCTACCAAGACCGAGGATCAAATATTTTTTCACTCTATGCTAGTTTGCATATCACAATATTTGATCCCTCCCGGGGCTTAGTAGATCCAGAGTAAAGATGGATCTATGCTGGTTTAATTCCCCCCTTTAAATAGCCTACATTCCACGTGAATACCATGGGTCAATAACATGTGCCATCTTTTTTTTATTAATACTAATATTAGGGTTAATAATGGATTAATTTTCATGGTATTAATAATAATTTGGCCCATGGTATTTGGCCCATAGGCTTCACCTAAATATAACACATTTTTTGAGTGTTCTTAAATAATGTGACTTCTGGAGTAAATATAAAAAAATGTTTTATTTATTTACTATACCTCTCATTTATTTATATTTTTGGGGCTTAGTAGATCCAGAGTAAAGATGGATCTATGCGTTTAATTCCCCCCTTTAAATAGCCCTCATTCCACGTGAATACCATGGGTCAATAACATGTGCCATCTTTTTTTTATTAATACTAATTTTAGGGTTCATAATGGGTTGATAATGTTTTTTTCATGGTATTAATAATAATTTGGCCCATGGCATTTGGCCCATAGGCTTCACCTAAATATAACACATTTTTTGAGTGTTCTTAAATAATGTGACTTCTGGAGTAAATATAAAAAAATGTTTTATTTATTTACTATACCTCTCGTTTATTTATATTTTTATTAATTTACCATACCTCTTTTATAAATATGGTATTTGGCCCATAGGATTCACTTAAATAAAACCTATTTTTTGAGCCTTCTTAAATAGAAAGAGGGTTATGGACTAAATATAAAAAGAGGTTTTATTTATTTACAATACCTCTAGTTTATTTATATTTATATTTATTTACCATACCTTTGGACTAAGTATAAAAAGAGGTTTTATTTATTTACCATACTCCACTTTATTTATATTTTTATTTATTTATAGTAAATATAAGGTGACTTATGGAGTAAATATAGAAAAATATTTTCCATTATTCTTTATATGATTATGACTAAACAGATGCAAACTTGGAATATGGCAACAATATTATTCAATCTTTAAATAAAGATGAAAATAAGAGACTTGAATTTTTAAATAAAATGAATTATTCTTTTGTGATGATTTGTTCCAAAAAATAAGGTCGTTTTCTCAAAATTAACCCCAATACCATGAAACACAGGAAAATGAAAGAAAAAAACATTTTTTACACTGAATGTGGAGGGTGAAATAAAATCAATGTCCGCTTCCTTTCAAAGGATCAATTAGCCATTAGAACATGGTGAATGGAAAGGTTTCAGCGAATTATACTAATCATCTATCCTCCATGACTCCATATTGATGCATTTGATTCCATTTCTTATTAAACAAGCATCATATGCTGGAAGAATTTCTTAAACAAACAAGAAGAATCGTGAATGCACATGGTTCTAAACATGTACCTTTTCAACAGCTACCACATCAGATATGAATTCCGTAAAGAATATCAGGATAAATTGTGAACTCGAATTCCATAAAGAATATCAGGATATATTATGAACTTGAATAGATTTGTTCAAAACAAATCTAATGCCTATCATGGTAAACATTTTCATTATATGATTTCTAATCAACCTCCCCTTCATTTTAAGTTACCGGAAGTAAGTGGTAGGTGAAATATAAGGGGTAATTTGAATATTTTGTAATATAGAAATTTTATATTAGACATTATTAAGATTTATTAAATTTTCAAGTATTGGTTACCTTAGTTTTATTAAATTTTTTAGTGGTGGTTACCCTCTGTTTTCATTGGAAGCAGGGGAAATATAAACCTAAGGGGATATAATTTTGAGAAGTAATTTGAATATTTTGCAATATATAGTTATTATATTAGACATTAGTAAGATTTATTAAATTTTCTAAAATTTAAGAAATATTTCTCTTTTTAAAAAAAAATTGCTTTTTTTATTAAATTAATATTAAATTAGTATAATTACATTTTTCAATATATAATATATATAAAATATTTAACGTAAAAATAAAACATTACAAACAATACTATTTTTTCATGTTCTATAAAGCATTAAAAATATATAAAATATATAATCTTTCATGCCCACTAGAGAATTACTATTATCACAGGTGATATATAAATCTTAAAGATAATTTGAATATTTTCCAACATCATATTTTAGATTTTTTATAACAATACCATCTTTTCATGTTCTATAAAACATTAAAAAAATATCAAATATAAATCTTAAAGATAATTGGAATATTTTCCAATATCATATTTTAGATTTTTTATAACAATACCATCTTTTCATGTTCTATAAAGCATTAAAAAAATATCATCTTTTCACGTAAAATATAATATAAATCTCAAAGATAATTTGAATATTTTACAATATCATATTTTAGATTTTTTATATTAAACATTAGTTAAAATTATTAAAATTTCTAAAATATTTTTGTTTTTTAAATTTTCTTGAAAAATCTATTAAATTTATATAATTATACTTTTTAATATATAATATATGTTAAATAATTAACCTAAAAATAAAACATTACAAATAATACCATCTTTTCATGTTCTATAAATCATTACAAAAATACCCCCCTTCACAGTATAGTGATTGGAGTTTGAGGTCAATTTTTTTTTTTTTTTGCTCAAGCAAGAGTTGTACCTTCTATTTAATTAATAAGGAAAATAAATTACACAAAATACAAGAGCCCACAAGGAAGAAAAATTGCCAATTTATTGGCCGTTCTTCACACATAATTAAAACTAATTGTGTGAAGGCACTGAAGGTGAAGTTGAATCCGTTGAAAAACCCGGCCTCCTGTGTTTAGAGACTATTTCCGACGCCTACTAAAAATTAATCCTTTTAGCCTACTAAAAATTAGTCAACTACTCAACTAATAAGTTTGCAGTGGATTATTTGTGTATGGGTTATACAATAATATGTCATTTTGAATATTCAAATATCTCTTCAAGACTAAGAAAAGAGATTAGAAGTTATATCTACATATTATTTGTGTTTGTAAAGAAAGTAAGCAATACCTTTTTTTTTATAAATTAGTAATCTAAATTTCCAAATTTTATTAGTATAATGTTAATTTTTATCATTCCATTATTGTTATTTATATTTACATTTTGTTTTAATAGAACAAATATAAGGCAAGGTTAGACTTTTTCAACAATTTATTTTCATATTTTGTAATGCTTACCTCTTTGGTGTTATTGTCATGCGGAAGATAGTTGTATGCACAAAGAAATTTAGTTATGCACAAAAGAAATTTAGTTATGAGGAAGGTTTTAGATACATAAATATTATCTTCCCAAAAAAAAGCCATATGTTACCCCAACCAATCAAATGTAAATGTGAAGCAAAAACTCAAACTCCAATCTATTTTCGATCTAACAAAAAAAAATATCAAAAACTCCAATCTATTTATGCTCTACCTAAAAAATATACCTTGGTTGAGGTTGAGTATCGACATTGATTGTTGGAAATCACAAATGGACCCAACCATTTAAAATATATTCATCATTTACAAATTAAAAGAACAACATATAGCTCAAGATAAACAAAATAAGTTACTTTAAAAACATATTACTACATAGTTCAATAAAAAAAAATATTAAGAACATTTCACTACATATAAAGTCATAAGATACCAAGTTGAATAATTACATGAATTCTAAGTGACAAATGGAGGAGGTTGTTTAAAGATTCACCGAAAGCACATATTTTGGGTTACTCCCATGTAACTGAGTGTTTATGGACAATGTTATGAATATGATCAATGATATACATATATAACAATAACATGAAGTTGAAAATGGTTCAATTAACACTAACATGAAGTTAAAAATGGTATGGATTCAGTTTCTACAAAAGCCTCTTTTTCTAAGATATCATCAGTTTGGACATATTAGAGACTTCACAAGATGATAACCTCTTTGGTGTGGTCCTCATGGTAAAGATAGTTGCATGCACAAAATAATTTATTTTTTGAGTAGGTTTCACATACTTAACCATCCTCTTACTAGAAATAGGCCTTAATTTTTGGAACACCTAACTAACTTCTTACTAGAAATAACTTCAATTACATTATGAATTACAATGATTGGAATATTGTTCCTCAACATCCAAAATTTTCAGCTTCAATTACAAGCCATTTGATCCATATGCATCTATGAGTAAGTAACTCAATCCTTTTCCCCTATGTTTTCACACTTCACTGTTTCGAACAACACCTTATCAAATTTTCATTTAAATGCTAATAAGTTGAGATATCCATAGTCATGTTTATGTCTTTGATGGTGCTTTTACAGATGACAATGCATTGTTTTGGGGAATCAAATACTACAATGATATGATTTTGGAAGACTAATGGGGAATGACAATGCATTGTTTTGGGGAATCAAATACTACAATGATATGATTTTGGAAGACCAATGGGGAATGTCTAGTCTGAATTGTTTCTTCGGAAGGATACACAAACATTCACTCTAAAACAAAAGTGGGTGGTCCCTCCAAGAAGTGTTGACAAATCACTCTTCATTTATGTTTTTTTCCCATATGTAGCCTTACGGCGTTTCCATTGCAACATTTGATGCAATTGCTAGTTTATTTATAGTAAATATAAGGTGACTTATGGAGTAAATATAGAAAAATATTTTCCATTATTCTTTATATGATTATGACTAAACAGAAGCAAACTTGGAATATGGCAACAACATTATTCAATCTTTAAATAAAGATGAAAATAAGAGACTTGAATTTTTAAATAAAATGAATTATTCTTTTGTGATGATTTGTTCCAAAAAATAAGGTCGTTTTCTCAAAATTAACCCCAATACCATGAAATACAGGAAAATGAAAGAAAAAAACGTTTTTTACACTGAATGTGGAGGGTGAAATAACTATCATAAATACCTATTCTTGAAAATTAGGGCGAATGGAAGGTTGTAACTCCTAATTTCAAGGGCTAAATTTACTTTTTTTACTCTCTCCCTTAAAATAAGGTGGGCTAACCTCCATACCTAATTTTTTTATAAAATAAATTTGAGGCGATTTGTAACAATGCACTGTGATACAAAATATTCGCGCAATAAAAATATAAAACCCCTTAATTTCGCCCAAGGGCGAAAATTCGCCCCTAAAATTTTTCATGCTGCATAGATATGTACCTGAACATGAACGATAGAGTATTATGACAAAAGCTCATGGAGGAGTCGCAGGTGGGCACTATGCAGGAAAAGCCACTGTGTAGAAAATATTGAGAGTAGGGTTATGGTGGCCCACAATACATAAGGATGCAAAATAATTTTGTCAAGCATGTGATGCATGTCAAAGAACATGAAATCCATTTATAAGAGATGAGATTCCACTAGTACCACAGGTAACTTTGAAAGATTTTGACAAATGGGCTATTGACTTTATTATACCTATCAATTTTCCAAGAATGAACACTGGTGCGAGGTATATAATCACTACAACTGATTATTTGACAAGATGGGCCAAGGCACAACTAGTGAAGGATTGCAATGCATAAACTACTGCAAAGTTCATCTTTGAATATATATTGTCCAAGTTTGGTGGTTCGAAGATCTTGATGAGTGACCAAGGCACACATTTCGTGAACAATACCATTGAAGCATTAACTGAGGAATTTCAAGTTTACCACTAGAAGAGCACTCATCATCCTCAAGAAAATGGAACAATGGAATATTTCAATAAGATTCTATAGAATGCATTGACTGAGGTATTCAATGTGAACAGAGATGACTTGGATTTGAGAATTCTAACGACATTGTGGGAATATAGAACAACATTCAAAAAATGACAAGGAAAACATCGTTTAGGTTGGTATATGGACAAGAGGCAGTTATGCCTATGGAATACATTGTCCCAAGTTTGAGAATTGCAGCTGTCACAAACATGGAAGATCCTGACATTATGAAGGAAAGACTGTCACAGATACTAGCTGTAGAAGAATACAGGTTCGTATCAAGGTTCCATCAGCAAGTACAAAAATTAAGGGAGAAAGTCTGGCATGAAAAACATATCAAGAAGAAGACATTCCAAGAAGCAGATATTGTATTAGCATATGAAAGCAAATTCATGAAGTTCCTCGGAAAATTTAAAACACATTGGTTAGGACCATATATCATCAAGAACATCTTTGATGGTGGTGCAATTCAGCTTGCGAAGTTGAATGGTCAGCTAATTATGGGATGAGAAAATGATAGCAGTTTTATGATATACAAGGACTTCTCTGTCCCTGGAGCTTCGCACTAAAAAATAAAGGGAAGGAAGTCTTAGTGCCACTTGCAGTTGAAAGTGGGCATGAGACTATAAAATATTCTATAGAAAGGGACTTTGCCGAAGGAATATTACTGCACGATACTTAGCACTATGATGAAATCCGAAGGAACTATGATAAATAAAAAGTAACTGCGACATGAGGAAAGGTTGTCAAAGTTGGTCGGAAATATGATCGTTGGAAGGAAAAAGTTACCGTGTTAGGTCCCCATACTACTAGTGTAGCCCCTTATTTTTATTAGTGTTGTTATCACAAAATCATGCCCCTGATAGGCTGCTGATCAGGAAGACCTTATGTAACTCTTTCAAACCAACTTTTGGCTGAGGCTTAGCCTCCTCAACCTGAGAGGGCTCTCTCAAAGGTTAATGATTTTGATAAAGATTAGATGGCTAACTCTATGAAACAAGTATGAAAAATATGAATGGTGGAAACACATTAAACAAAACTATCTATTGGGTTTATGGAGTCAACAACACCTCAATATAACAATGAACTCAACCTTACATGGAAGTCAGGGCATTCAACGTTTAAATATTCAGAACATAAACTCATATGGGACACACAGTCTATGCATGTATACAGGAAGTCAGAGCACATTCAGTGAATTCTGAGTGATTATACATCCATACCACTGTAAGAATTAAGAAAAAGGACAACATCACATATTCTGAACATGAAAAACCCTTCATGAATCCTGAGAAGCAAAGTCAAGCATGTCTTGTTGAAAATGAGTCATACATTTGCCAAATACAAGTTTTCCATAAAAATTTCCAACCCTTTGTACATCAGCTCTTCTGCTATATATAGAGCTCTTTACATAACTGAGATTCCTCCTCCAGCATGAGGGGAATTCGAATTCATCCTACTATGACACCTAATGACACTCAAAACTAACTATTAAATGCAAATGACACCTAACTAGCAATCCTAGAGACCTAATACAACTAGGAGTGTAACTCCTTATCATGATTCAACAACCTTATCCAAGCATTTAAAGCATTATTTGACACCTAAAACTCCATGAAGTCGAATTTGATGAAGCCTCCCACGTGGTCACCCAACTGCTGATGACAAACCCTAGAAATTAGGGAACATGTTTCCCTGTTTTTAGGTTTAGATCCCTGAAAATGGCACGTGGGACAGAGCCTTTATCTCTTCATCCATGACAGATTTTTCGAAACTGAAGGAGGTTTTTGTAGCCCATTTTGTATAGAACAAAAACCTCTCCTGGTTTTTGAAAACATTTCTCCAGCTGTCCAGAAACTGTCCTTGAAAAACACGTGGCAAACTGGAAAAATCCGTTTTCTGAAATTAGGGTCTCAATGAAAGCTTAGTATATCCCAACTGAAAACACTTATGAATAAAGTGAGATAGGTTATTGTATCTGGACATTTTATTAAGAGAAAACTCCCTCAGAATTAAAAAATACGTCTTCCTGTAACCAAAAAATGATCTTGAAAAAGACTGCTAAAACCAGTAGACAAAGCTTGACTTTCAGCAGTTTCGTAGCGCAAATTTAACCATAAATTCCTCCCTCCTCAGATCGAATTTGAAGAAACTGAAAGAGGTTTTTGTAGTGCAGCATGTTAGGAATAAAAGCCTCTTTCAGTTTTCAAAATTTAGTTTTCAGCTGCTCAGAACCCCTTCTGGAAGTTTACTAGTAAACGCAGAAAGCAGAGTTTTTTATGCTGAAACAGGCTGCTACAGGGGTTTCGCAGCGCGCTGCGAAACTGTTGTGTAATTTCAAAAACACAGCTTACATGCAAAATTTGACTGTCTTGAGCTTCTTCATCTTGAAATTTCCTTCTCATGTGCCTTGGAGCTTTTCAAACTGAATATATATATGGACCCCATTCTTTTCATATGCTTCCACATAACACCAATCATTTGTTGTGCCAACCATTAATGAGAGATTACACATAGGATTCTGGACAGCTGCAGCAACAAACCTATCTAATGCCTAGTCAATTAAATGGGTTGCAATAATGCCTTCAGTTATCTGAGATTTCCTCAGAATACCATCTGGATCACATGTCACAAACCAACCAATATGCCAACCAGGAACCATCCATTTCTTCGATATGCTCCCAAGAGTAATTACTGATATAGTTGATGCAAAGAATCCCATTGGAATGAATGGCTTCTTACCAAAGACAATATGAGCATATACTTCATCTGAGATTATTAACAAACCTAACCTTTTAGCTGTCTCTGCAACCTTAACCAAATGATCATGGGTAAAAGTGGTGCCACATGGGTTGCTTGGATTGATAACAACCATTGCCACTGTGTTGCTGTCTGCAATTGTATGAAGTTGATCTAGATTGATTTCCCAACCCCTTTCTGGAACTGAATCATGATGCCTTGCTTCCTTTTTCTTGCATTGCCAATAAGTGAAGATGACATGAGATATAAGCTTCTATTCTGGCTGAAAAATAGGGCTTGGGACAGAGCTCATAACTTCTCACAAAAAACGTATTTAAAAAAACTGAAGGAGGCTTTTGTGAATCAATCCATGCTGAACAAAAACCTATCTTGGTTTTTTGAAACACCTTCCCTACCGCCCAGAATGTGTCTTTGAAAAACAGGTGTAAACCAGGAGATGAAAAACTGCACCTACAGCAGTTTCGTAGCGCAACTTTGGTTATTAATTTCTCTAAGATCGTAATGGATTTGAGGAAACTGAAGAAGGTTTTTCTAGTTCAATCTGTTAGGAATAAAAACCTCTTTAAATTTCCCAAAATAGGCTTTCATTTGCTATAGAGACCTCCTGGAAGTTGACTACCCTTTCATAATAAAACTTTGGAGTTCATAAATGTATTTCTTTTCTTTGCTTCTTTTTTGAAACTTGCAACCTGTGCATACCAAGACAGCCAATGACCTAATGATGAGGATTCTGATAAATATGACAGCTGAGTGAGATTTTTTATGGATCAGCACGAAATCACCTAGACAGTTGCGCTGCGAAAACACCTAAAACTGACTTATGCACTACGAAATTACCTAAGGAGCTTTGTAGCACATAATAACCTTTGAACAGAGCTGACACATGGAAATTGCGTGAATTATGAGACCAGTGGTGAATGAGAATGCATAGTGGACTCCTAAGACTCAGACTCTAAGGCAAACAAAAACTCAAACTTGGACTAGAACCGAATCTTTACCATCAAGCTAGTATGAGAAATTTTGGCATTAAAATTCTTAAGTGATAACAAGTGCAACCCCCTTATTATAATGTTGTACCCATGTAGTCCCATGTTGTTATTATTGTGCCCCATAGAAGCCCACTATTGTTATTGTTATTATTATGTAGGCTCTGATTATATTGGGACCACTTAGACTCCTATATATAGAAAGGAGGTATTGTCATTTGTATCATCCAAGAATTGTTCATTTATGTAATGTAAAGGAGGTTGCCCCCTCGAAGTGGCCTATTTTGAAGTTGTGGATCTATCTTTTCTATCTTTTTGTGAGCCAGTTTCATAACATTTGGTATCAAAGTTTTGGATTCTAGGGTTTCACTACTCCAAATAGGTCATCGTGGAATTTTCATTATAAATTTTTCTCTATGAAGTTTAATATGCTAAAAAAAACCCATTTGAGCCGAAATTGTTTTGAACCTCGGTTCCGAATTTTAGATCTTGTCTCGCTATATTTTAGGAGATATGATCTGAGGAGGTTAGGGTTTTTGCAAGCTCTAGAATTCCATCACAAATAGGTCATCGTGGAATTTACACTATAACGTTTTTGTACGAAGGTTCAGATTCTATACTTAAAACCCATTTGAGATGAAATATTTATGAAGTGTGGGTCTGAATTTCAGATCTTGTGTCGCTATATTTTCGGACATATGATCAAAGGAAGTTATGGTTTTTCCAAGCTCTCGAATTACATCCAAAACAGGGGACCTCAAGAAAATTATCATAACTTTATCTCTTGGTATCATATTGAAATTTCGTAAGATGTTACAGAAATAGGATTGACTGTAGTTTTCGGTGCATTATTTTTAGGTCTGAATGTCAAAATAGTGACACGTGGCACTTCGTAAAATTTCTCTCTACTGAAAACGTGTATGATCAGATTAGCTTGGGAGATTGGGCATAACACTTTCTTGGAGAATCCAATTTCGATCAGACTAGCGACGTTGGAAATAGGACTCAGACGACTACCACATTTTGTAATTTCACCTTGGAGATCAGAAATTTCATAGATACATCAGATTCAATATCGAGCTCCTACAAAGTGAAGAAAGGTTTGTAGTTTTTTTTTAAATTTTTCATAAGTTTGGTTTGAAAAATTAGTTTGAAGGAATTCAAAGGGCATAGTGAAGCATAATATCATTAATTGATGCCCCAAAGAAACAAAATGGAAACACCTAGTAAGCAACTGGAAAGTGCTAGCATGGCTCATGAAGAAGAGGAAGAAATGCAACATGATATATCAAAATTACGAGCCCAAGTGAAACAAATTTCACTCTCACAGAAAGTAACAGAAGCTAAGATGGATGGTTTAAAGAAAGACATGGAAGATAAGATGGATGGTATGAAAGACAACATTGGATATTGGAATAAATACATGGAAGGTTGAAAGGAAGGTTTGACAAAGTTACTACAAGAAAGACTTCCTAATGACAAAACAATAATATAGCAAACACATAATGAGAACAAAATAAATGTTAATCATGATTCGAAGAATGACAACATTGAAGATTTGAAGAAAGACGTGGAAGGTTTAAAGGAAGGTTTGACAAAAGTTGCTACAAGAAAGGATTCCTAATGGAAAGGTAGTAGAGAAAACTCATGATGAGAACAAAAGAAATGTTAATCATGATTTCATAGACTCTAACGTTGGAATAAAACCCACCACGTTCCAAAGATTGATATGAAGAAGTTTTATGGAAAGGATCCCGTAACATGGATACTAATGATGGAGAAACATTTTGATCTCCATAATGTCAAAAACACATAAAAGGTATGCATTGAAACTTTGTATTTGGAACCCAATCAGTTTGTATGGTATCGATGGCTTTGCTCTCGTAAACAAATTTTCACTTGGGCAATTTTTACGGAAGAATGATAACACATTATGAGGATACAAAAAGAAAAACTTTTTTTAGCCAATTGATAAACCTCAAACAAAAAGGTTCAATGGTGGAGCACATTGAGGACTTCCAAAAATTGAATATAAGGGTAAAAGATATTATAGAGGAGCATATGATTGATGTGTTCATAGGGAAATTAAATGATAACATCCAACATGAGGTTCTCATTTGGGAACTTGAATCATTAGAGAAGGCATTCGGGTTAGCAAGAAACATTGAATGAAAAATTATGAAAACAAGGAAGCCTACCAATCACAACTATAAATATGGAAGTCTAGCCTTCCACAACCTACAAGATTGACACCACAACAATTGGAAGAAGAAAAAGCAAAAGGGATTTGTTACAGTTGTGATAAAAAATACCCTAAAGGTCATAAGTGTGCTGAGAAGAAATTATTTTACATAGATTGTGAAGAGGAAGAAGAAAAGGAACAAGAAACATAAAAATAAGAGGATACACACTAGGAACAAAGCCTAGAGAAAGAAGAAATGAATCTGACCATATCTTGTAATGAATTGGCTGGAATAACCACTCCTCAAACTATCAAGATAGAAGGACATATCAAGAAGAAAAAGGTAATAGTGTGGATTGATTCGGGTTGTACCCATAATTTTGTTCATTGTAAGATAGTGAAGGAATTGAATTGCTTCCTATATCCAACACCAGAGTGTTAAGTGATGGTTGCAAATGGAAGAACCATAAATTTCTCTAGAAAGTGCCATAATATCAAGCTATCCATGGGAGTATACATTCTAATGAGTGGTGTTGATGTTGTAATAGGATTCCAATGGCTACAATCTTTGGGTATGATAAATTTTAATTTTCAAGAACTTTTCTTAAATTTTTTTCAAAAAGAAAGGAAGTTGAATTAAGGGGTATCACAAGGAAATCAAGAAAGATAATCAACTCTAACAACATGACAAATCTTCTAAAGAAAGAACAACGTGGGGTACTTGCACAATTATGTTTGCTAGAGGTTCCCACATCGAAATCATTTATTTATCTAGATATCCAAAAATTCTTGGACAATCATTCCAAGGTATTTGAGACTCCCGAAGGCCTCCCACCTATTCGTGATCATGAACATGCTATTCATTTGATTCCAGGAAGAGTTCCTCCAAACATCAGGCCTTACAGATATCCCTATGCACAAAAGAGTGAAATTGAACGTATGGTTGCAGAAATGCTAGAGGCTGGTATAATTCAACCTAGTGAAAGCTCTTTCTCTACTCCAATAGTATTGGTGCACAAGAAGGATGGATCATGGTGCATGTGTCTGGGTTATTGGGAGCTCAACAAGCTCACTATTAAAGATAAATTTCCCACTTCTCTCATTGATGAATTATTGGATGAATTGCATGGAGCAATTTACTTCATCAAGTTGGACCTTCATGCAGGATATCATCAAATCAGAATGAACACTGAAGACAATCTGAAAACAACATTTAGAACTTATGAGGGTCATTATGAATTTTTGGTCATGCCTTTCGGCCTTACCAATGGACCTTCTAAATTTCAAGGTTTGATGAATTCCGTTTTCAAACACTTCCTTCAAAAATTTGTGTTAGTATTTTTTGATGATATACTAATCTACAAGTCTTGGAAGGATCATGTTCAACATGTTGATAGAGTTTTCAGACTATTGGAGGAGAAACAATTATATGAAAAAACCTCTAAATGTTTCCTTGGAGTACAAGATGTGGAATATTTGGGTCATATTGTATCTCATGAAGGTGTTAAGGTAGATCCTGAACAACAACAAGTTCTCCAACTCATAAAGGATAACCTCACTTTGGCAAAAAATATAATAAAAAAATAGGCAGATCAACATCGCAACGAAAGAAGTTTTGATGTGGTTGACTGGGTATTTCTACGGCTACAACCATACAAACAAATTTACCTCAAGCAAGAAAATAAGGATAATAAATTATCACCAAAGTAATATGGTCCTTACAAGGTGTTGCAAAAGATTGGTACTATGGCATATAGATTGGAGCTTCCTGCATCTTCCCGAGTGCCCCCAGTTCTCCATGTTTCATGCTTAAAGAAGGTTATAGGTGACAAGCTCCCAGTTCAAACAATATTGTCGGAACTTGATGAGGAAGGAAAAATCATATTGGAACCCAAAGTAGTCACGGAAACCAGAACCTGATAGCTACGAAATTGATCAATTTCAGAGTATCTTATCAAGTGGAAGAACTTACCCGCTGAATATTTCACATGGGAGGACGAGAATTTTATACAGAAGCATCCATAACTACTCAAGAATTGAGGACAACACTTTTTGAAGGAGAAGGGCATGTTAGGTCCCTATAGTACTAGTGTATTCCCTTATTGTTATTAGTGCAACCTCCTTATTATATTGTTGTGCCCATATAGTCCCCATGTTGTTATTATTGTGCCCCATAGAAGCCCACTATTGTTATTGTTGTGCCCCTACAATTTATTGTTATGTAGGCTCTGATTATATTAGGACCACTTAGAATCCTATATATAGAAAGGAGGTATTTTTGTTTGTATCATCCAAGAATTGTTCATTTATGTAACGTAAAGGAGGTTTCCCCCTCAAAGAGGTTGATTTTGAAGTCATTGATATATATTTTCTATATTTTTGTGAGCTAGTTTCATAACATACCGTTAAAGGGAAATTATCATTAAGGGATGTAGGAGAAGAGAATTTATGAAGCACAACTCACTATATCTTTCCCTGTACCTACATTAAATGGGAAAATATTGAAGTAATTGTGTGGTTGGAATTCAAATATATTATAAAACCCATATCTTGCACCATATTTGACACTTTTTTTTCTAGAGAAGTTGAGAAATTGCATCTCATAGTGAAGAGAAGAGAGTTGTTGTATGTATGAGAGGAGTTTTGAGGAACTTGTTGGAATATTTTCAGAGAAAGGATTAGCAGGTATTATGGAGGCAAAAGGAGTGAAGGTACCCATGTTTCCAAGATACCAAAGGTCACTGAGAAAGAAGGTACCCACATAACCACAACCATAGAAGAAGCAGGAGAATAAACCAGCTGAGGTCTCTAGGGTAGAACTCGAAACATCCCTGAGGAAGAAAACGCAGTAGGAAGTCCACACAAAGAACAAAGAAGATAAGGGGAAGAAGCCTGGGTAGAAAGGAAAGAAGCCGATGTAGAAGAAGGCCTCAAGAGATCAATGATAGTGAAGAGGAGGCTGAATTTCAATGCATGGAGATAGAGGACGAAGAGATTCCCGTTGTGCCTCCACCTTACACCAAGTTAGTTAACAAACCAAAGGAGGGTAAGACTTCCATGTACACTCCATTGTTGCTAGAGGAAGTGTTGTTTGAGGGTGAAATGTTGGGTAAGATCCCCAGATGAAGATGCAAGACTGAGACTTTAATGATCGAAGAAAGTACCCTCAATTTGAACCAAGTAGATATTTGAAGTAGGTTCGGTACCCAGAAAGTGGAGTCATGAGGCTAGAGCCATTCTAGTGGGCTACAAAATTTCAAAGAGTGGGCCTCTTGAATATGCTAAATGTGCCACACTTCAACCAAAGAACATCCAATACAATCTGTGTAGAAGCTCCTCGTACTCATACATGAAGGATGCATTTGGCTAGGGACGAGGATCCCGATTGATGAGATGCTAATAAAAATATCACAGTGTTTCCTCATGAAGGAAAAGACCCCATAGAAGAATTTTTGGGCAACAATAAGGACAAGGATATGGCACAAATGATGAAGGAAAAGTTCGGGTTAGTGAGGAATTCGCAAGGATATGACATCAATTCCATTGATGACCAAGGAGTGTGTTTCGGTGCACACATCTTGGTAGGTAAGATAATGAGGAAGTGCAGGGGGAATGAGGTGTCTGTAGTAGTAGTATATTTGGCTATGCAGTGTAGCGTAGGGGTCCAATTTAACTGGGTTGCCTATCTGTGCAGGGAATTTTTGACAGATTGGAGGGAAGTACAGGAAGAGGGGAAGACATTCCACCACACTTGGCTGATAATACTCATCACGTTAATTGCATGGAAAGGACCAAAAGACCCGTAGTTTCCATATATCAAGGTGGATTTTTGTGAGGCAGTGAGGTATGCCTCCCTCGGGTTTACAAGGAGTCGATGCGCACAACAAATAATATGATTTTCTTTGTGGTGATGGCAATGGATCTACACATGGTGGTGAATTAGCATCCAAGGCTTTCACCTAGTTTATATAAGTTGTTGCCGCTCCCAGAGACAACCTTTGATTGCTTACAAGACCAGTGCTTAGGTACATCTAAATCGGTGTGCCTCAAAAGATTCTCAAGCAGGAGGATACATCACCCATGTTCTATACACATATATAAGAGGCATGAGTTGGTTCTTTCATCCAAAGATATAGGTCATGTATTTCAGTATTTAAACATACACAGTTCCCAGAAATATAATAGAAAATAGTGGAGGCCGAGCACTTCAAATACTTACATTTTAATCAACTTTATGGAATAAATGAGAGAAGACAAAGAGAAGGGATAACTCAAAATGTAGATCTCAAAGAACCAAGAATTCTATATTAAAAACATAGAGCCTAAAACCATGAGATTTTATACAATTATCTGAGTTATCGGTAGATATAATGGAATGAAAAGAAAATGGATGTTGTGATTCATGTAGTGTAGTTTAAAGATATAATTTCAACCCATCAAATAGGAATGTGCATTAACATCTCAATGTAAATGAATCTATAGGCAAGTATGAAATATTATAACATCTATTGTTACATGAATTCAGAGAAGAAAATAGACAAAATGAATGAAAATAGGAAATAACACATTGTAATACTTCAAGGGGGAATCACCACTACTCCTGTGATATTCTGCAAGATCTATGTAGCTAAGTGATACAGTCTCACAAAAAATCATCCTTTCTTTGCAGATTTCAGAACCTTTATTTAGTGTTTCTACCACCTATTTATAAGAAGAAGGGGGTGTGTTATCAATCATGATAAAATACAAAATATCCCTGGGCTGAGTCTCAGCTATCATATCAGCTTGCTGTCTTGAATAGGGAAGGCTCTATCTCCCAAAAAACATCACAAAAATAGTAATTTCTTCATAAAGGAAAGCACATCACAAGATCACAAAACATATTAAATATTAATGTAATATCTCCACGCCCATCCCTGAAATTACTTCGGCTTCAAGCTTCATCTAGTTCATGGTATGGTATCTTGCGTTTCTCAGCTAACTCTTGTTATTTTTTCCTTTAAAGTCCTGTTGATTACAATCGGTGCCCGGATATGTATGGTTTTGAATGCTCGATCTTCTGTATGTAGTGTTACAACTACTTTCGGCACCAACTCTGGATGCGTATTGCAGAATGGTTTTCTCATGAATGTGCCCACACCTGGTTTGAATGTGCCATCCCTCCATTAAACACCCCAACTACTAACCCATACAACCTTTAAAGCTCTATGCAATCCTTTTTGGTGCTGTGATACACTTGGAGAAGCATTTCATGATGTAGTGAACTATCGGTCAAGTGCGTGCCTTCAACATTGAAATGATATGACACAAGCGAGCTCTGATTTCCCCTTGGGCCCCCTTTATTATAGCCCCTTTTGTAATTTTCCTCATAGGACTGAGGGCTGGAACCAAGGGCTTAGCCCTTTGGGAACTAAGGCTTTCGAATAGCTCTGTGGGGGTTGTTTTCCTTTTAGAACCTGAATCATTGTTGATGGTCCCTTACACTGCATTGGCTGATATTCCAGATGTGAAAACTTTATGAAATATGGCCTATGAAACATCACATCTAGGGTACTTTTCTTTATCGCAATCGAAATCTCGCATCCTGAAGCTTGATAGAATTTTACCTTTAGCCTTTCCCCTTAACAGCTATGATCGTCGATCCGCAGGGTGACATCATCACTGCCACGTGTCACCCTATGGGTGGTGACACGTATCACCTGGAAATGACTCCATGGGACCCTTGAAAATATTGAACTGAGTGACACGTGTCATTTTCCATGTCAGCATATGTACTGTCACGTGTCGTCCATACTGCCATGTTAGCATCTGTGCTACCACATCATTCATGACATCATCTGCCATGTTAGCCTTGAGGACCAATCGTATGTCACCATGTGGCCCCCTTGGACAAGAGAGAAAAAGGCCTTCCTGGCCCTGTTTTCACGTGCATTTCCTTTGTTAATGAATTTCGGCCCTCCCCAGAACTTTTACACTGTATCGAAGAATCGATCCCCGCATGGTCTTGGAATGAAAACCTCACCGATTCGCCGATATTGTGAGATGCAGGATTTACCATACCACCATACCACAACATGGAGGAGAGTGAAGGGGGCGACCTGACCTTGGTTTTTCCATGCTTTTCTTTGTTAGACTTTTTTGGCCCTCCCTAGAAATTTCACACTATATCGCAAGATTATACCCCCCCAAGGTTTTGGATTTTACTGACTGTGGGACTGCGGGGTCATTGAGATGTGGGATGCAGAGACCTGTGGACTACGAGATGCGATATAAGCATTCAACACTTTGAACCATCGATGATCTTAAGTATGTGCCCCCGGACCTCGC
Organism: Pinus tabuliformis; assembly: GCA_031772625.1. Lineage (NCBI taxonomy): Eukaryota > Viridiplantae > Streptophyta > Pinopsida > Pinales > Pinaceae > Pinus > Pinus tabuliformis. The sequence goes on along the minus strand of CM062805.1, from coordinate 804,357,862 downwards.
CGATATACGGGATGCGGGACTGCAGGTAATGTGAAGCTGCGGGACTGCGAGGTTATGGGGTGCGGGACTACGAGTAGTGTGCCACATGGCCCCCCAAGATGAGAGAGAAAGGAGGTGCTCATGCCCTTGGTTTTTCAATGATTTTTATTTTAAATCAGCCTTTGTCCTTCCCCAGAGCTTTAACACTATCGACGTGCTTACCTCCCGCAATTCCTTAATGATTGACCATAAGGAACTGTGGGGGTCATGCGGGATGGGGGACTGCAGCTTGTTCAATATTCTCAACTTGCTATGCCCGGGGTCCTATAATAAGATCTTTTCCTTCACTTCAAGGCAACAAGACTCCTGGTCTTCGACAAACCATATCTTCTGATCTAGAGGTCCATTTTGGGACTTCTATATACCATTGGAAAGCTCATTTTGGGCACTATGCAATGGAAAGGATATAATAAATATTTTATAGCTTATTTGGCTCAGGAATTGGCTTCAACTTAAATAATCTTATATATCCTGGACAATTGATCCTTTGCAAAAAAGTGAGTGAGTAGTGAGTGACAACATTAGTATTGTCACATTGCATACTTCAAAGAAGGCTTCCATAGAGTCTATGTCAAGGAAATGAATGACCCAACTAGGATATGGCACCCATTTCCATACTTAGTAACTGAATATGATTTGATCACCGTAGTACAACAATGCTTGGAATAATTCATGACTCCACCCAGTGGAGCAGTTGCAATAGAGAAGGGTACCCCACAATATGAAGGTACACGTGGAAAGGATGTAGAGATAGAAACAGAGGAAACAAAGTAGGAGCATGAGGAACCCCTCAGTGATGCAAGAGTATCAGAGGAGTCACCTTTTATTATCAGAAGGATAGACACAACAACTGTGACAAGCAAGAGGAAAAAGGAGATTGCAGATAAGTCCAAGGGCATGAAAGCGCTTGTCCTCACTGATGGGGAAATTGATGAGATCAGAGAGAAGGTCTAGGAGATCACAGTGGAGACCTGGGATAGAATTGATGATAAATATAGAATGATCTTGGCTGAGGTACAATAGGGCATTGCAGATTTGAAGGTGTTACCGCAAGTATCAAAACAACCAGAACAAATAACTCAATCACTATAGGTAGAGAAAAGAAATGAATTACAATTCAGCATTAGAATTTTGTAGTTGCTAGTTGGGGAACATCAGTGGTACTCACCAGAGGAAAAATAATGAGCCAAAGCATGGAACAATGTCAGCATAAATATTATCGCACTGCCCATTCAAATGTTGCATGAATTCGATCAAAGTTTAAAAACTGAGTTGCAAGAGCGGGAACAACAAACCTTGACAATGATGATGCAGGTGGAAAGGGAGAAAGTTGCACTAAAAAAGGAGCTAGAGTAGGTGGCTAAGAAAAGAGTCAAATCATGTCAACAAAAACAAAATTTGGAAAAAGTCATCAAAGATAGTTGCAACATAGTCCTGGATGTAAAGGTCAGTTAGGAGGAACCACCAGTAGAGAAGGTCGCGAATCTCACCCTCATGATTAAGGAATAAAATAACACACTGATGAAGATAAAATTTGAGTATGAAGTGGAGATATCACAGTTGAAAATAAGGTTGTAGCTAGCCACGCCACCAGAAGTGCAGGAGCAGAGGTAGAAATACTTAAAGGCAACATTGAGAGGCATCTACGACACAATGGCAGACTGTGGGAAATTATTGGATGACATGATGCAGATTTAGACCTCACTGCAGGAGGATCCAAACATCCAAAAGATCGAGGAGTAATTATAGGTGAAGTAGAAGCATCATGATGAAGTCTTGGTTGCTGTAAAGGCCCTACCAGTCTTATAGAAACTTTCTAGTATTATTGAAGGGAAGAACCTCCATAAGTAGATAAATGATCTTTGGAGGAAGGATCAAAATTTTCAAGTGAGGATTGAGCTGTAGTAGGATGACACCCTCAAATCATCTCAGGCAGTGGATGAAATGCACAAATAATTGAAGAAAAGGGAGGAAAAAATATTGCAAAAGGTTGTTGGCCCAACCACAAAGGCATTGTTGTAGGAGGTGCGCAAATAGGAGAAACAAATGGCAGAGACATTCCAACAGTATAATGCAGTATACAATGGAATTGTAGAAAAAATAAAGGGAACCACAACTAATTGACTCGGGACGAGTCACGGGTGAGTGTTGGGGTCCTATTGGGCACAACCCAACTTGGTCCAATTTTTGGTCAAATAATCTGCATTTTGAGGAGCGGAGGTTGCGGAGACAATGAAGTTATATTCATTGCGTGATGTTTTAGGGGGTTTGGGGTGGGACAAAGCCCCTTATTTTGTAACGGATATTGGGTTTTTCTCATTGCTTTGTTAGATCCATAGTATGTGGACCACTACTTTGTAGTATCAAAACCTATATAAGGATATGTAATATTTTGTTGAATATGAATGAATAATGTTAGGAGAAGATCATGAGTGAATTGAGTCTTTGTATATGTAGTCTATATTTTTGGGCCTTAAGGCTCTGTAGCTGAGTGCGCAGAGGCATTGAAGAGTCTACAACTGAGTGCGTAGACCACCTATAGCTTGGTGCACAGGTTAGGGAAGAGCATGTATTGAAGATCCTTATTAATAAAGAAGAAGTTTTGGCGAAGTATTTTGTATCTTTCTGTTCATTCTTTGTTGTTATTGATATCGTTATGCATGCTTTTTTAGTGAATTATGTGAAAGAATACATGTTATACTATTTTCTATGATGTCTATGCATTAAGTACCAATATGTAAGGTTTAACGTCAACGCGAAGTTATTCATGCTCGTGAATTTGTAGATAGATATAAGACATAAGTGAACACGCTGATGCAACAATGCACATATCCCTCTGGATGTAGAAACTTGGTTCTGCAACCTCCCATAATTGCTTCAGGTTTGAGTGCGATCTACTTACAAATCATTTTCGAAAGGGCCAATGGTCGAGGGTTTTGTTGGTGTACAACATACTCTAAACTTGGGCCAAGTCCCCTTAAACCAACAACTTCTCTCATTCCTTGGCTTGAATGCTCCAATCCTAGCTCCAATCACTATTATTAGAACCTACACAGTCAGATAACACAAGCCAACAATCCACATAATATATGCAGCATTAATCACTTTACTCAATAGGTCAGCATGGTATTGAAATATATGAAACCATAACATAATATATAGGAAAACAAATAATTATTTTCATTAATAGAAATGGAGTGAGTTAAAAAAATATGTGCTGATCTTGTATAAGAGCTCCTCCAAGTTTACTTTTCCTTTACTTGTCACAAATTGCACCTCTAATCACCCTAATGCATGGAAATATATCTCTCACAACAAAAACATAAGGGTATAATCACTCGCAAAAATCCAACCCCTTTCCTATCGATGGCAGTAAATATATAGGTGGAGGTAGTTCATGAATTATTATCCTTTTACCAATCTGGGCTTGAGATCCACTCTTGATAGGAGGATGACCTCAAGGGATAAGGGATGAAAACTCCAAGGTAGGATAGGATAGGATTCAAGACGTTTATCTGAGGTAAATGGTTACAATAGATCTTGGAAGCTTCTAGAAGACGAAGCTTCAGGATTATTTCTCTTTTTCCCAAATTTCTAGAATTGTTGCACCCCCAACACTAAGCAACCTTCAAGTGATCAGCGTAGGTGCAGAGTAGGGAAACCTGGTAGTCAATGTTGTCTAGTAAGAGACCAGGGTGCGTTGGTCCTTAAAATGACTGAAAAAAGGTACTTTTAAGAAGAAACTCAGGGATTAAAATGATTCATGCTTAGGTATTTGTGAAAGGAAGATAAAAAGGAGGTCAAAGGATGTTGATTGATCCAATTGAAGTCCTATTGGCCAGATGTGAAAAAATTGCCTATAACAGATTCCCCCCTAAAGCACAAAGTTGGATATGATAGCTAATGACTGAAGTAATTTACCTTGTGACAATTCAGGATCAAGAACAATAGATGAGATCACCATCTATTACATACATTTACATCATGACGTATTTGTTAAGGGTTGCATACCCATACTCAATACATAAGCTAACATTACATGTTCAATGATCAAAATACATGTCCATAGATGACTGATGGTGGATCCATGACTAGATGAATTCTTGTACAATCATATCTATCATACATTGTGATCTTGTACTACTCCTGAAATCGCAGCCTGAATGGATGAAACTAGATCTGAGGTCTTCTATCTCTTTAACATGACCAACTAGTGTATGAGTCTAACCATGTGAATCAATGAGCTAGAGTTGAACATGGTGGACAACATCTAATTACTGACCATTGATGTAAGTCATTAAGGTACAGGATAGAAATCACTGATGACATTAATGTCCCTCAAGGTACTCTAGTAAAATTCATATGGTGTGAATAAATGGTTGATGTTGACCACCACACAAAATATTTTGGTCGAAGGTCAATGATGTAAACTTGTCGCCGAGAGTGAGGAAACTTGCCATTGATGTATGCAAACACCCAGGTACAAATGGGTGTTTCTAATTCAACTTCCTGGATAATGAGCAGATGTCGACAAGAAGCAACCCATCACAAAAGGGTATTGATGTATCCCCCATCAACGACATGAAATGGGTATTATGATTTGAGACAGAATGATAAAAATGATGTTGATATGAAAATAAATCAGGAAAGACAAACATGGAATGAAGGCTTAAGAGTATTGTAGCAGATATTCACTGAATGATTTCTATTGGACATAGCGGCGACACAGAATGGAGTTTGAAGCATCGACCCAAAACCAAAAGTGGGGGCTTTGAAACTATATGATAAACCAAAAGACAAACATATTTCTGAACCCAAAAACCATGAATATGAAGTGGAAGAGCGTCATGTTCAAGACTGACTCGCTGTCATTAACAAATGGAGTACCTTGTTTTCCCAATTTCCCCAACCATACTGGTCAATACCTTTTTATTTTTTAAAAAGCTTGAGGAGGATAACATATGCTTGATTTGTAAGTTCATCCTTCAGGTGAATCCCTCTGAGAATATTTAATGAACCCAAAGAAGGAGTGGTTTGGTCCCTTCATGAATGACAAGTATATCATTGTTTTATGTTTTAATGAGTTCAGCAAATATGAAAACTTGACATATTTTTCATGTTTAGAGAGTTTTAAAATGAGGTGAAAAACAAAACTACATATGTTCATTTTTGTAGATAGTCCCTTAGGCCCAAAAAGTTAGAAAAATACCCAAGAGAACCTCTTAGCCATGTTCAACTAAGGTATTCCTTTTTCATAAGTAGCCTATCTCAGCTTAGAAAAGGGTAAAAATTATATTGTAGACGTCTTTTCATTTAATTTAATGAGTTCAAAAAGACAAGTGCTCAACAATGTTTTCACATTTTGGGAATATGAAAAGAGCTGAAAGAGGACTCCACCTAGATGAATGAGTGGTATAAAGGGTAGCAACTAGTTTTGATCATGATGGAATTGATAAAAGCACGTAGTGGTCAAGAGGTTGTCTAATAAGACCATTCATCGCAGCTGTTACTCAGGAAAGGGTAAAAAAACAAGTGAAAACATATCATCGACCAAGAAAATGGTAATGATGGAATGAGAAAACCAAGGCTCATCTTGCAAAAACAGGTTGATAAAAAATGGCGATCACGAGAGATAGGATGAGAATGATAATGGTTTCATTTTTCCAAAATATTGAAACATGGTAAACTATGCTTGAAATTGGTTTCATTTTTACAAAAATTGGAAATAGAGGAAAATATACTTGAAATTGATTTCATTTTTACGCAAGCTTGAAACAGAGGAAAAACTATGCTTGAAATATGTTTGTATGCCCCTAGCATAATGACTCAATTTGAGATACATGCCCCCCAAGCTTCATTCCATTCACCTAAGTAGAATACCAATTACTAATAGGTGAATGGAATGAAGGTTCATTTACAAGATCAAGTGAAAGACTCGATTGGGAATTTATGAGATTTAATCAAAGAATCGAATTGGAGGGGGATATCTGTTTCATTTTTTAATGAGCTTGACATAGTAAAATAACTATGCTATGACACCTTGTTTCATTTTTTAATGAGATTGGCAGAAGAAAAATAACTCTGCTAAGAAAAAACTTGATTCATCATTTAACGAATATGACAGAAGAGAAGGAAATCTACTCCAAAATCATATCATGGCCTCCAAGAGACCATGGCTTCCAAGAGGTTCTCATCAGATGGAAGAACAACACTCTGGAAGGGATGCATATTAAAGGATCTAACGGAAACATCAGGCTCCAATTCCCCTAGTACATAATTCACCATATCACCTACTGGATCTAGGTCGAAAGAAGTTGAGCGGATAGTGAAAGGCTCATCTTCATTAGTAGGTACGTGAATGGGATATATTTCTGCATAATCAACCTATGGCAGTGGAGATACCACTTGCATATAAGGATGATTTAGGGAAGCTAGTTGATGGGAGTCAAATTAGGACCAATGAATGAAAGCTGGTCAATAGTCATGATTATTCATGTGGGAAACCCATCACACGAAATAGTGAAGATATAAGAGCTCCCATGACATAAACAAATTCATGCTCAAGGAGTAAATTAAAATCCAAAGGGCCTTGGACTACCATCACATCAATATAGACTGTCTTTCCTCCCAAAGTAATAGGAAACTTAGGAAGGATCCCTAATAATTGACTAGTTCCTTTGTTAAAATCCAACATATTTTGGGTAACGGGCAGAAGCTATGGAGAAGCTAAATATTTCCAAGTAGTTGAGGACAAAATACTAACATATGTGCCTTCATCTATGATTGTGCTAGGTATGACATCCTTATAATCTTGTACTATGATCAGAAAGGGAATGTAGGGAGGAAAACAATATATTGCCAGTCGACTCCAATAAAGGAAGTGACCATGTTACTTGGAGGAGGTACCATGGGAACAAGAGAACTTCCCTCTTGTGCCACGGGAATGGGAGGATTTCCCCCTTGTGCCATGGGAATGAGAGGATTTCCCCCAAGTTCATTGGGATTTGAAGAAATGAGAAGAACCTGAGTAGTATGAAGTTTACTCTTTATGGGAAAGGTATGATCAACTGAAGGTGGAATCGATTAAACCATTTTCTCAACCAATTTTTGGTCGGGAATGGACTCATGGGATTCACTTTTAGAGAGAGTGGGATTGATTGGATTCAAATTCTGATTAATTACGTCATCAACTAGGGGAGGATTGGGAGAAATATTTCAATAACTAGATGGAAGACAAGGTTGAGAAGATGTAAGGTTTTCCAACACTTTTGAGGCTTCATCCATATAAGGACACAAGTGAATAAGATGATTCCCTTCACATAACTTACAAGGAAATTTGACTTAAACCTTTTTCCCATGGATGTTATTATCACTAGTTGATGGTTTATCACCAACATGATCTCCAGAGGATGATGACAAAGGATGATGTGATTCTATGGAACACACTTCTAATACCTTGGGAATAGCAGGATAATCTCTAAGAAGGTGATTACCCTGACAAAGCATGCAAAGGAATTTAACTTTGCAGGGCTAAATGGAAGGTTTATCAACATCAAGTCGCATCAGTAGCAATGGCTTCCTGGTTGTCCCCATGCTTATTTTTCTTCTTCTTAATCTTCTTGTTCTTCTTCTTCTTATCCACTTGGTTACTAACTTGTAGAATTTGTGGCTAGAAAAAGAGGAAGAATAGGAAGAAGACCAAACATGCAAAGAAGGAAAAGGGTCAACTTTAGGATCAACTTGTTCAGGTGGAGGACTACTTTGTTGAGGAGAAGTTTGGACATTTAGAACCATAGGGGTCGAAAATAGCCAAACTAGAAAACCAATGATAAATACAAAAAGGTACAATGTTGCCATATAAGGAGCACCAATATTTACAAATAAGGAAAAGGACTAGGATCCCAATTAGAGGGGTTTCCTTGATTGTCGGACTCGAGAACTATTGCCATTAATCTCAACCTAATATATACTAAGGAGGTTTGCCACGCTAAGGATGTTGTTCCATGGTCAATTAATTGATTTTATAAATTAAGAACACAAATAAAAACAAATAGGGGTAACTAGAAAAAGGGTTTACCAATCAGCCGTGAATTGTAATATACACCTTGATGAACCAAGGAATTAACGTACATGTAGGAAATAGCCCTGAATGTTGTGTTCAGTGTGTCACAATATACAAGGAAGATGAATCAATTTCCTATGGGGAGTATATAAACCTAGGTAGAATTCCAAAATATACTCGACGATACCTGGAAGTGCAGTTCATAGTAGAGTTGTCTAATGCATAATCATTTGATGAGAGAATTCCCATATACTTATCATGCGTGGAGTGCCATCCAATATACCCAAAGGTGCGTGGAGAAAAATATGATACACTTATGTACGTGGAATGGGATATCACCTCTGAAATATCACGTTGGAAAAAAATGACAGCTCCTACATTTAAAGACACTAGAACACGTCTCTAGCCTAGACCTCTATGTGTGTCGTTAAATTTCAAATGCTCCTTAAGTTAATTGATGTGAATTTTAGAGTTGATCTTGAAATAGATTTTAGTTTCAAGGATCAAAAATTGATTCCATCTTAACACACCTATGATGCAACTAATATGATGAAAATAACTCTTTTCATTTTCCATTTAACATTGAAAGGCCTAACTAAGTAGGGGAAGACGAAATCAATAAAAAATGCAATAAAAAGTGATATAACAATCGATCTCTATAACTTCTCTTTTCCAATTAAAATCAAAGCCCTATATGCAATGCATGATGCATAAGATTTTTATTTTTGATTCAAATTAATTTTTAGATGAAAAATAAGATATTTTTCTAATCATTGATAAAAGAAACTATTCAAAATGATGAATGAAACACCAATTATGTTAAGCATTAAATGATCAAACAAAATCAGTTTGCAAATGACCTAATGATAAGAACAAAGGAAAATATAAACAAATCCTTACCAAAGGCACTAAAAAATGAAAGAAAACCAAATGGAGGCTTCAAAGAGATCACAAGACACTCAAAGACTCAAGGAAGAGCAGATGGAATATTGATGATCAGAGAGAAAATCAAGACAAAATAAAACTTGTGCATTAATATGGGCCAATGTAGGTGCAAAGTAGGCACCAATGCTTTGCAACGTAGTTACAAAGAAAGCTTAGGTGGGGTGTAATGCTCTGTCTCAAGACCAGAGGGTGCGTTGGTTAAGGGATGCAAAGTTCTGACATAAGGATTGCAATTGAGACTCAATGAAAGGTCTTCCTAGGTCTATTATTGACTGAATATTCTAGTAAAGGTATTAAAGAGGTAAGACAATAAAAATGGAACAGAAAACCACTAATGGAATACACCATTCCCTAGCGGAGTCACCAATTTGTTATGCAGAATCTATGATTTCGGACATAAGTATCTTCCCTATGCCTGATGGAGTGACCTAGAAAAATAGAAAGATAAAGGGAATAATGTTTCACTTAAAGTAAATAGATAACGAGATTAATCCTACCTGGAATTTGTTGTATTCTTCACTCCTTCTTTAGCTTTAATGCTCCAATCCTAGCTCCAGTTGCTATTATTATAAATTGCACAGTCAGATAACACAAGCCAACGATCCACAAAATCTATGTAACATTATCTAATCACTTTATTCAATAGATCAATATGGTATTGAAATATATGAAACCATAACATCATATATAGGAAAAAAAAGAACTCTTTGCATTAATAGAAATGGAGTGAGTTACAACCAAAAATAGGTGTTGATCTTGTAGAAGAGCTCCTCCAAGTTGACTTGTCCTTTCCTTGTCACAAATTCCACCTCTAATCACCCTAATGAATGGAAATATATCTCTCACAACAACAACATAAGGGTAGAATCAATCTCCAAAATCCAACCCATTGCCTATGGATGGCAGTAAATATATAGGTGAAGGAGGTAGTTCATGAATTCTTATCCTTTTACCAATATAGGCCTTAGATCCACTCTTGATGGGAGGATGAGATCAAGGGATAAGGGATGAAAACTCCAAGGTAGAATAGGATAGGATTTGAAACTTTTATCTGATTTAAATGGTTACAACAAATCCTAGAAGCTTATGGAAGAGGAAGCTTCATGACTCTTTCCTTTTTTCCTGATTTTCTAGAATCAACGCACCACCAACACTAAGCAACCTACTGGTGATTAGCACAAATGCAGAGTAGGGAAACCTGGTTGTCAATGCTGGCTGGTAAGAGACCAATGTGTGTTGGTCCTTAAAGTGATTGAAACAACATGCTTTCAGGCATAATCTTAGGGATTAGAACGAGTCATTCTTAGGGATTTGTGCAAGGATGATAAAAAGGAGGTCAAAGGATGTTGATTGATCTAGTTGAAGGCCTATTGACTAGATGTTACAAAATTGCTTATAACATTCAACATCATTCTATCTTCACCCAAAGAGTAGATTGTATAGTCACCTTGAGCATCATGAATCCATTTCTGAATGGAGAAGAGGCACACCCTCCTTAGGAAGCAACATATTGGACACTGGGAAGAATCCTACACACATAACAATGTTATCATTCAAGAAATCATTAAGATATGAGAACCTATGCAGAAGAAAGAAAAGGAAATCTACACCTTCAAGATCATCATATTAGGATTCCATATCAATCATGCAAGATTATCCAACAATTCAACATCACAAGTAGGCTCAGGTACGAAAAACCTCACTCTTCCCTATGCATATGATGATAAAATGTGAAATGGTTGAGAAAGGAATTTTTTATGGGCTCGAGGTGGCTAGTAAACTTGGCCACCTTCGATTAGTAAACTAAAGTTCATTTCAGTAACACATGCACGTGGAAAATCCAACTCAAGTGAGGTGGTGATTAAAGGGAGTGATGTGATGATCGTGATGAGTGGGGTGATGGTTGCAAGGAGTGGGGACACTGATTAAAAAGGGGAATTTTGTGCAAGTGCCATGTCATCAAAGCGCTCCGAGCCCTTACCACAAAAGGAATATTAAGTACAAAGCTTGAATCCATTGGTATAATCACTCATTTCAAGAAGACAGTTAGAGAAGGATGAGCTAGTGTTATCAGAGACTACCTAGGGTTCCACTAAGCTTCTTCAAATAGTGTTTTTAGTTGCTACAGGAAGAGCTACAAGAAGCTCTGAATTGCTAAAGGAGAAACAGTGGCTGCTACAGGAGAAAATGGTGCTACTACAAGAGAAACATGGGGTGCTATAGGAAGGAGCAACCACCTTATAATAAGATGAAAAAGGCCTCAAAGATCTTCAAGAGCCTGATCCACAACCCAACCTAGAATCCTACTACAAATTCGTTGAGGGTGGTAGGATTATATCTGATAAATTTTCCATCCCATTCTTCTTTGAGTTAGACAAGGAAAGAGGCAGAACAAATAGATGGATGCAAATTACAAAATCTAAAAGTGTAGAAGATGTAGTCCTCATGGAGGATAAAATAAATGAAATGGGCAAGGAATTAAGTGGATGGAAATTGATGGACTCAACCATGAGAGATAAGTTATAAGCAGAGAACACAAGCCTAAAATAACACTTGCAAGAAAAGGAAACACAACTTGGTACTATGGAAAGTTTATCTATGGAATCCATACAATGCAGTCAACCATACAAATCCTATGTTATTTTCCTCAAGGAGTAGTGGCTACAATTTCAGATTAAGACACTATAATAGTATGGGTCTTTACCTTTCCAAGACTACAGGAAATTTATTGAGTTTTTCAAAAAGATAAGTATTGAGGACAAGGAAAAAATAACTAAGTTTTATATGCACAATTTGATCCTAACATATTTGAATTTCTGGTACCCCAATTCAAGATTGGGGAAATGCAACTCATGGCATCATCATCTTGGTTGACACATGATGAGACAAGAGCTAAAGGAGTGAAAAGGGTCATGACAAAAGAAGAAAAGGAGCCTTTATATATTAGAGAAAAATTAGTGAGCCCCAAGCACAATCTCATCTCCTCTAATCTTGAATTATCACCTAGGTACATAGCAACCCAAGAGAAATCCATCCTACATTTTGAGGACACTTTGAGGATGGTGGGGAAATTTTTTTTGTAGGCCTTGCAAAGAAGATGGCAGGACCCACCTCCCAATTTACAAATAAGAGAATAACACTCCCCAGAAAGACTAAGGAATGCCTTGGAGAAAACACCACTATACAAAAGGATCATGAACAGGATAAAGATAAACTAAATAGGTCTCAAATTCAGTCCTTTCTTACTGTTGGGACTACAAGAAGGAAGAAACCAAGAAGAGGAACAAAAATAATGTACAAACACAGAGGAAAATGCAGGCTCTATCCACAGGAAGGCACACCATATTAAGTGCCTTGGGATGTCAGAGAGGCGACCAAGGCCATGAATGAGATTCATATTAGTGACTCAGTTGCTCAAAGGGTGAGAAACACCTTTAGCAGGGGGTGATGATGGGTTTTGTTAGCCCATGAGGTGCAGTGCTACTATTTTTAGTGGAAATGTCCCTTGTTTTAGCTCCAACGGCCACGTATCCTCTTGCTCCGCTTTGGCCATAAGCCAACCTTCAAAAATATTACTCTCGCATCTATAATTGCATCGGGTCCTGACCCAAATGGATCCAAATATGCTCTCTAAGTCTTCAAAATCTCGTAAAATCATGGCAAAGATCAAAAAAATCACATGAGAAGAGCCCTTAGAATGGTGGAGAAACACTACTGGGAGGCCAAAAACACTTAAAAATAGTGAAAATAGAGTATCAGAGGCATAAACAAGTGAAGGCACAGTAGCCGTTAGATCTGGCCAATCAACAGTCCAGATCTAATCGGAAAATCGCAATTGACAACCACAACAAAACTCTTACAACGGCTCGAGGCTATCGTGATATGCGATTGCGACTAATCGCATCGCGATATCACAATCGTAGAAACATTATGGAGCGGGGCCTATACCCATACATGTATGCGATGTGATTAATCGGACTCGATGGCTATATAAACATTATTGCATAGATTTTGAGATCCGCCAAAAGGCATTTTTAAATTTATTTTCACATATTTTGTTATTTAACAAAATACAAAGAAACAACGCCGATGCGATAAGACTTGGACCCGAAAGGGTTCGCGAAGGGAAATATATAATATTTGAAGTTCGGAGGGAACCAATTTTCACGTTATTTTAACGATTTTTAATGTATCTTTAAAATACAAATGAGCAAGGCCGAAGTGACTTGCGATAGCGATGAAGACAGACCCAATAGAGGAATAGACCATATTTAATGCCTTTTGAAGTTCAGAATGAATAGTTTTTTGGTGTAATTTCACAGTGTTGCAGCGTTTCTCTGTGTAAAATAGAAAACAGTCGTTCTTAGTATTCGAAAGGATTTCAAAGGCCCAAAGATCCATTCCGTTACAGTATAGAGGCCAGAAGACAGAGGTCAGGAGACAGATGTCTAGAAGGGGAAAAATCCACAGCACGATGCAAACCACAACAAAAGCGATCATGGAGCATCGCTGGCACAAGCGAGCCACCTGACAGCGCGGAAAATTTACTAGAATTTGGTTACTATGTTGTTAGAAAAAGAGACCTTTGAGCTCATGTATGATGATTTATGACATCAATTAGTTAAAAAAGATAGAGGGGATAGATTAAGACATCTCGAGCTTCAGAGGGTTTGAGAGCATTGTGCAAAGCCTATTAATGGCTGAAAGTTCGAAATAATAGAGGTTCAACTTTTTGAGACTGTGGAGACTCTACTCCTCTCAGCGTCTCATCTTCATTCCAGTAATACAAGCTTATTTTGTTGTTATATGTTCAATCGCCATCTTTCCCTTTGTTCTAAGCTTGCACTTGAATGGGTTATTCATGTTTTCTTCTGTGTCGAATGCCTGATAACTGTCATCTTATCTCTGCATTGATAAATTAGATTTGTAAGCTTCATTTGCTTTCTGTAGCTAGCCATTCATATGTGTTTATGTATGCATCTGCTGGTACAGTCAGTATTTTCCATCTATCCATTGAATCTATAATCTATTGAGAATTAGTGGTCGAAAGTCTTGTCAAGCTGAGGGTGTTTGTCACACGGAATCTGTCAAGGGTGCGGACACGACTGACCTTCCTAGAAGTCTAAGACGTTCTAATGACAAACAAGACAAAATGGAGTGATCTTTCTCTAAATACACCTTTTACAACATGAAAACTACAAGTGTTTAGGCTTACCTTATTCCAAAACGCTGTTGTTGAAGTCCGTTCTTGACGATCCGGATGAGCTCCTCCTTCAAGTCAATTCCTGCAACCACAAACAATCAAACAATTACCAAGCACTTGCATTTCATATAATAAAACATATATTCAACATGCAGACCAAGGAACACATGAAATAACTCATTAACACAAGCTATTGAGAAAAATAAACCAGTTTGTATTAATAACGAAACAAAGAAACTCTTACAACCTGGCCTTGGTGTTGTGCAAGTTCCTCCCAGGGTCCATCAAGGGTTTTCCTCTACTTTGACAAAGCTCACCCTCTCCCAAGTAGAATCAAGTGAAGACAATCTCTCCTCACAAAGGCTCTAATGGAAGACCTAAATCCTGCAGCATTTACCCAAAGAAAATGTATAGCTCCAACCTCCTCTCCTTCTGGCTCAATGCCTTCATTTATAGTGCTGTAAAGAGGTTATTCAGGTCCACTATCAATGGGATCATCCCCCTCTATGGGTGGGATAGCTCCCTTATTGATGGGATAAGTTCCCCTTTAATAGAGATACATGAACCAACTGGAGGCGCATCCATTTCATCAAACCGACCTCTAGAATGTTCTAGAAGTAACCACAAGTAACTTTTCAAGATAAAACTCGCGCATTTGCCTTTTACAGAGGGACGCACCTGTCCCTTAACATACAGAGCGTCTATGGACGCAGATTTTGTGAACATGGTCAGCGTCCCCGCATGTAAGGCTAGAGAGAACCTGCGACCCCAGAGATAAACATGATTTTTATAAGACTTTCTCTCTTCTTTGAGTTTGAGATGGATAACAGAGGCATGAGACTTGCCTAAGAGGGTAGCATGACTTGTTGATTTGAGCCATACTAACTGTAAGTAGTCAAGGTGACATTTTTTAGTGTAACAGATTGCCCCCTAAAGTGCGAAGCCTGGAATAGAATAGGGTTTTGTAATTCTAGGAAGGGTGAAGCGCTTTATCATTTCAAGGATTGCCTTGTGGATGGCCTGGTTGGAACCTGCAATTTTCAACACAAAATACATGGATAAGATTATATCATCACTGAGGTAGGCATTCCCATACTCAGATTCAAAACTTTAACTAATGGACTAACTATCCTAATACAGGAATGATCTTGCAGTACATTATTTTTATAGACTTTTGTAGACACAGTATGGACGCAGCCATCTGTTTATGATAAGTCTACATAGACAATGAATACAAAACTCCTCGCAGCCTGGATGGTAGAAACTAGATCCAGGGTCTTCACTTCTACTTCCCGAATTGGTACGATTCTAGTCATGTGATTAAATGATTCGATGTCGAACATGGTAGAAACCACTTGATTACCAGTCAATGATGTAAACTGTCAACAAGTGTGAGAGAAACCACCAGTAATGTCAATGGTTCTCAAAGTACCAAGCACAACCCGTGAAATGTGAATAGATGTTTTGATGTCGAACACTTCACGGAATCCTCTGATCGAAAGTCAATGATGTAAACTGACGTCAAAGGCGAGAAACCTGCCATTGATGCATGCAGACTTCAAGGTACTGTCGATTCCTAAGTCATCTTTCTAGATAATGTGTCGATGTCGATAGAAAGCGACCCGTTGCAGGCAAGCCCGCAACACGAAATCATTGTTCAAGTTGAAGAAATGTTGCTGTAAGGACTGACTCAGGGATGGTCAATGGATGACAAGTATTTTGCAGATGAAAGTTTTGCTTGCAGACCTCTTGAACACATAACGACACAACAGATGGTTTGGTGATGAATAACTCAAAGTTGATCCCTGAACCCGGTTAAAGATTTTCAAAGTGATTTAGTCAACTGTGAGGTAAAAGATTTCCCAATCCAGGTGAATGAAAAGTGTCGTGTTCAAGAGCGGTAATAAAGTTTCTTCTGAGGCAAAAGGTGACAAATAGGTTCATTCTTCTCTTTTTTCCCCCACCATTTCTGGCAAGTACCTCTTTATTTTTAACAAGCTTGAGGAGGATAACATATGCTTGATTATAAGCTCATCCTTCGGACGAGTCCAACCTAGTTTAAATTCGAACCCTAGGAAGGAGTGGTTCGTTCCTGTTTGTAATTGAACAGGTCCTTTACTGTAAAAATTTAACGAGCCCAGTATAGGAAAAACTCGGCGTTTTTCAATTTTAGAGAGTCTGAAAAAACTAAAGGAGACTCCACGTTGAACTTTTTCGTACATTTGTGTCCCTCAAGCCCGAAAAAGTATAAAATAATACCTGGGGGAACCGCTTGATCTTGCGACCAAGGTGTACTTTCATAATAGTGTCGTTGACCTGAAAAGTAAAAAGCGATCAAGGACACGTCGTTTTATTTCCTTATCGAGTTTGAAACGACAAAAACCCGGCAATCTTTTCCTGATTTTGCGGTCAGAAAAGAGCTATAAGGGGACCGTCTCTTAATTCCATTTTAACGAGTGTAAAAGAAACGCTCGGCAATCTTTTCATGTTTTAGGAGTCAGAAAAGGGCTTAAAAGATGACTCTGAGGTTTCACTTTTTCATAAGTTTTAATGAGTTCGAAAAAGGGATAAAAATGTACTCATGGTTTTCACTTTTTCATAAATTTTAATGAGTTCGAAAAAATGATAAAAATGTACTCATATGGCCGACTTTCAATTTAATTTACGAGCAGGAAAAGACGGAAAGAACTCGGCATTTTCGTTTGTTTTACGAGAATGAAAGATAGCAAAATAATCTCGGGATTTTCATGAGTTTAACGAGTCTTGAAAATAACTGAAATTGACTCGAGATAGGTTTCATTTTTACAAAAGCTTGAAACAGATAAAAACTATGCTTCAAAGTAGTTTCATTTTTTCACAAGCTTGAAACAGAGAGAAAACTGTGCTTGATGCCCCCTAAGCATAACTGCTAGAGCGCATGCCCCCCAGCTTCATTTCATTCAATTGGTTGGATGAAATGAAGGTTCAAGTACGAGATCATTTGAAAGACTCGACCTAAAACTATAAGAAAATTATGCAAAAACTGAAATAACTAACCTAAAAACTTAACATTTATAAGATCTCGTCAATCTCTCAACTTAAGTAGAGGAGGATTTGTTTCATTTTTTAACGAGCTTGACACAGGAAAAGAACTATGCTCGGATTCGGTTTCATGTTTACGCAAGCTTGAAACAAAAAACTATGCTTGTTATAAGTTCGCATGCCCCCCAGCATAATGATGCAAAACGAGGTACATGCCCCCCAAGCTTCATTTCATTCAACCAGCTGGATGGAATGGAGCTTTACTTTCAAGATCTTGTAAAGACTTGAAAAGGGAGTTGTTTCATTTTTTAACGAGCTTGACACAAGACAAAGAACCATGCTCATAACTACTCTCTACGATCTACCTAACAAAAACTCTACTCTAAAAACCTTGATTCATTTTTTAACGAGCTTGACACAAGACAAGGAACTGTGCTCGAAAATCCTTGATTCATTTTTTAATGAGCTTGACACAAGACAAGGAACTATGCTCATGATCACTATCTACAATTTACCTACTTAACCTACCCTTGTTTCATTTTTTAACGAGCTTGACACAAGACAAGGAACTATGCTCAAAAAGGTCGCATGCCCCCAGCATAAAGATGCAAACCAAGGTACATGCCCCCCAAGCTTCATTGCATTCAATGAGGTGGATGAAATGAAGGTTTACTTTCAATATTTAACTTGAAAAGGGAGTTGTTTCATTTTTATGGAGGTTGACACAAGAAAAGAACTATCCTCATACCTGATTCATTTTTTAATGAGGTTGACTCAGTAACAGGAACTGTCCTCAAAATCCTACTTTCTACAATCTACCTACATATCCTAAAATCTACCTGATTCATTTTTTAATGAGGTTGACTCAGTAAAAGAACTATCCTCATACACTGATTCATTTTTTAACGAGGTTGACACAGTAAAAGGAACTTTCCTCGTACACACTGATTCATTTTTTAATGAGGTTGACACAGTAAAAGGAACTTTCCTCACAATCCTACTTTCTAACTATCTATATGACCTAAAAACTAGCTGATTCATTTTTTAATGAGGTTGACTCAGTAAAAGAACTGTCCTCATAACACCCTATTTCATTTTTTAACGAGGTTGACACAGGAACAAAACTATCCTCGTTACATCCAGTTTCATTTTTTAACGAGGTTGATACAAGAAAAAACTATCCTCGCTCTAGCCTGTTTCATTTTTTAACGAGGTTGATACAGGAAAAAACTATCCTCGTGACATTGATCATGGCTTCCAACTGGAGGAAAGACATGTCAATGGACACACCTTGATCATGGCTTCCAAGAGGTCTTCATCCGAAGGAAGAATACTTCTTGGGAAGGAACACATGTCAAGGGACTCAAAAGGGATAAGAACATCGTGTTCAAGTAATCCCATAGAATTTTCCATGTCAATTACCGGAGCTAAATCAAAGGAAGATGAGCAAACAGTGAGAGGCTCACTTACATCGGTAACTGAAATCATGGGACTGGTTGCTACATAATTAACCCGTGGCAGGGTAGATACCACTTTAGAATCAGGAACATTTAGGGGTGTCATATTATTGGTAGTTGAAAAAAGACTAGGGAACGAAAGCTGGTCTACAGTCACAATACTGCCATTGTGAGGGAAAGACATCACGCGAAAGAGTGTCGATACGACAGCTTTCATTGTATAAACATAGTCTCGCCCAAGGAGTAAATTGAAATCCAAGGGACCTCGAACTACCATAAGATCAACACAAACAGTTTTACCTTCCAAGGTAATAGAAAACTTAGGAAGGATCCCTAAGGGTTCACTAATTGTTCTGTTAAAAGCTTTCAGATTCTGCGTAATAGGCGCAAGCTGAGGGGAACCCAAAGCTTTCCAAACAGCTGAGGATAAAATACTAACAGAAGCACCTTCATCTACCTGAGTACGATGTATGTCCCTACCACCAGCCTTGACAATGATTTGGAAAGGGATGGAGGAAGGAAGACGAGGTTCTGTCAGTCTATTCCAATCAAAGGAAAGGACCTCAGTACTTGGAGGGGGTTTTGTAGAAACAGGTGAAATGCCCCCCGGCATAGAAGAATCCGATGTAACAAGAAGAACATCAGCGGTATGAAATTTACTCTCGAAAAGGAGAGTGTGATCGACCGAATGTGAAATTGAATCGACCACTTGATCAACTAATGGATCATCAACCTGAGTGACATGAGTTTCACTCTCCAATGGAAGAGTGTGATTGACTGTATTTGAATTTAGATCAATCACTCCGTCAGTTGACGGTAGGTTGGGAGAAAGTTTACGATAACCAGTTGGAAATTCTTGCTGTGGGACAGTAAGGTTTTCCAAAAAAGTTGAGGCTTCATCCATGTGAGGGCAAATGTGAGTTTGATGACCCCCTTTGCATAACTTACAAGGAAACCTAACTTTACCCTTTTTCCCAGGAACCTGACTATCACTGGTTGATGGATCAATGGAAAGTTGATGAGATTTTTCTGACCATACTTCCAGGACCTTTGGTATACTAGGACAATTGACAAGGAAGTGGTCACCCTTACAAAGCCTGCAAGGGTATTTGGGTTTACGATGCATGTCGGAATTTTCCTCAACACAACTAACACTTACAGCCATGGTTGGTTGGTTGACTTCTTTCTTATCTTGCTTCTTCTTCTTCTTCTTCTTCTTCCCTTTCTTCTTCTTCTTAACCTCCTGGTTAGTAACATCAAGGCTTTTCCTCTACTTTGACAAAGCTCACCCTCTCCCAAGTAGAATCAAGTGAAGACAATCTCTCCTCACAAAGGCTCTAATGGAAGACCTAAATCCTGCAGCATTTACCCAAAGAAAATGTATAGCTCCAACCTCCTCTCCTTCTGGCTCAATGCCTTCATTTATAGTGCTGTAAAGAGGTTATTCAGGTCCACTATCAATGGGATCATCCCCTCTATGGGTGGGATAGCTCCCTTATTGATGGGATAAGTTCCCCTTTAATAGAGATACATGAACCAACTGGAGGCGCATCCATTTCATCAAACCGACCTCTAGAATGTTCTAGAAGTAACCACAAGTAACTTTTCAAGATAAAACTCGCGCATTTGCCTTTTACAGAGGGACGCACCTGTCCCTTAACATACAGAGCGTCTATGGACGCAGATTTTGTGAACATGGTCAGCGTCCCCGCATGTAAGGCTAGAGAGAACCTGCGACCCCAGAGATAAACATGATTTTTATAAGACTTTCTCTCTTCTTTGAGTTTGAGATGGATAACAGAGGCATGAGACTTGCCTAAGAGGGTAGCATGACTTGTTGATTTGAGCCATACTAACTGTAAGTAGTCAAGGTGACATTTTTTAGTGTAACAGTGTTCATGCATGTTTTGAGTGAAAATAGAGTTGAAATGGTCATTTGACTTGATCCAAACCCCAATCCATTCCAATAGTTCAGAGAATGATATTGAATATTTATATGTTTCCAGGCATCTCCAAGCTAAAACCTAGGAGAGCTTCCTGGAGTGCTAACAGGTCCCATTAATATGTATCTTTTGGAGTTCATTATGCTATCCTTCAACCCTTAAAACTCTCATTTTCTCACATTAATTACCATTTTTAGCCATAATATGCTTAGTAGGAAGACTAAAAGGTATTTTTCATATTGTATGGCCTAATGTGATTAATATGAAGGTGAAAGAATCATTTTTAGAGATATTACCATGAAGGGGATTGAAGGAGACACCTAGAGAGAATATAGGGAGCTTTCCCACCTCATTAACTCCATAACTCGAGTTGACATCACGAAAGCCTCTTCAACAACTCGAATTCACTAGCAACTGAAGAACTCCAAGTGCATGACAAGGATAAAGGGAACTAGATCCACAAATCTAAATATTTTGGAGGGGAGCATTCCTCCTTTCAAGGAATATTCCCCTCAATCATTTTTGTATAAGTAAAACAACTGAAAGGCTCATTAGGATTCAATTTTTTATTGCAGCTAGGAGTAGCTACTGAGAGCCTAAGTAATTGATATTGGAATTCTTATTTTTCATGATGTATGTGACTATTATTTTTTATTAATGAGAATTTTACCATCGATATACATCTGAGTTAGTTTTGGAGGGTTGAAACCCTTGGGTTTGGGCCCAACTCGTAGCCTTTAGTTCATCTCTTGTATATATTTCTTGTTCTTGTTTCAAAGCCTTGAAATCCTTCTCTTGTTTTAGTAGATGTTATATGATAGAAACTTATAATTGTATGCTTTCCTATCAACTCATTTGTGGGAAGAGTGAATGGAAATATCTACAATAACAACTGAAAAATATTTGTTTATAATTTCTTGGAAAGTGTTAGTACTAGATTTCAATTCTCCTACATGTTTAATTTATGCAACTTGGGATTTAGCAACATTGGTTTGATAATTGAAGTTGTGTTGTAGGTTAGAGTAGACTTCAATAAAATTCAACTCATATTTTCCATAAGTATTTACTTGACTGCAATAATGATCATTCAATGTATGTAGTTGGATGGTTGCAGGAACTATGCATATCTGTAGGGGTGGGAACACCTTTGTACATCCACCTAGACCTCTCCATCTTCCCGCTAGGCACCTCACCATGGGCATGAACTTTGGTGCAATATATACCTCCAAGGGGTACTAGGCTTTGCTAAGGGGAGCCCACACACTTCATTAATCACCTTATACCTTCATCCACCTTTCTCTGCCTCTAAGACTCCACTTCCATCCTTAAAATGCTCTTGAACCCCTTCTTGTAGAAAAATTGGGCCTCCTGTAGAAATGCATTCCCTCCTATAGCACCTCCTGTAACAACCCTGTAGTAGTGTTTTCTTCAACCAATTTTTCTCCCTACATTAATCCTAGCATAGTTAAGCTTAATAATTACCCCCACCTTGTGATTTGATGATTAAGGAAGACTCTAAGACCACTCCAACCTCCTCCTTTCCTCACTGCAACCATCAAATAGAAAAACAAAGTTAGAATTAGTATTTTTATTCATAGGCATGTTAAAAATTGGATTCCTTATTTTCAAGCAAGTGTGAGTAGATAAATGATGCATAAAAATAGGTTATTGATTTGATCAAATGTTCCATTTAAGTAGCATGATTTACTTGTGCAAAAATACTAGCTTTTTTCTTTCATGCAATGTCAATTAGCATTTAAATTTAAATGAATGGAATTTTCACTTTTGTAGTTAGAATCATGGTCATTTATGCTTTCATTGGAAGTATTCAATGTAGTTAGTTGGAAGAGTGGTCTTTGAACACCTTGATCTTATTTCATGATTGAGGGTGACATGAGTAGAACCTAAACTATTGTGCATATAACACTCTCACCTATAATTTTGTACAAACATCGGGTTGATAATTTGAGTTGAGAATCCATTGGGAGTTGCAACATTCTTGGTGAAATACTAGGGCTCAACAGGTACATCAATATATTCAAACTGTATCCTCCAATATTCACCATATAAATCATCCTAGAATAAGTTTTATAGCAAAAAATTATAAGATGTCTCGTTCACCCCATAAATCACATTTTTGTTTCCACCTTTAGACTTGAAGAACTACTCCAAAAAAATTTCCTCAACTCCTATTGTGATCTCAATTATCTTCTTCCCTGGATACATATCAATTGAAATTATTTGTCCTTTATTTATAGTGTTTCTACTTTTACTTATGGGGCCAAAACTTGTATATCTAGTTGGGTAAGCCTACTTGTAATTTGGTTGGGTAATCTTGGTGAAATATTTCATATCTCCTCATTCCTATGGAGTTAGAGGGAGTGCCATATTTTGTTGGAAAGGATTAGAATAATGTTTCCAACCATATATCATATGATTTAATTTGAGCTATGAATTTAGAGTAAAAATTTCTTAAAAAATAGGGTATGCAAATTGGGCATTAAAAGTCAAAAGAGCAGTGTTTCCAACAATATTCATTTTCCAATATTTATCTTGGAAATATGTAGTTTCCCCTATCTTTGACATCAATGAAAACAATATTTCTAAAAAAATAAGGTTTATGATCCAACTAAATGGTAATTACTATGTAAGAGTCATATTCTTTCACAACCTCATCCATGAACATGTTCTAATCCTACTAGGGATCTTTGTGAATATTAACCAAACATTATGTTGGAGAATGTAGATCCTTCTAATCTAGAGTATCCAAATGTAACAACTCAACATCCTATCAAGGATAAATACTAATATAAGTTTTTGTAATAAACTTGGCTGATGTTGATCAATTCATATTGACTTACTTTTTGAGAATTAGCAAATTTTAATTGATAACCAAACTTGAATTGAAAATCCACTTGACATCACTAAAGTAGGATCCATATCTGCGTTTATTCCAACTCATATTGATTCTCGTAATCTCCAAGAGTCACCATTTCTTGTTAGTTAGGAAATATATAAACATCGTCAGGGGCCCTAGGAAAGGTTATATTTTATTTTTAATAGCTTACCCACCATGAAATCGGTTAAACTGGAGATAAGGTCTAGTAGCTAGAAGAGGATCTCATGTCTTGCAGTGTCTAGTGCACCCTGTCGGGGGGACGAATTGTTCTTGCGGACAAGACCGATCTCCCTAGTATCTAATGATATATAGCCACACGCAAACCAAACTAATTCTATCTTTCTATAAATATGCAATTTATAAATAAAGGCCAACAGGTGTTTTAGGCCTACCTCGGGTCCAGTGCTAGTTTGTGGAAGCCATGCTCCGTTTGTCCAAATGAGCTCCTTTGTAAAGAATCTGCAAACAAAAACAGGCACACATATCAAATAACACCTAAAAAGCCAATATAATAAACCATATTTATCATGATGATCAAGGAATTCATGAAATAAACCATAGAAGACAATTTACTGAGAAAAATGAATCTGATTGTATTAACTTTAATCAAAGAAGAACTTTACAACCTTGGTGCCTTGATGTTGTACAAGCTCCTCCCACAGTCCAGCAAGAATCTCCTCTACTTTGACAAGTTTCACTCTCTTCCCAAAGAAGCCAAAAGGTATGTAATCTCTCCTCTCAAGCTTAACTAGGAAGTCTCAATTCCAACAACATTTACCCTTAAAAATGTTCAGCTTTCAACCTACCCAGCAACCATCCCAATGCCTCAATTTATAGTGCAGAGGAGGGAAGTTACTAGGTCCACCTTCAAAGGGATAGAGCCCTCCTTCAAAGGGATAAGCTCCTCTCATCAATGGGTTAGCTCCTTTAGTTATGGGATGCATGAACCACCTAGGAGTGAACCATCCACATCAATATTCCTTCTAGAAGAGTCCAGAATTAACCCAAAGTGAGTTTTTAAGAATAAACTTGCGCCTTTTTTACTTTCACAGGGGTCCGCACCCACTCCTTTAGAGACAGAGCGGGCAGGTCCGTAAGTAACATGACCAAGGGGTGCGGGACCGCAGGTAATGGTAAGAGAAAGTGCAGAACCAAAGTTTTATAGATTTTCAAAGACCTTCTCTCATTTTTAAAGCTTGACATGAAGAGCTGAGGTTTGAGACTTGCAAAGGAGGACAATATGGGTGGTGATAGACTCACACTGACTGCAGAAAGTCATGGTGACAATATTTTGTGTAACATATTGCCCCCTAAAGTGCGAAGCCTGTAGTAGATGAGGATTTCATTTATCATCTAAGAAGAGTGAAGTACTTTATCCTTTCGAGGATCATCTTGTGGAGAGCTTGGTTGGAACCTGTAAAAACATTCAATACAAAATATATATATGAGATCATATCATCGTTGACGTAGGTATTCCCATACTCAGATCAAAATTGACTAGAAAACTAACTAAAGTGCTATGATATAGGAATGATCTTGCAATACATCACAAGTATAGACTCATGTAGACACAGTATGGGCACAGCCATCTGTTTATGAATAGTCCATTGTATAATGAATACAAAATTCCTTGCAGACTGGATGGTGGAAACTAGATCCAGGGTCTTGATTTCTCCTTCCAGAAATAGTACGATTCTATCCATGTGAATGAATGTGTTGAAGTTGAACCTGGTAGAAACCACTTGATTACCAGTCAATGATGTAAACCGATAACAAGTGTGAGAGAAACCACCAGTAATGTCAATGGCTCTCAAGTACTCAGTACAATCCATGAAATGCGAATAGATGTGTTGATGTCGAACATGTCACAGAATCCTTTGATCGAAGGTCAATGATGCAACCTGTCATCGAAGGTGAGAAACCTGCCATTGAGGCATGCAGATCCCAAGGTACTGACGATTTCTAGATCATATTTCTAGATAATGAGCTGAAGTCGATAGAAAGCGATCCATCATAGGCAAGCCCACAACACGAAATCATAGATCAAGTTTGAAGAAATATAGTTGCAAGGACTGAATCAGGGATGGTCAAGATGGATGACAGATATTTTTCAGATGAATGGTTTATTTGCACTAACCTCTTGAACACATAACAACATTGCAGATGGTTTGGTGACAATTGACCTAAAGCTAATACCTAGAAACCCGCTGAAGACTTTCAATATGGATTGATTAACTGTTAGGGAAAGGATTTCTCAACCCAGGTGAACAAAAAGTGTCGTGTTCAAGAGTGGTTAAATGTTTTTCTGAGACACAAAGTATGATAAGCAGGTTCATTTTTCTCTCTTTTCCCCCACCATTTCTGGAAAGTACCTCTTTATTTTTGACAAGCTTGAGGAGGATAACATTTGCTTGATTATAAGCTCATCCTTCAGATGAGTCCAACTTAGTTTAAATTTGAACCCTAAGAAGGAGTGGTCCGTTCCTGTTTGTAATTGAACAAGTTCTTTACTGTTAAATTTTAACGAGTCCAGTATAGGAGAAACTCGGCTTTTTGTCAATTTTAGGGAGTCTGAAAAACTTAAGAAAACTCCATGGTTGTCCTTTTTCGTAAATTTGTGTCTCCCAAGCCCGAAAAAGTATAAAATAATACTTGAGAGAACCGCTTGACCATTACGATCAAGGAGTACTTTTCATAATTAGTGCCTCTGATCCGAGAAAAAAAAGTAAAAAAGCAATCAATGACACGTCGTTTTATAACCAATATCGAATTTGAAACGACAAAAATCCGGCAATCTTTTCATATTTTAGGAGTCAGAAAAGAGTTTAAAGGTGACTCTAATGTTTTTTGTCGAAAATGATCAATTTTTCCTGAAAAATCCGTTGTCATGCACAAAAACTCAAACATTACTCATACCTGTTTAAAATAAATAAAAATGCTTCAAAAGTTACCTCTTTAAAGTGAAAAATAAACAAATTAAAAATTCATTTATTCAAAAAAGCTTATAAAAAGGGCTTTTGTAAATTCATTTTTACCGTTTGACTTCAGAGTGAGAAAGAGAGCTTTTGGTAAGAAATTTCCCGTGAAGATTACAGAAAATCCATCCATTGGAATCAAACACCGTCACCTCCAGGTAATCCACATCATCTTATTCTTGCATTTCATCTGTTTGAAATTTGTTTTTAGGGTTTTATTTTCATTTTTAGGAAATATTTAGGTTAAAAGACCACGCGTGGGGGTCCGCAGGCGCAGCATGCGAAACCTGCGGACCCCGACTTTTTCGTAAAAGGAAAAAAGTTAGGGGCCCGCACCTGCTGTTAAGGCAGAGTGTGGACCTATGCACTGTCTCTAACCTAGAGAGTGCGGTCCCCACGGCATAGGTTTTCAAACATAAATTTTTCAAATTCCGCCCAAAAACTTTGATTTAAAATATTATAATCTGCCTTTTCTTTGAATGTAGTGTATACACCATGCTTGACTGGTGGGAACGGGAGCACGAGGATGTGGACCTCACCGCAATTAATCATCAACCTTCAATTGATGCACTAAAGGTATGCGGTTTATTCAAATTCTGGGCCAAACCTGGCATGATGGCCCAGGTGGACTTTTTGCAGTGGCTGGTAGACAGGTGGAATGTACAGGACCAATGTTTCTTTATTGGTGGCCACTAGCTCGAAATGGATCCGGAAGACATTTACTTTTTGACTTCTTTGCCTAAGAGAGGTGAACAATTGACTCTATTCGGGACTAGGCCAGGTGGCAAACCTGTCGATAGCCTCTGGCTAGAGTTTTGTAACGACCAAACCAAGGACAAAGGGATTGATATCAAAACCATCTCCCGTCCTGAACTCAAAGTGATTGCATTTACCGTCACCAGACTCTGCGGAAGCGCAACACTATATATGGCCACTGGATCCCAATGCGGATGGAAGTAGACTGCTTTTGGGGCACCATCTTCAACTGGTGTGAAGCTGTGTTGGCTAATGTAAAAGGCCAAATGAATAGAGCAAAGAACGGACAACTGAAAAACTTTGGATATGGTTTCTTAGTTGTGAACTTTGGTCTAGAGAGGGTCCCAATGTTGGTCCCACATCTTTCCGTTGGAGCTGGACTTCCCCGAGAGACCAAATTGATGCATTGGGTTGCAGTTATGGCCCGTCATCCTGAGGAGTTTTCAGAAGTTGTTTGATTTCCTCCTGAGTATTTTCATTTGTTGGAGAACCAAGTTTTTGCTATTCAGGATTTTTCTTATGCTGGGATGGATTATCGTGGTGACCCAGACATGGCTCTTCCACCAGGAGAGCAATGGGATGACTCAGGTAAAATCATTTTCAACATTTTTTAATTTTTTTGTTTTTAAATCGTCCCAAAAATTGATAGTAAAAAGTTTCAAATGCAAATGTAGGTCCACGGCGACCAGCCACTCTCCGGCCCTATGAGAGGAAACAGCCAGCTGTAGCAGCACCAGCCCCACGGGATGAATCTAGAGAGACCTTGGCTGAATTGGAAGACCATCTAGAGCGTTTGACAGCAGAAATTCCAGAGACTAGCATAGATGACATTCCTCTTAGGCTACAACGCTATGTGATTGGGGTCGCAGGACCTTTCAGGAGGTTCCTTTGTAGGGTGGCCCTTACAGTGGTTTCTTATTGTAATCATCACCAGTGATAGGATGATCGCCTGTTGTAGACTCATATGACATTTTTGCTTTTTGTACTATCATTTTTGCCGATCATAAGGTGTTTTTCAACCTATGATCGAAGACGATGTATATTTGACACACTTCTATGCTATGCTATATCACTATTACCAACTATCTTGTAAAACATGTTATGGAATGTTTTTAAATTTACTTGTTTGATTACTGCAAATGTCTACTTAACATTCGAGAAGCAATTGCATCTGCTAATGTATTTAAATATCTTGGAATATGTTGATATTCAATATAGTCAAATTCACGTTCCAAGAGACGAACTCTAAAAAATAATCTCAATAACACTGGATTTCTAATGGCATAAACTCTATTAAGCTGCAATACAAAGAGTTCAGAATTTAACCTCACAATCAAACTCTGAATCCCAAATGAGATGGATTCAGATAATAACTCAATCACTACACTATACTCTGCAATGTTGTTCTTTGTTTGATCGAGGCTTACCCCATGCATAGATACCAACTCATCAGAGGGCGAATAGATAACCCAAGCTACGGAAGAAATGTTCTGTGTATTACGACAAGCACCATCAGCAAAACCAATGTATTTTTGGAGAGACATCGACATCTGCAACATCAAGAGTAAAATCAAGATAAGCAGGAATAATGACAAAAAAAATATCTAAGCTAAGCACACTTTTTGATCTAAAACAAACCAGCTAGAAAGAAAACTAACCTAACTAAAAATCTCCACACCCAGATTTAAGCATAATATCTCTTCAGATAAAGACCGTTTCTGGGTTTACCTAAAGAGACTCCGTCAAAGTCTACCAATTCATAGGTCCCTTTTTCCATATTTTGCTTAACAACATAAGGACCATGCCACATGGGTACGAATTTTCCAGTGCCTAACTTATCATTTGCTTGATCATACAGTAAGGCTAGGTCTCCTTCCGAAAAATTATGAGGTGTAACATTTTGATCATACTGAGTTTTAATGCGTTTATCATGAGATTCGATTGCTAGTGCAGCATCACGTCGATTCTCATCTAGCTGAGCCAAGTACAACAAACGTTTTTCATCTTCGGAAGTGGATGGAAGTAATTCTATGGCCATTTGCAATGACGAGATTTCGCATTCAATGGGTAACACAGCTTCCAAATCGTAAACTAGTTGGAAAGGAGTGAAACTAGTCGATGTTCTTATTGAGGTTCGATACGTCCAAAGCGCTGAAAATAGCATGTTATGCCAATTCGACCTATGAATCCTAATGATTCGTCAGATCATGATGACTAGAACTTTATTGATGGCTTCAACCAGACCATTAGCCTGTGGATAATATGGAGTTTAACTATCATGACGCAGGCCAAGTTGGTCGGTTAGTTCAGTCATCATAATATTTCAAAAATGATGCCCATGATCAGTGATAATCACTTGTGGAACACCGAACCTAGTAATTATATGAATGAAAATGAAAATCACAGTAGTTTTGCCATCTGTGTCAAATGTAGGCATCGCCTCGACCCACTTGGTAAAATAATCTACCGCAAGGATGATATACGCATGCCCCCCGGCCAAGTGAGGGTTACATGTAATAAAATTGATACCCCATTTTGCAAAAGGACCGACGACAATCATAGGGTGGAGAGGAGCAGGTGGAGCGCGCATCTTTCGATCAAAAATTTGGCAGTTGTGGAATTTTCGGACCGCGTTAATAGTCTTTAAACAAAGACTGCCAGAAATAGCCAGCACGCAATATCTTTTGGGCTGTGGCAAACCCAGACATATGACCACCACATGCTCCAAAGTGACAGTCATTTATAACCCTTTCAGCTTCCTCATGAGTTAAACAACGTCGGAAAACAGATTCTGCCCCATAATGATAAAGTGTATCTCCAATAATTTCGAATTGTTGGGATTGGAATCATATTTTCCGACGCTGAGATCTTGAAATTTCAGGCCAAAAGGATTGGGTTTGGAGATAAACTATGATATCCCCATACCATGGATCAAGAGTGCTGATTAGAAACAAGGATTCATCCGCAATGGGCTCTTCCGCCACAGTTTTGGTATCAGCACACGGGAAGTCACACATAAGCTCCGAAAAAACTAAATATTTCTTTGACTTAGATTTTTCAAACTCCAAGTCGAATTCCTACAAGATAACAATCCATTTGGAATACTTGCCCCCTAACAATTGTTTGATCGGTTGCAATCAGAAATTGCAGTAGTTTTGCGTAGTAAAATGTAATGAAGAAAACGTTGGACAACTTGAACAGCTGCCAGGGCCAATTTCTCCACATGTGAATATTTTAGCTTAGTTGGATTCAAAGTGTGACTAAGGTAATAAATCACATGTTCACTACCTAATTCATCTTCCTGAACTAACGCCATTCCAATGATGATATGAGAGGTGGCGAGATATAAGAAGTAGTCTTGGTTGTAGTTGGGAGGATGCAATAACGGTGCATGGGTCAACGCGTGTTTTAGTGCATCAAAAGATTTGTCAGCTATCTCATCCCAAAAGAATGGAGTATTCTGTTTCAACAACCGGGTAAAACCCTTTGTTATCTCGGCATAATTAGGAATGAATCGACATAAAAAGTTTGCTTTCCCTTGCAAACTTTGGAGTTGGCGAAGAGTCGAAGGAGGAGGCAATTTGACAATAGCTTCAACCTTCGAGGGATTGACATGAATTCCACTTTCGAAACAATAAATCCCAGTAACCGACCCATTTCTATACAGAAAACACACTTATGTGGATTCAACCTAATTCGATAATGCCTACACCTCATAAAGATTTCTTTTAAATGAATGAGATGATCGGCTTGATGTAATGAATGAGCAGGTAAATCATCGAGATAGGGTTGCACAATGTGCTTGATGTCATGAAACGTGTAAGACATGGCTCTTTGAAAAGTTGCACCGGCGTTATTAAGCCCAAAAGGTAATTTGCAATAAGAAAATGTCCCCCATGGACAAATGAAAGCCGTTTTTTGTTGATCAGCAGGTAGAATATTTATTTGATTGTATCCGGAAAAACCAACCATGAAGGAGAATATTTCACTGCCGGCACAATCATCAATAATTTGATCGATATAGGGAGTTGGGTAATTGTCTTTTGGATAGGCTCGATTAATATCCCTATAATCGATACATATTCTTATTGTTCCTTGCTTTTTGTTAATAGAAACAATATTCAATACCCAATCCATTAATGGAATTGGATAAATGAAACCTACTTTAAGTAATTTCTCAACTTCTGCTTTAATAGCAGCAGCTTTTCGCGGGTGGATTTGACGCAAACGTTGCCGGACGGGTTTAGCATCCAGGTAAGTTTTGATTTCATGAAAAACAATTGCTAGGTCAATTCCTGGCATTTCCTCATATGACCAGGCAAAAACGTCACAGAATTCTTGAAATAGGGCCTTATATGTTTGAATTTCATCTTCCGTACAAGAGGCACCTATATGAATGTTTTCAACAATTCAAAATTTTACCGAAATGTCAATAGGAATAGTTCGAGAAATATTTCCCAAATTTAACTCAAAATCAGGATTTTTCAATGGATTCTGAGGTTCCTTGACATAATCAGTTGTAAAAATAGATGAAAAATCATTTTCAAATTGATCAATCTCAGGTAAAAATGAAGATCTATGATGAAGATCTTCCCATGGTAAATCATCAACAGACAAAATTTCACGAATTTGCTCATCAATGTGAACAAGTTCGGAAAAAGTTGTTGAATCTGAGTTTGATGTTGAAAATGATTCTTCATGGACCACATTCATTAAGTCAATTTCGGTTGAAGAAGGGTCGGAAAACAACTGTACAGCCTGATACGCAATTTCATACGGACTCAAAGGCATGGCATCACCAAATGAATCTATCTTAGATTTGTAAGGTATGATCCAAGGATCATCATAAACAATAGTGTCTGATGAAATCATACGAATGGTTGCAGTAGAAGGTGATACGTTTGGAGGAGGAAAGGAAAAAGTTCCTAATAAACCAGAACCTTTAACTAGTCCTACTCCAACATCCTTATAAGGGATAGTTGTTTTCCCGACATGATGGATACTTTCAAAAGAGGCTGGGTCAGATGAAAAGTAAGTTAGCTGGTCTATAGTTATGATCTTTCCATTATGAGGAAATTTTATAAGCCGAAAGACCGATGAAACAACAACAGTCATAGCGGAAGACCAACTACAACCCAAGAGAAGGTTGTAATCTAGAGGGGCATCAACCACTTCCACATCTAGATTAACAGTTTTTCCTTCAACCCCTATAGGTAAATCTTGTAGAATGCCAAAAGGATGGAACCCACGGCCATCAAAAGCCTTTAGAATTGTTAGGGATTGATTGAGTGTAGGAGAACCAAGCAATCTCCAACATTGGATCGACATAATACACGTTGAGGCTCCCTCATCAATCACAGTCTTATAGAAAGGTATGTTTTTGACTAACACTGGAATCTGGAAAGCCATTTGATGAGGTAAGCGAGGTGTACTATTTTCTAGATCGAAAATTATAAGGTTCGAGTCCTGAATATCAACAGCTCCTATATCCAACAATAGAAATTTACGTTGTGCTGGACATGATTGCAACACCTCCAAAGACGATATTTCTAAAGGTGAAATGGCCAAATCTTAAACAATGTTATAGTTTTGAGCAGCTCTCACATGTGGATTGAAAGCTGACTTTTGAAGTATACCCTTGGTGGGCATTTTGATTACTAAGTCTGGGTTAGGTTTCTCGACCTGTAGTGGATCGGAACCGGGAGTTGAAGTTGATGGGTTCAAATTAGAAGATTTTGCTTCCTTACCACCAACATGACTTTTACTTCCATAATCTTGCAATCGTGTCACAATCCTAACATGGGACATCATCATTATGGGTTCTTCTGAGGCATTTGAGGAAGAACCTATCATCTTACTGTCTTGACTAGGAAAAGGATCCTTCAAAACAAGAGGCGTTTGAGAACCTTTGACAATTTTCGCAACCTCAGTGCAATGAGGGCAGTCCCTTGTAAAATTCTCTTCATCACAAATGAGACAAGGATAACGAGGTTTACGTTTCTCATCAGTAGATTCCATTTTTTCTAGTTTCTCTTTTGAATTTTTATCTATTTTATTTTTCTTCTTCCCTTTCTTTTTACCGCTGGATTTTGATTTTGCTGTAGATGACTCTACAACATGAATATCGGCAAAAATTTCCGCGGAAGAATCTTCTGTCGGGGAATCTGGTAAAGTTATGATAGGAGAAGAATTCTTGGAAGATTTCTTCTTACTTTTCGTATTAAATGTACCAATCATACCATCAGTGGTATGAGACCCTGAAGGAGCTCCAGTTATTTGATTTTTTTTAGGAATATCGGGGATTTTCTCGTGTAACGTACGCGACTACGTATAAATGAGGTAATGGTACTAAGCTTGAGAAATTACTTGCTCTTCAGTAACAACTCCTGCCTTAGCTACATCCTCAGTGATTTTCGGTAATAAAGATTTGACAAACCATTCTGCTAAGATTTGATCCGGAATAAAAACTTTCGCTAAACATCGTCGACGTCTCCATTCATGAATGTGATCTGAAATGTAAGTGGACGTTGACTATTTTAATGAAGTTAATAATTCTGTGCCATTGTCATATCTGACAGGCAACTAAAAATGAGTTAAAAACGAAGTAGCTAGCTGACTAAAATTATAAAAAGTGGCTCGCGGTAACTCAATGTACCACTTGGCCGCAAGACCAATTAGAGTACGTTGAAAAATCCGTAAACAAATTGAATCATCTGAAATGGAGTTAGATGCACACCAGAGGTGATAAGTCATCACATGGTTTGACAGATCCTCTCCTGATTTTCCTTCAAACTTAGGAATATCAATGGGCAAGTTATTCGGCATTGGCGGCCAAAACGGAAGATAATTAATCGGATCGTTTGTAAGGCGCGACAAATCAAGCAAGTCCAAAGTTGCAATAAACTGTAACTGACAATTAGGGTATATGAAACCTTGGGTCATGAGACCAGCCCCAGGAGGAGGATATCCAAGATAACTAGGAATCAGAATTGCATTTGGGATATTATATCCTCCCAGAATATCAGGATTAACCTGACCGTACTGGGTTTGTTGATAAGTATATCCAGGGTACAGTTGATACTAATAGACCGGGTTCTGCACAGCAGGACCAAATTGGTATTGTCCCTGGTACGGTTGATAAGTAAATTGAGGTTGACTTGTGACAACCGTACTTGGACTAGGTTGTCCTACAGGCATTTAAACCGAAGTCTGAATTGTGGGTCCAGACTGAGGTAAAGATGCTTGAGGAATTGATACAGGAACAGTAGAAACAGAGCTGTCGATACTTTAGAAGTAGGTGGGGTAGATGGAATAGATGTTGCAACAGTCGTTTGAGGCGGAGTTCGAGGTGAACTAGGCCTAGGCTGAGAAACTACAAAAGGTGTAGAAGTTTGAATAGTAGGCTGGAGAGGTTGCTGGGTTGAACCAGAAACCAAGGGTTGTCCAGATTGAGATGACAACTGCACATTCAGTTGTAAGATCTGTTGAGATTGAGATGCATCCCACACTAAGTTCATTCCAGGGTATGGACCCATAGAAGGTTGAGCATATTGGGGACCATAACTGGGTTGAGGGTAGGGTTGATAATTCAAAGGTACATTTCCAGTTCCTTGGAAAAATGATTGACCTGAAGGTGGTTGGAAACCTTTGGTTGGGTACTGACCTTGAGGTTGATAACCTTGAGGCATGTACCAATACTGGGGTTGACCTTGAAGTACATATTGATACTGGGGTTGACTTTGAGGTACATACTGAGTCTGGGGTTGACCTTGAGGAATGTACTATCCCGTAGGTATGTACTGTCCTCGAGGTTGCCCCCCAGGCGGTAACTGGCCACCTTGAAGTTGCGGATTTGGAACGGTACCTGACATCATAAGAATGTCTTCTACACTCAACGACTTAGTTTCGTTATTACCAGTTAATAACCCTTGTTCAACAGGTTGAGGAGATGCTCCCAAAAAAGTACCAGTAAGTGATTGATACCCAGAGGGAACAGAAGGACCGCCATATAAAAATGTTTCTGGAGATTGAGAAAACATGGATGACTGTGTCAACATATTCAAAGGAGGATAATAACCCCTAGGTGTTAGATGAAAAGGAATGCGAGGTGGTGAAAAACTTAGTCCCGGGTTTTCCAAAAATTTGATCAATGAAAGATACCAAGCGTCCCTCCTAGGTGGACTGTAAAAGATCGATTCACGCTCCCTAAGTTCTAAAGCTGGTTGATTTTCAGGGATAGGTATACCTTCTTCCAGAGTAACAAGTTATTCAATAGCAATAAGTCCAGAAGGAAGATTTTGGGTAATGACTCTTTCTACCCTGGGTGAACCAAGACCACTGGAAGTTGGAGAGGCAAATCCTGATGATGGAGTAGCAGCAGGTTCAGTTTCAAGTTCAGAAATTTCAGGTTCCTCGGCTATTTCACTAGTAGAAGAAAAACTACCAGTAACTTCAGAAAAAGAAACAGGTTCAATAATATACTCTGGTGCTTGAACTTGATAATCAAGATGTACAACTAAAGAAGACTCTCCTTCTTCAAGTGACCCAATTCTACTGTCACTAGGAGTTACAAGGGCTCGTAGCCCTTCAAGATGGCTTGGTGAAAACTCAGGAGGTTGGCCCCGAAGTCTACGGGACTTCCTCGGTAATTCAGCCACGATTAAATATTTTAATTACTTCACACACAAACAAAGAAAAATTTCAATGAAAACCACCTAAAGTCTCTAAAGAACCAAACAATTTTGAATCACACGCCTAAAGAATCTAGGAGGTCAAACCAAACACAAACAGTAACTTTCCATACCGAAAACACTAGTTGGTGATGAAATGCAACGTCGTAGAATTCAATACAGAAATGGCGGTTGGAACAGTTACCCTGGAAACCTGCTTAATGAATAGACTGGCACAAGTTTCTCCACTAGGCCGTCTCGAGTGAAGAGAACCCCCCAGAAAATCCAAGTGAGTCTAGCTGACGTCTACTCCAGGTACAGTGGGATCTTCCCTCCACCGTCACCTTAGGAAAGAATCCTATAGAATATGGTCACTATGGTTACCAAAGGAAACAAATATACCTGGGGGAACAGTCTGTGATCCGATACACACGCAAGGGCAGAGTGGCAAGATCAATCCCCTTGAAGGCTCCTTGACATAATCCAAGGTTTACCAACAAGTGACCCTAGGCTCCTCGACAATGGTTAATCCGAGGTTTACCATTTTTAATATGTGTATATCTGCTATCATTCCCAATGAGGAAGGATTGATTACCCCACTGGTTCAGATATGACCTCGTGCTTGACTCCTTTAAAAGGAGCATCCCAGAGCATAGATGTAACAATTGGAATTTATCTCCTACCGCAAGATACAGCTGCTTGTTTGTTTTACTATCTTGGAGAGTTAATTACTTCCTACTCCAAGATACTAGCCTAAGATATGTTGGTGATAAAGAGCCCTAGAAATAAAAGATTGCTAGATAGATTTTACTTTAGGCGTTATTTTTATTGGTTTTTCCTTAAGTCAAAAGGTGTGGAGATGAAACTTTATGGTGTGAATACTCGACTCCAAAACACTAAAAATGCACTTAAGATGATAAACAATCCTTTTTGTTCAATGAACTTCTAGCTAAAGAAAGAGTTGAGAATGTAAATTCTTGTAAAAACAAATCTTTTCTTAAAAATCAAATGAAAAGAATAACTTTTTGTCTTTTCCAATAAACTCAAAAACGAGACAACTAGTTATGCTCACGAAAATTTCCCTTTCTTTTCAAATACTCAAATACTACAAAATCAAACCTTTTTCAAAAGAGATTTTTTTTTAATTTTATAAAACACTCAAAACTATTGAAAAATCTAATCTTGAGATCTATAAATTCTAAAAAGCTAATTGAAGTAAAAGCTTACAAAATTTCTTTTCAAGGATGTTTTACTTAGTTATGAGTAAACTGAGGACTAATTTGTCCAGAATCACAAATTAATCAAAAAACAACCAGCTTTTGTTTTCCTTTTTAAAAATGAAATCCAAAACTTTCAAAACAACTTCTTTTGAAGCTTCGCAAAGAGAAAAACGAGATGTATTCCTCAACAAAGGCAGATTTTACAAATCGGTTAGACGCATAAGAAGACCAGTAAAAACCAGGGTGATCTGAGGTTTCTAAGGCTTCTAAGCTCTGAGTTACTACAAAGACCAAACAAAAATCAAGCCAGGCAGAAAAAACTTCTAGAAATTCACCTAAAACCTAAATGCCAATGGAATTAACCTACGAAAAGTTTCTGACAAGACACGTGCAGATCTGGGCAGAGGCTAAAACACATAAACAAATCCTAAGCTTAACTGAATGAAAATATTTTAAGTTCTTCAAAATTTTGACAGGGTCTGTAGGCCCCCAGTATACCCAGGTGTCGTACTGCTCTGTGTGTAAAGCAAAAGTGCGGGGATGTTTGCACTGTGTTACAAACAGAGGGTGCGGTCCTCTTCCAAAAGCGTGAAAAACAAAAAATAATTCAAGATCTACAGAACCTACCTAATCCAACACACATCAAGCAAAAACCAGAAACAGAGAAACGGTTTCTCAAGTCAAAGTAAAAGGAAAGGCAAAAAACCAAAAAATTCAAGTCCCCAGTGGAGTAGCCATTTTATCGAGCGGATGAATCATTCTTGCGGACAAGACCGATCTCCCTAGTATCTAATGATATCTAGTGACAAGCAAACCAAACAAATTCTATCTTTCTCTAAATATGTAATTTATAAATAAAGGCCAACAGGTGTTTTAGGCCTACCTCGGGTCCAGTGCTAGTTTGTGGAAGCCACGCTCCGTTTGTCCAAATGAGCTCCTTTGTAAAGAATTTGCAAACAAAAACAAGCACACATATCAAATAACACCTTAAAAGCCAATATAATAAACCATATTTATCATGATGATCAAGGAATTCATGAAATAAACCATAGAAGACAATTTATTGAGAAAAATGAATCTGATTGTATTAACTTTGATCAAAGAAGGACTTTACAACCTTGGTGCCTTGATGTTGTACAAGCTCCTCCCAGGGTCCAGCAAGAATCTCCTCTACTTTGACAAGTTTCACTCTCTTCCCAAAGAAGCCAAAAGGTATGTAATCTCTCCTCTCAAGCTTAACTAGGAAGTCTCAATTCCAACAACATTTACCCTCAAAAATGTTCAGCTTTCAACCTCCCCATCAACCAGCCCAATGCCTCAATTTATAGTGCAGAGGAGGGAAGTTACTAGGTCCACCTTCAAAGGGAAAGAGCCCTCCTTCAAAGGGATAAGCTCCTCTCATCAAGGGGTTAGTTCCTTTAGTTATGGGATGCATGAACCACCTAGGAGCGAACCATCCACGTCAATATTCCTTCTAGAAGCGTCCAGAATTAACCCAAAGTGAGTTTTTAAGAATAAACTTGCGCCTTTTTGACTTTCACAGGGGTCCGTACCCACTCCTTTAGAGACAGAGCAGGAAATTCCATAGGTAACATAACCAAGGGGTGCGGGACTGCAGGTAATGGTAAGAGAAAGTGCAGAACCAGAGTTTTATAGATTTTCAAAGACTCCTCTCATTTTTAAATCTTGACATGAAGAGATGAGGTTTGAGACTTGCAAAGGAGGACAGTATGAGTGGTGATAGACTCACATTGACTGCAGAAAGTCATGGTGACAATATTTTGTGTAACACACCCTTAGTATCCCTTGAAAATATAGAGGACCAAGTATTGTTCATGTTGGATCA
This sequence comes from Pinus tabuliformis, assembly GCA_031772625.1. NCBI lineage: Eukaryota > Viridiplantae > Streptophyta > Pinopsida > Pinales > Pinaceae > Pinus > Pinus tabuliformis. The sequence continues at coordinate 804,318,827 of CM062805.1, read as the reverse complement.
TACTCATAATCTTATCAGGTCTCCAAGGTGAACAACCTTTGGTCAATAGAACAATTTAGGTAAGGGATGTTGGAAAAACATATCCATAAATTTAGGAAAAGGATTGGTTTTTAGGGATAGGACTAGAAGTTTTCACTCTTAAACCATGTGCTATTGGTAGTTTACCTAAGTTTCTCTTACAATGAGGGTAGGTAGTCATGTGTTGCTTGGACTATGGGTGTTGAATTCCTTCAAGTGGGGTCTTTTCCCTAGGTGGAGAATAGTCGACTCAGAAATGGTATGGACAAGGGGAATCTGATTGTTTAATTAAAACAACACATTGTGATGGGCCTTGTGGATGCTAACATTGTGATTTTTTCCTAGTGATCTAAATGTCAAAGTGAAGAAATTCAACCAAGTGCTAGTAAACGGAAGGAGTAACTATGACTCTCTTAAGGTAAAAAAATACCTCGCCATCTAATTAGCGATGCACATGAATGGATTAACGATATTCCCCCTATCCCTATCTACTATATAGTCAAACCACAACTAAGGGAATGGGATTGGTAGAATTAGTGGGGAAAGAAGACCATGCTAAGCTTGAATCTAGCTTGAATTTGTGAAATGACATGAGAGGTGTAGAATAAGTGGGAGTTGGTTTCAACACAAGTGAAATACCTATATTTTTAACATTATTTTACTTATTCCATGGGGTGGAGATGGGGCATCACCCCTATTTTCGGCCTTAAGGCATGTCTTGGTAGGTCAATCTAGGTGGAAGGCATTATGAGGTGTGGAGTTTGGCTAGGGTGGCACATATGTTAAAAGATAAATAAGGTGTCCTAATATGAGCTAAATGAGAACATAAATATCACTACAAGAAAAAAGGACATTGGTGAGGGGCGAAAAATGTCACCAAAAGCTCATTGGTGATAGTCAAAAGAGCCTTTGTCACCAAAAACTGAATGTCACCAAAGGTGGAGTTGCCAAAAGTATAGGTGTTGTAGTGACATTCAAATTCCGTCACCAATAATGATTTATAATGATGGATAGTGACTGTCACCATTTCATATGAGAAATGGTGATAGACCATAACCTCCGTCACCGAAAACTAAACATCACCAAAGGTGGCGTCGCCAAAAGTATAGGTGTTGTAATGACATTCAAAATTCGTCAACAATAATGATTTATAATGATGGATAGTGACCATCACCATTTCATATGAGTAATGGTGACAGACTATAGCCTCCTTCACCAAAAACTGAATGTCACCAAAGGTGGTGTCACCAAAAGTATAGGTGTTATGGTGACATTCAATGTCAGTGACAAATATTGATTATAATGACAGATAGTGACTGTCACCATTTCATATGAACAACAATGATTTATTGTGATGGATATTTCATGGCCATCACTATTGGTGCATATATATGGTGACGTTCGTTGACCATCACCAAAAGCCACATTGCCAGAAGTATAGGTGTTGTGGTGACAATCAAGGTCCATCACGAATAATGACTATAATGACGGACAATGACCATCACCATTTCATATCAATAAGAACGATTTATGGTTATATACCTTTGAGGGTCGTCACTATCAATGTGTATATATGGTGGCGTTCGTTGACTGTCACCATTTCATATTTTGGTGAGGGTCGAAAAATGTCACCAGAACTCATTGGTGATGGTCAAAAGAGCCTCTGTCACAAAAAATTGATCGTCGCCATTCCATATGGATGTCAGGGCACGATGGAATTGAACCACCAACCTCCTACTTGTAAAGCAAGTTCTCTTCCATTGAGCTAGCACCCTTTAAATAATTAGACTTTTAAAAATTAGACATTGAAACTTCATAAATTGTAAACTCTACAATTTTAATAAATTAAAGTCACGGAAATATTTTACTAAATAAGAAAAGCAACATTGAAGCTGTAGGTCCCTACCTAATGGTTATGGAAGTTATGAAAAATGGGTGGAGGGAAAAATATTTATCTATAAGAGAATCAATATGTTCAATTGAATGCTCAATTAGAAGTGAAACTCTGAAGACATTTATAATCTATAAATGACCTATAACTAGAAAATGCACCAAATATTGCAAAGGAAATTTCATAAGTGGATAGCATATGGAAGAAGAACATTGATGAAGACAGACACAATATGTTATAGGTTGAGTGAAAGAAAAATATCAATGTTGTTGTTGTTTGATGTTTATATATCTGAATGATATCTAAACTTCTATACAAATGTAACACGGATCTCTGGAAACCATGAACGACATATGATAAAATTATATATATATATATATTTCCCCTTTACATAAACCAACATGCAATTTGGAATTTCACAAGTACGCACTCAAAACATGACAACAACCAACAAATAAAAGAAATTGACCTGGATAGAAAGCAATAGCTTCAGCTTCATTCTTGAGTTTTATTATGTTTATTTGAATTTGACTCATGACATTCTTTATCTGACAAGGAATCAAAATCATCACCAGTATTAAATTCATCAAACACTGACTTTGAATATCCCACTTACATCTGTGTTTTTGTTGCCATTCCTGAAAACCATGGGGTTTCCTATCGATAGTAGAATAAGATGTGTGCCTGATGCTCAAGAACACATTCTGTATTAACCATTGTTACCTGACAGAAACCAAAGAGACAACACAATATCATTGTACACAAAATCCCCTACCGAAATATAATCATAACTTAGCAAAGAAGTCTAAAATATGTTCTTAATTAATAAACTTTGAACTTGGAAATATTGTTTCTTTAGATTTAAAAAAGACTATGTTGTACAACACTTCTATCTATTTATCCAGGAAATTATATCATATCATATGTCACATAGTAGCAATCTACAGTACCTAAAGTAAAAAGAAAAATTTTCTCAAGAAAATAGATTTAGAAAAGAGATTTGAAAACTATAAGTTTGTCATCAAAGCTTTAATTAATTTAACAACAAACTAGTTGGAGTTTGGAAATCAGAATCATTCATAGGAAACGAATAGGACTATGGTCAAAGTCATTATTCATACAAATAAAGCTAAAGTCACTATTTCCATTACAGATAATGGAAATTTGGGCAATGGTCTAACAGTTAGAGCTTATTTTCCGGGAAAACTCATCAATACCATCATTTTTTTTCCACGGTCTGTTGTGTCTCTAGATCCATATCAGATAGCTTGCGATTTTCAAGTTCTACCTTTCAAGTACTTATTTTTGGCTCACCCTTTAATACACAATTCTACCACTCCATTTTATTTTGTTTTTTCAAGAGAATTGGCAGGACTTATTTTCACTTTGTAGCAAAACTATTCCATCTCATACATTACCGTAGTTATTTCACCATTACTAGTTTTCATTTTCACTTCCATCTGATTCTATTTTATTTCCATTCCATATCATCCTTGTTCACTTTTAACAAATTTTCATTAACCCCTATCCAATCAAGAAAAATTTCCCTCTAAATGCTCACCAACAAGAAAATTCTGCAAATTCCTTTTCCTTCTAAATGGAGGCTATAGGATTGAGGAAAGGCTATGAATCATTGAAATTTCAATATCCAAGCCTTAAGACTTTAAATAGAATATCCTAGAGGCATGACTTATACTCAACACAAAATGAAAATTTGGAGTACCTCAACTTCTACATGGTACCCTGTACCTCCATAGGAACCCCTACAGGTAGTCATGTAGCAGCTTCAACATATAAAATGAAACATTGTACATAGTAGAAATGACACCATTATTCACTATGGGGCTCATGTCCTACGCGTAAGAACTGACAAGAGGAAATTATATAAATGTTCTCATAATTGGTAGATATACCATAGCCATATGAGACAATCAACAATATTCATCCAAAAGGTGACAAAAAGTCATATCACCAATCGAGGATAAATGAGAAAAATATAGTTTATCCAAAAAAATCATTAAGTGCAAGGAAAACTAAAGACAATAGATGGCTAAAGATTATGATTATATTCTCGGTGTTGATCCATTTCATTTTCACCACCCTTTTTTCTTAACCATGCTTACATGCCATTTCACTTCTCCTCGTCAGTTTTCTACAAGAAGAATAATTATTTCTATAGAATTAGCTACATGGATGGCTATAAGATTGCAATGATATACACGAAAATCCAGATATGAAGTACAATAAGCTCAATATAATAAAAGCACAACAATAGAAAGTCATTTCATTTTGTTTTCCCTCTTCTTTGATTTTTTTTGGGATTCTTCTATTCAATTGTTGCTAGAATGCATATGTTGATTGTTCAAAATTTTAGAACCCTTCCTATAAGAATTTCCATAAACAAAAGTACAAGATACTAAAATCAAATTTATAAGGCAAGGAAAAAAAAGATAAAACAATAGGATAACCCCCTTTCTTTCTGAAAACAAACTTCTATGTGTTCTTCTATGGAATGGGAGTAGGGTTTAATGGAAGAGAGCCCACAAACGCTACTAGATTTTATCAGAATATGATCATAAATTTTAGGTTTGTAAACATTTTTAAGAGAAGTCGATGGTTGGGGTATTTTGAGAAGAGTTTATGATGATGATGATGATGATGCGACCCTTGAATTTTCCTCAAATTTCAAAACTACAGGGGGAAAGAGTATCTAACTGCAGTGAGAAGCAATACATAAGGACTACCACTAAATATTAGAAAGATTTTAAAATTTATATTGTGAGGCATGAAATCATCAAACAACAATCTTTACCTTTTTGGGCTTAGATATCATTTTCATATCTTCTTCTTGAAGTGAACAAATGAAATCCATAATTGAACAAAACACTAGAAATAGAGGCAATGTTGAGAATCCAAACTCAAACTACGCAACAAGCATTGCTACGTGGCACCTCCTCAATGGAATCGGGGCCGGACCACGTAAAAGCACTTATGGCTTTGAACGCACTCGATAACCATCCACTGTAGCGGGTTTGTCTAGTGATCCAACGATCGCGATTGATCACGATCCAACGGCTGAGGTTTGATCACCTGATCACAAGTCACAAAGTCCAACTACTAGACACCTTGCACTTTAAAGTGGCTATGCGATAATGATTGCGGACCCGATAGACTCTCAACCCTTCTCTATAACATTTCGGATCTGGTTATGTCGCGATTTCGGAATTCGTCGGTCAATTCTTTTACACTGGAGAGATGCGATGTGGGTTCCATGAACCCAATAGCATTAAAAACTTCCGCCCATAATAATTTGAAGTCCGAATTCTAAATTCGAATGTGTTTTGCACCCGATACTTAGTGTATTTTGGGTTTTCCGCTTGTAGAACCAAAACGATGGAATAAACTCACCGATTGATCTTTTAACACAATATTTCTATTATAAAATATGAAAGACACAGAGCCAACACCAATATCATCCGAATATAGAGAAAAAAAAGCATTAGAGGCCTCCACGGGCTGTTTATATAATTATGCCCACAACATTGATCTATTCATAATAAACAAATTACAGAGTCTCGGTCTTAGGCCTGATTACACAAGTAAAGACCTCTGTCTCAAAAATACAATCCACCCACGACCTCTCTTCTCTCGCTCCACCTATCATCCCTCTCTCATTACACTTTTCCTTCTTTTTATCCAATGAATATCACTCTAACTATATCTAACAAATCAATGTTTAATTTAATCGATCTAACAACAAATCTTCTAATTTCTAGCTCTATCTCACGCCTATACTAACAACTCATCTTTAAGGCTAAAATAAGACAATTTCTAACTTATTACAATAATGAAATACAATTCATTTTTTGAGAGATCAAACCCTCTCAATAAAAACTGCCTTTTGACCAATCAGGTCAATGTATTTCAACTTGTTTAGCCACAACATGTGAAAAAACTTTCACATTGTTGGCTAAGTCCGGATTCTCCTACATCATATGTCAAAGACACCTTAATTCAGAGTTTAGACAGCTTCAAAAAACTTCATATGATGGTCAATTGTAGTCAAACCCATGGACGCTCCCTTTGGGTTAGCATGGGATCATATTTAGCTTCATGGATGCTACCTAGGCCTTAACATGAGTGTGTCTAGGGACAAAATATCCCAGCTTTATGCATATGTCTGAAGAAAAAAAAGAGAGAGAGAGAGAAAAATAATAATAAGAAATAATAATAAGAAATAAGAAATAAAATTAAAAATTAAAAAAATAAAATTAAAAAATAAAATAAAAAGTAAAAAATTAAAATAAAATAATAAAAAAAAAAAAAAAATTAAAATAACAAAAATTAAAATTAAATTAAATTAAATTAAAATAAAATAAAAATAAAAAACAAAAAAATAAATAAAATAAATAATAAATAAAATAAAATTATAAATTATAAATTAAAATTATAAATTATAAATTAAAATAAAATTAACAATTAACAATTAAAATAAAATAAAATAAAATAAAAATAAAAATAAATTAAAATAAAATAAAAAATAAAAAATTAATAAAATTAAAATTAATAAATAAAATTAAATTAATTAAAATTAAAATTAATTAATTAATTAAATAAAATAAATAAAATAAAATACAATAAAATAAATAAATAAAAAATAAAAATAAAATAAATAAATAATAATAAAAAACAAAAAAACAAGAAAAAAAAATAAAAACAAAAAACAAAAACAAAAAACAAAACAAAATACAAAAAACAAACAAAAACAAAAAACTAAAAACCAAAAAAAAAAAACAAAAAAACAAAAAGACAAAAACAAAAACAAAAGCAAAAAAACCCTTATTTTTGTACGAGCTTCAGATATGAGACCTTGTTTCAATTCAATAATGTCAGATGCACATAAATCATAATTCAATATTACAAAATGCAAATAGTAATATGAGTAAGAATCTTGAGAAGATATTCTCCCTCTGACTACGAATCTACTTCATTCATATTCATTCATGTCATCAACCTGTCTCTACTAGAGTCATGAGACAACATATCTATTAGATCATAAACATATATCTATCATGTTCATCAACATCAGGTTATCAATCTTTCATCAAGTTATTAGACTTGAAATATTAGTGCAACAGACAAGTGTGACATCATGTCTCAAATATTATGAACACAATAATACTTTCTATCAAGATAATCCCACAAGTTAGGTCAATCAGATATGCCATAATTACTCATCCCAGCAAGACATGACCATATTTAGTAAGAGATCTATAATATCAATATCACAATTATACCTCTAACATCAAGGTTACCATTCTTTTCATTATCAGTAAGATCAAGTAAGGTCATTCAATACAATTTTACCAAAACAATGAGAGTGTCAATCTCTCTTTCCATATGCTTTCATCATGCTCATCACAAGCATTATTAGTTGTGTCATGTATAAGAGTCAATGAGCTATCCTTTTATATGAAATCCATCATGACCTATGCATGTCAAGTATGAAGAGTATCATCTACTAAATTCAAAGTGCTACCCGTATTTAGGATCATGATATTCAACAGATAGATATAATCTGAGCATCAAATATATCAATGTATCAACATTAGGTGGCCTCATAAAATTCAAGAAGATCAAAAGTTCAATCCCCGGTGCATCATTTCATTATAGGAAACATAGATCAAACTCACTTACATATTCATGTATGATCCATTAAAGAAACAAACATCATACCTTAGGTCTTACCTAGCCATTAGTGTTATTGTTGAAGTACAACATACCATGCATACCTCGTGGTATTCAAATACATGTGTACCTTTTCTTTAGACATAGGCCACTTGTAGCATTTTGACATATTTCCATATAGTGCCTATTAATATTTTCCAGCTTTAACCATCCTTTATTCATTTCAAACGATCCTCAAGAAGGATCCACTCATCACATCTCATCAAGGATGTTAGAAACATCTATATACTCACATACATATGCAGGAAGTATAAACAATAAACATGATAATCAGATCCATAAGTCTAAACAAAAGTAAGGGGAATCATAAGTTAAGAAATACTTATCTTCAATGAGATGTGATTCTCTCCCTCTTGAACCAACCTTCAAGAGCCATCAATGTCCATGGTCCATATACCGATGTTTTCTTCAATCATCCAACCAGGCCTACTAGGGATTATCCCATTTAGGGCTTCATCAAATCTTCTAGAAGTGCTTGAGCATCTTCACATTTACCACGCTAGTTTCCATATCTCATATTTTTCCATAATCCAGGGTTTCTCTTAAACCATAACCTTAATAGAATCCATAAAACCCTAATAATCAAGTTGCCTAGGGTTTTCTTCAAACCCTAGCATCATTTTAGGTCTCCGTCATCCTCTTCTTGCTTCCATCAATGACGTCATCATGGAGGTGATCTCCATGGATTTTCTTCAACCCAGATTTGATACCATGTTAATGTTTCATAGGGCTACATTGTTCTTTGCTTTGATAATTAAATTTCTTCATTAACACACTAAGGTCATCCCATAAAATTATAACACTATTCATATTTACATTATTATTCATCAGCATATGCAACTATGTAGAAATAACAACAACATCATCATCATCATCATCAATGCAGCAGAACATAAATGAACAATAGAAGAAAATCATGTACGCACATAGAGACACCAAGATTGGTCTAAGACCAGGGAAAAACCCACTATGGGGAAAACCCTTGCAAATTCTTCCTTTTCTTATATCGTCATCAAATGATCTAGCAAAAGAGAGTAAATGATCCATAAGTTCATCTATACAACAAAACAACTATGATATCAATGAAATGAATCTAATCATGCTTATAATATAAACCCCAATTCTGAGGACTATAATATGTTGTCACTGATTGTAGTCAATGGCTAGATACTATTGTCATTGTATTGAACACTGCTACATACTGATAACTCATCTTTTGGTCTCGTACGCATGCAAGAGGAGTTATGTGAGCATCTATGGTAGTCTTGGGCGCTACTTGATGAACTATATGAGTTTTTTTGGTGACCAAACACACCCAAATATGCCTCAAACCCTAGACACTCTCTTCAAGCTTCTATGCGAGTGTCTATGGCAGCCTAGATGCTCCCTATACCATTTTGTGCATGTGTTAGGGGATCAAACTGAAATGCATAAATCCTAGCCTCCCGGACACTCCCTTAGACATTATGTGCCAGCATCTGAGATTTCCTAGAAGCTCTCTTGACCATACTCTGCCAGTGTCCAGGGGAAGAAAATCTTAGTTACGAGCCAGAGTCTGAGACCCAGAAACCCTAGACATGTGCTAGCTTTAAACATGTAGTTTCAGACACTTTGAGCAAGCTTTCCTCTATGATACCTATGCGAACCAATACAATAATAGAAGAGAAGATGGCTTGATAAATGTGTCCAAATGTGCTTGAGGTCTCTTCTATTTATAGGCTTGCATGAGAGTCCACTTGGGGTTGAGGTCGGCATGTCCAATTGTACATGTGCTTAGGGCTGACCCAATCCAATATACATGAATAAATAAATAAATTCAAAAACTAACTTTTTCTTGTCCAAATAAGGTGATATTTAGGTCAATTTTGGTCCTCTCAAAAAGAGGAATATATTTCAATTATTATCTTCATCATATGAGTTGACCAAAGTAGAATTTGACCGCAATTGAAAAAATTAACATGTTTGTAATGAAGATTAGACTTTTCTCCTTGGAACTCTCTGCCCCCCTTGCCTCTAAAATTCCTTCTTCCTCTTCCTCTTCGGCCACCTCTTCCTCTGGAAGAATATTGTGCATGATTCTTCTCTTTATGTGCAAGACACACAAATTCTTCAAAATACTAAGGATTTGTCTTCTTCCCAAAATCCTTCTCTCTCTTAGCAAACTTCTTGTGAAGGGAGTCAAAGGTAATCTCCTTGAGGTTTCCACTTGCTCACAATGACTCAAGATAATTTAAATATGTGGGATATAGTACCTTGACATAAGATATGAGAGGAATGTCTATTTGAACACCAGTGGTTTTTATATCATGCATAATGGATCTAACTTCTAATGCTAAAGAAAGAGGGTCATCATTTTTCAATTCAAGACTGAACAATTTAATCATCATCTGGACAACTTCAAGTTTAGAGTGTGAGTCGTACAATTCCTTCAAATTTTATAAGGATTGAAAAGAATTTGAGAATGGTGAAATATGGTGACTCACCTCTTCATTTACAAATGCTGAAATCAAGGCATAGGCCTTGTTGTTCTTATTTTCCCAAATGAAAATTTCCTTATATGATGTGGGCTTTGCAGGTTCATTATATCCTTCTCCCTCACAAACTCCTTTATACAACTCATTGAAAATGAGAGTGTGTTTTATCTTCCGTGACCATTCAAGATAGTTGTATTTTCCAAAGAGAACTACTCCAACAATTAATATCAATGAATGCATTAAAAATATGTGTACTGCGTAAAATGTACTATGCTACAATATATAAAGAAAACTTTCACTTCTGGTGGTAAAAACTACAATTCTAATATATATATATATATATATATATATATATATAGTAGAGGTATATTTGGGGGAGGGAGTATATGGAGGATTTATTATTTGAGTGAGCGGTGGTATGGTGGTATTTAACCAATGTAATGGTGGTATGGGGAGGTTTTATGTATTATAACAGAAGTATGGAGGAGACAGTTTGGAGTGGTGATACCACAGGTTTGGAGCATTGATACACAACGTTCAATGTAGGAGGAAAAATTAGTGTTATGCGGGAGGACCGGTGATATACACTTGTGACAATCGGGAGTCAGGAGGAGAAGCCGATGGTATGTGGGATCAGTGGCAGAGGACTATAGTATGCAGGATTGATGGTAGAGGAATTTGGTATTATACTATATGAACCAGAGGGAGATATATGAGAAGTGTGGAATTTATACCAAACCACAGTTATATGTTAAAAGTCGAATGGTGGTATGGGGAGTATGGAGTATAACGCCAACACAGTCATGTTTTATAATCGATGATATGCTTCAGGTAGTGGAGCAGTGTTATAACCAGGAGATACCAACATATACACAACATTATATAACGAAGGCAGGAGTATTGGGAGAAGATTATGGTATGGAGGGTTTTGAGGAGGAGCGGTGTGGTGTCCCTAAACTAGAGAGCTACACCAACACCCCAGACAATACATGAAGCCACGAGCATGCACAAGGGTTTTAACCAAGCCCGCTGCTTAACCACTATTTGGTCGGGTTAAAACGATGCCATTTTTTTTAACTTAAAAAAGTCACGTTGCATGGAAATGAAGCTCGCCACTTTAATTAACACACTATATATATATATATATATATATATATATATATATATATATATATATATATATATATATATATATAAAATTCCATTCAAGAACTTCTCAAGAAAAAAACAAATATAACACTACCATTCAACCAATCATCAACCATCGAACAGACAGGCTTCTAAACAATTTTAACACACACAAATGAACTTGAATCTTGAAATGGAATCACACATCACATCCAGGCGGTGCAACAACTCACACCAACTCACTCCTGTCTTCACAGGAGGCAAAGAAATGCCTCAATTCAATAGTTCGATTCTTCAACAATTAGAATAGAATGCAGTCCCGACCAATGTAATGCACAGATTTTTGCAGGGATATGCCAGCCTACAAAAATGTATAATAGAGGCAATAACTAGTTACAAGGGTAGGAAGGAAGCCAAAAATAGTGGTTGGGACCTGAGCTCTAATTCCATGTCAGGCCAGTAGGTAACTCCTCAAATGTATTATGATTTTGCATGAAGGTTGATAATAGATATATACATGGAGGGAGAGACTCTTGGGCTTCTTCTCCCAGTGTCTCTTCATATTCCAACTCTCCTTATTTTTTGTTTACACTATTTTAAACATATTCACCCAATCCTAATGATTAGGTGTTAACGGTCTCTTCAAGGATAATGAGTTAGTTTTCATATGAGCCTTAAACAAGAAGCATATCATCATTTAACTCATAAATGAAAACATGAAGAGAGACAACACATAATTTGGTGACAGAGTTCACCTCTCCTGGGCTACATCTATGGGCGTACTAACATAGCTATACCACTCCATATATTTGAGTGATGAAGAGTACATAAGTTTGCATATAATATGAGTTGCCAGTTTCCCCTTCAAGGAAATGTTCTCTTGCAAGGAACTTTCATTCTTAAAAAAAACATGAAAACCTACAACCTGTCATGAAACAATCAATAAGAAGAGGGATCTCACATCAAGACCATATATGTCATCTAAAAATGAGAAAAAAAATACAACAATTCCAATTTGAAGTACAAAAAGAGAGCTTTCCTCAACAAGACATAGTGAGAAAAGACAAACATGAGTTGTACTAAATAAGTCGCAATTTCTGCAGTTAACATCTGAAGGCTAGAAAACCCCTATAAGGTCCTCTCCATGTTAAAAATCATCCAATAACTTCTCCAAAACATTGATTTATCCTGAAACACATGGACTCAAACCTGTAAAAATTCTCTTCAGATGTGCTCCAATCAAAAAACAAAGGCTTCCATTAGATCCAGAATGTCCAAAAAACCCTATCAGGACTTTTCTTAAGCTCCAAAAGGCCAAAAACTCAATTAGTTATGGCTCTCTCCACCTTCTCCTATTATCTGTCCTATAAACTAGATAAAACTACAAATAGAGTGACAATTCCACCCTGAAATCCACTCAAGAGGCGACAATTTCACCCACCAAAGGTGAAAATTGTCAGATAGTTATTTTTCCCAATAACTCCCGTGAGCGTTAAAATGTGGCCACATGGTTGATATTTCCGAGGGCTGGGCCAATAGCATGCCCCCGTCAGTGTAGGCCCAAAATACTCTAGGTTTTTGGTCACATTGAGGGCTTTGGCCCCCACCACCAGAGCCCTCTACCTTTCCACTAGAGGTTCTATGTAATCACCCTGGGAGGCTAGGACCCAATGCAGCACCCTGCCCGTCAACCTTCAGCCTAAGGTCACTTATACAGTCATGGGACTTGGATCTAGGGCTTAGAGCCCACCCTTCTCTGCCAGCACTCCATTTCAGTTTGCACCTATGGTCATGTGCAGGACTGACCAGGCTCCAAGGTTGGTCCCCAATCCCTCTCCCTTGGACCATGGTTATGTGAAGTAGTAGGTAACCGGGGACCAGGGCTCACCGTCGGGTCCCTCCTCTCAAAACACGCCCATTGAAACTTTATATAGCACTCGTGCCCTATAGGGATAAGAAACATGGTGCATTGCAGTGGTAAGGAATTGGGGTTGGTCGATGGAGGTCACAAGTTCAATCCCACCTAAGCCTATCTGACCCCTTAACAAAAGTGTGGCCTACCATGAGGTGCCACGTGGTGACCTCTGGTTGGGTCACATGACATCATCTCATTAGACCACCATAAACAAATCCATCCAATCAAAATGTCCCATCCTTCCCTATACGAGGTTGCCACTTGGCAAGCTAGGATTGGTCCACACATGCCCAGTAGACATGCTGATATAAGCAATATGACTGTCGAGTCAATAGTACAGTCATCCAACCCTGCAATTTTTTTAGTTGTTGAGTCAAATGATCATAACATCATAACTCGATTATATGACATCAGATTGAGGTTAAACAAGTGTCTTTGGAATCAGAACGATGAACACTACGACTTGACGCCAGTTTTGAAAGATTTTGGGCACTTTTATTTTTGAGCTAAATTTTGATCTTCGGATCATACCTCCCCAGTAGGAACTTTTGGACTCCAAAAGTTAGCTTCTCTTAGTAAGCAAAATGAGGAAAAAACTCAAAAATTTCCCAAACTCAATCCTTAAGGCTCTATTTTCAGTTGGTTCTTTCAAACTCCAATACAGTTACTCCACCTATCCTCTATGTGAAGACCTTGCCATCCTATCAAGAATCAAACCACAATTCTTATGACCATGCAGGAAAAAAAAAAAATTGATGGATGGAATCTAAACATTATCTTTAAACCCATCTTTCATGGCTCAAACAACTTCATCTTGAAGTTCCATTGTTGAAGACAAACTTGACTTTCCATCTTGGAAATCATAAGCAATTCAATGTCTTCCATGCATTGATTCAAACTTTTCTTTATTGTCCTCAAACTGAGCTTGTACACAAAATTACTCTAGCTACAAAAATTCAATGACACATTTGGCTTTGTCCAAAAAAACATAGTCATTTCTTGTACAATCTTTAACAAATATTTCATTCACAACAAGTTTCATCTTAAACACTTGTATCAGTGAGTACATGACGCAATTGTAGACAAACTGGGCGACAAACATTGTTCATACCAAAATTCCTCAAACATTTAGAATTCTAAATAAGCCAACAACATAACATGTCAAATAAAAGCATACTTGTTTCCAATAATGATTATTATTGTTCACTTTACAAAGTACCCAAAACAAGTAATGAAAGCAACAATCATTTACAATTTAAAAAGCAACAAACTATACTAGCAATCTACCCAATCTTTTCCTCTCCTAGGCTTCTGGGTTCTCTTTCTACATCTATCATGATTTGAAGGCCTCCTTAGGAACTATGCTAGTATCCTCTTTTCCACCTGTTGTGCTCCTTGCATTGGTTTTCATAACCTATTTATCCTTCTTGGGACGAATTTCTGGATGTAGTTTCCAACATATTTCATTCCCATGCCCATGCATGTTGCAATGGGTAGAAAAGTAATGTTGCTTTCCCACCGACAAGGAAGTCTTCAAATGTGAAGGAGGTTCTTCATGCTTTATGCCAGGAAAATGGTCCATTATTTGGACCATCACCTTGTGCTTCTCACAATTAGCCACACAATGGTCAACTGCATCACAAAAAGTGCAAGGATACATGTCCCACAAATAATAAAAATTACCAACATTTAGAAAAGTCCCATAACATTTATACATGTCCCTTAGGCTATAAATTTGATGATGTGGAATGGAAAATTACATGCAAGGTCCTTTGAAGCATTAATCTCTCTTAAGAGACAAACTGACATTATCACTACCATCTTGGTGTGGCATATCATCATTATATGATTTCTTTGCCTCAAACGGTTTAGAAAATTCTCCAAACTCTCTACGAACATATCTCAATCCTTGATAGCTTGGTGTCTCTTTCACCATGATAGGATTAGTGATCCCTTGGCCATTTATTTTGAGGCCTCCTCCTTCATAACCCGTCCGAGCTAGCAGCTTCATACCAATGCCTTTAGTATGTTGTTCAAATGCTACAAAAGATGTGTTATTAACATAAACTAAAGGATTTGAACTTGAGACATTGATTACCTCTTTGGACTTGCCACCCATATTTTATGCTTCAGAATATGATGATGAATTTGAAAATGACTCAAGCCATCCACTTTTACCAGCATGCATATAATGAGAATCTTTGAGATGCTGACAAAACTTGTAAGCATCATTCTCCAAATAGAGTCCATAACCTGTGTTTGGACCATGCCTACAAATTGGTTTTACTTTGGAGGAATTATTTAGTGATTATGGAGTGGAAATTTCACCAACTTGTTCCTCAAGCACATGTTGCAACTGAATGCACATATGCCTTTTCTCATCTTCAACAACTTCTAGCAATCTCCTCAATTCAACATTATACATTCGAAGAGACAAGTTCATCTCCTCTACCTCTTGGATACTTTCCAACTTCTTTCCCATACCTGCAACTTGGTCATAACCTTCTCTGATACCAATTTATTTGAAATTGGAGGATAACTTCTCCTTCCTAAAAATTGACCATCCTTTGATGCTTTGCAAGTAAAAATGGGTCTTATGTAAACACAAGTTTTATGGTCTCTTCAAGGATAATGAGTTAGTTTTCATGTGAACTTTAAAAAAGCAACATATCATCATTTAACTCATAAAAGTAAACATGAAGAGAGACACCACAAAATTTGGTGACAAAGTTCACCCCTCCTGGGCTACATCTTTAGGCCTACTAACACAGCTAGACTGCTCCCTAGATTTCAGTGATGAAGAGTACATAAAGTTTGTTTATAATATGAGTGGTTAGTTTCACCTTTAAGGAAATGTTCTCCTGTAAAGAACTCTCTCTCTAAAAAAAAAACATGACAACCTACAGTCAGTCATGAAACAATACGGCTCTCACATCAAGACCCTGTACTCCGTTCGAAAATGAGAAAATAAGTACAACAATTCCACATTGAAGTACAAAAAGAGAGATTTCCTCAACAATACATAGTGAGAAAGACAAACATGAGTTGTACCAAATAAGTCATAGTTACTGCAGTTAACATCTAAAAGCTAGAAAACCCCTATATGGTCCTCTCCATTATCAAAAGCCTTCAATAACTTCTCCAAAACATTAATTGATCCTAACACCCATGGACTCAAACCTACAAAGGGTCTCTTTAGATGTGCTCCAATCAACAAACAGAGGCTTCCATTGGATCTAGAATGTCTAAAAACCCCCATCTGGACTCTTCTTGAGCTCCAAAAGGCCAAAAACTCAACTAGTTATGGCTCTCTCCGCCTTCTCCTATTATCCATCCTACAAATTGGATAAACCTGCAAACAGAGCGACAATTCCACCCTGAAATCCACTTGGGAGGTGATAATTTTGCTTGCCAAAAGTGAAAATTGTCAGATCGTTAGTTTTTCCAATAACTCCCATGAGCGCTAAGATGTGGCCACATTGCCCATATGGTTGAGGACTAGGCCAACAGCCCACCACTATCAGCTTAGGCCCAAAATACTCTGGGTTGTTGGTCACATTAAGGGTGATATGGCCAAAGGCTAGGGCTAGACGCCTGCCCCAGCTGCGCTAGCCCTTCATCTTTAGTTCTACACCATTCAATGTGGTCAAGGGCAGGGGCTAACCTCCTACCCCCACCACCGAAGCCCTCCACCTTTCCACCAGAGGTTCTATGCAATCACCATGGAACCAAGGCTAGGGCCCAATGCTCCACCCCACCCATCAACCTTCTACCTAAGATCACTTGCACAGTCATGAGACTTGGGGATAGGGCTTAGAACATGCCCTTCTCTGCCATCGTTTTGGGTTGATTTGTGTATGTGGTCATGTGTAGCACTAGTGACCAGGGGTGGGGTTGGTCACCAAGCCCTCTCCCTTATGTCGTTGTTGTGTGGAGTAGCATGTGACAAGGGGTTGAGGCTCACCACCTAGGCCCTCCTCCCAAAATGCACTGATTGAAACTTTATATAACACTCTTGCCCTATAGGGGTAAGAAACACTGTGTCGTGCATTGGTAAGGCATTGGAGTTGGTCGAATGAGGTCACAGGTTTGATCCCACCTGAAATTATTCGATACCTTAACAAAATTTTGGGCTACCATGAGGTGCCACGTGATAGCCTTTGGTTGGGCCACATGGCATCCTCTTATTTGACCCCCACATACAAGTCCAACCAATCAAAATGTGCCATACTACCTTGTACGAGGTTACCCTTGGCAAGCCAGGATTGGTCCCTCAGCGCCTAGTAGACATGCTGACATTAGTGGGACAACCACCCAGTCATTAGTTTATTCAGCCAACCCTAAAAAATTTTAAGATGTTGAGCCAAAGGATTATAACATCATAACTTTGTCATATGACATCATATTTAGGTGAAACAAGTGTCATTAGTGTTAACACTCCATAGTTTTCCAAGGCTGAGAAAAGAAACCAAAGAGGTAACCACAAACCAAACTTTTGACTTGGAAGTTAGCCCTACAAAATGAGAGAGGGAATTCTCTAAATCAACCAAAATATGGTTGGAATTATTGGGGGTTTAGGCTAGATATTTGCACAGTTGGTTTTTTATTTAGGGTTTGTTGGATATGAATCACTAGGTTTAAGAACTACAACCAAATAGGTCAAAAGATCAGTTGCAGTCATTTAATGAGGAAAGATAGATGTAATAAGAGATAAAAATGGTTATATAATATTAGTATAGTGATGAGGAAATCATATAGAAGGAACTAAGTGAGCATACATGCATGAATTCACTTGTTTGGAAGATAAAAACAGTTAAATGATAATCTCAAACAAAAAAGAACATTTCTGGAAATGAATTCTGTTTAAAAATTAAGATTAACATGAGAAGAAATATGTATAGTTGTTGGAAACATCTAACAATCAAATGCATAAGAATAACTGAAGAAAACAATATTATTGACCACAACACATGAATCCCAGAAAATAGCTACAACTGTATATTAATTCTACCAAAAATCAAGTACACCAGTTCCAAAATGTATCTACCTCTAGTATCCAACCATTTCTTAGACTTGTTTCTGAGTACATATAGAAGACAAACAATATTTCCCCTCTAAGGGGTCGAATTCTGATCCATAGCAACTGATTCATGAACCTATCTTATCATTGCCAAATCCTAGGGGAGTTAGAAACAACTTTCCCCTTTTAGCTAACTGATTGACCCTATCTCTAAAACAGTATCCAATGTCCATTTTAACCATACCATAGCATATTTACATTTACCATGCTTCTAATTTACCATTTACATTAACCCATTTCACATTTGACCTTTTACATGCAGTAAAAATTTCTCACACATAGAAGCGCAACAATTGAAAAGCTTGAAAATTTGATGACTTGGATGGAGTTTTGGATGCTGCTGATGACCTGTGAAGAAACCTTGAGATGTATACTACACCTTTGAGCCTTTAAACCATGTAAAAACAATTGTTTAACCTCTGCAAAATTGATTCCAAAAGTAACTGTCCAGAAGCACAGCGACAATGCTAGAAAGGGGGCAGTGAGGTGTCAAAAAGGCACTTTTTGATCTTTTTCTACAAATTTATCACTCCACAAGTTTTCTTAGGTGCTTTTTTTCTTACCTTATGCCATGAGCTATCCAGACATGCTTTAAAATTTGATTTCTTACCTTCTGAGGAAAAGCGCAACAAACTGTTGTTGCATTTCTGTAGGATAACTTTTTCAAAATTTCAAAAATTTCAAAACTTCAAAACTGTGTTTCCCTTCTTCTTTTCTTTTCTGTCTTTCCTTCACACCACCAGTGATGCATCAGCCAATAGGTTTAGGCTATCCCCTTTTTGAGTCTCCTTAGTGTCTTTTTGAGTTTCTTCTTTATTATTTTCACCCTAGCTTTGCAAACCATGTTCCTAGCATAATAGTGTCTTGCTAGATTTCTTTGAAGTTTGGTATCCCTGTTTTCTTTGTGCAATAGCTTCTCCAAGTGGTCATTCACTCTCCCAAGCCAATATTCTTTGTCTTTCTCAATTTCAGCACCTATGATGTCATCTGTGGAATTTTAGGCTTGAGGAGGAGATAGATCTTCTACATTCTGCTCTTTTCTAGCCATTTCCCTTGTCTTAGGTCTCCTAGGTTATATTTGGATGTCCTTCTCTTTCAACTGCTCTACATCAATGATTGTTTTCCCTTTATCTTCTATTGTCAAAACACCTGCTTTGCTTGCTGATGGAGGGTCTTCCTATGACTTGTTCTGCTGCATTAGAGTGTGTTTCAACTGTCTATTCTCCCGTTGTAGGAAAGCCACCATGAAATTGGCTTCGGCTAGGTCATCCTTTAGCTCTCTAATCTGTGCATCTTTCTCTTTGATGATATCATCTGTTGTCTTATTTCTATGTTGTTCTCCTAGGTTAGCCATTTCAATTTCTGGAGGTACCTCTTCTTCATTTTGCAAGGGTGAATCATCTCTACTCATAGGTGATTTCTCTTTCATGGTTTCAGATTGAACTACTTCTTCACTAACATTCTCCTTAGATAGCATTTTTGCCTCAAACCTAATTTTAGGTTTAGATCTAGGCATCTCCTTTTCTGGATCAGGAGCAAAAACCAATTTCTAACCTTGGTTGTCTGACTTTGAGATATCTTCTTTGAACTAAGATTTTGTTGTTGATGGCCTACTTGATGATTCAGCGCCCTGTGTTCTGGAAGATGATGAAGGATTATTTTGACTTTTTGACTTGCTAGAGATAGGAAGGAGAGAAGCTGCCTCCAAGAAACTTTCCCATGACATGTTGATTCTTGCTAGCTGGTGGAGGATTATCATTTTCACTAGGGCATGATGAAAGAGGCTAGCTTGATGATCTTTTCCTTTAGACTGCACCTTTTTTTCATCTTCAAAAAACTTTTTAAAATATAGTTAGGTAGATTTAGAGGCTTCTTAGAGGTGAAGTACATTAGTAACCTGATGTGATATTGGTAAAGCCTGCTAAACTTGCCTTCACAAGTGAAGTACTTCTGGATGGTCTTCATTAAAGGGTTGTACTTATCTAAAAAATTCCTACTAGGAAACATGTGTGAAGGAGAACCCTTGTATTGTGGCTTCAAAAACATTTTGTAGTGCTCTAGATCCAAGTCCATTTCCTTGAACCAGATTTCACCTTGATTAGGAATGGTTGTTGATTGAGCGATCTCTTTTGACACTGGAAAATTGACCCCTACTATAGTGGCCTGATATTTCTTGAAGTTGATGGAAAAAAGGCTATCTAAATTATGATGATAGCCCACCTCTTCCACTCTTTGACAAAACCCTAGGCAACCTGCTTGCTTGTTGGGTTGTGTTATATTCTTTCCATGACTAGCCCAAGTAGTTAACCGGTGGGTTAGAAGGGGGGCAGAGCCCCCCCCCCCCCCTCATTGTGTTGATTGTGTAGCGAGGGGAGTCACAGGGGGTTTGAGGGTTGTAGGTAACCCCACTCTATGGGGTCCGGGGCAGTGCCCCAGAAAATTTGGTTCTGGACCCTATGTTAGGTTGGGTGACCTACCTATGGTTTTGTGCATGATTTTTGCACATGGTTTTGGAGGCGATGGTTTTTGGTCCATAGTTTTGGATGCAATGGTTTTCGGTCCATGGTTTTGGACATGATGGTTTTCGGTCCATGGTACTGGATGTTTCGACATGTATAAATATGTATTGTAACATTGAAAGGAACATAATGAAAAATCAAGCTAGTAGTCCCGGTTTTGGGATCCAGGGGAAAATCTCTATGTATATGTGTTTTATGTGTTATGCTCTTGCATTGTTTATTTTCTATGTTTTAGAATTCGTATGCAGGTAATTTATGTACAGGATTAAAACCTACATTTGTAATTAGAGTTGTTTTGGCTTCAAGGGATGCTTTTGTTGTTGAGGGGTTTCGCTCGGGCCTGTGGTAGACCCTGTTCAGTGGGAGATCTACGAGATTGATTCTAGTGGTGAAAGAAGATGGCGAACAGTGGAAGGATAGAGATCGATAAATTTAATGGCCAGAGTTATGAGTTGTGGAAACTTAAGATGGAGGATCTTTTGGTGGATAAAGATCAGCGGATCACGGTAGATCTGGGTACTAAACCAACAGGAGTGACCGATGAAGAATGGATGAAGTTGGATCGGAAGGCAAAGAGCACAATACGATTGTGTGTCTCAGATTCACTATTGTTGAATGTATCAGGGGAAGCTACGATGAAGGCTTTATGGGACAAGTTAGGGACTTTGTACCAATCTAAGTCTCTGGTGAATAAACTATTCCTATGGAAAAAGTTGTATAACCTGAGGATGAAAGATGGAGACTCGGTGACAGAGCATCTGAATGCATTTAATACTATGGTAAGTCAGTTATCATCTGTTGATATCAAAATTTCAGATTCAGATAAGTGCATTTGTTTGTTGTGTTCTCTACCAGATTCGTGGGATAGTCTGGTTATTGCAATAGGTAGCAACGCAACTACCTTGCAGTTTGATGAAATAGTCTCATCCTTGTTGACGGAGGAGATGAGACAGAAAAATATGGGGAGCTAGAATGGTGATGCCTTGTCTGTACGAGGACGGTCCCAGAATAGAAAAAAAAAAAATTCATCAAGTGGGAGATCTGAATCTAGAGGGAGATATAAATCTCCAGGAAAACCTATAAAGGTGGTATGCTGGAAATGCAGAAAGGAAGGGCAATACAAAAGGGATTGTAAATCTAAATCACCTGACAAAGGAAAGGGATCTGATGATGCTCCTTCTGCAGAGACAAAAACCACCTTATATGAGGTGGGGATGTGTACTTGGCTTCTTCAAGTACACATGTAGATCATGAGGCATGGTTGATTGACTCAGGTGCATCCTTTCACTTCACTCCCCTTAAAGAGTAGTTCTGCGAGTATGAGAAATACGATGGTGGTGATGTCTTCTTAGGGGATGATAGGAAGGCTAGAATCATTGGTCACGGAAAAGTAAAGTTGAAGTTGCAGGGTGGAAGGGTTAGAACACTTTCGAGTGTTCTACATATTCCTGCATTGGCCAGAAATCTGATTTCTGTAAGCAAGCTGGATGATGTAGGTGTAAAAATTGTGTTTGAAAAGGATACCTGCAAGATGGTTCAGGGAGCACTAGTATTGATGTGGGGAGTTTGGATTGTAACTTTGTACAAGCTGCAAGGTATCACTATTTTTTATGGGTGCAACAATTCTCTAGTTCCTGAAAGTGGAGAAGAAAATCTAGTGGTCTCTAAAGAGAAGAACATGTTGTGGCATCAAAGGCTTGGACATATTGGAGAGAAGGGCCTTCGAATACTTCATGGTAAAGGTATGGTAGAAGGTATGAGTAATAGCTCTCTAGATTTTGATTTTTGTGAAAATTGTGTATATGGGAAGCAGAATCAGGTGAGTTTCCCTTCTGGTGGTAAGAGGGCGAAACAGATATTAGAGCTTGTACACAGTGATGTGTTTGGACTTGTGAAGGTTCCATCACTGGGTAAGTCTGTGTACTATGTATCATTTATAGATGACATCTCAAGGAATACATGGATATATTTCCTTAAGAAGAAATCTGAAGTCTTTGATAGGTTTAAAGAATTTAAGGCTTTGGTGGAAAACTAAACAAAGAAGAAGATAAAGGTGTTGAGGATAGATAATGGTCGAGAGTTTTACAGTAAGGAATTTGAAGAATTCTGTAAGAAGTGTGGTATAGCATGACAGAAGACCACTCCATATATAGCTCAACAAAATGGAGTTGTAGAAAGAATGAATAAGGCATTTATGGAAAGGGAAAGAAGCATGCTCAGTGGTGTTAGGTTAGGATAGGAGATCTAGGCAGAGGCGGTGGAGACAGCATGTTACTTGGTCAACAGATCACCTTCATCAGTGTTGGAGGATAAGACTCCACAATAGGTATGGACTAGTAAGAAACCCTATCTTTCACATCTGAGGGTATTTGGATTTGATGCATATGTACATGTTCCAAAGGAGAAACGAACCAAGTTGATAGTAAATTTGAAAAGTGCATATTTATTGGGTATAAGGATGGTTTAAAGGGTTATAAGCTTTGGAACCCAGTAACAAGGAAGGTTGTGTATAGCCTAGATGTGGTGTTCAGAGAGGTAAAAGATGTTATTAAACATGAATTCCAACCAAAGGAACCTGAGAAGATAGAGTTTGAGCTAAAGGAGGAAGAATCAGACTCTACAATAGAGGAGGAATCAGAAGATGAAGAGCCACAAACTCCGGGTGTGAGAAGATCAGTTCCAGAAAGAAGGCAGCCAAAAAGGTATAGTCCATATGCTTTCTGTTCAAATTTTTCTTTATCTATTACTGATGATGATCCCAACACTGTGAAGGAAGTAGTAGATTCAGAAGACGGAAAACTCTAGAAAGAGGCCATGGTTGATGAAATGGCATCTTTGCACAAAAATGAGGCTTTGGATCTAGTGGAGTTACCGGCTGGAAGGAAACCCATTGGCAACAAATGGGTGTTCAAGAACAAGACAAATGCAGAAGGAAAGGTGGAGAAATACAAAGCTCAGTTGGTAGCAAAAGGTTATTCCTAGGTGCCAGGAATTGATTTTGGTGATATTTTTTCTCCTATTGCCAAGGTAGCTTCTATTAGATTACTTTTATCTATTGCTACTGCTTTTGATTTTGAGGTAGAACAAATGGATGTGAAGAAAACATTTCTTCATGGGAATCTGGAAGAGGAGATCTACATGAAGCAACCTGAAGACTTTACGGTGAAGGGTAAGCAAGAACTGGTATGCAAGTTAAAGAAGTCTCTGTATGGGTTACAACAGTCACCAAGGATGTGGTACCAGAAATTTGATACATTTATATGGGGACTTGGCTTCAACAGAAGCAAAGTAGATCACTATATGTATTTTAAATTAACTAGTGACCATGTTATTTATCTGGTCTTGTATGTGGATGATATGTTGCTCATTGGAAATGACAAAGAAATTATCCAGGATTTAAAGACCCATTTGTCCTCCAAATTCGACATGAAAGATCTTGGTGCTGCAAACTATATTTTGGGCATGGAAATTAAAAGAGATTAGACAAAGAGGAAGCTCAAGTTAAACCAGAGGAAGTATGTCGAAACAATATTGTAGAGGTTTAATATGCAGGATAGTAAACCGGTGAAGGTTCCTATTCTTGTAGGTGTAAATTTATCTATTGAACAGTGTCCCAAGACACAAGAAGAGGAAGAGGACATGTCACGTGTTCCATATGCAAGTGCAGTCGATAGCCTAATGTATGCGATGGTCTGTACTAGACCAGACATTGCACATGTAGTGGGATTATTGAGTAGGTTTATGTCAAAACCAGGGAAGGAGCACTGGACAGTAGTGAAGCGGGTTTTCAGGTAATTGTGTGGCACTAGTGATTATGGTTTGTGCTACCAAGTAAGACCAAGATTGGACAGGGTGTTGGATATTCATGGCTTTGTTGATGCAGACTGGGCTGTAGATTTGGATCAGAGAAGATCTACAGGTGGGTATTTGTTTAACCTATTTGGAGGTGCAGTCAGTTGGATGAGTAAGAAACAATATGTAGTGGCACTATCAACTGAATACATGGCAGCCACTCACACAAGCAAGGAAGTAGTTTGGTTATAGAGATTGTGTTCAAATATGGGGTTATTACAGGGAGCTATAAGGATAGACTGTGACAGCCAAAGTGCAATTTTCTTAGCAAAGAACCCTGCATATCATTCAAAGACAAAGCACATTGATGTTCAGTATCACTTTGTGAGGGATATGATAGAAGACAAAAAGGTGTTGCTGGTAAAGGTGGACACTTTGAAGAATATTGTAGATGCATTGACAAAATCAGTGATCTCTGAGAATTTCTCTTGGTGTAGAGAAACAATGGGTGTTGCAGGGGTAGATAAATGATTAAACTCTCTTATGGCCCCCTGTGGAAAGAAAACAACAAGTGGGAGAATGTTGGGTTGTGTTATATTCTTTCCATGACTAACCCATGTAGTTAACCAGGGGGTTAGAAGGGTGGCAGAGCCCCCCCCCTTCGTTGTGCCAATTGCGTAGTGGGGGGAGTCACAAAAGATTTGAGGGTTACAGGTAACCCCACTCTATGAGGTATGGGGCAGCGCCCTGGAAAATTTTGGTTTTGGACCCTATGTTAGGTTGGGCGGACCTACCTATGGTTTTTTGCATGATTTTCACACATGGTTTTGGACGTGATGGTTTTCATTCCATGGTTTTGGATGCGGTGGTTTTCGGTCCATGGTTTTGGATGCAATGGTTTTCGGTCCATGGTATTGGATGCTTCGGCATGTATAAATATGTATTGTAACATTGAAAGGAAAATAATGAAAAATCAAGCTGGTAGTCCCGATTTTTGGATGCAAGGGAAAATCTCTGTGTATATGTGTTTTATGTGTTATGCTCTCACATTGTTTATTTTCTGTGTTTTAGAATTCGTGTGCAGGTAATTTCTATACAGGGTTAAAACCTACATTGCTCAAATGACTTTTTAATGAAATTTGATGAGTTAATCTCTTGCATATGAGTTGGAACATACCTAGATATCTCACCTCCCTTATACTTCTTCCTATCACTGGTCTTCACCATGTTTTCTGGATTCATTTTAATTTAAAACCCTAGTTTCAAACAAGGAAAGGGCACGGGGTCTGATTAGCAAAACAGAGTGAAAATCGCAACAACTTGGGGGAAGGGAATGAGGGGAAAAGGAGGTAGGAAAAATTCTGAGAAAATTATGGGGGGTAGGGATAGATGTTAGGAAGATAATGGAGGTGGATTTTCTCAAAAAAAATGAGAAAAAGGGGTGAAAATATCATATTACAGACTTAGGGAAAAAACATGACAGAAAGCTAGGTTTTCTTGGGAAAATGGTGAAATGAGAGAATTTTAGTAAGGGGAATGGTGGGGAATGTTAAATGAAGGTAATGAAACATATATGAACATAGAAGCAAATATTTTCCCTTTTGAATGAAGTTGTAGACCATGAAAGGAAAAAACACAGCAAAAACCCTAGGGGAGGATTTTTCAGTTGATTTCTGAGGAAAAATATTGCAAAGAAGGTTGTTGAAGTTTGGTTTACTTGTTTAAAGAACCTCTGAAGAATTTTAAATTAAAACTAAACCTATTCTTCCTCCTTTGATATCTCCAAGTGAAAACGCAACACTTTTCTCCAGAGATGCAGCGAGCAAATGAAAAAAGGCAGTGGTAAAAAATTTCTCTGATGGCTATGGAAAATGTCAAAGTGGTAGAAAGGAGCTCTAGAGATTTTTGGAAGGATACAATAAGATTTTTAAATGTCTTGATGCTCATTTATAACTAGAAAATCGATTTTTGGCTCATAGTGGAATGATGACCTCATGTGTACTTTGAAGTAGTGGCTGATGATGTGATTGGTACTGGCAGCTATGATTCTTCAATAGGAAGTGTTACATCTCCATGTGATGCAGATGTACTTTGATTCTCTTTGAAATGATTTATTTTCCTAATTTCTAACTCCCATGATGAAACTTTTTAATGACCATAATGGATGACAAGACTCCCTTTTTTAGAATGATGACTGAGATAATGATGAACATCATATGCATATTCTAGACCATGACCTAAATGATGACCAACTAACTCAATTGATGACTTATAACAGGAAATGATGACAGTGACCATGATGGATGATTTGTGACCTTGAATAAGTGGAGGGAGTAGCAATGACACCTTGACAATGACTTAAAACCATTTGACAATCAAGAGACATGTCAAATTTAATTTGAAAATATTATAATTTGACCTAAGACTCTAACAACAGTGAAAAGAGTAATTTTGATCACTATGACTATAGGACTCTAACAATTAGAATTAGAGAAATGAACACTACGACTTGACGTTGGTTTCGAAATATTGAGGGATATTTCATTTTTGAGCTAAATTTTGATCTCTGGATTAATTTACTTTAAGGAAAAAAAATAGTCCCTTTTTCTTCTATTGTTCTAGGATAGTCCACCAGGCCTAGGGAAGATACTTTTTTCCGCAATCATACATTCAGCATAACACTAATTTTTGTTGCGATTGTACAAGCTGCTACAAGAGCAGTTTCTTCCCTGTAGCAATCACTTAATCCCTCTTTTGAGACCTCATATTGCATGTAATATTGAGGGAAAGTCATGAAAGCTATGAGGACAAAATTAAGATCATTAAGAAGGGCTATTGGTGGTGGAAAAATTGAAAGCATAGTTTTTCTATGTTTTTTTATATGCACGGCACGGTGGAATTTGAAGCTGATGTTTGGCTAGATGGAGTGGATGGGTGATTAAATTGATGTTGGTGGACTGCTCTCAATAGTTCCTAAACAAGGCATGTCCTTTTCACCTCTTTCTCCAATCAGATCTTCCTCCTATATCATTTCGGGCTCCTCCTATAGAGTTTTAGTCTCTCTTGTAGCATTAGAGACTGCTCCTCTAGCATTACAATGAGGAGGCAAATTCTGATTATATAGTTGGTTGGAGGATGAAGAGAGGGTGAAAATGCAATGGGTGGCTGGAAAAATGGAAGAATGCACTTTTACAACCAGTTGTGTAGCGATGGTCTTGATGATTACCTCGAGTCTTGTAAAAGAGAGATGTTAGCACAAGTAGTGTAGGAACTCCTTCCTTGTGTTTTTTGTTTATTTTTTCTCTTTCTTTTCTTTCAGACATGTAAGTTTCCTTTGTAGAGGTTTTCAATCTACATGCCTACCCCAGGCACCTTAGAGGAGGTTTTCACTTAGTGATCTTTTCATCTATTATTTTGTTTTTGTTTTTTTTTTCTCCTTTTTTTAATCCTAGGTTGCCTCAAAGAAGTTTTGAACCCTAGAGTTGGCCTTAGATGCCTCATGGAGGTTTTCATCTAGGCCCTCTTACTTTTTCTTTTTAGAAGTTTTATGGCCTGAGGGTTGCGTTCCTTCCAATCACATTCAAGTCTATGTTGATTGAATTGACAAGTTCTTTCTTGGACAGAGGTTTTTTATACAACTTTAAACTATAATCATTGATAAGTAAGGGGATCCCTTCCTCATCAATTGTTCTAATCTGGACATACCCATTCTCATGAAATTTGTTATAGATCTGATCTGAAAATATATGAAAATACAAATATACCCAGAAATAATAAGATATAAATAGATAGAAATGATTCTTTATTGATCAAACCCTTAAGGTAGGGCAACACCATACATTCACTTCTTAAGGAAGGAGAACACTCCACAAGCCATGTGCCTGTTCATACAATATTCCTTGACACCTCTTAATGGGGAATCTCTATCCTCTAAATAGGCCTCATACATACAGTGCCATGGGTCATTACCATGGTTCCCTCAATACCATTTTGTTAATACAATGGGCTTATTACATTTTTGCTAACTACTTGTGGTCCCTTACATGATACGGGTTAACCACTTTATTTATCACTATGGTCCATCTCATTATTACATTATTCCCTTGGGTACCTCTGTCATAGACATTTTTGGGCACTGCAACCCCAATAATAAATGTCCATAAACCAAGGGCTCCTAAGTCCCTAAAGGTGTTGTTCCAACCCCTAAAAGAACAAGGTCAACTGATTACAGCATCTCCCAGAAGTTCTCCATGAAAAACTACTCAGAACTGGTCAAAACTAGACCATTTCACCTGCTCCATAGTCAAAGTGCGTTGCATCCCACCTGAATACACACAGTAGGTGTGATGCATGTTGAAAAACCCTTCTGTGGGGTGTGATGGGCGAGAGTGGACAAATGGCAGGGTCAATCCGCAAGGTGGAGGAGCATGGAATCTTCCAGAAACTTCTCCTGTGACACTTGCCTCTCTGCATTCGACCAGGGATGAGTAAGAGATCATCAATCTCCAAGTGGAATCAAGAACTATTAGAGAGAGGACACTAATTAAATCTCAAAAGCTGACTCATTCCCCTTGCAAACATCTATATATGGATCCCTCATCCTAGAGATCTAGAGGCTGGAATTTTGTATCTTGTAAGGAAGTGTTGTTGGTTTCTTGGTGCAATATCATAGTATTGGGTGATCTAAGCTTTTCATGAGGTGAAGAAGGGATTTCTTGCTGAGAGGATGATGATGGGTCAGAACAATTGGTTGTAATCCTCTTTGCTCTTTCTTGATTATCAATAAAGCTATTCAAGTTTTCCTCCACATTCTTGTATGATTGATGTTATATGCATTTGTGTGGTCAATATATATCTGGTCCTATATTGTTTATGATAATAGATCTATGTTCTTGGATAGTGTTATGCTGCTTTGATTCTATAGGTGCTCTTTGAAGCTGGGTAGACGAGGAAGAGAGTGGCGAAGACCTATCAGAAGGGAGAGGAATCGAGCAAGGAACCAAGCGCAAGACAGAGGTTGGTCTCCTTATTCCTCTCTTATCTATTTCTCATAAAGGAAAACGGAAGTAGTTTTTAGTTTTTTTGTTTCTAAGGTAGCTACTAGCCTTAGTGGGACTAGAAGCTCTGCATAGACACTAGTTTTCCCATTAACAAAATGGCGACTCCACTGGGGAGCAAATAGATTGTTTGTTTATCTACATTTGTTTACTTTATAGTGTTATAGCTCCAAATCTCACTCTTATGGTTTGTGATGCTGCACTTATGGCCTAGGGCAACCCCTCCTTCCAGACCTGGTCCAAAAATTTAAAAAACAGTGTTTTATTCCCTATACGCGACTTTGCCCTGTGTTAAACGCGTGTACACGCGGGTCTGTCATACCCAACCCGCGTGTATCTGTTAAAACACTTAAAAAAATATAATTTCCTCTTTTTCGGGCGGTGATCGCGGGTTTACCTGCTGGATCACCTGTTAGTGCCCGTGGCCCAACTGTTCCCAACCAACTCCTAACTAAAAAACTACTTTGGAGAGGGTATAAAAAGACATCAAAGGGAAGGCCAAGGGGAGGGAGAAAGGAGAGCAAGATTATTATGCTGAGATTTTTCCCTTAGACCAGGTTTGAAGTCCTTGGTGCATTCTGCACTTCCCCCATTTTGCATAGGAAACCCTTGTTTCCATGTGTATTGGTGATCATTCATCCTTGACATCATCATTGAGTAAGACTTGGAAGGAGCTCTTGTTGGAGGCTGGAGGCTGGAACGAATCCGGGAGGAAGCTTGCTTGGAGCCTGCTGAAGGTGTTCAGGTGATATCTTTCCGATATATGTACTTTATTTGCCTTTATATATAAAGAAACACGTCTTTGTTCCCGAATAATCTTTCTTTATGCTTATGAGATTCTTGTGTTGAATTCTTATGAAAGTGGTTACTTAAAGATTTTTTATAACTAACTTTATAGCATAAAGATGATTTATATATAAACTTCTATACATGTACTGTTGTGTTCTTTGATTTGTTTGTCTTGCAGGTCAAAGAAAGAAGAAGGGAACTCCAAGAAGGGTTTGCACCCTAACGGTCTTCTCGAACGTAGGACCTTAGGTATGTACCCTAAACATTAGAATTCGCTTAAAAGTAGAAAAGATGGCTGTGTGTGTGTGTTTCTTTGTGTAAGCAATTTTCAGTCTGGTAGAGTCTTAGCCCAAAGGACCCTAGGGGTACTTTCCCTTCGACCAGAATTGGCGACTCCGCTGGGGACAACACTCTTGTTGTTCCTAGTTTGGGTAGTCCTCAAGCCAATCAAGGCTCAGTCCCTCTGTTTGTTGGTTCTGACTGTCTGATATTTTCTTGAACTCCAAGCTTTTCCAGTTTTTCAGTTTGTGTTTTTATTTTTCTTGAAAGACTTCATATACGCACTTTTTCTGGATTACAGAAGCGTATATACGCAAGTTGCACTAAGTAAACCCGCGTATACGCAGGTTTCCTTAGTTACAGTCGCGTGTACACGCATTCTGCAAATAATTGCAGGCGCGTATATCACATAATTTTCAAGATTTATAATTTTTCTTTTGCTGAATGTCTGTCTGGTGGTTTGGGTCAGTTTAAAACAGTCAATTCCCAGTGACAGTTCTCTGTTTAACAGGTGGCATCTTGTTTCGAACTCTCTCTAGTTATAAGGAGTGCTAGTCTTGTTTTTCGTTGATTGCAAGCGTCATTGATTTTTGACACACAAGATTTCTGTTTAAGAATCTTGATCGCTCTGTTTCGGCAGAGTGGGAAGATTGTCTTAAAATCTTTGTGTCCATTTTGTTTTCATGACATTTGTGTTTGCTTAACGAAATCATTTTTATGACCATTTACTCCTTTGTTTCGGGAAATTTGTTTGTTACCAGTTTCTTGAAACTTGTCTTTTGATATTTTGGACTTTCATTGCTGCTTTTGATTGTCAAAAGCGTTTTCGAACACATTTTATTTTTGTTGAGTTTTCATCATTTGAAAGGTGTCAATTCACAAAAGTGTTTGGTGGCTTGTTTATCAATCATTAGTGTCAGTTTTTTTTGAGAGTTTTCCTTTGAAAAAGACTTTTTGGTTTGATTGAAAGAAAATCTTTTGAAAGTTTTTGAGTTTCGCTTTCTTAAACTTGCTTCTCATTTGATTTCCTTTTTTGCGAAGTGAAAGTGCTTTGTTTTTTATCTTAAAACTTGTTTTTATTGTTTGGACGAAATGATTAGTAACAAATCATCTTCTATCTAAGCATTTCAGTGGCAAGACAAAATTTGGTAAAGCAGCAACTTTCCTTCTTTGTTTTTAGAATAGTCTTTGAATCGTGCATCCACATTTAGTTCTTGCATTAGGGTAAGATTTGCATCTCTTTTTAGGCATATTTAGTTTTGTTAGTTTTTGTGAGTGTGGAGTCTGAAAAGAAAAAGGAAAAAATTTTGTTTATATTACAAGTGCCTTCTGAACCTCATAGAAATTGCTATTCATTGAAAACAAAAGTGCATGTGCATGTAGCTAGGTTTTATTAATTTCTTTTGCGTCCATAAAAACACCACAAGTTTCACATCCATTACCTTTGACTTAAAGAACAGCCTAATAAAATCAAGCGCTTAATTAAAATCCACTAGAACTTTTTGTTTTAGTTATTACACCAACAAGTTTAGGATTTTAGGGCCTTGGATTAGGCGAGTGGAGAGTTAACTCTCCAACGCCACACAAAACGTCAAACATAAGAGTCTGATTAAAGAGAGTAAATCCAATAGCGTTAGGGAGACCAGGAAAGCTCTGGATCTGGGAGTTAAGCACGAGGGTCTGTGAAGACAGGGAAGAGAGATACCCCCTCTCCTACTTGTCCGAACTTACCTCACGACTGTTCCGCCTGGCTTCTGCGACGAGTTGGTACCCATAGTTTCCTCTCCTAGGGATCTGCATAGGTGGCTGCGGAGGGGAATCCCGTGGCACCTGAGGTCGACGTTGTATCACTCTCGACAGTACTTCCGGAGGGCACCCTTGCGAAGCTTGGGGGCTTGCACCGGCGCAGGCTGTTGTTAGGAGGTCAGCGTAACTTCCTCTGATACCTTCGCTGATAGGACTGGGCCCTCATCATCCCAGACTATCCTCGGAAGGCCCTTTGATTCACTTTCTCGTATTTTGGTGTCCAGTCTCAATCACCCGGAGCGGAAATACTTGAAAGTTGTTTGACTGGCTGTATCTTTAGGAACTTTATACTGTGTGCTCTGTGCTCCTAGTCGGCTTAGCTTTTAATTTTTTTTGAGTCTTTAGTTAGATCTTAACAAAAAATTCAAAGTGGCTGACCGGTCTCCAAGACGGTCTCGAAGACTTCGTGGTCTCTCGCCACCTAGTTTAGAGCCTTCTCCTAGAAGGCGCAGAGGGGATACTACCGGTGGGGTCCGTCCCACGCCGGCTGACGCATCGGGGATTGATCCTCCTCTCGGGGATATTAGCGGCCAAGCAAGGCCTGGTACTTTTGAACAAGAGAGGGACGCTCCAGTCTTTTCTCAAGTTCGCTTTCAAGCGGAGGATAACGTAGAGGTAGAAGAACTTTCAGAATCATTAGTGATTCCAAATTCTCCACTACCATCTAGTTACCCAGACGTATTGCAATACGTTGGGCCTCCATTATATAGACCAGCGAGTCCAGGTTACGCTACGCGCTTACCATTTATGATCACTACTGGAAGCATGGCTTCCACGAGTGCTGCGACTATGCAAACCCCAACATCGGTGCAAGGGGGAGGAACCATTTCCATCCCCTCCGCTTCCTTGTTCGGATCGTTTGCTAGCATCTTTGGTTGGGTCTACCTCCATTCCGTCCACGAGTGGAAATGCCCAAACCAATGCTTTTAGTACTGGTTCCTTCCTTTTTGGCACCCAATCACAGGGTATTCCATCAGTTCCGTTCAGTGCCGCTACGTCCATGATGGGCGGGTCGGCTTCATTTCAGGGTTTTCCCTTTGGAAGTGGTCATATTCCACATTCCAACCCAACAGTAGGATCCATGCCTTTTTCTTCAATAGGACAAAGCAGCAATCCTTTCCAAGGTTGGAATAACCCTGGGGTTAGTAACGCAGGAACTGCGAATCCATTTATTGGCCAACAAAGAAGTAGGCCGTATTCCACGGTTAGCATGTTTCAAAGTATTCCTCCCCTCGCTTCGGCTTGGAATCCATATCAGGGGTTATCGACTCCTTACAATTCTTTAGGAGGAAACTTTGCAAGCTATGGAGCTTATACGGCAGGAGTTGGTCAAACTCCGAATTTTGCTGGACCACAAGGCTTGCCCTTTGGTTCAGCTAGTTCTACTGGTCACTTGGGGCAGCCTGGTGCCTCTCAAATCCCAGGACAATCTTTTCAGAACTTGGGGAGTTCTGCCCAGTCTGGGTGGAATCCCCTAGGTCCTCCTAGGCTTCCATTTCTGGCAACGTTAAACTTGCCAGATCTCACTAAGCTAACGAACGACCCTATCAGATACAATCCGGCCTGGCCTCCGGTCCCAACTAAACTCCCTTCGGACATCCCAAAATTCGAAGGGAAGAGTGGTGAAGATCCGGGCGATCATGTAACCACATTCCATTTGTGGTGCTCATCTAACTCCCTCATCGAAGATTCGGTTAGGTTGAGACTCTTTCAACGCACCTTGACTGGTAATGCGGCTAAATGGTACATAGAGTTGCCAGGGGGCAGCTTTACATCGTTCGCAGACTTAGCTAATATCTTCTTGAATCACTTTCAGCTGCCTGTCCGCTATGATGCCGGAACTGAACTTCTGGCTATCTTTCGTCAGGATAAGGCAACCCACATTTCTGATCACATACAGGAATGGAGACGGAGAAAAAGGCTCATTAAAGCCAAAATCCCTCCGGAGTACCGTCTAGAGTGGTTTTTGAAGTCTTTGCAACCTGAGATCTCCAAGGATGTCTCCATGTCTGGGGTCTATTCTGAGGAGCAAGCCATTTTTAGGGCCCAGCAATTAGAACTGATTTACTCTCAGTCTGGGATCCTCCAAAAGTACTTGCCAGATGCTCCTGGATCTAAGGTTGATTTAGCTAAGCCAAAGCTAGGTCCGCACGCGGATGGTATCGTAGGGTCAGTAGACTCGACTACAGTGAACTTGTTGAATCAATTGCAGCAGTTGTCATTACAAACTGCTTCTAACAACCAAGTCACAATGTCTAATCCTCAAGCTTCCCAAAATTCTTCCATTAATGCCGTCCAATCCGATAACCCCAAAGGAAATCAAAATTCCGATGGAAAAAAGAAAGGACGTGGTAAGAAGAAGAACCAGGATGGGAAGCCCGATGCAAATAAATCCGGCAACAACGCTGGTGGTGGTGGAAATGAGTCGAGAAAGAAAGTTAAGTTTCCTTGCAAGTTATGCAAAGGAGACCATCTAACTCATCTCTGCCCTAGAATTGAAGACGCTCAGCGCTTGTTAGGACAGCAAGGGACTTCTAGTTCGCAAGCTGTGTTAACTAACCCGTTTCCCCAAGGGCAGCAACTTCTTGCTGGCGCAAGTTCGAACCCTGGTACCTCCGCAGGGGGCAACCAGGAAGGGGACAAGTCATCAAATGTTTTCATGATGGGTGCTCACGCTAATGTGGCCACACGGTCACGCGATTATGGTGAAGGTGAAAATTCTAAGGGTAAATCAGTTCCCGAAACTAACAACCCACTTCATATTGAGCGACCTTCTGTTGAGACTATACCTCGGGTGCCGAAAGGTTCAGCTAAACGCGCGACTATCAACCCTAATATTAGGGCAGCCCAGAATTACTCCATTGTCGAGGATCTGACTCAGAGTCCATGTGCTATGTCCGCGTTAGAGGTTCTCCAGACATGTCCTACTCAACGAAGTGCCTTGCTATTGGCAATGGGGGCAGTAGATCCAAGTAATTCCTTAGCTCTCTCGTTTGATATGAGTAATTTCAAAAAGAGACTTCCTCATCACATGGCTTTCCAGATAAAGTCTACCTACCAGAAAACGAATATTTTCCGGACGGTTGTAGATGAGGGAGCTTCCACGTGTGTCATGTCTATGTCATGCTGGAAGGCCATTGGATCACCGACGGTTGTTCCTTCACCCACCCTATTGACAGCATTTGATGGTCACTCTCATAGACCGTACGGGATTATCCCGGCTTTTCCTATATGTGTTGGAGGAAAGGTCGTTAATATTGAAGTAGAAGTCATAGACGCTAACCTAGATTATAATCTCCTATTAGGAAGGAACTGGGTATACGAGATGGAAGCCGTTGTTTCGACTCTATTTCGTGTCATTTGCTTTCCTTATGAGGGGAAAATCGTTAAGGTTGACCAATTGGACTATTGTCCAACTGATCCTCAAGCAAACTCTGACTCTACCATTCCTTTAGTGGGTAACCCCCGTCCGCCTATTGAGAGTCTAGGAGTCGGGATGTATTCTTCATTGATGGGTACGTTTAACCTTCCCCCTCCTACAGCTGGTATAGATACAATTTCATCCTCCAGGGATCCTTTACGGAGAGAGTTTGTCCAAACTCTTTATTCTTCGAATCCTGGAACCTTAGCTTCATCTGTGACCACATCAGGTGACGACAAGGTGGGTGAAATAGAATCTCTTATGTCTGCAGCAGAACCTAGATGTGAATCTATCGATAACTCTGTAGATAACCATTCTACTATTTCCTCTGGGAAAGAAATAGATGGTGATGTGGCTCATTTTCGGACCCCTGATTCCACCTCTGCATCGGATTGCTCGGATATTGTTTTTCCATCGGATGAAGCGATATTCGAAGCCATGACGGCCGTAGATCGACCTTTGGAAGATTTACATCGTCGGTTATACTTTCATTCCCCTGTGCATGAAGTAGAATCTCGGTCCTCCAGTTCGACTAGTGATGTTTGTACGGTCCCTTTGGCTCCGACACATTTATTTGCCGAAGAGAGTATATTGATTGGTTCGATCGTCGTACCTATAAACATCCCTAGGAGTCAGTTGGCGGAGCCCCCTGACGGGCTCTACCTCAGGAAGTGCTTTGCTTAGCTTTGGCCAGGCAATGGCTTCTTTGTATTTTATGTATATATTTATACATATATTGTCGAGCGTTTTCTGATATCAGCACTTTTTGGTCTGCTTTGGCAGGTGTTGATGGATGATTTGGTTTATTTTGGATTCGCCGATGGTGCTAGTCGGCACACTCGGAATCTTGCTTCCGCAGCTTGGGTACTTTATCACCCAACTGGTCAGTTGATGACATCGAGAGGCGTGTGTATCGGTCCTGCTTCAAACAATATGGCCGAGTATACAGCTGTTATCAATTTATTATCCGAGGCAATCTCTCATGGGATCGACTCATTGGTAGTGTATCTTGATTCTCAATTGATAGTGTCTCAGTTAAATAACATTTATCGGGTTAGAGATCCATCATTTTATCGCCAATATTTAAGGGTGAGGTTGTTGCAAAGATCATTTACTTACATTAATTATTTGCACATTCCAAGATCTCAAAATTGGTTAGCTGATTCTATCGCTAATCAAGCATTAGACTGGCATATCAATCATTCATCATCATAAAATCATGCATCAAAAAGTCAAACTGTATATATATATATATATATCGCAAAGCGTCTCGAGTGTACATATGCATGTCCAAAATATACAAAATTGGGACTCAAATGCCCATAATCATGTCAGGCATATCTAATGCCTCGGCTCTGGATGAGCATCTAAATAACTAACTATAGCAGTGGCCACGCGCCAAAAGACGCGAACCCAGTCACGTGGCATCCCAACCACATGACGCTGCATATCTGGAGGAAGGTCCTCTATCTCGGCCATCGGTACTTGGTAGCTCAATCTCGCCAAGTGTCGCTGGACGTTGTTGAGCGTCCTTTCCGCATTCGCAGCCTCCTCTTCGGCTCCTCGGCCACGCCGTCCATGCCGTGGGAATCCATCTGGTCGCACGGGCCCAATGTCTGGAACATGATCATCATATCAGTCATTTGAATCTCATCAAAAAAAAATATATTTTTCAAAGTTCATCATTATGCTTGAAAAATCCTAAAAATCATAAAATCATAAAAATCAAAAAAATCTTACCGATCTCGCCCCATGCTGCGTCTGGTGGTAACACTAGGTCAGGATCTCCTCGGAAATCCAGTCCAGCATAGGGATAGTCGTCTATGGCGATGATCTGTTGCTCCCACCAAGCAAAAAAGTCGTCGTCAAATGCATTCCTGGGCACTTCCCCACCCCCCAGACGTTTCATCAAGTCAGCCCACCGGCCCATACGTGGATCACGTGGACTACTGATGGGAACTGCTACCCTGGGGCGGAGTGCGGGAACCTTCTCGAAGAAAAACGTGCATAAAATGGTTCCGTACCCAAAGTTCTTGGTCTGTCCCTTCCTGATAGAAGCAAGCTGCTCCTTCATGTTGGCAAGTAGAGGAGTACACCAGTCAAACACCGTGGTGAGACAGTCCACTGCTACGCTCATGTTTACCCGTGATGCCTGATGTAGCGAAGATGATCCGTTCACTCGAGCTATGGTGAACAAGATTATCTGCAGTGACAAACTCGCCACGTGTGGGATCGAGATCTGACTCCCGACCTTCCGATGACCTGGGCAGTAAAGTTGTACATAGTCGTCTACGCTGAGACTATTCCGGGTCCTGCCCCGGGAGTGTACTACCTCTCCCCTTCGGGAAAGGCCCGTGATGAAATATATATCTTCCACTTCTATCCTGAGTGGCATCTGATCAATCATAAAAGCTTCTTCCTCGACATCCCAATAATCAATAAGTCTCTCGAGCAGACGCACATTTGCTTTCATATTCGGCAACTTGAAGAATTTTAACAATCCGCATCCCCGTAAGGCATCTAATGCCTCATCATTGTCCATAACTTCATTATCTACAGCTGAGTGCTCTCTTTCACGCCATGTGAGAGTCATCCTGGAAGAAAAAAATCATTTTCATCCATTAGTTTTTTGTAAAAAAAAAAATTCGCTGCGCACACGCGGTTTACCCTATACACAGTCGCGTGTAGGGCCGTCGTATACGCGATTTATATACATCCAACCCGCGTGTACGCCGCAGAGCAATTTTTTGCAAAAATCTAACGGTGAAACATTAATTAAACTTCCTAAAAACTATCACAATTGATTGCAAGACAAGTTTAGTGCTTACCTGGAAGTTTTCGGCAAGTTTGAACGGTTGAATAAGTCACGGGGAAAGTTTGCTCCTTTTGCTCCACAATTTGCTCTCCAAGTCAAACGGTGAAAATGGTAAGTCCAAAATTTCTTTTTATAAGTTTTGAAAATGCAAAATTTTTTCAAAATTTTATTTTGTTTGGTTTCATGTCACTTTTAACTTGGGAGCTTGGAATGTCGAGATTGAGTTGTTTTTCAGGACATTTTGGACATTTTTCGACGGTTCGAGACGGTTCCATGACTGCTGACCCGTCATGGCAGGTATCGCGTTCTCACTGGCATATAGGTTAGGGACACCATTTTTCCGTTGCATTATGCATACTAGCCTCCATTTGACCGATACATCTGCCGTAGGGTCGACCCCATCATGTTATGGTTCGCAAGCCATTTTCACTCGCCGATTCTTTAAATCATGACATGATGGTAGAGCCATCCTTTTACATGGGCATCCTAGTTAGCACCTCACTGACATTTGTTGCCCATGCTGCTTCGTTTTGAGTAGGCTCGGGAGTCCTCTGTAGTCCCGCCATGACTTATGCGTTGAAGACTCATTCTTCTTTGCTTCTTCGCTTCGTTCTGGCCTTATACCCTAGAGGCTCCTATGTGTGTTGAGTTGTACTTCTGCATTGCATGTTGACCATTTGCACCTTTTGGCCTATAGCCGGCTTCACTTGGACTCGTGTTTAAGCCCACTTTTGACCATGACGTCTGCAAAAATCAACCTTGCATACCCTTGACCTCTGCAGCTTGACATACCCAGATCCGTGGAAGGGACATACCTCTGAGTGTCACTGACCAGTTTTTCACCTCCCTGCATTGAGCATAGGAACGTTCCTTTCCCAGGAACTAGATCATCTGTTTCACCGACACTCGTTCTTTCCACTGTACCATAGCATTCTTTTATTCTTTTTCCGGCTTATCAGAAAAAGACAAAAAAATTAAATATTCCAAAAAGAGCGGGAACAGGGACATTATTTCCATTTATTGTTGGCAGCTAGAGTCAGTCGTGTCGCCCTTGAACAAAGCACTCAAAACAAAGTCTTCTCCGCATGGGTGGGATTTAGTTTGACTTAGGCAAGCCATAACCTTGTTATCGAGTCAGTTCTCCCCCGATTGGTTATCTCTTCCAATCATATGGAGGGTTCGTTCGTGCCTCCTGCATGACGAACTTATACAGATTCATTATATGCTGCCACATAGTCACATTGAGTCGTGCTTTTGTTCAAGGGAAGTTAGCCTGAGTCGGCCTTTCTGCGGTGTCTCTTGACTCATTTTTCAGTCGGCCATCCCTGGTTGTCAGTGTCATGTCTATCATCACATCAGTTATATTGGTCCTTCACTCGTGCCAGTTTGAGAAGGTCCCCATTGACTTCTTGCTGGCGGGTCTTGTCCTTATCGACGACGACACATTGCTCTGAGGGCAGACCTAGAGACCGCACCCTGGCCCTATTTTCATTATTGATAGGTCACCTTGTGCTCAGCATCGATCAGTATCATGGGTCTTTGACTGAGTGGTTTCCCTTGTGTTCGACATCAGCATACATTATCACACATTGGGATTCGTGCAGTACCTTGGTTTCCATTTGACCCTATTGGTGGATACCTCGCCTCTGTGTCAGCTTTCATTATTGGTTGGTTCAGAGGGTTTCTGCCGTGCGCTAGCCACATCTTGTGTACGCCGGAAACGTACTTCGGTTGGGTTACTACATCTTTTTCGTCCGATTCCTTCCACATTATTGGCCTACGGGTTACACTCGCGCTAGATTGATGGAGGATGCCTTAATGCCTTCCTTCTAGCGGATCTTTCCCTATCAACTCCGACTCATTGCTCTGGGGCAAAGATCTAGAGTCCATTTGGCAGTACCTTGGGGTTTGCAGTCATTAGTGGCAGATTCCTCGCTATCGACAGTGGGAAACCATCATTGTCTCCTGATTGATAGATTCTTACAGGTGTTCGACTTCACCTCATCTATTCACACTTGTTAGATTGTACTGGGTACCTTGACGCTCATTATCATTATCGGTGAGTAGTCTCGCGTTTGTTAACGGTATACATCAATGACCGGTAATCAAACGATTTCTCACATGGTCGACTTCAGATCATTTATTCCCATGGTGTAGAAATGTACCACGGCGGTCGGTGAAGACCTCAGGTTGTATCAGCATTCATTGGTTCACTTGACAGTTGCTCCTGTTGCTGCTAGTTGATACCACTCCACCTTATATGTTGCAGTCAGTCATGGCGACATTCTATATGCTGGCACCTGAGTTTGCAGTGTAGTACCATCCTATTCCATCATGTTCAGTTGGTACCTTATGGGATCAGTCTTTGATTTCAGTGATCCGTTGCATCTTTCAGCATCATTGACAGTTTTATATGTGATATTCAGACATGTACTTACTCATTATGATCAGATGATCCATTATGTATTTTACAGTCATTTATACTTGTATACTTAGTGGATCCGCTTGTACTTGATATGCGGACATGCTTTACTTTTCCTGAGCATGGGTATGCCCGCCTCAGACAGTGTTTCTTTCTGATCTCCTTTCGGTGGCTTGGCAGGCTGAATTCTGGTGAAGTCCTCCTCGGTTTTTCGGCAGAGTTCCTTTCCTTGTACTTACTTAATGTATTTCGGCCATCATGTTCCCCTTCTGACCTCATACATTAGGGGGCATCTGTTATAGCTCCAAATCTCACTCTTATGGTTTGTGATGCTGCACTTATGGCCTAGGGCAACCCCTCCTTCCAGACCTGGTCCAAAAATTTAAAAAACAGTGTTTTATTCCCTATACGCGACTTTGCCCTGTGTTAAACGCGTGTACACGCGGGTCTGTCATACCCAACCCGCGTGTATCTGTTAAAACACTTAAAAAAATATAATTTCCTCTTTTTCGGGCGGTGATCGCGGGTTTACCTGCTGGATCACCTGTTAGTGCCCGTGGCCCAACTGTTCCCAACCAACTCCTAACTAAAAAACTACTTTGGAGAGGGTATAAAAAGACATCAAAGGGAAGGCCAAGGGGAGGGAGAAAGGAGAGCAAGATTATTATGCTGAGATTTTTCCCTTAGACCAGGTCTGAAGTCCTTGGTGCATTCTGCACTTCCCCCATTTTGCATAGGAAACCCTTGTTTCCATGTGTATTGGTGATCATTCATCCTTGACATCATCATTGAGTAAGACTTGGAAGGAGCTCTTGTTGGAGGCTGGAGGCTGGAACGAATCCGGGAGGAAGCTTGCTTGGAGCCTGCTGAAGGTGTTCAGGTGATATCTTTCCGATATATGTACTTTATTTGCCTTTATATATAAAGAAACACGTCTTTGTTCCCGAATAATCTTTCTTTATGCTTATGAGATTCTTGTGTTGAATTCTTATGAAAGTGGTTACTTAAAGATTTTTTATAACTAACTTTATAGCATAAAGATGATTTATATATAAACTTCTATACATGTACTGTTGTGTTCTTTGATTTGTTTGTCTTGCAGGTCAAAGAAAGAAGAAGGGAACTCCAAGAAGGGTTTGCACCCTAACGGTCTTCTCGAACGTAGGACCTTAGGTATGTACCCTAAACATTAGAATTCGCTTAAAAGTAGAAAAGATGGCTGTGTGTGTGTGTTTCTTTGTGTAAGCAATTTTCAGTCTGGTAGAGTCTTAGCCCAAAGGACCCTAGGGGTACTTTCCCTTCGACCATATAGACTTACAGACGGAGCCTAAAGTCAAGCCAGCTAGCCTTCGAACTGCATTTGCTATGCAAGTGCAAAGTAGATCAATGCTACTTCAGTCTATCTCCGGGTTTTATTTATGAATTAAACAATTGATTTACAAGCTCTATAATTGCCCTTGTGGCGTCTCTAGTAACCTCTTTAGATCTACCCTGTGATTGATTTACTGATTACCACTTACTCAGCCTAAATCCCTAAACTGAGCTGCAAACTATGACCCAAAACCCAGCTAAAGTCTCATCCCTGGTCCATCGCACTGTGTCTTCTTTGAGACCTGAATGCATCGCACTTCCCGAGTGTAGTAGGTGCACTGCATTTCAGTTTTCCTGTGCTACAGGTGCGCTAATCAGACCTCCTCTGCTCTTAGATTTTGGCTTCTGTGTTCACTCTTTTTAGCTCTTTTCAGAAGTTTTGTTGTCTGTAATCAGTGCACCTCTGTTTGAAACCCCTTCCTTGTCGTTATTCCGCCTCCATTGTGAAAAGCACTGTAAATGCTTTTATGTATTTTTGAGTCAT
The DNA here is from genome assembly GCA_031772625.1 of Pinus tabuliformis. Taxonomy (NCBI): domain Eukaryota; kingdom Viridiplantae; phylum Streptophyta; class Pinopsida; order Pinales; family Pinaceae; genus Pinus; species Pinus tabuliformis. Next base: position 804,275,818 of record CM062805.1, on the reverse strand, counting down.
TTTCAGTTCTCCTTTACAAAGAAGTAGCATAATTGAACTGTCGTTTCTTGATTTGAAAGTGTCGCAAGTGTCGTTTTCAGTCATAGAAGAGAATATGATTGTTCTTGATAGTCAATTACACTGTTACTCTTGTATTTGATTTGAATTAGTAGTTTTTCAAGTTTCGAAATCAAGTTTTCAATTCCAAATAACAAAGTGTCGTCATTGTCCTCATTTTGTTTTGAAAATAAGCTTGTTAGTAATTGTCGCTTTGAAAAATAATTCAGATTTGCGCTTAGCTTTCTTTTTATAATTCACACATTAAGAAGGCTGAAAACAAATACATGCATGTGCATTTGCATTTAGACTATTTGTTGGTTTGATTTAGGACAGTGCATATTGTGTGCTCTTTGCTCTTTGTTGAAAGAAAATCATCTCTCTTTCCCTAGTAGCTAGGAATTTCATTGCAAAAAGAAGATGAAACAATTGTTTATCATCTTAGATTGCATTTTAGGAATTGTACATCTACATCACATGGTGAACCTGAAAGGAAAATTTCTTAAGCAATATCAACTATAAAATAAATTTAATGAATCTAAAAACGCTTTGGAACCTAACGCACAACATCTAGAAGTCTAGGCTAGAGACGTATTCCAGTGTCGTAAAGCCTGGTAACTGTTGTTTTCACTGTTGGTTGGGTGATTCCTCCACTTTGAGACGATAAGTGCCAGTATGGACTTGTGCTCCCACGTACCATCGAGTATATTTTGGGAGACCACAATAGGCTTAATCCTTTATCCATAGGAAGTCGTGTATGCCGCCCTATCGATCGCAATGCACTGAATACAGCATTCGGGAAGATTGACTGTCGTACCGTAAAAAGTATTCTACAGTTTTGTGATTGGTTTGGTAATCCCTCTGTCTAGATTTCCAGAGCAGTCCCTTTCATTCCTTTTGAGACTCCTTAAAGGAAAAGGTCCATCTAAGCACTTGTCACTTCAGGCTCATTAAAAATTGAAGGCAACTAGAGTCATCTTTTGTTTTTTCTCGACTCTTAAAAATTGAAAAAGCAAGTTGTGTCAAAGTGTCTAAAATTCATCTAATTCGGAAACATACTTCCCCTTGATTTTTAGTTGATCGAGTAATCCACAATCGTGGAAGAAATTCAATTGAAACCCCGTCGTTCGTGGAGGCTTACAAGTCAACCGGCTTTGTCTCCAGAGTCAAAACTGTTACGGACAAAGTGAACTCATTTAACCAGTTCCAAATCCCCTGGTAAAGTTAGAACAAGTGTTCCAACACCATCGGAGACTCCGGTTACTCCAAACATTTCTGGTATCCCTGCCTTTACAGAAGAAGTTCAACAGCCACCAAAGGACAGTAGAACTGATCCTAGTGTGAAGGCAAACACTCGTGTTACTGAGCCAGCTCCATCTACAGCTGATTCGAAAGGTGTTATTCCCCAAACATCTGTCGTTGCAGATTCTTCGGCACCAGAAATATTTTACGGACCTGACGGTCTACCTCTTCCACCTAGTCTAATTGCTATAGAAGGGATTGTGGAAGATCCTCCATCTAGTACTCCATCACGATTTGGAGTCAGGATCACTCTATATCCTTCTTCGTCAGAAATTAGTCTACCGCCATCGGAAGCTCCTGTAGAATTGCTAGGCAATCTTTTGGATAGACTAGAAATGTGTGAACAACCATCGACATCTAGGACTGTGTCATCCGACACAATGATGGCGGAACTTCTTGTTGTCACTCCAACGATGTTCGTCGGCATACCATCTGTCCCAACTATCTCTCAATCGCTAGATGGGGCCCACTCAGGGGCTATTTCGACAGTGTGGTCCGTTCCTGTTTGTTCATCCGGAATAGTATCCAGGAACTCTTATGTTGAGTCTCAGCAAATTGATCCTTCAGGGTGTCAATTTGGGCAGTCCGGTCCTCAAGGGCAAACAATTCCTTTAAGTACCAGATTATCGGTGTATGGGGGGCAGTATACCCTTTCATTGTCTCCTCCGGGAGGACAACCATATGAGAGTTCACAAAAAAATTCAGGTTATGCTGGAATTACATCTAGTGGTTGGGTGTCGATACTACCTCAACAACCAAGAGTTGTATATTCGATGCAACAATGTTTACCTATGTCAAATATACCAACTACGCCGTCTATTGTGACGGTGTCACAAGTACAAGCGCTGCCTGTTGTATCCCAACCTCAGGTTTCTCAGGTTGTAATGCGACAGCCTCTTGTCCCTGCGACTCAACCACAATGGCTAACTAGTGGAATGACACAGGCCCAAACGGGTACACTTACCCCTCATCTTGGTCAAACAGTCAGTATTGGACAACAACACATGGCTTCGTAACCATGGCTGGTGCAATACCAACAACCGCAATTCCAACAAGTATACCAAGGATCTGAGCAACAAATATTTGCAAATAGTGGGCAGTCGTATATTCAAAACGGTCAAAATCAACCATTCTACAATGGTTATGCCCATCAACCTTACCAAATTTACCAACATCAAATGCATTATGCTGTTATGCAGAGACCAACTGCTCAAGCGACCCCATCTTATCTTGGGTATGCTTCGCCAAACCTGAATCAATAGTTACCCTTCGTGGCAAATTTAGAGTTACCATATCTAAATCGGCTAACAAACGATCCAATTGCTTACGCCCCTTGGTGGCCAGTGATCCCGCGTAAACATCCGTCAGATATTCCTAAATTTAATGGAAATCCGGGTGAAGACCCGTCGAATCATGTGATGACATTTCATTTGTGGTGTTCATCAAACACTCTAAACGATGATTCAATTAGGCTTCGCCTTTTTCAGAGGACGTTAACTGGTCCGGCAGCAAAATGGTATATCGAGTTACCCAGAGCTTCGTTTAACAACTTCAGTACCCTAGCCACAACCTTTTAAACCCATTTTCAGTTACCAATAAGGTACGAAACAGGAACAGAACTTCTTACCAATTTCAAACAAACAACGGCCACTCATATATCCGATCATATTTTGTTGGGTCCCTATAATACTAGTGATTACCCCATTACTATTGTAGTTATACCCCTTATTTATATTGTTATGCCCCTATTACCCCCATATTGTTATTTCTGTGCCCCATAGAATCCCTCTATTGTTATTTTTGTGGCTTTATATTATTATTGTTAGGTCGGCTGGATTATATTGTGATTCCTTAGACTCCTATATATAGAAAGGAGGTTTTGTCATTTGAATCATCCAAGAATTGTTCATTTATGTAATGTAAAGGAGGTTTCCCCCTTGAAGAGGCTGAATTCTAAGGCGTTGATCTATCTTTTCTATCTTTTTTTGAGCTGGTTTCCTAACATTTGGCATCAGAGATTTGGATTCTAGGGTTTCGCTGCTCCAAACAGGTCATCGTGGCATTTTCGATATAACGTTTTTTCTGTGATGTTTCAGAAGTCACAAAAAAAACCCATTTGAGAAGAAATCGCACTGCACCTTGGGTCCGAATTTCAGAGCTTTTTGTGTGCTATTTTCGAAGATATGATCTGAGGAAGTTGGCCTTTTTGCAGACTCCTGAATTACATTCAAAACAGGTGACCTGGGGAAAATCGTCATAACTTTCTCTCTGAAGATCGGATTGAAATTTCATAAGAAGTTATAGAAAGAGGATGGACTTTAGTTTCTTTTGTGCATTTTTAAGATCCATAGGTCAAAACAATGACTCGTGGCGCGTCGTACAAGTTTTCTCTACTGAACTAGTCTATAAGAAAGTCACTGTGGGAGATTTCGCATAACTCTTCCTTGGAGAAACCAATTTGGATCAGACTTGTGGCATTGGAAAGAGGACTCAGAAGGCTACTACATATCAAAATTTCAGAACTGAATGATCCGAAATTACAGAGATACATCAGATTCAATATCAGGCTTTTACAAAGTGAAAAAGGTGTGTAGTTTTTTTTTTAATTTTTGCATAAGCTTGGTTTGAAGGAATTCAAAGGGCATAGTAAAGCATTATTATCGGTAACTGATGCCCCGAGGAAAGAAAATTCAAACACCTAGTAAGGAAACTGAAAGCTCTAGCATGACTCATGAAGAAGAGGAAGAAATGCTACATGATATATCAAAATTACAAGAACAAGTGCAACAAATGTCACGCTCACAAAAGCTAACAGAAGCTAAGATAAATGGCATGGAATCTAAGATAAAGGGCATGGAAGCTAAGATGGATGATTCAAACACAGATTTGAAGAGAGACATGGCAGATTTGAAGACAGACATGGACGAATTGAAGATAAATATGAATAAGTTGCTGCAAGAAATGGGCACTAAGGATGAAAGGGTACTAAAGGAAACTCATGATGAGAATAAAAGAAATTATAATCATGATTCCATAGATGCTAATGTTGGATCGAAGACTCAACATATTCCAAAAATCGATATGAGGAAGTTTGATGGCAAGGATCCTGGCACATGGATATTACAAATGGAGCAATTCTTCGATCTCAATAATGTGCAAAACACACAAAAGGTACGTATGGCAACTGTATATTTGGAACCAAATCAGTTTGTATGGTATCAATGGCTTTGCTCTCGTAAACAATTTATCACTTGGGCAATTTTTATGGAAGAATTGATAGCACATTATGAAGATACAAAAAGCAACACATTTTTTAGCCAATTGATAAGTCTCAAACAAAAGGGTTCAGTAATGGAGCACATTGAGGAGTTCCAAAAATTGAACATAAGGGTAAAAGATATTCCAGAGGAGCATAGGGTTGATGTGTTCATAGGGTCTTTAAAGGATAATATCCAACATGATGTTCGCCTTTGGGAACCTGATTCATTAGAGAAGGCATTCAGGTTAGCAAGAAAAATGGAAAGCAAAATTATGGCAACCAGGAAGCATACCACTCACAACTATAAAGATGGAAGTGTTGTTGCCCCTAGTCTTCCACAACCTATAAGGTTGACACCACAACAATTGGAAGAAAAAAGAGCAAAAGGGCTTTGTTACAATTGTGATAGAAAATACACTAAAGGTCACAAGTGTGCCGAGAAGAAATTATTCTACATAGATTGTGAAGAGGAAGAAGAAAAGGAGCAAGAAAGGTCAAAAGAAGAGGATATACTCCAGGAACAAAGCCTAGATGAAGAACAATTAAATCCGACCATATCTTGTAATGCATTGGTGGGAATTACCACTCCTAAAACCATAAATATAGAAGGACAAATCAAGAAGAAAAAGGTAATAGTGTTGATTGATTCAGGAAGCACCCACAATTTTATTCATTGTAGGGTAGCAAAAGAATTGAATTGCTTCCTATATCCAGCACCAGAGTGTCAAGTGATGATTGGAAATGGAGGAACAATAAATTGCTCTGGAAGGTGCCATAATATCAAGCTATCCATGGGAGAATATGTATTGACTAACCCAATGCTTTCCATTCCAATGGGAGGTGCTGATGTTGTACTAGGAGTCCAATGGCTACAATCCTTGGGTAGAATAGCTTTTAATTTTCAAGAACTTTTCATCAAATTTTCTATGGAAGGAAATGAAGTTGAATTAAGGGGTATTGCAGGGAAACCAGGAAAGATAATCAGCTCTAATGGTATGACAGAGCTTCTAAAAAAGGAGCAAAGAGGTGTAATTTCACAATTATGTTCGCTAGATGTTTCCACATCGGAATCATCTATTTCTCCAGATCTCCAAAAATTCCTGGACAATCATTCCAAGGTATTTGAGATTCCCCAAGGTCTCCCACCTATGTGTGATCATGATCATGCTATTCATCTGAGTCCAGGAAGTGTTCCTCCAAACATCAGGCCGTACAGATATCCCTATGTCCAAAAAAGTGAAATTGAACGTATGGTTGCAGAAATGCTAGAGGCTGGTATAATTCAACCAAGTCAAAGTTCTTTCTCTGCTCCAGTAGTATTGGTGCACAAGAAGGATGGATCATGGCGCATGTGTCCGAATTATAGGGAGCTCAACAAGCTCACTATTAAAGATAAGTTCCCCATTCCTGTCATTGATGAATTACTGGATGAATTGCATGGATCAATTTAATTCACCAAGTTGGATCTTCGTTCGGGATATCATCAAATCAGAATGAAGATTGAAGACATTCCGAAAACAAAATTTAGAACTCATGAGGGTTATTATGAATTTTTGGTCATGCCTTTTGGCCTTACCAATGCACCTTCAACATTTCAAGGTTTGATGAATTCAATTTTCAAACCATTCCTTAGAAAATTTGTGTTAGTATTTTTTGATGATATACTAATCTACAGCAAGTCTTGGAAGGATCATGTTGAACATGTTGACAGGGTGCTACAACTATTGGAGGAGAAACAATTATATGCAAAAAGATCCAAATGTTTCTTTGGAGTCCAGGAGGTGGAATATTTGGGTCATATTGTATCTCATGAAGGAGTTAAGGTAGACCCTAGAAAAATTAAAGCCATTAAGGAATGGAAAATCCCCACATCCATAAAGCATCTACGAGGATTTCTTGGGTTGACAGGGTATTATCGCAAGTTTGTTAAGAATTATGGGATAATAGCAACACCTCTAACAACATTATTGAAGAAAGATTCATTTTCATGGACTCCAGAAGCAATAAAGGCCTTTGAACATCTTAAAGACGCAATGTGCCAAGCATCGGTCTTAGCTACACTGGACTTCACAAAAACCTTTATTGTGGAATGTGATGCTTCAGGAAATGGAATTGGTGTTGTTCTAATGCAAGATGAAAGACCCATTGCTTTTGAAAGTCGTCCAATCAAGGGAAAGTTTTTAAGCAAAGCTATTTATGAGAAGGAAATGTTGGCAATACTCCATGCACTTAAGAAATGGCGACCCTACCTAATGGGAAGAAACTTCAAGGTAAAAACGGATCATGATAGCCTTAAATACTTTTTAGAACAAAGATTATCCTTTGAAGAGCAAAAAAAGTGGGTCTCAAAGCTGTTGGGTTATGACTTTGAAATCATTTACAAAAAAGGGAAGCAAAATGTGGTGGCAGATGCACTCTCAAGAAAGGATGAGGATGTGGAAGCATCGTTGTGCGCCATTTCTATTATCCAACCAGATTGGATAAATGAAGCAAGGGAGGAATGGAAGAATGACGAAGAAGTTTGGGAACTTATTCGAAAGCTACAACAAGATTCTAGTACGTCTGATACATTTAGCTGGCAAAATGATTCATTATGGTACAAAGATCACTTATACCTCTGTAAGAATTCCTAGCTAAAACAAAAGATTCTTATGGAATCGCACACTTCTCCCTTAGGAGGGCACTCAGGATTTTTAAAAACTTACCACAGGGTTAAGAAGGAATTTTTTTGGGATGGCCTTAAATCAGATATTCAAAAGTTTATGGTGGAATGTTTGGTTTGCCAACAAAATAAAGTTGAAACAATTAAGACACCGGGTCTACTACAACCTTTATCCATTCCAAGCCAACATTGGGAGGAGGTTTTAATGGATTTTATCACAGGTTTACCCAAGTCTAAGGGAAAAAGTGTCATCATGGTGGTAGTTGATAGACTTACCAAGTATGCACACTTTTGTGCATTATCACATCCATTTAAAGCCAGTACAGTTTCTACTGCATTTATGGAAACAATTCAAAAGCTACATGGAAACCCAAAGATTATTGTAAGTGACAGAGATCCCATTTTCACTGGAAATTTTTGGACAGAATTATTTTCTTGTCTTGGTACTCAGTTAGCTCATAGCTCGTCTTATCATCCTCAATCTGATTGGCAAACTGGGATAGTAAACAAATGTTTGGAAGGATATCTTCGTTGCTTTGTATCTGATAAACATACACAATGGGTCAAATGGTTGCCTCTGGCTGAATGGTGCTATAACACTTCCTTCCATACAGCAACAAAAATGACCCCATTTATGGCACTTTATGGGTATCAACCACCATCCATCACATCATATTTAAGAGAAAATTCTAAGGTTCAGGCAATGGAACATCACATCGAACATCAACAACAAGTCCTCCAACTCTTAAAGGATAACCTCGTGTTGGCACAAAATAGAATGAAACAACAGGCAAATCAACATCGCAGTGAAAGAAGTTTTGATGTAGGTGATTGGGTATTCCTACGGCTACAACCATATAAGAAAATGTCCCTAAAGCAAGCTAAGAAGGATAATAAATTATCACCAAAGTATTATGGTCCATACAAGGTGTTGCAAAAGATTGGTACTATGGCATACAAATTGGAGCTTCCTGCAGCTTCTCGATTGCACCCAGTTTTCCATGTTTCATGTTTAAAGAAGGTTATACGCGACAAGCTCCCAGTTCAAACAATATTGCCAGAACTTGACGAGGAAGGAAAAATTATATTGGAACCAGAAGCAGTCACAGAAACAAGAACTCGTCAGCTACGAAATCGATCAATTTCAGAGTATCTTATCAAGTGGAAGAACTTATCCGCTGAAGATTCCACATGGGAGGATGAGAATTTTATGCAGAAGTATCCAGAACTACTCAAGCGTTGAGGACAACACTTTCTTGAAGGAGAGGGGCATGTTGGGTCCCTATAATACTAGTGATTACCCCATTACTATTGTAGTTATACACCTTATTTATATTGTTGTGCCCCTATTACCCTCATATTGTTATTTTTGTGCCCCATAGAATCCCTCTATTGTTATTTTTGTGGCTTTATATTATTATTCTTAGGTCGGCTAGATTATATTGTGACTCCTTAGACTCCTATATATAGAAAGGAGGTTTTTTCATTTGAATCATCCAAGAATTTTTCATTTATGTAATGTAAAGGAGGTTGCCCCCTCGAAGAGGCTGAATTCTAAGGCGTTGATCTATCTTTTCTATCTTTTCTTGAGCTGGTTTCCTAACATATTCATGAGTGGCGATGTCGTCGTAGAATGGTAAAAACGTATGTTCCTGATCAGCTTTTAGCTGAATGGTTTATTAAGTCATTATTACCTTCCATTACAGAAGATGTGGAAAAAGGAGGAGTCGTCATTGAAGAGCAAGTAATTGCTTGTGCACAATATTTAGACTTGATTTATACTCAGTCTAGCACGATCTACGATAAAATCCCTGACGCTCCCAGACCAAAATTTTTCGTACCTTCTCCTCCTAAATCGAACAATGACTCTCATGTCGGCGATGGCATGATTGGTACGATAGACACGAAATCGAAAAAGGCTACATCTAAAAAGGCTCGTAAGATTTCCAGTCAAAATGCAAAAGAAGAACTTCTCGCCTTGGAAGTAAATGCCATCTTGACCGATAAAGGAAAAGAAACCAAGCAACCAGGAGGCAAGAAGAAAAACAAAGGGAAGAAGAAGAAACAGGAAGAATCATCACCTGAAAATTCTTCTGCAAACCCTCCTGAAGATAGGAAACCAAAAAACCCATGCTTAATATGCAATGAGGATCATTGGACAAAAAATTGTCCACATAAAGCTGAGCTTAAAAGATTCTTCAAGAATTCAAAAACCGTGGTGGTATTGACTGATCCGTTTCCAAATCCAGGGACAAATCTGGTTGCTAGTGAAAATGCTTCCCTGTCCCAGGTACTGATGTTTTCGGTTTCGAAACAGAAAAATGATGCTTTGATATCGACAAGGAATAAAGATTACGGGAATCCACAGCTGTCGAACAACAAGGATAAAGATCAACCTAGTAGTTCGACAACAACTTCAACAGAAGTTGTGCCACCCATCATTCCAGAGCTAACAATAAAACTGCCAAAGGGAGTAGTACACAAGTCGACATTTAATCCTCATGCCAGAGCAGCACATCATTATAAAATAGTGGAAGATCTGGCCCAATCGCCATCCGCTATGTCGACACTTGAGGTACTGCAAAATTGTCCATCCCAAAAGCAGGCTTTATTATCAGCTATAGGTGGGATAGACCCAAAGGATTATAATATTGTGTCCATTAATCATAAAGGATACGATCCTCAGTTACCAGCTCAACTAGCTTTCCTCATTCAAGTGAAAGCCCTCAACAAAACTGTTCATCGAACAATTATTGATATGGAGGCATCTACATGTATTATGTCGATGAGTTGCTGGAAAACTTTAGGATCTCCAACCTTGTCGCAATCTTCAACAACATTAAAAGCATTTGACGGACGAACGTATATCCCATATGGTATTCTAAGTAACTTCCAAGTTGAACTAGGGGGGAAACAATAGAAATAGATGTCGAAGTAATTTACGGAAACCTCGATTACAACATCCTACTGGGAAGACCATGGATATATGCTATGGTTGCAGTTGTGTCGACCTACTTTAGGAAGATTGCATTTCCTTTTCAAGGAGGAATTACAATCATCGACCAACAAACATTTCTCCCCAATAGTTCCCAAGTTACAGGAAGCATTCTGATGATCCATGGAAGCCCCCATACGCTTTAAAATATCGGAGTAGGCCTACTAAAAGACCCTATATTAATGGGGACTTTTGCCCTCCCGCCTCCAATCAATCTGACGGAAGTGGCGATGGTAGGAACCTGCAATATGATATCTTTGATTCAAAAGATCTCAGAAAACGATATTAACATGGATCATCCTCAGGTATTGCCTCCAAGCCCAACAGAAATATTGTAGCAATCAATGTTTTCGACATGGGAGGCAGACCCGAATCAACGCTTATCAAGCGTTTGGATAGATAGGTCTAAGGAATATGGCACCCCTTCAGATCATTGGTCGCAAGTGCATTACACCGACGAAGGAATTGTTCAGTCAATGGTAATTGAACGGGTGCCATGGGAAGATTAGCACCATCGTTCCCATCTTCTAGATTGTCAAGAAGATACTCCTGATGACCTTCATCATCCTTCAGTTTTTGATTTCCTATCAAATACTGAAAACACGATGGATTCCGAGCAAAACTTGTCCAATATTGAAGAAACTATCACCATAAATATCTCGACCAAATGGATGTTATAGAGAATATTTATGTTGGCAAATGTTGTTCTCCTTCAGAACTGGAAATATATAACGCTCTTTTTCACGAATTCAGAGATGTCTTTGCTTGGTCATATGATGAAATGCCAGGCATTGACTCGAGTATAGTTGAACACGAAATCAAGATGTATCCAAATGTCAAACCAGTACGACAATGGCTACGACAGGTGCACCCCAAGAAAGTTGCTGCCATCAAGGCGGAAGTTGAAAAACTTCTCCATGTTGGTTTCATTTACCCGATTCCTCTAACCGATTGGGTATCGAACATTGTTCCTGTAATGAAAAAACAAGGAACGATTAGAGTGTGCATCGATTATAGGGATGTAAATCAAGCTTGTCCAAAAGACAACTACCCTACACCCTTTATTGACCAGATAATTGATGAATGCACTGGATGTGAAATATTTTCATTTATGGATGGATTCTTCAGGTATAATCAAATAAATATCCGCCCACAGGACCAGTCAAAGACTGCATTTATTTTTCCGTGGGGCACATTCGCATATCGCAAATTACCCTTTCGTTTAAAGAACGCAGGGGCAACATTTTAGAGGGTAATGAATTGTGCCTTCCATGACATCAAAAACATCGTTCAACCATATCTCGATGACCTTTCGACTCATTCGCGAAAGCGTACCGATCATCCGCAGCATTTGAGAGCGATATTTCTACGTTGCCGACATTACAAGATATGACTCATTCCACACAAATGTGTGTTCTGTGTCAGTTCTGGTCGTTTACTTGACTTTGTACTCTCAAAGGACAGGATTCGTCTTGACCCATGTAAGGTTCATGCAATCATAAATTTTCCTCCACCTTCAAATTTTCTTCAAATTCAGAAACTCCAAGGGAAAGCAAACTTTCTGAGGAGGTTCATTCCAAATTACGTCGAACTTGCTAAAGGTTATACGCGTCTATTGAAAAAGGAAGTGCCCTTCGTCTGGGATCAGGTCGCGCAAGCTTCCTTTGATGCTTTAAAAGAATCCCTAATGAAAGCATCATTAATGTACACTCCTGATCATCAAAAAGGCTTTAACCTATATCTGGCTGCAGGGGATACAAACATTGCAATGGTTTTAGTTCAAGCAGACAACGGAATTGAACATCCTATATATTATTTAAGTAGGAACTTAAATGATACAGAAATCAAATATTCCTATGTTGAAAAGCTGGCGCTCATAGATGTTCAAGCGATACAGAGATTTCGACACTATGTCCTCTTTCGGAAAACTACCATTCTGTCAGATTGCAACCCCATGACTTATATCTTGTTGTGACAGTTGCTGGGGGGAAAATATTCAAAATGGATAAAAATTCTTCAAGAGTTTGATCTGTAATTTGTAAAATCCAAATCGAATAAATCCCTGGTATTCGGGGAATTACTATGCGATCTCCCATCGTTGTCCAACGATGAAACATCAGAAGAAACAATCGTGGATGAATCTTTGTTTCTGATATCTTCAAGCAATCTGTGGCATGGAGATATAATCATCTATCTCCAAACCCAAAAATATAGGCCTAATACCTCCCGCTCAGAACAAAAATGTATTCGATACCAATAAAAAGACTACATGATCGTGGGTGATAGGCTTTACCGTCGTGGTGTCGATACAGTTCTAAGGAGGTGCCTCACCCATGAGGAAGCTGAAAAATTCATGAATGATTGCCATTCAGGCGTGTGTGGGGGGCATCAATCTGGTTACTCTATGGTGCAAAAAAAATTACGAGCAGGATACTTCTGGCCAACAATGTTCAAAGATTGCATAACCGCAGTCAGAAGTTTCCATGCTTGTCAAATTTTTGATAGCAAAACCAGAAGACCACCCGCACCTCTGCAGCCAATAGTTGTTGTTGGGCCATTCGCCAAATGGGGCATTGATTTCATGACATGTAACCCCACCTCAACCAGGGGGCATGGGTATATCATAGTCGTAGTGGACTGTTTTACCAAATGGACCGAGGCGATGCCTACATTAGATAACACTGGTGAAACAGCTACCCTTTTCTTTTTCAATTATGTAGTTGCCAGATTCGGCATTCCACAGGCTATAGTCACAGATCATGGATCGCATTTTTGCAATCACATGATGGCCAAATTAGCTGCCAAATTAGGGTTGTCTCACGATAGCTCTACTCCATATTACCCGCAGGCCAACGGACAAGTTGAAGCAATCAACAAGGTCTTGAAGCGCATGCTGCGAAGGATGATTGGAGTCCAAAAAAGTAGTTGGCACCTGATCCTATACTCGGCCTTGTGGGCATACCAAATATCGATAAGGAATGCAACTGGTTTTACACCCTTCCAACTGGTGTATGTCCTGGAAGCAATCTTACCAGTTCAGTGTGAAATCTCATCCCTCAAACTCACAATCGACCTTCTCCTCAGAACTTCAGAAGAGGAGGCTCGTTCCTTGGAACTAATCCAATTGGATGAAACCCATCATGATGCCGCTTTGGCTAACGAAGCCCATAAGAAACGAGTCAAGGCGCAGTTCGACAAGAATTTCAAACCTCGTGTCTTCTCAGAAGGTGACTTGGTCTTGCTTTACGACCAAGAATCCGATAAATTGGGAGCAAGTAAGTTCAGGTCTTTGTGGATGGGCCCCTATATTGTTAAGCGTGTATTATAAAAAGGGGCCTACAATTTAATGGATTACGATGGGATTCCACTCGCGCAACCCCGTAACAGGTTGTACCTTAAGCGTTACTACGCATGATTCAGTGTAGTAACCCCTACGCTTTTGTTACCTTTTTATTTTCACTAAGGGTAATCATTTTGGTCAAGTAATCCACTTTTTACATTTGTTGCAGATGTCGAACCTATTGGAATCATTTTTTGGATATGCTGACGGAGCGAATCGTAGTTCGCGGAACCTATCTTCTGCAGCCTGGGCCATTTTTGATCCAAGCGGCGAGTTAGTAAGTTTCAGAGGGGTATGTATTGGTCGGTCAACAAATAACATCGCTGAATATAGCACGTTGATAGAACTTCTCTATGATGCCATCGCACATGGCATACGCCGACTTGTCGTCATGCTAGACTCACAGCTCGTCATACTACAACTCACTAGTATCTACTCCGTCCGAAATCTAGCTATCTATCGCATGTTCCTAAGGGTCAAGATTTTGGAAAGGAAATTTGATTTTATTCAATATCAACATATTTCCAGAAACTTAAACACATTAACAAACTCATTGGCGAATTATGTGTTAGATAGACATTTGCAACAGTTATAAAAAGAAGCATTTCATAAATATTTGCATCAGGATCATGTAACTTAACCAAAATAAAGCTCCGAAAATAAAATATATATATATATATATATATATATACTGTTTATGGTTTACACATAATGTTCTGTAACCAAGACAAAAATTGGTCAAATGACCCAAAACTCAAAATGCTAGGGGGCACCCTAGTCTAATGATGCTGGTGATAACAAGTCACCACTGTGCAATCATGTGTAAAAGCCTAGTCCATCGACTCGGCAAGCTGGTAGGATGTCATTGCAACCTCAAAGGCATCTCATCAGTCCTCACATCTGGAATACCAAGAGTGAGGCCCCCGACCTGATCCTGTAATGTTGAAAGAGTCTCGGCCACATCAAGGTCGTGAAGGATAGCCCTTCCCACAGCCTCTCCTGCTGGAGCGGCAGCTGGCACTCCCAGGCGTACTACTGGCCGAACTGGTCCAACATCTGCATGAGCACATGAGTTCTGATTAGTCTTGATAGAATAAAGCACAAGAAAATTATAAAGAGAAACAATGAATAGAGATATGGTCAAAAATTTTACCAATGGCGCCCTACTACTCGCCAGCCGGCAGTACCAAATCCGGGTCACCCCGAAATCCATACCAGCATATGGATACTCGGAAAAAACCATCTCTTGACGATCGAACCACCCAAAGAAGGTATCATAAAAGGAAACCTGAGATTGACCAGCATGTTTGGACATATGGTCGACCCATCTCTGCATCCGTGGCTCAGTTGGTGGAGGTAAACCAAGTGAAATATACTGCGGCTGCATCAGCGGGATCTTTTCCAAGGCAAAGGTGGTCAAAATAGAACCATATCCAAAGTTCTTCAATCTTCCACTTTTCACCTTGGTCAATTGTTCTTTCATCACAAAGAGTACTGCGTCACACCAGTTGAACACCTTTGGTTCAAGGCATTCTAAGGCGTACTGCATATAAGATTGGTTGGCCACATGAAGAGTCGCACTACCAGCCATCCTAGCAAAAGTGAACAGAATGGTCCTCAAGGGCCTGTCAGTGACATCTTGGATGTTGATCTTGCCGTCCTTACTCGGTTGAGATCCTTCTCTACAATACCTGTGAATGTAATCTCTCACAAATTCACCCCCACGGGCTGAACCTGATAATGAGATAGGGGCACCCCGCCTCGATAAGTCGGTCAAAAAATAGATGTCCACGACAGTCAAGGGGATATATTTGCCCCTAATCTAGAACACCTGGCTGGTAGGATCCCAGGCATTGAGCAAATACTACAACAAGTTGATTTTTTGCCTCATGCTAGAGA
This sequence comes from Pinus tabuliformis, assembly GCA_031772625.1. Taxonomy (NCBI): domain Eukaryota; kingdom Viridiplantae; phylum Streptophyta; class Pinopsida; order Pinales; family Pinaceae; genus Pinus; species Pinus tabuliformis. The sequence goes on along the minus strand of CM062805.1, from coordinate 804,260,325 downwards.
TGCGGAAAAACTTGAACAAGCCACAGTTCCGCAGTGCATTTACCGTAACCGGATCATGTAAAGCAAGCATGTCCTCTTCTTCATGCTCACGTTCTCGCCATGTAATAGGCATTTTTCTCCAATGAATCTCTGAAAACAAACAAGAGAAGAGTTAGATCCTAATTTGGTGAAAAACAGGCAAAACTTTCCATGGAAAACTGTGCACAAATTTCCCTCCTTGCACCCATTGCACCCTAGCAGTGTTCTGGGTGCACTGCATGCTAACTAGCCAATGGTCAGGCCAACATGCAACGCACCTTTCGATATAGAAAGGGTGCGATGGAGCCAGGGCGTGTTTTTCAAACCCCTGAGGCTCAAAAAAACCAGAAAACATGCTCATAATGCAAAATGGAAAGGATGAAATGAAAGAGCTCAGGTTTAGCTCCTACCTGGTCCAGACGGCGCCGAAAATCGTCCACAGAATCTCCCAAAATCAACTGGTGAAAATCAAGGGGGAAAGCACCTCCAAAACTCCAACAAACCAAAGTTCAAATGAAATGGTAAAATGAGGGGTAAAATCACTTTTAAATTACTTTTTACGTAATTCAAGTAAAATATTAGTGTCTTAACTCATTTTTCAAACTTATATTATTCATTTCTAACTAGTTTGATGAAGCAATTGAGCAGGCAGTACAATCTTTGAAGGAACAAAGTTATTAATGGTAAAATCAAGAAAATCAATGACCATTATATCGATCAGTTTTAACGCGGAATTCAAGCTCATTAAAAAATAAACATAAGTAGTGAGCAAGTGTTCCCCTAGTGTTTAAGCTCATTAAAAAATGAACCATTTTTTGTTAAATAACCATCGTGAATGTATTATCATTAGCCTTTGAAGCCTTTGTGGTGTTCTCATCATCACCTCCACTCTGTATTGGCCAATCATTCACCTCCACTTGATTGTTCACCCCTTTTGAGGAACAGCTGCGAAGAGTGATCTTATTAGCCATCCTTGTGACACTTCCGTGATTGGAAAATTCCAAACCTTACCTGGAATCAGCTGCTACCCGAATCTATCACTCGTTCCTCAAAAAAGAGTCTCCTTTAAGCTCTTTTCAACTAACTCGTAAAATATGAAAATATTGTCGAGCCATTGGCCTCTCCAGCTCGTCAAAGTGACCGGAAGTGCTATCCCTCCTTTAGATTTTAATCTTTTTGGACCTGAGGGATTATTACACAAAAAGATCGAGCGCTTGTTTTGTTCGGCTCGTTAAAATTACCGAAAATTCATCCCTTTTGTATTATTTTATACTTTTTCGAAATTAAGGGATTAGATGATGAAAAAGGATTTTTGGAGTTTCCTTTACGTCCCTTTTCAGACTCTCTAAAATTGAAAAGGACTGAGTTATATTTGTCGTTAAACTCGTTAAAACTGAATAGCGACAAACTTGTCCATAACAGACAAGAACAAGTTTCATTATCGCTAGGCTCGTTAAAACATAGTGATGGGTTTTCCCGAAGGGAAAATTATAGAACAAGCATATGTTATCCTCCTCAAGCTTGACAAAAATAAAGAGGTACTGGTCAGCAATGACTGGGAAAAATTGGGAAGAAAACTTGAAGAAACTTGTTGGTAGCAAGTTGCTCTTGAACATGACACTTTCACTCCGCATCCGAGTCGGGTTGGGTTGTTCCATTCACTGGTCACATCACCATGGTTCCGTCACACCATCCATATTTGAGGTTAATGCTACCAATCCATCATGTCAGTGTCGCCGATATTTTCAAGAGAAGTCGCTTAGAGAATTCACCTGTGTCTCACCCACTGCAATACATTTATGCTCCATTCTTTCATGACCGCCACCCTGAACCTTATATCACCATATCGTTTTCACCTCCATTAAAATCATTTGCTTCATTCCGTGTCATTGATGTGGGATTCGCTAAGGCCCTCCTATGACAGATCGATTCTTGTCGGCATCAGCTCATTATCCAGGAAGTCGATCTAGGAACAACCCTTTCAGTACTTTGAAGCTTGCATGCCTCAATGGCAAGTTTCTCACTTCTGGCTACAGGTTTACATCAATGGCCTTCGACCAAAATATTTTACGTGGTGTTCGACGCCAAGTCCCTTATTCACACCACGTGAATTGTACTGTAGTACCTTGAGGTTCATCATCATTATCAGTGATTCCTCTCGCGCCTGTTAACAGCTTACATCATTGGCTGGTAATCAGGCGATGTCTTTCCATGTTTGACTCCAGAACATCTCTCACATGGATCGACCTGTACTTTGAGTGAAGATCGAACGAGATTGAAGACCCCGGATCTAGTTTCATCCATCCAGGCTGCGATATATATTCAGGAAAATAAAGACATCCAATGTACATCATTGTTGCATAGATAATCATCCAATTTAAGGGATGATGGCTCTACCAGAATCATCAGTCTACACTCAGACGATTGTCTGTCCTATGTACATGAAAATGAATTTATAAAGTTGAGCATGGGAAATTCTTGCCTCAGCTAGATCATGAAAATATTACGAAGATAATGTATTGTATTGTATCTTATTACAGGTCGCCTTCCATCTTCAAAAAACTTCAGATCCTCATGATAAAGCATTTCACCTGACATCAAAAGATTAACGACCTCATGCTTTAGGGGGCAACTGTTATAGACATTTTGGGGCACTGCAACCCCAATCATAAACGTCCATAAACCAAGGGATCCTAAGTCCCTAAAGGTGTTGTTCCAACCCCTAAAAGAACAAGGTAAACTGATTACAGCATCTCCCAGAAGTTCTCCATGAAAAACTACTCAGAACTGGTCAAAACTAGACCATTTCACTTGCTCAATAGTCAAAGTGTGTTGCATCCCACCTGAATACACACAGTAGGTGTGATGCATGTTTAAAAACCCTTCTGTGGGGTGCGATGGGTGAGAGTGGACAAATGGAAGGGTCAATCCGCAAGGTGGAGGAGCAAGGAATCTTCCAGAAACTTCTCCTGTGACACTTGCCTCTCTGCATTCGACCAAGGATGAGTAAGAGATCATCAATCTCCAAGTGGAATCAAGAACTATCAGAGAGAGGACACTAATCAAATCTCAAAAGCTGACTCATTCCCCTTGCAAACATCTATATATGGATCCCTCATCCCAGAGATCCAGAGGCTGAAATTTTGTATATTGTAAGGAATTTCTGTTGGTTTCTTGGTGCAATATCATAGTGTTGGGTGATCTAAGCTTTTCATGAGGTGAAGAAGGGCTTTCTTGCTGAGAGGATGATGTTGGGTCAGAACAATTGGTTGTAATCCTCTTTGCTCTTTCTTGATTATCAATAAAGCTATTCAAGTTTTCCTCCACATTCTTGTATGATTGATGTTATATGCATTTGTGTGGTCAATATATATCTGGTCCTATATTGTTTATGATAATAGATCTATGTTCTTGGATAGTGTTATGTTGATTTGATTCTACAGGTGCTCTTTGAAGCTGGGTAGACGAGGAAGGGAGTGGCGAAGACCTATCAGAAGGGAGAGGAATCAAGCAAGGAACCAAGCGCAAGACATAGGTTGGTCTCCTTATTCCTCTCTTATCTATTTCTCATAAAGGAAAACAGAAGTAGTTTTTAGTTTTTTTGTTTCTAAGGTATCTACCAGCCTTAGTGGGACTAGCAGCTTTGCATAGACACTAGTTTTCCTAATAACAACCTCCCTCTGTACCCCATACTATCCCCCCAGGTATACTACATTCCACCCCCATTAAACATGTTTCATCCTCGAAACATAAGAAGAACACAAATAATAAGATCTCCTCAAAAGAGTAATCCACTGGTACCATGCACGTGCATCTAGCCATCCAAGAGAAAGGTGAACCCTCGATCTAGTTGGTGCCTCGCTCGCTTGAGATGGAAGTTGACCCTGGAAGCTCTTATGTTTTGTTGTGTTGTGGATGTATCATCGCCCCTCTCTATCTGTCATGTGGGGGTTGTTGTCTTTGTTGTTGATTTGTTGCCATCGTGTTGGTTGTTTTCTTGCGGGGTGATGTGGATGGTGATATGTTGAAGTTTTAACCAACAATCTATATTTCTTTAATTCACCACCTAATGGAGCCTAATTGGTATTTGGTACATGTTGTGGTGCCTAATGTTGTTTCTTATCTTCCAATATTACTTCAACCACTGAGTCCTCATCTGATGTATCAGTACCTGTAACATTTTCTGCTTCAGCCTCCTTGGACACTCCCTGTTTTTCTGGTACCTGGTTTGATGTTTGTGTTTGATTGTCAACCATCAAAGAATCATCATCTGATGTGTCATTTTCATTAGACCTTTGTGCTTCTGCCTCCATAGTCTTTGCTTGGTTCTTAATGGAAATATCCTACAATGCAATTTTCTTCTTTTTATACCAGAGCTTCATGAATTTCTTCTGCACATTAATATTGACAGAACCCACAGATTCCATCCAAGGATATCCCAAAAAAACATCTATTTTATCCATATCTGAAGTATACAAATCACAATGCAACACATACTTATCCATAGAAAGCTTCAAATCTTTATAAACTTGAACATCCTCATTCTCAACTTGTGCGTTTTCAATGTGTTTTGCTGGAACTTGCAATTTTTTTGCCAAATTAACATTGATAAAATTATGCTTGCAGCTAGGATGTATAGACACAATGATCTTCTCCTTCTCAACCAATCCATGAACCTGTAATAAGGATATACCAATAGAAAATAACCCTTTATGTTTCTTGGTTTCCTTCTTTCCTGTAAAAATAAAATCTTTGCTAGGTTTTGTGGTTTCCTCATTTCTAGTATGAGACCATTTGTCCAAAAGTAGTTTTTCAAATTCTTCATCTAAAAATTTGAACTTCTGGGTGCCAAGTGAGTACCACCATATGGCAGCCTCGTCTTTCACATTATGCCATAGGAAACTTCTCCAATATTTCTGATGGTTTTTCTTAAGATTTTTTATGAATTCTTCAATAGTAGGACCATTATCTTTCCCTGTAAAAAATTGCTTGCTAGAAGCCATGAAGAGGGTTTTGAAAACAAAAAATCACTTACTTGGCGAAAATTTGAAATGGCCACAATTCAGTCAATATTGATCAGAATCCCTATTATGACCTGTTTTCGGAAATGGAACAACCATTCTGCATCTTCCCATGTGATAGAAATCCTGATCCAGGCACTAAAATTTCAGATTCGTGTTGCAATTGTCCTGCCATCACAAACATTTCTTAAAAAAGAGATGATTTTAAATCAGCAATATCTCTCTCATCCGAACTCCGATTCAACTAATTTTTTTTAAATTGGGTACTATTTTTCAAAGAACCTAGATCTGCAATTAGATTCTGCAAAGTTTTCACCAGAACGCACATATCTGATCTTCAATCTCGTTGCCCCGAAAAATGTCTGCAACACAGCTGACGTTTAAATCAGCAATATCTCCCTCATTCGGACTCCGATTTGGCTGATTTATTTTGAAAATTGGGTATTTTTTCGCAAAGAACCTAGATTTGCAATTAGATTCTGCAAATGTTTCCCTAGAATGCACAGACCTAATCTACAAACTTGCTGCCCCGAAAAATGTCTGCAATGCAGCTGATTTTTAAATCAACGATATCTCCCTCATCTGGACTCCGATTTAGATGAATTTTTTTCTTCAAATTGGGTATTTTTTCATGAAAAATCTAGATCTACAATTAGATTCTGCAAGTTTTGAATCAGTACATACATATCTGATCTGAAAACTTGCCGCCCCAAAAAGTTCCTGCAAAAAAAAAAAATTATGCTTTGCCCAAGAAAGTGCTCTGATACCACTTGTTATAGATCTGATCTGAAAATATATGAAAATACAAATATACCCAGAAAAAATAAGATAGAAATAGATAGAAATGCTTCTTTATTGATCAAACCCTTAAGGTAGGGAAACACCATACATTCACTCCTTAAGGAAGGAGCACACTCCACAAGCCATATGCATGTTCATACAATATTCCTTGACACCTCTTAATGGGGAGTCTCTAGCCTCTAAATAGGCCTCATACATATAATACCATGGGTCATTGCCATGGTTCCCTCAATACCATCTCTCTAGTACAATGGGCTTATTACATTATTGCTAACTACTTGTGGTCCCTTACATGATATGGGTTAACCACTTTATTTATCACTATGGCCCATCCCATTATTACAGTATTCCCTTGGGTACCTCCCTTTGTACCCCATACTATCCCCCCTAGGTATACTACAAAATTTCTCTACTATATAGGGACCCATCTATCTTGTCATTAACTTTCCCTTGAAATCCTTGAACCTAGAATCATACATCAGGGCCCAGTATCCTTCTTGAAAATTCTTCTCTTTTATGTGTTTTTCATGCCAAATCTTCCTTTGTAGTTGGATTACCTCAGTGTGTAGGAGATCTTGTAGACTAAATTCATCTATACCATTGAGTTGGAGTGGCTTCTCCTATTGTTCAATAGCGAGATCCAATTTTAACTGAGTTTACATCCTTAAGGCATTATATTCAAATTCAATAGACAGTAGGGCCTTCTTCCCATAAAATAGTTAAAATGGGGTAAATACAACGGTGGTATTCCATGCGGCGTTGTAGGCCAAAATGGCTTCCAAAATTATATCTTCCCAATCCTTTATGTTGTTGCTAACAGCCTTGGTAAGAATTTTCTCCAGTTCTCTATTTGTGACTTCCACCTACCCATTTTCTTGAGGGTGATAGGCAGTGGATGTTGAGTTCTAAATGTGGTGCTTCTTCATGACATCTTCAATCAGATTTGATGTGAATTGTGATCCTTGATCAATTACTAACTCCCTTTGAAAACCAAACTTGCAAAAGATGTTCTTCCTCATAAATTTAGCCACCTTTTGTTCAGTTTTTGCCTTTACTACCTTTGTTTCAACCCATTTAGTCAATTAATCAGTGCACGCAATGATATATTTCTTCTTTCTTCATGGGGGATCAATAGGTTCAATGAAATCTATGTCCCACTTCTCAAATGGATCTAAAGTAACTCGAGGTTGTAAGGTCATTTCATCCTTAGGTGTGGTTTTACCCATCCTTTGGCACTAATCACACCCGGTGGTATACCTTCTTGCATCCTGATGTAAAGTGCACCAATAATAACCTAATTATAGAACTTTGAAGTTTTTCCTCTTAGCATCAAAGTGCCCTACAAAGGGTCCATCATGGCATGTTTATAGGATGTCAAAGATCTCCTCTTCCCTCACACGTCTCCTCCGAATCTAATCTAGTCCCAATCTGAAAATATTTCCCTCAATCCAAGTGAATAGGGCACTTTTCCTGACAATCTTGCTCTTCAACTTGGAGGATAGATTAGGAGGGAACCTCCCAGCAACCAAGTAGTTGCCTATATCATCAAACTAAGGATAAAGCACTGATATGGAAAAGAGATGTTCATATGGAAATTGATCATCCACCATTTCTTCCTTTCTTGTATGCAAGGTTAGTCTTGACAAGAAATCGGCACCCACATTCTCTATCCCTGGTTTATCAATAATAGTCAAATCAAATTGTTGTAATAATAACAACCATCTAATTATCATAGCATTGACATCAGGTCTATTCATTAAATACTTAATGGATTCATGATCAATGTGAACAAAAGTCAAATAACCAGTGATATAATGCCTAAATGTGTTCAAAGAATGTACCACTTCCAAGAGTTCCTTTTTAGTGATAGTATAGTTTAACTCATATTTGGAAAGGTTTTTACTAATGAAATGGATAGCATAAGGAAATTTTTTTCCACTTGTCCTAAGGATGCCCCTACAAGTTTCTCTAAGGCATCTGTGTGTATATGGAAAGGTAATGCCCAATTTTTACCCCTAAGGATGGGTGCAGTAGTCAGCTTTCCTTTCAGTACTTGGAAGGCTTCTTGAAAGTTGTTTATCCAACAAAAATCTGAACCTTTAGCCAATAATCCAAACTGGGTTGAAGTCAATTTACTAAATTATTTTATAAACCTTCTAAAATACCCAACTAATCCAAGTAAACTCCTCACATATCTTTGTTTTTTAGGGATAGGGACCTTTTTAATGGTGGAAATTTTGTTTACGTTAACATGTATCCCTTCCTTGGATATAGAATGGCCAAGGACAATCCTTGCATTCGTCAAGAATTCACATTTCTTGGAACTCAATGAAAGATTCATTTCAATTCATTTTCTTAAGACTTTGCACAGATTAGAAAGGGCTTCTTAGAAGTCACATCCATAAGGAGTGAAATCGTCCATGTATATATCAACAGAGTCATGAACAAGTTCATGATAGATACTTAGATCTGCCCTCTGGAAAGTAGCAAGGGCATTTCACATACCAAATGGAAAGACTCTATTGGAAAAGGTACCCCAAGGACATGTAAATGTGGTCTTATCTTGGTCTTCATGGCTGATCTATATTTAGTTGTATCCATTAAATTCATCTGGGAAGGAGAATAATTTATTTCCTGTAAGTCCATCTACGACTTGGTCAATGAAGGGAAAAGGAAAATGGTCCTTCTTTGTAGCCTTGTTAAGTTCTCAGTAATCAACACATATCCTCCACTTCCCATTTTTCTTGGGGACTAAAACAAGAGTTGACAGCCGCTCACTATCTGAAATGGGTATGAACCCTACATCTAGTAACTTCTACAAATCTTCTTTCACAATGTCCTTAAGAGTTGGGTTCATCCTTCTCAAGGTTGGTGTATAGGCTTGTGCCCCTCTTTGATGTAAATATTATGAGTACAAATTGAGGGATGCACACCTTTAATTCCCTTATAGTCTCAAGAAAAAGAATCCAGATGTTGCCTCAACTCACTGCATAACTATTCTTGCTACTCAATAGAAAGAGAGGGGTTTATCTTTAGAGTTATGGATGGGCCAATCTCCACAATCTTGACAGGTTCCATGTTAGAGGTAACAGAGCATAATTCATTACAAGGACTACTCTCGAGTTCTTTCATTAGTTTCCCAATTGGTATGTCATTGGGAGGTTGATTATGTAATATGTGGTCAATAAGGTCATATTCATTAAGTTCCCCCCCTCTTACACAGTAATTTGTCACTGGCCCCATATCCCCTGATCTCGGATAAAGTCAGCCCTTGAGCGACATCTTCTATGTGTCATACATCAAACAAATGTGTCCACATCTTCCCAATCATTCAAGAATATTAACAGATTCTCTTTAATCCTGTAGATTCACCCTTTTTACCCATGTTTCAATATCGTCGCAAGTAAACCTCATTATGCCTGCAACAATTTCCTGTAATGAACTAGAACATCGCGACGTCGTCGCAGGGGTACATATGTTCTCTGCGACGATCGAATTTTAGTGCTCGTCACAAGTCCTCAATATCCTTCTTGCAACGATAGCTCTGAATACATTGTTGCCCCGCGACGTCGTCTCTGAGTCCTATTGTTTGACTCGCGACGATCCAGATATGGTGAATTAGTTCAAACAGAATGCTTCTGGGTGATTCTGGAACTGGTTTTTAGGTCAAGGAAGTTCGCCTTTCCTCCTCTGGAATGGTGGTTCCGCATTTTGAGAAACCTCCCTTGGGGATAAGCTCCCTCTCCCTCATTTATGGAAACTCCTCCTCTTATAAAAGCACTCCCCATTGATATGATCAGCTGGTTTTTGGATTGAGCAAATTAGCTAGCTTTGGTGTGAGATTGATAGTTTGCAGTGTGAATTATTGATAGTCTAGCAATTGGTTGTGGATTGCCTTAGCCTTGTACTAGTGCTTTTGAGTGAGAGAGAGTTATTAGCTTTTTGGGAGACCCTTTTGAGAGTGAATGCTTGAAGAGACATACTAACTGGACCCTTCAAGGAAGCTTGTGATGTCAAGGCTTGGTTGTAAGCTTTTATTTTGCTCATTTTAATACAATCGATGGTGATTTCATATGTCATATGTAAAATATATTTGACAGCTTATGGCTCCTTGACTCTGTAAGTGAATAGTTCATTGTTGTACTTTATTATGTGTTATGTTTTTCTCTTGTGTTGTTTCAGGTGAATCGCTCATCGAGGAAAAGGAAACAATAGCTGAAGCGCTGGAGTGAAAACTACATCGAACACTGGTTTGAGGTAGGCTCTTTCAACAATCACTGTTTAAGAAAATTAGCTATTGTTTTGTCTTGCTGTGACTAGACCCACTCTAGGGCTAGATGGGTTGCCTCTATCCGCAGAGGGAACATTACCTACATCACAATTTGGTGACCATACTGGGGAGTCCATTGTGTGTTGTCTCTTGTTTTCCTCTTGATTTGTCTTTTATTGAATTATATAGTGTCTCTTGGTTTTGGGGCTGAGCGATCAGTGTTCTAGGTTACTTGAGTTAATCTGGTAGTCCCTCTCACTGTTTGGGAGATAAGTCTGGTGTCTTTCAGGTGTTTTTTCTTTGTCTTTCTGCTTAATTGAGATCATCGTTGTTTATTCTTTAACAGCTGCGTTGAGTCGCGCTTGTCCTCTTTGGTCAAGCTGTACGTCGCGAACATCCCATCATACACCTGCAATGATTCTTGAAATCGGACTGTAGCCGAAGACAGGTGTACACTTGCGATGACATCGCTTAGTTGCTAGCTTTGTGCTTGCAATGATTTGGCTTTCATCTCAGGTTGCTAGTTCAACCCCTGCGACGATTCTTGTAAGGTTGTTTTTCACAGCCTTGCTTCCTGGATCAGCTAGTACTGCTTATCTCCTACTATCTCTTGTCTCTTATCACACTTGTGTTGACTGTATTGGTTAAGGCACTTTCTCCTTGGTTTCATTTATCTGAGTCTTGTGTTTTCAGGCTGCGTGACCTAAATATTTTCAAGGTTTCGTCAAGAAGTCATTTGTTTGGGTTACTCGTCCATCCAAAATTCGTTCAAAACCATCTGAGTGATTTGTTTGAGGTTGTTCTACTGCTTGTCTTCTTTCTGATTGGTCTGTAGTGTTTGTTTATTGAACTAGTTTTCCATATTGATTTGATTTCCACACTATCAAACATATATTACATTTTTTTGGATCAGTCAGGCTTTCACTTGCTTGCTTGTCATTAAATTCCGAAAATCAAAAATATTGCATTCATACAGCATACAAAAGTGAAAGCGCATTTGCATTACTGAATTTTTCGTAATTGAGAACTTAGAAGCAAATTTCAAATCTTTCATTAGTAGTTGTGGGATAAGTGCATTGATGCATTGTGTCTCCTAGTGATTGGATTGCTTGCATGCACTGTTGTTCTTTCATTTTCTTGTCTTGGTTTGTGTTCGCTTAGAAATGAACTCCTTACCCTCATTTAGGTAGTTGTTCATCGAAAGGAATGGTGTTTTACTCATTGTAGTTGCATCCTAGGAATTGTTGAAATACATTTGGTAGGGCCTGAAAACCGAAACTTAATCCAATATTAACTGTTAAAATCTATTGAATGAACCTAAAAACACATTGGAACCTAATGCACACTTATCTAGAGGTCTAGGCTAGATACGTGCTCCGATGTCATTAAACCTAGTTACTATCGCTTTCACTAAGGTTGGGTGATTCCTCCTTCTGTGATCCAATAGGTACTAGTACGGATTTTTGCTCCCCGTACCGTCACGTATATATTGGGAGACCCCATTAGGTTATCATCCTATTATCCATAGGAAGCCGAGTCTGCTACCTTATGAATCATAACGCACCAAACACAGCATTCGGGAAGATCGACTACCATACGGAAAGTCCTTGGTCATTTCTCTTCCATTTGATCACCAAGGTGTGTATGCAGTTTTGTGATTTTTCTGGTAAAACTCTTGTATAACACTCCAGAGTAGTCACTTTCGTTCCTTTTTGACTCCTTAAAAGAAAAAGGATCATCTAAGCACTTGTCCTTTCAGGCTTAGTAAATATTCGAAGGCGATTAGAGTCATCTTTTGTCCTTTTTCTCGACTCTTTAAATATGAAAAGGTCAAGTTTCGTTCCTATGTCATAAAATTTATTTGTCCACGCTCACATTTTACCTATTAATCTTGGTCGTGTTCTTGGTTTGCGTAGAGTTGCAACCCTACTCGATTACCTCTTTTCCTCAGATTTTGAGTTAGCCCATCCTGGCAGACTCACCGATCCCATCCCCTTTACCAAGTGACAGAGACCCTTCATCTGCTGTCTCTTCTGAGGTATCAGTTGTCAATGGTACCCTTCCTATTATCCCAAGTGTTCAACTACTCTACTCTCGAGCTCCGGGCGAGGAGCCTTTTGATATCAATTGGAATCCTCTTTGGGAGCCATCAGAAGAAGATATCCTATCTACTCCTCCTGGTTTTTCGATTGCAATATCTTCTTCTGACATGGATGAGACAAGTCCCGTTGGCGACGAAGACAACATTGCGTTAGGGGAAAACCTTCCTTTTCCACTGAAAGGCTTCCCTTTTCATTCGGGTCTTGGCGTGAGATTTCCACTACATTATCGCGCCTTGTCTGACATTATGGGTTCCACATCCCTAAATCAGAGCTCTATGTGGTCTCACACCGTAGCTCTGACATCAGGGCCTTTCATACCTCAGATTCAAGACATCTCAGTCACATCTGTTTCGTCCATACCCACTGTTTGTGTGGCCTCTACAGCTCCTACTGTTAGTGTTGTTATTGCATCCTTGGTGGTTAATATTGCTACCAATAGTGGTCCTTCATCTTTAGCGTCCAGAGTCATTAATCCTACGGGTAGCTTACCATTCTCTTCTGGTTCCATTCCGGCAGGATGGAGATATGAGCAATACATGTTTTCTCTTCAAAAGAAAAATCATATACCTCTGGGCTCCCAACTTCCATCTTATCCGCATAACCCGTTACACTATTATGATCCTCGAGGGGCTCATGTTTATCATACTATATCCCTACCTCCTCAGCCTATGGTTGAAGTTTCTATCCCACTCTCGGTTGCCTGGTCTCATACTACTTATGGTGGTCTACAAGGCCAACCTTTCCAGGGGCAGCCTTCCAGTTTCAAGGGAAACCGTATCAAGGGAAACCTTTAGGCCTACAAGGACAACCTTTACAGGGACAACCTTCGGCCCTTGTAGGTTCCTCTTTTACTTATTTAGGGCAACCTTCTGGTCAACCAAGTCAGCCTCAATTCTAGCCAGGCCAACCCGTTGCTCAGCAAGGTCAACCCTCTGGTCAAGTAGGTCAGTCTTAGATCCAGCAAGGCCAGCCTACTATCCAGCCAAGTCAACCCTCTGGTCAAATGGGCCAGCCTCAGTTTTGGCAAGGTCAATCTATTACCCAGCAATTTCAACCTTCTGGGAAAATAGGTCAACCTCCATACCCACAAGACCAGCCTTCTAACCAGTTGGGCCAACCCCAGTTTCAACAAGGACATCAATTCGGTCAAATCAATCGATCTCTCAATCAGTCAGGCATTAAAATGTTAACTATTTCTCAAGCCCCACCCATTTCAAGACTCAGGTTGGACTCCAGACTCAACCTAGTCTCCAAACTCAAATTGGATTTCAAGCCCAACCTGTTTATCAAATGCCACCTGGGCCTCAGGCACAGTTTGGAGCTCAACCGCAATACGGTCTCCAAGCACTTCAACAACCCCAAGGGCAACCTCAGGTTGCTCCGTATCAAAATTATTAGCAACCATAGGCCAATCCTTATCAAAACTTTCAGTAGCCCTATGTTGCCCCTGTTAGTCAAGCTGGTAACCAATGGGTTGCTCCTGGTCAAAACCCGGGACAACCATCAGGTTATACTTACAATCCTTATGGACAAAACTCTTACGGGAAAAATCCTTATGGACAGAACCCATCAGGGAAACCAGGGGCTAGATGGAACCCTAATTTTGCCTCTTATCAGAAGCCTATGATGTCCTTTAATCCTCAATTACCTTTCTTGGCAACCTTGGAACTTCCTAATGTGTCCAAGCTGAAGAATGATCTAATCCTTCATAATCCATATTGGCCACCAGTGCTGACCAAAATTCTCGGTGATTGTCCTAAATTTGATGGTAAATCTGGAGAGGACCCTCAAGCGCATGTCATGACTTATCACCTCTGGTGTTCATCTAACTCATGGCTTGACAATTCTATCTGCCTCTATCTTTTCCAATGGACTCCCACTGGTTCGCCGTGAAATGGTATATTGAACTTGCTCATGGAACTTTCTAGGATTTCAATTCACTTGCAATGGAATTTCTTACCCACTTTTAGTTTCCGATTTGTTACGAAACGGGAACACACCTCCTTACTTCTCTGAAACATGACATAGTGACGCACATCTTTGATCATATTCACAAATGGAGAAGGCAGCGTCATTTAATTAAGTTATGGATCCCTGATCAGCTTCTGACTAACTGGTTTACTACCTCTTTTGTCGGTCCGATAGCCAGAGATATTGCCATGGGGGCATGTGTTACTGAAGAGCAAGATATCATGCATGCTCAGTATCTTGATTTGGTTTATTCCCAATCTGGTACGTTGTATGATTACTTGCCTGATGCTCTGCAACCTGGAACTACTAAGGCTCCATCAACGCCATCCGTCGATGGTGTTATTGGTTCCGTTACTTCATCCTCCCGAAAGTCTTCCACGACCCTTGTGAAGCAAAAATCTACTGCTCCTAGTGAAAATGCTTCTCAGGCCACATCTAATACTGGTAAAACTTCTGAAGTCAATGTCGTCCAGTCCACCATGGCAGATAAAGCTTCGAAAGGTAAGAAAAAGGGGAAAGGCAAAAATAAAGCCGATCCACTAAAGCAGGACCCTCCTAAGCCTCCGGCCGATGATGGTACTAAACGCAAACCCAAGTACCCTTGTCTCATCTGTGACGAGGATCACTACACTAAAGACTATCCTAGATGGTCTGAGGTTAGTCATTTGCTTAAGGGGACCCCTGGAACTCCTGCTATGCTTAAAGAGCCTTTTCCCTCTCAACAAACCCAAATGGTGGTCGATCAACCTCAGTCCTCTTCCACTTTTGGCTCTCAAGTTTTTATGGCTGGGACTATTCCCATTCATATAAGTACTCGATCGAAAGAATATCCTCCACAGGAAAGGAACCTGAAGTCCCTTCAAATGTTCCTTCGTCCAGTTTTGGCCCTCTCCATATTGAACAGCCTAGCACTAAGTCTATCATTCGACCTCCTACCAAGGGAGTACTCCAGAAATCTTCTTATAACCCCAATGCTCATGCCACGCAGCACTATAGCATTGTTGAGGACTTAGCCCAAGCCCCTTTGGCTATGTCTGCTTTGGAAGTCCTCCAGAGTTGTCCCTCCCAAAGGAAGTCTCTGTTATTGGCCATTGGTGGCATTGACCCGGCCAATTCGGACTTTATTACTTTCGATATTGACAATCATGTACTGTGATTGACTCATCAGATTTCTTTCCTCATCCAAGTCATCATTAACTCAAAGAATATTCACCGTACTGTTATTGATGAGGGCGCCTCTACTTGCATCATGTCTGTTGCTTGTTGGAAGGCAATTTGTTCCTCATCATTGAGTCAATCTCCTAATACTTTGGAAGCCTTCGATGGCAGAGACTCTCGTTCGTTTGGTATCCTCCTGCGCTTGCCTATCATTCTAGAGGGGAAGACAGTTGAGGTTGAAGTCAAAGTTGTTGACGTGAATTTGACTTACAACCTTTTGTTAGGACGAAACTGTACATACGCCATGCGCGTTGTGGCCTCATCTCTATTCTGTGTACTTCGTTTTACCCACCAAGGGAATATCATCACAGTTGATCAATTATCCTTCATCGCCTCCTCTTCTTCAGATGGCAATGTCCCATTTGTGGAGCATACCACTGTTCCCTATGAAAGTGTGGGCACTGGACTCTTCAAATATCCTGCCCTTATGGGTGTCTTTTCGCTCCCACCTCCCAACATTGCCCCCATTAACATGATTTCTATCCGTTATGATCCTTGGGTAGTTCCCCCCATCGATCAGGTAGACTCTTGGGGTGACGTTATGCCGTTGAGTCCTGTCGAGCTCAACTATGTTGAAATTGTTTCAGCATCAGCTTCATCCTCTAACATTGATCCATTGAGCAGATCTCTCGACACGTATGTGCAATCCCCTTGGCTCGGCGATATTGTTTCTTCGAATCCATTACAGGAGACTTTTCCTTCTGATGAAGCAATTTTAGAGACTATGTCTTTTGAGGATCCTCCTTGGTTCGATCATCACCATCGTTCCTCATTTCTCCGAAGCCATGGGGTCATGACCACCTGTCTAGAGAAGTTTGATTCCTATATTGCCTCTCAGCCGCTTCAAACACCTATCTTGATTCATGAAGTTTTTTCTGAAGGAAATATGGGGAATATTACACAAACCATGCCCATCGACATCTCTCTCAAACCAAGGATTGTCGGGAATATCCACATTGGAGTTACCTGTACTCCAGATGAGATTCAACTTTACACCGATATTTTCAGAGAGTTTCGTGACGTGTTTGCTTGGTCATATGAAGAAATGCCTGGTATTGACCCTAGTATCATGGTACACGAGATACCTACGTATCTTGGTGCCAAACCAGTTCGACAACGTTTACGCCCTGTGCACCCGAGAAAAGCCGCAGCTATTAAAGGAGAAGTTGAAAAACTTCTCAAGGCAGGGTTCATTTACCCTATCCCACTGACTGACTGGGTCTCTAATATTGTCCCTGTGACCAAAAAGTAGGGCACTATTAGGGTTTGTGTTGATTACCACGACATCAATCGCGCATGTCCAAAAGATAATTATCCTACACCCTTTATCGACCAGCTCATTGACGATTGTGCTGGGAGTGATATTTTCTCGTTTATGGACAGCTTTTCTGGTTACAACCAGATTAATATTTTGCCTGCCGATCAACACAAAACTGCCTTCATCTGCCCGTGGGGTACCTTTTCTTACAAGAAGCTTCCTTTCGGCCTTAAGAATATCGGTGCCACCTTCCAGCGAGCAATGTCCTATGCATTTCATGAAATCCGACACATTGTTCAACCGTATCTGGATGACCTTCCAGCTCATTCAGCTAAACATTCTAACCATCCGAACCACCTCCGCGAGATTTTTCTTCACTGTAGACATTACCGTATTCGTCTCAATCCGCATAAGTGTGTCTTCTGCGTCGAATCCGGCAGACTTCTCGGGTTTGTCGTCTCTAAAGAGGGCATTCGTCTTGATCCCCTCAAAGTTGAAGCTATACTAAATCTCCCACCCCCTACTTCTTTGCATCAGTTGCAGAGTTTGCAGGGAAAAGCCAATTTCCTACGTCATTTTATCCCTAACTACGCCGAGATTGCTAAAGGTTATATGCATCTCCTTAAGTGTGACACTCCCTTTGTTTGGGATGACACTACCCAAAAGTCATTCGAGCAACTCAAGGCACTTCTTGTTTCTACTCCCTTATTACGTCCACCTAACTACCATTATGACTACACTCTTTATCTCGCTACTGCCAACAGCACTATTGGCATGGTTTTGGTTCAAGACGACAATGATGGTTTCGAGCACGTTATCTATTATCTTAGTCGCAACGTCCCCTACACTGAGACTCGATACGCTTATGTCAAGAAGCTTGCCTTGGTAGTTGTTCAGGCTATCCAACGTTTCCGCCATTATATTTTTTTGCATACGATGACAGTGATTTCCGATTTCAACCCGATGACGTACATCTTGTCACATCAATTGTTGGGGGGGGTACTCGAAATGTATCGTTATCCTTCAAGAGTTCGATTTGGAATTTACTACCTCCAAGTCTAAGAAGTCACTCGCCTTCGCTGAGTTGATTTGCTCATTATCGTCTGCTACCACTCCCTCTCGAATATAGGATCGCATCCCGGATGACACTCTTTTCTTGATCAGTACCCTCGATCCATGGTACAGTGACATTATTGTCTATCTCCAGATGTCTTCCTTCTGTCCTGATTTGTATAAGGATGCTCGGAGACGTATTTTCCAACATTCTCAACCTTATCGTATCGTTGGAGACACTTTGTACCATCTCGATGTTGATTCAGTTCTTTTTCGTTGTTTGGCATTTGAGGAAGCTGAAAGGGTCTTAAATGACTACCACTCCAACACATGTGGTGGTCATATGTCTTTTTATGCTACTGCTCAAAAAATCCTCCGTGCTGGTTACTTTGGCCCTCTATTTTTAATGATTGCATTCTTGTTATCCATTCCTTCCATGCGTGCCAAATTTACCAACAGAAGATGCATGTGCCACCATCCCCTTTGCATCCTATCATTACCGTTGGCCCTTTTTCTAAATGGGGCATAGATTTTATGACCTATAACCCTCGCTCGACCAGGGGGCATGGGTATATTATCGTTGCTGTCGATTAT
Source organism: Pinus tabuliformis (assembly GCA_031772625.1). Lineage (NCBI taxonomy): Eukaryota > Viridiplantae > Streptophyta > Pinopsida > Pinales > Pinaceae > Pinus > Pinus tabuliformis. The sequence continues at coordinate 804,242,019 of CM062805.1, read as the reverse complement.
TTTACAAAATAGGCCGAAGCAATGCCTACATTGTCCAATGGCGGTAAGACAGTTATGCAATTCCTATTCATTCATGTGATTACTCAATTTGGAGTCCCTCAGGGTTGTCACTAATCACAGTTCTCATTTCCGTGGTCATATGATGACTAAGTTAATGACCCAGTTAGGCTTGTGTCACGATAGTTTGACGTCTTATTACCCTCAAGCCAATGGCCAAGTCAAAGCCGTCAACAAGGTGTTGGTTACGATGCTTCAGCGTACCATTGGAATGCACAAGTCTAATTGGCACTTGATGTTGTTTTCTGCCTTATGGGCCTACCATACCTCAGTGAAGGATGCAACCGGATTCACACCATTTCAACTCGTTTATGGTCTGGAGGCTACCCTTCCAATTGAATGTGAAATACCTTCTCTCAAGTTAGCTGTCGAATTACTCCCGAATACTACTCCTATAGAAGAACATCTTCTTTATCTAGAGTGGCTAGACGAGACCCATTGACTTGCTTCTTTAGTCATCGAAGCACAGAAGAAGAGAGTGAAAACTCACTTCTATCAGATTGTTACTCCTCATTATTTCATTGAGGGAGATTTAGTCCTGCTATATGATCAAGCGAATGATAAGCTGGGGGCAGGAAAATTCGAACCTATGTGGCATGGGCCTTATATTGTGAAATGCGTTCTGCAAAAAGGGGCATATGAGCTAATTGACTATGAAGGGAACCCCTTGGATAAACCCTAGAATGGGCTTTATCTTAAAAAATATTATGCATGAGTCTTTCGTGTGTTTTCTGTGTACATGTGTGTTTTCAGTGTGTGCATTTTTGGCTTGGTGTGTAGGTGCTATTGTCACTTATTGTGTCTTTTTACTTCTTGTGTAAATTTCTATTGCACCTTATATCGATTTTGCTGATTGTGCCTGTCGCAGTACGTGGAATCTCTCTGCCGCGGAATGGGTGATCTACGATCCTCACGGTGAGTTAGTAGATCTTCAAGGTGTGTGTCTAGGGTGTACCACAAACAATGTCGTTGAATATAGCATCATCATCGAATTATTGGTTGAGGATATTGACCTCAATATTCGTGCATTGATTGTGAATCTAGACTCTCAACTTGTTGTTCTTCAACTTAACGGGTGTTATTCCATCAGAAACCCTCAAACTTTAAGATTGTATTTACGTGTTAGCTTACTGGAAAGAAATTTTGATTACATTACATATCAACACATTCCTAGAAGGCTAAATATGTTAACTAATGCATTGGAAAATCATGTATTAGACAAACATTTACGCAATTTATAAAAAAACATTATATGCAAGTATTCAAATGTAATATTAAAACATAGATAGTTGTATATCGTGTGTTGCACACCGAGGCGCTCAAAAAATAATGTATATGTCCAAAAAATAATGTATATGTTCAAGTTACAATCCGAGACACATGTCTCTCAAAACACCAGAAACAGAAACCTAGGAGTCTATTGTGGGTGCTACTCTCTATAGTAGACCACTGTCCAAACTACTCGTTTGAGCAGTCTATGAATCTTATTTGACACACCCATGGTGTGTCGTTGGTACTGCCTTGGGATCTTCTCGAACCCTCTGTAATCAGGGATCTGCTCGATCAAGCCCTCCAAGTTCCGGGCTATCTCCTCCTCTGCATCTCCACATGGAGTTGGCAAGGCAAGTTCTTTGTTCTCCCTCCAAGCCGTAGGAGCAAGACCCATTGGTCTCTCAGGTATGATATTTGTAAAATTGAGCATAATTATTAGGGCATATACATTTAAAATTCAAAAACAATAAAAAACTAAAATATAAAAGTTTGGTGGTCAACCCAAGTATGTTACCTCTCTCATCCCACTGCTCTCCAGGCAGAAGTAGCATGTTTGGGTCTCCCCTGAAATCCGTCCCTGCGTAAGGCCAATCCTCAACCACCACCTACTGACGATGTAGCCACTCCATGAAGTTAGGACCCCATGACACTGGCTAGTCGCCACCTCCTCACGGCATCACATGGGCCCACCGAGTGATTCAGGTCTCTCGTGGTCCGGGCCACCCTACTCGCATGTCCTGTAACTGAAGTATGGGTACCCGCTCCAGCATGAGCGGTATCAAAATCGAACCATACCCAAACTACTTTGTCTCGCCTCTCTGGCATTTGGTCAACTACCTCTTCATGTTTAGAGACACTACCTCTGCCCAATCAAACATAGTAGGATTGAGGCAATCTAAAGCCAACCGCAGTTGTGTTTTAGTTGCCTCATGTTGAGCCTGAGAACCAGCTGCTCTCATGATCGTGAACAAAAACACACGCAGTGACAGATCATTCACTATTGGAATCTGTAACTTACCGCTAGTGGATGATTTTCGTGCCCCTAGGCACGCTCGTGCAATCAACATGTCTAAGGACTCTCCAATGATTCGCACACCGCCCATGCAGGGTCTCTCCCCTCGTCGTGATAAACCAGTAAGAAAATATATGTTTGTGGTGTCAAACTCAACCTCCTGCCCTCGGATGATGAATTTACCCTCTGTTGGGTTCCATGATCGAATTAAGAATTCTAGGAGGTCTAATTGCACTCTCAATAGTGGCGTTAGGAAGAATTTTAGCAGTCCGCAGTTCTGGAGGACATGCAAGCATTGAGGATCAGTTGCCCCTCTCTCGTCATCTTCATCATGTGTGCGTTCTTGCCATGAGAATGCCATTTTGCACCTTTCACATACAAACATTCTCTTATTAGAAGTCGATTGATTCATTTTCATATGCCATAACGGTGTATAAATAAATTTTTTGTGTTTTCCACGCTCGTCGCAGTTGTTTCTAAAATAGTTGCGACGGTCTGATTTGAACAGTTTACAATTTCTTGGATTGTCACAGGGGTACATCACTTTCCTACAATGATGCTGATTTTGGCCCGTTTGGAATTCGCAGTCGTCGCAACCCCAAGGGGAAAATCTGCGACAACCGAGGTGAATTTTTGAAACAAAAATTCTTCCCAAACTCAGCCAAAACATTGAAATTACGGTTAAAATGCACTCAAAACACAAAGGAAAAGGTAGAATACTTACTTGGAGAAGGTTTGGAATGCAATGAACCACCACAACTCCAGAAATCGACAACTCAATTTCGCAAGGTACGCGTTGTTTGGAGTTTTACCATGGTTAAAACTAAAACAAAGTGAATTATGTTTTACCATATGCCTTGTTATAGATTTTTTTTTTGAAATTTTTGGGTTTTTGACTATAGTTTTTGGGTTTTTTACTATGCTTTTTAGGGTTTTGACTATGGTTTTTAGGGTTTTGACTTTGGTTTTTGAACATTAATCATGTATCCTTGTGGAATGGGTCTTATGCTTGGGTTTCTCTGTGTAGGAAGAGGTGTGCGGATACAGGTACTGATCAATACATGCTTGGTAAATACTGCAAAAGTTTCTCACGAGTCCCTCTTAAGCTCTTTTTTGACTCGTAAGAGTATTTTTCCCTTTTTGATTCATTAAAGAGAATAAAAATGGGGGTCTGCTTTTAGCTCTTTTCTGACCTTTCAAAAAATAAAAGATAGCTGAGCCCTTGTCGTTTCGAGCTCGTTCATGGTTGTGAAACGTCATGTCTCCAATAAGTTTTCTACTTTTTCGAGCTGGAAACGCTATTTAAAAAAAGTATTCCTTGACCAAAATGGTCAAGCGGTTCTCTCGAGTATCGTTTTCTACCTTTTTGGGCTTGAGAGACACAAACTTACGAAAAGGGCCTGTTATCACTCCAGGAAACTCTCCTAGGTTGTAGATTGGAGATGCCTAGTAACATATAATCTTCAATATTGTTCTCTGAACTATTGGAATAAATGATGGTTTGGATCAAGTTAGATAACCATTTCAGCGTTGTTTTCACTCAATGCATGCATGAACACTCTCACTTATACAAGGCTTTAGACCACTAATGCTCAATAAGTTATAAATTCAATGGATAGATGGAGAATACTGACAGTACTAGTAGATTTCAAACATGAACATATATGAATGGCTAGCTACAGGAAGAAAATGAGCTTACTGACTATACTGGCAGATGCATATATATTAACACATATAAATGGCTAGCTACAGGCAGCAAAGAAGCTTGCAAATCTAATATATCAAAGTAGAGATAAGATGATAGTTATCTGGCCTTAAACATAAAGAAAACCTAACCAAATTGTTCAAGTGCAAGCATAGAAAAATAAAGAGAATGGACCTTGAACATATAATGGAAAAAGAAGCTTATATTGCTAGAATGAAGACGAGAAGCTTGAATGAATAGAGGAGGAATAATCTCCAAAAGTTGAACCTCTATTACATCTTAGTTTCAGCTATTTAGAGCTTGTTTACAATGCTTCTGATCTCTCTAGAAGGCTCGGAGTCTTAATCTGCCTGATATGCATTGTTAACTAATTTGATTCCCTCTAGGCAAGCATGGGATCGTATTTTCCTGCTTCTGACAGCAAAGTAACTGCTTTCAAATATTTTTGGTGGCTTGTTGCGATGTCTGGGAGTTCTCCTAAGCCAAAGATGCTCCATGATGTTTGTTTGATGAGATGCACTGTCTGCTCCATGACCCTTTCTATTTTGATTTAGCTGTGTCATGCTGTCTATGCTACCTGATCGATTCTATTTAGGGCTAGCTATGTGTGCTCCATTGTTGTTTTTGTTAGGGCGGGCTATGCTGCTAAGGAAGAGATATCGGGCCTCTGTTTTTCTTTTAGATTTTTAGAACAACTGTTCTTTTTGTTAAACACAGATAAACACAAAAACCTTGTGAAAATCTTGCCCATTTTTGTCCTTTTTGGACTTAAAAATCATTAGATATGGCTTATCAATCTCCCAAGTCCACCCTTGTTGTCATCGCAAGTCGCATTCGTCTACTCCATGTGTGTTTTTCTTTATATAGTGAAATATGAGAAAACACTGAAAAATGCGTAAAAAATGCTTTGGGCAGACTTCAAATTTCATATATTCTGCTTCCCAGACCCTTTCGGGTCTGGGCTTCAACGCTATCGGCGCTGCTAGGCTTCCTTTGTATTTCATTAAAATAACAAAAATACGATAAAAAACATTGAAAAATGCTTGGGCGCGGATCTCAAAATATATGAATTCCCAACTATAATGTCATTAAGTCCGATTATCGCATCACACATACGCCTGTGCATAGGCCCCGCCTTATGGTATAGTGTCGATGCAATACAGCGATGCGGCCCCATCACAATAGTTGATCGCTCAATGCTCGGGCCTTATATATATATATCTATCTATCTATCTATCTATCTATATATATATATATATATATATATATATATATATATATATATATATATATATATATATATATATATATATATCACCGCATATGTTCCCCATCGATCCAATCATTGGTGATCATTAATCGGTGGTGTCATGTGCCTGCTTGTAAATTGTCCCCTCTGCTTGGCTGTTTGCGATTAGCCGCCTAGATCTAGACCATTGATCGGCCAGATCTAACGGTGGTTATTCCTTCTCTATTTAAGCTTGTGTTTGTGGGTTTTTCACTGATTTTTACCATTTTAGCCTCCCAATAGTGATTTTTAGCCCTTCCAAGGGCTTTCCTCCCTTGCTTGTTTCGATCGATGGATGATTTTTGAGCACTTTTGAAGACTTAGGGAGTGCTTTGGAGCATATTTGGATCCCTTGGGATGATTCTTAAGAAATTTTGGAGGCTTTTAGGATATATATGGATCCAATTTTGGGCCTTTTGTCAGTGAAGCTAACATTGGCTCCTTCTCGGGATGAAATCCTCCCTGTGAGGTTTCAAGAACTACAGATCAATGCCTTTCCTATTTGCAACAAGATCAAATCCTCCTCCTAGTGTTGCATTGGGCATGGAGTCTATTAAGCATGAAATAGAAACTTTGAAAACAACATATTTACGATACCAAGGCTTTGAAATCCTTAATTGAAATAAAGTTCAAAAATAGCCCATTGAATGGGCCATCAAAAACATATACTTCCTTTGATGCATCCCTTTTGAGAAAACAATCACCAAACTGAAAACTGACCCTTTTTACCTTTCCATGAAAGGTTTCTTTCTCTTGGTCAATGTGCATATTAGCAAATTCATCAAAGACTTGCAAAAGCCTATTGATTTGATCACCTACTTCAAAACGTTTGACACTTTAGACATTATCAAGTAGAGATGGTCTATATTTCGCCTCATCTTTATATGCTCTCAACCTTGGATGTTTTTCTTGGAAGGTTTTGTACACCTGCTGAATAATAAGGTATGATTTATACTCTCTTGTTTCATTTGTGACCTGAAAATTTAATATAAAAGATGATCAAATGTATTCCTCTGTGGGGGACACAAGGACTTCACATGTTCCTATAGCTTCCTTAGAGCAAGCCCCATTAAAGAATATGTCCCAAACCTGTGGGCCTTCTTCCTCTGTGATCCGGAAAACTGGTTTTTTAAGCTACGTAGAGGCCAACTAATAAGGCTTGGTAATTTCAAGACCAAGCTTATCCATGACAACCTTGGGCATGGGATTATGGCTGGCTCCAGTGTCCAAAAGGAAATTATGAAGAATTTTATCATGAATAGTCAGAGGGACATAGAATGATGGGGAGTTGTCTTCATAATTTTCAATCATTGGGCTAAGAATAACAGCTAGTTGGTCATTTTGCATATTTACATAGTCAATCGACGCTTAGATGGTATCAGGATCAAGAGCCTCAAGGATATATTTCTTGAAGGACTCATTCTTCACTGGTTCAATCAGAGGCATAGGTATTCTTAGCTTCTGAATTTCTGATTGAAAACTGAAAAGATAAGGAGACTTGTCAAGGCCTCTTACCTCATGAGTTGGAGCTTTGAGGATGGTAGGATCGACTGCTGGTTGCTTCTGCTTATTAGCTTGCTATTCTGGAGTGTTAAAATTGGCAACTAGGGCCAAAAATTCATGTGGTTCATCTTATCCATGGCTGATAATATTTTATTAGATTCCCCTCGTCGAGAGGTGTAGTGTTGATATAAAGATCATCTAATTCCGATAAGTATTCATGGAGATATGAATTTATTTTGATTATGGAATTATTATCAAGCCAACCTACAACTCATGTAGGCTCAAAACCCCAACAGTCACATCTATTCAAACACCAACATTGTGTATAAATATAGGACTTTTCCTCATTTTGACTCAGTCATCTCATCACATCTCTCTCTCTCTACTGCGTAGAAAAGAATCTCTTCTCTACTGCGCAGAAAAGGGTCTCTCTCTCACACATGTGACGCCGGAAGTTGTTGAACCTGAACCTGCAATTGCAGATCCAAAGTTAGACCTGCATGGACTAGAATATCTCCTCCTTAGAATTGCGATGTAGGTTCATCTGAACCTCCTCTGAAAGTCGCAACTTTTGGTTGTGGAATCAAGTCAATCCAACAGACGGTTTGCAAGATATCGATTGCCCTAGTTTGAAGGAAGCTGCTGAAACTGAAGCTGTAACTGCAGATCCATAGTTTGACCTGTGTGGAAAAGGATATATCCTCCTTAGAACTACGTTGTAGGTTCATTTGAACCTCCTTTGAAAGCTATAACTTTTGGTGTTGGAATCAAGTCAATCCGACAGACGGTTTGCAAGATATCGACTGCCCTAGTTTGAAGGAAGTTGTTGAAACTGAAGTTGCAACTACAGAAGTAAATTTTGACTTGCATGGACTAGAAGATCCCCTCATTTGAATTGCATTGTAGGTTCATCTGAACCTCCTCTGGAAGCCAAAAATTTTGGTGGTGGAATCAAGCCGATTCGACGGTCAGTTTGTGAGATATCGTCTGTCGTAGTTTGATGGTGAAGCCACCAATGCTGATTCTGTTGATCTAGGGTTTCCTACTGCTGATATAAATAAGATTTATTGTACTATTTCTCTCTGCTGAATTATTGAAGATAAAAGAAGATTTGATCAAAGGGTTTCCCCACACATTGTTGGGTTTGTCCCTGGCTAGCCGCCACATCTTCTCTCTCATCTTAACTTGTTTTATGTCGATCGTTTAATGTTCTATCTACACTTTACTTTATATACATATGATTGCTAATCTGTGGAATATAATAAGAAAAAGAAGTAAATTTTTATAAGCATAGAACATACCATAACTTAACATGGTATCAGAGGTGAGGTGAAGACAAAGCCCGAGCAAGAGCAAGGCTATCATAAGAGAACGATGGGGCCCTTAACACTCTTTCCTACGGAAGACAAGCTCCATGAGAAAGCTGACTATCATGGATGGAAGATGTATATCGATCTAACCCTTGAGGATCAAGGAGTGTTGGATCATGTGAGAGGAAATATTTTTGAGCCTCCATCAAATGCACCTCCTGCTACCAGGAACAAATGGAAGAACAAAAAAATTAAAGCAAAGAAGATCATCCAGGACTCTATCGACAAGCACTTGGTGGCCTACATCTCTGAACTGGACACCTCCAAGGAAATCTATGATAGACTAGTGATTTTATTTAAAGTTAATGATGCAAATCAAGTTTTGTTTCTTAGAAATAAATTAAGGGAAATCAAGAAGGGTAAAGATGTGAGTATGCAAGCATACTTCTTAAGAATCACTTAGATCAAGAATGATCTCCTATCTATTGGGGAGACTATTACTGACAGATAAATAGCACTCACGACTCTTGGAGGATTACCATCCGAATGGTACGTGTTTAGGACTACTCTTCTGAACAATAATATAATTCTTGGTTTCGAGGGATTAATGGCTAGATGCATTCAAGAAAAAACAAGGGTGGAAGAAAAGGATGATGATACATCTGCGATAAAGCAAGTCACTATGCAAGGGAGTTCCCTAATAGAAAGGACTCACACTGGGATGATGATCAAAATCCCTTTGATGGAAATCAAAGGGATGACATTCCATCAAAGGGATGAAAAATTCAATAGCAAAGGTAAGAGGAGAGTTGGGAATCAAGAAAGAGGACAACCATTCAAGAAGGCTAGAAATTCCAAGATGCATTAAATACACTTGACCTCAAAAAGAACCTGGTGTCCATCTCGGCAATGGAAGACAAAGGCTACAAGGTAACCTTCAATGATGGCAAGGTACGTATATGGAAAAATAATGTTAAAGATGCCTTTACTCTTGGGTTTCAAGTTGATTCATTATATCAGGTCGATGGAAGTCCGCTAGGTGTCATGTCTTATGACACATCTCTTCAGTCCGAACTTTGGCATCAGAGGTTTGTCCCCCTTTATTGTAAAGCTCCACTTCCTGTATGACAAATGGTGACAGGGATGCTCAAATTCTGAGTAGAGAAAGAAGGTGTATGTCGAGGATGTGCCGAAGGAAAGCTCAAAAGGTGACCATTCCCCTCAAGCCAAACCAAGACCTCCTATATATTATAGTTGGTTCACTCAGGCATACCTGAGGTTGGCATTAAGAGGGAGACTACTACACCACATACTCCGGAGTAGAATGGTGTGGTGGAAAGGAAGAACCGTACAATTGTGGAAGCTGTTCGGGCCATGCTACATGATCAAAGACTTCCGAAGTTTCTATGTGTTGAAACTACAAACACCACCATATATTACAAAATCGATGCCCTTATCAAGTATTGGGTTCCAAGACTCCTGAATAAATGTTCACCAATAAGAAACCTGATGTTTCTCATTTTAGAATTTTTGGAAGCCCTGTATATTTTCATGTGCTGAAAGAGAAAAGAAATAAATTGGGTGCATCTAGAAAGAAGGGAATTTTCGTGGGCTATGGTGAAAATACTAAAGGCTATATAATCTATGTAGTCGGTCAAAGGGAATTCATAATTAGTCATGATGTCACGTTTGACGAAGATATGGCTCTCAGCAAGGTGAACAATCTTCCGACTTTAAGTAGCTCTCAAGAAGCCGACACCAGGGAACCGAAAGAAAAGGATGATGAATCAATGCATGATGTAGAAGAACCCATGGATCCAATTGATCCTCATCCACATGAGCCTTTCTCTTCTAGGAAGAGGCCTTCATGGCTTAGGGGGATACTTGATGATGTTGAAGGACATGTTTCACCCTGAGGAACCTTCCGTCAAAGTAAGAAACCTAACAGGTATCAATGATACCTAACCATCATGAGCATGATCATACAAAATGAGCTTTCATCATTCTCAAATGTCGTCAAGCATCAAGTATGGAAGGATTCTATGACCATAGAATATGAGTCTATTATGGAAAATGATGTCTAGGAAGTAGTTCCTAGACCCCAGGACAAGATAATTGTCACTTCTAAATGGCTTTACAAGATAAAGCATGCAGTAGATGGAATTACCGAAAAGTATAAGGCTCGTTTTGTTGCTCGTGGTTTCTCCTAGAAGGATGGTATAGACTATGATATTTGCACCTGTTGGCAGATATATGACCATCCACTTGATCATAGCCCTTGTGGCTTCACAAGGATAGAACCTACCTCACATGGATGTCAAGACCACGTTCTTGCACGGTTCGATCAAAGAAGAGGTCTATGTGGAGCAACCAGAAGGATTTGAGATTTATGATCGAAAATATCATGTATGCAAGTTGAAGAAGGCTCTCTATGGGCTGAAGCAAGCACCTCGAGCATGGTATGAGAGGATCGATAGCTACTTGATGAAGCTGGGATTCACTAGGAGTGAAGCTGATTCTAACCTTTACTTTAAGGTTGAAGATGACAAGCCTCTCATACTGGTGTTGTATGTGGATGACCTCTTTCTAACAAGTGCATACCCTCTCATTCACAAATGTAAGAGGAGTTGCCTTCTGAATTTGAAATGAAGGACCAAGGACTTGAAGTGTGGCATAAGCCAAGGGAAATTTTCCTATCTCAAGGAAAATATGTGGTAAAGATTCTGAAAATATTTGGTATGATGGACTACAAGCCTGTGACTACCTCGAGGATCTTAACTTTCAGAAGTTATATGGTAGTGATGTCGGACCAGATTTGGGAAATGCCTCTGAGTTTCATAAACTCATTCGCATTGATGTTCTTGGTGAACCTCCATCCGAACACATGTTTTGTAGTTAGTATTGTGAGCTCATATTTGGTTGAGCCTCACTGGATTGATGCCAAGAATCTTCTGAGATATCTTCATGGCACAATTACTAATGGGTTAAGATACACTGCTGGAGATGTGAGACTACTTGGATATACTGATGTTGATTAGGCAGGCAGTGTGGTGGACCGTAAGAGCACTTCCGGGAGCTGTTTCACCTTCGGATCTGCTTCGATATCCTGGATGAGTAGGAAGTAGAAGTCGGTGGCTTTGAGCACCGCTGAAGCAGAATATATTGCTTCTAGCATGGCCTCCTATGAGGCAGTCTGGTTGCGAAAGCTCTTCAGTGAGTTGTTTGAATTTACATTGGATACCACTGTGATTCTCTATAACAACCAGAGGTGGGATTCGATTATTGAGGAATCATGTATTCGTCGATTACTCTAGTAGATAGATATCATCTGGGATATGGTAAGTCGATGAGAAAGGAGGCTCCATCGCATTAAGATGATGTACAGGTCGATACACCTTGTCAAAGCCCCAAGGAAATATCTAATCTGTGATTTTCCCAAACAACTCGGATTCATCAAGAAACCCTTGTACAAGGGTCCTGCATGTTTCATACATTGAGCTCTTGGAGCTCTGAGGGCTTGTGGTTCTTATGGAGCAACATATGACCACAGAGTGACTCACCCTCCCCTAGTGGTGCACACTGGAATAAGATGATTTGCTCTCTTATGGTACAAGATGATTCGCTCTCTTGTGGAACAGGATGGTTCGCTCTCCTGTGTAGTAGGATTGATGTGCTCTCCTGTGTGGCCTGGATTGATGTGTTCTCCATGGCAATTGTAGCAGGATTGATGTGTTCTCCTGTGAGGCCTGGATTGATGTGTTCTCCATGGTGATTGTAGCGGGATTGATGTGTTCTCCTGTGAGGCCTGGATTGATGTGTTCTCCGTGGTGATTGTAGCAGGATTGATGTATTCTCCTGTGAGGCCTGGATTGATGTGTTCTCCATAGCGATTGTAGCATGATTAATGTGTTCTCCTGTGAGGCCTGGATTGATGTGTTCTCCATGGCGATTGTAGCAGGATTAATGTGTTCTCCTATGAGGCCTGGATTGATGTGTTCTCCATGGCGACCTGGATTGATGTGTTCTCCATGGAAATTGTAGCAGGATTGATGTGTTCTCCTGTGAGGACAGGATTGATTAGTTCTGCTATCGAGGCATCCTACCCATGCAGTCTGGGACTCATGGGAAGCACCTCTCATCTAATCAATGAGTAGGGAAATGAATTTAGGGACCATAGTAGTATCGATGGACACATCGTTGTATCTACCATACTCCCTATGCTAGGATGACCTCTATTGATCTGGGATCAACGATACTGGTCTGGGACCAGTGGTAGGAGTTGTACCATACTATGACGCTGACTTTGGGTCGGTTGAGACTGGTCTGGGACTAGTGGTACATACTCCGAGACAGACTTTGTGTCAGTGCAGTACTGGTCTGGGACCAGTGAGAGTGGTACATACTATGACGCTAACTTCAAGTCAGTTGAGACTGGTCTAGGACCAGTGGTACGCTCTTTGAGACTGCGATACTAGTCTGGGACTAATGGTAGGAGTGGTACCTACTATAAAGCTGACTTCGGGTCAGTTGAGACTGGTCTGGGACCAGTGGCATGCACTCTGAGACTGAATTTGAGTCAGTAAAGGATGATACTGATATGGGATCAGTGGAGTTGTACTCACTATGACGTTGACTTTGGGTTGGTTGAGACTGGTTTGGGACCAGTGGTACATACTCTGAGACTGACTTTGAGTCAGTATGATACATCATCGATCATTTCTTCTTCTTCATAATTCAGACAAAAGCATAGCAGAACAGAACAGAACAATATAGATTACAAGGTAGAACAAGACAAAGTAGAACAGGCATAATAGAGTAGAGTATGGCAAGGGTTAGGTTGTACAAGGCAGTGCATTTGATGGATGAATAGTAGCGACCGTCAAACAGATTGCAGATGAAGTTCTCCCTAGTTGAGAGGGAGTGTTAAAATTGGAAACGAGGGCCAAAACTTCATGTGGGTCATCTTATCGATGGCTGATAACATTTTTATTAGATTCCCCTCGTCGATAGGTGTAGTATTGATATAAATATCATCTGATTCTGATAAGTATTCATGGAGATATGAATTTATTTTGATTATGGAATTATTATCAAGACGACCTACAACTCATGTAGGCTCAGAACCCCAACAATCGCATCTATTGAAACACCAACGTTGTGTATAAATATAGGAGTAATTTTCCTCATTTGGACTCACTCATCTCATCACATCTCTCTCTCTACTGTGCATAAAAGATTCTCTTCTCTACTGCACAGAAAAGGGTCTCTCTCTCACACACATGTGAAGCCAGAAGCTGTTGAACCTGAAGCTGCAACTGTAGATCCAAAGTTTGGCCTATGTGGACTATAAGATATCCTCCTTAGAACTATGTTGTAGGTTCATCTGAACCTCCTCTAAAAGCCGCAACTTTTGGTGGTGGAATCAAGTCAATCCAACGGACGGTTTGCAAGATATCCACTGCCCTAGTTTGAAGGAAGCTACTGAAACTGAAGCTGCAACTACAGATCCAATGTTTGACCTACGTGGACTAGAATATATCCTCCTTATAACTATGTTGTAGGTTCATCTGAACCTCCTCTGAAAGCCATAACTTTTGGTGGTGGAATCAAGTCAATCAGACGGACGGTTTTCAAGATATCGACTGCCCTAGTTTGAAGGAAGCTGCTCAGAAACTTAAGCTGCAACTGCAGAAGTAAAGTTTGACCTACGTGGACTAGAAGATATCCTCATCTAAACTACGTTGTAGGTTCATCTGAACCTCCTCTAGAAGTCGCAACTTTTGGTGGTGGAATCAAGCCAATCCGACGGTTGGTTTGTGAGATATCGTCTACCCTAGTTTGATGATGAAGTCGCTAATGCTGATGCTGCTGATCTAGGGTTTGCTATTGCTGATATAAATAAGATTTATTGTACTATTTCTCTCTGTTGAATTATTGAAGATAAAAGAATATTTAATCAAAGGGTTTCCTGTTGTGGGGAAAAATTCCTATGCAGGACGATCCTATCCACCTAAGGTGTGACAGTGCCTTAGCAACAAACAGATATAGCTATTCTGGTTTCTTCCTTTATGAAATGTGAAAGAGGGTAGATCGATAGACTTACCGTTGTCTTCCGTTTGTCCCTCGATCTAGATCCTCTTCTCTTTGGGTGTTCACAGCTACTTGCCTCCTCGCTTGCTCAAGAGAACAGCTACTTGATTCCCACGAGGTCACAAGAGAACAGCTACCTGCGACAAGAGAACAGCTACTTGCGACAAGAGAAGAACACAACACAAAGGCAAATATTCATATTCATAAATGATTCAGGATTAGAAGTAAATCAAATACACTAATGCAATCATACAAAATACACCAGCATATAGGAAAGAACCAAGATAGCTTTATTGATCGATAACAAGGTTCAGGAAGAGATACAACCCAGAGGGCTCCAATCCAGCATCTCCTTCCCAGCAGAATGGAATTCCTTCTTCAGCTCCCTTCAAAGCATTAAGCACCCAATGTTTCCAGTCTCAAACCAACAGCAATTCTTTGCAATAACAAAATTCCAGCCCCCTAGATCTCATGGAGGAGAGATCTATATATAGTTATTTTGGAGAGAGGATGAGTCAGCTTGAGATATGACTAGTGTCCTCTCCCTCTCTCAGTTCTTGAGTCCACTTGGAGGTTCTTTCTTCCACTTGGAGATTTGGAACCTCTTACTCATCACCAGTCGAATTCCCTGAGGAAAGTGTCATTTTGGAAGCTTCCTGGGCATTGACACATTGAGGAATGAGCCTGCCACTTGTCCAATCTCGCTCAGCGCAGGTAACCTTTGTTGGAGTTGACATTCAACGCAGGTAGACAGTGGAGCAGTTGACATTCAACGCAGATGCTCAGTGGAGCAGTTGACATGACCCTGAATTGACTTGTTTTTGAGCAGTTTCAGGTGGAGAACTTCTGTGAATTGTTGTGGTTTGTTGGCCTTGTTCCTCTAGGGGTAGGAACAACATGTTTAGGGACTTTGGATCCCTTAGATTATGGACATTTCATGCTCAATGTTGTAAGGCACAAAAATGTCTATAACAGTTGCCCCCTAAAGTATGAGGCCGTTTATCGGGTGAAATGCTTTATCCAGGAGGGTCCGAAGTTCATCCATTTGCTGGGAGGAGACCTGTAATAAGATACAATACAATACATTATGATTCATACTGCTTTCATGATCTAGCTGAGGCGGGCATTCCCATGCTCAGTTTTATAAATTCATTTTTTGTACATAGAACAGACGATCGTCTGATGGTAGACTGATAATTTTGGTGAAATTATCATCCTTTGAGTAGGATGATCATCTGCTGCAATGATGTACATGTCAAATGTCTTTATTTTTCCTGAATATATATCGCAGCCCGGATGGATGAAACTAGATCTGGGGTCTTCAAACTCGTTCGATCTTGACTCTAAGTACAAGTTGATCCATGTGAGAATTGCACTGAAGTCGAACATGGAAAGACATCGCTTGATTACCGGTCAATGATGTAAACCATTAACAAGCGCGAGAGGAATCACCGATAATGATAATGACCCTCAAGGTACTGCAGTACAATTCACGTGGTGTGAATAAAGGACTTGGCGTCGAACACCACGCAAAATCTTCTGGTCGAAGGTCATTGATGTATACCTGTCGCCGGAAGTGAGAAACTTGCCATTGAGGCATGCAAGCTTCAAAGTACTGAAGGGGTTGTTCCTAGATCAACTTCTTGGATAATGAGCTGATGTCGACAAGAAGCGATCCGTCAAAGGAGGGCTTTAATGAATCCCACATCAGTGACACGGAACGGAGCTAATGATTTTAATGGAGGTGAAAACGATCTGTGACATATGATTCAGGGTGGCGGTCATGAATGGATGAAGGATAATGTATGGCAGTGGATGGGACCCGGTTGACTCTTTCTGAACGACTTCTCTTGAACATATGGCGACACTGATGCGATGGATCGGTAGCATTACCCCAAGTATGGATGGTATGGCGAGACCACGGTGATGTGACCGGTGAATGAAACAACCCAACCTGATTGTGGTACGGAGGAAAAGTGTCATGTTCAAGAGCGACCTGCTACCATCAAAGTTTTCTTGATTTTCTCCCAATTTTTCCCCAGTCATTGCTGACCAGTACCTCTTTATTTTTGTCAAGCTTGAGGAGGATAACATATGCTTGTTCTATAACCTGCCCTTCGGGCAAGCCCATCGCTATGTTTTAACGAGCCTAGCGATAGTGAAACTCGTTCTCGTCTAAAGACAAGTTTGTCACTATTTAGTGATTTTAACGAGTCTAACGACAAGGATAACTCGGCCCTTTTCATTTTTAGAGAGTCTGAAAAGGTACATAAAGTTAACTCCAAAAGTCCTTTTTCGTCATCTAATCCCTTAAGTCCGAAAAAGTATAAAACAATACAGAAGGGATGAGTTTTCGATAGTTTTAACGAGCCGAACAAAACAAGCGCTCGATCTTTTTGTGCAATAATCCCTCAGGTCCAAAAAGATTAAAATCTAGAGGAGGGATAGCACTTCCGGTCGTTTTAATGAGCTGGAAGGCCAAAACTCGGCAATCTTTTCATATTTTACGAGTCAGTTGAAAAGAGCTTAAAGAAGACTCGTCTTTTGAGGAACGAGTGATAAACAGGGTTAGCAGCTGATTCCAGGTACAGGTTGGAATTCTCCAATCACGGTAGTGTCACAAGGATGGCTAGGTGAAATCACTCTTCGCAGCTGTTCCTCAAAATGGGTAAACAATCATATGGAGGTGGACGATCGGCCAAATGAAAAGTGGAGGTGGTGGTGCAAACACGACCAAGGCTTTTATGGCAGATGAGGTTACATACACAATGGTTATTTACCGGAATAGGTTCATTTTTTAACGAGCTTGAATGCGCCAAAACACTGCTCGGACTTATGTTTATTTTTAACGAGCATGAACTATGTGCTAAAACTGCTCGGATCTTGCGTTTATTTTTTTTTTAACGAGCATGAACTTTATGCTAAAACTGCTCGTATATACCAGTCATATGATAAGAGTGTCTCATCAAGATTCTATTTTTTATGGAGCTTCATCTCACTAAGCTTTTCTCCGCATCCTTTATTTATGCAAGCTCGGGAACGACTAATCCTACGAGTTTAAAGGGTTAGACCTACAGGTTTAAAGGGAGGACCTAAAAATTTAAAAAATAAATAGCCACCCCTTGCTTTCACTCCAAAAGGTTTGCATGCCCCCAGGTATAAAGTACGATTTCAAGGTTACCTCTACTTCTCTTCCGCCAAAACTTTTGTTTTGACGAGAGAGGCTTACCTCTTTCAGGTCACCCAAAGATTGTCTCGTTAATCTTTCAAACAAAACACTTCCTCGGCAATATCTACCGAAATAGACAAAGGTGAGTGACGTAATCCCGCCACCTCACATAACTTTGACAAAAGAATCTTTTTCTAGAACAACCCTCTTCCTAGACGGACAGGGTACGGACTAGTCATATTCTCCCGCGGAAACCTACCCTATACCCAAAGTTCTCCTGTCGAAGCAGACCAGGATGCATGCCCCCTCGGTTCCAGTCATATCCTCCTGGATTACTCGCGCTCATCAGGAGGACAGACCGTGGATTGAGACACTTCTTGCGTGAATAGACCATTTAGGGATGGTATATGACTATTTGCGATGTGTGATCCAGGGAATGAAAGTTGGTCCACGAGCTTGACCATTCTTCCTTCATGCGGAAAACACATTACTCTAAAGAGTGATGAGACGATGGCTCCCATGCAATATATATAGTCTTGTCCAAGGAGTAGGTTATAATCCAAGGGTCCTTGAACGACCATCACGTTCATTTGAACGGTCTTCCCTTTCAATGTTATGGGCACATTGGGGAGGATCCCTAAAGGTCGACTGGTTCCTTTGTCAAAGCCTGATAGATTTCTCATTTCAGGCAAAAGCGCAGGCGAACCAAGCGCTTTCCAAGCAATAGAGGAAAGGATACTCACAGATGCCCCTTCATCAATAACTATGCCAGCCATTACCATTCTGTATATTTGGACAATAATTCTGGATGGTATGCTAGCTGGCAAGCGGGGTCTACCTAGTTGGTTCCAGTCGAAGGACACAACCAGGTTGCTTGGTGGTGGGACCGAGTATACAGCCGGATATCGCTCTGATGAACTTCCTTCCTGCGATAAAGGAATGGTGGCATTGCCCCCTTGATCATCGGAGTCAGTGTTGATGACGAGAATTTGGACGGTGTCGTCTTTATTCTCCTCTGTGATGGTGTCATTCGAAGATAGAGCCTCTGAAGGCAAAACCGAGTCAACTGTCGTTTCAACCTTTAGACTTTTGTCAGGTATGGATTCAGACGGTTCATCTTCAATGACAGGTGCTTCGGCTGACCACCTAGGCGGGTCAGCCGGATTCTCAACTAGCGAGGGACTTGGCAAGAGTTTTTGATATCCAGGAGGAAGATGCGCTCGTAAAATCGGGCGATCTTCCAGAACTCTTTTTGCCTCGTCTAAGAAGGGACAACGGTGGATGGCGTGATCGCCTTCACACAGTCTGCAGGGAAATTTAGCTTTCCCGCTCTGTCCTGGGGCTTCACTCCCACTAGTTGACGATGAGCAGTCGACATGGCTATCAGAGGTCGATGCTACCGAATTGTGCAAACGGGGGGACCAGTCTCTTAGTATCCGGGGGATACAGGGACAATCTCTATGGAAGTGGTCTCCCTTGCATATGACGCATGGCGATTTAGGCCTTGCGAGTGTGGTGTGTGGATTTTTGTCAGATGACACTTGTTTGCCCCCAGTCGCCTTAGGCTCCTTCTTCTTCTTTTCTTTCTTCTTCTTCTCCTTCTTCTCCTTAGGAACCTGGTTTTTTGTTCGACCAGTTCTGTCAAGCGAAGAGGAAGGAGGAGAGGAAGATGAAGTGGAAGGCTGGTGGGCAACTCTTGTCTGATCTAACTGTTGACTCGACTGTTCAGGAATTGTGGTATTCTGAACGACACTGGTTGAAAAGAGCCAGACTGGTAGGCCAATTGTCAGTCCTGGAAGCGACAATGTGGCCATGTGGGGCGCACCAACATCTCCCCAAGAGGAGAAGGGACTAGGATTTCCACCAAGGGGAATTCCTTGGTTGGAGTGCTCCATCTTTTCAACCTAAAGATCAACGCGGGAATAAAGGGTGATTGTTCTGTTTAAAGAGTCGAGAAAAAGCTAAAGATGACTCTAGTCTCCTTCGATGTTTTAACGAGCCCGAAGTGACAAATGCTCGGATGGACTTTTTCTATTATAGAGTCTGAAAAAGGCCAAAATAAACTGCTCTGGAGATCTAGGCAGAGGGTGTGCCAAACTTTTCGCAAAACCACAGAATACTTTTTAAGGTACGGGCGGTCGATCTTCGTGAATGCTGTGTTCACTGCATTGCGATCAGTAGGGCGGCCGACACGGCTTCCTAAGGATAAATGATATATGCCTATAGGGGTCTCCCAATATATACGCGACGGTACGTGGGAGCACAATCCGTACTAGCGCTATCGTCCCTCAGGAGGAATCACCCACCTTCCACGAGATCGACAGTCACTAGGCTTAACGACGCCGGAACACGTCTCTAGCCTAGACCTCTATGTTGTGCGTTATGTTGCAAAGCGTTGTTAGGTTCATTCAGTTTATTTTAAGTTGATCTTTTTAGAAGTTTGCCTTTCAGGATCACCACGAGATGTATGGTACAATTCCTAAATGCAGTCTAAGATGATAAGCAAGCTTTATTATCTTTTCAACTTTGAAAATCCTAGCTACTAAGGGAAAAGAAATACACTATCTTTTCTCAAAGAGCAATCAGCACACTCTAATGCACTCTTTCCTAAATCAAGCATGCAAACTAATCAAAATGCAAATGCACAATGCAGGTGTTTGTTTTCTGCTTTCTTAGTATTAATGCCTACAAAGAAAGCTTTTTGTACAACTTTGAATTTGCTTTTAAATGACAAGATATAAACAAGTTTACTTTTTCCAAAATCAACAAGGGTAGAAGAGATTGCAATCACTTTGCGATTTTCGAAATGAATGCTTGCTTCGACACTTAAAAGAGACAAATCCAAACCAATAAGCAAAATCAAATGTAAAATCAACTGCAAACAGCCAATGAACTCTCTCCTAAGATCATAATCGACAGATCTGAATCAAGGGCTACAGGATGATTATTTCGCTCATGCGAAGGAAAACTGCAAATGACACCACAAACACATAAAAACACTTAGTATTTTTGTACAAAAGGAGGCGAATTCAAGCAAAGAAAAGGGGTTATCAGACTGGTACCTATGCTGGTTAAAGGCTGCAAAAAATAGAGATCAAAACAGGGCAACAGACAGCAGAGAACCCCAGCTACACAAACCCAAACTGGTTCAGCGCAACCTCAACACTATGGGTTTGACATTCAGCGCAGGTAGCCTTCACGGGACCTGCGTTGAAATGCAGACTGCCTTCACAGCAGTTGCGCTGAAGGAGAAACTCTCGTTTCTCTTGGGTTCCGGGTCATAAAATGCTCAAAAATCAATTGTTTCAGGCCAAACCATAAACACAAGCAAGGTATAATCAAAGGGATGCTTTGAGAGGGTACTAAAGACTATCACAAAGGATCATCAAGTCATTTGTGAGTCCATTGTTCAGATCATAGACAAAAACCCAGTGAAGGATCAAGGCAGCAACAGTCTACTTTGCAGAAGCAGTTCGATTGTTGCTGTTGAGTCTATGAAACAAACAATGATGTAAAAACAAATAAAATGACTAAAACAGATCTCCCCAGTGGAGTCACCAATTTGTTGTGGGGAAAAGTGCCTATGTAGGACAATCCTATCCACCTAAGGTGTGATAGTTGTTGTGGGGAAAAATGCCTATGCAGGACGATCCTATCCACCTAAGGCGTGATAGTGCCTTAGCAACAAACGAATGCAGCTACTTCGGTTTCTTCCTTTATGAAATATGAAAGAGAGGAGATTGGTAGACTTACCGTTATCTTTCGGTTGTCCCTCGATCTAGATCCTCTCCTCTTTGTGTGTCCACAGCTACTTGCCTCCTTGCTTTTGCTCTCACGAGATCACAAGAGAACAGCTACCTGTGACAAGAGAACAACTACATGCAACAAAAGAAGGACACAATGCAAAGGCAAATATACATATTCATAAATGATTCAGGATTAGAAGTAAATCAAATACACTAATGCAAATCATACAATAAACACCAGCATATAGGAAAGAACCAAGAAGCTTTATTGATTGATAAACAAGGTTCATGAAGAGATACAACCCATGGGGTTCCAACCCAGCATCTCCTTCCCAGCAGAATGGAATTCCTTCTTCAGCCCCTTTCAAAGCATAAACACCCAATGATCCAACCACAAACCAACAGAAATTCTTTGCAATTACAATCCAGCCTCCCTAGACCTCATAAGAGATCTATATATAGGAGTTTTGGAGAAAGGATGAGTCAGCTTGAGGCTTGCATGGAGCTGACTAGTGTCCTCTCCCACTTCAGTTCTTGAGTAAACTTGGAGGTTCTTGCTTCCACTTGGAGATTTGGAACCTCTTACTCATCACCAGTCGAATTCCCTGATCCAAGTGTCATTTTGGAAGCTTCCTGGGCATTGACACTTTGAGAAATGAATCTGCCACTTGTCCAGTTACGCTCAGCGCAGGTAGCCTTCTTTGCAGTTGACATTCAGCACAGGTAGACAGTGGAGCAGTTGACATTCAGCGCAGATGCTCAGTGGAGCAGTTGACATGATCCAGAATTGCCTTGTTTTTGAGTGTTTTCAGGTGGAGAACTTTTGTAAACTGCTGTGGTTTGCTGGCCTTGTTCCTCTAGGGGTAGGAACAACATGTTTAGGGACTTTGGATCCCTTAATTATTGACATTTCATGCTCAGTGATGCAAGGCAAAAAAATGTCTATAACAGTTTCCCCCTAAAGTATGAGGCCGTTTATCGGGTGAAATGCTTTATCCAGGGGAGTCCGAAGTTCATCCATTTGCTGGGAGGAGACCTGTAATAAGATACAATACAATACATTATGATTCATTCTGCTTTCATGATCTAGCTGAGACGGGCATTCCCATGCTCAGCTTTATAAATACATTTTGGTACATAGAACAGACGATCGTCTGATGGCAGACTGATAATTCTGGCGAAACTATCATCCTTTGAGTAGGATGATCATCTGCTGCAATGATGTACATGTCAAATGTTTTTATTTTCCTGAATATATTATCGCAGCCCGGATGGATGAAACTAGATCCGGGGTCTTCAAACTCGTTCGATCTTCACTCTAAGTACAAGTCGATCCATGTGAGAATTGCGCTGAAGTCGAACATGGAAAGACATCGCTTGATTACCGGTCAATGATGTAAACCGTTAACAAGCGCGAGAGGAATCACCGATAATGATAATGACCCTCAAGGTACTGCAGTACAATTCACGTGGTGTGAATAAAGGACTTGGCGTCGAACACCACGCAAAATCTTCTGGTCGAAGGTCATTGATGTATACCTGTCGCCGGAAGTGAGAAACTTACCATTGAGGCATGCAAGCTTCAAAGTACTGAAGGGGTTGTTCCTAGATCAACTTCTTGGATAATGAGCTGATGTCGACAAGAAGCGATCCGTCAAAGGAGGGCCTTAATGAATCCCACATCAGTGACACGGAACGGAGCTAATGATTTTAGTGGAGGTGAAAACAATCTGTGACATATGATTCAGGGTGGCGGTCATGAATGGATGAAGGATAATGTATGGCAGTGGATGGGACCTGGTTGACTCCTTCTGAACGACTTCTCTTGAACATATGGCGACACTGATGCAATGGATCGGTAGCATTACCCCAAGTATGGATGGTGTGGCAAAGACCATGGTGATGTGACCGGTGAATGAAACAACCCAACTTGATGTGGTACGGAGGAAAAGTGTCATGTTCAAGAGCGACCTGCTACCATCAAAGACTTCTTGATTTTTCCCAATTTTCCCCAGTCATTGCTGACCAGTACCTCTTTATTTTTGTCAAGCTTGAGGAGGATAACATATGCTTGTTCTATAACCTGCCCTTCGGGCAAGCCCATCGCTATGTTTTAACGAGCCTAGCGATAGGGAAACTCGTTCTCGTCTAAATACAAGTTTGTCACTATTTAGTGATTTTAACGAGTCTAACGACAAGGAAAACTCGGCCCTTTTCAATTTTAGAGAGTCTGAAAAGGTACATAAAGTTAACTCCAAAATTCCTTTTTCATCATCTAATCCCTTAAGTCCGAAAAAGTATAAAACAATACAGAAGGGATGAGTTTTCGATAGTTTTAACGAGCCGAACAAAACAAGCGCTCGATCTTTTTGTGCAATAATCCCTCAGGTCCAAAAAGATTAAAATCTAGAGGAGGGATAGCTCTTCCGGTCGTTTAACGAGCTGGGAGGCCAAAACTCGGCAATCTTTTCATATTTTACGAGTCAGTTGAAAAGAGCTTAAAGAAGACTCGTCTTTTGAGGAACGAGTGATGAACAGGGATAGCACCTGATTCCAGGTACAGGTTGGAATTTTCCAATCAAGGCAGTGTCACAACGATGGCTAGGTGAAATCACTCTTCGCAAATGTTACTCAAAATGGGTAAACAATCACATGGAGGTAAACGATCGGCCAAATGAAAAGTGGAGGTGACGGTGCACAAACACGACTAAGGTCTTTTTATGGTTGATCAGGTTACATACTTCAATGGTTATTGACCGGGATGGGTTTATTTTTTAATGAGCTTGAATGCGCAGCTAAAACTGCTCAAAGCTTATGTTTATTTTTTAACGAGCATGAATTCCGCGTTAAAACTGCTCGGATCTTGCGTTTATTTTTTAACGAGCATGAACTTTATGCTAAAACTGCTCGTTATACCAGTCATATGATGTGAGTGTCTCAATGGAGATTGCTATTTTTTAAGGAGCTTCATCTCTCTTGCGCTTTACTCCTCACCCTTCCTTTATGCAAGTTCGGAAACGGCTAACCCAAAAAATAGATAAATAACCGCTCTTTTCTTGCACTGCAAAAGGGTTTGCATGCCCCCAGGTATAAAATACAATTTCAAGGTTGCCCCTCCTCCTTCTCACCTCTGCTTTTCTTTGGGTGTTCACAGCTACTTGTCATCTCGCTAGTTCAGTTTTAACGATACTTGTCTTCTCGTTAGTTTCAACAGGTCTATACGATACTTGTCTTCTCGTTAGCCCAACTTTTAATAGATTTTTCGCAAGATCGCAAGAGAACAGCTACTTGCGACAAGAGAAGAACACTACTCAAAGACAAAACATTTGTGTTACTGAGGGAGGCTTACCTCTTTCTGGTTACCCAAAGATTGTCTCGTTTTAAACCAAACACTTCCTTGGCTTACCTTTTTCAGGTTACCTAAAGATTGTCTCGTTAAACAAAACACTTCCTCGGTAATGCCTACCGAAATAGAAAAAGGTGGGCGACGGGTCCCATCCTTCCCACGTACCTTGACAAAATAATCCTATTCTAGAGCAACCCTCTTTCCTTTACGGACGGGGTACGGACTAGTCATATTCTTTCGCGGAAATCCTACCTTATACCCAAAGTTCTCTGCCGAAGCAGACCAGGACGCATGCCCCCTGGGTTCCAGTCATGTCCTCCCGGATTACTCGCGCTCATCAGGAGGACGGACCGTGGGTTGAGACACTTCTTGCGTGAATATACCATTTAGGGATGGTATGCGACTATTTGCGATGTGTGATCCGGGAAACGAAAGTTGGTCCACGAGCTTGACCATTCTTCCTCCATGCGGAAAACACATTACTCTAAAGAGTGAGGAGACTACTGCTCCCATGCAATATATATAGTCTCGTCCAAGGAGTTGGTTATAATCCAAGGGTCCTTGAATGACCATCACGTTCATTTGAACGGTCTTCCCTTTCAATGTTATTGGTACATTGGGGAGGATCCCTAAAGGGCGACTAGTTCCCTTATCAAAGCCTGATAGATTTCTCATCTCAGGCAAAAGCGCAGGCGAACCAAGCGCCTTCCAAGCAATAGAGGAAAGGATACTCACAGATGCCCCTTCATCAATAATTGTACCAGCCATTACCATTCTGTATATTTGTACAATGATTCTGAATGGTATGCTAGCTGGCAAGCGGGGTCTGCCTAATTGGTTCCAGTCAAAGGACACAACCAGGTTGCTTGGTGATGGGACCGAGTAAACGGCCGGATAGCGCTTTGATGAACTTCCTTCCTGCGATAAAGGAATGGTGGCATTGCCCCCTTGATCATCAGAGTCAGTGCTGATGAATAGAACTTGAACGGTGTCATCTTTGTTCTCCTCTGTGATGGTGTCATCCGAGGATAGAGCCTCTGAAGGCAAAACCGGGTCAACTGCCGTTTCAACTTTTAGACTTTCGTCAGGTATGGATTCAGATGGTTCATCTTCAATGACAGGTGCTTCGGCTGACCACGTGGGTGGGTCAACCGGATTCTCAACTAGCGAGGGACTAGGCAAGAGTTTTTGATATCCAGGAGGAAGATTCGCTCGTAATATCGGGCGATCTTCCAGAACTCTTTTCGCCTCGTCTAAGAAGGGACAATGGTGGATAGCGTGATCGCCTTCACACAGTCTGCAGGAAAATTTAGCTTTCCCGCTCTGTCCTGGAGCTTCACTCCCACTAGTTGACGGTGAACAATCGACATGGCTATCAGAGGTCGATGCTACCGAATTGTGCAAACGGGGGGACCAGTCTCTTAGTATCCGGGGGATACATGGACAATCTCTGTGGAAGTGGTCTCCCCTGCATATGACGCATGGCGATTTAGGCCTTACGAGTGCTGTGTGTGGATTTTTGTTAGATGATGATTGTTTGCCCCCAGTCGCCTTAGGCTCCTTCTGCTTCTTTTCTTTCTTCTTCTTCTCCTTTTTCTCCTTAAGAACCCGGTTCTTTGACCGACCAGTTCCGTTAAGCGAAGAGGAAGGAGGAGAGGAAGATGAAGTAGAAGGCTGGGAGGCAACTCTCGTCTGATCTAACTGTTGACTCGACTGTTCAGGAATGGTGGCATTCTGAACGACACTGGTTGAAAAGAGCCATACAGGTAGGCCAATTGTCAATCCTGGAAGCGACAATGTGGCCATGTGGGGCGCACCAACATCTCCCCAAGAGGAGAAGGGACTAGGATTTCCATCAAGGGGAACTCCTTGGTTTGTGTGCTCCATCTTTTCAACCCAAAGATCAACGCGGGAAAAAGGGTGATTGTTCCGTTTAAAATAAATTGTTAACGACGCTTTAGACACAACTTGCTTTTTCAGTTTTAAAGAGTCGAGAAAAAGCTAAAGATGACTCTAGTCTCCTTCGATGTTTTAACGAGCCCGAAGTGACAAATGCTCGGTTGGACTTTTTCTGTTATAGAGTCTGAAAAAGGCCAAAAGAAACTGCTCTAGAGATCTAGGCAGAGGGTGTGCCAAACCTTTCGCAAAACCACAGAATACGTTTTACGATACGGGTGGTCGATCTTCGTGAATGCTGTGTTCACTGCATTGCGATCAGTAGGGCGGCCGACACGGCTTCCTAAGGATAAAGGATATATGCCTATAGGGGTCTCCCAATATATACGCGACGGTACGTGGGAGCACGAGTCCGTATTAGTGCTATCGTCCCTCAGGAGGAATCACCCACCTTCGTAGAGATCGACAGTCACTACGTTTAACGACGCCGAAACACGTCTCTACCTAGACCTCTACGATGAGCGTTATGTTGCAAAGCGTTGTTAGGTTCATTCAATATATTTTAAGTTGATCTTTTTAAAGTTTGTCTTTCAGGATCACCACGAGATGTATTGGTACAAATTCCTAAATGCAGTCTAAGATGATAAGCAAGCTTTATAATCTTTCAACTTTGAAAATACTAGCTACTAAGGGAAAAGAGAGCGACTATCTTTTCTCAAAGAGCAATCAGCACACTCTAATGCACTCTTCCTAAATCCAACATGCAATCTTATCAAAATGCAAATGCACAATGCAGGTGTTTGTTTTCACTTTCTTAGTATAAATGCCTACAAAGAAAGCTTTTTGCACAACTTCGAATTTGCTTTTAAATGACTGAAAATACACAAGTTTACTTTTTCCCAAATCAGCAAGGGTAGAAGAGATTACAATCACTTTGCGATTTTTCGAAAGAAATACTTGTTTCGACACTTAAAAGTGACAAATTCAAACCAATAAGCAAAAGCAAATGATAAATCAAACTGCAAACAGCCAATGAACTCTCTTCTAAGATCACAATCAATCACTCAATCAGATCTGAATCAAGGCTACAGGATGACTATTTCGCTCATGCAAAGGAAAACTGTAAATGATGCCACAAACATGTAAAAACACTTACAGTCTTTTTGTACAAAAATGAGGCGGAATACAAGCAAAGAAAAGGGGTTATCAGAGGTTGTACCTATGCTGGTTAAAGGCTGCAAAAACAGAGATCAAAACAGCGCAAAAGACAGCAAGGAACCCCAGCTGCACAAGGCCACACTGGTTCAGCGCAGGTGTAACACTATCAGTTTGACATTCAGCGCAGGTAGCCTTCACGGGACCTGCGTTGAAATGCAGACTGCCTTCACAGTGCCTGCGCTGAAAGGAGAAACTCTCGTTTCTCTTGGTTTCCGGGTCATAAAATGCTCAAAAATCAACTGTTTCAGGCCAAATCAGAAACACAAGCAAGGTATAAACAGAGGGAGGCCTTGAGAGGGTACTAAAGACTATCACAAAGGATCATCAAGTCATTTGTGAGTCCATTGTTGAGATCATAGACAAAAACCCAGTGAAGGATCAAAGCAGCAACATTCTACTTTGCAAAGTAGTTCGATTGTTGCTGTTGAGTCTATGAAGTAAACAATGATGTAAACACAAACAAAATGACTAAAACAAATTTCTTCCCCAGCGGAGTCGCCAATTTGTTGTGGGGAAAAATGCCTATGCAGGACGACCCTATCCACCTAAGGCGTGATAGTGCCTTAGCAACAAACGAATGCAGCTACTTCGGTTTCTTCCTTTATGAAATATGAAAGAGAGGAGATTGGTAGACTTACCGTTATCTTTCGGTTGTCCCTCGATCTAGATCCTCTCCTCTTTGTGTGTCCACATCTACTTGCCTCCTTGCTTTTGCTCTCACGAGATCACAAGAGAACAGCTACCTGTGACAAGAGAACAGCTACATGCAACAAAAGAAGGACACAATGCAAAGGCAAATATACATATTCATAAATGATTCAGGATTAGAAGTAAATCAAATACACTAATGCAAATCATACAATAAACACCAGCATATAGGAAAGAACCAAGAAGCTTTATTGATTGATAAACAAGGTTCAGGAAGAGATACAACCCATGGGGTTCCAACCCAGCATCTCCTTCCCAGTAGTATGGAATTCCTTCTTCAGCCCCTTTCAAAGCATAAACACCCAATGATCCAACCACAAACCAACAGCAATTCTTTGCAATTACAATCCAGCCTCCCTAGACCTCATGAGAGAGATCTATATATAGGAGTTTTGGAGAAAGGATGAGTCAGCTTGAGGCTTGCATGGAGCTGACTAGTGTCCTCTCCCACTTCAGTTCTTGAGTCCACTTGGAGTTCTTGCTTCCACTTGGAGATTTGGAACCCCTTACTCATCACCAGTCGAATTCCCTGATCCAAGTGTCATTTTGGAAGCTTCCTGGGCATTGACACTTTGAGAAATGAGTCTGCCACTTGTCCAGTTACGCCCAGCGCAGGTATCCTTCTTTGTAGTTGACATTCAGCGCAGGTAGACAGTGGAGCAGTTGACATTCAGCGCAGATGCTCAGTGGAGCAGTTGACATGATCCAGAATTGCCTTGTTTTTGAGTGTTTTCAGGTGGAGAACTTTTGTAAACTGCTGTGGTTTGTTGGCCTTGTTCCTCTAGGGGTAGGAACAACATGTTTAGGGACTTTGGATCCCTTAATTATTGACATTTCATGCTCAGTGATGCAAGGCACAAAAATGTCTATAACAGTTGCCCCCTAAAGTATGAGGCCGTTTATCGGGTGAAATGCTTTATCCAGGGCAGTCCGAAGTTCATCCATTTGCTGGGAGGAGACCGGTAATAAGATACAATACAATACATTATGATTCATTCTGCTTTCATGATCTAGCTGAGGCGGGCATTCCCATGCTCAGCTTTATAAATACATTTTGGTACATAGAACAGACGATCGTCTGATGGCAGACTGATAATTCTGGCGAAACTATCATCCTTTGAGTAGGATGATCATCTGCTGCAATGATGTACATGTCAAATGTTTTTATTTTCCTGAATATATTATCGCAGCCCGGATGGATGAAACTAGATCCGGGGTCTTCAAACTCGTTCGATCTTCACTCTAAGTACAAGTCGATCCATGTGAGAATTGCGCTGAAGTCAAACATGGAAAGACATCGCTTGATTACCGGTCAATGATGTAAACCGTTAACAAGCGCGAGAGGAATCACCGATAATGATAATGACCCTCAAGGTACTGCAGTACAATTCACGTGGTGTGAATAAAGGACTTGGCGTCGAACACCACGCAAAATCTTCTGGTCGAAGGTCATTGATGTATACCTGTCGCCGGAAGTGAGAAACTTACCATTGAGGCATGCAAGCTTCAAAGTACTGAAGGGGTTGTTCCTAGATCAACTTCTTGGATAATGAGCTGATGTCGACAAGAAGCGATCCGTCAAAGGAGGGCCTTAATGAATCCCACATCAGTGACACGGAACGGAGCTAATGATTTTAGTGGAGGTGAAAAAAATCTGTGACATATGATTCAGGGTGGCGGTCATGAATGGATGAAGGATAATGTATGGCAGTGGATGGGACCTGGTTGACTCCTTCTGAACGACTTCTCTTGAACATATGGCGACACTGATGCGATGGATCGGTAGCATTACCCCAAGTATGGATGGTGAGGCAAAGACCATGGTGATGTGACCGGTGAATGAAACAACCCAACCCGATGTGGTACGGAGGAAAAGTGTCATGTTCAAGAGCGACCTGCTACCATCAAAGACTTCTTGATTTTTCCCAATTTTTCCCCAGTCATTGCTGACCAGTACCTCTTTATTTTTGTCAAGCTTGAGGAGGATAACATATGCTTGTTCTATAACCTGCCCTTCGGGCAAGCCCATCGCTATGTTTTAACGAGCCTAGCAATAGGGAAACTCGTTCTCGTCTAAAGACAAGTTTGTCGCTATTTAGTGATTTTAACGAGTCTAACGACAAGGAAAACTCGGCCCTTTTCATTTTTAGAGAGTCTGAAAAGGTACATAAAGTTAACTCCAAAATTCCTTTTTCATCATCTAATCCCTTAAGTCTGAAAAAGTATAAAACAATACAGAAGGGATGAGTTTTCGATAGTTTTAACGAGCCGAACAAAACAAGCACTCGATCTTTTTGTGCAATAATCCCTCAGGTCCAAAAAGATTAAAATCTAGAGGAGGGATAGCTCTTCCGGTCGTTTAACGAGCTGGGAGGCCAAAACTCGGCAATCTTTTCATATTTTACGAGTCAGTTGAAAAGAGCTTAAAGAAGACTCGTCTTTTGAGGAACGAGTGATGAACAGGGATAGCACCTGATTCCAGGTACAGGTTGGAATTTTCCAATCACGGCAGTGTCACAAGGATGGCTAGGTGAAATCACTCTTCGCAGCTGTTCCTCAAAATGGGTAAACAATCACATGGAGGTAAACGATCGGCCAAATGAAAAGTGGAGGTGACGGTGCACAAACACGACTAAGGTCTTTTTATGGTTGATCAGGTTACATACTTCAATGGTTATTTACCGGGATGGGTTTATTTTTTAATGAGCTTGAATGCGCCGCTAAAACTGCTCAAAGCTTATGTTTATTTTTTAACGAGCATGAATTCCGCGTTAAAACTGCTCGGATCTTGCGTTTATTTTTTAACGAGCATGAACTTTATGCTAAAATTGCTCATTATACCAGTCATATGATGCGAGTGTCTCAATGGAGATTGCTATTTTTTAAGGAGCTTCATCTCTCTTGCGCTTTACTCCTCACCCTTCCTTTATGCAAGTTCGGAAACGGCTAACCCAAAAAACAGATAAATAACCGCTCTTTTCTTGCACTCCAAAAGGGTTTGCATGCCCCCAGGTATAAAATACAATTTCAAGGTTGCCCCTCCTCCTTCTCACCTCTGCTTTTCTTTGGGTGTTCACAGCTACTTGTCGTCTCGCTAGTTCAGTTTTAACGATACTTGTCTTCTCATTAGTTTCAACGGGTCTATACGATACTTGTCTTCTTGTTAGCCCAACTTTTAATAGATTTTTCGCAAGATCGCAAGAGAACAGCTACTTGCGACAAGAGAGCAGCTACTTGCGACAAGAGAAGAACACTACTCAAAGACAAAACATTTGTGTTACTGAGGGAGGCTTACCTCTTTCTGGTTACCCAAAGATTGTCTCGTTTTAAACCAAACACTTCCTTGGCTTACCTTTTTCAGGTTACCTAAAGATTGTCTCGTTAAACAAAACACTTCCTCGGCAATGCCTACCGAAATAGACAAAGGTGGGCGACGGGTCCCGTCCTTCCCACGTACCTTGACAAAAGAATCCTATTCTAGAACAACCCTCTTTCCTTTACGGACGGGGTACGGACTAGTCATATTCTTTCGCGGAAATCCTACCTTATACCCAAAGTTCTCTATCGAAGCAGACCAGGACGCATGCCCCCTGGGTTCCAGTCATGTCCTCCCGGATTACTCGCGCTCATCAAGAGGACGGACCGTGGGTTGAGACACTTCTTGCATGAATAGACCATTTAGGGATGGTATGCGACTATTTGCGATGTGTGATCCGGGAAACGAAAGTTGGTCCACGAGCTTGACCATTCTTCCTCCATGCGGAAAACACATTACTCTAAAGAGTGAGGAGACTACTGCTCCCATGCAATATATATAGTCTCGTCCAAGGAGTAGGTTATAATCCAAGGGTCCTTGAACGACCATCACGTTCATTTGAACGGTCTTCCCTTTCAATGTTATTGGTACATTGGGGAGGATCCCTAAAGGGCGACTGGTTCCCTTATCAAAGCCTGATAGATTTCTCATCTCAGGCAAAAGCGCAGGCGAACCAAGCGCTTTCCAAGCAATAGAGGAAAGGATACTCACAGATGCCCCTTCATCCATAATTGTACCAGCCATTACCATTCTGTATATTTGTACAATGATTCTGAATGGTATGCTAGCTGGCAAGCGGGGTCTGCCTAATTGGTTCCAGTCAAAGGACACAACCAGGTTGCTTGGTGGTGGGACCGAGTAAACGGCCGGATAGCGCTCTGATGAACTTCCTTCCTGCGATAAAGGAATGGTGGCATTGCCCCCTTGATCATCAGAGTCAGTGCTGATGAAGAGAACTTGAACGGTGTCATCTTTGTTCTCCTCTGTGATGGTGTCATCCGAAGATAGAGCCTCTGAAGGCAAAACCGGGTCAACTGCCGTTTCAACTTTTAGACTTTCGTCAGGTATGGATTCAGACGGTTCATCTTCAATGACAGGTGCTTCGGCTGACCACTTGGGTGGGTCAACCGGATTCTCAACTAGCGAGGGACTAGGCAAGAGTTTTTGATATCCAGGAGGAAGATTCGCTCGTAATATCGGGCGATCTTCCAGAACTCTTTTCGCCTCGTCTAAGAAGGGACAACGGTGGATGGCGTGATCGCCTTCACACAGTCTGCAGGGAAATTTAGCTTTCCCGCTCTGTCCTGGAGCTTCACTCCCACTAGTTGACGGTGAACAATCGACATGGCTATCAGAGGTCGATGCTACCGAATTGTGCAAACGGGGGGACCAGTCTCTTAGTATCCGGGGGATACATGGACAATCTCTGTGGAAGTGGTCTCCCCTGCATATGACGCATGGCGATTTAGGCCTTACAAGTGCTGTGTGTGGATTTTTGTTAGATGACGATTGTTTGCCCCCAGTCGCCTTAGGCTCCTTCTACTTCTTTTCTTTCTTCTTCTTCTCCTTTTACTCCTTAAGAACCCGGTTCTTTGACCGACCAGTTCCGTTAAGCGAAGAGGAAGGAGGAGAGGAAGATGAAGTAGAAGGTTGGGAGGCAACTCTCGTCTGATCTAACTGTTGACTCGACTGTTCAGGAATGGTGGCATTCTGAACAACACTGGTTGAAAATAGCCATACAGGTAGGCCAATTGTCAATCCTGGAAGCGACAATGTGGCCATGTGGGGCGCACCAACATCTCCCCAAGAGGAGAAGGGACTAGGATTTCCATCAAGGGGAACTCCTTGGTTGGTGTGCTCCATCTTTTCAACCCAAAGATCAACGCGGGGAAAAGGGTGATTGTTCCGTTTAAAATAAATTGTTAACGACGCTTTAGACACAACTTGCTTTTTCAGTTTTAAAGAGTCGAGAAAAAGCTAAAGATGACTCTAGTCTCCTTCGATGTTTTAACGAGCCCGAAGTGACAAATGCTCGGTTGGACTTTTTCTGTTATAGAGTCTGAAAAAGGCCAAAAGAAACTGCTCTGGAGATCTAGGCAGAGGGTGTGCCAAACCTTTCGCAAAACCACAGAATACGTTTTACGATACGGGTGGTCGATCTTCGTGAATGTTGTGTTCACTGCATTGCGATCAGTAGGGTGGCCGACACGGCTTCCTAAGGATAAAGGATATATGCCTATAGGGGTCTCCCAATATATACGCGACGGTACGTGGGAGCACGAGTCCGTATTAGTGCTATCGTCCCTCAAGAGGAATCACCCACCTTCGTAGAGATCGACAGTCACTACGTTTAACGACGCCGGAACACGTCTCTACCTAGACCTCTACGATGAGCGTTATGTTGCAAAGCGTTGTTAGGTTCATTCAATATATTTTAAGTTGATCTTTTTAAAGTTTGTCTTTCAGGATCACCACGAGATGTATTGGTACAAATTCCTAAATGCAGTCTAAGATGATAAGCAAGCTTTATAATCTTTCAACTTTGAAAATCCTAGCTACTAAGGGAAAAGAGAGCGACTATCTTTTCTCAAAGAGCAATCAGCACACTCTAATGCACTCTTCCTAAATCCAACATGCAATCTTATCAAAATGCAAATGCACAATGCAGGTGTTTGTTTTCACTTTCTTAGTATAAATGCCTACAAAGAAAGTTTTTTGCACAACTTCGAATTTGCTTTTAAATGACTGAAAATAAACAAGTTTACTTTTTCCCAAATCAGCAAGGGTAGAAGAGATTACAATCACTTTGCGATTTTTCGAAAGAAATACTTGTTTCGACACTTAAAAGTGACAAATTCAAACCAATAAGCAAAAGCAAATGATAAATCAAATAGCAAACAGCCAATGAACTCTCTTCTAAGATCACAATCAATCACTCAATCAGATCTAAATCAAGGCTACAGGATGACTATTTCGCTCATGCAAAGGAAAACTGTAAATGATGCCACAAACACGTAAAAACACTTACAGTCTTTTTGTACAAAAATGAGGCGAATACAAGCAAAGAAAAGGGGTTATCAGAGGTTGTACCTATGCTGGTTAAAGGCTGCAAAAACAGAGATCAAAACAGGGCAAAAGACAGCAAGGAACCCCAGCTGCACAAGGCCACACTGGTTCAGCGCAGGTGTAACACTGTCAGTTTGACATTCAGCGCAGGTAGCCTTCACGGGACCTGCGTTGAAATGCAGACTTCCTTCACAGTGCCTACGCTGAAAGGAGAAACTCTCGTTTCGCTTGGTTTCCGGATCATAAAATGCTCAAAAATCAACTGTTTCAGGCCAAATCAGAAACACAAGCAAGGTATAAACAGAGGGAGGCTTTGAGAGGGTACTAAAGACTATCACAAAGGATCATCAAGTCATTTGTGAGTCCATTGTTGAGATCATAGACAAAAACCCAGTGAAGGATCAAAGCAGCAACATTCTACTTTGCAAAGCAGTTCGATTGTTGCTGTTGAGTCTATGAAGTAAACAATGATGTAAACACAAACAAAATGACTAAAACAAATTTCTTCCCCAGCGGAGTCGCCAATTTTTTGTGGGGAAAAATGCCTATGCAGGACGATCCTATCCACCTAAGGCGTGATAGTGCCTTAGCAACAAACGAATGTAGCTACTTCGGTTTCTTCCTTTATGAAATATGAAAGAGAGGAGATTGGTAGACTTACCGTTATCTTTCGGTTGTCCCTCGATCTAGATCCTCTCCTCTTTGTGTGTCCACAGCTACTTGCCTCCTTGCTTTTTCTCTCACGAGATCACAAGAGAACAACTACATGTGACAAGAGAACAGCTACATGCAACAAAAGAAGGACACAATGCAAAGGCAAATATACATATTCATAAATGATTCAGGATTAGAAGTAAATCAAATACACTAATGCAAATCATACAATAAACACCAGCATATAGGAAAGAACCAAGAAGCTTTATTGATTGATAAACAAGGTTCAGGAAGAGATACAACCCATGGGGTTCCAACCCAGCATCTCCTTCCCAGCAGAATGGAATTCCTTCTTCAGCCCCTTTCAAAGCATAAACACCCAATGATCCAACCACAAACCAACAGCAATTCTTTGCAATTACAATCCAACCTCCCTAGACCTCATGAGAGAGATCTATATATTGGAGTTTTGGAGAAAGGATGAGTCAGCTTGAGGCTTGCATGGAGCTGACTAGTGTCCTCTCCCACTTCAGTTCTTGAGTCCACTTGGAGATTTGGAACCTCTTACTCATCACCAGTCAAATTCCCTGATCCAAGTGTCATTTTGGAAGCTTCCTGGGCATTGACACTTTGAGAAATGAGTCTGCCACTTGTCCAGTTACGCTCAGCGCAGGTAGCCTTCTTTGCAGTTGACATTCAGCGCAGGTAGACAGTGGAGCAGTTGACATTCAGCGCAGATGCTCAGTGGAGCAGTTGACATGATCCAGAATTACCTTGTTTTTTAGTGTTTTCAGGTGGAGAACTTTTGTAAACTGCTGTGGTTTGCTGGCCTTGTTCCTCTAGGGGTAGGAACAACATGTTTAGGGACTTTGGATCCCTTAATTATTGACATTTCATGCTCAGTAATGCAAGGCACAAAAATGTCTATAACAATAGTGCCTTAGCAACAAACAGATATAGCTATTCTGGTTTCTTCCTTTATGAAATGTGAAAGAGGGTAGATCGATAGACTTACCGTTGTCTTCCATTTGTCCCTCGATCTAGATCCTCTTCTCTTTGGGTGTTCACAGCTACTTGCCTCCTCGCTTGCTCAAGAGAACAGCTACTTGATTCCCACGAGGTCACAAGAGAACAGCATCCTACGACAAGAGAACAGCTACTTGCGACAAGAGAAGAACAGAACACAAAGGCAAATATTCATATTCATAAATGATTTAGGATTAGAAGTAAATCAAATACACTAATGCAATCATACAAAATACACCAGCATATAGGAAAGAACCAAGATAGCTTTATTGATTGATAACAAGGTTCAGGAAGAGATACAACCCAGAGGGCTCCAATCCAGCATCTCCTTCCTAGCAGAATGGAATTCCTTCTTCAGCTCCCTTCAAAGCATTAAGCACCCAATGTTTCCAGTCTCAAACCAACAACAATTCTTTGCAATAACAAAATTCCAGCCCCCTAGATCTCATGGAGGAGAGATCTATATATAGTTATTTTGGAGAGAGGATGAGTCAGCTTGAGATCTGACTAGTGTCCTCTCCCTCTCTCAGTTCTTGAGTCCACTTGGAGGTTCTTGCTTCCACTTGGAGATTTGGAACCTCTTACTCATCACCAGTCGAATTCCCTGAGGCAAGTGTCATTTTGGAAGCTTCCTAGGCATTGACACATTGAGGAATGAGCCTGCCACTTGTCCAATCTTGCTCAGCGCAGGTAGCCTTTGTTGGAGTTGACATTCAACACAGGTAGACAGTGGAGAAGTTGACATTCAGTGCAGATGCTCAGTGGAGCAGTTGACATGACCCTGAATTGACTTGTTTTTTAGCAGTTTCAGGTGGAGAACTTCTGTGAATTGCTGTGGTTTGTTGGCCTTGTTCCTCTAGGGGTAGGAACAACATGTTTAGGGACTTTGGATCCCTTATATTATGGACATTTCATGCTCAATGCTGTAAGGCACAAAAATGTCTATAACATTTCCCCACACATTGTGGGGTTTGTCCTTGGCTATCCACCACATCTTGTGTCTCTTGTCTTGACTTGTTTTTTGTTGATCGTTTAATGTTCTACCTGCACTTTACTTTATGTACATGTGATTGCTAATCTGTGGAATATAATAAGAAAAGGAAGTAAACTGCTATAAGCATAGAACATACCATAACTTAACATATTCAATGGAGGCTTGGATGGTATTAGGCTCAAGAGCCTCAAGGATAGATTTCTTGAAGGACTCATTCTTCACTAGTTCAATCAGAGGCATAGGTATTCTTAGCTTCTAAATTTCTGATTGAAAACTGAAAGGAGAAGGAGACTTGTCAAGGCCTCTTACCTCATGAGCTGGAGCTTTGAGGATGATAGGATCAACTATTGGTTGCTTCTGCTTATTAGCTTGTTGTTCTACATGGATAGAAACTTTATGAACAAGAGTCTCCTTGTAATTATTCATTTTTTACCTCAGATTATATTTGTGCTGATCTACAGTTTGTAGAACAGCTTCACCATCCCACTCTTGGCTGATCTGGTCATTGAATAATGACTTCTCATAGGCAGCTTTGGTTAAAAAAGTGGCGCTGCCTTTGTCTTCCATACCATGGATCTCATCATCTTCTTCCAACTACTCTTCCTCCATGACTACGTTTTGAAAAGGGGTCTTTAGCCTTTGGTCTTCATGGGCATCTTTGCTTCTTTGTAGAATCTGCAACTGCTCATTTTCTCTTTTATATGGATTCAGATTTGGAGGAGCAAAGGTGCTAGGAACTCTTCCTTTCCCAAGGTGCTGCTTAACCTTTAATTTGGAGAATTTAGAGGCTAATGACTCTATCATCTTGGCCATTTTATCGATCTTGGGATCTGAAGATGATGAAGGCTCACCCCTCTGTCTCCTTCTATCAGCATTACCTTTGAGCTTTTTTGCAGCCATGATGTTTGATTCTACTTCCAGGGCTGCATCTTGAATATTAGCCAAAGAAGCACATCACCTCTCCCTCAACAGTAAACTAAAGTCGGAATCAGAGGTGTTGGCATAGATGAGTCTGGTAGAGGTAGTGGTGGGTTTCACTTCAGCTGGTATCTTGTTGTACATGCGGTTAAATCTCTTATTAAAATGAGACAGCAGCTCACCATTTTCCCTATTTAAGTTTCCAAACTCAGTGTCGTAGTAAAGGGGATCCTTCTACTCCCCCCAATGCTTTAGGAATGCATCATCTAAGGCCTCAATATCTACTATATATCTTGGGGTCATTTCCCTGAACCATTTTCTAGCCTCTCCATCTAGGCTTTAGACAAAGACTCTCACCCAGACAACATCTTCACTAATATCTAGGTTATCAGCATAGCTATACAATGATTCAAGATTTTCTTCAGCTAAAACACCTTCAGTCCCAGTGAACTTAGGCATATACTTCTGATGATCTTCAGTAGGCATGGCATTCAAAGGAGTGGGTAGTACTAGAGGTCCATACCTAGCAGCTATGATTATTTCCATTTTGGTAGGTGCTTGTGGACCTACCATAGTTGTGGTGGCTAAAAGAGTACTGGCAGTCTGAATGACAGAGGCCTGAGGAGTGACTGATAGGACTAAAAGAGTATGATGGATAGGAGGTGAGGTTTCCTTTGGGATTACAACAAAAGGAGAACCTAAAGAATAATGAGCTTTATAAATCTCTGAGATTTTTTCTTCACTGCTAGTATTAGATGCTATACTCTCAACATCTATTTGTTCTATTGCAGGATTTTCTTGAAGAGCTATAGAAGATTGTTTAGGTTTACCTGAACCTGATGCTCCTTTCTGCAATGCCTTTCTTTCTTTGATGACTTTTTCAGGGTCAGGTACTGGATCAGCTTGTGGCTTCTTAGGATTTCTTTGAGTATGTCTCACAAATTGAACCAGAACTATGAAGAGGAGTTGCCAATAGGTTCTTCCTTCAGTAGAGTCTCCAGATGGATGATTACAACCAAAAAGTGCCCAGGCTTTGTCCATCATCAAAGTTGCGTCTATGTCATCTCCCAGGGAAGCTGAGCTTCAGTTTCCTCTCCTCGGCAACGGCGCCAATTATGTTAGCACTCCAGGAAACTCTCCTAGGTTTCAAATCAGAGATGCCTGGTAACATATAATCTTCAATATTGTTCTATGAACTATTGGAATAAATGATGGTTTGGATCAAGTTAGCTAACCATTTCAGCTTTGTTTTCACTCAATGCATGCATGAACACTCTCACCAATACAAGGCTTTAGACCACTAATGCTCAATAAGTTATAAATTCAATGGATAGATGGAGAATACTGATAGTACCAACAGATTGCATACATGAACATATATGAATGGCTAGCTACAGGCAGCAAATGAGCTTACTGACTATACTGGCAAATGCATATATATTAACACATATAAATGGCTAGCTACAGGCAGCAAAGAAGCTTGCAAATCTAATATATCAAAGCAGAGATAAGATGACAGTTATCTGGCCTTAAACACAAAGAAAACCTGAACAAATTGTTCAAGTGCAAGCATAGAACAGCAAAGAGAATGGACATTGAACATATAATGGCAAAAGAAGCTTATATTTCTAGAATGAAGATGAGAAGCTTGAATGAACAGAGGAGGAATAATCTCCAAAAGTTGAACCTCTATTACATCTTAGTTTCAACTATTTATAGCCTATTTACAATGCTCCTGAGCTCTCTAGAAGGCTCAGAGTCTTAATCTACTTGATATGCATTGTTAACTGATTTGATGCCCTCTAGGCAAGCATGGGATCAGATTTTCCTACTTCTGACAGTAGAGTAACCGCTTTTAGATATTTTTGGTGGCTTGTTGCATTGTCTGGGAGTTCTCCTGAGCCAGAGATGCTCCATGATGTTTGTTTGATGAGCTACGTTGTTTGCTCCATGACCCTTTCTATTTTGATTTGGCTATGTTGCTCTATCTATGCTACATGATCGATTCTGTTTAGGGCTAGTTGTGCGTGCTCCATGACTGTTTTTGTTAGGGCGGGCTATGCTGCTAAGGAAGAGCTATTGGGCCTATGTTTTCCCTTTAGATATTTAGAACGACGGCTGTTAAACACAGAAAAACACAACAACCTTGTGAAAATCCCGCCCATCTTTGTCTTTTTCGGACTTAAAAAATCATTAGATACGACTTATCAATCTCCTAGGTCCGCCCTTGTTGTCATCGCAAGTCACATTCGCCTACTCCATGTGTGTTTTCCTTTATATAGTGAATTATGCAAAACACTAAAAAATGTGTAAAAAATGCTTTGGGCGGACTTCAAATTTCATATATTCCACTTCTCGGACCCTTTTAGGTTCGGGCTTCATCACTATCAACGCTACCAGACTTCCTTTGTATTTCGTTAAAATAATGAAAATACGATAAAAAACATTGAAAAATGCTTGGGCGCAGATCTCAAAATCTATGAATTCCCAATTATAATGTCGTCGGGTCCAGTTATTGCATTACACATATGCCTGTGCATAGGCCCCGCCTTATGGTATAGTGTCGATGCGATACAATGATGCGACCCCATCACAATTGCTAATCGCTCAATGCCCGGGCCTTATATATATATATATATATATATATATATATATATATATATATATATAT
The DNA here is from genome assembly GCA_031772625.1 of Pinus tabuliformis. Lineage (NCBI taxonomy): Eukaryota > Viridiplantae > Streptophyta > Pinopsida > Pinales > Pinaceae > Pinus > Pinus tabuliformis. The sequence goes on along the minus strand of CM062805.1, from coordinate 804,201,054 downwards.
ATATATATATATATATATATATATATATATATATATATATATATATATATATATATATATATATATATATATATATATATATATATATATATATATATATATATATATATATATATATATATATATACATATATATATATATATATATATATATATATATATATACATATATATATATATATATATATATATATATATATATATATATATATATATATATATATATATATATATATATCACTGCATATGTTCCCCACCGATTCGACCCTCTGATCCAATCATCAGCGATCTCTGATCAACGGTGTTATGTGCCCGCCTGTAAATTGTCCCCTCTGCTTGGCCAATTGTGATTAGCCACCTAGATTTGGGTCGTTGATCAACCAGATCTAACGGTGGTTGTTCCTTCTCTGTTTAAGCCTGCATTTGTGGGTTTTTCACTGATTTTTAATAATTTTAGCCTCCCGATAGTGATTTTCAGCCCTTCCAAGGGCTTTCCTCCCTTGCTTGGTTCGATCAATGGATGATCTTTGAGCACTTTTGAAGACTTAGGGAGTTATTTGGAGCATATTTGGATCCCTTGGGATGATTCTTAAGCAGTTTTGGAGGCTTTTAGAATATATATGGATCCAATTTTGGGCCTTTTGTCAGCGAAGCTAAGAGGGCCCACCTAGATTTTTCTTTTCGGTGTATTTTTCAAACTCTCTAAACATGAAAAAGATGTCGATTTTTACCTATGTCGGACTCGTTAAACCCTGACGACATTGGACTCATCACCATGATGAGACCCGAGGTTCTCCTCCCTAGGGCTTGTTAAAATTTCACTAGGTTGGATTTGTCCAAAGGACGAACTTATATCGCAAGCATATGCTATCCCCTTCAAGTTTGTTTTTCAAAAATAATTGGGGTACTCTCCAGCAATGGTGAGGGGGAAATTTGGAAATATTCCATTGGTTACCTATGGTAGCTAGTCACTCTTGAACATCGACACTTTTTTATTCTCGCCGGGTTTAGGATATCCTCACATCGTCATTGGCCTTTCGGGGTTCGGGTTTGTCATTTTGCCTCATTCCATTTGATCATTGTCATCTCCGCCAGACCTTCAATCCCTTGGTACCAAAATGCTATCACGTTTTGGAGTCGTGTCACCGATATGTTCAAGAGTTTAATCCTTCAGTAGTTTGCACCCTTACATCCCCCTCTGATTCTATGTTTCATCCATCTACATCTTTTTCCTTTGTCTCGTGTCGTTGATGTGGGAAATTTTATGGCCCTCCTGCGATGGATCACTTCCTGTCGACATCGACTCATTATCTAGGAAGTTGATCTAGAGACTCCTTTCGAGTACCTTGGAGCTTGCATGCCTCAATGGAAAGTTCTTCTCATTCGATGTTAGACTTGCATTATTGGTCTTCGATCGGGTGATTCCACAAGTGTTCGACTCCAGATCATTCTTCACACTTTGTGGATTATACTGACAGTACCTTGAGAACCATTGACATTAATAGTGGTCTCTCTCGCGCTTGTTAACGGTTTACATCATTGGCTGGTAATCAAGTGATTTTCTAGTTTTCTCGACTTCAGCACATCTATTCACATATTAGAAATTGTATTATGACTGGTTGGGATTCAAGACCCCGGACTAAGATTACATAAGTTCAGGTTGCGTGGATTGGTTCATGATTACATACATGACTCTATGATTGGATGGTTGTGACCATACCTGAGTCCTTATGGATGGCTGCGCCCATACTTGTATTTCATATGGTCTTATCGACTGGGTGGCTGCATCCATACCACATACCACTTCTATTTGTCTTTTGGATGGTTGTGCCCATACCTAAACTACATGTATTTCTTTCACTATCATAGGTATCAGTTGTACTTGCATCTGCAGGTTCTTCGCAATGGTGTTCCAGTTCAGTTCTAGTTTTGTAAAGCATTTCACCTTTCCCACTCTCTTGGCCTTCATGCTTTAGGGGGCATCTTTTACACAGTAATTTGTCACTGGCCCCATATCCCATAATCTTGGATAAAGTCAGCCCCTGGGTGACATCTTCTCTATGTCATACCTCAAACAAATGTGTGTACATCTTCCCAATCATTCAAGAAGATTACCGTATACTCTTTAATCCTGCAGATTGACCCTTTTTACCTATGTTTCAAGATCGTCGCAAGTAAACCTCATTATGCCTACGAATATTTCCTGTAATGAAAAAGAACGTCACGACGTCATCGCAAAAGTACATCTATTCTCTATGATGGTCAAATTTTAGGGCTCGTCACAAGTCCTCAATATCCTTCTTGCGATGATAGCTCTGAATACATTGTTTCCCCATGACATCATCTCTAAGTCCTAGTGTTTGACTCACGACGATCCAGATATGGCGAATTAGTTCAAACATAATGCTTCTGGGTGATTCTAGAACTGGTTGTTGGGTCAAGAAAGTTTGCCTTTCCTCCTCTAGGATGGTGATTCTGCCTTTTGAGAAACCTCGCTTGGGGATAAGCTTCCTCTCCATCATTTATGGAGGCTCCTCCTCTTATAAAAGCACTCCCATTTCTATGATCAACTAGTTTTTAGATTGAGCAAATTAGCTAGCTTTGGTGTGATATTGACAGTTTGCAGTGTGAATTATTGATAGTCTAGCAATGGGTTGTGGATTTCCTTAGATTTGTACTAGTGCTTTTGAGTGAGAGAGAGAGAGTTATCAGTATTTTGGGAGACCCTTTTGAGAGTGAATGCTTGAAGAGACATACTAACTGAACCCTTCAAGGAAGCTTGCGACGTCAAGGCTTGGTTGTAAGATTTTCTTTATTCTCATTTTAATACAATCAATGGTGATTTCCTATGTCATGTGTAAAATATATTTGATAGCTTATGGCTCCTTGACTCTGTAAGTGAATAGTTCATTGTTGTACTCTATTATGTGTTATGTTGTTCTCTTGTGTTGTTTCATGTGAATCTCTCATCGAGGAAAAGGAAACGATAGCTAAAGCAGTGCAACGAAAGCTCCATCGAACATCGGTTTGAGGTAGGCTCTTTCAACAATGATTGTTTAAGGAAATTAGCTGTTGTTTTGTCTTGCTGTGACTAGACCCACTCTAGGGCTAGAGGGATTTCCTCTGTCCGTAGAGGGAAAATTACCTACATCACTCCTATAATAATGTCTAGAGTGTAGATTGGGTAGAGGGATGTCTGATAACATTCTTCCTCTTCCTCCTCCTCTAACCATAAGGGTAAATCATGCTCAATAGAAGGCTAAGAAGGAGGATACAACACAACTTGTTTTGATAAATGCCCATTTTTAATAGTTATGTTCCCAGCCCTACAACTAATGTAGGCATCGGTAGTGGCCAACCAAGGTCTTCCTAGAATTAGAGTATAGCCATTAAACTTGGTTTTGGGATGGAGGACTGGGAAATCATTGGGATACTCACGGGATTCAATGGAGACCATGACATCCTCAATAACTCCTTCAGGAGCTACTATGGATATGTCTACAAGTTATAGCATTGTAGTGGTCTTCCTCAAAGCCCTTTGGAGGTTGAGTTACAACATGGTTTCCATAGTCATTACGTTAATTGTAGCCCCAATATCAATCAAAGTATTAGGGACCATAATTCCATCAATGTCTAGATCCACTACTAGCCTACCAAGATCCAAGTATTTTGGAGAGATCACTATCCCAAGCATCAGATCAGAGAGTCTTCCAACTGTTACATAGTATTTTTTCATATCTCTTTTTCACTTCCCATGTCATATCCCGAAGTTCCAAAACATTGACTATTGTGCAGCATATCCATCATGATATAAACCAAAACCTCCTTGAATAATCAAAGGAAAACTGCCTTGAACCATTCTGGAGAAGGTTGCCTAAAAAACTAATATTTGGCATTAGTGTGTTTTGCTCCACTCCCTACCCATGTTGATGGAAGGTTTCTCAGTTATACACTCATGCTACTAGTGCGGGTTTTCATTAGAAAACTCATGTTGAACCTCTTCTGGCAAGTTTTCCCAAAGTGGAAGAGAAACTTCTCTTACTAAAACCTTTTGGAACATGGAGTTGGATGTTGGTTATTGTTGATATGGTTGATCTCTCTCATTTGGGCCTCTTGATATTATCATCGTGGTCTTTCCCCTTGATATGTGTACCTTCCTCCCTCTTTTGTGGATCCCTAACTCCCTCTCCCTTCCTATAAATTCACTCCCTCCCATCCCAAAATAGTTGGTCATTGATTGTTGCATCCCTATGCTGAGATTATTCTTACATGCTACCCATTATAGGTTGGAGAAGGAGTGCTTGAAGAGTCTTTTCTTGGACTTGAAAATCCGCTAAAAGAAGGGCTCCAACATCAAGGCATAGGTTGTATGCTTCCCTTTTTAGTTTCTTAATATATACATTTGATGTTTAATTTCCATAATTGTGTAAATGTTTATGCTATTAGCTTAATGTTCCTTGACCTGTTAAGTAGTTTATGCTTGATGTGTGTTATATATGCTCTCATATCTTTCATAGTACTTTGATCTTCCTTGTATGTATCCAGATGTGAAGAACAACTAAGGAGCGAGGCCTGGAGAAAAATGTTCAAATCCATCTCTAAGGATAAAGCGATTAGCATCAAAACGAGGTAGGTTCCTCCTTCTTCATGCATTTTTCAATCATAAGCTAGGAAAGTGTGTATTAGATTGTTTCTTTTGCTACTAGACCCACTCATTGGGCTAGAAGGATCACCTCTATCCACAAAGGGGATTTTCCTTCACAATAAAATAGTGACTCCACTAGGGAGGCTATAGCCTGTTCATCCTCCTTTCTCAATTTTTCTCTTGATCAGTTTGACCAACCATCATGTTCTCAGTTAGTTTAGGTTGATATAGGTCTACACCATCACTGGCTGTTATCATAGAGTGCTTAGTTTGGAAGTGTTTTTGAAATTATTTTTATTTTTTCCTTTTTCCTTGACCAAAGCATTTTTTGATCTTACAGTCGCGTTGCCAGTGCATTTTTTATTAAAACAATTACACTTATCCCCTATTCAACACATGTTTGGCCTTAACAGTTGCGTTGATCCCTGACATTGGAAAAAATCTAGGGTTTCTCTGTCAAACCCCGTGTGTTTGAGCCCTTGAGATCCTATTTTGTCCTGTATGACTATTTTTTGTTGGTGTTTTGATTGATTACCTCATTTTATTAGAAAATTCTTACTCCTTTTATCTTTCAATTGTTTGAGTGCAATTGGATTGATTTTAGGGTTTATAGGTCGATTGGTTGTCTCTTGTCACTTGTGAGTGTCTTTGGGTCTCTGGTTTGCTAAATGATTAGGTTTGTTCATCTGGTAAAATCACTTGAAACATTGACTTACATTGGTTTTGGTTTGTCTTGTGCAAAGTTGTTTTTCATGTGTATTAGGTCATCTTGCATTTGAAATCCATCTTTGTCATTTATCAAAAATAGATTACATTGTTTATTTTACAAACTAAAATAAGTATATTTTCTTAACTATTTGAAAGAGAAAGTGAAAGACATTTTAATTGAGTGCTTTGAATTTGGTGTTACTTTGATTGATGCCTTGTTTTCATTTAGGAGTATTTTGGATCAAAATATTCATTTTTTGCTTTAGTTGATGCTTACTTTCATATAGACATCCAAAAATCAAAGAGAATCATATAAGTAAAATTGCATCTTAGTGAAGTGAAGATAATTTTTTTCTTTCAATAGATTGCATATTCATTAGTGAAGTTTAGTTTTGCTCTTGCATTTTTCATTTAGAAAAAGTTAGTGGAGGCATATTATTTGATGCATTCTCTGGTTTGATGCATTAATTTCTTGAACTCTCTTCCCTCGTTAGCATAGAATTCATTGAAATGAAAGGTTTCCTTTTTCTCATATAGTTGCATGCTAGGATTCAGGTGACATCATTTGAGCCCAAAATTGAAACCTAATTGAAGAAAAACATTAAAATTTACTGAATTGAACTAAGGAGAATTTGGGGCTTAACGCAAACATTTAGAGGTCTAGGCTATAGACGTGTTCCGGTGTCTATAAATCTAGCAGCTATCATTATTTTCCTGAACTGTATCCCGGGGGTGAAATCCCATTCCAGTATGGAAGTATATCAGAGGTTCTCTAGTACTCTAGAGTATATCAGAGGTACTCTAGTATGGTAAGTATATCAAATGCTCTCACCGAATGGTTATGCATTAGACAATGGTAACACGAAATTGTGCACCCTGTAGCGTCGAGCATATAGTGGTATACCCCATGAGGTTGTTTACTTTAGCCACAGGTAACCAAGTTAGTCACCTTTTAAATGTGATACACCGAACACAACATTCAGGGAGGTCGGTCACCGTACGTTAAGTCCTTGGTTTTGGTAAACAACCTTGCATAGTACAACCTTTTTTATTTATTTCTCATTTTTAAGTTCTAAAGTTCAAGTGCCCACGATAACATGACTTACCTATGTAGTTATCATTGGTCTCATATTTCCTAATTAATAGTAAATTTTAATTGTAGGCTCAAACCAACCACCCATTTTATTGTTTTTGAGAAAATGTTATCGTGGATGAACCATCAAGTTCACCTTACATTTCCCCTTCATCATCTAACATTGAAGGGTCATCACAACGAGTTCATCCTGAGTTTTCACAGTCATTTGAAGCCCAAGGTCTTGAACATGGAATTGTCCCAAGTATCCAACCCCTTGCTTCTCATCCTCCACCTCGAGATTCATCATCATCTCAGGAATCTAATCCAGAAACCCCTGAGAGTCCACAAAGGTTTTTTTTATTCTGTCTAAATCTATTTTTTGATCCGTTGGTTATATCTCCTCAATAAAATTATAGTCCATACAACAATCCTAGTATAAATTTGGATTTATCTCCACGAACAGCTCGGATTCCTCCTCGCCAAATTTTTCCACCCATGGCTTCAGAAGGTGAGTTTCCAACCTCTTCTCAAGGTCCTCCAGAAGTCTCAGCTACTCATACTCCTGGTGTTGATAATGATTATGAATATGACTTTCCACCTAAAGGTTATCCATATGTGGGAAGTGTTGCACCTCCACCACCCCCTAAAAGCAATGAACCTTTGTTTCCAGTTGGTTATACATCTTTGGCTCAATTAGTTTCAAGTACTCCAAGTGCATATTCACTTTATCACAATCCCATTTGGTCATTGGGCACCATGACTACTTATAGTCCATTTGTTTCAAATGTGGCCTCAAAAATTCTTATACCGAGTATAGTTTCGTCAGTTCCTGTACAACTGATAGTCACGATTGGGGAAATTAATGTCCCTATAAGTTCCCAAGATTCCCCATTAAGTGGAAAATATGTGCCACCACCTATCCCACCACATGGGGGGAAAAAACCACCTTCGCCTTATGTACCTCCCATTTTAGGTGGACCTTATGTGAGTACACCTCAAACTCACGCTACTGGAGCTAGTCAAAATGTTGGCAGTGTACCTTATCCTAGTGGATCATCAATTCCATCTTGAACAAGCCAGATCCCATATCAACAGCCTCTTTCAGCTTAGATACCTAACAACAACTGTAGCCTCTGTATGGCTCTCAACAAACTCAGTCCACCCTTTAATCAATGGGAAGGTCCCCAAATGCAGCCTAGTTCAAATCCCTCATTTGGGGCATCTGGTCAAATTCAAGTTGGAACTTATGAGTACCAACCTAGAACTTAGTAAGTTCCACAAGGAAATTTTCAACAAAAACAACCTTATGTACAACAACAACCTTTTTCACAACAAGGACCTTATGCGCAACAAGGGCCTTACCAACAACTGTTGCAATAGCAAGGAAAACCCTTGCAGCAAACAAACCAACCCTTATATATCAACAAGGTCAACCCCTACAACAGCAGGGCCAACAATTTTACCACCAGGGTCAGCAGTTGCAACAACAACCTTATAATCCACATTCCACACAAACTATTTATCCACCTTATCGTTCTCAATGGTCTATGGTAGGTTAGTATAAACCTTACCCTAGTCAAAACACAACTTTGTGGGGCAAGAATCCACCTTTGTATGGTCAGAATACCCCTAAATGGGGGCATTATCAAGCTCCTTTTGGTCAAAATCCACCACTTTGGGGACAAAACCCATACTAATAAGGATGGAATCCATATTTGGGCCTTATCAAAGGTCTCCCATGCTTTCAACCCGCAATTTCATTTCTAGGAATGTTGGAACTATGGGGTGTGTCAAGGCTCACTAATGATCCAATGTTTTATTCACCTTATTGGCCTTCAGTTCCCACTAAGATTCCTGGTGATTGTCTGAAATTCAAAGGAAAATCTGGAGAAGACCCCCAGGCCCACGTCATGACTTACCATTTATGGTGTTCATCTAATTCCTGGGTTGATGACTCTGTTCGCCTATGTCTTTTTCAGCGCACCCTTACGGGTCCTGTCGTGAAATGGCACATCGAGTCGCTTCGAGGTGCTTCTCAAGACTTAAATTCTTTGGTAATGGCCTTCCTTACTCACTTCCAGTTACCGATTCGCTATGAAACTGGTACCCATTTGTTTACATCTTTGAAATAGAATACTGCTACCCACATCTTTAATCATATCCATGAATGGAGATGTCGGCGTCACCTTATCAAGTTTGATATACCTAATGAGTTGTTAACTAAATGGTTTACCAAATCATTCGTCAACAAAATTATTGTAGACATAGCAGTGGAAGTTTTTGTAATTGAAGATCAAGCCATTGTACATGCCTAATATTTAGATTTGGTGTATTCCCAATCTGGCACGTTATATGATCCCTTGCCCGAAGCTCTGAGACCATCTAAGGATCCAACATCTTCTAAACCTCCGGATGTACCACCTGTCAATGGTATTATTGGATTAGTGTCTTCCAGTAAAGCTTCTTCGAAGCAAAAATCTGTTTCGAATGTTGCATCCAATCCTCCTTCAAAACACTCTCCAAATCCTAGTAAAACCTCTGAGGTTAATGTTGTTCAATATACCGCAGAAAACAAAGCCTCTAAAGTTAAAAATAAAAGTAAAGGAAAAGAAAAATCTAATACCCAAAACAGGATCCTCTAAAGTCATCTATTGATGATGCATTAAAATGTAAGCCCAAATATCCTTGCCTCATTTGTGAGGATGACCACTATACCAAGGATTTTCCCCGTCATGTAGAAGTTAGTCGCTTGTCAAAAGGAAATCAAGGGACATCAGTCATACTGAAAGAACCTCTCCCATCATAGCAGAACCAATAGGTAGAATAACTACAATCTTCTACATATCTGGGTTCTCAATTTTACATGAGTGGAACAAAGCCTATTTATGTTGCCACTCAGTCAAAAGACTATCAAACTCCTCAAAAACAGATTGTGGAGAAAGAAGTTTCTCATACACCTTCTACTTCTACTCCACCCAGTTCTAGTCCTCTCCATATTGAGAGACCTAGTAATGATTTTTTTATCTGACCACCTCCCAAGGGTGTCCTTTGGAAATCATCTTACAATTTGAATGCACGAGCTACCCAGCATTACAATATTGTCAAAGATTTAGCTCAAGCACCATTGGCGATGTCTTCCTTGAAAGTTATCCAAACTTGTCCAATGCAACGTAAATAATTACTATCTGCTATAGGAGGAATTGACCCTACATATTCGAATTTGATCACTTTTGACCTGGAAAATCATGTTCCTCGGCTTCCCCATCAACTTGCATTTTTTATCCAATTCATTATAAAACGGAAGAGGAATCATTAGAATGTGACTGATGAGGGTGCTTCCACCTACACCATGTTTGTTTCATGCTGGAAAGCTATAGGCTTTCCACCTCTCAACCATTCTCCAAACACCTTAGAAGCCTTTGATGGTAGAGGATCTCACCCTTACAGTATTCGCACATGTTTTCCCATCACATTGGAAGGAAAAAATGTTGAATTAGAAGTAGAAGTTGTTGATGTGAATTTTAATTATAACCTTCTACTTGGAAGAAATTGGACTCATGTTATGTTTTGTATGGTTTCTTATTTGTTCCGTGTGCTCCATTTTCCTCATGAAGGGAAAATAGTCATTGTTGATTAATTAGCCTTTTTCTCTTCCCGCTCTTCGAATGGAAATGTGGGAAACATCGATATTCCTTATGAGAGTGTTAGGGCGAGTATTTTTAAAGACTCTTATCTTATGGGAACTTTTTCCCTCCGACCTCCTCATGTCACTTATGTCAACATGATCTCTAATTCTTACGATCCTTGGATCATTCTTTCTCTTGATCAGGTTGATTCTTTTGGCGATGTTATGTCGCTCAGCCAAGCAAAACAAGCTTACCAAGCTGTTGTTTCGGCTTCGCTGACCACTTCTAAAAGTCATACTACTCTTCGTATGCATCTGGATGTGTATTCACAATCTCATTGGCTTGGTTCTTTGGATTCTCCATATCCCTTGAACGAGACATTTCCCCACTAACGAGAGTATCACCAAGGTTATGCCTCTTAAGGAAACTCGTCTTGGAGAAATTTTATTGAGTATGGATACCTTTGTTTCCCATACACTTACTCATCCACTTCAAACACCCATCCTGGTGCATGAATTTTTGTCTAAGGGAAACATGGGGAACATTACTGCTACCATGCCTATCAACATTCCTGTTAAACAGGGAATTATCGAGAACATCCATGTCAAGGTTTCTTGTTCTCCTGATGAGATCAAGATTTACAGTGCCCTTTTTAAGGAATTCCATGATATCTTTTCCTGGTCATATGAATAAATTCTTGGCATTGATCCAAGTATAGTTGTGCATGAAATTTATACTTATCTCGATGTGAAGCCTATTTGTCAACGACTTCCCAATTCACCCTAGAAAGGCAGTCACTATTGATGGAGAGGTTGAAAAACTTCTAAAGGTTGGTTTCATCTACCCCATTCCATTGACATATTGGGTTTCGAACATTGTCCCTGTGACTAAAAAATAAGGGACTATTTGTGTTTGTGTTGATTACCGCGATATCAATCGGGCACGTCCCAAAGGAAATTATCCAACTCCTTTTATCGATCAAATCATTGATGAATGTTCCCGGAGTGAGATATTTTCTTATATGGATTGTTTTTTTGGCTACAACCAGATTAACATTCTTCTCATCAATCAACATAAAAATTCTTTTATCTGTCCATGGGGAACCTTTTCCTACAAGAAAATCCCTTTTGGGTCTGAAAAATGTTGGTGCTACCTTCCAACGAGCGATGTCTTATGCTTTTCATGACATCAAATGCATCGTTCAACCATATCTTTATGACTTACCAGCTCATTCTGTTAAGCGCCATGATCATCCTAACCACCTACGAGCGATTTTTCTTCGTTGTGGACAATACAATATTCACTGAATCCACATAAGTGTGTCTTTTGCGTTGAATCTGATCATCTCCTAGGGTATGTAGTATCAAAGGAAGGCATCTGGATTGATCCCATCAAAGTTGAGGCCATTTTAAATTTACCCCCTCCATCATCTTTGCATCAATTGCGGAGCCTGCAAGGGAAAGATAATTTCCTTTGACATTTTGTACCCAATTATGTTGAGCTTGCCAATGGATTTACTCGTTTGCTGAAAAAGGGGATCCCATTTATTTGGGATGAAATCGCTCAAATATCTTTTGATGCATTAAAGAAAAATCTCATTAGTTCTCCTTTGTTGCATCCTCCCAACTATCACCGCAATTACTTCTTGTACTTGGTTGCAGCCGATAGTACTATTGCCATGGTACTGGTGCAAGACGATGATGATGGAAACGAACATGTGATCTACTACTTAAGTTGGAACCTTATTGATATCGAAAATCGATCTACCCATGTTGAGAAAATTTATTTAGCAGTTGTTCATGTTGTTCAACGCTTTCGACACTATATTTTTTTACAAAAAACCACTGTGATTTCTGATTGCAATCCCATGACCTACATTCTAACTTTTCAATTGTTGGGGGGGAATATCCTAAATCGATTGTTATCCTTCAAGAATTTTATTTGGAGTTTGCTACGACCAAATCAAAGAAATCGTTGGTTTTCACTGAATTGATTTGTGACCTTCCCTCTGCAACCACATCTATAGATTTTGATGAGCTCATTCCTGACGATACTCTCTTTCTCATTAGCACTCTTGACCCATGGTACGGGGATATTATTGTCTATCTCCAGAAGAAAAAAATAAAAAATAAAAAATAAAAAATAAAATAAAAAATAAAATAAAATAAAATAAAATAAATAAATAAAAATTAAAATAAAAAAATAAAAAAATAAAAAATAAAAAATAAAAATAAAATAAAATAATAAAATAAATAAATAATAATTAAAAATAAAAAATAAATAAATAATAATAATAAATAAATTAAATAAAAATAAATAAAAATTAAATAAATTAAATTAAATAAAAAAATAATAATAATAAAATTAAAAATAAATAAAAATAAAAATAAAAAATAAATAAATAAATAAAATAAAATAAATAAATAAATATAAATAAATAAACAAATAATAAAATAAATAAATAAATTAAAAATTAAAATTAAAAATTAAAAAAATAATAAAATAATAAAATTAAAAAAAAAAAAAAAAAAATAAAATAAAATAAAAATTAAAAATTAAAAATAAAATCAAAAATTAAAAATAAAAAATAAAAATAAAAATAAATTAAAAATAAAAATTAAAAAACAAATAAATTAATTAATTAAATTAAAAATTAAATTAAAAAATTAAAAAAATTAAAAAAATAAAAATAAAAAATTTTAAATTTTAAATTTTAAAAATTTTAAAAAATTAAAATAAAAAAAATTAAAATTAAAATTAAAAAAAAAAAATTAAAATTAAAATTTAAAAATAAAAAATAAAAAATATAAATAAATATAAATAAATAAATAAAATAAAATAAATAAAAATCCGATCGGATTTGTCTAATTTTGAAAGTCATCACATTCGACATCATTCCCCACCATATTGAATCATCGGTGATACTTTGTAGCATGTTGGTTTTGATTCTATCCTTCGTAGATGTTTGACACTTGAACAAGCTGAGAGATTTCTCAATGACTTCCACTGTGGGGCTTGTGGTGGTCATATGTCCGGGTATGCTACTGCTCAGAACATACTTCGTGTCCTTTATTTTTTGCCATCCATCTTAAAGGATTGCATTTTAGCAGTCCAAAAATGTCACACCTGCCAAATATACAACCGTAAACAATGTGCCCCACTCACACCCCTACATATAGTTGTTACTGTTGACCCCTTTTCTAAATGGGGGATTGATTTCATTACCTGTAACCCTCGCTCAGATAGGGGGCATGGTTATATCATTATCACTGTTGATTATTTCACTAAATGGGCTGAGGTGATGCCCACATGTGATGCTAACGATAAAATTGTCGCTCAAATTCTTTTCAACTATGTCATAGCTCAATTTGGTGTCCCTCAACCCATCATTACTGATCATGGGTCTCAGTTTCAAAATTACATGATGTTGGAGCTTACTGCTCGGTTGGGTTTGTGTCACGACAACTCAACCCTTTATTTTCCATAGGCCAATAGCCAAGTTGAGGCAGTGAACAAAGTCCTAGTTACTATGCTTCAATGCACCATTGGGATGTATAAATCAAATTGGCACCTTATGGTATTTTCGGCTCTTTGGACTTACCGAACTGTAACTAAGACTGCCACTAGATTTACACTCTTTCAGGTTGTGTATGTTCTCGAGGCAACTCTTCCAATTGAGTGTGAAATTCCTTCATTGAAACTAGCCATGGAATTACTCTCGGATACCTCACCTGAAGAGGAACATTTACTTTACCTTGAAGAGCTCGATGAAAACCGCTTCTTGGCATCGTTAGTAATTGAGACCCTACAAAAATGAGTTAAAGCTCAATACAATAGAACTATTTCTCCTTGTGTTTTTACTAAGGGTGACTTGGTCTTGATTTATGATCAAGCCAATGACAAATTGAGGGTTGGGAAATTCGAACCGATGTGGCATGGGCCTTACATTGTCAAATGAGTTTTACGAAAAGGTGCCTATGAGTTAGTGGGTTATGAAGGGAATTATTTGGCTGAGCCCCGAAATGGGCTTTACCTGAAGAAGTATTATGTGTGATTATACATGTAAATACTTATCTACATTAGTGCATTTTCATTAGTGTGTTATTTTGGTGTGTTAGTTTGATTTTGCAAACCTTTTCCTCTGCTTACCTCGTGCTCTACTTGGTTTGCAGATGTCATCCAACCATTACGTTGATTTTGCTGATGTTGCTTGTCATCATACACATAATCTATCTTCTGCTATATGGGAAATCTATGACCCCAATGGTGAGTTAGTGAATTTAAAAGGTATATGTTTAGGTCAGACGAATAATAACATTTCCGAATATAGTGCATGTTAGAACCTAGATTTGCCTCAGGCTGAAAAGACAAGGTTCTAGATCCACATCAAACCACGCTCAGCCTCGTAGCTAGCCCTACGAGGACAGGAGAGGGCTCTCTCTGGGTCGATCTTGGCAAAAGACAAGCAATGGGGCTCGAGATGACTGAAATAAAAGCTAATTTTAGGCTAGGTATGAAGTACAAGGGTTTGTTGTGAGTTTTTGGGGGTTTTGTGTTGGAAACAGGGAAAGGCAAATTGGGCTCGGGGATGAGGCACATTTTCTGCAGAGTTCTAATTGGGGCAAGGAAGGAAATCGTTTTGATGCTTTAAATTGAGTGAATGAATAGATCAGACTAGTGATGAGCTAAGGAGAGCAAGAGAATCTCAAGAATTCTACTTAAACAGATGAAAACATGGAAATTTAAGCAAAGTCAAAGGCAGAGCATAACAGTTAATGGATTCCACCTTAATCACTCATTTGTTCAAATTCAGAAGAAAAGAGAGAAAAATTATACACATAACACTAATGAACTTACAATTACTTAGAGAAGCACACCATCAAAACATAAAGCCACATGGATCCCAAACAGTGCTGCAAAACCCTGGTCTTTCCTTAGCCAAAAATGCAGAGATAGAATGTACAATGATATGCCAAAGCAATCCCAAGTGTCTAACCCTGAAAATGACTTAGAAATTACATAATATAGACAATCCAAACCTATTCCCTTGCCTCTAGGGGTCGAGCTCATCATTCTAGGAGCTGTTTGAACTAATTCTAAACAAGGAACTGAAATCTAGGTAGTCAAAACAACTTGCCTCTATAAGGTAGGAAACTGATTCGTTCATTAAATTTTCACTTTTTAGTAAATGAATCCTCTAGAACAAGTAAATAAGTGCCAAAATTACATCATGTTTATCCAATTACATCAAGATATATCAAAAATTACATCACAAATTAAAACTAGTCAAACTGGCCGAATTTCTGAGCTGGAAGGTGAAAAATGAGCAAAAATCCTCCATGCGCCGCGCCAAAAGCTGTATGCATCATGCCACCTTGGAGCTGATTTTGAGGCACTTCCTAAAGTCCAAATTGAACCCAAGTGTGCTTTTTGGAAAGCCCTGCCTATCTACTTTCCAACCCAAGTGGAATTTCTGAATTTGGATGTCATTTTCCCCTCCAAAACTTCAATCTCCCAAGACTGCTTCATGTGTGTCAAAATAGGGGTAGTGAGGTCATTTTTTGAGTGTTTTTGACCTCCTAGAGACTTAAAACTTGCCCAAACTTCTTGGCCATGCACAGCAGTCATGATTTTCCATGCCAAATCCAAAAATGTAAACTTTTTGCAATTTGGAGCTCTCTAGCAAAAGCGCACGCCAGGTGGCGCGGCACACAGGGAGAAAAACTCTGTTTTTTGTACCAAAATTTGCCAAAAAGCCAAAAATGCCCCAAATTTCTTGAAATTTGGGCTGGAGCTTCTTCATTAAGTGTTATGATGGGCTAAAGAGGCTTCGGCCAATTCTAAAGACAATCAAGCTCCCTTTGCTTCTTTTGTTTCCTTATTGCCTTCCTCAATTTTGCCTTTAAATTCCTGATTCGTGCCTTGCAGACCTTGTTCCGTGCCATGTAGTGGAAAGCCATGTGTCTCAGCAATGCATGGTCCTTTTTGGCCTTGTCCAACAGCCTCTCTAAGTGCATGTTAACTCTTTCGAGATTAGACTCCTGATCCTCATTAGTCTCTTGCTCCAATGACGTGAGCTCAATTCTTCTCCTTTGTGCAGCCTGGCGATTATCGCGGATGTTCTGTAGCTCCATGATTGCTTGCTGATCTTCAAGCTATTTGTTCCTATACTCCAAATATTTCATGGTCCACTTAGCTCTCTCCAAGTCAAGGGATAAGGCTTGGATCTCTGTTTGCTGCTCCTGGATGATCTCCCTAAGTTTGGCACTTTGTGGGCCCGTATCTGTATCATCATCATGAATGAGAATGAAGTCGGTCTCTCTTTCACCTGAAGGCCCCTGATCTTGCATTGGCCTCTTGCCTTTGTCCTATACCTGTGATGCTGATGGAGGAAACGAGGCCCCTTCCACCTAGGGTGGAGATAACACTCGCTTTGATTTTCCACCTTCATGCTTAACCTCTGATAATCCCTGTGAAGCTCTTAAGAAGTCACGAGAGATGAAATCATCCCAAGTGATGCCCTATAATTCAAGCTGATGAACCACCAAAATCTTAATAAGAGCACAATGATACACACTGTTAAGTTTCTGCTAAGGGGTTTTATGTTGCACAAGTGTGATCATCCTCTCTATGTTCCGGCAAATGAAATACGAAATTTTCATCATCCGTACCCTGGTGAAAAGCATGAGCACCTGATGTGATAAGCATAGAGACGAGAGAACCATCCTTCACAGCTGAAATATTTCATGATCAATTTCATTAGTGGAGTATATTCATCTCTTAGATATCAGAATGGGCACACTCTCTTGAGCTGCCTCAAGAAACCGGTTTTAATGTATGGCTCATAATGCTGCCAGTCAATCTTCTGCTTCTTGTTCCATGGTTCTCCAATGTTCGGTATGCCGGTTGCTAATGAGACAGATTTTGGTGTAAGTGTGAAGGTGACACCGGCTAAGATAGCTTGATCTCCATGTAAGTGCAGCACGAATAGACGAGCCAGCTCATGATGAAATTGAACACTAGCCACCTTTTGACAAAACTCATAGCATGACTGATGTTGGAAACACAACATAGCAAGAGGGCAGGCCTGCAATTCTGTAAGGGTGGTTGGTTCTTCTCTAACATGTCTGCCACTTTTATGAGGCCTTCGGGGTGCCTATTCTTCCAAGGGTGAGTCACTTTGGGTTTCCACTTCATAGTCCGATGAATGCTCAGATGCCATGACTGCTGTTTTTCAAACTGCCTTGAAGATGAAGATGCTGGTGTATGAAAACTGTTTAGACTGCTCGTTTAGTAATGTGTGCCAACTCTACCACCAAAGGGAAAAACAATGAAATAGGGACTGTTAGGAAAGGGAGATAATATCAAGGGATTAGGAATTATTGGGAGAGATTTGTTTGGGAAATATGGGAGGGGGTTTAGTAATTTAGCTATGGGAATAGGTTTTAGGGTTTTTCACATTTGAAAGTTTCGGGAAAGGGAATTTTAGGATAGAGATTTAGTAACTTTTGGGGATAGGGAAGAATGAAATCTAGGATAAGTGGAATAAGGGAGAAGGGAATGATGGAGAAGTGACTTTGGTAGCAAAACAGTGAATTGTGGAAACCACAGCAATTTCCTTTGAGGCACGTTTGAAGTAGGGTTTGGATTTTTGTTTCAAACATTAACATCCATAAACCACCATCCTTTATCACAAAAATGGATGAAACATTGAGATGTCGACCCTACCTAGCGAATCCACGCAAATAAATGGAAATTTGGAGAAATTTGAAACGTTTTCAGGTTTTCAGGTGTATGCGCCACGCCGCATACCCAACGCACCGCGTCGTCCCAGTGCATTGCACCCATTCAGAATTACACTGGACAATTTCTCCCTATGCGTTGTGCCTCCCCAGTGCGCCGCGCCACCTACTCTGTGCGCTGCGCCGGCCAAATTTCCTCCAACTTTCCCCAAATCGCACACCAACTCAACCAATTTGCTTTGAGTGGCTTTCTCCTTGGTCTTGGCATGCAAATAACATTAATCTTCATGAATAAAGGCATGGATTTAATTTTTGACTCTCCAAGACCCATCTTTGTAATGTTTTGGCATTGGCACTTTTTCTATTTTAATACAACTCTGTTTTTGAATTTCCTTTTTGATTTTTTGACTGAAACAATGAAATTCTTGGCAAATTTTTGCAGGGATAGCTGACATGGAATTTGGCAAAGGAGACCAGGGCTGCGCCTGAAGATTTCAAAAACTGAAAACTTTTGAAAATTATTACAAAGGACAAAATGTTGACTTTTCTTCAAAACAGAGTTTTGAAGAACAGTCATAATCCATCAATATGATGATGAAATTCATGAAATAGAAAACATGTGTAGAACCTCCCTCTGGCCTGCTGGCATTTGAACACTTTAACAACTCAATTTTTGAAACCCTAGACCTATGATTGACGTGACTCTTTCCCATTAAAATATCAAACATTGACTGTCATGGACTTTAATAAACATCGATGAAAAGACCTAAGCCAACAGGTACAAGACATGAGGGGAATGAATGACAAAGCCCTTCCGTCAAATTATGGCATGCTCCTAGCGGAATGCAACTGAGTGAATTGAGCGAGACACCTAAAAATGAAATGCAAAAAAGAGTTTTGATCTCTGACGGAGGGATGACCGAACCGACTCTAATAGTGCGGTCATCAAACTTTTGTTAGGAGCTATCGCTCTTGGCATTAGAGAGTTAATCATAAAACTTGATTCATAGCTCATTGTGCTACTTATGAGTCATTAATTAGAATGAGAATTTGATTTTATTACTTATCATCACATTCCAAGACACATGAACGCATTAACAGATGCATTGGCTATATATATATATATATATATATATATATATATATATATATATATATATATATATATATATATATATATATATATACATATACATATACATATACATATACATATACATATACATATACATATACATATACATATACATATACATATACATATACATATACATATATAGCGAGTGTTTGCAAAAGAGTTTGCTACATCAAAATAAAAGTAAAAATTGTGTTCCAAGACACATGGCTTTATAAGCCTACATAGTGCAGAAAGTAAAACAGAAGTTGGCCATTTTCCCACATGGTGCTCATGATAGCATGAGACAACCCTAATGACTTGGCCCAATAGCTAACGTAGTCTAGAGAATACCCCTATTGTGTGCCTCATCTGAAAATGAGATCTTAGATTATTATTAAGGTATTACAGACTCATGTGCATGGATTTGCCTATATCACTTAGTGCAACGAATCGATAAGATTGCGAATAATATAGACAATGAGCAGTTAGAGAAACATAATAGACATACACACATACCATAGCAAAATAATCAAGGAGTTCACCCAAAAATCTTGGGCTACATCTCCTAGTCCAGCCTTCAATGGTGACCTCTCTTTATGTCTTCAAGAGCAGAGTTTTAAAAAAGTGAGCTCAATTTGATCTCAACATAATAGATACAAAATAGCAGGAGTTTAATTGAATCCCTCAACTCTCTCTGAGTACAAAAACTCTTCCTCTCGCTCTTTGTCTCTGTTTTCTCTCTGTCTCAACATTTCTTGCTGTGTCTCTGTCATTCTATGGCTTTTAAGCCAATCGGCGCTAGTCTGTTCATTTTCCCTTTCGGGCTCTCTGGCTCCTAGCCTCTATCTACTCAACTCCCCTTTGAGCATTAAAAAATCATTGTTAAACGTCTTCAGGGATGGTGGCCACCTGTTATGCAATGGAAGGTACCATCGACGCATTGAAATCCCAAAAATAGTCGTTCCCTGTTACACATAGAAACACTGTAAAAATCTGCCCAAATGCCTTTTATCAGGCCTGAAATATTATCAATTCCACCACAAACTCTATTGGGTCTGCGTTTGTATCACTATCGCAAGTCGCTCGGTCATGGGTTCCTTTGTATTTGGGTCTATTATGAAAAATCCCAAATACAAAGAAAATCTCAACAAAATGGCTTCATTCTGGACTTCAAATGTTATAAGATCACATTCATAACCCTTTCAGGTCCGGCCCTATCGCAAGTCACATATTTCTTTTGGATTCCAATCGCTGATGCACCAATCGGCCTTATCAACTATCGGAGCATCACATGGTCACTGGCCTCCTTGGCATCACCCCTTATAATGTTGCAATGCGATATTGCGATATCGAAATCACATATCGTTGATCCTTCGGGCCATCGTTAAGTCCTTATATATATATATATATATATATATATATAGATATTAGCGATTTGATAGTGCAGTTGAATCTGGACTGTTGATCTACGCGCTTGATCGACGGTCCTCGCTTAATCGCGTTCATCGCTATCACACTTCCCATAAAGCTGCCTCCGATAGACTCCACCTGCCAATGTCAACTGTGATATGCTGATCAGATCTGGACCATTGATCAGCCAGATCTGACGGCTCCTATGCAAAGTTGTTCAAGCCTCCGATAGACTCTTTTTTTGCCCATTTTTCATGTTTTTTCTCTCCTGATAGTGTAATCTGCCTTTTGTGAAGGTTTTTCCTTCGCGATAGTTTTTTATCTTGAAGACTTAGAGGGTTTTTAGGATCCATTTTTTATCACGCCTTCCCACTGAAAAGGTTTTGGACCACCAAAAGTTGGTTTTTTTAAGCATCGATCAAGTGAGGATATAGCTTCCTCACTTGTCCAATCTCTATCCATCGTGCACTCCTTGGTTTTGAACCTTTGAGTCCGATTCTGAGGTACTCAACATCCCCTCTGCACATAGTTCTCACCTTTCTATCTAGAATTGTGTCTTCCTGCAACTCATTGAGATATTCAGGCAACAGATCATCAATAGAAGGCAACTAAATTTGCTCTTCATGATCTTCAATCAATGAAGGTTCAAACAGTCTCAAGTTTTCGGCATTAACGACGGAATAGATATGCATGTAAGCTGGAAAATCAAGGTGAAAACTGTTTTCACCAAATTTCTCAAGTATCTTGAAAGGCCCATACCTTATTAGCTTCAGATTCTTACCTTCACCTTGCATTATGTCTTTGCTGATGTACAGCCAGACTTGATCACCAACTTAGAAGCTATGCTCAATTCGATGCTTGTCATGCCTTACCTTGTACTTGGCCTGGTTTCCTTCCAGTTGTTCCTGTACTGCCTGGTGAATTTCTTGGATTTGTTCAATGAACTTGGTTGCTTTGTCCACATCATTGTGTCCATCAACTGCTATGTCTTTTCCAAAGACAAAATCCAAGGGAGACTTTGGTGTAAAACCAAAACAAGTCTCAAAAGGAGATCTCTAAGTAGAAGAGTGCTTGGCACAGTTGTAAGCATGTTGCACATAACACAAATGTTCATCCCAAAGCTTGGGATGCTTGCTGCAATAGCCCCTGAGCAACTGGATCACTGTCTTGTTGACCACCTCTATTTTGGCCATCTGTTTGTGGATGAAATGTTGTGCTCTTATTCAATCTGGTGTCCATCAATTCCCATAGACTTGACCAAAACTTCCCAACAAATCGGGAATCTTGATCAGATATAATGGAAGTGGGTAACCCAAAAATGAACCCATACATGCTGAAAGAACAACTCCATTGTTTGTTCATCTGTAATTTGCTTGTTACAAATTATTAAAATACACATTTTGCTTAACCTATCCGCAATAACATATAAATAGTCATGACCTTTTCTAGATTTTGGCAATCCCCCAACAAAGTCCATGGAAACACTTTCCCAAGGACAAGAAGGAAATGGAAGTGGAGTGTACAAGCCTATTTTTCTATTACCGAGCTTGCTTTTAGCACACATAGTACACCCTTTAATATATCTAGAAATTGTTTCATGCATTCTTGGCCAATAACAGAACCTTTGCAGCTGTGCAATTGTTTTACTTACACCAAAATGACCTGATATAAGAGAAGTATGTGCTCCACGGATTATGTTAACTCTTTCAGTTTGTGGAATGCATAAATTTCCCAAATGATACAAGAGTTATTCCTTAACTTAATAATCCAATTCTTTTACTTGTTTGCCATGACTTAAAGTTGCATATACATCTTTAAAATCTACATCTTGAGCATATTGTTCAATGTAGCTTTCATGCATTACTCAGTTATGCTTAAGTATAGTAGATGCATTTATGATTGGTCTGGATAACATATCTGCAACCTTATTTTGTATGCCCTTCTTATATCTGATCACAAGATGAAATTGTTGTAGAAAACCCATCCACCTATAGTGTCTTGATTGCTGCAATTTAGTTTGTGAGTGCAAATATTGAAGTGGTTGACGATCTGTATGGATGATTGTTTCATTGCCCATCAGGTAATGTTTCCAGTTTTTCACACTTTGTACTAATGCATACAATTCTTTATCATATGTGGGATAATTAACTACTGTAGAAGTAAATGTCTCGGAATGATAGCATATGGGTTTACCGTGTTGTATCAACACTGCTCCCATGGCATAATCACTGGCATTTGTTTCAATCCCAAATGGTCGTTGAAGAAATGGTAGTGCTAGTACTGGTGCTGCACTAATTTTTCTTTTAAGGTGTCGAAGGCTTTCTGTTGTTTGCCTCCCCACTGAAACACCTTGTTCAATCCTGTTAAAGCATGTAAGGGAGCTGCAATCAAGGAAAAGTTAGCAATAAACTTTCTCCAATATTGTGTTGCTCCTAGGAAACTCCTAACTTCTGTAGCAGATTTGGGTTTATGCCAGTTCATAATGACTTCAACCTTAGAGGGATCTATCTTCAATTCACCACCCCCTACAATATGGCCCAAATAATTTAAAGATGTTTTGCCAAATTCACATTTTGATAACTTCACATAGAGATTTTCTCTTTTCAAAACATCTAAAGTATGATTTACATGCTTCAAATGTTCTTCCCATGTTTTACTAAAAACAAGAATGTCATCTAAATATACAATTATAAAATCATCAATAAAAGGTCGTAGTACATCATTCATAACTCTCATGAAAGTGGCAGGAGAATTAGTTAAGCCAAAAGGCATAACCAACCATTCATACAGCCCTTGCTTTGTTTTGAAAGCAGTGTTCTGTTCATCTTGTTTTGCAACTCTGACCTGATGATAGCCACTACGCAAGTCCAACTTGGAAAAGTAAACTGCTTCTTTCAGCTGATCTAATAGATCATCAATGCGAGGAAGAGGATAACGATTCTTGATTGTTATTTTATTCAGTGCTATGTGATCAATGCACATCCTCCAAGAACCATCTTTCTTTCTCACCAACACAATTGGAGATCTGCATGGTGATGTGCTTGGTCTTATGAACCCTTTATCGAGCAGCTCCTGTACCTACTTCTTGATCTCTACATTCTCTAAAGCAGATAACATGTACATTCTGATGTTAGGTAATGGAGCATATTGCTGCAAATGAATATCATGTACTATTTCCCTTTTGGGTGGCATACCTTTAGGTTCTTGAAATAGGATATCATATTCTGAAATAACTTTAACTCAATCATCTTTTTGTTTAGCATCACAACCCTCAAATACTATCAGGGTTCTTTTCCTTTACAACCATTAGTAAAAATTGCTTGCATGAATTTACAATTCTTTTCATCTGCCCTGAGTTTATGAGAGAGTATTTATTTTTGAGTTTATGAGCTCTTACAATATATTCTATTCCATATTTAGTGAGTTGATACTTATTTTCAGCTCTATAGAAAATGGCTTTTCTATCATACAAGTAAGGACTTCCTAAAACAATACCACAGATATCCAAGGGAACTATATCTAACTCAACCTCATCTACAAATGTTGACCCAATAACAAACCTAAGTTTACATTGTCTTGTCACTTGTATATTTTCTTTATCACATACCCAACCTAATGGATATGGCTTCTTGTGAGGTGTGGTTAGTAATCCCAACTTCTTTACAATTGTTTCAAAAATCAAGTTTACTTGTGATCCACTATCAAATAAAGTAGCAATATTTTGGCGCTTGGAAATAACTCTAATATCAAAAAGCTCATGGCTTTTCCTCTCATTAGCTTCATTATCAATATATTGTGCAGAATTACCTGTAGATGCTTCGGAATTTTTACCTTTTATACCGGTGGTTGTGACTATTGTTTCATCACCTGAGTCTGACCCCAAGTCTTTCTGAATAGCAGCAGCAATCTTCTTCTTCTTACCACCGAAATTTTTTAGGTTTCAGCTCCAGATGCAAAGACCAACAATGTGCATCATCATGTCCATCCTTCTTGCAGTGAGTGCATGAAGGTTTTTCTTTCTGTACAATGTTTGTCTTCCTCTCCTTCCATCTCCACTTCTTCTTTTCCTTGTTCTTACTTGCAGAGGGTTTTGATGATCCCCCAATCTCTGGGTTCACATTCTTTCCTCTAGCCTCTAGATGTGTAGCCTGAATTGATACATCATCTATGCTAGTGGGATTAAACATGAGAATGGGGTGCTTCAAATAGCTATGTAGACCACCTATATACTTTAACAAAGTTTCAGGTCAGTCTAGAGAAATGCCTAGAGTTAAAGCTCTTTTTCTAAATTCCTGGGTATAGATTTGTACCCTTTTCCCCTTTAATTGGTGAAGAGTTTGCCAACTCATAATTTCTTGTTGCATATAAGCTAGTGGATAGAATTGTTTTTTAATGGCAGAAACAAATTCATTCTAGGTAGAAAGAATTTTACCATGGTTCTTCAAATCAGCTTGTGTCTTGCCTTCCCACCACACTAGTGCAGTTCCTCCAAGGCGAAGGCTAGCCAGCTGAATCTTTATCCTTTTGAATCAATGTTCTGCACCCTGCAATATACATCAATCTGTCTAATCCAGTTATCTAGCTTTTTTGCATTTAATTCTCCATCATAAATTGGCAAATCAAACTTTACATCTAATTTAATCAAATAAGTTTTCTTCTTTTTCTTATCGGGGCTAGGAGATGAGGATGATGAAGGAGATGGTGGAGGAGATGATGGAGGAGGCATTTCCCCTTTCCCTTTGCCCTCTAGAGGGGCATCTAGAGAAGGTTCCTCTGCTCCTTTGTCTTGTTTGGGTGTTGAAGTGCTTTCACCTCGACCCTTCTTAAATTCTCGATACATATCTTCCACCATGGCCCTCATGGCCATAAAACTGTCCATGAACTGAGATTCTGATTCCAATGAAGTTTCTTCTACCATTCTCCTCCTAGTATATACTCTTCCAATTTCTGGGTTGGTCTCACCAAGTTCTCTTTTTCCTAGTTTGAGCTTTGACCTATTTAGCATTCAAAAAAAGTCCAGCACAAGCTTGTCTAACCTTACCAAACCAAAAACCAAAAGCTCTGATACCACTTGTTCTGAAAATGAGATCTTAGATTATTATTAAGGTATTATAGACTCATGTGCATGGATTTTCCTATATCACTTGGTGGAACAAATCAATAAGATTTAGAATAATATAGACAATGAGCAGTTATATAAACATAATATACATACACACATAACACAGCAAAATAATCAAGGAGTTCACCCAAAACTCCTAGGCTACGTCTCCTAGTCCAACCTTCAATGATGACCTCTCTATTATTTATGTCTTCAAGAGAAGAGTTTTACAAAAGTGTGAAGTAGGAAATTGTTCCCTCTGCGAACAGAGGCAACCCCTCTAGCCCTAGATTGGGTCTAGTCACAGCAAAGACAAAAAAACAATTGATTCCCTTAAATAGTCATCGTTGGAGGCCTACCTTAAACCTGTGGTTGATGAAGTTTCATTGCGCTGCTCCAGCTTCCATTTCTTCTCATCAATGAGCAATCAACCTGAAACACCACAAGAAAACAATAGAGCACATAATCGAGAACAACAATGATCTATTTACTCATAAAGTCAAGAAATCATGAGATATCAAGTAAATTACATACAAGACATAGGAAATCATCATTGATTGTATTAATAATGAATCAAGAGCAAAGCTTACAACTAGCTTTTAACATCACAAGCCTTCTCGAAGGGTCCAGCCAGTATGTTTCTTCAAGCATTCACTCCCAAATATGGGTCTCCCAACATAAACAATATCTCTCTCTCACTCACAAGCTTTAATACAAAGTTAAGGGCACTCCACAACTTCTTACAAACTATTAGCAATTCCACACTTGTCACATTCACACCAAATCTATCTACCAACTCAAAAGCACTAGCAGATCATAGCAATGGTGAGTGATTTTATAGGAGAAGGAGTCTCCATGAAATCCTCAAGGAAGGTAGCACAAAAGACGGAACTACCATCCCAGAGGGGGAAGGGCGACCCAAACTAACCCAACATCCAGGTCTAGAGATATCCAGAAGGCCGATTGTTGGAACAAATTCACCCAATCTGTATCATTGCTAGCTGTGAACTAAGTCTTAGTGACGACATCGTGAGGAGGCAATGCATACAGACCAATCGTCGCGATAAATAGCCGACAGTCTCGTGCCAGGCCTTGAAATTCGACCGTCGCGAGAAACAGGTGTACACCTGCGATGGGGTCGTGATGAGACCATTTATGACAGGGTACCATCGCGTATATTAAGGGTTTAATCTCGAAGAGGTAGAAACTTAGGAAATGAGGGTCAACTTGCAGCATCAGAGAGCATTTGCTTAATATTCTTACATCGGTGGGAAGATATGAACATGTTCACTTGAAACATGACACAATAGAGAGACTGAGATGAGGATAGTGACAAATTACTGTGTAATAGATTCCCCCTAAAGCATGAAGCACAAGAGAATGGGAGGGGTGAAATGCTTTACGAAACTATTTGAACTGGAACACCAGTTTTGAAGAACCTGCAGACGCAAGTACAACTGATATCTCTGATAGTGAAGTACATGTAGTCTGGGCATGGGCGCAGCCATCCAAAAGACATATGAAACTTGGTATGTGGTATGGACGCAACCACCTAGTTGACAAGACCAGGATAATAATAAAGGTATGGACGCAGCCATCCATGAAAGAGTCATGTATGTAATCATGAGCCAATCCACGTAGCCCGAACACATGTAATATTAGTTCGGGGTCTTGAAACCCAACAGATCATAGTACATATTCTAGCATGCGAACAGATGTGTTGAGGTCGAGCATGATAGAAAGTTGCTTGATTACCAGTCAATGATGAAAACCATTAACAAGCACAAGAGAAACCACCGATAATGCCAATGGCTCTCAAGGTATTGTCCAGTACAATCCACTAAGTGTGAAAAGTGAACTGAAGTCGAACACCCGTGGAATCACCCAATCAAAGACCAATGATGAGAGTCTATCGTCAAGTGCGAAGAACTTGCCATTGTAGCATGCAAGCTCCAAAGTATCGAAGAGGATCTCTAGACCAATCTCCTAGATAATGAGCTGATGTTGACAGGAGACGATCCATCGTAGGAGGTCCATAATGTTTCTCCCATCAATGACACGAGATAAGGAACAAGTGGTAGATGGTGAAACAGAGTATCGGAAGAGGAGGTAAGGGTGTGAACTGCAGAAGTATTATACTCTTGAACATATCTGTGACACGACTCCAAAATGCGGCAGCATTTTGGTACCAAGGGATTGGAGGCTTGATGGAGACAACATAGATCAGATGGAATGAGGCAAAATGGCAACCCAAAACCCTGGAAGGCCAAATGACGATGTATGGATATCCCAACCTAACAAGAAGAAAAAGTGTCAATGTTCAAGAGTGACTAGCTGTCATAGGTAACCAATGACGACTTCCAAATTTTCCCCCACCATTGTTGGCGAGTACCCCAGTTATTTTTGAAAAACAAGCTTGAAGGGGATAGCATATGCTTGTGATATAAATTCGACCTTTGGACGAATCCAACCTAGTAATAGTTTAACGAGCCCTAGGGAGGAGAAGCTCGAGTCTCGTCATGGTGACGAGTCCAATGTCATCAGGGCTTAACAAGTCTAACATAGGGAAAACTCGGAGTCTTTTTCATGTTTAGAGAGTTTGAAAAAGACATGGAAAAGAAAACTCCAGGGGAGTCCTTTTTCGTAAATTTGTGTCCCTTGAGTCCAAAAAGGTATAAAATAATACTCTAGAGAACCGCTTGACCATTATGATCACGGAGTACTTTTCGTAATTAATGGCCCCGATCCGAAAATGTAAAAAAGCGATTGAAGACACGTCGTTTCATAACCAGTATCGAACTCGAAACGACAAAAGTCCGGCAATCTTTTCATGTTTATATGGTCAGAAAAGAGCTGAAAGTGGACCGCCTTTTTATTCCATTTAACGAGCTAAAAGGGAAAACTCGGCAATCTTTTCATCTTTTATAAGTCGGAAAAGAGCTTAAAGAAGACTTGTCCTAGAGGAACAAGTGGTATAAGGGTAGCAATTGGTTCCAGAAATGGTGGAACTGCTCAAAACATGTAATGGTCAAGAGACTGGCTAATAAAACCACTCATCGCTGCGGTCCCTCGGGAAAAGAAAAACAACCAAGTGAAAGCATATGATCAGCCAAAGAGATGGTGGTGATGGAATGAAACAACCAAGGATCATCTAGAAGAATTTAGTAGATAAAAATGGCAATCACGAGATGCAAATTAGGTATGGGTTCATGTTTACACAAGCTTGAACCATGGAGAACTCTGCTTGGATTTGGTTCCATGTTTACGCAAGCTTGAAACAAAAAACTATGCTTGTTATAAGTTATTTTCCCCCACCATAATGACGCAAATCGACGTATATGCCACCCAAGCTTCATTGCATTCAATGAGGTGGATGGAATGAAGGTTCGCTTTTGAGGATCTTGGAAAGATTCGACTCGGACTTTACGAGATCTTAATCAAAGACTTGATTTGGAAAAGGGAGTTGTTTCATTTTTTAATGAGGTTTACAAAGTAAAATAACGATCCTCATAACCCTTGTTTCATTTTTTAATGAGGTTGACACAAGATCAAAAACTCTCCTCGAGACTCCTTGTTTCACTTTTTAACGAGCTTAACATAAGACAAGGAATTATGCTCAAGACCCTTGTTTTCATTTTTTAACGAGATTGACACAAGATCAGAACTATCCTCGGATCCTGTTCATGGGTCATACACAAACATGACTCCCAAGAGATCTTCACTGGATGGAAGAATCACGCTCTAGGAGGAACACGTCATTAGACACCAATGACAGATCGGGTTCCAATGCCCCCAGTACATGATGTACTAGACATCTGCATAATCATTAGCAGATGCAGAGACAGAATGGGTAGCCACATAATTGACCTGTGGCAAAGAAGGTACTACTTGCAGATAAGAACCGATGGGGGATGATGGTGGTATAGGAGGCACCAGGTGACTAAAGAATGACAATTTTTCAATAGTCATCATTCTTCCATCGTGTGGAAAACAAACCACATGGAAAAGTGAAGAAACAAGAGCCCCCATGGCATAAATGTAATCACAGCCAAGGAGAAGACTAAAATCTGAAGCCCCTTGGACAACCATCACGTCTATATAGACGATTTTGCCTCCCAAAGTAACAGGGAACTTCGGAAGGATCCCTAAAGGTTGACTGGTTCCTCCGTCAAATTCCAACAGACTATGAGTGACCGAGACAAGTTGTGGGGAACCCAAAGCTTGCCAAGTAGTGAAAGGCATGAGGCTAATCGACGCACCCTCATCCAAGACAGTGCCAAGTACTGCCTTATCATAGGCATGTACTGTAATCTGGAAAGGCACATAGGATGGAAGGCGGAAAGTAGTCAAGTGACTCTAGTCAAAGGAAACGACTGAACTACTTGGTGGGGGTATCATATGATTGCCCCCATGCTCTACAGGAACCGAAGAAGGACTCTCTGAATCAGCTAGGATAGGAGGGTCATTCTCAGACTCTAGAGAATCTGACGAGATGAGAAGAACATGAGTAGTGTAATCATGATGCTCTTCCGGAACAGAGTGATCAACAGGTGGTGAATCCAAGTCGACACTCTCTCCGACCAATGGTTGGTCTAGAACAGGCTTAGCACAGCCAAGTTCGGAAAGAGGAGGATGGACAAGAGAAGAACCTAATTCAATCACTTTGTTAATGGGGAGAGGGTCTGAAGAGAGACTCTGATAACCAACGGGGAGTTGAGGTGAAGAAGCTGTAATACTCTCCAAAACAGCAGAAGCTTTATCCATGAACAGACAAAGGTGAAGGGGATGGTTGCCTTCACATAGTCTACAGGGGAATCGAATATTCCCTTTCTTCTTACCACTACTAGTTTATAGGGTAGCATTTCCATGAGCTTCAGAGGATGACCAGGGATGAGCCAGATCGTGAGACCATACTTCTAAGATCCTAGGAATGCCAGGACAATCACGAAGAAGATGGTCGCCCTTGCATAATTTACGAGGAAACCTAACCCTCCGCGAAGGATCAGAAGGTGTCTGGACCTGAGATGTACTCGGAGCAATAGTTGCATGGGTGGCCTCTCACTTATCCAAATTCTTCTTCTTCCTTGTCTTCCTCTTCTTCTTCTTAGCCACCTGGTTACTGGATGTGGAACTTTCACCAGGCCAAGGAGGAGAGGAGGATGAAGAAACAGGGGAAGAAGGCGAAGGCTCAACCTTGGAATCATCGTGTAATGATTCAAATGAAGGAGACGGCAGAACAGGGGTCATGATGCTCGAGACCACCGAGGTTGAAAACAACCACACGGGCAAACCGATGGTTAAACCAGGCAAAGAAAATGTTGCCATATATGGAGCACCAGCATTTCTAAATGGAGGAAATGGACCAGGAGTTCCATCTGGGGGAAGATCTTGGCTAGTAGACTCAGGGGAGTTTGCCATCAGGAATAAGCCTAAAAAACACTCTTATCACAATCAAGAACTCGAACTGTTACCAGGAATATTTCGTGGGCAGTAAATTTTGTGACGCAAGAACAAAACTTGAACTTTTCATGTTTCAAGAGTCGAGAAAAGGATGAAAAGGTGACTCTGTCTCTTTCGAGGTTTAATGAGCCTAAAAGGACAAGTGCTCATATGGACCTTTTCTTTTAAGGAGTCTGAAAAGGAACGAAAGTGACTACTCTAGAGAACTAGGCAAAAGGTTTACCAAACGACCCGTAAAACTGCATATACATCTTGGTGATCGAATGAAAACCAAGGACTTTCCGTACGACAGTCAATCTTCCTAAATGTTGTGTTCGGTGTGTTACAATTTGCAAGGCGGTATACATGGCTTCCTAAGGATATAGGATGATAACCTAGTGGGGTCTCCCAACATATACTTGACGATACTGGGAGCGCAAGTCCATACTAGCAGCTATTAAGTCACAGAAGGAGGAATCACCCAACCTTAAGTGAAAGCAATAGTGACTAAGTTTAACGACGCTAGAGCACGTATCTAGCCTAGACCTCCAAATAATGTGCATTATGTTCCAATGCGTTGTTAAGTTCATTCAGTTCATTTTAGAGTTGATCTTGAATTAGGTTTCAATTTCCAGGCCCTACCGTATGTATATCAAAAACCTTAGGATGCAACTAGAATGAGTAAAGCATCTTTCATTTCGATGAACACCTACTTAAAGGAGGGTAGAAAGTTCATCCCCAAAAAAACACAAGCAAACACAAACACTAAGAAACACAATGCATCAATACACTAATATCACGATGCATCGATACTACTAATGAAAGATTTAGAGTTCCCTTTTCAATTTCTCAAACATGAAAAATTGAAATGCACATATACTTTCACTTTTGTATATCAAATGAATGCAATCCCTTAATTTTTTTTTGTTTTGAATTTAAAGAGACAAACAAGCCAGTGTGAACTGATTGATCCAAACAATCGTGATCTATGCTTGGTAGTGAAAAAATTGAATCAATATCAAAAATTGGTTCAATAATCGACACTAAAAATCAACCAGCAAGAAACAAGCAATGAAAAAGCCTCAAGTAAATCAATAAGACGGTTGTGGATGAACCTTGGATAGACAAGCAACCCAAGCAAATGGTTTGAAATGCTTAAGAGAGCTAGGTCATAGGGTCTAAAAACGCAAGATTCACTCAATGAAACCAAAGAGACGGTATCTTAACCAAAAGCAATTAAAACAAACTAATGGGCAAGAGAAAGATAGCAGGGGATAAGCAAGACTTGTGGATTCCATAAGTAGAGTTGAAAAAACAACTCTACAGGAATCGTCATGGGCATTACACTGACAACTAGAGACTAGTCGTTGATGTTACACCGACAACTAGAGACTAGTCGATGGTGTTACACTGACAACTAGAGACTAGTCGATGGTGTTACACTGACAACTAGAGACTAGTCGCTAAAGTACACATGTTTTCAGAGACGGTCCGATTTCAGGAATTGTTGCAGGAATTAAACTATCAACCTGAGACGAAAGCCAAATAGTCACAGGTACAAAGCTATAACATCAGCGACGTCACCACGACTGTTAGGCTATCTTCAGTGACGATCTTACTTAAGCAAAAGACAAAGTAAAATCACCTAAATGACACTAGATTATCCTTCCAGACAGTAAGGGGACTTCCCATATTGACCCAGGTAACCCAAAGGCTGATGGTTTAACCCCAAAATTCAAGAGACACCAAAACAAAAGCAAACAAGAGAAAAACATACAAAGGACTCCCCAGCGGAGTTGCCAACTTGGGAAGTAGGAAAGTGTTCCCTCTGCGGACAGAGGCAACCCCTCTAGCCCTAGAGTGGGTCTAGTCACAGCTAAGACAAAACAACAATTGATTCCCTTAAATATTCATCGTTGGAGGCCTACCTCAAATCGGCGGTTGATGAAGTTCCGTTGTGCTGCTCCAATTTCCATTTCTTCTCATCAATGAGCAATCAACCTGAAACACCACAAGAAAACAACAGAGCATGTAACTGAGAACAACAATGATCTATTTACTCATAAAGTCAAGAAATCATGAGCTATCAAGTAAATTACATACAAGACATAGGAAATCATCATTGATTGTATTAATAATGAATCAAGAGCAAAGCTTACAACCAAGTCTTGACGTCGCAAGCCTTCTCGGAGGGTCCAACCAGTATGTTTCTTCAAGCATTCACTCTCAAGGATGGGTCTCCCAACATAAACAATATCTCTCTCTCACTCACAAGCTTTAATACAAAGTTAAGGGCACTCCACAACCTCTTACAAACTATTAGCAATCCCACACTTGTCACACTCACACCAAAGCTATCTACCAAACTCAAAAGCACTAGCAGCACTGTCCAACCAAAAGAACTAGCAGATCATAGCAATGGTGAGTGATTTTATAGGAGAAGGAGTCTCCATGAAATGAGGGAGAGGGAGCTTATCCTCAAGGAAGGTAGCACAAAAGATGGAACTACCATCCCAGAGGGGGAAGGGCGACCCAAACTGACCCAACAACCAGGTCTAGAGACATCCAGAAGGCCAACTGTTGGAACAAATTCACCCAATCTGGATCGTCGCTAGTCGTGAACTAAGTCTCAGCGACGACATCACAAGGAGGCAATGCATACAGACCAATCATTGCGATAGATAGCCGACAGTCTCGCGCCAGGCCTTGAAATTTGATCGTCGTGGGAAACAGGTGTACACCTGCGACGGGGTCACGATGAGACCGTTTATGACAGGGTACCATTGCATATATTAAGGATTTAATTGTGACGAGGCAAAAACTTAGCAAATGAGGGTCAACTTGCAAGCGTCAGAGAGCATTTTCTTAATCTTCTTACATCATTGGGAAGATATGAACATGTTTACTTGAAACATGACACAGCAGAGAGACTGAGATGAGGATAGACAAATTACTATGCAACAAAAAGTGAACTCAATTTGAGTCTCAACACAATAGATACAAAATAACAGGAGTTTACTTGAATCCCTCAAGTCTCTCTGAGTACACTGACTCTCCCTCTCGCTCTATGTCTCTATTTTCTCTGTCTCAGCACTGCTTTCTCTATCTCTATCATTCTGTGGCTTTTAAGCCACTCGGCGTTGGTCTATTTGTTTCCCCTTTCGGGCTCTCTGGCTCCTGGCCTCTTTTCGCTCAACTGCCCTCTGAGCATTAAATAATCATTGTTAAACGTCTTCAGGGATGGTGGCCACTTGTTATGCAACGGAAGGGACCATCGGCGCATTGAAATCCCAAAAATAGTCGTTCCCTGTTTACACAGAGAAACACTGTAAAAATCCGCCCAAACGCCTTTTATCGGACCTGAAATATTATCAATTACACCCAAAACTCTATCAGGTCGGCCTTTGTATCACTATCAAAAGTTGCTCGGTCGTGTGTTCCTTTGTATTTGGGTTTATTATGAAAAATCCAAAATACAAAGAAAATCCCGACAAAATGGCTCCATTCCAGACTTCAAATGTTATAAGATCGCATTCATAACCCTTTCGGGTCCGACCCTATCACAAGTCACATATTTCTTTTGGCTTTTGATCGCCGATGTGCCAATCGACCTTATCGTCTATCAGTGCATTGCATGGTTGCTGATCTCCTTGGAATCACCCCATATAATGTTGCGATGCGATATTGCGATATCGCAATCGTATATCGTTGATCCTTCGGGCTGCGGTTAAGTCCTTATATATATATATATATATATATATATATATATATATATATATATATATATATATATATATATATATATAGATATATATATATATATATATAGATATATATATATAGATATATATATATATATATATATATATATATTAGCGATGCGATAGCGCGGTTGAATCTGGATCGTTGATCTGCGCGCTTGATCGACGGTCCTCGTTTAATCACACTGATCGCTATCGCACTTCCCATAAAGCCACCTCTGATAGACTTCGCCTGCCACCGCCGATTGTGATATGCCGATCAGATCTGGACCGTTGATCGGCCAAATCCGATGGCTCCTGTGCAAAGTTGTTCAAGCCTTCGATAGACTCTGTTTTTGGCCATTTTTCATGTTTTTTCTCTCCCGATAATGTAATCTGCCTTTTGTGAAGGTTTTCCTTCGAAATAGTTTTTGATCTTGAAGACTTAGAGGATTTTTAGGATCCATTTTGGATCACGCTTGATCTAAAAATGAAGATCTTAAATTAATATTAAGGTATTACAGACTCATGTGCATGTATTTGCCTCTATTACTTAGTGCAACGGATCAATAAGATTGTGAATAATATAGACAATGAGGAGTTAGAGAAAAATAATAGACATACACACATAACATGACAATATAATCAAGGAGTTCACCCAAAACTCCTGGGCTACGTCCCCTGGTCCAACCTTCAGTGGTGGCCTCTCTATTATGTATTTAAGAGTAGAGTTTTACAAAAGTGAGCTCAATTTGAGTCTCAACACAACAGATACAAAATAGCAAGAGTTTACTTGAATCCCTCAAGTCTCTCTAAGTACACTGACTCTCCCTCTCGCTCTATCTCTATTTTCTCTCTGTCTCAGCACTGCTTGCTCTATCTCTGTCATTCTATGGCTTTTAAGCCAATCAGAGCTGGTCTGTTTGATTTCCCTTTCAGGCTCTCTGGCTCCCGGCCTCTGTTCGCTCAACTACCCTCTGAGCATTAAATAATCATTGTTAAATGTCTTCAGGGATGGTGGCCACCTTTTATGCAACGGAAGGGACCATCGGCGCATTGAAATCCCAAAAATAGTAGTTCCCTGTTTACACAAAGAAACATTGTAAAAATCCGCCCAAACGCCTTTTAACGGACCTGAAATATTATCAATTACACCCAAAAATCTATCGGGTCAGCCTTTGTATCACTATCGAAAGTTTCTCGGTTGTGCGTTCCTTTGTATTTGGGTTTATTGTGAAAAATCCAAAATACAAAGAAAATCCCGACAAAATGGCTCCATTCCAGACTTCAAATGTTATAAGATCGCATTCATAACCCGTTCGGGTCCGACCCTATCGCAAGTCACATATTTCTTTTGGCTTTTGATCGCCGATGTGCCAATTGGCCTTATCGTCTATCAGTGCATTGCATGGTCGCTGATCTCCTTAGCATCACCCCATATAATGTTGCGATGCGATATTGCGATATCACAATCGCATATCGTTGATCCTTCGGGCTGCGCTTAAGTCCTATATATATATATATATATATATATATATATATATATATATATATATATATATATTAGCGATGCGATAGCGCGGTTGAATCTGGATCGTTGATCTACACGCTTGATCGGTGGTCCTCATTTAATTGCACTGATCGCTATCGCACTTCCCATAAAGCCACCTTCGATAGACTTCACCTGCCACCGCCGATTGTGATATGCCGATCAGATTGTTGGACACCTAATCCTCAAGTGGGTTAGTGTGGAAGTCGAATGGACAAAAGGAGTCCAAGAGACCTTGGGATGTGGAACCCAAAGGTCAGATATTGTACTATAAATGTATATCTCATGTTAATAAAAAATGTATTGCATGTTTTATCTTTCATATCTCTCTTGCTGTCCATGTGAGTTTAACATGGTATCAGAGCCATGATGTGTGGCCTGTGTAGTTTTCTTCCTCCCGGGTTAGCAACTGGTCTGAGCTGCCTTGAATAGCGTTGGCCTAGTCTTCATTACCTGACCATTTATTTTAGCTGAGTGCATCATATCTGCAACTAGGCATTGTATTCCTACCTGCGGCCTATCAAAGTCTGTGCACTGGTATAACAGTGCTGCGATTTACCATTATTCCCTGACAAAATTGTGAATTTAGACTGGTGGGCTTCCATATACGCCACTGGCCTCCATACACTGCCCTCTTCACGCCGCTGGTCTCATAGACATTTTAGATTCTCTTGTAACTCCTATTTTCTGCCCATATTGCAGCACTGACACCTCCCTGACCTGGTAGCAGCGTTCTCTGCGTTTTTCTAAACGTTGTATATACGTTGGATCTGTAATCTGACATTGGATTTACGTTTGGAAGGTGAAACGGTTGTCAAATTGTGAACGACTTTGAAGTGTTATCTAACCTTTTCTTCCATCATTGTAATGAAGATACCTGCGTTCTCAATAAGTATGTTGCATACCTTTACAAGTGCGAACCGTGGAATTTAAATCCGTTGTGCACAGGTTTGCCACCGCCACAATATTCAATGCCAATCGGCAGCTGAAATTTCCTGCGCGGAAAACTTATTATTCGGATTCGGAATCTCTTTCTTCGTCAGCTTCTTCCTCACACTCTGCAGATTAAAATCATTAATTGACTCGCAAAAGTCTATGGGCTCGGATTGGTTCCTTTCCACGTTCTTGGGGATCTGCAAATGGTGTCACCGAAGATTTGCGGCGTGGGTAACCAGTGGCCGATTTTAATAATTTTGGCTCCTGTTGTTGAGTTTATAGATTGTCCTTCATATATATTGTGTAAAACGTCTAATAGGTGAAACCCTTATGTAAGGACCCGTCCTTGAACAATCTCATACTCAGGCTACTGAACCTTTCCTGTGAGTACTGTCATAAGGCCTTCCTCCAGTCAGTGCCAGTCTTCATCATAACTGATGTGACCATCCTTATCAGTATCTACTTCACGGACAATATCATCCAGAACGTCTGCGTCATTGGAACCCAAATCATCCACCAAGGCTTCTCTAAGCTCCTCGATTTCAATATATCCACTACCATTTTTGTCAAAGTATGTAAATGCCTTATGCAAATGCTCATCATTGCCCATCCTTTCCCAATGAACTGAAGCTGCAACAAATTCTCTATAGTCTAGAACACCATTACCATCAACGTCTGCCTCTCTGAGTTCGTGACAGCAGCAATTTCTGTTTGTATATGTCAGGACGGTTGCCGAGCGGGGGGAAGCCTTCTTCTTGGTCTTCAAAATCAACGGCAGTACTCAAGTGTGACCCGGGTTCGTTCCCCGGCAACAGCTATTGACGTTTTTCCTTCCTGCGAATGCCTGTTCAACTGCCATCGACGCAGTGGTATTGTCGTTTCATTGAATGCGCAGCATTATTAATGTTTGAATGCCTGAATGCGTTTGCATTACTAACGCCTTTTTAAAGCTGAATCCGCTCACTATATTCGAGCATTGAACGTATATTCAAGCTTGGCACCCGCTTGGGAGTGACTGTATACACTTTTGATGCGTTCGGCTTTTCGACTCTCCATCCTCTGGTGTGACATTTAGTGAGCACTCCAGAGCCAGGCGCGTGTTTGTAGATGTGATATTTTATCCCGGCGAAGCTATGTTTGCGGGGGTTGATCTAAGACCAGGCTTTCCATTGCTTCTGTGGAGGTGAAGAGCAATTTTCAAGTACTATTGATCATAGAACACAGAAATACGAGGCCTTACTGCATGATATCCAAACGCTTTCTCTTTTCAAAGACCATATGCGACCGCTTCTTTCCAGAAATTCGGTATTAGTTCGGATGGATAATCGATTCCCGAGCCAGAGTGATAAAAAAAAAACACTAAAATTGTCCAAATTGGGATGAATCACAGTTATATTTGGCTATTCTGAAAAATAAAGTCTTGTTCCAGGGTTAATCTGCAGAAGAATTCGAATTTTGCACTAGAATCGAACAACGAACGTGGCCGCAGCGGAAATTTTGATGTGAAAAACTAAGATTGGACGGTAAACCACCCCCGGTTCGATCTTGCCGCAGAAGAAGCCAGTTTGCCCTTACCTTTGTCTCCTTTGCCCTTCAATTATTGGAAGGTGTGTGAATCTTCAGCAGTTAGTTTGTCTCCTGACTTGGATATATCTGAAGAAAGTGATTTGTGGATTTCGATTGACAGCGTCCATGCCCCTTCATCAACATTATATCCCTGTGAAGGATTCCACATTGCTTGGGTCATTGTAGCCACCTGTTCTACCATACAACGTGGCCCTAATGGTTGTGACTCTATATGGTACATTATTTTGTGTTTTCACTGTTACAAAGAGGAAGTGTTCGCCCGCAGAGTCTACATGGTAGATGCAAAATCTCCTCAAAAGATTGTTGTAGAGGATATTCCAGATATTCTCTTGATCCTGTTATGCGGGTAGCCTGAAGAATTCTTTGGTTTGAAACTGCTTGATATTTATTGTAGAAACTTGAAATATATGTTATAAATTTGCAATCAAGGATTGCAATTATGCATACAATGATGATGAAGATTGAATGTGTAATATCAAGTCTATGGTGACTGAAATGGAATGAAATTCTTTATGTTCTTGACTTCAAGCTTTGAGCAGACCCAAAGCAATTCACACTGGTCTTCCTATTTGAAGGGGTTTTGAAATTCAAGTCTGGCGGCTGAAATACATAGATATTCAAGTTATAAGACAAGTGTTATGACTTCTGCAAATGTTTGGGTTGTCGTATATTGATCTAGATTTTTGAAGAACCAGGTTCTCTACTTCCCAACTACTTCTTTATTACAATTTGTTGGCTAAGATGTTTTTTCTGTGTAATTTTGCGCAAAATATGTTCATGAAAAAATATATATATCATATGGTATGAAATTTCATTGTATATGGAAGTATATTAAAAAGCTACATACTTGAAGATTTTTTGAAGACAAAGTGGTACACCAATCAATTTTTTTGCAGTGATATTATTGTGAAATGGATAGAATGGGTGTTGTATTAGAATTACTGAACACTCTAATACATTCTACCACGGACAATACAATTATGATTGATAAAGCCATTGTCGCAAACATTCAAATCTGTTTGAAAAATGTACAAGAAAACATTGAATTTTTGCAGCTGGAGTCTCAGCTTCAACAAGAAGAATTAAAACAGAAGAGTCATCATTCTGAACATGTTTTTGTTCAGAACATTGAGACAACCACCCATCAGCAGCAAGTCAATAATGTTACTGTTCATTCAAATAAAGCAACAGTTGTACATGCAGATGCAGAAACTCAGTCTGCACTTCCCAAGCCCATCATCAGACCTTGGGAACAGCGTTTCCACAATAAGCACAGAACTGGTCTTGGATATGACAAGGACTTGTCCTTTCATATTCCAGACTATGCCAAGCCCATTCAGTTTCAGAGTGTTGGATTCATTCATGACAGTTCACCTGCTCCTTATGACAGTTTATCTTCAGTTGTTCTAGACTCTGCCCCTCTTCCACAGCAACAACAACAACAACAACAACAGATTGTAAAATGCCAACACTGTGACCAAGTTGGCCATTTGAAATATCACTGTTTTGATCTTCATCCATGTAAGCACTGTCATAAAACCAGCCATTCTTCACACAGATGCTTCAGAAACAAACGTCCTGCAAGAACAAAGATTCATCTTGGATGGATCGCTTCTTGGCAATGGGCATCAATAGCCAAGAAGATATTCAAAACACATGTCAGAACTTGTTCCAGAGTATTGAAAAGTCTTGCAGCTGAGTTTTCTCCATCATCTCACCTTGTATCTGACAGGGGGGGAATTGATGGTCATCTACAAGCTTCAAAGTCACATCAAGCGAGCCTGAGCCACAACCTGCCACACCAGTTTCAGAGTTGTAGCCAGAGACAAAGATGCCTGTGAACATGCCTTTAGTTGGCAATCTGGGACACTTCCTCTAGCAGAAGACTTCAGCTTCTTGCCAGTTTTGGAAGAATTCCAGGAACAAAATTAAGAACACTTCCTCTAGCAGAAGACTCTAGCTTCTTGCTTCCAGGAATTGCATTAAGCATTCCAGAGTTGTTGGTCATCCTTAAACCATCACAGGTTGAGACTTCCCTTTTCAGGTTGAATTTTTACCTTTTATGCGGGGTGAGACCTCCCTTTTATGGTTGAAGGTTTCCCTCTTTAAAACAATAGGATCACTTCCTCTAGTAGAAAACTTCAGTTTCTTGCCAGTTTTGGAAGAGTTCCCGGGAACTGCACTAAGTGTTCCAGTGTTGGTGGTCATCCTTAAACCACCACCCTTTATACCAACATTTCATAGAGCACATTCAGCCTAGTGTTGCCATGCATATTTTCACATTTTGTATTACATCTCTCTTCTTGGACTCATACATAACCCTTCGGATTAAGGGGGGGAATGTTGGACACCTAATCCTCAAGTGGGTTAGTGTGGAAGTCGAATGGACAAAAGGAGTCCAAGAGACCTTGGGATGTGGAACCTAACGGTCAGATATTGTACTATAAATGTATATCTCATGTTAATAAAAAATGTATTGCATGTTTTATCTTTCATATCTCTCTTGCTGTCCATGTGAGTTTAACACAGATCTGGACCGTTGATCGGCCAAATCTGATGGCTCCTGTGCAAAGTTGTTCAAGCCTTCGATAGACTCTGTTTTTGGCCATTTTTCATGTTTTTTCTCTCCCGATAATGTAATCTGCCTTTTGTGAAGGTTTTCCTTTGCAATAATTTTTGATCTTGAAGACTTAGAGGCTTTTTAGGATCCATTTTGGATCACACTTGATCTAAAAATGAAGATTTTATATTAATATTAAGGTATTACAGACTCATGTGAATGGATTTGCCTCTATTACTTAGTGCAACGGATCAATAAGATTGTGAATAATATAGACAATGAGAGTTAGAGAAAAATAATAGACATACACATAACACGACAATATAATCAAGGAGTTCACCCAAAACTCCTGGGCTACGTCTCCTGGTCCAACCTTCAGTGGTGACCTCTCTATTATGTCTTTAAGAGTAGAGTTTTACAAAAGTGAGCTCAATTTGAGTCTCAACACAACAGATACAAAATAGCAAGAGTTTACTTGAATCCCTCAAGTCTCTCTAAGTACACTGACTCTCCCTCTCGCTCTATCTCTATTTTCTCTCTGTCTCAGCACTGCTTACTCTATCTCTGTCATTCTATGGCTTTTAAGCCAATCGGAGCTGGTCTGTTTGATTTCCCTTTCGGGCTCTCTGGCTCCCGGCCTCTATCCGCTCAACTCCCCTCTAAGCATTAAACAATCATTGTTAAACGTATTAAAGGATGTTGGCCACCTGTTATGCAATGAAAGGGACCATTGATGCATTGAAATCCCAAAAATAGTTGTTCCCTGTTTACACTGAGAAACACTATAAAAATCCACCCAAACGCCTTTTATCGGACCTAAAATATTATCAATTTCACCCCAAAATCTATCGAGTCTGCCTTTGTATCGCTATCGCAAGTCGCTCAGTCATGGGTTCCCTTGTATTTGGGTTTATTATGAAAAATCCCAAATACAAAGAAAATCCCAAAAAAATGGCTTCATTCTGGACTTCAAATGTTATAAGATTGCATTCATAACCCTTTCGGGTCCCACCCTATTGCAAGTCGCATATTTTTTTTGGTTTCCAATCGTCGATGCGTCGATCAGCCTTATCGGCTATCGATGCATCGAATGGTCACTGGCCTCCTTGGCATCACCCCTTATAATGCTGCGACGCAATATTACGATATTGTAATCGCGTATCGCTGATCCTTTGAGTCGCGGTTAAGTCCTTCTATATATATTAGCGATGCGATAGCATTGTTGAATTTGGACCATTGATCTACGCACTTCATCAACGGTCCTTGTTTAATCGCGTTGATCGTTATCGTACTTCCCATAAAGCCACCTCCAATAGACTCCGCTTACCAACGTCGATTGTGATATGCCGATCAGATCTGGACTGTTGATTGGCCAGATTCGATGGCTCCTGTGAAAAGTTGTTCAAGCCTCCGATAGACTCTGTTTTTGGCCATTTTTCATGTTTTTTCTCTCCCGATAGTGTAATCTGCCTTTTGTGAAGGTTTTTCCTTCGCGATAGTTTTTTATCTTGAAGACTTAGAGGGTTTTTAGGATCCATTTTGGATCACGCCTTCCCACTGAAAAGCTTTTGGACCACCAAAAGTTGGTTTTTTAAAGCATCGATCAAGTGAGGATACAGCTTCCTCACTTGTCCAATCTCTATCCATCGTGCACAGCTTGGTTTTGAACCTTTGAGTCTGATTCTGAGGCACTCAACATCCCCTCTGCACGTAGTTCTCACCTTTATGTCCAGAACTATGTCTTCCTGTAACTCATTGAGATATTCAGGCAACAGGTCATCAATAGAAGGCAATTGACTTTGCTCTTCAGGATATTCAATCAATGAAGGTTCAAATGTCTCAAGTTTTCTACATTAACGACTGAATAGATATGCATGTAAGCTGGAAAATCAAGGCGAAAAGCGTTTTCACCAATTTTTTCAAGTATCTTGAATGGCCCATACCTTATTGGCTTCAACTTCTTACTTTCACCTTGCATTCTGTCTTTGCTGATGTACAGCCAGACTTGATCACCAACTTGGAAGCTATGCTCAATTCGATGCTTGTCATGCCTTGCCTTGTACTTGGCCTTGCTTCTTTCTAGTTGTTCGTGTACTGCTTGGTGAATTTCTTGGATCTGTTCAATGAAATTGGTTGCTTTTTCCACATCACTATGTCCATCAACTGCTATGTCTTTTCCAAAGACAAAATCCAAGGGATACTTTGGTGTAAAACCAAAACAAGTCTCAATAGGAGATCTCTGAGTAGAAGGGTGCTTGGCACGGTTGTAAGCATGTTATACATAACACAAATGTTCATCCAGAAGCTTGGGATGCTTGCTGCAATAGCCCCTGAGAAACTTGATCATTTTCCTGTTGACCACCTCTGTTTTGGCCATCTGTTTGTGGATGAAATGTTGTGATCTTCTTCAAATTGGTGTCCATCAATTCCCACAGACTTGACCAAAACTTCCAACAAATCGGGAATCTCGATTAGATACAATGGAAGTGGGTAATCCAAAATGAACCCATACATGCTGACAGAACAACTTCATTGTTTGTTCAGCTGTAATCTTCTTGTTACAGGGTATTAAAATACACATTTTGGTGAACCTGTCCACAATAACATATAAATAATCATGACCTTCTCTAGATTTTGGTAATACCCCGACAAAGTCCATGGAAACACTTTCCCAAGGACGAGAAGGAAATGGAAGTGGAGTGTACAAGCCTATTTTTCTATTACCGGGCTTGCTTTTAGCAAACATATTACACCCTTTAATATATCTAGAAATTTTTTCATGCATTCTTGGCCAATAACAGAACCTTTGCAGATGTGCAATTTTTTTACTTACACCAAAATGACCTGATATAAGAGAAGTATGTGCTCCTCAGATTATGTTAACTCTTTCAATTTGTGGAATGCATAAATTTCGCAAATGATACAAGAGTTATTCCTTAACTTAATAATCCAATTCTTTTACTTGTTTGCCATGACTTAAAGTTGCATATACATCTTTAAAATCTACATCTTGAGCATATTGTTCAATGTAGCTTTCATGCATTACTAAGTTATGCTTAAGTATAGTAGATGCATTTATGATTGGTCTGGATAACATATCTGCAACCTTATTTTGTATGCCCTTCCTATATCTGATGACAAGATGAAATTGTTGTAGAAAACCCATCCACCTATAGTGTCTTGATTGCTGCATTTTAGTTTGTGAGTGCAAATATTGAAGTGGTTGACGATCTATATGGATGATTGTTTCTTTGCCCATCAGGTAATGTTTCCAGTTTTTCACACTTTGTACTAATGCATACAATTCTTTATCATATGTGGGATAATTAACTACTGTAGAAGTAAATGTCTCAGAATGATAGCATATGGGTTTACCGTGTTGTATCAACACTACTCCCATGGCA
Source organism: Pinus tabuliformis (assembly GCA_031772625.1). Taxonomy (NCBI): domain Eukaryota; kingdom Viridiplantae; phylum Streptophyta; class Pinopsida; order Pinales; family Pinaceae; genus Pinus; species Pinus tabuliformis. The sequence goes on along the minus strand of CM062805.1, from coordinate 804,156,415 downwards.
TAATCACTGGCATTTGTTTCAATCCCAAATGGTCGTTGAAGAAATGGCAGTGCTAGTACTGGTGCTACACTAATTTTTTCTTTTAATGTGTCGAAGGCTTTCTGTTGTTTGCCTCCCCACTAAAACACCTTGTTCAATCCTATTAAAGCATGTAAGGGAGCTGAAATCAAGGAAAAGTTAGCAATAAACTTTCTCCAATATTGTGTTGCTCCTAGGAAACTCCTAACTTCTGTAGCAGATTTAGGTTTAGGCCACTTCACAATGACTTCAACCTTAGAGGGATCTATCTTCAATTCACCACCCCCTACAATATGACCCAAATAATTTAAATATGTTTTGCCAAATTCAAATTTTGATAACTTCACATAGAGATTTTCTCTTTTCAAAACATCTAAAGTCTGCTTTACATGCTTCAAATGTTCTTCCCATGTTTTACTGAAAACAAGAATGTCATCTAAATATACAATTACAGAATCATCAATAAAAGGTTGGAGTACATCATTCATAACTCTCATGAAAGTGGCAGGAGCATTAGTTAAGCCAAAAGGCATAACTAGCCATTCATACAGCCCTTGCTTTGTTTTTAAAGCAGTCTTCCATGCATCTTGTTCTGAAACTCTTACTTGATGATAGCCACTATGCAAGTCCAACTTGGAAAAGTAAACTACTTCTTTCAGCTGATCTAATAGATCATCAATGCGAGGAAGAGGATAACGATTCTTGATCGTTATTTTATTCAATGCTCTGTAATCAATGAACATCCTCCACGAACCATCTTTATTTCTCACCAATACAATTGGAGATCCACATGGTGATGTGCTTGGTCTTATGAACCCTTTATCGAGCAGCTCCTGTACCTGCTTATTGATCTCTACATTCTCTAAAGCGGATAACATGTACATTCCGATGTTAGGTAATGGAGCATCTTGCTACAAATGAATATCATGTAATATTTCCCTTTTCGGTGGCAGGCCTTTAGGTTCTTGAAAGAGGATATCATATTCTGAAACAACTTTAACTAAATCAGCTTTCGTTTTAGCATCACAGCCCTCAAATACATTGGTTTTATCAGGGTTCTTTTCCTTTACAACCATTAGTAAAAATTGCTTGCATGAATTTACAATTCTTTTCATCTGCCCTGAGTTTATGAGAGAGTAGTTATTTTTGAGTTTATGAGCTCTTACAATATATTCTATTCCATATTTAGTGAGTTGATACTTATTTTCAGCTCTATAGAAAATGGCTTTTCTATCATACAAGTAAGGACTTCCTAAAACAATACCACATATATCCAAGGGAACTATATCTAACTCAACCTCATCTACAAATGTTGACCCAATAGCAAACCTAAGTTTACATTGTCTTGTCACTTGTAGCTTTGCTTTATCACATACCCAACCTAATGGATATGGCTTCTTGTGAGGTGTGGTTAGTAATCCCAACTTCTTTACAATTGTTTCATAAATTAAGTTTACTTGTGATCCACTATCACATAAATTATCAATATTTTGGTGCTTGGAAATAACTCTAATATCAAAAAGCTAATGTCTTTTCCTCTCATTATCTTCATTATCAATAGATTTTTTAGAATTACTTGTAGATGCTTCAAAATTTTCACCTTTTATACCTGTGGCTATGACTGTTGTTTCATCACCTGATTTTGACCCCAAGTCTTTCTAAATAGCAGCAACAGTCTTCTTCTTCTTACCACCGAACTTTTTAGGTTTCAACTCCGGATGCAAAGACCAGCAATGTGCATCATCGTGTCCATCCTTCTTGCAGTGAGTGCATGAAGGTTTGTCATTCTGTACAGCGTTTGTCTTCCTCTCCTTCCATCTCAGCTTCTTCTTTGCCTTGTTCTTGCTTGCAGAGGGTTTTGATGATCCCCCAATCTCTGGGTTCACATTCTTGCGTCTAGCCTCTAGATGTGTAGCCTGAACTGATACATCATATAGGCTAGTAGGATTAAACATGAGAATGGTGTGCTTCAAATAGCTATGTAGACCACCTATATACTTTAACTAAGTTTCAGGTGAGTCTAGAGAAATGCGTAGAGTTAAAGCTCATTTTCTAAATTCCTGGGTATAACTTTGTACACTTTGCCCCTTTAATTGGCGAAGAGTTTTCCAACTCATCATTGCTTGCTGGCATATAAGCTAATGGATAGAATTTTTTTTTAATGGCAGAAACAAATTCATTCCAAGTAGAAAGAATATTACCATGCTTCTTCAAATCAGCTTGTGTCTTGCCTTCCCACCACACTAGTGCAGTTCCTCCAAGGAAAAGGCTAGCCAGCTGAATGTTTCTCCTTTCTGAATCAATGTTTTGCACCCTGCAATATACATCAATCTGTCTAATTCAGTTATCTAGCTTTTCTGCATTTAATTCTCCATCATAAATTGACAAATCAAACTTTACATCTAATTTAATCAAAGAAGTTTTCTTCTTTTTCTTATCAGGGCTAGGAGATGAGGATGATGAAGGAGATTGTGGAGGAGATGATGGAGGAGGCATTTCCCCTTTCCCTTTTCCCTCTAGAGGGGCATCTAGAGAAGGTTCCTCTGCTCCTTTTCCTTGTTTGGGTGTTGAAGTGCTTTCACCTCGACCCTTCTTAAATTCTCAATACATCTCTTCCACCATGGCCCTCATGGCCATTAAACTATCCATGAACTGAGATTCTAATTCCAATGAAGTGTCTTCTGCCATTCTCCTCCTAGGATAGACTCTTCCAATTTCTGGGTTGGTCTCAACAAGTTCTCCTTTTCCCAATTTGAGCTTTGGCCTAGTTAGCATTCAAAAAAAGGTCTAGCATAGGCTTGTCTAACCTTAACAAACCAAAAACCAAAAGCTCTGATACCACTTGATCAAAGATACAATAAACTACTTCTCTACTGGAACAACCTCTTCTGCTCTCAATAAGTCGGGATCCCTCTTCCGCCTTTGAAATGAATAAGTGTTATGCATAGTGAAAAATGAAAAAATGAAAAGCGAAAAATGAAAAATGAAAAATGAATAAGGTGAAAGAAGAGAAAGGCTTCCTGCGCAGGAAGGTGATGCAAGTAACTCCATTGGGTCACTAACCAGGCTCACTGGCATCGAAGCCATTCTTGTGTTCCTATATGACTCCACCGGGGTACTAACTAGGCCTGCTGGTAGTGGAGAAACACAAGAGATGAAACTAAGACTCTAACGACTATACTGCTTGTGCACCTATATACCCCTCAACCCCAATCAAAACAACTGTGTTGCCTTGGATTGGAATGTGTGTCAATCGACCAAGGGTTTGGAATATGATACATCTTACAATAAAGTTAGTGTGAAACCAAGATGAGCTAAAAAAATGAACAATACTTCCGAAGGTGTTAGACTTGCTTTTCACGAACAAGGTCCATTCAGAGAGCTAGAGTTCTACCAGTGTGTCACCAAGTGTTGTAGCAGCTACAACCAGCCTTCCCTCCAGGAATTGTGTAATCCTCTCTGGAAGCCTACTGGGCTCTAATATTGCACAATCTTGCAAGCCAACCCTCCCAGCATGATTTCTGCAAATTTTCCCAACAACGGGTCGTTCATCCTAGGATTTGTGCAAATTTACGTAGCAGTCAGCTGCTCTAGCTAGAAATTGCGCAAATCTCCTGGGCAGCCAGCCCAGCTCCTAGCGAGAAATGCACATGTTTCTCCAGCAATCGATCAGTCTCTTGCATGTGCAGCTGATTTGACCAGTTCCCTTCAGGACTAAGCAAAACAGACTTGCATGTGTGGGTTGCTTCTCCCAAGGCAGCATGCAAATGCATCCCTTGTTTCATGGATCTATGTTTAGAAGTTGGAGGTTACATGCAAGGAGCAATTCCGAAACCTCCCACCAAGTGTCGCTTCCCCTAGATTCGTGGCATGTGCGTCACAACCTCGATGTTATCAAAACTCAACAACCTTGTAGCTCTGACATCCCACATCACATCTAGGAGAAGTCAGCACATTTAGATCAACTGATTTGGGGTAAGCCCACTTCCCATGCCTTGTGCTTCATTTCTGTTGTTTCTTGTGTTTTCACTTGTGGGAGTATTGTTTGCTTGATTTCTTTGAACGCTTGCTATCATTTACATGTATACTAGCTTTCCCTAGCTCTGTTTCAGTTTTCGTTGCTATCTCACTGTTGTCACATGTGTTATATGGAATTTTCATCTATGGATAAACACATTTTCCTTAGGTGGGTGACTACACCTAGAAAAATAGAAAGAAAGTAGTTTAACCCTTTCCTATAGTAGATAGATGAGATGAAGGAACTTACTTGTAGTCTTTCGCTTCCTAGATCTCTTTTGAATTGCTCTTGTTGCTCCCACTTGAACTAAATCCGCTCAAAAGGTACCTGCATCAAGAGAAATAGAAACAAGAAATGGTCAAATAATACATGATTTATCTACTATAAAACAATGGAATCGAAGACATTGAAACACATAATCATCACAGATATGAAAAATCATATGAGAAAAGGAATAAGCTCTTTATTAATGTAGAAGGAAGAGTATCACCTAATACAGTTTGATCCTGTGCCACTCCTCCAGCTTCAGTTCAACCCTCGCCACATCAAAAGCACAAAACTCTTGTAGCATAACATTTCTTAATATAAACTCAATCCTCAAACCAACATAATTTCCTTACAAACTTCATATTCTAGCCCCCTTGATCACTATGGTGAGTGCTCAATTTATAGGAAATGGAGGTGGTTTTGTCCTAAATGAGGGTATTGAATGACCTTCCAAACTTGGAGTTAGTTTCCATGGAGCAAGGGATGAGAGGATAGGAGGTTAATAGATCCTTAGCCTATCCAATTTCGAGCTCATAGGAGGAGATAAGAGATGTGAACCTTCTAGAATCATCTAGAACGAAGGAATATTCCTAGAACCCTATGAAAATTTCGCTCAATCTTGCCCAGCGCAGGTCAAAGAGTGCCTACTGTGCAGGCCAGAATGGGCCTGCCTACTCTGCAGTGCAGTTACCCCTAACCAAGGCTGCGTTAGTGCCCCAAGGAGGCATTTCAACAAGGCATCAGGCTAGGAAACTTTCATAGAAGGAAGAATTCAATGAGTTGACTTCTCTAGGGCATGTAACAACTAAATTAATGTTTGACGAGCCCTAATAGTACTGATCTAAATTTCGAGAGTGATGTGCCCAAATAGACCTGTAACATTTTCCCCCTAAAGTATGAATTCAAAAATTATAATGTCGAGTGATATGCTTTACGATGTGACAGAGAGGAACTGAAGCAAACGGTAACATGCATCAATTACAATACATTACATCATGATATTTTAAATTTTCTCATGAATTGATGAGGGAAGGCATACCCATACTTAGCATATAAACTTTTTGTTACATGTACATAGATATTATTCTACAGATATAGACCCATATAGGATGACCATTTGTGTAAAGCCATCGTACAGATGATTTAGTACTCTCATGAAATCATAGCCCAGATGGATGAAACTAGATTCGGGGTCTTCTATCTCGTCCAATCGTTCGCTCAAGTACGAGTCTAACCATGTGAGAATGTGATCTGAAGTCGAACATGGGAAGACACCGTCTAATTACCAGCCAGTGATGTAAGTCGTTAAAAGACGCGAGAGAGATCACCAATAATGATAATGATTCTCAAGGTACTGCAGTACATTCTGCATGGTGTGAATAGATGTTTTGATGTTGAACACAATACAAAGTCTTTTGGTCGAAGCCAGTGATGTCAACCTATCGCCGGAAGCGAGAAATTTTCCATTGATGTATGAAAGCCTCAAGGTACTGGAAGGGTGTTTCCAAGTCAACTTCTTGGATAATGTGTTGATGTAGACAAGAAGCAACTCATCACAAGAAGGCCTTGATGTATCCCACATCAACGACACGAAACAAGTGTAATTATTTTTGAGACGGAATATGATTGATGACACAAGGTTCAGGAATGGGGGTCATGAAAATGAAGGTTTATGAGTATTGCAAAGGATGATTTTTACTGAGTGATTTCTCTTGAACATGTTGGTGACACTGAATGAATTGGCAGCATTGACCCAAAACAAAAGTGATGGATGGTGTGATAGACCATAGGTATGATTGTTGGAAATAATACTGAGAGGGGGGGGGGGGGTGAATCAGTATTAGTCAAGTAAATAATATTTTTCTTTTCTTAATCAATTTCATATATGCTACTTCAATGAAGGCAACCCGCATGTGTATGCAACTGTGTTTAAGGAAACAAGCGTATATCTAGAAAACTAATTATTTTGTTAATTCATCATATGTTGTCTTTAATCTTAGTATCAGTACTTTATTAAACATTAAACAGTAACCATGTGCAGTTAATAACATAAATAACCATCACACATGAACACCAAGATGTAAGGTGGAAACCCAATGTGGGTAAAAACCACCTGCTGTTTTCGTCTCTGTCTTCTTTTAATAATAAGAAAATCTGTTTACAACAATGTACTGGTGCAGACTCATACCAATACGCAGGCTTCTACCTGCAGAAGGCTACAACCTTCTTTTGTTCTCCAGCTTCTACTGGAAGGGAGAAACAACCCCCTAGCTCTTTTAATAGCCGATATATTTACTAGTACATAGGTTCCAACCTACAGAAGGCTACGACCTTCTTTCTTCCTCCAGGTACCACGTTTCATAAATTTTCAGACTAGATACTCTTGGAACACAACACCATAATCTGAAGGCCACGTTTCATCCAATTTTCATACTGGACCCATCAACAACATTGAAGCTCAAAATCAATCGTCATTGTAATAAAACTATTGCATTACCCATTCATTGAATACTCAATCATTACTCTCTAAATCTCCCAACAACTTAATCACTGAAACCCTGTCATCAAAGCACAGTCACCAGAACACAAAGCAGAACCCAGAACTCTGCAACAATATTCAGAGCCAACTGTATCATCAAAAACCATGCATAAAAGTGCATACGCTACTTGGAAGAGCCGAACCAGCGTGTATACGCAACTTCACCAAAGAAAACCAGCGTATATGTCATCAATTACTTACTTATAACTTCGCTACACTTTCCGACTTCAGACATACCCAAATCATTACATACAAAAGGTTAATATGTGTGTTAGCAACCAGATCTAGTCCATCAAATCACATAAAGATAAGTCATTATGATCCTGATCCATTATTAGATCTCATCCATCAACACTGAAGCTAATCACAATCAACCAATCTGAATATGCAGAATACTGTCACCAGTAAACAGTCACCAGAACTCAGAACTTTGCATCAACAACCAGAACCACCTATAACTTCAAACATCATAGTTCATATGGTATACGCTACTTAGATGTGTCTAACCTGCATGTATATGCACTTTTATCAAAGTCAACCTACGTATACATCTGTAAATATTCATTCATAATTTTGCAGCTATTCCAAACTTCAGTTATCCTCAGATCATAATATTTACAAAACATCACAAGCATCAGTATACAGATCTAGAAAAAGCATGATCAAACCATATAGAGATGATTCATTCCAAGCCATAAGATCACGATCCATCATTAGATCTTTTCCTCCATCAACCACTGAGGTTCCTCCTTGGCTCAGATCAAGCAAAGCATCATAAACCCATAACCTGCATACTAGATCTCACATCTCATCAGATATTCGAGACTTGCCTCCTAGCCTAATGATCTTCTCCTCCTTTTATATTCTTAGGCCTTACTCAATACCATGGTCCAAAACCACTTAGAATCAATACCTTGGACTGAATACTTGGGGTCAACACTTCGGACCAAATACCATGGACCAATACCAAAATACCATGGACAAAAACTAAGTTTTCCAACATGTACACACCTTTCCTTCTGTGAAAGTGCGTGTGTACATTATACGCATCTTTGTATAAAGTGAACATGCGTGTATACACAACTTGGTATATAGTTAACGTGTGTATAACATTTCGTATACGCGACTTGCTATATAGTGAACCTGCGTGTATACGTGACTTGGTATATAGTGAACCTGTGTATACCTTTCTTTCTTCATTCTTGTTGTTTACTTGTTATATTGTGATCTTTCATCTGAGAGAGTTTCCTTCTGAACTGATTCCTTGAAGCTACCCTGCATTTCATCACATCTATAAATACTATTGTCATGCATTCTGTCACATCTGATATCTCTTATGTAGATTCATCTAGTTACCATGTACAAGTGAGTTGTTCTGCTACAAGTGGGTTGCCATCAAGTACAACATATGCATCATAATGCCAACAATCTCCCCCTTTGGACTTGATGGCAACAACAACACCAAGTCACTCTCCCCCTTTGACATCAAGGGCAAAGAGCAGACCAATATCTTCTCCCCCTAAGAGCAAAAGACTTTCATATCTGAATAGTTGAATATTAAACATGCTCCCCCTAGGCACATGTTGAATTCTTCAATTGAATTCCCCCTTTGTTCATGTTAATATGTACTGTATCATCCATGCTCCCCCTGAGCACATGCAGAGTCTGCAAATATTTTTAAGAAAATAACATGACTCTATAACTCAACTATGTGAGTTTGACCTTCCTATCATCAATGACTCATACATACATCCATCCTCCCAACCAAGTGGGGATATACCAGATACCAATTATGTATACATGACTGAAATATTACATCATCCTTCCCATGCATAGTGGGGGTACAAATTACATCATATGACCAAGAGGGATTCATCAAAAGACTACACTAGACGGAGACAACTATTACATCATGGGTATTGATATGACCTTTACATCGAATGATATAAATGATATTTATAATAGAGACCAAATATCTAAACAAGACCATGACAGTCATCAGCAACTATCATACACAATGTATGATCTGCTCCATAAGCATCTGTCAACAGCATCCAGACCAGCAACCTGTATATGTCCATAATGTAGATATCATCAACCTGTGACAAGGTATGTCTACATATAGATATTAACTCATCCTCTTGATCTTGAGCATTATCATAACCTTCCATGAATCAATTATGCATATGTCATACAAAATTATTCACATTATATCATATGTGAAAAACACCATAGTCATCACATCATCATCAAGATTTTCATGATCTTTTATACCATCCATGTATCATCACTCGAGAACATCCCACATCTGATAAGCATTAATCAACATATGTGATTATCAACCTATCATCGTATAGGTAATAACTCATCATCCTCATGTCTTCAAATAGCTATGTCTTCATGTGACCTGCAATAACTCCATTAACTTGGCCAACCAACAATGCAACTTTGAGTAATCATTCATGTATCCAACATATTGTATATAGCACTATGTATCTAGCAAACTTTGAGCTCAAGATCTTTTGTCAAGACTTATTGATATCATCAACAGCAACAATCCTCAACCATGTGAGAGCCAAGAACTATAGTAATCCTGCATCATAACTGTATTATATGATCTTTATACATCTTTGAAGGCATGACGATAGTAGCATATGAGTGACTCATCATCAAATAATGAAGTTGTGTATTCAAGATTTGTACTTCTCCTTATCTTTATGAAGATCACCATGTAAGCAACATATATGCATCATTAGAGAATCATCCACAAATCTAATCTGAACACCAACTATGTGACCTCAAGAATCATATGAGATTTTATCATGGACAACTCATAACCATAACATAGCAAGATGTATCATTTAGCCATGTAAGCATCATCATCATTTATTAGGTACTAAAGACTTATAAACATAATGCCAACAATGCTTTATTAGAAGCATAGCATGTTCTCCCCCTGAACTTGTTCCATCTATTCATTGTTAGATCTGATCATGCATATATCAACAAGAAGTATTGAGGCATCGTCATCAATCAGATATACATCAAGTTAACTTGTGAGGATCAAAAACAACATCTTACGAGTATCAATACATTTCCACACATTATCAGTAGATTGTAACCATCATCAAACGGAGTAAATAATTGACTGAACCATATCAGACCCTTTTTCCTGAATCTGTCCCATTGCTTTTCCTCAAGTTAACATATACGTGATTGTGCAGTGTCTAACTCGCGTATACACGTGACTTCTCTTCATGAAACTTGTGCATGAGATTTAGAACACTGAAGTTTCACACTTTCAGCTCCCTTTGAGTCTGTCATGTCTGTAAATTGTGTTGTGCCACATCGTTCTGACTGTATTTCCTTCTTCTTCCATATCTTCAAGTGTGATGATGTTTTCTCCTTTTGGTATGGTGCCCGTACTTTGTTCCTGCATTCCTTTGCTATATGTCCAAGCTTGTTACATGCATAACATCTCATATGTTTCATATTCCTTCTATAGCAGTCAATGGCTTTGTGAACAAACATATTGCAAGCAAAACAATATCCCTTAAAGTACCTAGAACGTGATGATCTTTCTATGTGATGGTCTTGAACCACTCTTCTTCTACATTTGGCTGCAACATGTCCAAAATTATGACATACATAACATTCAACATTATTCATTTGAGGAAATAACTGACTATCACTTCCATAGTTAGGAGTAAAAGATTTTCTTTGAAGAATTTTTTTCCTTGGTTTTTGATGGGATTGACCTCTCATCTCCTTGTTGAGCATTTCAGATTTTGCATTAGAGTTCCTTGTCTTACTTTGTGAACTAGATTCACCTTTAATAGATTCATGAAAACCAAGACCAATTTTGATAGCAAGAGACCTTTGACTACTAAGAATATCATCCAAGATCTTAGTACTATCTTGAAATTGTAATAACTTATCATTTTCTTCTAATTTATCTTTTAGAATATTTACCTCAACCTGATGTTGCTCTTCCTTTTCAAGATACTGCTTCTTCATGATTCCTTCAGCTTTTCTTCCTTCTTCCAACTGATGTCTTAATTCAAGAACTTCATTTTCTTTTTTTTCAAGAGCTTGGAGTAGTTCTTTATTCTACTTATTTGATTCTTCAAGATCTTCTTTTAGCGATAGGACCTTAGCTTCAAGACTTTCATAGTATCTGGATCTATCTCTGAGTTTCTTGATTTTTGTGCTCCTTTAATTTACTTCATTTCTTAATGATCTCACTTCATCCTGTAGCTTTTGACATTGATCTTCCTTTTCCTTGAATTGCTTCCTTACCTTGTTTCCTTCCTCTAGTTGAGCTTTTAGTTTGGTAGCTTCTTCTTTGGAGGCACATTCCCTTTTGTCTAATAGATCTTGTTGATCTCTAATTTTGTCGATAAGCCTTTTAAATTCTGCCTCTATTTGATATCTTTCTTCCTCATCCATAAGAGAAAATTCAGCTGTTTCGCTATCACTTCCATCATATTCAAATGGATGGAGAAATGTATCACTAGAGGTTAACAAATTCATACATGATAGTTCTTTTGCTTGTTCATCTTCATTCTGAGGTGATTCTGAATCTAAAGTGTTGCTTCCACATATTCCCCAATCGATTCTCCCACCGTCATAGTTCCTCTGAGATGTCTTCTTCTTCTTAAGTGCTTTCTTCTTTAGCTTCTTTCCCATTGTTCTACGGATCTCCTTCAAGTGATCAAGCTTCTACCAAAGGACTTGCTCTGATTCCAATTGTTGGAAATAATACCAGGGGGGTGAATCAGTATTAGTCAGGTCAATAATATTTTTCTTTTCTTACTCAATTTCATATATTCTACTTCAATGAAGGCAACCTGCGTGTGTATGCAACTATGTTTAAGGAAACAAGCGTATATCCAGCAAACTAATGATTTTGTTAATTCATCATATGTTGATCTTTAATCTGAGTATCAGTAATTTATTAAACATTAAACAGTAACCATGTGCAGTTAATAATAGAAAGAACCATCACACATAAGCATCACACATGAACACCAAGATGTAAGGTGGAAACCCAATGTGGGTAAAAACCACCTGCTGTTGTCGTCTCTGTCTTCTTTTAATAATAAGAAAATCTGTTTACAACAATGTACTGGTGCAAACTCATACCAATACGCAGGCTTCTACTTGCAGAAGGCTACAACCTTCTTTCATTCTCCAACTTCTATTGGAAGGGAGAAACAACCCCCTAGCTCTTTTAATATCTGATATATTTACTAGTACGTAGGTTCCAACCTACAGAAGGCTACGACCTTCTTTCTTCCTCCAGGTACCACGTTTCATAAATTTTCAGACTGGATACTCTTGGAACAAAACACCATAATCTAAAGGTCGCGTTTCATCCAATTTTCATACTGGACCCATCAACAACATTGAAGATCAAAATCAATCACCACTGTAATAAAACTATTTCATTACCCATTCATTGAATACTCAATCATTACTCTCTGAATCACCCAACAACTTAATCACTGAAACCTTGTCATCAAAGCACAGTCACCAGAACACAAAGCAGAACCCAGAACTCTGCAACAATATTCAGAGCCAACTGTATCATCAAAAACCATGCATCAGAGTGCATACGCTACTTGGAAGAGCCGAACCAAGGTGTATACGCAACTTAACCAAAGCAACCCAGCGTATATGTCATCAATTACTTACTTATAACTTTGCTACACTTCCCGACTTCAGACATACCCAGATCATTACATACAAAAGGATAATACATGTGTTAGCAACCAGATCTAGTCCATCAGATCACATAAAGATAAGTAATTATGGTCCTGATCCATTATTAGATCTCATCCATCAACACTGAAGCTAATCACAATCAACCAATCTGAACATGCAGAATACTGTCACTAGTAAACAGTCACCAAAACTCAGAACTTTGCATCAACAACCAGAACCACCTGTAACTTCAAACATCATAGTTTATATGGTATACGCTACTTAGATGTGTCTAACTTGAGTGTATACGTGCTTTTATCAAAGTCAACCTGCGTATACATCTGTAAATATTCATTCATAATTTTACAACTATTCCAGATTTCAGTTATCCTTAGATCATAACATTTACAGAACATCACAAGCATTAGTATACAGATCTAGAAAAAGCATGATCAAACCATATAGAGATGATTCATTCCAAGCCATAAGATCTCGATCCATCATTAGATCTTGTCCTCCATCAACCACTGAGATTCCGCCTTGGCTCAGATCAAGCAAAGCATCATAAACCCATAACTTGCATACTGGATCTCACATTTCATCAGATATTAGTGACTTGTCTCCTAGCCTAATGATCTTCTCATCCTTTTATAGTCTTAGGCCTTACTCAATACCATGGTCCAAAACCACTTAGAATCAATACCTTGGACTGAATACCTGGGGTCAACACTTTGGACCAATTACCATGGACCAATACCAAAATACCATGGACCAAATACCACGAACCAAAACTAAGTTTTCCAACATGTACGAACCTTTCCTTCTATGAAAGTGCTTGTGTTCTTTATACACGTCTTTGTATAAAGTGAACATGCATGTATACGTGACTTGGTATATAGTGAACCTACGTATAACATTTCGTATACGCAACTTGGTATATAGTGAACCTGCATGTATACGCGACTTGATATATAGTGAACCTGCGTATACCTTTCTTTCTTCATTCTTGTTGTTTACTTGCTATACTGTGATCTTTCATCTGAGAGAGTTGCCTTCTGAACTGATTCCTTGAAGCTACCCTGTTATAGACATTTTCTTGCCTTACAGCATTGAGCATGAAATGTCCATAATCTAAGGGATCCAAATTCCCTAAACATGTTGTTCCTACCCCTAGAGGAACAAGGCTAACAAACCACAGCAATTCACAGAAGTTCTCCACCTGAAACTGCTCAAAAACAAGTCAATTCAGGATCATGTCAACTGCTCCACTGACCATCTGCGCTGAATGTCAATGGCTCCACTGGCTACCTGCGCTGAATGTCAACTCCAACATTGGCTACCTGCGTTGAGCGAGATTGGACAAGTGGCAGACTCATTCCTCAAGGTGTCAATGCCCAGGAAGCTTCCAAAATGACACTTGCCTCAGGGAATTCGACTGGTGATGAGTAAGAGGTTCCAAATCTCCAAGTGGAAGCAAGAACCTCCAAGTGGATTCAAGAACTGAGAGAGGGAGAGGACACTAGTCATATCTCAAGCTGACTCATCCTCTCTCCAAAACATCTATATATAGATCTCTCCTCCATGAGATCTAGAGGCTGGAATTTTGTTATTGCAAAGAATTGTTGTTGGTTTGAGACTGGAATCATTGGGTGCTTAATGCTTTTAAGGGAGGTGAAGATAGGAATTCCATTCTGCTGGGAAGGAGATGCTGGATTGGAGCCCTCTGGGTTGTATCTCTTCCTGAACCTTGTTATTTATCAATAAAGCTATCTTGGTTCTCTCCTATATATTGGTGTATTTTGTATGATTGCATTAGTGTATTTGATTTACTTCTAATCCTGAATCATTTATGAATATGAATATCTGCCTTTGTGTTGTGTTCTTCTCTTGTCGCAAGTAGCTGTTCTCTTGTCGCAAGTAGCTGTTCTCTTGTGATCTCGCAGGAATCAAGTAGCTGTTCTCTTGGGCGAGCGAGGAGGAAAGTAGCTGTGAACACCCAAAGAGAAGAGGATCTAGATCGAGGGACAAACGGAAGACACCGGTAAGTCTATTGATCTCCCCTCTTTCACATTTCATAAAGGAAGAAACTAGAATAGTTGTATCTGTTTGTTGCTAAGGCACTGTCACACCTTAGGTGGATAGGATCGTCCTGCATAGGCATTTTTCCCCACAACAAATTGGCGACTCCGCTGGGGAAATTTGTTTTAGTCATTTTATTTTTGTTTCTATCATTGTTTGTTTCATAGACTCAACAGCAACAATAGAACTGCTTTTGCAAAGTAGACTGTTGCTGCCTTGATTCTTCACTGGATTTTGTCTATGATCTGAAAAATGGACTCACAAATGATTTGATGATCCTTTGTGATAGATCTTAGTACCCTCTCAAAGCATCCCTTTGATTATACCTTGCTTGTGTTTCTGATTTGGCCTGAAATTGTTGATTTTTGAGCATTTTGTGACCCAGAACCCAGGAGAAACGAGAGTTTCTCCTTCAGCGCAACTGCTGTGAAGGCAGTCTGCATTTCAACGCAGGTCCCGTGAAGGCTACCTGCACTGAATGTCAAATCCTCAGTGTTGAGGTTGCGCTGAACCAGTTTGGCCTTGTGCAGTTGGGGTTCTCTGCTGTCTGTTGCCCTGTTTTGATCTCTGTTTTTGCAGCCTTTAACCAGCATAGGTACCAGTCTGATAACTCCTTTTCTTTGCTCGAATTCCGCCTCCTTTTGTACAAAAGACTGTGAGTGTTTTTATGTGTTTGTGGCGTCATTTACAGTTTTCCTTTGCATGAGCGAAATAATCATCCTGTAGCCCTTGATTCAGATCTGATTGATTGTGATCTTAGGAGAGAGTTCATTGGCTGTTTACAGTTGATTATACATTTGCTTTTGCTTATTGGTTTGAGTTTGTCTCTTTTAAGTGTCGAAAACAAGTGTTCATTTTGAAAGTAGCAAAGTGTTGTAATCTCTTCTACCCTTGTTGATTTCGAAAAAAGTAAACTTGCTTGTACTTGTCATTTAAAAGAAAATTCAAAGTTGTACAAAAAGCTTTCTTTGTAGGCATCAATACTAAGAAAGCGGAAAACAAACACCTGCATTGTGCATTTGCATTTTGATAAGTTTGCATGCTTGATTTAGGAAGAGTGCATTAGAGTGTGCTGATTGCTCTTTGAGAAAAGATGGTGTCTTTCTTTTCCCTTAGTAGCTAGGATTTTCAAAGTTGAAAAGATAATAAAGCTTGCTTATCATCTTAGACTGCATTTAGGAATTGTACCATACATCTCGTGGTGATCCTGAAAGGCAAACTTCTAAAAAGATCAACTTAAAATAAACTGAATGAACCTAACAACGCTTTGCAACATAACGCACAACATAGAGGTCTAGGCTAGAGATGTGTTCCGGCGTCGTTAAGCCTAGTGACTGTCGATCTCGTGGAAGGTGGGTCATTCCTCCTGAGGGACGATAGCGCTAGTACGGATTGTGCTCCCACGTACTGTCGTGTATATATTGGGAGACCCCTATAGGCATATATCCTTTATCCTTAGGAAGCCGTGTCGGCCGCCCTACTGATCGCAATGCACTGAACACAGCATTCAGGAAGATCGACCGCCCGTACCTTAAAAAGTATTCTGTGGTTTTGCGAAAAGTTTGGCACACCCTCTGCCTAGAACTCCAGAGCAGTTTCTTTTGGCCTTTTTCAGACTCTATAACAGAAAAAGTCCATCCGAGCATTTGTCACTTCGGGCTCGTTAAAACATCGAAGGAGACTAGAGTCATCTTTAGCTTTTTCTCGACTCTTTAAAAGTGAAAAAGCAAGTTGTGTCTAAAGCGTCTAATAAATTCATTCAATTCAGAAACACACTTTCCCCTTTTGTATTTTAATTGATCGAGTAATCCGCAATCGTGGAAGAAAGTCAATTTAAACCCCGTCGTTCGTGGAGGCTTATGAGTCAACCGTCTTTGTCTTCGGAATCGAAAACAGTACAGAAAAAGCGAACTCGTTTAACCGGTTCGAAATCTCCTATCAAAGTTAGAACAAGTGTTCTAACAACATCTGAGATTCCGGTTACTCCAAACATTTCTAGAAACCTTGCCTCTATTGAAGAAGCTCAATAGCCACAGAGGGACAGTAACACTGATCCTAGTCTGAGAACAAATACTTGCGTTACTGAACCAGTTCTATCTGTAACCGGTCTAGAGAGTATTGTTCCTCAAACAATTGTCGCTGTCGAAACAACCCCTTCTTCGGCACCGGAAATATTTTACGGACCTAACGGTCTTCCTCTTCCACCTGGTTTGATTGCGATAGAGGAAATTGTAGAAGATCTGCAAGCAAGTACTCCAACCCATTTTGGAGTAGGGGTCACTCTTTTTCCTTCTACATCAGAAGTTAGTCCATCACCAGTGGAAGTTCTTGTAGAATCGTTAGGCAATCTATTGGATAGACTCAAAATGTCTGAGCAACCGTCAACGTCTAGGACTGTGTCGAATGACACAGCAACAGCAGAACCACCTACCATCACTCCGACAATGTTTTCCGGCGTACCATCTGTCCCAACTAGCTCACAACCGCTAGAAGGAGTCCACCCAGGGACTATTTCGACAGTGTGGTCTGTTCCAGTTTGTTCCTCCGGAATAATATCCGGTAACTCTTATGTTGAAACTCGACAAATTGATCCCTATGGAGGTCAATTTGGGCCATCCAGTCCCCAAGGGCAAACAATCCCCTTGAGTTCCGGATTGCTACCGTATGGGGGGCAGTATGCCCTTTCATTACCCCCTCCGGGAGGATATCCATACGGCAGTTCTCAACAGTATTCAGGTTATACTGGAGTTACGAAAAGTGGTTGGGTACCTATGCTACCCCAACAACCAAGAGTTGTGTATTCTATGCAACAGTGTGTACCTATGTCGAACATCCCGACAACACCAACTATTGTAACAGTGTCACAAGTTCAAACGATGCCTGTTGTATGTCAACCTCAGATTTCTCAGGTTGTAATGCAACAGCCCCTTGACCCTGTGACACAACCACAATCGCCAACTGGTGGGGCGACACAGGTCCAAACGGGTACAATTACCCCACATCTTGGTCCGCCGGTTAGTATAGCGCAGCAGAACATGGCTTCACAACCGTGGCTGGTGCAATACCAACAACCACAATTACAGCAAGTGTACCAAGGTTCTGAGCAGCAGATCTTTGCGAACAGTGGACCACCGTATATTCAAAACGGTCAAAACCAACCGCTTTACAGTGGTCAAGTTCACCAACCGTATCAGTCATACCAACATCAATTACATTATGCTGGTATGCAAAGGCCCACCGCTCAGGCGATTCCATCGTATCCTGGGTACGTCTCACCTAACCTGAATCAACAGTTACCATTCGTGGCAACTTTAGAATTACCGGATTTACACCGATTAACGAACGATCCAATTGCCTACGCCCCTTGGTGGCCAGCGATTCCTCACAAGCTTCCATCGGACATTCCTAAATTCAATGGAAATCCAGGCGAAGACCCGTCGAATCATGTGATGACTTTTCATCTGTGGTGTTCGTCGAACACCCTGAACGATGATTCGATAAGGCTTCGCCTTTTTCAGAGGACATTGACAGGTCCAGCGGCTAAATGGTATATTGAATTACCTAGAGCCTCTTTCGACAATTTCAGTTCCCTAGCCACGACTTTCTTAACCCATTTTCAATTGCCGATAAGGTATGAAACTGGAACAGAAATCTTAACCAACTTCAAGCAAACGACGGCCACCCATATATCTGATCATATACATGAGTGGCGTCGTCGTCGTAGGATGGTAAAGACTTACGTTCTCGATCAGCTATTAGCTGAATGGTTTATTAAGTCGTTACTTCCTGCTATAACGGAAGATGTGGCCAAGGGGGGAGTCGTAACAGAGGAGCAGGTTATTGCTCCTGCACAATATCTAGACTTAGTGTATACTCAGTCTGGCACGCTCTACGACAAAATACCTGACGCCCCTAGACCGGAATTTTCAATTCCTCCTCCTCCAAAATCAAATAGTGACTCTCACGCCGGCGATGGTGTGATTGGCACTGCAAATGCGAAATCGACAAAGGCTTAGTCTAAGAAAGCCCGTAAGAATTCAGATCAAAATGCAAAAGAAGAAATTCTTTCTTCGGAAGTAAATGCCATATCAGGAGATAGAGGCAAAGAAACCAATCAACCAAGAAGCAAGAAGAAGCAAAACAAAGGGAAGAAGAAGAAACAGGGTGAGTCATCCCCTGAAAAAGCTTCTTCAAACCCTCCTAAGAAAGGGAAACCAAAAACTCCATGTTTTATATGTGATGAGGATCATTGGACACAAGATTGTCCATACAGGGCTGAGCTTAAAAGGTTCTTCAAAAGTTCACATACCTCGGCTGTGTTAACTGATCCGTTTCCCAATCAAGGTCAAAATCTGGTTGATAATGGAAATGCTTCCCCGTCGCAAGTGCTAATGTTATCGATCTCCAAGCAACAAAATGATGCTTTGATTTCGACAAGGAACAAAGATTACGGGAATCTACCGCTGTCGAACGACAAAGGTAAAGATCAACCAAGTAGTTCGACAACAACTTCGACAGAAGTTGTACCGCCCATCATTCCTGAATTAACAATAAAACCGCCGAAGGGAGTAGTACACAAGTCGACATTTAATTCTCGCGCCAGAGCGGCGCAGCATTATAACATAGTGGAAGATTTGGCCCAATCGCCATCCGCTATGTCGACTCTTGAGGTACTACAAAATTGCCCATCCCAAAGGCAGGCATTGTTATGAGCTATTGGTGGGGTTGATCCTAAGGATTCCAATCTTGTATCCTTCGATAACAAGGGATATGATCCTCAGTTGCCATCTCAACTAGCTTTCCTTATTCAAGCGAAAGCCCTCAACAAAACTGTTCACCAAACAATTATTGATGAGGGGGCATCTACATGTATCATGTCGATGAGTTGCTGGAAAATCTCTAGGGTCTCCAACCTTGTCGCGATCATCGACAACATTAAAAGCATTCGACGGAAGGACGTACACCCCGTACGGTATCCTAAATAACTTGAAGGTTGAACTAGGGGGAAAAACAGTGGAAATAGATGTTGAAGTCATCGATGGGAATCTTGACTATAACATCCTACTGGGAAGACCATGGATATATGCCATGGCAGCTGTAGTGTCGACTTATTTTAGGAAGATTGCATTCCCTTTTCAGGAGGGATTACGGTCGTCGACCAATAGAACTTCCTCCCTAATGGTTCACAAGTTACAGGAAGCATTCCCATGATCCATGGAAGCGACCATTCGCTTCAAGATATCGGAGTAGGCCTACTGAAAGACCCCACAATGATGGGAACTTTCGCGCTTCCACCTCCTATCTACATAGGAAATATAGCGTGGGTAGCAACCTGCAACATGATATCTTCCACGAAGGTCGCAGAAGAAGATATCGACATGGATCATGCCATGGTTTTTCCCCCAAGCCCAATAGAAATATTGTAGCAATCAATGTTTCGGGCATGGGAGGCGAACCCGAATGAACGCTCGTCAAGCGTTTGGGTAGATAGGTCTAGAGAATATGGTACCCAAGGGAAAGCAAACTTTCTGAGGAGGTTCATTCCAAATTACGCAGAACTTGCTAAAGGTTATACTCGTCTTTTGAAAAAGGATGTACCTTTTGTTTGGGATCAGGTGGCACAAGCTTCCTTTTATGCTCTGAAAGATTCTCTAGTAAAAGCATCATTAATGTACGCCCCAGACTATCAAAGGGATTTTAACCTGTATCTGGCTGCAGCGGATACGACCATTGCGATGGTTTTAGTTCAAGAAGTCGATGGAATTGAACATCCTATATATTATTTAAGTAAAAACTTGAATGATACAGAAAGCAAGTATTCTTATGTTGAAAAACTAGTGCTTGCAGCTGTTCAAGCGATTCAAAGATTTCGACATTATGTCCTCTTTCGGAAAACTACCATTTTATCAGATTGCAACCCCATGACTTATATACTGTCGAGACAGTTGCTGGGGGGTAAATATTCAAAATGGATAGCGATCCTTCAAGAGTTTGATATGGAATTTGTAAAATCCAAATCAAAGAAAGCTCTAGTTTTCGCAGAATTACTGTGCGATCTCCCATCGTCGTCCAACGATGAAACCTCCGAAGAATCAATCGTGGACGAGAATCTGTTTCTGATATCTGCAAGCAACGAGTGGTATGGAGATGTCATAATTTATCTCCAAACCCAAAAGTTCAGGCTTAACACCTCTCACTCTGAACAGAAACGTATACGATACCAAGCTAAAGACTACATGATCGTCGGTGATACGCTTTACCGTCGTGGTATCGATACAGTTCTGAGGAGGTGCCTTACCCATGAGGAGGCCGAAAAAGCCCTGAATGAGTGTCATTCAGGCGCGTGTGGGGGGCATCAATCTGGATATGCAACAGCACAAAAAATCTTACGAACAGGATATTTCTGGCCAACCATGTTCAAAGATTGCATAATCGCAGTCAGAAGTTGCCATGCATGTCAGATTTTTGATAGAAAAACTAGAAGACCACCCGCACCTTTACAGCCAATAGTTGTTGTTGGGCCTTTCGCCAAATGGGACATCGATTTCATGCAATGTAACCCCACCTCGACCGGGGGGCATGGGTATATTATAGTCGCCGTTGACTATTTTACCAAATGGGCCGAGGCGATGCCTACATTGGATAACACTGGTGAAACAGCTGCCCTTTTCTTTTTCAATCATGTAGTCGCCAGGTTCGGTGTACCACAGGCTATAGTTACAGATCATGGATCGCATTTTCGCAATCACATGATGGTTGAATTAGCTGCCAAGCTAGGGCTATCTCACGACAGCTCTACCCCGTATTATCCTCAAGCCAACGGACAAGTTGAAGCGATCAACAAGGTCCTGAAGCGTATGTTGCAAAGGATGATCGGGGTTCACAAAAGAAGGTGGCACCTAATCCTGTACTCAGCCTTGTGGGCTTACCGAACCTCAGTAAGAAATGCGACCGGGTTCACGCCTTTCCAAATGGTGTATGGCTTGGAGGCAGTCTTACCAGTCCAGTGTGAAATTTCGTCTCTTAAACTCGCAATTGATCTTCTCCCCAGAACTTCAGAAGAAGAGTCACGTTTCTTAGAATTAATCCAGTTGGATGAAACCCGTCGTGACGCTGCTTTGGCTAACGAAGCCCATAAGAAACGAGTCAAGGCGCAGTTCGACAAAAATGTCAAACCCCGTGTCTTCTCCGAAGGTGACTTGGTCTTGCTTTATGACCAAGAATCAGACAAATTGGGAGCAGGTAAATTTAATTCCTTATGGATGGGCCCCTATATTGTTAAACGAGTGTTAGCAAAAGGAGCCTATGAGTTAATGGATTATGACGGAATTCCACTGGCGCAACCCCGCAATGGGTTGTACCTCAAGTGTTACTATGCTTAAATAGTAACCTGTGTGCTTTTGTTGTATTTTGTTTTCGCTAAAGTTTTTGTTTTGGTCGAGTAATCCACCTTTTTACATTTATTGTAGATGTCGAACCTTTCTAAGACATGTGTGGGATATGCTGACGGAGCGAGTCGTAGTTTGCGGAACCTGTCCTCCGCGGCCTGGGCCATTTTTGATCCAAGCGGCGAGTTAGTAAGTTTCAGAGGTGTGTGTATTGGTCAATCAACGAATAATATCGCTGAGTATAGCGCGTTGATAGAACTCCTCTCTGATGCCATCACCCACGGTATACGCCGACTAATCGTCAGGCTAGAATCACAACTCGTGATACTACAACTCAATGGTATATATTCTGTCCGCAATCCAGCTATTTATCGTATGTTTCTAAGGGTTAAGATTTTGGAAAGACAGTTTGATTTAATTCAATACCAACATATTTCCAGGAACTTAAACACATTAACCGACGCATTAGCAAACTATGTGTTAGATAGACATTTGCGACATTTATAAAAAGAAATGCATCATCAATGTTGTACAAGTGGATCACATAACTCAACCAGAATAAACCTCGAAAATCAAAATATATATATATAAGCTGTTTATCGTTTACACATAATGTTCTGTAACCAAGAAAAAAATTGGTCGCATGACCCAAAAACTCAAAAGTGCTAGGGGGCACCCTAGCCTAGTGATGCTCATGATAGCACGTCACGGCCTGTGCAATCATGCGCAAGAGACGAGTCCATCGTCTAGGCACACCAGTAGTATGTCGCTGCAACTGTAAAGGTAACTCGTCGATCCGTACATCTGGAATACCGAGAGTAAGGCTCTCAACCTGCTCTTGCACAGCTGTAAGGGTCTCGGCCACGTCAAGGTCGCGAAGAATAACCCTCCCAGCAGGCTCCCCTGTTGGGGCAGCGACTGGCAGTCTCGGACGAACTGTTGGACGAACAGGACCAACATCTGCATGCACACAAGAGTTTGATTAAAGTCTTGATAGAGTAAAGCACAGAAACATTATGAATAAAAACAGTAAGGAGTGATATGGTCGAAGATTTTTTACCAATAGCGCCCCACTGTTCGCCATCCGGTAACACCAAATCCAGATCACCTCGGAAATCCATGCCAACATATGGGTACTCGGAATAGACCATCTCCTGGCGCTCGAACCACCTGAAGAAGGTATCAGTGAAAGTAATCTGAGATTGACCAGCATGTCTAGACATGTGATCAACCCATCTCTGCATGCGTGGCTCGGTGGGAGAAGGCAAGTCGAGTGCAATATATTGAGGCTGCATCAGTGGTATTTTCTCCAAGGCAAAGGCAGTCAAAATAGAACCAAATCCAAAGTTCTTCAACTTCCCGTCCTTTACCTTGGTCAACTGACTTTTCATCTGAAGAAGTACTGCATCACACCAGTTGAATACTTTCGGTTGGAGACACTCCAAGGCGTGCTGCACATAAGATCTGTTGGCAACATGAAGAGATGCACTACCAGCCATCCTACCAATAGTATACAGAATGGACCTGAGAGACCTATCAGTAATCTCACGGATAACGACCTTGCCGTCTCTGCTCGGCTGGGAACCTTCCCTACAATACTGGTGGACATAGTCTCTCACAGAGTCATTCCCCCGGGCCGAACCTGACAAAGAAATGGGGGCACCCCGCCTTGACAACCCAGTCAAGAAGTAAATGTCCACTATGGTCAAAGGGATGGATTTTCCCCTAATCTGGAATACTTGGTTGATGGGATCCCAAGCATCAAGCATATATTGCAGTAAAGAGATTTGTGCTCTCATGCTAGAGATACGGAAAAACTTCAGCAGGCCACAGTTCCGCAGCGCGTTCACCGTGACAGGGTCATGGAGAGCAATCATATCTTCTTCTTCATGTTCTCGTTCTTGCCATGTAAGGGACATTTTGCTAAAATATCCCTACAAAACAAACAAGAGAAAGAGTAAGTTCCTGGTTTTAATGAGAAACTGGCAAAATTTCATCAAAAAACTGTGCAAGAAGACCAGTTTTTGTGTCCAACGCAGGTAACCAGTGTCCCACCTGCGTTGAAGGTCAAACTGCCTTAAGGCAGATTGACATTCAACGCAGGTTTCGAATGGACCACCTGCGTTGATGACAGGGCGCCCTGACAAAACCCCAGGTGCTCAGAAAGACAAGGAAACAGGCACAGAATGAAAAAATGAAACCATGAAAAGAAAGAGCTAGGGTTTAGCTCCTACCTGGTCCAGACGGCGCCGAGAATCGTCCACAGAATCTCCCGAAATCAGCTGGTGAAAATCAAAGGGGAAGAGGCACCTCCAAAGCTCCAACAAACAAAGTTCAAATGAAATGTTAAAATGAGAGGTAAAAACACTTTTTAATTGCTTTTTACGTAGTTCAAAGCGAAATATTAGGGTTTTAATCTCATTTTTAAGCAAATGTTATTCATTTCTAACTAAGTTTGATGCAGCAATTGAGAATGCGGTACTATCCTTGAAAAGAGAAAAGCTAGTTATGGTAAAAAATCAAAATTTGACTATATAAACGAGCAGTTTTAGCATAAAGTTCATGCTCGTTAAAAAATAAACGCAAGATACGAGCAGTTTTAGCATAAAGTTCATGCTCGTTAAAAAATAAACGCAAGATACGAGCAGTTTTAGCGCATAGTTCATGCTCGTTAAAAAATAAACATAAGTTTGAGCAGTGTTTTGGCGCATTCAAGCTCTTTAAAAAATGAACCTATTCCTGTAAATAACCATTTTTTATATGACTTTATTAGCCATTAAAGCCTTGGTCGTGTTTACACCGTCACCTCCACTTTTCATTTGGCCGATCGTTCACCTCCATATGATTGTTTACCCATTTTGAGGAACAGCTGCGAAGAGTGATTTCACCTAGCCATCCTTGTGACACTGCCGTGATTGGAAAATTCCAACCTGTAGCTGGAATCAGCTGCTAACCCTGTTCATCACTCGTTCCTCAAAAGACGAGTCTTCTTTAAGCTCTTTTCAACCGACTCGTAAAATATGAAAAGATTGCCAAGTTTTGGCCTTCCAGCTCGTTAAAGCGACCGGAAGTGCTATCCCTCCTCTAGATTTTAATCTTTTTGGACCTGAGGGATTATTGCACAAAAAGATCGAGCGCTTGTTTGATTCGGCTCGTTAAAACTATCGAAAACTCATCCCTTCTATATTGTTTTATACTTTTTCGGACTTAAGGGATTAGATGACGAAAAAGGACTTTTGGAGTTAACTTTATGTACCTTTTTAGACTCTCTAAAAATGAAAAGGACCGAGTTATCTTTGTCGTTAGACTCGTTAAAATCACTAAATAGCGACAAACTTGTATTTAGACGAGAACGAGTTTCACTATCGCTAGGCTCGTTAAAACATAGCGATGGGCTTGACCGAAGGGCAGGTTATAGAACAAGCATATGTTATCCTCCTCAAGCTTGACAAAAATAAAGAGGTACTGGTCAGCAATGACTGGGGAAAAATTGAGAGAAAATCAAGAAAACTTTGATGGTAGCAGGTCGCTCTTGGACATGACACTTTTCCTCCGTACCACAATCGGGTTGGGTTGTTTCATTCACCGGTCACATCACCATCGTCTCGCCATACCATCCATACTTGGGGTAATGCTACCGATCCATCGCATCAGTGTCGCCATATGTTCAAGAGAAGTCGTTCAGAAAGAGTCAACCGGGTCCCATCCACTGCCATACATTATCCTTCATCCATTCATGACCGCCACCCTGAATCATATGTCACAGATCATTTTCACCTCCATTAAAATCATTAGCTCCATTCCGTGTCACTGATGTGGGATTCATTAAGGCCCTCCTTTGACGGATCGCTTCTTGTCGACATCAGCTCATTATCCAAGAAGTTGATCTAGGAACAACCCCTTCAGTACTTTGAAGCTTGCATGCCTCAATGGCAAGTTTCTCACTTCCGGCGATAGGTATACATCAATGACCTTCGACCAGAAGATTTTGCGTGGTGTTCGACGCCAAGTCCTTTATTCACACCACGTGAATTGTACTGCAGTACCTTGAGGGTCATTATCATTATCGGTGATTCCTCTCGCGCTTGTTAAAGGTTTACCTCATTGACCGGTAATCAAGCGATGTCTTTCCATGTTCGACTTCAGCACAATTCTCACATGGATCGACTTGTACTTAGAGTGAAGATCGAACGAGTTTGAAGACCCCGGATCTAGTTTCATCCATCCAGGCTGCGATATATAATCAAGAAAGATAAAGACATTTCACATGTACATCATTGCAGCAGATGATCATCCTACCCAAAGGATGATAATTTCACCAAAATTATCAGTCTACCATCAGACGATCGTCTGTTCTATGTACAAAAATGAATTTATAAAGCTGAGCATGGGAATTCCCACCTCAGCTAGATCATGAAAGCAGTATGAATCATAATGTATTGTATTGTATCTTATTACAGGTCTCCTCCCAGCAAATGGATGAACTTCGGACCCTCCTGGATAAAGCATCTCACCCGATAAACGGCCTCATACTTTAGGGGGCAACTATTATAGACATTTTTGTGCCTTACAGCATTGAGCATGAAATGTCCATAATCTAAGGGATCCAAAGTCCCTAAACATGTTGTTCCTACCCCTAGAGGAACAAGGCTAACAAACCACAGCAATTCACAGTAGTTATCCACCTGAAACTGCTCAAAAACAAGTCAATGCAAGATCATTTCAACTGCTCCACTGACCATCTACGCTGAATGTCAATGGCTCCACTGGCTACCTGCGCTGAATGTCAACTCCAACACTGGCTACCTGCGTTGAGCGAGATTGGACAAGTGGCAGACTCATTCCTCAAGGTGTCAATGCCCAGGAAGCTTCCAAAATGACACTTGCCTCAGGGAATTCGACTGGTGATGAGTAAGAGGTTCCAAATCTCCAAGTGGAAGCAAGAACCTCCAAGTGGATTCAAGAACTGAGAGAGGGAGAGGACACTAGTCAGATCTCAAGCTGAATCATCCTCTCTCCAAAACATCTATATATAGATCTCTCCTCCATGAGATCTAGAGGCTGGAATTTTGTTATTGCAAAGAATTGTTGTTGGTTTGAGACTGGAATCATTGGGTGCTTAATGCTTTTAAGGGAGGTGAAGATAGGAATTCCATTCTGCTGGGAAGGAGATGCTGGATTGGAGCCCTCTGGGTTGTATCTCTTCCTAAACCTTGTTATTTATCAATAAAGCTATCTTGGTTCTCTCCTATATACTGGTGTATTTTGTATGATTGCATTAGTGTATTTGATTTACTTCTAATCCTGAATCATTTATGAATATGAATATTTGCCTTTGTGTTGTGTTCTTCTCTTGTCGCAAGTAGTTGTTCTCTTGTCGCAAGTAGCTGTTCTCTTGTGATCTCGCAGGAATAAAGTAGCTGTTCTCTTGGGCGAGCGAGGAGGCAAGTAGCTGTGAACACCCAAAGAGAAGAGGATCTAGATCGAGGAACAAACGGAAGACACTGGTAAGTCTATTGATCTCCCCTCTTTCACATTTCATAAAGGAAGAAACCAGAATAGCTGTATCTGTTTGTTGCTAAGGCACTGTCACACCTTAGGTGGATAGGATCGTCCTGCATAGGCATTTTTCCCACAACATACCCTGCATTTCATCACATCTATAAATACTACTGTCATGAATTCTGTCACATCTGATATCTCTTCTTTAGATTCATCTAGTTACCATGTACAAGTGAGTTGTTCTGCTACAAGTGGGTTGCCATCAAGTACAACATATGCATCATAATGCCAACAATGATAACCATCAAGCAGATAACCCAACCCAAATAGTCATGGAGATGAAGTGAAAGTGTCATGTTCAAGACCAACTTTCTACCATAAAGTGATTTATCTCTTTTCCCATTTTCCCCAGTCATTGTTGACCAATACCTCTTTATTTTTTAACAAGCTTGAGGAGGATAACATATGCTTGTAGTATAATTCCACCCATCGGGTGAATCTATCTCTATGTGATGTTTTAACGAGCCTAGCAAAGGTGAAACTTGGTCTTGTCGTGATGGACACATTTATCGCTATTTGATGTTTTAACGAGTTTAATGACAATGAGAATTCAGTACTTTTCATGTTTAGAGAGTTTGAAAAGGGACAAAAAGAAAACTCCACAAGTTCTTTTTCGTAAGTTTGTCTCTCAAGTCTGAAAAAGCGTAAAATAATACAAGAGAGAACCTATTGACCATGTTCGATCAACGTATTCCTTTTTCGTAAGTAATCTATCTCAGCCTGGAAAAGGGTTAAACTTATACTGAGTAGATATTGTTTCCAATCCATTTACGAGATGAAAAGGACAAGCACTCGACAATCTTTTCATGTTTCGAGACTCTTAAAAGAGCTTAAAGATGACTCCACTTAGAGGAACGAGTGGTGTCTAGGATAGAAACTAGTTCTGGTGATGTTGGAAATTCTCAAAACATGTAATGGTCAAGAGGTTAGCTAATAAGACCACTCATTGCAACTGTTCCTCAAAATGGGTAAAACAACCAAGTGAAAGCATATGATTGGCCAAGAAGATAGTGACGATGGAAGGATAAAATCCAAGGCTCATCTGATGAAAGAGGTTGATAGAATGGCAATCACGAGGGTTAGACTGGAGATGGGTTCATTTTTACACAAGCTTGAACCATAGGGAACTATGCTTGGATTCATTTTCATGTTTACACAAGCTTGAAACGAAAAAATATGCTTGGGATTGGTTTACATGCCCCTAGCATGATGATTCGATTCTAGGTGCATGCCCCCCAAGCCTCATTACATTCACCTAAGTAGACAACTCGTGGCTATCAGGTGGATGGAATGAAGGTCCATTTACGATATCAAGCGAAAGACTTGACTGGGATTTTACGAGATCTAATCAAAGACTCGAATTGGAACTTTGCTCCAGGGGACCTTGTTTCATTTTTTAATGAGCTTGACACAAGACAAGGAACTCTACTCAGATTCCTTGTTTCATTTTTTAACGAGCTTGACACAAGACAAGGAACTATGCTCTAGGACCTGTTTCATTTTTTAATGAGGTTGACATAGTAAAAGAACTATCCTCATATTCCTTGTTTCATTTTTTAACAAACTTGACACAAGACAAGGAACTATGCTCATGATTCCTTGATCACAACCCATAAGAGGTCATGACTTCCAAGATTTTCTCATCGGATGTGAGAACAATTCTCTGGAACAATTCTCTAGAAAGATCTGGTTCCAATGCCCCCAGTACATAATGTACAAAATCACGAAATTGATCATCAATTGATGTAGGCATGGAACGAGTTGCCACAGAATTGACCCATGGCGGGGAAGATACCATTGGGACAAAAGGACCATTTAGGGAAGATGGTTGACTGGAAGCCATATTTTGACCGGGAAATGAAAGCTGGTCAATGGTGACAATTCTGCCTTCATGCGGGAAACACATCACCCAAAAGAGTGTTGAAACAATATCTCCCATGTCATAAACATAGTCATTCCCAAGAAGTAAATTGTAATCTAAAGGGCCTAGGACTACCATCACATTGAGATAAACAATTTTCCCTCCCAAAGTAATAGGCAACTGAGGAAGGATGCCTAATGGTTGACTGGTTCCTCTATTAAAAGCCAACATATTTTGGGTAACAAGCACAAGTGGCGACAAACCAAGCGCTTGCCAAGCAGTGGAGGAAAGGATACTCACAGATGCACCTTCATCTATAATAGTTCCAGATACAATCATATTATAAACCTGTACTATGATCTGGAAAGGCACATAAGAAGGAAGATGGCATCTTGCCAGTCGATTCCAATCAAAGGAAGTGACCAGACTACTTGGACGGGGTACCGTAAGAACGGGAGAATTACCCCCCTTGAGTTACGAGAACAGGAGGATTTTCCTCCTGTCTTGATGGAACAGGAGGGTTTCCTCCAAGCTCATTAGAATATGAAGAAACGAAAAGAACCTTAGTGGTATCATACTCACTCTCTACGGGAAAGGTACAATTAACTGAAGGTGAAATTGGGTCAACCGTTTCCTCGACCTGTGATTGGTCAGTTATAGAATTATGGGATTCACATTCAGAGAGAGTGGGTTTGACCGACGGTTGATTTGGGTCAGTCACTTCATCAAGTAGTGAAGGATTAAGGGAGAGTCTCTTGTAACCAGATGAAAGTCGTTGCGAAGAAGCAGGATGGTTATCCAACACTTTTTGGGCTTCATCCAGATAGGGACAAAGGTGAATGGGGTGATTCCCTTCACATAGCCTACAAGGAAACTTAACTTTACCCTTCTTTCCATGAACTTTACTACCACTAGTTGATGGTGTGTCACCAGCATGATCTCCATAAGTTGATGACACAGGATGATGTGAACAAGAAGACCATTGTTCTAATATCTTAGGAATACCAGAACAATTTTGAAGAAGATGGTCTCCCATACAAATTTTGCAAGGATATTGAAGTTTGTGAGGCTTATCCGATGATTTCTCATCAGAAGTTGCATTCCAAGCAATGGTTGTTTGCTTGCCCCCATGCTGTATTTTCTTCTTCTTCTTCTTCCCTTTATTCTTCTTCTTATCCACTTGGTTACTAGTGTCAATACTTTCACCAAGCGAAGGGGAAGAAGGGGAGAAAGAAACAACCAACGAAGAAGGTAAAGGATCAACTTTAGGATCAACTGGAGGTTGATTTTGTCCAGTTGTAGGAATATTCAGTTACGGGGCCAAGGAGGTTGAGAACAACCATACTGGCAAGCCGATGGTAGGTCCCGGAAGGGACAATGTAGCCATATAAGGAGCACTAATATTTCTGAAAGGAGGAAAAGGACTAGGATTCCCATCAAAAGGAATTCCTTGATCGGTAGACTCTGGAGTTGTTGCCATATGTCTCAACCCAAGATCAACTAAGGACTGACGTGGAGGATTTTATCCGCAGTAAATTAATTTTATTTTAATCAAATAACATAACAAAACAAAAGAGGGATAATCTAGGCAAAAGGATTACCAAGTAACTCTGAACTGCAATATACTGCCTCAGTAAACCAAGGACTTAACATACGTGCAGGCAATCTCCCCCAATGTTGTTTTCGGTGTATCACAATGTACAAGGTTGTTTCTGGGAAAACTAGTATGCCTAAAGAATGCTAGCCTTCTAGGTTTGGCAGCTACCCTAGAAACAACAGTTTAAAGCAATTCAACGGTTTCTTCTATGTGTAACAGATAAGAGAAAGATAATGGAACCAACCTAGAACTTCCACTTAATCCCTTGCTTGATCTCTCTCCCCTTTGACAGATCCTGCAACTCCTCCCCATACTTAACACGCTTGGAGAGTACCTGAACAAGTATAACAACAAAGAACCATCAAAGCATCGTGATCTATTACAACATAAACATTACAGAATCAGATATATAATGAACAAATGATAACATTCATAATTGCACAATCATATGGAAGAAAACTTGAAGAGCTTTATTAATAGAAAGGAGAATTACAACCCAGTTGTCTAATCCAGCATCAGCCTCCCAGCTTCAATCCTTCTTCACCTCATGAAATAGCAAGATCAACCCAACAATATAATGCTCTTTCCTCAATTACAAACTATCAGCACTTCCTTGCAATTCACAACATTCTAGCATCTAGATCTCTTGGATGAGGGATCCATTTATAGATGTTTGCAAGGGTGTGAGTCATCCATGGGGTTTGATTAGTGTCATTCCACTTGTTACAGTTGATTCCATAAGAGAAGGAATTGGATATTTTCTTAGATCCCTTACTCATCCTTGGGCGAATTCAGAGAGGCAAGTGGCACAGGAGAAGCTTCTAGAAGATTCCATGAGCAACCACCTAGCAAACTTTCTCGGACATTTGTCCATCCTCATCCATCACACCCTATATAAGACCTAAACAGTATGCATCGCACCTTGGTAGTGTACCACTCAGTATGCATCACATTTTTCCAGTGGAGTAGTCAGTATGGTTTAATTTAGGCAATTTTTGGATGGATTCTCAGATAGAACTTTTGGGGAATGATGTATTCAGATGACTATGTTCCTTTAGGGGTATGAAACAACTCTTTTAGGGGTTGATGATCCCTAATACATCGACATATAAGTTTGGGGTTGATGTGCCCAAATATGTCTATAACAGTTGCTCCCTAAAGCATGAGGTCGTAAATATTCATGTCGGGTGAAATGTTTTATCACGAGGATCCGAAGTTTCAAACTGGAAGGTGACCTGCATAAGTTACAATACAATACATTATCATAATATGATTTTCATGATCTAGCTGAGGGAGGCATTCCCATGCTCAGCTTTATAAATTTCATTTCATGTACATAGATTAGATAGTCGTCTGCAGATACAGACTGGTGATTCTTCATATATAAAGCCATCATCCATGGCTAGGATGACCATCTGTGTAGAGCCTTTGTACATTTTATGTCTTTATATCCCTAAATATATCACAACCCGGATGGATGAAACTAGATCCGGGGTCTTCAAACTCGTTCAATCTTCACCTGATGTACAAGTCAATCCATGTGAAGAGATGTTCTAAAGTCGAACATGGAAAGACATGGCCTGATTACCAGCCAATGATGTGAGTTGTTAGCAGATACGAGAGGGATCACCGATAATGATAATGGTCCTCAAGGTACTATAGTACAATTCACGTGGTGTGCATATATGATCCGATGTCAAACACCATGCAAAATATTTCAGTCGAAGGCCATTGATGTCAACCTGTCGCCAGAAGTGAGAAACTTGCCATTGATGTATGCAAGCTTCAAAGTACTGAAAGGGTTGTTTCTAAGCCAACTTCTTGGATAATGAGCTAATGCTGACAAGAAGCGACTCATTGTAGGAGGTCCTTGATGTATCCCACATCTGTGACACGAAACGAAGCAAATGATTTATGGAGGTGAAAATGAATTGACAACACAAGCTTCAAGAATTGCGGTCATGAAAAAATGAAGGTTGGAGGTATTGCAGTGTATGAGACATTAACAGGATGGTGATTTCTCAACTGGATGACTTCTCTTGAACATGTCGACGACACTGAGATGAATTGGTAGCGTTAACCCCAAAATATGGATGGTATGAAAGACCAATGGTGAGATGACCGGTGAATGGAATAACCCAACCCAACTCAATAATGGTGATGAAGTGAAAGTGTCATTTTCAAGAGCTACTTGCTACCATAAATTCTTGAAGTTTTTTCCCTTTTTCCCCAGTCATTGTTAACTAGTACCTCTTTATTTTTGTCAAGCTTGAGGAGGATAACATATGCTTGTTCTATAATTCGCCCTTCGGGCAAACCTGTCACTATTTAATGTTTTAACGAGTCTAGCGACAGTGAAACTCGGTCTCGTCTAGATGGACAAGTTTGTCGCTATTGTTTTAACGAGTTTAACGACAAGGATAACTCGGTCCTTTTCATGTTTAGAGAGTTTGAAAAGGGACGAAAAGAAAACTCCATAATTTATTTTTCGTAAAATAATCCCTTAGGTCCGAAAAAGGATAAAATAATACAGGAGGGATGACATTTCCAATACTTTAACAAGCTGGAAAAGACAAGCGCTCGACAATCTTTTCATATTTAACGAGTTTGAAAAGGGTTTAAAGAGGACTCTATTTTGAGGAATGAGTGGTGTCTACAGTAGCAATTGGTTCCGGTGATGTTGGAACTTCTCAAAACATGTTGATTTATGTGAAGAGGCTGGCTAATAAGACCACTCATTGCAACTATTCCTCAAAAAGGGTAAAACAACCAAGTGAAAACATATGATCGGCCAAAGAGATGGTGGTGATGGGATGTACACAACCAAGGCTCAAAAAGCTGATAGAATGGAAATCACAAGGGTTTAAAAATTTAAAATGGGTTCATTTTTGGACAAGATTTAACCATAGGGAACTGTGCTTGGATTCAGTTTCATTTTTACACAAGTTTGAAATGAAAAACTATACTTGAATTCAGTTTCATGTTTACACAAGCTTGAAACGAAAAAACTATGCTTGAAAAATGGTTTACATGCCCCCAGCATGATGAAAGGGAGAGTCTCTTGTAACCAAATGGAATTCATTGCGGTGAGGCAGGATGGTTATCAAACACCTCTTTGGTTTTGTCCATATAGACAAAGGTAAATGGTGTGATAGACCAATCACATACCCTACATGGAAACTTATCTTTACCATTAGGTGCATGCCCCCCAAGCTTCATTACATTCATGACTACTCATGGCTATCAGGTGGATGGAATGAAGGTTCAAGTGATAACTTTGATGTAAAAGGACCATTTAGGGATGATGATTGACTTGGAGCTATGTTTGGACCAGGAAATGATAGCTGATCAACAGTGACAATTTTGCCTTCATGCGGGAAACACATCACTCAGAAGAGCGTTGAAACAATAGCTTCCATGTTATAAACATAGTCATGCCCAAGAAGCAAGTTGTAATCTAAAGGTCCTGGGACTACTATCACGTTCAGATAAATGGTCTTTCCTCCCAAAGTAATAGGTAACTTAGGAAGGATCCCTAACGGTTGACTAGTTCCTTTGTTAAAGCCTAACAGATTCTGTGTAACAGGCATAAGCGGTGGCGAACCAAGCGCTTTCCAAGCAGTTGAGGAAAGGATACTCACTAATGCACCTTCATCTATAATAGTGCTAGACACGATCATTTTACAAACTTGTACTATGATCTGGAAAGGCACATAAGAAGGAAGGCAGGATCCTGCCAGTCGATTCCAATCAAAGGAAGTGACTAGACTACTTGGAGGGGGTACCGAAGAAATGGGAGAATTAACCCCTTGAGTTATGAGAACTAGAGGGTTTTCCTCCTGTCTTGATGGAACAGGCAGATTGCCCCCAAGGTCATTAGAATCTGAAGTAATGAAAAGAACTTGAACGGTAGCATTTTCACTCTCTTCGGGAAAGGTACGATTATCTGAAGGTGAAATCGGGTCAACTGTTACCTCGATCTGTTGACTTTGGTCAGGTATAGACTCATAGAATTCACTTTCAGAGACAGTGGTTTCAATCGACAGTTGATTTAATTCAGTCGTTTTTCAACAAGTGAAGGATTTAGGGAGAGTTTCCTGTAACCAAATGGAAGTCACTGTGGTGAAGCAAGACGATTATCCAACACTCTTTGGGCTTCATCCAAAAAGGGACAAAGGTGAAGGGAATGATTACCTTCACATAACCTACATGGAATCCTGACCTTTCCCTTCTATCCATGAACTTTACTATCACTAGTTGATGGTGTGTTACCAACATGATCTCCAGAGGTTGATGACATAGGGTGGTGTGAACGAGAAGACCATTCTTTCAAGATCTGAGGAAAGTAAGGACAATTTCGATGAAAATGGTCTCCCGCAAAAATTATGCATGGATATTTGGGTTTGGGAGCAATGGTTGCTTGGTTTCCCCCTTGTTGAATTGGCTTCTTCTTCTTCTCCTGCCCTTTCTTCTTCTTCTTAGCCACCTGGTTACTAGTATCAATACTTTCACCAAGCGAAAAGGAATAAGGCAAAGGGTCAACTTTAGGATCAACTGGAGGTTGATTTTTTCCAGTTGAAGGTGTATTCGATTGTGGAGAAATCATGACATTTTGAAACAAAGAGGTTGAAAAGCCATACTGGCAGGCCAATGGTAAGTCCCAGAAGGGACAATGTAGTCATATAAGGAGCACCAATATTTCTGAAAGAAGGAAAAGGACTAGGGTTCCCTTCAAAAGGGATTCCTTGATCAATGGACTCTGAATTTGTCTCCATATATCTCAACCTAAGATAAACTAAGGAATAGGGATATTATTCTGAATTCAATTAATTTTAATGACGCTTGGACACAACTCCGCTTTTTCAGTTTTTAAGAGTCGAGAAAAAGCTAAAGATGACTCTAGTCTCCTTCGATTTTTAATGAGCCTGAAAGGACAAGTGCTCAGATGGACCTTTTCTTTTAAAGATTCGAAAAGGAACGAAAGTGACTACTCTGGAGAATCTAGACAAAGGGATTACCAAACCAATCGCAAAACTGCAATATACACCTTGGTGATAAATTAAAAAGAAATTACCAAGGACTTATGTACAGCACTCAACCTTCCTGAATGTTGTGTTCAGTGCATTGCCATCAATAAGGCGGCAGACTTGGTTTCCTATGGATAAAGGATTTAAGCCTATTGTGGTCTCCCAATATATACGTGACAGTACAAGGAGCACAAGTCCGTGCTAGCACTTGTCGTATCAAGGAGGAGGAATCACCCAACCTTCAATGAAAATGATAGCCACTAGTTTTAGCGATGCCGGAAGACGTCTCTAGCCTAGACCTCTAGATATGTTGCGTTAAGTTCCAAAGTGTTGTTAGGTTCATTGAAATTTATTTTAAATTTTATCTTGTTTATATTTTTCCTTTCAATGGTTCACAGCATGATGATGATCTGAAATTCCTAAAATGAAATCTACAATGATAAACAATCTTTGTTTATTTGAGCAATGAAAATCCTAGCTACTAGGGAGAGAAGATAATAGTGCTTTTAAACAAAGAGCAAAGAGCACACACTAGTGCATTTCCCTAAATCATATTTTCACACACAAATCAAAAAATGCTAAATGCAAATGCATGTAATTTTTTCATTCTCCTTAATGTGAAAAATGCCAAAAAGGAAAACTAAATGTAGCAAAGATCTAAAATATTTCACTCAAAATGACATTTTCGACAATTTCTTCTTCAAAAGAGAAAGGAAGACTCAAAACACTTTTCAATTTTGAATAAAAATGCTTTCAACACTTCGAATATAAAAAAATCAAACCAAATACATGAATAAAAGTTCAATCGATTATCAAGGGAAGGAAGAATTCATGACACTTCTCTTTTCGACACAAAACGACAATTACGACACTTTTTGTATCAAAGCGACAAATCGACTTAAACAAATTTTTGACAAAGGATTGTAAATGATGAACAAATACACAAAAACATTCACTAATCCTAATGTAATTGAGGCTGATCTAAGTGATGCAAGTAAGCTTCAGTAAAGAGGCATTGTTCATTTGCAGCAAAACAACCAAACAAAACTGAAAACAAGGTCAAAAACCCTCAATTTCTAGATGGAAAAAGAGTTCAGTCAATCATCACACCTAGGCTTCACAGAAACAGAGATGCATCACACTTACTACACTTGGGAGGTGCGATTCATACTGAGTTATAGTGGAAGACAGTGCGATGGTCCAGGGAGTGCAACTGAAATGGGTTTTGGCTCAAATGTGGAGTTGTTTTCAATGAGTTAAGCTAGATTTTGATGAACAGTAAAGAGCAAAGTATGATGGAATGTCTTAAGAGGTTACTGAGCTACCTGATACAGGTGGATATTGGTGGCCACCCGCTAATTCCACTTGGATCCCCTCTATTGCTTCTTACAGTTTTTTTTCAGTTTCCTTAATTATAGCACAGTTTACTATTTTTAGCAGTTTTTTCAGGTCCTAAACTTCTGGAGCCGTTTTGAGGCCCTAAACGACGTTTTTTGGGAAATCTACCGCCAGCGATTTTTTTGATAAAAATCGCCTTTTGTGTCGTAGTCCTCGGAGAGATCTTTCCAACGGCTATCATGCACGTCAAACGGAGATAGTACGACCAATTCGCGACCCCGGGAAGTTGATGTACCAACTTATTCGAAAACGGGGCCCACAATTTGGTGTTTCATCTTCTAGGGTTAGGTTTTGGAATGTGAAGGGTTTTCCATTGTTTCTCAACAATAAATAGGCCTTCGAGCCTCATTATAAGACAATTCAGAGGCATGTAGCCACCACATCTCTTCTCAGAGATAAGCTACCATCGCCCTAGCTGGTTTATTTCTATTTCTGTTTGTAAGCATATTTCAGTATTTTACAGTAATGAAATGAGGTATTATTTCCGCTACATATCTGTCTTTATGGTTATCTCTATATTTTATTGCGTTCCTATTTAAATCTGGATCAGTGGTATCAGAGCGATTTGCTTTTCTTCTCTGTTTTTCTTTGCATGTCCCCAACAAGGTCGTGATATAAGGATTTAGGGCTTGAACTGGTCGAACCTTTGCAAGACCAGCCTCGCAAATCCCGACGGCCTCCCATGGTGGATGAAAAGAAAGACGAGATCCTATCAAAATCTTGCTTGAAGAAGCCCTCGAGCGACAAAGGAACGCGATGATGGACAACCTTGCCCAAATCCTTCAGCGGCTACCCAGGGGCGATGCATCGGCTTCCAACAGCAACTCTGGAAACGCCACACCATTTAAGGTACAAGTTAACTTTGAAATCCCCATATTCGAGGGTCAGATAGACACAGATGTCATCAATATATGGTTAAATGTGCTAGAGGGCTATTTTTCTGTTCATGATTTTTCCAGTCGGGAAAAGATTATTTTCGCTCTTCTCAAAGCAGCCCCCCACGTCAAGGATTGGTGGGAAACCTACTGCGAGCAGAAGGATGAAAGTACAGTCTCACTATTTTCAGTCGCACCGACTTGGGATTCATTCCGAGATGCCATCAAGGAGCAGTACTACCCTGTCGGAAGCTATGAGGATCAATACATAAAGTGGACCACGCTACAGCAGGGAAGGGACCAAGACGTACCAGAGTTTACCAATATTTTACATACCCTTCGCACAAAGTTGGGTATCAAGGATACAGAGCAGCATTTGGTACTCAAATACCGTGGCTGCCTACACAAGTACATCCAAGAAGAAATAGAATTCCTGAACATCTCCTCGCTCGGCACGGCATACCAATATGCCGTCAAGGTCGAGCAAAAGTTTAA
The DNA here is from genome assembly GCA_031772625.1 of Pinus tabuliformis. Lineage (NCBI taxonomy): Eukaryota > Viridiplantae > Streptophyta > Pinopsida > Pinales > Pinaceae > Pinus > Pinus tabuliformis. Next base: position 804,117,585 of record CM062805.1, on the reverse strand, counting down.
ACAGAAGAAGCGAGACTTCGGGTCTGCGAATCCGAAACAAGGGAAAGGTGCCCCCAAATTGCAGAACAAAGGACAAAGCCAAGGCGGGGTGGCCCAAGACAACCCGACAAAGCTGCAAGCAAAGAACAGCGCCGCGAAGCCAAAAAAGGACACCGGAAAGTGGTGTGAGTTCCATAAGAGCTCCATTCACAACACAAGTGAGTGTCGGGCCAAGCAGTCACTGGTGGCCGAGCTAAAGGTTTCAGAATTAGATGCATGTTCTGACTCTGAGTCAGAACTCAATAAGGGGAATGACAAAGGGAAGCAGATTATCGATGCAGAGCCCAACGCCACCGTTGCCACCACGAAGATCCAGAAGGAGGAACCTGAAGATCTAGAGGAGGAGGAGTGTCTCTTCCACTCCCAGATGTGGGTAAAGGGCTCCCCGCTATAGTTCATTGTCGACAGTGGGAGCCAAAAGAACCTCATTTCGGTAGAGGTCGTGAAACGGTTGGGCTTACCGACCATAGCACATCCACAACCATACACCATTGGGTGGCTGCACCAAGGACGGGATCTTCGCGTGAGCCAACAGTGTCGCCTTCCATACAACATCAAGCCCTTCACGGATGAGGTATTGTGTGACATTGCTCCCCTCGAAGTTTGTGATGTGTTATTAGGACAACCATACTTATGGAAGCGACATGTTGTGTATGAGTCAAGGCCCCATGCTGTTATTGTTACTTTGGGAAATAAGTTGTACAGGATACCAGAGGTAGCACCGCCTACCGCCATCTCTTTGGTTACTGCAAAACAATGCAGTAAGCTCATTTCCAAAACCGGGAAGTTTGTTTTCCTGATGATACGCCCTCAAGAAAAGAAGAAGACGGTGGCCATGACCTCCAGACAGGGCCCCTCCGCATGAAAACTATAGATGGACAAGGTAGTGGAGGATTATGAGGACATCTTCACCTCCCCCGCAGGGGTTCCTCTGCACTGTCAGGTCAAGCACTCCATTGATCTGACCCCTGGTTCGTCGCTACCCAATGGACCAATCTATCGGTGCTCTGTTCTGGAGAACGATGAAATCAAGAGGCAGATTCAGGAGCTGCTGCAAAAAGGTCACATTCGTCCGAGTTCATCGCCCTGTGGGAGCCCGATCGTGCTGGTATAAAAGAAGGATGGGACTTGGAGACTCTGTATTGACTATTGGGCGCTGAACAAGATCACTGTCCGTAGTAGGTACCCAATCCCACGGATTGATGACCTCCTGGACCAACTAAAGGGGGCAAAATATTTCAGCAAGATCGATTTGAAGTCAGGATATCACCAGGTACCAATCGAACCCTCTGATGTGTGGAAGACTGCCTTCAAAGCCAAGGAGGGCCTTTTCGAATGGTTGGTTATGCCTTTCGGATTGACGAATGCTCCTGCAACCTTCATGAGGCTAATGGACGACATCTTGCGGCCATTCACCAACTCATTTGTAGTGGTATACTTGGATGACATCTTGATCTTTAGCAAGACTTGGGAAGAGCACCTCCACCACATCCGACAGGTTCTCCAAACACTGCGACAACACAAGTTATGTGCCAATTTGGAGAAATGCACTTTTGGCATGACCCAGGTTCAATATCTGGGATACATTATTGATGAATGGGGGGTGCATGTGGATCCAGCCAAGATCCAAGTCAATCGGGATTGGCCATCTCCAACCACTCTGACAGAGCTTCGCAGCTTTCTAGACCTTGCCAACTTCTACCGCAGGTTCGTGTTGGGATTTTCTCATATCACTTGGCCCTTGAGTCAGGTCACCAAGGGAGGAGCGAAAGCAAAAAAAATTTGGTCTGAATCCCAACAGAAGGCATTCACAGAGTTGAAAGATCGACTCTGCACAGCACCAGTTCTTGCATTACCAGACTTGCAACAACCATTTGAGGTCGAGACAGATGCCTCTGACTATGCTATTGGGGCAGTCCTTACTCAACACGGGCATCCAGTGGCATATCACAGTGAGACACTTTCAGACACAGTCCGGAAGTATCCCACTTATGACAAAGAGATGTATTCCATTGTGCAGGCTTGCCGACAATGGAAGCGTTACATTTTGGGGAAAGAAACGGTCATCCACACAGACCACCGACCCCTACAGGTCATACAGACCCAAGGGAAATTGCGGAATGATCGCCATCGAAGTGGTCCACATACCTGTAACAGTTCCATTTGAATATCAAGTATAAGAAGGGCAGCACCAATAATGTTGCAGATTGCCTCAGTCAACCACCGATCATGGCGTTAACCACCGTGCTCAACTTTTGTGGGCACGAGACTTCTGATTGGCCACTTCTCTACAAGAGCGACCCGGAATTCGGCCACACATACCAGACACTCTTGGAGGGTCAGCATGTTCCATATTTTCACCTCCAGGATGACCTGTTATGCAACCTGGGTCACCTTTGTGTTCCTTCAAGCGAGCGTGCCAAGATGATCTGGGAAGCACACTACAGTCGGGCCATTGGGCATTTTGGGGTCGAAAAAACAGTGGCAGTACTGCAGAAATATTTCTATTGGTCGAATCTTTGACAGGATGTCGGGAAGTACATCAGATCATGCATTGCTTGCGCCATTTCCAAACCGACCATCAAGAAGCAAGGCCTCTATACCCCGCTGCCTACCCCTAGTCGACCTTGGGAATCCATCTCCATGGATTACATGTCAGGCCTCCCTTCCACTAGGCATGGAAATGAATGTGTTTTTGTGGTTGTCGACAGGTTCTCGAAGATGGCCATTATGGCGGCCTGCAAGAAGAATATCACAATAGAAGCCAATGCTAAACTCTTCTTTGAACGAGTATGGGTACACTTTGGGATCCCATAGTCTATCATTTCAGATTGGGACAACAGGTTCCTCAGTACATTTTGGTCTAGCCTCTGGTCGATGCTGGACACCAAACTCACTAAGTCCACAGCCTTCCATCCTCAAACTGATGGCCAAACTGAGGTCGTCAACAGGATGATCGTACACATTCTGCGCATGTACAACTCAAAGCATCCACGCACATGGGACGAGAGCCTCCCTTATGTTCAGCACAGCTACAACCGGGCTCTCCACAGCTCGACTGGCCACAGCCCTTTCCAGGTGGGATTGGGATTCCAACCACTATGTCCCATCGATGTGGCCATGCCATTTGCAGCTACTCACGCAGATTCTGCTCATGTCCAGTCCGAAATAGATAAGGCAAACAACTTCATTGAGCAAATCCAACATATTCGCCAGCAGGTCCATGACATTCTGGAGAAATCAAATGCCAAGTACAAGCAGCGACATGATCAACATCGGGTGCCACACAAGTTTCAAGTGGGAGACAAAGTCTGGTTGCATTTGCAAAAGGAACGCCTTACCGGAGCCCATCGGAAACTCAGACCACTCCAATATGGCCCTTACACCATTACCAAGGCTGTGGTAGACAATGCATTTGAGCTCAGCATTCCCCCATTCCTTGGCCTGCACCTGGTGTTCAATGTCGACCGCCTTCGGCCATACTTTCCACCATTACTTGACACGTCCGACATTGCAGAACAACTCACACCCACAGAGTTAAATCCAGCTTGCATGGAACAAGTTGCAACTGATCGGATCATGGACACACAGATCAAGCACACTCGCCAGCAGAATATCCAACTGTATCGAGTTGCCAAAGCAGGACAACTCCTTCACCAGGGCAAGTGGCTCACCAGGGACCAAGTGCAGCAGAAGTTCCCTCATCTCATGGAGGAACTCAACGCAATGGGGACCATTGCTTCCTAAGGGGGGAGGAATGTTCCAGGTGGATATTGGTGGCCACCCGCTAATTCCACTTGGATCCCCTCTAGTGCTTCTTATAGTTTTTTTCAGTTTCCTTAATTATAGCACAGTTTACTATTTTTAGCAGTTTTTTTCGGGTCCTAAACTTCCGGAGCCGTTTTAAGGCCCTAAATGACGTTTTTTGGGAAATCTACCGCTAGCGATTTTTTTGATAAAAATTGTCTTTTATGTTGTAGTCCTCGGAGAGATCTTTCCAACGGGCTATCATGCACATCAAACGAAGATAGTACGACCAATTCGCGACCCCGGGAAGTTGATGTACCAACTTATCCAAAAACGGGGCCCACAATTTGGCGTTTCATCTTCTAGGGTTAGGTTTTGGAATGTGAAGGGTTTTCCATTGTTTCTCAACAATAAATAGGCCTTCGAGCCTCATTATAAGACAGTTCAGAGGCATGTAGCCACCACATCTCTTCTCAGAGATAAGCTACCATCGCCCTAGCTGGTTTATTTCCATTTCTGTTTGTAAGCATATTTTCGTATTTTACAGTAATGAAATGAGGTATTATTTCCGTTGCATATATGTCTTTATGGTTATCTCTGTATTTTATTGCGTTCCTGTTTAAATCCAGATCACTACCAAAAGGGCATCTAGATGTGCTTGTAAGTCAAATGTTTAATTCATAAACTAAACCAGAGATTGACTGAAGCAGCATTCATCTACTATGCAATTGCAAAGTAAGAGTAGTTTGAAGGCTACCTAGCTGACTTTAGACTCTGTCTATAGTTTATAAGACAAATAATAACAACAAACAAACATTTTTTCATTCCCCAGTGGAGTTTCCAATTTGTTTCTGGGAAAACTAGTATTCCTAAAGAATGCTAGCCCTCTAGGTTTGGTAGCTACCCTAGAAACAATAGTTTAAAGCAATTCAACGGTTTCTTCTATGTGTAACAGATAAGAGAAAGATAATGGAACCAACCTGAAACTTCCGCTTAATCCCTTGCTTGATCTCTCTCCCCTTTGACAGATCCTGCAACTCCTCCCCATACTTAACATGCTTGGAGAGTACCTGCATAAGTACAGCAACAAAGAACCGTCAAAGCATCGTGATCTATTACAACATAATCATTACAGAATCAGATATATAATGAACAAATGATAGCATTCACAAATGATAACATTCACAATTGCACAAGCATATGGAAGAAAACTTGAAGAGCTTTATTAATAGAAAGGAGAATTACAACCCAGTTGTCTAATCCAGCATCATTCTCCCAGCTTCAATCCTTCTTCACCTCATGAAATAGCAAGATCACCCCAACAATACAATGTTCTTTCCTCAATTACAAACTATCAGCACTTCCTTGCAATTCACAACATTCAGCCTCTAGATCTCTTGGATGAGGGATCCATTTATAGATGTTTGCAAGGGTGTGAGTCATCCATGGGGTTTGATTAGTGTCATTCCACTTGTTACAGTTGATTCCATAAGAGAAGGGATTGGATATTTTCTTAGATCCCTTACTCATCCTTGGGCGAATTCAGAGAGGCAAGTGGCACAGGAGAAGTTTCTAGAAGATTCCATGAGCAACCACCTAGCAAACTTTCTCGGACATTTGTCCATCCTCACCCATCACACCCTATACAAGGCCTAAACAGTATGCATTGCACCCTAGCAGTGTACCACTCAGTATGCATCACAATTTTCCAGTGGAGCAGTCAGTATGGTTCAATTTAGGCAATTTTGGATGGTTTCTCAGATGGAACTTTTGGGGAATGATGTATTCAGATGACTATGTTCCTTTAGGGGTATGAAACAACTCTTTTAGGGGTTGATGATCCCTAATACATCGACATATAAGTTTGGGGTTGATGTGCCCAAATATGTCTATAACAGTTGCTCCCTAAAGCATGAGGTCGTAAATATTCATGTCGGGTGAAATGTTTTATCACGAGGATCCGAAGTTTCAAACTGGAAGGTGACCTGCATAAGTTACAATACAATACATTATCATAATATGATTTTCATGATCCAGCTGAGGGAGGCATTCCCTTATACTTTTCATACTATAACACCACCCTATATACCTGAAAGTACGTGCATGTGCTACGATATACTTATGTATGTGGAATGAGGTATCACACTCAGAATGTATCACAGACAATTAGCAACAGTTGCTATGTTTAACGACGTCGGAACACGTCTCTAGCCAAGACCTTTAAATGTTATGCGTTAAGTTACAATGCTCCATTAAGTTAATCAAGATAAATTTTAAGTTGATCTTCTTAAGAATTTGCCTTTCAAGGTTCACCAAGTGATGTATGTTTGCAATTCCTAGAATGAAACTAACATGAGAAACATTCTTTATTCAATTAACAATGAAAAGTGTAGCTAGTAAGGGATAGAGCAATCATATCTTTGACAAAGAGCAAAGAGCACACCTAATGAAATTTCCCTAGCTATTCCTATCAATCATTCACAAACTACAATATGCACAATGCAAGTTTTTATTTTCAATCCCTTTAGTGTTTAGCTTAACAAAAGGAAACTAAATGCACATACAATCAATCAATACTTTTCGCAAGAAACGAAGACTTTACGACAATACCTTTTCAAAGAAATGAATACTTTACAACACTTCATTTTCAGAAAATATTAATCGACTATAAGCTAACTTTGACAATGAATTGATAATGATAAAGAAATCATTTAAGAAACACTAAAAAATCAAGGCCAAAGTAGGGCTAGGAGGAGAAATACAACTTGATTTTAGAACCATTGAAAACATTCTTTCAGCAAACAAAAACAGAAGCAACTTTGGAAAAATCAAACCAAAGGTGGGTTTTTTAGCCTAAGAGGAATCAGCACAGGCTAGAGAGGGAGACAATGCGCTGCAATGCACTATCTCTAAGGCAAGGGTTGCTTGCAATGCACTGTGTCAAGACCAACACTGCGTTGGTGCCAGAGAGTCAAATCAAAAGACATTCAAGCACAATTTTTGACTAAAAACACTTCAAAAAGACTGAAATATGATCAATAAAGTCAAGCAAAGTCTAATAGGATGTAATATGATGAGGGTAAGCCACCAAGAACAACATTCGTTCCCCAGTATGGTCGCCAATTTGTTATATGGAATTTGCATCTATGGATAAACACATTTTCCCTAGGTGGGTGACTACACCTAGAACAACAGAAAGAAAGTAGTTTAACCTTTTCCTATAGTAGATAGATGAGATGAAGGAACTTACTTGTAGTCTTTCACTTCCTAGATCTCTTTTTAAATTTTTGACCGGAGAATCCACAGTAATGGAGTTTTTACACCAACGTTTCAAATCCCAAATGGGATCCATCTTTCTCTTTACCATGATGATGGATCCCATTTGGGATTTGAAACGTTGGTGTAAAAACTCCATTACTGTGGATTCTCCGGTCAAAATTTTAAAAAGCGCAAACCACAGATCTCTGAAATCCAATTTCCTAGATCTCTTTTGAATCACTCCCGTCGCTCCCACTTGAACTAAATCCGCTCAAAAGGTACCTTCATCAAGAGAAACATAAACAAGAAATGATCAAAGAATACATGATCTATCTACTATTAAACAATGGAATCGAAGACATTGAAACACATAATCATCACAGATATGAAAAATCATATGAGAAAAATAATAAGCTCTTTATTAATGTAGAAGGAAGAGTATCACCCAATACAATTCGATCATGTGCCACTCCTCCAGCGTTAGTTTCAACCCTCGCCACACCAAAAGCACACAACTCCAGCAGCATAACATTGCTTAACATAAACTCAATCCTCAAACCAATAGAATTTCCTTACAAACTTCATACTCTAGCCCCCTTGATCGCTATGATGAGTGCTCAATTTATAGGAAATGGAGGTGGTTTTGTCATAAATTAGGGTATTAAATGGCCTTCCAAACTTGGAGTTAGTTTCCATGGAGCAAGGGATGAGAGGATATGAGGTTAATGGATCCTTAGCCTATCCAATTTCGATCTCATAGGAGGAGATACGAGATGGGAACCTTCTAGAATCATCTAGAATGAAGGAATATTCCCAGAACCCTATGAAAATTTCGCTCAATCTTGCCCAACGCGGGTCAAAGAGGGCCTAAGTGAACTACAATGCAGGCCAGAATGGGCCTGCCTGCTCTGCAGCGCAGTTACCCCTGACTAAGGCTGCGCTGGTGTCCCAAGGAGGTATTTCAGCAAGGCTTCAGGCCAGGAAACTTTCACAGAAGGAAGCATTCAATGAGTTGATTTGTCTAGGGCATGTAACAACTAAATTAGGGTTTGATGAGCCCTAATAGTACTGATCTGAATGTCAGGAATGATGTGCCCAAATAGACCTGTAACAACATGCATGAAATTTTTTTGCACGGACGTTCGTGCAACCGGCGAACTGCCTCACCCACATGCATGTTGATCTGTTTGTTGAATATTTCATTCATGTTTTACATGCACCATTAATCACTTCTGCTATCACTTAGTGTCACCATGCATTCACTGACTTACTTGCTTTCAGATGCCCGTCGGCGAGTCAGGCCAAACATGGCCCGGGATCTGCCTTCATCAAGGATGCATTATGCAATTTGGGAAAGGAAGGCTCACCTTCCTCTCCAGATTTGCACATTCCTGCACAGCACTGGCTTTTAGGACTATTTTGCGCATTTCTAGAGGACAATGGCTGCTTGGCCCAAGAAATTGTGCAAATCTATCCCTAGGCCAGCAGTCCTTCCCAGCTGGAATTGCGCATTGCACAATCCCACTAGACAGTAGCCAAACTAGACTATGGATTGCATAGTTCTAACAGTCGGTCAGTCTCCCAGCAGCCCAGCCTATGCCTTGTGCAGTCTTGGCAATCGGTCTCTCGACCTCCCGGATGAAATTGCGCAACCTTCATGATCATGAACCCAGGTATGTTGCAAGTCAGTTCTCATGTTAATTTTGGTCTTTGACTGACAGATTGCTTGTCGTGAGTGTTGCCATGTCTTTAGGTATCCCACATGTTCATCTTCCTCTCAGCAGTACAGGTACAATGGTTTCCAGGAGAGCAGAGATGAAGACACCGTTTAGAGCACACTTAGGGATGCAGTCGATCAAGTGTCCATGGACTTTCCTACCCACGAAGACATCAAGTTGTTCGTAGACAAGGACATCAAGCAATAACATCATAGCGAGCAGCATCATGAACAGTAGTTGAAGGTAGCATACTAAATGTAGTGAACACGGTGAATGTAAGAGGAAGGTTGTTGAAAACATACAGGTGGAACAAAGTTGCAATATCAAGCAGATCCACTAATAATGAAAGCAAATTTGGAGACTCAGACTACGAAGTGACAGCGCGACATGAAGATCGCGCGAAGGCAGAAGATGGAACAAAGAATGAGTTGCATGTGATAAAGTAGCAACTCATGAAGAACATGAAGTTGCACAGGCAGAGAAATGAGTTGTAACAGGAACAGGAACAATAGTGGGTGCAGCATGCACTCACGGAGGAAACTTCCATCATACAAGTTAAGGATCCATCCCAGTAGCTAACATAGAGCAGACATGGTGATCAATTTTTTTGATCGCATGCAAGGAATTCAGCAGCATGCATATCATTGACCGCACACATGCAATCCAACCCATTCAACACACTCACCAAGGTAAAGACAAGAAGCAAGTTCAATTGGGGTTGAACATGCACTTCTGCAAGTTGATGCGCATGACCACCAGCACACACTTGAAGATTAGCATAGACACTATGCATCAATGTGTTTCCAGTTTAACGATACCCAAGAAGACCATGTGCATGTTAGCATATGAGTTGGATGAAGGGGTTGAACCTGTTAGTCCTTACAATTTCCTACGCTGAAAAGGAAATCGAGAAGGGTAACCTCAAACCACTTCAACTCAGTAGCTAGCCCTACTGAGCATGAGAGGGATCTCTCTAAGTCTCTTATCAGTGATATGACTTTAAAGCAATTAAATTTTAGGCTAGATATATGTATTTGTTTGTTTGTTTATGAAAATTTGGGTTTTTAGGGTTTGTTGAACTTAGGGTTTGAAGCCACAAATAGGTCAAGGTTGTATGAGTGCAGGAGAAATATGAGAAGGAGCTAGATATCAGAAGCCATGGTGTATTTTGAATATTTTCAGTGTAGCATAGAGGAGAAAGTGTAGAAGAAACTAATGAGCATAAGTAAACATGATTTCATTAGCTTAGGAAGACATAAACATAACTATGAAAACCAGATAACAGAGCTTGAGAAACAAGAATTTTGTATATTTCATTGTAAGGCATCCATAGAAAGAAGAGATATCATGTAGATAAATATGTTTAAACCATTAGAAAACAAATAGAATGAAGAACAAGCACCATGACTAGGCTAGAGTTCCTTGAAAATAGTTGCAACCTATCTCTATATTAGCTGAAAAGATGATTACATGCAAGCCTCCTCCACAAAAAGTTCAACCCTTCTCTCTGAAAGAGAAATGATACATATAGACTCTCTTAGACCACTTTCCCACCTTCAGGAGTCGAATTCCTTGGTGGAGGAACTGACTCCAAGATTCTCTCAACCAACAGGTGAGAGTGAGAAGGTGAAACTCAAACACTTCTTGGAGAGTTTGTTTAGGAGTTTGCTTCCTTTATGAGGCCTAATAAACATCAAAAACAACCTATTATGTACATTTATTCATGCCTACATCACCTAGCCTCGAAACTAGTGCCATTACATATAGAAACTTGACTTTTATTAAGTCAAACTGGAAATTAAAAATACATAGTGAAATTTGCAAATTAAAACACAAAAAAGTGCAGAAGCGCAGCGCCGACTTTGAGCTGATTTTCAAGTGCCTTCCGTAGGTTAAAATGCAAATCTGAGAGAACGGTCAACTAGACCTTCAAGTCTAGTTTCTAGAACAATTTGAATTTATAAATTTTGACCATAGGATGGCCTTCAAAAATCCATTCTCCAAATGTCGCTCCAGGTGCGCAGCGCCTGTCAAAAAAGGGTCCAAAATCCTAGTTTTTTGCCACTTTTTTGCACTTTTCTCCAAAACTGAGCCACCTCTACAAAATCTGAGAAAATGGGTTTTTAGAGGATGGCAATAGATTTCCAAAAATATAAACTTTTTCTTGAAATATATGTTGGAGGAAAAAGTGCAGTGCCAAGGCGCTACGCTTCTGGAGCTTTGATTTCCAGAACTTAGCTCCAAAATTCACAAAAAATCAAAAGTGCTCAGAATTTGCTCAAAATTGGCTAGGAGTTGTAAACTTATGTATGTTAAACCTTCATATATGCTTCAGCAATCATATCCAAGTTTCCCTCATCCTTTTGGTCCTTTTTGGCTTCTTTGAGCTTGTTTTCAAGCTGCTTGACCTTGGCATTGGCGAACATGTTTTGAGCCTGGTAGTGGTGCGCCATATGCCTAAGCAACTGATTATCTCTATTAACCTTTTAAAGGATATTCCTAAGGTGGAAATTGATCTTGTCAATCCAAAACTCCCTGTCTTCATTTATTTCCATGGAAATCCTCTCCTCAAAGGTCAATTCTTCCATTGGTGGCTTTTGTTCTCTTCTAGGTCTGGGTTCATGTCTTTGAACCAATACTCTCCATGATTTGGTATCCCTGTGGCAAGAGAGATGACATCAACTGAGAATGTGAAATCAATCCCTGCAATGGTGGCCTTTTCTCCTTTCAGATTGGTGGCAATCAAATCAATGAGTTGCTCATGAAAACTTACCTCTTCCACTCTTTGGCAAAACCCTAGGTAGTTGACATCTTCAAAGCATTGTCTTATGAATGGTGAAGAATTGATCTCATTTTAGTTTGTGGGCTCATACCTCAAAGTCCTCCCTCCTTTATGATGTTTTCTCTTTTTTGATGGTGAAGAATCTCCTTCCATTTTTGAAACCCTAGATGATAGGAAATGGGAAAAAAACAGTGAAAAGTGATTGAAGTGGTGAAATGAGGGAGTTAGGGAAGGGAGATGGGAGTAGGGAAATTTTTGGAGATGGACAGAGGTTTTAGGAATCCTTAGGAATTTAAATTAAGGTAAATGAATGAGGGATATGAACTAGGAAATTTAAACACAGTCCTAGCTAGGGAAACTACACAATTTGACAGATTAGGGCTAGGGTTTGTAGGGAGGTGAAGTGGAATGAAGGGAAATGGCTTGTTGGTGAATGGGTATGATGAGTTGCATGAAAATATAGGTATAGGGATAGTGATTTTTATGGTTTCAAAGCTCCAATTGATCATTTGCAAGATCAAAGCATTAAATTTACACAAACCCTAGATGACTAAACTAACCATCATTCATTTGTTTTTCCAAAGTACAAGAGGGAGTGAAATGAGAGTACTTACTTGCTAGATGGCTTAAATCAATAGAAAACAAGAATTAAAGCTTAAAAACTGAATTTGGGTGATTTCAGGTGAGATTTTGGATACTCCGCGTTGTGCGCAGCACAGTTAGGCTATGTGTAGCGCCTATGTGTAGCGCAGTTAGGCTGTGTGCAGCGCCTATGCGCAATGCAGTGTCTCTATGCGCACCACCACCTCCAGAAGCGCAGCAAAAATGCAGTGCCATCTTCCAACCTGATTTTGGAGGCCTTAAACGACTCCAAATTGAGAACTTGATAGCTCGTTGGAAATCTCTTGAAGTCTGCTACAACATGGACTCATCAATAATGTAATTTGGACACTCCATCAAGGATAAAAATGGATTTTCCCAAGGTCACTAAAAAAACCTAGGGTGTCTCTTACAAAAGCGCAATGCCAACTTGCAGAGCACTTTTGGATGCCTTCCACTAATACAAATCATGATTTGAAGGTACCATTGGAAATATTAGGATGTCTGCTACAAAATAGAGGCCTTAAGCACTGCCAACACTTGCTCCAAACCCCCAAATAACTATCTTGAAGTCAAGCTGTCTAGAAGTCCAGCAACTCTCCCACAGCAAGTGTATTTTGGGAATTTCTTTCAAATCATAACACCTGTGCATAAAATAAAGGAGGTTTTTGTTCCTTGGACTATAATGGAAAACAACCTCTTTCACTTTTGTAAAATTATTCTCCATTTGGTCAAAAATATATTTTTAAGAAAAAAATGTCCCTATGAGGAATGATGAGATGAAGTACTATACTGCAGCATTGTCTTATTTGAAATAAAACATTACATTTACCTTTATTTTGCTTTCCCTAGGTTGCTAACTCCCTTTACCCACTTAATTACATGATGGACATCTTTTGTTTTGACATATGGTATGATGACAACACATGGAGTGAAACCCTAGACCATGACCTAAAATGAGGAATTTAATGATTTCATGACCCAAGACACTTAAATGAGAATATGATACCTCGAAGAAGACAATGACCATGAAGAGTGATGAAGACCATGATTAAGTGAAGGGAACAACAATGACCTAGACACAACAACCAGTGACCAAATTTTTCTTTGAAGACTCATTGTAATGACAAAAATTTGACGTGACACCCTAACAACACCTTGTAAGAGCATATTTGATCACTGGTGACAGGATGAACTGACTAACACTAACAGAACCAATGCATCGGTTGCAACGAAGGCAAGAGTTCGCTTCAGCAAGATGTCACCATGAGGTACATGCACACCATCACGAATGACCAAGCTTAGCATCATCTCACCAGCTTCACCATCACAAGCATGTCAAAGAGTTGATGTCACCACAATGGACCGAGTGCCAGTGATGTCTTGCAAGGCTTGCTCAAGCCATGTTGTCTCACATGAGTACATGTGCATTGTAATGTTGAGTCATGTCAAGTGTAAGTCGAGTGTCAACAGTTGGATGTAACAGTCATAGAGTAGGTGAAGAGTCATGAGGGTAGGTGAACTATCACAAAGGGTGAATGTCAAGGGTCGCCCCATCCTCTGCTATAAATAGTCCCTCATAACTCATTGTATAGGCTTTTGGTCAGCCAAGCTTCTACTAATATTATCTTGAAGAAGGCTTGGACAGTATTGTAACACGCCTTGGCTTCTCCACTGCATGGAGCTAGTACATCTCTTTGGAGGAGCGGGCAGATGTGGCTGTAACTTTTCACTGTTAGGGATAGCAGGTTTACATGGATGCATTGTATGATTGTGACTTACACTTATTTATGTAATAAGCGCCAGCACATTTTCATGCATATGTTGTTATTGTATTTGGACTGCTCTGATTGCCTTAATGATATATGTTGTTTAACTCATGTACTTGTGTATGAACTGATTCACATGCAGTTTTATGACTTGTTGTTAATGTGTTGATATGTTTTTAATTTTTTCACTGTCTATGTTGACTTCTCTGTCGGACATCAGATAGACCTTTCACATGAACCTTTCTATAAAAATCATCACACTCATCTCAAACTTATCCGTGAGTGATGTACATGTTATCTTACCTTGTATGATGTGACTGCCACATCTGAGTGGACTGCTTCGCTGGAAGCTGTGCATGTCCTTTTGTGTTGTGTGTTCCTAGCTGAGTTGGGACTGATACCTTTCAACCTAGAAATCACCTTCACCTCCTTCCCCTTTCAAAGTGTTAGAACCTATCATACACCTTCCTTGACTCACTGCATCAGTCACACCCTTGCTACTTATAGATTTATCTCACTTGCCTCTGTGCGACATCGTAGTCAAGGCATTAACTTACGACCCACTGCTAGGACTCCTACACCAAATGGTATGAGGTCTAATTAGGACTTCTTACTGGGGAGATCCCCTTTATTTCCAAGAAAACTAGTGTCTATTCAGATCTGTTAGTCCCACTAAGACGGGTAGCTATCTTAGAAACAAACAATTCAAAGTAACTTGTGTTTTCCTTTATGGGAGATAGATGAGAGAGAAGCAGAGAGCACCAACCTTAGTCTTTCGCTTGGCTCCTTGCTTGTTTCCTCTCTCCTTTGATAGAGCTTTGCCACTCCTTTCTCACTTGTCCCGCTTCAAAGAACACCTGTAGAGTCAAAGCAGCAAACTACCATCAAAGCATAGAGATCTATGATACCATAAACAATGTAGAATCAGATGTACATTAACCATACAAATGCATACACAAATACATGATTCAGAAATAAGCAAGCATATGGAGGAAAACTCAAATATCTTTATTGATAGAAGTAGAAGAGAGGATTACAACCCAGTTTTCTGATCCAACGCCATCCTCCCAACATGAAAGCCCTCTTCACCTCATGAAAAGCTATATCACCCAACAATACAATGTCTCACAGAGAAAACAACAACACTTCCTTACAAAATACAAAATTCCAGCCTCTTGATCTCTAGGATGAGGGATCCATTTATAGATATTTGCAGACAGGTGAGTCAGCTTCTGGGTTTCTGATTAGTGTCATTTCACTGATAGTTCTTGGTTCCACTTGGATATTTCATGATCTCTTACTCATCCCTGGGCGAATTCAGAGAGGCAAGTGTCAGATGAGCAGTTTCTAGAAGATTCTCTGAGTTTCCACCTAGAAAACTACCTCTACCATTTGTCTGCTCTCACTCATCGCACCCTACAGAAGGGATTTTCAGTATGCATCGCACCCTTTGTGTGGAATAGGTGAGATGCATTGCACCCTCAGCATGGAACAGTCTGTATGGTCTAGTTTTGACCAATTCTGAGTAGTTTTTCAGGGAGAACTTTTGGGAAGTGATGTAATCAATTGACCTTGATCCTTTAGGGTTTGAAACAACACTTTTAGGGGTTTGAGAGCCCTTGGTTTATCAACATATGTGATTGGGGTTGAAGTGCCCAAATATGTCTATAACAGTTGCCTCCTAAAGCATGAGGTCGTAAATCTTCTGATGTCGGGCGAAATGCTTTATCATGAGGATCCAAGGTCTTTCGAACTGGAAGGTGACCTGTAATAAGATACAATACAATACATTATCTTCATAACATTTTCATGATCTAGCTGAGGCGGGCATTCCCATGCTCAGCTTTATAAATTCATTTTCACGTACATAGGACAGACAACCGTCTATGTGGCAGACTGGTGATTCTGGTAGAGCCATCATCCCTTAGCTTGGATGATTATCTGTGCAACTATGGAGTACATTTGATGTCTTTATTTTCTTGAATATATCGCAGCCTGGATGGATGAAACTAGATCCAGGGTCTTCAAACTCTTTCAATCTTCGCTCGATGTACAAGCCGATCCATGTGAAAATATGTTCTGATGTTGAACATGGAAAGACATCGCCTGATTACCAGCCAATGATGTAAGTTGTTAACAGGGGCGAGAGGAATCACCAATAATGATAATGACCCTCAAGTTACTGCAGTACAATTCACTTGGTGTGAATACATGAGTCAATGTCGAACACCACGCAAAATCTTTCAGTCGAAGGCCATTGATGTAAACCTATCACCGGAAGTGAGAAACTTGCCATTGAGGCATGCAAGCTTAAAAGTACTGAAAGGGTCGTTCCTAAGTCAAATTCTTGGATAATGAGTTGATGTCGACAAGAAGTGACCCGTTGTAGGAGGGCCTTAATGAATCCCACATCTACGACATAGAATAGAGCAAATGATTTTGTGGAGGTGAAAACGATCTGATGATACAAGGTTCAGGGTGGCGGTCATGAAAGAATGGAGCGTGAAGGTATTGCAGTGGATGAGGCGTTAGCTGTGTTGGTGAATTCTTTGAGTGACTTTTCTTGAACATATTAGCGACACTGAAATGGATTGGTAGCGCTAACCCCAAAAATGGATGGTACGGGGGAACAATGGTGATATGACCGGTGAACGGAATAACCCAACCCGAGGCAATCATGGCGATGGAGTGAAAGCGTCATGTTCAAGAGTGACTTGCTACCAATGAAGTTCTTCAAGTTTTCTTCCCTTTTTCCCCAATCATTGCTGACCAGTACCTCTTTATTTTTGTCAAGCTTGAGGAGGATAACATATGCTTGTTCTACAATTTTCCCTTCGGGAAAACCTGTCGCTATGTTTGAGCGAGCCTAGCGATAGTGAAACTCGCTCTTTCCCGGATAGAAAAGTTTTTCGCTATTGTTTTAACGAGTTTAACGACAAGGATAACTCAGTCCTTTTCATGTTTGGAGAGTTTGAAAAGAGACGGAAAAGAAACTCCAGTAGTCGTTTTTCGTGGTATAATCCCTTAAGTCCGAAAAAATATCAAATAATATGAAAGGGATGACTTTTCGATAGTTTTAGCGAGCCGAACAAGACAAGCACTCGATATTTTTGTGTAATGATCCCTTGGGTCCAAAAATATTAAAATATGGAGGAGGGATGGCACTTCCCTTTACTTTAACGAGCTAGAAAGCCCAGTAGCTCGGCATTATTTTCATATTTTACGAGTCTAAAAAGAGCTTAAAAGAGACTCATTTTTTAGGAACGAGTGATGTTTTCAGGTAGCAACTAGTTCCGGGTAAGTTCGGAACTTTTCAACCACGGCAGTGTAAAGAAGGTGGCTAACAGAATCACTCGTTGCAGCTATTCCTCAAAAGGGTAAACAATCAAGTGGAGGCGTATGATCGGCTAAAAGAGTGGAGGTGATGGTAAGAACACGACCAAGGCTCAAAAGGCTGATAGTAATGCGATCACAAAGGTTATTTACCGAGAGGTGGGTTTATTTTTTAATGAGCTTGAACCTTGTGCCAACATGTGCTCAGTGCAAGGTTTATTTTTTTGATGAGCTTGAACTTTGCGGAAACATTGCTCGTTGTTAGGTTTATTTTTTAACGAGCTTGAACTTTGTGGAAACATTTCTCATACCAGTCATCTTTTAAAGATGTCTCTTATTAGTAGGTTCATTTTTTAGTGAGCTTGCCCCATGCGAAACTTTGCATATGAGCCTTTTGTATGCAGGCTAGGAACGACCAACTGCAGAACTAAGAGTTAATGAACTACTGAGATTAGGTAGGGGTTTCATACAAAACATTTCCTTTGCTTTGTCGGGCTACTGACAAAGGAGAATGGTGGATCAGACAAATCACCTAACCTAAACAGTTGAAGTTAGTAAAATACTACAGGGTTAGAGTTACGCTAGTCGCTTTTCACTTGTATAAAAAAGGTTTGCATGCCCCCAAGTATAAAGAAAAGTATAGTTTCGAGGTTACCATATGGAAGTCCTTGCATTAAAGCAAGATTGTTTCATTCGCATAGCAGACAAAAAACTTCCCTGGCTTTGTCCATCGAAATAGAAAAAGGTGAATGGTGTGAGCTTCCAATCACATAACCTTCGAGGAGATCATGTTTGAGACTGATCCCATATCTTATACGGATGGGTGTGTCAGACCAATCATATAACCTATGATGAGGAAATATTTTTCCAAATTGATCCCATATCCTAAACAGACGGGTGTGTCAGATTGGTCATATATCCTACGATGAAATCTGTCTTTTATCTGGGTTCGCCTGCCGAAGCAGACCAGGGTGCATGCCCCCTGGGTTTCATCACATTCACTGAATCACTCGTGGTCATTAGGTGGACAGACTGGAGGTTGATGAGACATCCCTTGTGCAAAGAGACCATTTAGGGATGGCATTTGACTAGTAGCCATGTTTGAACTGGGGAATGAAAGCTAGTCAACAAGTTGTACCACTCAGCCTTCATACGGGAAACACATCACCCGAAAGAGTGAGGAAACAATAGCTCCCATGCTGTAAATGTAGTCACGCCCAAGGAGTAGATTGTAATCTAGTTGCCCTTGGACTACAATCACGTTCAAATGAATGTTTTTCCTTCTCAAAGTTATAGGAAAATTTGGGAGGATCCCTAACAGTCGACTGGTTCCTTTATTAAAGCCTAACAAATTTTGAATCTCAGGCAGAAGCTATGGCGAACCAAGCGCTTTCCAAGTAGTTGAGGAAAGGATACTAATGGAAGCCCCTTCATCTATAATAGTGCCAGCCATGATCATTCTGTAAGCTTGTACTATGATTCAAAATGGTACATTAGATGGAAGGCGGGGTCCTGCTAGTAGATTCCAATCAAAGGAAATGACTTAGATTGCTTGGATGAGGGACCGAATAAACGGCCGGATGAATCTCTTGAAATGGGTAACTTCTATCCTGTGGTAGAGGAACGGATAGATTGCCCCCATGTTCATCAGACTCTGTGTTAACGAAAAGAATTTGAATAGTGTCGTTCTCATTCTCTTTGGAGACTGTATCATCTAAAGGTGGACCTTCTGAAGACAAGACAGGGTTGACTACCGTCTCGACCTGTTGACTTTGCTCCAGTGTGGACTCAGAGGGTTTATCTTCAATGATAGGCATTTCAACCGACAACACAGGTATGTTAGTCGGATTTTCAACTAGCGATGGACTTCGCAAGAGTTTCTTGTATACAGGTGGAAGTCACTGCGGTGAAGCAGGACTATTATTCAAGACTCTCTTAGCTTCGTCCAGAAAAGGACAACGGTGGAGGGCATGATCGCCTTCACACAACCTACAAGGAAATTTAGATCTTCCTTTTTGTCCATTGACTTCATTTTCACTAGTTGATGGTGTACTCTCAACATGATCGACAGAGGTTGAAGACACCGGATTGTGCAAGTGGGGAGACCAATCTCTCAAGATCCGTAGGATGTAAGGACAATATCGATGATAGTCGTTTCCTTTGCAAATGACACATGGAGATTTGGGTTTGGAAGGTGCAGTGTGTGGATTTTCACCGGACAATGCATGGATGACCCCTTGCGCAGCTGGCTTCTTCTTCTTCTTCTCCTTCCCTTACTTCTTCTTCTCAGCTACTTGGTTTTTAGTATCACTAGTTTCACCAAGCAAAGAGGAAGAAGAAGAGGGAGAAACAAACGAAGTAGAAGGTGGGGGAGAAACTCCAGTATCATCTAGTTTCTGATTTGATTACTGAGGAATTACGGTGTTTTGAACGATAGAGGTCGAGAATAGCCATACTGGCAGGCCAATTGTGAGTCCTGGAAGGGACAATGTAGCCATGTATGGAGCACCAATATCTCCCCAAGAAGAGAAAGGACTAGGATTCCTCCCAAGTGGAAATCCTTGATTGGTGGACTCCATTATCTCAACCTAAGACCAACAAGGGAACAATGATGTTATTCCAAATTAAATAAATTTTATGACGCTTTGACACAATTTGCTTTTTCAATTTTAAGAGTCGAGAAAAAGCTAAAGGTGACTCTAGTCGCCCTCGATTTTTAATGAGCCTGAAGTTACAAGTGCTTAGATGGACCTTTTCTTTTAAGGAGTCGAAAAGGAACGAAAGTGACTACTCTGGAAATCTAGACAAAGGGATTACCAAACCAATCACAAAGCTGCAATATACACCTCGGTGGTAAATTATAGAGAAATTACCGAGGAATTTATGTATGGAAGTCAATCTTCCCGAATGTTGTGTTCATTGCATTGCGATCGATAGGGTGGTAGAGATGGCTTCCTAAGGATAAAGGATATCAGCCTATTGTGGTCTCCCAATATATACTCCATGGTACGTGGGAGCACAAGTCCATACTGGCACTTGTCGTATCAAAGAGGAGGAATCACCCAACCTACAATGAAAACGATAGTTACCAGGCTTTACGACGCCGAAATACGTCTCTAGCCTAGACTTCTAGATGTTGTGTGTTAGGTTCCAAAGGGTTTTATGTTCATTGAGGTTTATTTTACAGTTGATCTTTCTTAAGAAGTTTGCCTTTCAAGGTTCACCGC
This sequence comes from Pinus tabuliformis, assembly GCA_031772625.1. Taxonomy (NCBI): domain Eukaryota; kingdom Viridiplantae; phylum Streptophyta; class Pinopsida; order Pinales; family Pinaceae; genus Pinus; species Pinus tabuliformis. The sequence continues at coordinate 804,097,112 of CM062805.1, read as the reverse complement.
GTGATGTAGATGTACAATTCCTAAATATGCAATCTAAAATGATAAACAGACGTTTATTTTCTTTTAGCAATGAAAAATCCTAGCTACTAAGGAAAGAAGAGTAAGATTCTTTCAAAATAGAGCAGAGAGCACACACTAAATTCACTTTTCCTAAATCTATTTTCGCATGCAGTATAAATGAAAATTCACATGAATGTATTTTTTTTTCCATTTCCTTAATGTGTGAATGCCAAAAAGGAAACTAAGTACAGATCTGAACTACTTTCTTCAAAGCAACACTTTTCAACAACGAAAGGAACCAGTACCTCTTTATTTTTGTCAAGCTTGAGGAGGATAACATATGCTTGTTCTATAATTTGCCCTTCAGGCAAACCTGTCGCTATGTTTTAGCAAGCCTAGCGATAGTGAAACTCACTCTTGCCCGGATGGAGAAGTTTGTCGCTATTGTTTTAACGAGTTTAACGACAAAGATAACTCATTCCTTTTAATGTTTAGAAAGTTTGAAAAGAGATGGAAAGGAAACTCCAGTAGTCCTTTTTCTTGGTATAATCCCTTAAGTCCGAAAAAATATAAAATAATACGAAAGGGATGACTTTTCGATAGTTTTAGCGAGCTGAACAAGACAAGCACTCGAACTTTTTGTGTAATGATCCCTCAGGTCCAAAAACATTAAAATATAGAGGAGGGATGGCACTTCCCTTTACTTTAACGAGCTGGAAAGGCCAGTAGCTCGGAAATCTTTTCATATTTTACGAGTCTAAAAAGAGATTAAAAGAGACTCGTTTTTTAGGAATGAGTGATGTTTTCGGGGAGCAACTGGTTCCGGGTAAGTTCGCAACTTTTCAAGCACGGTAGTGTAAAGAAGGTGGCTAACATAATCACTCGTCGCAGTTGTTCCTCAAAAGGGTAAACAATATAGTGGAGGCAGATGATCGGCTAAAAGAGTGGAGGTGATGGTAAGAACATGACCAAGGCTCAAAAGGCTGATACTAATGCAATCACAAAGGTTATTTACCAAGAGGTGGGTTTATTTTTTAATGAGCTTGAACCTTGTGCCAACATGTGCTCAATGCTAGGTTTATTTTTTAACGGACTTGAACTTTGCGGAAACATTGCTCGTTGTTAGGTTTATTCTTTAATGAGCTTGAACTTTGCGGAAACATTGCTCGTACCAGTCATCCTTTAAAGATATCCCTTATTAGTAGGTTCATTTTTTAGTGAGCTTGCCCCATGCGAAACTTTGCTCATGAGCCTTTTGTATGCAGGCTAGGAACGACCATCTACAGAACTAAGAGTTAATGAACTACTAAGGTTAGGTAGGATAGTTTCGTACAAAACATTTCCTTTGCTTTGTCAGGCTGCCAACAAAGGTGAATGGTGGATCAGACCAATCACCTAACCTAAGCAGTTGAAGTTAGTAAAATACTACAGGGTTAGAGTTACGCTAGTCGCTTTTCACGTGTAAAAAAGGTTTACATGCCCCCAGGTATAAAGAAAAGTAGAGTTTCGAGGTTACCATATGGAAGCCCTTGCATTAAAGCAAGATTATTTCGTCCGCATAGCAGACAAAACACTTCCTTGGCTTTGTCGATCGAAATAGACAAAGGTGAATGGTTTGAGCTTCCAATCACATAATCTTCAAGGAGATCCTGTTTCGGACTGATCTCATATCATGTACGGACGGGTGTGTCAGACCAATCATATAACCTATGACGAGGAAATTTTTTTCCAGACTGATCCCATGTCCTAAACAAATGGGTGTGTTAGACTGGTCATATATCCTACAAGGAAATATATCTTTTATCTGGGTTCGCCTGCCGAAGCAAACCAAGGTGCATGCCCCTTGGGTTTCATCACATTTACCGAATCACTCACGGTCATTAGGTGGACAGACTAGAGGTTGATGAGACATCCCTTATGCAAATATACCATTCAAGGATGGCATTTGACTAGTAGCCATGTTTGAACCGGGGAACGAAAGCTGGTCAACAAGTTGTACCATTCTGCCTTCATACAGGAAACACATCACCCAAAAGAGTGAGGAAACAATAGCTCCCATGTTGTAAATGTAGTCACGCCCAAGGAGTAGATTGTAATCTAGTGGCCCTTGGACTACCATCACATTCAAATGAAAATTTTTCCTTCTCAAAGTTATAGGCAAATTTGAGAGGATCCCTAACGTCGAATGGTTCCTTTATTGAAGCCTGACAAATTTTGAATCTCAGGCAGAAGCAATGGTGAACCAAGCGCTTTCCAAGAAGTTGAGGAAAGGATACTCACGGAAGCCCCTTCATCTACGATAGTTCCAACCATGATCATTCTGTAAGCTTGTACTATGATTCGGAATGGTACATTAGATGGAAGGTGGGGTCCTGCTAGTAGATTCCAATCAAAGGAAATGACTAGATTGCTTGGAGGAGGGACTGAATAAACGGCCAGATGAATCTCTTGGAATGGGAAACTTCCCACCTGTGGTAGAGGAACGGGTAGATTGCCCCCATGTTCATCAGACTCTGTGTTAACGAAAAGAATTTGAACGGTGTCATTCTCATTCTCTTTGGAGACTGTATCATCTGAAGGTGGACCTTCTGACGACAAGACTGGGTCGACTGTCGTCTCAACCTGTTGACTTTGGTCCGGTGTGGACTCAGAGGGCTTATCTTCAATGATAGGCGTTTCGACTAACAATAGAGGTATTTTAGTCAGATTTTCAACTAGTGATGGACTTGGCAAGAGTTTCCTGTATCCAGGTGGAAGTCGCTGCGGTGAAGCAGGACGGTTATCCAAGACTATTTTAGCTTCGTCCAGAAAAGGACAACGGTGGAGGGCATGATCACCTTCACACAACCTACAAGGAAATTGAGATCTTCCTTTTTTTCCATTGACTTCATTTTCACTAGTTGATGGTGTACTCTCAACATGATCGACAGAGGTTGAAGACACCGGATTGTGCAAGCGGCGCGACTAGTCTCTCAAGATCCGCGGGATGCAAGGAAAATCTCGATGATAGTGGTTTCCCTTGTGAATGACACATGGAGATTTGGGTTTGGAAGGTGCAGTGTGTGGATTTTCGCCAGACGACGCATGGTTGCCCCCTTGCGTGACTGGCTTCTTCTTCTTCTTCTCCTTCCCTTTCTTCTTCTTCTCAGCTACTTGGTTTTTAGTATCACTAGTTTCACCAAGCGAAGAGGAAGAAGGAGAGGGAGAAACAAACGAAGTAGAAGGTGGAGGAGAAACTCTAGTATCATCTGGTTGCTGATTTGATTGCTAATGAATTACGGTGGTTTGAACGACGAAGGTCAAGAATAGCCATACTGGCAGGCCAATTGTGAGTCCTGGAAGGGACAATGTAGCCATGTATGGAGCACAAATATCTCCCCAAGAAGAGAAAGGACTATGATTCCCCGCAAGGGGAAATCCTTGATTGGTGGACTCCATTATCTCAAACTAAGACCAACAAAGGAACAGTGACGTTATTCCGAATTAAATAAATTTTATGACGCTTTGACACAACTTGCTTTTTCAATTTTTAAGCGTCGAGAAAAAGCTAAAGGTGACTCTAGTCGCCCTCGATTTTTAATAAGCCTGAAGTGACAAGTGCTCAGATTGACCTTTTCTTTTAAGGAGTCGAAAAGGAACGAAAGTGACTACTCTGGAAATCTAGACAGAGGGATTACCAAACGAATCGCAAAATTGTAATATACACCTCGGTGGTAAATTATAGAGAAATTACCGAGGACTTTACGTACGGTAATCAATCTTCCTGAATGTTGTGTTCAGTGCATTTCGATCGATAGGGCGACAGACACGACTTCCTAAGGATAAAGGATATCAACCTATTGTGGTCTCCCAATATATACTCGATAGTACATGGGAGCACAAGTCCGTACTGGCACTTGTCGTATCAAAGAGGAGGAATCACCCAACCTATGATGAAAACGATAGTTACCAAGCTTTATGATGTCGGAATACGTCTCTAGCCTAGAGTTCTAGATGTTGTGCGTTAGGTTCCAAAGCTTTTTTATGTTCATTGAGGTTTATTTTCAGTTGATCTTTCTTAAGAAGTTTTCCTTTCAAGGTTCACCGCGTGATGTAGATGTACAATTCCTAAATATGCAATCTAAAATGATAAATAGTCGTTTATTTTCATTTAGCAATGAAAATCCTAGCAACTAAGGAAAGAAGAGTAAGATTCTTTCAACATAGAGCAGAGAGCACAAACTAAATGCACTTTTCCTAAATCTATTTCCGCATGCAGTCTAAATGCAAATGCACATGCATGTATTTGTTTTTCCGCTTCCTTAATGTGTGAATGCCAAAAAGGAAACTAACTACAGATATGAACTACTTTCTTCAAAGCGACACTTTTCAACAACGAAAGGAGCCAGTACCTCTTTACTTTTGTCAAGCTTGAGGAGGATAACATATGCTTGTTCTATAATTTGCCCTTCAGGCAAACTGTCGCTATGTTCTAGCGAGCCTAGCGACAGTGAAACTCGCTCTTGCTCGGATGGACAAGTTTGTCGCTATTCTTTTAACGAGTTTAACGACAAAGATAACTTGGTCCTTTTCATGTTTAGAGAGTTTGAAAAGAGATGCAAAGGAAACTCCAGTAGTCCTTTTTCGTGGAATAATCCCTTAAGTCCAAAAAAATATAAAATAATACAAAAGGGATGACTTTTCGATAGTTTTAGCGAGCCGAACAAGACAAGCACTCGATCTTTTTGTGTAATGATCCCTCAGGTCCAAAAAGATTAAAATATAGAGGAGGGATGGCGCTTCCCTTTACTTTAACGAGCTGGAAAGGCCAGTAGCTCGGCAATCTTTTCATATTTTACGAGTCTAAAAAGAGCTTAAAAGAGACTCATTTTTTAGGAACGAGTGATGTTTTCATGGAGCAACTGGTTCCGGGTAAGTTCGGAAATTTTCAAGCACGGTAGTGTAAAGAAGGTGGCTAACAGAATCACTCGTCGCAGTTGTTCCTCAAAACGGTAAACAATCAAGTGGAGGCGTATGATCAGCTAAAAGAGTGGAGGTGATGGTAAGAACATAACCAAGGCTCAAAAGGTTGCTAGTAATGTGATCACAAAGGTTATTTACTGAGAGGTGGGTTTATTTTTTAATGAGCTTGAACCTTGTGCCAACATGTGCTCAGTGCTAGGTTTATTTTTTAACGAGCTTGAACTTTGCAGAAACATTGCTCGTTGATAGGTTTATTTTTTAACGAGCTTTAACTTTGCGGAAACATTGCTCGTACCAGTCATCTTTTAAATATGTCTCTTATTAGTAGGTTCATTTTTTAGTGAGCTTTCCCCGTAAGAAACTTTGCTCATGAGCCTTTTGTTGCAGGCTAGGAAGGACCAACTACAGAACTAAGAGTTAATGAACTACTAAGGTTAGGTAGGATAGTTTCGTACAAAAAATTTCCTTTGCTTTTCCGGGCTACCGACAAAGGTGAATGGTGGATCAGACCAATCACCTAGCCTAAGCAGTTGAATTTAGTAAAATACTACAGGTTTAGAGTTACGTTGGTCACTTTTCACTTGTGTAAAAAAGGTTTGCATGCCCCCAGGTATAAAGAAAAGTAGAGTTTCCAGGTTACCATATGGAATTCCTTGCATTAAAGCAAGATTGTTTCATCCGTGTAGCAGACAAAACACTTCCTTGGCTTTGTCCATCGAAATAGACAAAGGTGAATGGTGTGAGCTTCCAATCACATAACCTTCAAGGAGATCCTGTTTCGGACTGATCCCATATCCTATATGGATGGGTGTGTCAGACCAATCATATAACCTACGACGAGGAAATCTTTTTCTAGACTGATCCCATATCCTAAACGGATGGGTGTGTTAGACTGGTCATATATCCTACGAGGAAATCTATCTTTTATCTGGGTTCGCCTGCCGAAGCAGACCAGGGTGCATGCCCCCTGGGTTTCGTCACATTCACTGAATCACTCGTGGTCATTAGGTGGACGGACTGGAGGTTGATGAGACATCCCTTGTGCAAAGAGACCATTCAAGGATGGCATTTTACTAGTAGCCGTGTTTGAACCAGGGAATGAAAGTTGGTCAACAAGTTGTACCATTCTACCTTCATACGGGAAACACATCACCCGAAAGAGTGAGGAAACAATAGCTCCCATGTTGTAAATGTAGTCACGCCTAAGGAGTAGATTGTAATATAGTGGCCCTTGGACTACCATCATGTTCAAATGAATAGTTTTCCTTCTCAAAGTTACAGGAAAATTTGGGAGGATCCCTGACGGTCGACTGGTTCTTTTATTGAAGCCTGACAAATTTAGAATCTCTGGCAGAAGCGATGGCGAACCAAGAAATTTCCAACCAGTTGAGGAAATGATACTCACGGAATCCCCTTCATCTATGATAGTGCCAGCCATGATCTTTCTGTAAGCTTGTACTATGATTCGGAATGGTACATTAAATGGAAGGCGGGGTCCTGCTAGTAGATTCCAATCAAAGGAAATGGCTAGATTGCTTGGAGAAGGGACTGAATGAATGGCCAGATGGATCTCTTGAAATGGGGAACTTCCTTCTTGTGGTAGAGGAAAGGGTAGATTGCCCCCATGTTCATCAAACTCTATGTTAACGAAAAGAATTTGAATGGTGTCGTTCTCATTCTCTTTGGAGACTATATCATCTAAAGATGGACCTTCTAAAGACAAGACTGGGTCGACTACCATCTCGACCTGTTGACTTTGGTCCGGTGTGGACTCAGAGTGTTTATCTTCAATGATAGGTGTTTCGACCGATAAGATAGGTATGTCAGTCGGATTTTCAACTAGCGATGAACTTGGCAAGAGTTTCTTGTATCCACGTGGAAGTCGCTACGGTGAAGTAGGACGGTTATCCAAGACTCTTTTAGCTTCATCCAGAAAAGGACAACGGTGGAGGGCATGATCACCTTCACACAACCTACAAGGAAATTTAGATCTTCCTTTTTGTCCATTGACTTCATTTTCACTAGTTGATGGTGTACTCTCAACATGATTGATAGAGATTGAAGACACCGGATTGTGCAAGTGGGGAGACCAGTCTCTCAAGATCCGCGGGATGCAAGGAAAATCTCGATGATAGTGGTTTCCTTTGCAAATGACACATGGAGATTTGGGTTTGGAAGGTGCAGTGTGTGGATTTTCAGCGGCCGATGCATGGTTGCCCCCTTTCACAGCTGGCTTCTTCTTCTTCTTCTCCTTCCCTTTCTTCTTCTTCTCAGATACTTGGTTTTTAGTATCACTAGTTTCACCAAGCGAAGAGGAAGAAGGAGAGGGAGAAACAAACGAAGTAGAAGGTGGGGGAGCAACTCCAATATCATCTGGTTGCTAATTTAATTGCTGAGGAATTATGGTTTTTTGAACGACAGAGGTCGAGAATAGCCATACTGGTAGTCCAATTGTGAGTCCAGGAAGGAACAATGTAGCCATGTATGGAGCACCAATATCTCCCCAAGAAGAGAAAGGACTAGGATTCCCCCGAAGGGGAAATCCTTTATTGGTGGACTCCATTATCTCAACCTAAGACCAATGAGGGAACAGTGATGTTTTTCCGAATTAAATAAATTTTATGATGCTTTGACACAACTTGCTTTTTCAATTTTTAAGCGTCGAGAAAAAGCTAAAGGTGACTTTAGTTGCCCTCAATTTTTAATGAGCCTAAAGTGACGAGTGCTTAGATTAACATTTTATTTTAAGGAGTCGAAAAGGAAAGAAAGTGACTACTCTGGAAATCTAGACAGAGGGATTACCAAACCAATCACAAAACTACAATATAAACCTCAGTGGTAAATTATAGAGAAATTACCGAGGACTTTACGTACGGCAGTCAATCTTCCCAAATGTTGTGTTCAGTGCATTGCAATCGATAGGGTGGTAGACATGGCTTCCTAAGGATAAAGGATATCAACCTATTGTGGTCTCCCAATATATACTCGACGGTACGTGGGAGCACAAGTCCGTACTGGCACTTGTCGTATCAAAGAGGAGGAATCACCCAACCTACGATGAAACAATAGTTACCGGGCTTTACAATGTCGGAATACGTCTCTAGCCTAGACTTCTAGATGTTGTGCATTAGGTTCCAAAGCGTTTTTATGTTCACTGAGGTTTATTTTACAATTAATCTTTCTTAAGAATTTTTCCTTTCAAGGTTCGCCACGTGATGTAGATGTACAATTCCTAAATATGCAATCTAAAATGATAAAAAGTCATTTATTTTCTTTTAGCAATGAAAATCCTAGCTACTAAGGAAAGAACAGTAAGCTTCTTTCAACATAGAGCAGAGAGCACACACTAAATGCACTTTTCCTAAATCTATTTCCGCATGCAGTCTAAATGAAAATGCACATGCATGTATTTCTTTTTCCGCTTCCTTAATGTGTGAATTCCAAAAAGGAAACTAAGTACAGATCTGAATTACTTTCTTCAAAGCGACACTTTTCAACAATGAAAGGAACCAGTACCTCTTTGTTTTTGTCAAGCTTGAGGAGGATAACATATGCTTGTTCTATAATTTGCCCTTCGGGTAAACCTATCACTATGTTTTAGTGAGCCTAGCGACAGTGAAACTCGCTCTTGCCCAGATGGAGAAGTTTGTTGCTATTGTTTTAATGAGTTTAACGACAAAGATAACTCGCTCCTTTTCATGTTTAGAGAGTTTGAAAAGAGACAGAAAGGAAACTCCAGTAGTCCTTTTTCGTGGTATAATCCCTTAAGTCTGAAAAAATATAAAATAATATGAAAGGGATGACTTTTCGATAGTTTTAGCGAGCCGAACAAGACAAGCGTCGATCTTTTTGTGTAATGATCTCTCAGGTCCAAAAAGATTAAAATATAGAGGGATGGCACTACCCTTTACTTTAACGAGCTAGAAAGGCCAGTAGCTCGGCGATCTTTTCATATTTTATGAGTCTAAAAAGATCTTAAAAGAGACTTGTTTTTTAGGAACGAGTGATGTTTTCGGGTAGCAACTAGTTCCGGGTAAGTTCGGAACTTTTCAAGCACAACAGTGTAAAGAAGGTGGCTAACAGAATCACTCGTCGCAGCAGTTCCTCAAAAGGGTAAACAATCAAGTGGAGGCGTATGATCATCTAAAAGAGTGGAGGTGATGGTAAGAACACGACCAAGACTCAAAAGGTTGATATTAATGCGATCACAAAGGTTATTTACCGAGAGGTGAGTTTATTTTTTAATGAGCTTGAACCTTGTGCCAACATGTGCTCAGTGCTAGGTTTATTTTTTAACGAGCTTGAACTTTGTGGAAACATTGCTCGTTGTTAGGTTTATTTTTTAACGATCTTGAACTTTGCGGAAACATTGCTCATACCAGTCGTCTTTTAAAGATGTCTCTTATTAGTAGGTTCATTTTTTAGTGAGCTTGCCCCATGCAAAACTTTTCTCATGAGCCTTTTGTATGCAGGCTAGGAATGACCAACTACAGAACTAAGAGTTAATGAACTACTGAGGTTAGGTAGGATAGTTTCGTACAAAACATTTCCTTTGCTTTGTTGGGCTACCGACAAAGGTGAATGGTGGATCAGACCAATCACCTAACCTAAGCAGTTGAAGTTAGTAAAATACTACAGGGTTAGAGTTACGCTGGTCGCTTTTCACTTGCATAAAAAAGGTTTGCATGCCCCCAGGTATAAAGAAAAGTAGAGTTTCCAGGTTACCATATGGAAGTCCTTGCATTAAAGCAAGATTGTTTCGTCTGTGTAGCAGACAAAACACTTCCTTGGCTTTGTCCATCGATATAGACAAAGGTGAATGGTGTGAGCTTAAAATCACATAACCTTCAAGGAGATCCTATTTCGGACTGATCCCATATCCTATACGAGCGGGTGTGTCAGATCAATCATATAACCTACGATGAGGAAATTTTTTTCCAGACTAATCTCATATCCTAAACAGACGGGTGTGTCAAAATGATCATATATCCTACGAGGAAATCTATATTTTATCTGGGTTCACCTGCCGAAGCAGACCAAGGTGCATTCCCCCTATCACATTCACCGAATCACTCGCAGTCATTAGGTGGATGGACTGGAGGTTGATGAGACATCCCTGTGAAAAGAGACCATTTAGGGATGGCATTTGACTAGTAGCCGTGATTGAACCGGGGAATGAAAGTTGGTCAACAAGTTTTACCATTCTGCTTTCATACGGGAAACACATCACCCGAAAAAGTGAGGAAACAATAGCTCCCATGCTGTAAATGTAGTCATGCCCAAGGAGTAGATTGTAATCTAGTGGCCCTTGGACTACAATCACGTTCAAATGAATGTTTTTCCTTCTCAAAGTTATAGGCAAATTTGGGAGGATCCCTAACAGTCGATTGGTTCCTTTATTGAAGCCTGAAAAATTTCAAATCTCAGGCAGAAGCGATGGCGAACCAAGCGCTTTCCAAGTAGTTGGGGAAAGGATACTAATGGAAGCCCCTTCATCTATGATAGTGCCAGCCATGATCATTTTGTAAGCTTTTACTATGATTCAGAATGGTACATTAGATGGACGGCGAGGTCCTACTAGTAGATTCCAATCAAAGGAAACGACTAGATTGCTTGGAGGAGGGACCAAATAAACGGCCCGATGAATCTCTTGAAATGGGGAACTTCCCTCCTGTGGTAGAGGAACGGGTAGATTGCCCCCATGTTCATTAGACTCTGTGTTAATGAAAAGAATTTGAACGATGTCGTTCTCATTCTCTTTAGAGACTGTATCATCTGAAGGTGGACCTTCTAAAGACAAGACTGGGTCAACTGTCGTCTCGACCTATTGACTTTGGTCCGGTGTGGACTCAGAGGGTTTATCTTCAATGATAGGTGTTTCGACCAACAACAGAGGTATGTCAGTCGGATTTTCAACTAGCGATGGACTTGGCAAGAGTTTCTTGTATCCAGGTGGAAGTCGCTGCGGTGAAGTAGGACGGTTATCCAAGACTCTTTTAGCTTCGTCCAGAAAAGGACAATGGTGGAGGGCATGATCGCCTTCACACAACCTACAAGGAAATTTAGATCTTCCTTTTTGTCCATTGACTTCATTTTCACTAGTTGATGGTGTACTCTCAACATGATCGACAGAGGTTGAAGACACCGGATTGTGCAAGCGGGGAGACTAGTCTCTCAAGATCTGTGGGATGCAAGGACAATCTTGATGATAGTGGTTTCCTTTGCAAATGACACATGGAGATTTGGGTTTGGAAGGTGTAGTGTGTGGATTTTCGCCGAACGACGCATGGTTGCCCCCTTGCGTGGCTCGCTTCTTCTTCTTCTCCTTCCCTTTCTTCTTCTTCTCAGCTACTTGGTTTTTAGTATCACTAGTTTCACCAAGCGAAGAGGAAGAAGGAGAGGGAGAAACAAATGAAGTAGAAGGTGGGGGAGCAACTCCAGTATCATCTAGTTGCTTATTTGATTACTGAGGAATTACGGTGTTTTGAACGATAGAGGTCGAGAATAGCCATACTGGCAGGCCAATTGTGATTCTTGGAAGGGACAATGTAGCCATGTATGGAGCACCAATATCTCCCCAAGAAGAGAAAGGACTAGGATTCCCCCCAAGGGGAAATCCTTGATTCGTGGACTCCATTATCTCAACCTAAGACCAATGAGGGAATAGTGATGTTATTCCGGATTAAATAAATTTTATGACGCTTTGACACAACTTACTTTTTCAATTTTTAAGAGTCGAGAAAAAACTAAAGGTGACTCTAGTCGCCCCCAATTTTTAATGAGCCTGAAGTGACAAGTGCTCAGATGGACCTTTTCTTTTAAGGAGTCGAAAAGGAACGAAAGTGACTACTCTGGAAATCTAGATAGAGGGATTACCAAACCAATCACAAAACTGCAGTATACACCTCGGTGGTAAATTATAGAGAAATTACTGAGGACTTTACTATGGCTGTCAATCTAACCGAATGTTGTGTTCAGTGCATTGCGATCAATAGGGCGGTAGACATGGCTTCCTAAGGATAAAGGATATTAGCCTATTTTGGTCTCCCAATATATATTCGACGGTACGTGGGAGCACAAGTCCGTACTGGCACTTGTCATATCAAAGAGGAGGAATCACCCAACCTACGATGAAAACGATAGTTACCAGGCTTTACAACGTTGGAATACGTCTCTAGCCTAGACTTCTAGATGTTGTGCATTAGGTTCCAAAGCAATTTTATGTTCATATAGGTTTATTTTACAGTTGATATTTCTTAAGAAGTTTTCCTTTCAAGGTTCACCATGTGATGTAGATGTACAATTCCTAAATATGCAATCTAAAATGATAAACAATCGTTTATTTTCTTTTAGCAATGAAAATCCTAGCTACTAAGGAAAGAAGAGTAAGATTCTTTCAACATAGAGCAGAGAGCACACACTAAATGCACTTTTCTTAAATTTATTTCCGCATGCAGTCTAAATGTAAATGCACATGCATGTATTTTTTTTCCTCTTCCTTAATGTGTGAATGGAAAAAAGGAAACTAAGTACAGATCCAAACTACTTTCTTCAAAGCGACACTTTTAAACAACGAAAGGAAAACTGCTTTCGACACTTCAAAGATTTGACAATTCAAATCAAATACAATGGCAAAAGTACAATCAAATATCTAAAAGAGGAAGACTTTACGACACTCTTTTTCTTGACTGAAAATGACAGTTGTGACACTTTCAAATCAAAAGACGATAGTTCAATTAAGCTACTTTTTGCAAAGGAGGACTGTAAATGACGAAAAATACATAAAAAAAACATTCACAATTCCTTATCAATGGAGGCTGAATAATGTAAAGGAAGAAGGATTTAACAGTGGTATATTGATCATAGGCTACAAAACTACTTAATAGAGCTGAAAACAATGAAGAGAAAACCAAAATATGGAGAGAGAAACAGTCCCATTCAATCATCACACATGTCCTTAAGGGAAACAGGGATGCATCTCACCTGCAGCACACGGGAGGTGCGATGCATAGACTACCAATGAGAGATAGTGTGATGGTCCAGGGACGAGACTGAGCTTGGTTTTCACCCATAGTTTGCAGCTAAGTTTAGGGATTTAGGATGAGCTTATGATAGACAATAAACACAAAGTATAGAGGTATGATCTAATGAGGTCATTGAGCTACCACCAGGGCCCTTAGGATGTTTTCAAGTCAGACGTTCAGTTCATAAACCAACCCGCAGATTGACTAAAGCAACGTTGATCTACTTTGCAATTGCATAACAAAAGCAGTTTGAAGGCTAGCTGGCTTAACTTTAGGCTCCGTCTGTAGTTTATAAAGCAAACAACATTAACAAACAAACAAAATATTCTCTCCCCAGCAGAGTCGCCATTTTGTTTCCGGGAAAACTAGTGTCTATTCGGATCTGCTAGTCCCACTAAGACGGGTAGCTATCTTAGAAACAAATAATTCAAAGTAACTTGTGTTTTCCTTTATCGGAGATAGATGAGAGAGAAGTAGAGAGCACCAACCTTAGTCTTTCGCTTGGCTCCTTGTTTGTTTCCTCTCTCCTTTGATAGAGCTTCACCACTCCTTTCTCACTTGTCCCGCTTCAAAGAACACCTGTAGAGTCAAAGCAACAAAATACCATCAAAGCATAGAGATCTATGATACGATAAACAATGTAGAATCAGATGTACATTAACCATACAAATGCATACACAAATACAAGATTCAGAAATAAGCAAGCATATGGAGGAAAACTCAAATAGCTTTATTGATAGAAGTAGAAGAGAGGATTACAACCCAGTTGTTTGATCTAGGGCCATCCTCCCAGAATGAAAGCCCTCTTCACTTCATGAAAATCTAGATCACCCAACAATACAATGTCTCACGGAGAAACCAACAACACTTCCTTACAAAATACAAAATTCCAGCCTCTTGATCTCTAGGATGAGGGATCCATTTATAGATATTTGCAGAGAGGTGAGTCAGCTTCTGGGTTTCTGATTAGTGTCATTTCACTGATAGTTCTTGGTTTGTTATAGACATTTTTGTGCCTTGCATCACTGAGCATAAAATGTCCATAATCAAGGGATCCAAAGTCCCTAAACATGTTGTTCATACCCCTAGAGGAACAAGGCCAGCAAACCACAACAATTCACTGAAGTTCTCCACCTGAAAACACTCAAAAACAGGCCAATTCTGGATCATGTCAACTGCTCCACTGAGCATCTACGTTGAATGTCAACTATTCCACTGTCTACCTGCGTTGAATGTCAACTGCAAAGAAGGCTACCTGCGTTGAGCGTAACTGGACAAGTGGCAAGCTCATTTCTCAAGGTGTCAATGCCCAGGAAGCTTCCAAAATGACACTTGGATCAGGGAATTCGACTGGTGATGAGTAAGAGGTTCCAAATCTCCAAGTGGAAGCAAGAACCTCCAAGTGGACTCAAGAACTGAAGAGGGAGAGGACACTAGTCAGTTTCATGCCAGCCTCAAGCTGACTCATCCTCTCTCCAAAACTCCTATATATAGATCTCTCCTCAATGAGATCAGGGGGCTGGAATGTTGTGATTGCAAAGAATTGTTGTTGGTTTGTGGTTGGATAATTGGGTGTTTATGCTTTGAAAGGGGCTGAAGAAGGAATTCCATTCTGCTGGGAAGGAGATGCTGGGTTGGAGCCCTATGGGTTGTATCTCTTCCTGAACCTTGTTTATCAATCAATAAAGCTTCTTGGTTCTTTCCTATATGATGGTGTATTTTGTATGATTTGCATTAGTATATTTGATTTATTTCTAATCCTGAATCATTTATGAACATGTATATTTGCCTTTGTGTTGTGTTCTTCTCTTGTCGCAAGTAGCTGTTCTCTTGTCACAGGTAGTTGTTCTCTTGTGATCTCGTGGAAATCAAGTAGTTGTTCTCTTGAGCAAGCGAGGAGGCAAGTAGTTGTGGACACCCAAAGAGAAGAGGATCTAGATCGAGGGACAACCGGAAGACAACGGTAAGTCTACCAATCTCCCCTCTTTCACATTTCATAAAGGAATAAACCGAAGTAGCTGTATTCGTTTGTTGCTAAGGTACTGTCACACCTTAGGTGGATAGGATCGTCCTGCATAGGCATTTTTCCCCACAACAAATTGGCGACTCCGCTGGGGAAGAATTTTTTTTAGTCATTTTGTTTGTGTTTACGTCATTGTTTACTTCATAGACTCAACGGCAACAATCGAACTGCTTTGCAAAGTAGAATGTTGTTGCTTTGATCCTTCACTGGGTTTTTGTCTATGATCTTAACAATGGACTCACAAATGACTTGATGATCCTTTGTGATAGTCTTTAGTACCCTCTCAAAGCATCCCTCTGTTTATACCTTGCTTGTGTTTCTGATTTGGCCTGAAACAGTTGATTTTTTAGCATTTTATGACCCGGAAACCAAGAGAAACGAGAGTTTCTCCTTTCAGCGCAGACACTGTGAAGGCAGTCTGCAATTCAACGCAGGTCCCGTGAAGGCTACCTGCGCTGAATGTCAAACTGACAGTGTTACACTTGCGCTGAACCAGTGTGGCCTTGTGCAGCTGGGGTTCCTTGCTGTCTTTTGCCCTGTTTTGATCTCTGTTTTTGCAGCCTTTAACCAGCATAGGTACCACCTCTGATAGCCCCTTTTCTTTGCTTGAATTCCGCCTCATTTTTGTACAAAAATACTGTAAGTGTTTTTATGTGTTTGTGGCGTCAATTACAGTTTTCCTTTGCATGAGCGAAATAGTCATCCTGTAGCCCTTGATTCAGATCTGATTGATTGATTGATTGTGATGTTAGGAGAGAGTTCATTGGCTTTTTGTAGTTTGATTATCATTTGCTTTTGCTTATTGGTTTGAATTTGTCACTTTTAAGTGTCTAAACGAGTATTTCTTTCGAAAAATCGCAAAGTGATTGTAATCTCTTCTACCCTTGCTGATTTTGGAAAAAGTAAACTTGTTTATTTCTCAGTCATTTAAAAGCAAATTCAAAGTTGTACAAAAAGCTTTCTTTGTAGGCATTTATACTAAGAAAGTGGAAAACAAACACCTGCATTGTGCATTTGCATTTTGATGAGTTTGCATGTTTTAGGAAGAGTGCATTAGAGTGTGCTGATTGCTCTTTGAGAAAAGATAGTCGCTCTCTTTTCCCTTAGTAGCTAGGATTTTCAAGGTTGAAAGATTATAAAGCTTGCTTATCATCTTAGGCTGCATTTAGGAATTGTACCATACATCTCGTGGTGATCCTAAAAGACAAACTTTAAAAAATATCAACTTAAAATAAACTGAATGAACCTAACAACGCTTTGCAACATAACGCACAACATAGAGGTCTAGGTAGAGACGTGTTCCGGCGTCGTTAAACCTAGTGACTGTCGATCTCGAAGAAGGTGGGTGATTCCTCCTGAGGGACGATAGCGCTAATACGGACTTGTGCTCCCACGTACCGTCGCGTATATATTGGGAGACCCCTATAGGCATATATCCTTTATCCTTAGGAAGCCGTGTCGGCCACCCTACTGATCGCAATGCAGTGAACACAGCATTCACGAAGATCAACCACCCGTACCGTAAAAAGTATGTGGTTTTGCGAAAAGTTTGGCACACCCTCTGCCTAGATCTCCAGAGCAGTTCCTTTTGGCCTTTTTCAGACTCTATAACAGAAAAAGTCCATCCGAGCATTTGTCACTTCGGGCTCGTTAAAACATCGAAGGAGACTAGAGTCATCTTTAGCTTTTTCTTGACTCTTTAAAACTGAAAAAGCAAGTTGTGTCTAAAGCGTCGTTAACAATTTATTTTAAACGGAACAATCACCCTTATTCCCGCGTTGATCTTTAGGTTGAAAAGATGGAGCACACCAACCAAGGAGTCCCCCTTGGTGGGAATCCTAGTCCCTTCTCCTCTTGGGGAGATGTTGGTGCGCCCCACATGGCCAAATTGTCGCTTCCAGGACTGACAATTGGTCTACCAGTTTGGCTCTTTTCAACCAATGTCGTTCAGAATACCACCATTCCTGAACAGTTGAGTCAACAGTTAGATCAGACAAGAGTTGCCTCCCAACCTTCTACTTCATCTTCCTCTCCTCCTTCCTCTTCACTTGACGGAACTGGTCGGTCAAAGAACTGGGTTCCTAAGGAGAAGAAGGAGAAGAAGAAGAAAGAAAAGAAGCAGAAGGAGCCTAAGGCGACTGGGGGCAAACAAGCGTCATCTAACAAAAATCCACACACAGCACTCGTAAGGCCTAAATCACCATGCGTCACATGCAGGGGAGACCACTTCCATAGAGATTGTCCATGTATCCCTCGGATACTAAGAGACTGGTCCCCCCGTTTGCACAATTCGGTAGCATTAACCTCTGATAGCCATGTCGATTGTTCACCGTCAACTAGTGGGAGTGAAGCTCCAGGACAGAGCGGGAAAGCTAAATTTCCCTGCAGACTGTGTGAAGGCGATCACGCCATCCACCGTTGTCCCTTCTTAGACGAGGCGAAAAGAGTTCTGGAAGATCGCCCGATATTACGAGCGAATCTTCCTCCTGGATATCAAAAACTCTTGCCAAGTCCCTCGCTAGTTGAGAATCCGGTTGACCTGCCCAGGTGGTCAGCCGAAGCACCTGTCATTGAAGATGAACCGTCTGAATCCATACCTGACGAAAGTCTAAAGGTTGAAACGGCAGTTGACCCGGTTTTGCCTTCAGAGGCTCTATCTTCGAATGACACCATCACAGAGGAGAATAAAGACGACACCGTCCAAATTCTCTTCATCGGCACTGACTCTGATGATCAAGGGGGCGATGCCACCATTCCTTTATCGCAGGAAGGAAGTTCGTCAGAGCGTTATCCGGCCGTTTACTCGGTCCCACCACCAAGCAACCTGGTTGTGTCCTTTGACTGGAACCAACTAGGCAGACCCCGCTTGCCAACTAGCATATCATTCAGAATTATTGTCCAAATATACAGAATGGTAATGGCTGGTACAGTTATTGATGAAGGGGCATCTGTGAGTATCCTTTCCTCTATTGCTTGGAAAGCGCTTGGTTCGCCTGCGCTTTTGCCTGAGATGAGAAATCTATCAGGCTTTGATAAGGGAACCAGTCGCCCTTTAGGGATCCTCCCCAATGTGCCAATAACATTGAAAGGGAAGACCGTTCAAATGAACGTGATGGTCGTTCAAGGACCCTTGGATTATAACCTACTCCTTGGACGAGACTATATATATTGCATGGGAGCCATAGTCTCCTCACTCTTCAGAGTAATGTGTTTTCCGCATGAAGGAAGAATGGTCAAGCTCGTGGACCAACTTTCGTTTCCCGGATCACACATCGCAAATAGTCATATACCATCCCTAAATGGTTTGTTCACGAAAGAAGTGTCTCAACCCACGGTCCGTCCTCCTAATGAGCGCGAGTAATCCGAGAGGATATGACTGGAACCCAGGGGGCATGCGTCCTGGTCTGCTTTGGCAGAGAACTTTGGGTATAAAGTAGGTTTCCGCAAGAGAATATGACTAGTCCGTACCCCGTCCGTAGAGGAAAGAGGGTTGTTCTAGAATAGGATTCTTTTGTCAAAGTTATGTGAGGCGGACGGGAACCGTCGCTCACCTTTGTCTATTTCGGTAGACATTGCCGAGGAAGTGTTTTGTTTGACGAGACAATCTTTAGGTAACCTGAAAGAGGTAAGCCGAGGAAGTGTTTTGTCTAACGAGACAATCTTTAGGTAACCTGAAAGAGGTAAGCCTCTCCCGGTAAAACGAAAGTTTTAGTGGAAAAGAAGTAGAGGTAACCTTGAAACTCTGTCTTATGCCTGGGGGCATGCAAACCTTTTGGAGTGCAAGTAAAGAGCGGTTATTTATCTGTTTTTTGGGTTAGCCGTTTCCGAACTTGCATAAAGAAAGGATGTGGAGCAAAGCGTAGTGAGATGAAGCTCCATAAAAAATAGCAATCTCACATGAGACACTCTTATCATATGACTGGTATTATCGAGCAGTTTTACCGTGGAATTTATGCTCGTTAAAAAATAGAAAAGCGAGATCCGGGCAGTTTTAGCACATAGTTCATGCTCATTAAAAAATAAACATAAGATTGAGCAGTGTTTTGGCGCATTCAAGCTCGTTAAAAAATGAACCCATCCCGGTAAATAACCATTGAGTATGTAACCTGATCAACCATAAAAGCCTTGGTCGTGTTTGTGCACCGTCACCTCCACTTTTCATTTGGCCGATCATTCACCTCCATATGATTGTTTACCCATTTTCAAGAACAGCTGCGAAGAGTGATTTCACCTAGCCATCCTTGTGACACTGCCGTGATTGGAAAATTCCAACCTGTACCTGGAATCTGCTGCTAACCCTGTTCATCACTCGTTCCTCAAAAGACGAGTCTTCTTTAAGCTCTTTTCAACTGACTCGTAAAATATGAAAAGATTGCCGAGTTTTGGCCTTCCAGCTCGTTAAAACGACCGGAAGTGTTATCCCTCCTCTAGATTTTAATCTTTTTTGGACCTGAGGGATTATTGCACAAAAAGATTGAGCTCTTGTTTCTTCGGCTCGTTAAAACTATCGAAAACTCATCCCTTCTGTATTGTTTTATACTTTTTCGGACTTAAGGGATTAGATGACGAAAAAGGAATTTTGGAGTTAACTTTATGTACCTTTTCAGACTCTCTAAAAATGAAAAGGACCGAGTTTTCCTTGTCGTTAGACTCATTAAAATCACTAAATAGCGACAAACTTGTCTTTAGACGAGAACGAGTTTCACTATCGCTAGGCTCGTTAAAACATAGCGATGGGCTTGCCCGAAGGGCAGGTTATAGAACAAGCATATGTTATCCTCCTCAAGCTTGACAAAAATAAAGAGGTACTGGTCAGCAATGACTGGGGAAAAATTGGGAAAAATCAAGAAAACTTTGATGGTAGCAGGTCGCTCTTGAACATGACACTTTTTCTCCGTACCACAATCGGGTTGGGTTGTTTCATTCACCGGTCACATCACCATGGTCTCGCCATACCATCCATACTTGGGGTAATGCTACCAATCCATCGCATCAGTGTCACCATATGTTCAAGAGAAGTCGTTCAGAAAGAGTCAACCGGGTCCCATCCACTGCCATACATTATCCTTCATCCATTCATGACCGCCACCCTGAATCATATGTCACAGATTGTTTTCACCTCCATTAAAATCATTAGCTCCATTCCGTGTCACTGATGTGGGATTCATTAAGGCCCTCCTTTGACGGATCGCTTCTTGTCGACATCAGCTCATTATCCAAGAAGTTGATCTAGGAACAACCCCTTCAGTACTTTGAAGCTTGCATGCCTCAATGGCAAGTTTCTCACTTCCGGCGACAGGTATACATCAATGACCTTCGACCAGAAGATTTTGTGTGGTGTTCGACGCCAAGTCCTTTATTCACACCACGTGAATTGTACTGCAGTACCTTGAGGGTCATTATCATTATCGGTGATTCCTCTCGCGCTTTTTAATGGTTTACATCATTGACCGGCAATCAAGCGATGTCTTTCCATGTTCGACTTCAGCGCAATTCTCACATGGATCGACTTGTACTTAGAGTGAAGATTGAACGAGTTTGAAGACCCCGGATCTAGTTTCATCCATCCGGGCTGCGATATATATTCAGGAAAAAATAAAGACATTTGGCATGTACATCATTGCAACAGATGATCATCCTACTCAAAGGATGATAATTTCGCCAAAATTATCAGTCTACCATCAGACGATCATCTGTTCTATGTACAAAAATGAATTTATAAAGCTGAGCATGGGAATGCCCGCCTCATCTAGATCATGAAAGCAGTATGAATCATAATGTATTGTATTGTATCTTATTACAGGTCTCCTCCCAGCAAATGGATGAACTTCGAACTCTCCTGAATAAAGCATTTCACCCGATAAACGGCCTCATACTTTAGGGGGTAACTGTTATAGACATTTTTGTGCCTTGCATCTCTGAGCATGAAATGTCCATAATCAAGGGATCCAAAGTCCCTAAACATGTTGTTCATACCCCTATAGGAATAAGGCCAGCAAACCACAGCAGTTCACTGAAGTTCTCCACCTGAAAACACTCAAAAACAGGCCAATTCTGGATCATGTCAACTGCTCCACTAAGCATCTGCGCTGAATGTCAACTGCTCCACTGTCTACCTGCGTTGAATGTCAACTGCAAAGAAGGCTACCTGCGCTGAGCGTAACTGGACAAGTGGCAGGCTCATTTCTCAAGGTGTCAATGCCCAGGAAGCTTCCAAAATGACACTTGGATCAGGGAATTCGACTGGTGATGAGTAAGAGGTTCCAAATCTCCAAGTGGAAGCAAGAACCTCCAAGTGGACTCAAGAACTGAAGAGGGAGAGGACACTAGTCAGTTTCATACCAGCCTCAAGCTGACTCATCCTCTCTCCAAAACTCCTATATATAGATCTCTCCTCAATGAGATCAGGGGGCTGGAATGTTGTGATTGCAAAGAATTGTTGTTAGTTTGTGGTTGGATCATTGGGTGTTTATGCTTTGAAAGGGGCTGAAGAAGCAATTCCATTCTGTTGGGAAGGAGATGCTGGGTTGGAGCCCTATGGGTTGTATCTCTTCCTGAACCTTGTTTATCAATCAATAAAGCTTCTTGGTTCTTTCCTATATGCTGGTGTATTTTGTATGATTTGCATTAGTATATTTGATTTACTTCTAATCCTGAATCATTTATGAACATGTATATTTGCCTTTGTGTTGTGTTCTTCTCTTGTCGCAAGTAGTTGTTCTCTTATCACAGGTAGCTGTTCTCTTGTGATCTCGTGGAAATCAAGTAGTTGTTCTCTTGAGCAAGCGAGGAGGCAAGTAGCTGTGGACACCCAAAGAGAAGAGGATCTAGATCGAGGGACAACCGGAAGACAACGGTAAGTCTACCAATCTCCCCTCTTTCACATTTCATAAAGGAAGAAACCGAAGTAGCTGTATTCGTTTGTTGCTAAGGTACTGTCACACCTTAGGTGGATAGGATCGTCCTGCATAGGCATTTTTCCCCACAACATGGTTCCACTTGGATATTTCATGATCTCTTACTCATCCCTGGGCGAATTCAGAGAGGCAAGTGTCATATGAGCAGTTTCTAGAAGATTCTCTGAGTTTCCACCTAGAAAACTGCCTCTGCCATTTGTCTGCTCTCGCTCATCACACCCTACAGAAGGGCTTTGCAGTATTCATCGCACCCTTTGTGTGTAACAGGTGAGATGAATCGCACCCTCAGCATGGAGTAATCTGTATGGTTCAATTTTGACCAGTTCTGAGTAGTTTTTCAAGGAGAACTTCTGGGAAGTGATGTAATCAGTTGACCTTGATCCTTTAGGGTTTGAAACAACACTTTTAGGGGTTTGAGAACCCTTGGTTTATGGAAATATGTGATTGGGGTTGTAGTGCCCAAATATGTCTATAACACCCTTGACATGTTGGTGGGTCCAGCACTATCAACAGCTCCATGACTAAAACTAAAAGAACATTATTCTTGAGGCTTAGAACAAATAATGCATCATCAAAACCTAAATAATTACCTCACTCAAGCTGAAATGGAATAGTACCAACACCTGCTACTAGGTATTTGGCATCATCACCAATCTTAAACTATGCTCTTAGAGTCTTTCTTCTTCAAAATAGAAAATAACTACTGAGATGATGTCATAGTCATGATGCCTCACTGTCCACATACCATGCATCCCTCATAACTATGCCAATAGAAAGGAAATATATCATCGAGAAATCCTTCTCAAACTTGGAAACAAACTTGTTCAGTGAGTTTCTACAAGCACTACTACCAACTTTTATTGTTTCCTCCCTTACCCTTTTTCTTTTTCAGAAACTATGATGCATAATGATCACGCTTATGAAAAACGCACTTGATTTTCCTCAAGTCCTTTCTTGGTTTTAAAATTGACTCATCAATCTTTTCCTTACCTCATAAAACCCTTTACCTCTACCCTTGTTTAACTGACCAAACGAAGATAGGTTTTCATTGCCATCATTTTTTATGGCCTTTGACTCCATTTTACTCTCCTCCTAGATACAATCATCCCAAACCCTCTCAAAGTTAGGAATGTTTCCCAAGAACAAATACATTTGAAGAATGGTTCCCATGAAACTGTGAATCCATTTAGTACCATGTTCGCTAGATCTGAATCTACAATATTCTCTCCAACTACTGCAATTTGATCATAACTTTGTTTGATTTTCATAATGGAACTAGTGACTGAGTTTGATCCAATCATCTCTATGGATATGATCTTATCATTATCCTATTTATGTTCTCAATTGGGTAGAAACTAACACAAGCATCGAACATCTCCTTTGATGCATTCTTCTTGAATATATGAGGGATCAAATGATCCTTCATAGAATCCAAGATCGTTCATTTTTCCTTCACTTCCTTCTTGTTGTGAGTTTTGAATTGCTGCAAATCTATAAGAAAAGCCACGATGTCCTTGACAATATCCCAAATATCATTCTCTTCTAGTAAGAGTGTAAACCACACCTTCCATGACAAGAATTCAAAGCACAATCCAATATGTCCTTAAATCTAAGGTTGGTTGATGCCATCTCTAAGATAGACTGAGCAAACTCCTAAATCTCAAAATAAAAGCTTGAAACTATCTAACTATTGGTCCTTCATTCCGATAATTAATTTACCATGGCAAATCTTTGAGAATCTCAATCAAAGAAGTTTTCTCTAATACCATGGAAAATTAAAGAAAATTTATCTAATACCATGTAAAAATTATGAGCCTAGGTAACCAAAGTCCTTAAAATGTCAATTAAACAAGTAAATCGCACATTTAATTAATGCTTAAATTAAATGTTAGACCATAGCATCAATCACACAATAGTTAAAAATTAAATAGTGAAGGCATAAAATAGTTTCACATATATAAGTAATTACTCTTTCAAAATCAACTTTTCATTGCTTCGAAAATCTTGCAAGGAAACCTCCACATGCTTCTACAAACAATTGCACAATTACAAAACCACCTAAAATTGATTAAAACTACCTACTAAGAAAGTACAAGCTACCATACCATTGTACAACTTGGTCATACAAACTATAAAGATGATTTTGTGGACTATCTATACTATATTGACATTTGTATGACTATATGGAGTTGTACAATGACCTATACAAAACTTTATGCTGCCCAAATTCACCTTTGGCTAAATCCCTACTCTCTATGAGAGTCACTCAACTTCTCAAGTGCCTTGAGAACATCTATTTTGAGGTGTAATTATACTTAAGATCAAAACTCTAATCTCAATTTGAGACTCCTAATATAAATAATGATGCATGAGATATCCCCTTTTTTAACTTTAAAACTAAATATAAAACTTTTCACTTTTATTAATTAAATGAGATTATTATTGAAGAACATTTTTTTTAATGTCACTTTTAACATATTGACATTGAATTTTATAGATAGTTTTGTCCAAATTATTATTATCAATCTATTAATAATATATTATTATGTTATATTTATTGTTTATATTAATAATGTGTTAGGATGCATTAAGATGTGCCATTTTTTGGATTTTCTAATCTAATTTAGCACTATACCATGAACAACTATTTTTTTCATAAACTCAAAGAATTGAAAAGATAAGACGTGAGTAAAGATTATATTTTTAAATCATTAAGCATTTAGAGCAACAAGAACAAAGCAATTTCAAACAAACCACTGGACCGCGCTGCTGCCTGCTGCTGCGATCGCGTGACAGGTCCGCACTTTAGGGCTCGCACCCATGGAGGTGTTGGGCACTCCCCAGGCGCCTCTCCCTCCTCCTCCACCGCTCTCGTCCGTTGAGGCCTTTAATCGGCTCTTAGCAGGGCTTTCAAAAAAGAAGAATGTTGAAGCTGCGAAGTTCGTAAGAAAATTGGACGATATACCTGTGATCTCTCTTCCTCCAAAAACCCCAATACAGGTTGCATTATCTTTGGCTGAGCGGGCTCTCACCGGCCAGTTCACTGGGCTATGGCCATCCCCCAAAACCACTGAGAGCTGGGTCAACAGAAACTGGGTGTCGTTGATCAAAGAAAGTGTTACCTCTTACTTTCTGGGGAGAGGATTCTTCCTCTTCGAATTCACTTCAAAGGTTGACAAAGATCTGATCTTCAAAAACAGCCCCTACTTCATGGGCCCTCAAGGTTTATACCTAAATAAATGGACTCCAGACTTTGATCCAGCAGTAGATGTGCCCAAACCAGTCCCGGTGTGGGTTAGGCTTCCAAATATCCCAGTTCATTGTTGGAATTGGGACTCTTTGATGCACATTGGAAATTCCCTGGGGAAATTTATACATCGAGCGAACAATATGGACCAATATGACTGCGCCAGGATCTGTGTAGAAGTAGATCTAGAGGTGGGGCTGCCAGAGGCCATCAAAATCAATGTCGGAATCTGGACGCATGTGCAGAAACTGGACTATGAGCAGCTGCCCTTCAAATGCTAGAAATGCCATGTTTATGGCCACTTCGCCAGAGGCTGCCCAACCAACAACGAGGCTGTGCAGGGGAAGGAGGACGACTGGAATCAAGTCAAGCGCACCAAAACTTCTTTCAAGACACAAAAGTCGGGAGGCACTAATGGCAAAGGTCCTCACTAGGCCTCTGATCAGAAGATCCTGCCCAAGCCTATTCCAGAAAACAAGTTCGATCCTCTTAACTCGCAGCCAAAGGACATCCAAGAGGACGTGGACCAAAAGGCAATGTCTCCAGATAAAGGTAATCTGTCTATATTTTCTAAGGATGAAAGTGTTGTAGAAAGCTCAAAAGGAATCCCTGTCGAAGTCGAGGAAGAGGACCAAGAGTCAGAAGACTTAGAGGAGGAACGAGAAATAGGTGACTCCAAAGCCTCTGTAAGGAGATCCACAAGAGGACGCAAAACAGATCAGGAGAAAAGAGAGCAGGAAACGTACAAGGATAAGTTACAGGGCAGTCAACCAACTCTAGAGAGGTTGTTAGCAAAAAAGCCGAAGATGGCAAGAAACCAGTCTCAAGGCTCCAAGGGAGCCCAGTAGAGCAAAGGTAAATAATGAAAATAGTCTCCTGGAATTGTAGGGGTATGGGGAGCAAAATTAAGGAAGAGGCCATAAGAAACTTAATAAGAATAGAAGCCCCGGACATATTATTTCTCCAGGAAACTAAGATGGAGGACTCAGACTTCCTCCAAACAAGCAAAAAGCTCTAGAATAAAAGTAAAGCAATAGTTGTCTCAGCCCGAGGAGCCCCTATAGGGTTGGGCACTCTTTGGAATGATAGCAAGTTTTCATTAGTGTCTGAGACTTCAAATACTCATTGGCTGATGCTTAAAATGCGGCATCTCGTTACTAAAGAAACTTTTTGTCTCCTCAATGTTTATGTGCCGGTCAATGCCGGAGAAAAAAAAGGCCTGTTGGGACTCAATAAGAAGCCAAGCAGATTTGGGTAATCTAGATAACATCATTATTGCAGGAGATCTAAATCTCACGCTGCACACCTCAGAAAAGCAAGGAGGCTGCATTGTGCGAGATCCGGCAAGGGAATGGGTAGAGGACCTCCTGCAAGATTGGGACATGTTAGACATCAAGCCTGCTTCTGGTAAGTATACTTGGTCAAATAAAAGAGTAGGCCCTGGACACATTGCAGCAAGGCTGGATAGATTCTTTGTTCAAAGTTCCTTTCTTTTGCTTGGATTAGACGCTAGTATGAAAATCCTTTCTTGCAGCATCTATGATCACAATCCTATCAAGCTTGAACTCAGGGCTCATCCCGATCTTGGCGCCATCCCCTCCAAGTTTAGCCCCCTCTAGATCAAGGAATCCAATTTTTTGCAGATAGTCAAGGAAAGTTGGTCTCAGCCAGTCAATGGATCACCATTCTATGTGTGGGAAGAAAAGCTCAGAAGAATGAAATTTGCCCTAAAGTGTTGGGCCAAAACCCTTACTAATCCAGCAGCTGAAAGGAAAAATCTCCAAATTCAACTATATGCCCATCATTTTCTTTCGGAAGAGGCATATATAACTAGAGAAATCCTCAATAAGGAGGTCCAACTCCAACAGCACTTTCATAAAGCCTACCTGGCTGAAGAAGAATTTTGGAGGATTAAATCTCGCTGCCTTTGGCTCAAAGCAGGAGACAGAAATTCTTCATTCTTTCACAAGAAAGCTCAAGCCAAAAAATGTTTCAACTCCATTACTGAAATCAAGGGAGATACTACCAATCACAAGGACTTTGCAAGCATCAAACGAGCAGTGTTTCTCCATTTCAAAAATCTATACAACGAGGATGTGAATCCGACTCAGAATTCTTGTCTCCTGGACTGGGTTCCCCCTTCAATCACTACTGAGATGAACCACCAGCTAGAAGCTAAAGTCACCAAGGCTGAGGTCAAGAATGCTCTCTTTGCCATGAACCCAAATAAAGCCCTAAGTCTGTATGGATTCTCTGCCAAATTTCTTCAATCCTACTGGCACATTGTGGAAAAAGATCTCTATAAAATGGTTCAAAAATCCGAAGTCTGTCAAAAAATTGGAGGTAGTACAAACTCTGCGTTCCTTGCACTCATCCCCAAGGAGAAAGGCACCAACTCCTTCAACAGATTTCGTCCCATCTCTCTTTGCAACACTGGCTACAAATTGATCACCAAAGTAATAGCTAACAGGCTGAAATATCTTCTCCCCAAAATCATTCCAGAGAATCAAGGGGGCTTTATTCATGGTAGACAGCTAGTGGACAACTTCATTTTAGTTCAAGAGGCAATCCTTTCAAGCCAGCAGCGCAAGGAAAAAGGTATGGCTATCAAACTGGACTTAGCAAATGCTTTTGATCGTGTTAGGCATAATTTTCTCTTGAATGTTTTGCAAAAGTTTGGATTTGGGGAGAACTTTATAAACTGGATTCGGGCTTGCATCTCGGAGCCATGGATTGCTCCCCTAGTTAATGGCAAAGCTACTGGTTTTTTCAAAGCCTCAAGAGGACTAAGGTAGGGTTGTCCTTTGTCTCCTCTTCTGTTTGTTCTTCAAGCCTCCGTTCTCAGTTTCCATCTAAACAAAAAAATGCAAGAGCAGGAGATTTCAGGGGCTTGCATTGCAAGAGGAGTCAAAAGCATCAACCATGCCATTTTTGCAGATGATACTCTGCTGCTGGGGGCTGCATCGATCCACTAGGCCAACAGATTTAAAGAAGCTCTTAATGAGTTTTGTATGGTGTCAAGAAGTAGTCTTAACAAGGGGAAGTGCCACATTTACTTTTGGAACATTACGCCCAATTTGCTTAGCTCCATTTCCAGATGCTTTGGATTCGCAGCCTCTTCAGCTTGGACCTCATTTAAATACATTGGGCTCCCTATCTTCCTCAAGCGGACCTATAACAGGGATTGGGTCAAAATCAACCATTTTACAATGGTCATGTCCACCAACTTTACCAAACATACCAGCATCAAATGCATTATGCCGGTATGCAAAGACCAACTGCTCAGGCGATTCCATCTTATCCTGGGTATGCTTCTCCTAACTTGAATCAACAATTACCCTTCGTGGCAACCTTAGAGTTACCTGATTTAAATCGGTTAACAAACGATCCAATTGCTTACGCCCCTTGGTGGCCAGCGATTCTGCATAAACTTCCATCAGATATTCCTAAATTTAATGGAAATCCGGGTGAAGATCCATCGAATCACGTGATGACCTTTCATCTATGGTGTTCATCAAACACCCTAAATGATGATTCGATAAGACTTCGCCTCTTTCAGAGGACGTTAACGGGTCCGGCGGCAAAATGGTACATTGAATTGCCTAGAGCTTCGTTCGACAACTTCAGTACCTTAGCCACAACCTTTTTAACCCATTTTCAATTACCAATAAGGTATGAAACAGGAACAAAACATCTTACCAACTTCAAACAGACAACAGCCACTCACATATCTGATCATATACATGAGTGGCGACGTCGTCATAGGATGGTAAAAACGTACGTCCCCGATCAGCTCTTAGCTGAATGGTTTATCAAGTCATTACTGCCTTCCATCACGGAAGATGTGGCAAAGGGGGGAGTCGTAACAGAAGAGCAAGTTATCGCTCGTGCACAATATCTAGACTTGATTTACACTCAGTCCGGCACGCTCTACGACAAAATACCTAACGCCCCTAGACCAGAATTCTCAATTCCTCCTCCTCCTAAATCAAACAATGACTCTCATGCCGGCGATGGCGTGATTGGAACGACAGACACGAAATCGACAAAGGCTACATCCAAAAAGGCCCGTAAGATTTCAAGTCAAAATGCAAAAGACAAGCTTCTTGCTTCGAAAGTAAATGTCGTATCGACAGACAAAGGCAAAGAAACCAAACAACGAGGAAGCAAGAAGAAAGGCAAAGGGAAGAAGAAGAAACAAGAGGAATCATCACCTGAAAAATCTTCTTCGAACCCCCCTGGAAATAGGAAACCAAAAACTCCATGCTTTATATGCGATGAGGATCATCGGACCTCAGATTGTCCACACAGAGCTGAGGTTAAAAAATTCTTCAAGAATTCAAAAACCTCCGCAGTGTTAACTGATCCATTTCCAAATCTAGGAACAAATCTGGTTGAGAGTGAAGATGCTTCTGGGTGTCAAGTGCTAATGTTGTTGGTTTCAAAACAGCAGAATGATGCTTTGATATCGACAAGGAACAAAGATTATGGGAATCCGCAGATGTCGAACAACAAAGATAAAGATCAACCAAGTAGTTCGACAACAACTTCGACAGAAGTTGTGCCACTCGCCATCCCTGAATTGACGATAAAACCGCCAAAGGGAGTAGTACACAAGTCGACATTTAATCCCCGCGCTAGAGCGGCACAGCATTATAACATAGTGGAAGATTTGGCCCAATCGCCATCCGCTATGTCGACTCTTGAAGTACTACAAAATTGCCCATCCCAAAGGCAGGCTTTATTATCGGCCATTGGTGGGATTGACCCAAAGGATTCCAATCTTGTATCCTTCGATCATAAAGGATACGATCCTCAGTTACCAGCTCAACTAGCTTTCCGTGTTCAAGTGAAAGCCCTCAACAAAACTGTTCATCGAACAATTATTGATGAGGGGGCATCTACATGCATTATGTCGATAAGTTTCTGGAAAACTTTAGGATCTCTAACCTTGTCGCGATCTTCAACGACATTAAAAGCATTCGACGAAAGGACATATACCCCATATGGTATCCTAAATAACTTGAAAGTTGAACTAGGAGGGAAAACGGTAGAAATAGATGTTGAAGTCATCGATGGGAATCTTGATTACAACATCCTACTAGGACGACCATGGATATATGCCATGGCAGCTGTTGTGTCAACCTATTTTAGAAAGATTGCATTTCCCTTTCAAGGAGGGATTACAATCGTCGATCAACAAAACTTCCTCCCCAATGGTTCTCAAGTTACTGGAAGCATTCCCATGATCCATGGAAGCCCCCATTCGCTTCAGAATATCGGAGTAGGCCTACTAAAAGATCCTATACTAATGGGAACTTTCACTCTTCCACCTTCAATCAATCTGGCGGAAGTAGCGTCGATAGGAACCTGCAACATGATATCTTCTGTAAAGATCTCAGAAACCGATATCGACATGGATCATGCAGTGGTTTTGCCCCCAAGCCCAACGGAAATATTATAGCATCAATGTTCCTAGCATGGGAGGCAAACCCAAATCAACGCTCGTCAAGCATTTGGATAGATAAGTCTAGAGAATATGGTACTCCTTCAGATCCTTGGTCGCGAGTGCATGTCACTGACGAAGGAATTGTCCAATCTATGGTAATTGAAGGAGCACCATGGAATGATTCCCACCATCGTTCTCTTCTTCTGGATTGTGGAGAAGATACTCAAAATGACCTTTATCATCCTTCAGTCTTTGATTTTTTGTCAAATACTGTATATACAGTGGATTCCGAGCGAAACTTGTCCAACATTGAAGATACTATAGCCATAAATATCTCGACCAAAACAGATGTTGTAGAGAATATTTATGTTGGCAAATGTTGTTCTCCATCAAAACTGGAAATATATAACGCTCTTTTTCGCGAATTCAGAGATGTCTTTGCTTGGTCATACAGTGAAATGCCAGGCATCGACTCGAGTATCGTTGAACACGAAATTAAGATGTATCCAGATGTCAAACCAGTACGACAACGGCTAAGGCAGGTGCACCCCAAGAAAGTCGCTGCCATTAAGGCAGAAGTTGAAAAACTTCTCCATGCTGGTTTCATCTACCCAGTTCCTCTAACCGATTGGGTATCGAATATTGTCCCTGTTATGAAAAAACAGGGGACAATTAGAGTGTGCGTCGATTATAGGGATGTAAATCAAGCTTGTCCAAAAGACAACTACCCTACACCCTTCATTGACCAGATAATTGATGAATGCGCCAGATGCGAAATCTTTTCATTCATGGATGGATTCTCCGGGTATAATCAAATAAATATCTGCCCACAGGACCAGTCAAAGACTGCATTTATTTGTCTGTCGGGCACATTCGCATATCGAAAATTACCCTTTGGTTTAAAGAACGCAGGGGCGACATTTCAGAGGGCAATGAATTATGCCTTCCATGACATCAAAAACATCGTTCAACCATACCTCGACGACCTTTCGGCTCATTCGCGAAAGCAAACTGATCATCCGCAGCATTTAAGAGCGATATTTCTACGTTGCCGACACTACAAGATACGACTCAATCCGCACAAATGTGTATTTTGCGTCAGTTCTGGTCGTTTACTTGGCTTTGTAGTCTCCAAGGATGGGATTCGTCTTGACCCGTGTAAGGTCCAGGCAATCATAAATTTGCCTCCACCTTCGAATTTGCTTCAGATTCAGAAACTCCAAGGGAAAGCAAACTTTCTAAGGAGGTTCATTCCAAATTACACCGAACTTGCTAAAGGTTATACACGTCTCTTGAAAAAGGAGGTACCCTTTGTCTGGGATCAGGTTGCGAAAGCTTCCTTTGATGCTTTAAAAGATTCCCTAATGAAAGCATCATTAATGTACGCCCCTGATTATCAAAGAGATTTTAACCTGTATCTGGCTGCAGCGGATACGACCATCACAATGGTTTTAGTTCAAGAAGTCGATGGAATTGAACATCCTATATATTATTTAAGTAAAAACTTAAATGATACAGAAAGCAAATATTCTTACGTTGAAAAACTAGCGCTTGCAGCTGTTCAAGCGATACAAAGATTTCGACACTATGTCCTCTTTCGGAAAACTACCATTCTGTCAGATTGCAACCCCATGACTTATATATTGTCGCGACAGTTACTGGGGGGCAAATACTCAAAATGGATAGCAATCCTACAAGAGTTTGATCTGGAATTTGTAAAATCCAAGTCAAAGAAAGCTCTAGTTTTCGCAGAATTATTATGCGATCTCCCATCGTCGTCCAACGATGAAACATCCGAAGAATCAATCGTGGATGAAAGTTTGTTTCTAATATCTACAAGCAATGAGTGGTATGGGTATATAATCTTTTATCTCCAAACCCAAAAATTTAGGCCAAACACCTCCCACTCTGAACAAAAACGTATTCAATACCAAGCAAAAGACTACATGATCGTCGGTGATACACTTTACCGTCGTGGTATCGATACAATTCTGAGAAGGTGCCTCACCCATGAGGAGGCCGAAAAAGTCCTGAATGAGTGTTATTCTGGCGCGTGTGGGGGGCATCAATCTGGATATGCTACAACACAAAAAAAATTACGAGCAGGATACTTCTGGCCAACAATGTTCAAAGATTGCATAACCGCAGTCTGAAGTTGCCATGCTTGTCAAATTTTTGATAGCAAAACCAGAAGACCACCCGCACCTCTACAGCCAATAGTTGTTGTTGGGCCATTCGCCAAATGGGGCATCGATTTCATGACATGTAACCCCACCTCGACCGGGGGGCATGGGTATATCATAGTCGCAGTTGACTATTTTACCAAATGGGCCGAGGCGATGCCTATATTAGATAATACTAGTGAAACAGTTGCCCTCTTCTTTTTCAATCATGTAGTCGCCAGATTCGGTGTACCACAGGCTATAGTCACAGATCATGGGTCGCATTTTCACAATCACATGATGGTTGAATTAGCTGCCAAACTAGGGTTGTCTCACGACAGCTCTACTCCATATTATCCGCAAGCCAACGGACAAGTTGAAGCAATCAACAAGGTCCTGAAACGCATGCTGCAAAGGATGATCGGAGTTCACAAAAGAAGATGGCACCTAATCTTGTACTCAGCATTTTGGGCTTACCGAACATTGGTAAGGAATGCAACCGGGTTCACACCCTTCCAACTCGTATATGGCCTAGAAGCAGTCTTACCAGTCCAGTGTGAAATCTCGTCTCTCAAACTCGCAATTGATCTCCTCCCCGGAACTTCAGAAGAAGAGGCTCGTTTCTTGGAATTAATCCAATTGGATGAAACCCTTCGTGACACCGCTTTAGCTAACGAAGCCCATAAGAAACGAGTCAAGGCGCAGTTCGACAAAAATGTCAAACCCCGTGTCTTCTTAGAAGGTGACTTGGTCTTGCTTTACGACCAAGAATCCGATAAATTGGGAGCAGGTAAATTTAAGTCTTTATGGATGGGCCCCTATATTGTTAAACGAGTGTTAGCAAAGGAAGCCTACTAGTTAATGTATTATGACAGAATTCCACTGGCGCAACCTCGTAATGGGTTGTACCTCAAACGTTACTATGCGTAATGGTAACCAGTATGCTTTTGTTATATTTTAGTTTTCGCTAAAGTGTTTGTTTTGGTCGAGTAATCCACTTTTTACATTTATTGCAGATGTCAAACCTATTGGAGCCATGTGTTGGATATGTCGACGGAGCGAGTCGTAGTTCGCGGAACCTGTCCTCTGCAGCCTGGGCCATTTTTGATCCAAGCGGCGAGTTAGTAAGTTTCAGAGGTGTATGTATTGGTCGATCAACGAATAACATCGTTGAGTATAGCGCGTTGATAGAACTTCTCTCTGATGCCATCACTCATGGTATACGCCGACTAATTTTCAGGCTAGACTCACAACTCGTAATACTACAACTCAATGGTATATATTCCGTCTGAAACCCAGCTATTTATCGCATGTTCCTAAGGGTTAAGATTTTGGAAAGACAATTTGATCTTATTCAATATCAACATATTTCCAGAAACTTAAACACATTAACTGACTCATTAGCAAACTATGTGTTAGATAGACATTTGCAACATTTATAAAAAGAAACACATCATCAATGTTTTGCATGTGGATCATGTAGCTCAGCCAAAATAAAACTCCGAAAATCAAAAATATATATAACTGTTTATGGTTTACACATAATGTTCTGTAACCAAGACAAAATCGGTCAAGCGACCCAAAAACTCAAAATGCTAGGGGGCACCCTAGTCTAATGATGCTCGTGATAGCAAGTCACAGCCTGTGCGATCATGCGTAGGAGACGAGTCCATCGTTTGGGCACACCAGTAGTATGTCGCTGTAACCGCAAAGGTATCTCGTCGGTCCTCACATCTGAAATACCGAGAATGAGGCCCTCAACCTGCTCCTGCAAAGCTGTGAGAGTCTCGGCCACATCGAGGTCATGAAGAATAGCCCTTCCAACGGCCTCTCCTACTGGGGCAACAACTGGTACTCTCAAGCGAACTACTGGACGAACGGGACCAACATTTGCATGTACACATGAATTTGATTAAAGTCTTGATAGAATAAAGCACAAGGACATTATAAACAAAAAAAAATGATAAACAGCAATATGGTCAAAGATTTTACCAATGGCGCCCCACTGCTCGCCATCCGGCAGTACTAAATCTGGATCACCCCGGAAGTCCATGCCAGCATATGGATACTCAGAATAAACCATCTCCTGACGATCAAACCACCTGAAGAAGGTATCAGAAAATGAAATCTGAGACTGGCCAGCATGCCTAGACATATGGTCAACCCATCTCTGCATACGTGGTTCAGTAGGAGAAGGTAAATCGAGTGCAATGTACTGCGGCTGCATCAGTGGTATCTTCTCCAAGGCAAAGGTGGTCAAAATAGAACCATACCCAAAGTTCTTCAACCTCCCGTTCTTTATCTTGGTCAACTGTTCTTTCATCACAAGAAGTACTGCGTCGCACCAGTTGAACACCTTCGGTTGGAGGCATTCGAAGGCATGCTGCATATAAGATTGATTGGCTACATGAAGAGACGCACTACCGGACATCCTACCAAAAGTAAACAGAATAGTCCTAAGGGACCTGTCAGTGACATCACGGATGATGATCTTGCCATCTTTACTCGGCTGAGATCCTTCTCTGCAGTACCGGCGGACATAATCTCTCACAGAATCGCCTCCTCAGGCCGAACCTGACAAAGAGATAGGGGCACCCCGCCTCGACAAGCCAGTCAAGAAATAGATGTCTATTGCAGTCAAGGGGATAGATTTGCCCCTGATCTGGAAAACCTGATTGGTAGGATCCCAAGCATCGAGCAAATACTGTAGTAAGTTGATATGTTGTCTCATGCTAGAAATGCGGAAGAACTTCAGCAAGCCACAATTCTGCAGCGCGTTCACTGTAACTGGATCATGTAGGGCAAGCATGTCCTCTTCTTCATGCTCACATTCTCGCCATGTAATGGTCATCTTACTCCAAAGATCTCTGAAAAACAAACAAGAGAGGAGTTAGGTCCTGATTTTGGTGAGAAACAAGCAAAAATTCCATCAAAAATTGTGCATCAAATTCCCTTTTTGCGCCCAACGCACCTACAGCAGTGTTCTAGGTGCGTTGAATGTCAGATAGCCTTTAGATAGGCCAACATTCAACGCAGGTTTCGATACACTGAGGGTGCGTTGATGGCAGAACGAGTTCCTTAAACCCCAGGGGCTCAGAAAAGCTAGGAATCAAGCTCAAAATGCAAAATGGAAACCATGAAATGAAAGAGCTCAGGTTTAGCTCCTACCTGGTCCAGATGGTGCCGAGAATCGTCCACAGAATCTCCCGAAATCAACTGATGAAAATCGAGGGGGAAAAGCACCTCCAAAGCTCCAACAAACCAAGTTCAAATGAAATGGTAAAATGAGAGGTAAAAAACACTTTTTAATTACTTTTACGTAGTTCAATGTAAAATACTAGTGTTTTAAACTCGTTTT
Source organism: Pinus tabuliformis (assembly GCA_031772625.1). NCBI lineage: Eukaryota > Viridiplantae > Streptophyta > Pinopsida > Pinales > Pinaceae > Pinus > Pinus tabuliformis. The sequence continues at coordinate 804,060,970 of CM062805.1, read as the reverse complement.
CAAGCAAATATTGTTCATTTCTGACTAGTTTGATGAAGCAGTTGAAAATACAGTACGATCTTTAGAAGGACAAAGCTATTTATGGTAAAATCAGAAGAAGACCATCTAATCGAGCAGTGTTACCGCAAGGTTCAAGCTCATTAAAAAATAAACCCGCACCGAGCAAATGTTTCCACCCGCATTTAAGCTCGTTAAAAAATGAACTATTCCCTGGTAAATAACCACCGTGAATGTAGTACTTCAGCCATTAAAGCCTTGGTCGTGTTTGCACCGTCACCTCCACTTTTTCATTGGCCGATCATTCACCTCCACTTGATCGTTTACCCATTTTGAGGAACAGCTGCGAAGAGTGATTTCACTAGCCATCCTTGTAACACTGCCGTGATTGGAAAATTCCAAACCTTACCTGGAATCAGCTGCTACCCATTTTATCACTCGTTCCTCGAAAGACGAGTCTTCTTTAAGCTCTTTTCAACCGACTCGTAAAATATGAAAAGATTGTCGAGTTCTTGGCCTTCCAGCTCGTTAAAGGGATAGGAAGTGCTATCCCTCATCTGGATTCTAATCTTTTCGGACCTGAGGGATTATTGCACAAAAACATCGAGCGCTTGTTTTGTTCGGCTCGTTAAAACTATCGAAAATTCATCCCTTCTGTATTTTTTTATACTTTTTTGGAATTAAGGGATTAGATGACGAAAAAGGAACTTTGGAGATACCTTTACGTACCTTTTCAGACTATCTAAAAATGAAAAGGACCGAGTTATCTTTGTCGTTAAACTCGTTAAAAAGATTAATAGCGACAAACTTGTCTTTAGACGAGAACGAGTTTCACTATCGCTAGGCTCGTTAAAACATAGCGATGGGTTTGCCCGAAGGACAAATTATAGAACAAGCATATGTTATCCTCCTCAAGCTTGACAAAAATAAAGAGGTACTGGTCAGCAATGACTGGGGAAAAATTGGGAAGAAAACTCAAAGAATCTTTATTGGTAGCAAGTCGCTCTTGAACATGACACTTCCACTCCATGTCCGAGTCGGGTTGGGTTGTTTCATTCACCGGTCACATCGCCATGGTCACACCATACCATCCACATTTGGGGTTAATGCTACCAATCCATCACATCAGTGTCGCCGACATGTTCAAGAGAAGTCATCCAGAAAGGCCACCTGTGTCCCACCCACTACCATACATTATACTCCATTCTTTCATGACCGCCACCCTGAACCGTATATCATCAGATCGTTTTCACCTCCATCAAAATCATTTGCTCCATTCCGTGTCATTGATGTGGGATTCATTAAGGCCCTCCTATGACGGATCACTTCTTGTCGACATCAGCTCATTATCCAAGAAGTTGGTCTAGGAACACCCCATTCAGTACTTTGAAGCTTGCATGCCTCAATGGCAAGTTTCTCACTTCCTGCGATAGGTTCACATCAATGACCTTCGACCGAAAGATTTTGCGTGGTGTTCGACGCCAAGTCCTTTATTCACACCACGTGAATTGTACTTCAGTACCTTGAGGATCATTATCATTATCGGTGATTCCTCTCGTGCTTGTTAACAGTTTACATCATTGACTGGTAATCAAGCGATGTCTTTCCATGTTCGACTTCAAAACATTTCTCACATGGATTGACTTGTACTTCGAGTGAAGATCGGATGAGATTGAAGACCCCGGATCTAGTTTCATCCATCCGGGCTGCAATATATATTCAGGGAAATAAAGACATTAAAATATACAGCATTGCAGCACAGATAATCATCCTACCAAAAGGATGATGGCTCTATCAGAATCATCAGTCTACAATCAGACGATTGTCTGTCCTATGTACATGAAAATGAATTTATAAAGCTGAGCATGGGAATGCCCGCCTCAGCTAGATCATGAAAACAGTAAGAAGATAATGTATTGTATTGTATCTTATTACAAGTCTCCTACCAGCATTGAAAGAACTTCGGATCCTCATAATAAAGCATTTCACCAGATTAACGGCCTCATACTTTAGGGGGCAACTGTTATAGACATTTTTGTGCCTTACAACTCCAAGCATGAAATTTCCATAAACCAAGGGCTCCTAAGTACCTAAAAGTGTTGTTCTAACCCCTAAAGGAACAAGGTCAACAAATTACAGCTTCTCCCAGAAGTTCTCCACCAGAATCTGCTCAGAATAAGTCAAAACAGGATCATTTCAGCTGCTCCACTGGCTAAGTGCATTGCATAGCACCTAAATCCACTGGCTAGGTGCATTTGCAACGCACCTAAATTCACTATGAGGGTGCGTTGGGCGAGAAATGACAAATGGCAGTGTCATTCCGCGAGGTGGAGAGACAATGGAAGCTTCCAGAATCTTCTCCTATGACACTTGCCTCACTGAATTCGACCAAGGATGAGTAAGAGGCCTTCAGTCTCCAAGTGGAAGCAAGAACTGACAAAGAGAAGACACTAATCAAATCACAAGCTGACTCATCCTCCTTACACACATCTATATATGGATCCCTCATCCCAGAGATCCAGAGGCTGGAATTTTGCACATTGTAAGGAATTGTTGTTGGTTTTGAGACAAACATCAGAGAATTAGGTGTTCTATGCTTTGTTGGAGGTGAAGAGGGGCTTCTTTGCTGGGAGGTTGATGCTGGGTCAGGAATCATCGATTGTAACTCCTCCTGGATCTTCTTGTTTATCAATAAAAACTATTTGAGTTTCTCCTCCATGCTTTTGTATCATTGATGCTTGTTACATTTGTATGGTTAACTTAAATCTGATCCTAAGTTGTTTATGAATATAGATCCATGTCTTTGTATAGTTTTCTTCTTCTGTGATCTTACAGGTACTTGGTGAAGCTGGGCAAGTAAGGGAGCAGGTAGCTGGAAGCTGTCAAAGAAGAGAGGGATTGAATCAAAGGATTAGCGAAAGACACAGGTTGGTTCTTTCTATTCCTCTCTATCTATAGTTCATAAAGGAAATACAAAAGTAGTTTTCTCTGTTTGTTTCTAAGGCAGTTGTCACACCTTAGTGGGATAGAGCAGTTCTAAATAGACACTTTTCCCGGTAACAGGCAGCTGTCACACCTTAGTGGGATAGAGCAGTTCTAAATAGACACTTTTCCCTGTAACAAAATGGCGACTCCACTGGGGAGATAATTAGTTTGTTTGTTTATCATTCTTTGTTGTTTGTTTCATAAACTTATAAGTAGCATTCGAACTGCATTTGCCATAACAAATGCAAAGTAGATAGCTGTTGCTTCAATCCATCCACTGGATCTGTTTATGATTTAAACAACTGATTCACAAACTATCTGATTGCTCTTGTGATAGCTCTTAGATCCTCCTTAGATCTACCTCTGATTGTTGCATTACTGATTGCTTTTTACTTGGCCAAAAACCAAGAACTGAACTGTAAACTGTGACCCGGAACCCGAACAGAGTCTCGTTTCTGGCCCAGCGCAGGTACTGTTCAGAGATTCTGAATTTCAGCACACTTCCCGAAGGGACAACCTGTGCTGCATTTCAGATTCTCTGTGTTACAGGTGCGCTGATCAGACTAGCTCTGTGCAACTATGGCTTCTGTGCTTCATTCTTTCCAGTTCTATTCCTGAATTTTGCTGCCTATGATCAGTATATGTCTGTTTGAAACCCCTTTTCCTTGTTGTTATTCCGCCTCCTTTGTACAAAAGAACTATAGATGTTTTTGTGTGTTTGTTGAGTCATTTACAGTTTTCCTTTGCAAAAGTAGCATAGTCGTACTGTCGTCCTTTGATTTGAATCTGTCGCAAGTGTCGATTTCAATCGTAGGAGAAAGTTTGATTGCTGTTGATGGTCGATTATCCTATTACTATTGCTTTTGGTCTGAATTTGTAATTTTCTAGTGTCAAAAACAAGTATTCATTTCAAAATCGTAAGGTGTCACCCATCTCTATTTTTTGATTTCGAAAAGAAGCTTGTTTATATTTGTCGCTTGAAAAGAAATTCAGATTTGTGCATCAACTTTCTTTTTAGCATCTATATACTAAGAAAGTCGAAAAACAAATACATGCATGTGCATTTGCATATAGACAGTCTGTTTGGCTTGATTTAGGAAAGTGCATTTACAGTGTGCTCTTTCCTCTTTGTGAAAATATTCTGTCTTTCTTTTCCCTAGTAGCTAGGATTTTCATTGCACAAAAGAGATAAAAAGTTTGTTTATCATCTTTAGATTGCATTTTAGGAATTACATCTACATCTCGTGGTGAACCCGAAAGGCAAACTTCATAAACAAGATCAACTTAAAATAAATTCAATGAATCTAACAATGCTTTGGAACTTAACGCACAACATTTAGAGGTCTAGGCTAGAGACGTATTCCGGCGTCGTAAAGCCTGGTAACTGTTGTTCTCACTGATGGTTGGGTGATTCCTTCACTTTGAGACGATAAGTGCCAGTACGGACTTGTGCTCCCACGTACCGTCGAGTATATTTTGGGAGAACCCTATAGGCTTAAAACCTTTATCCATAGGAAGCCGTGTCTGCCACCCTATCGATCGCAATGCACTGAACACAGCATTTGGGAAGATTGACTGCCGTACCGTAAAAAGTATTCTGCAGTTTTGCGATTGGTTTGGTACTCCCTCTACCTAGATTTCCAGAGTAGTCCCTTTCATTCATTTTCAGACTCCTTAACGGAAAAGGTCCATCTGAGCACTTGTCACTTCAGGCTCATTAAAAATCGAAGGCGACTAGAGTCATTTTTGTTTTTTCTCGACTCTTAAAAACTGAAAAAACAAGTTGTGTCAAAGCATCTAAAATTTATTTTAAACGGAATATTCATTACCCTCTCCCGCGTTGATCTTGAGTTGAGAAAATGGAGTCCACCAACCAAGGAATTCCCCTTGGAGGAAATCTAGTCCCTTCTCCTCTTGGGGAGATGTTGGTGCACCCCATATGGCCACATTGTCGCTTCCAGGACTGACAATTGGTTTGCCTATATGGCTCTTCTCAACCTCTGTCGTTCAGAACACCATTATTCCTAAACAATCGAATCAGCAATTAGACGAGTCCAGAGTTACCCACCAACCTTCTACTTCCTCTAATTCTTCCTCTCCTCCTTCCTCTTCGCTTGATCGGGCCGGTAAAGCCAAAAGTCAAGTTCCTAAGGAGAAGAAGGAAAAGAAGAAGAAAGAGAAGAAGAAGAAGGAGCCAAAAGCGAATGGGGGCAAACGAGTGTCATCTAACGAAAATCCACACACTGCACCGACCAGGCCTAAATCGCCATGTGTCATTTGCAAGGGAGACCACTATCACAGAGATTGTCCTAGCATCCCTCGGATCTTAAGGGACTGGTCTCCTCGTTTGCATAACCCGGTGTCATCAACCTCTGATGATCATGTTGAAAACACACCGTCAACTAGTGAAAGTGAAGCCCCAGGACAAAAAGGAAAATATAGATTTCCTTGTAAACTGTGCGAAGGCGATCACGCCATCCACCGTTGTCCCTTCTTAGACGAGGCTAAAAGAGTTTTGGACGATCGTCTGGTTTCACCGTTACGACTTCCTCCTGGATATAAAAAACTCTTGTCGAGTCTGTCACCAGTTGAAAATCCAGCTGGCCCGCTCAGGTGGTCGGCTGAAGCATCTGTCATTGAAGATAAACCATCTGAATCCATACCAGAAAAAAGTCAAAAGGTCGAGGCGGCAGTTGACCCGGTTTTGCCTTCAGAGGTTCCATCTTCAGATGATACAATCACTGAAGAGAACAAGGATGACACCGTCCAAATTCTTTTCATAAGCACAGACTCCAACGAACATGGGGGAAATTTACCCGTTCCTTTACCGCAGGAAGGAAGTTCGTTAGAGTCGTACCCGGCCGTCTATTCGGTCCCACCTCCAAGCAACCTAGTTGTCTCCTTCAACTGGAATCAACTAGGCAGACCCCGTTTACCAGCCAGTATACCATTCTGGATTATTGTTCAAATATATAGAATGGTTATGGCTGGTACCATCATAGATGAGGGGGCTTCTGTGAGTATCCTTTCCTCAACTTCTTGGAAAGCGCTTGGTTCGCCATCGCTTTTACCTGAGATGAGAAATCTAACAGGCTTTGATAAAGGAACCAGTCGACCGTTAGGGATCCTTCCCAATGTGCCCATAACATTGAGAGGGAAAACCGTTCACATGAACACGATGGTAGTTCAAGGACCCCTGGATTACAATCTACTCCTTGGACAAGACTATATTTATTGCATGAGAGCCATTGTCTCATCACTCTTTAGAGTGATGTGTTTTCCGCACGAAGGAAGAGTGGTCAAGCTCGTAGACCAGCTTTCATTTCCCGGATCACGCATAGCAAATAGTCATATACCATCCCTAAATGGTCTTTTCACGCAAGAAATGTCTCAATCTCCAGTCCATCCACCCGATGAGCGCGAGTGATTCGGGGGGACATGACTGAAACCCAGGGGGCATGCACCCTGGTCTGCTTAGGCAGGAAAACTTCGGGTATAAGGTAGGTTTCCGCGAGAGAATATGACTAGTCTGTACCCCCGTCCGTGATTGGAAGAGGGGGTTATTCTGGAACAAGATTCTCTTGTCAAAGTTATGTGAGTTGGCGGGCATCGCCGCTCACCTTTGTTTGTTTCGATAGACATCGCCGAAGAAGTGTTTTGTTTGCACTGTAAATAGAGGAATCTTTGGGTAACCTGTAAGAGGTAGACCTCTCTCGGTAAAACAAATTTTTTAACGGACTAAAGAAGATGTAACCTTGAAACTCTGTTTTATACCTGGGGGCATGCAAACCTTTTGGAGTGCAAGTGAAGAGCGGCTATTTATTTTTTAAATTTATAGGACCTCTAACCCTTTAAACTCGTAGGATTGGTCGTTTCCTAACTTGCATAAAGAAAGGATGTGGGGCAAATCTCTAAAATTTGTCGTTTTTATATGAGACATTCTTATCACACGACTAGATTAATCGAGCAGTTTTAGCACATAGTTCAAGCTCGTTAAAAAATAAACATAAGACATGAGAAAATGTTCCCCCCCGTGTTTAAGCTCGTTAAAAAATGAACTATTCCCCGGTAAATAACCACCGTGAATGTAATACTTCAGCCGTTAAAGCCTTGGTCGTGTTTGCACCATCACCTCCACTTTTTCATTGGCCGATCATTCACCTCCATTTGATTGTTTACCCATTTTGAGGAACAGCTGCGAAGAGTGATTTCACTAGCCATCCTTGTGACACTGCCGTGATTGGAAAATTCCAAACCTTACCTGGAATCAGCTGCTACCCGTTTTATCACTCGTTCCTCAAAAGACGAGTCTCCTTTAAGCTCTTTTCAACTGACTCGTAAAATATGAAAAGATTGTCGAGCCATTGGTCTCTCCAGCTCGTTAAAGGGACAGGAAGTGCTATCCCTCCCTAGATTTTAATCTTTTTGGACCTGAGGGATTATTACACAAAAAGATCGAGCGCTTGTTTTGTTCGGCTCGTTAAAACTATCGAAAATTCATCCCTTCTATATTGTTTTATACTTTTTCAGACTTAAGGGATTAGATGACGAAAAAGGAATTTTGGAGTTACCTTTACGTTCCTTTTCAGACTCTCTAAAATTGAAAAGGACCGAGTTATCTTTGTCGTTAAACTCATTAAAAAGATTAATAACGACAAACTTGTCTTTAGACGAGAACGAGTTTCACTATCGCTAGGCTCGTTAAAACATAGCGATGGGTTTGCCTGAAGGGCAAATTATAGAACAAGCATATGTTATCCTCCTCAAGCTTGACAAAAATAAAGAGGTACTGGTCAGCAATGACTGGGGAAAAATTGGGAAGAAAACTCAAAGAAACTTTGTTGGTAGCAAGTCGCTCTTGAACATGACACTTCCACTCCGTGTCCGAGTCGGGTTGGGTTGTTTCATTCACCGGTCACATCACCATGGTCACGCCATACCATCCACATTTGGGGTTAATGCTACCAATCCATCACATCAATGTCGGCGATATGTTCAAGAGAAGTCATCCAGAGAAGTCACCTGTGTCTCACCCACTACCATACATTATACTCCATTCTTTCATGACCACCATCCTGAACCTTATATCACCAGATCGTTTTCACCTCCATCAAAATCATTTGCTCTGTTCTGTGTCATTGATGTGGGATTCATTAAGGCCCTCCTGTGACGGATCACTTCTTGTCAACATCAGCTCAATATCCAAGAAGTTGATCTAGGAACACCCCATTCAGTACTTTGAAGCTTGCATGCCTCAATGGCAAGTTTCTCACTTCCGGCGACAGGTATACATCAATGGCCTTCGACCGAAAGATTTTACGTGGTGTTCGACGCCAAGTCCTTTATTCACACCACGTGAATTGTACTGCAGTACCTTGAGGGTCATTATCATTATCGGTGATTCCTCTCGCGCTTGTCAACAATTTACATCATTGACTGGTAATCAAGCGATGTCTGTCCATGTTCGACTTCAAAACATTTCTCACATGGATCGACTTGTACTTCGAATGAAGATCGGACGAGATTGAAGACCCCGAATCTAGTTTCATCCATCCGAGCTGCGATATATATTCAGGGAAATAAAAACATTAAATGTACATCATTGCAGCATCCTACCAAAAGGATGATGGCTCTATCAAAATCATCAGTCTACACTCAGACGGTTGTTTGTCCTATGTACATGAAAATGAATTTATAAAGTTGATCATGGGAATGCCCGCCTCAGCTAGATCATGAAAATATTATGAAGATAATGTATTGTATTGTATCTTATTACAGGTCTCCTCCCAGCATTGAAAGAACTTCGGATCCTCATAATAAAGCATTTCACCCGACACCAAAAGGTTAACGGCCTCATACTTTAGGGGGCAACTGTTATAGACATTTTTGTGCCCTACAACTCCAAGCATGAAATGTCCATAAACCAAGGGCTCCTAAGTCCCTAAAAGTGTTGTTCTAACCCCTAAAGGAACAAGGTCAACAGATTACAGCTTCTCCCAGAAGTTCTCCACCAGAAACTGCTCAGAATTGGTCAAAACAGGATCATTGCAGCTGCTCCATTGGCTAAGTGCGTTGCATCTCACCTAAATACACTGTGAGGGTGCGTTGCATTTCAAAAGTCCCTTCTGTGGGGTGCGATGGGCGAGAAATGACAAATGGCAGTGTCATTCCGCGAGGTGGAGAGGCAATGGAAGCTTCCAGAATCTTCCCTTGTGACACTTGCCTCACTAAATTCGACCAAGGATGAGTAAGAGGCCTTCAGTCTCCAAGTGGAAACAAGAACTATCAGAGAGAAGACACTAATCAAATCACAAGCTTACTCATCCCCCTTACAGATATCTATATATGGATCCCTCATCCCAGAGATCCAGAGGCTGGAATTTTGCATATTGTAAGGAATTGTTGTTGGTTTCTAGAGACAAACATCAGATTATTGGGTGATCTAAGCTTTGTTTGAGGTGTAGAGGGGCTTCTTTGCAGGAGGTTGATGCTGGGTCAGAACAACTGGTTGTAACTCCTCCTGGATCTTTTCTTGTTTATCAATAAAAGCTATTTGAGTTTTCCTCCATGCTTTTGTATCATTAATGCTTTTTACATTTGTATGGTCAATTTAAATCTGATCCTAAATTGTTTATGAATATAGATCCATGTCTTTGTATAGTGTTGTGCTTCTGTGATCTTACAGGTACTTTGTGAAGCTGGGCATGCAAGGGAGCTGGTAGCTGGGGACTATCAAAGAAGAGAGGGATCAAATCAAAGGATTAGCGCAAGACAAAGGTTGGTCTTTCTATTCCTCTCTATCTATAATTCATAAAGGAAAAACATAAGTAGCTTTTCTCTGTTTGTTTCTAAGGCAGTTGTCACACCTTAGTGGGATAGAGCAGTTCTAAATAGAGGGATCGAGACCCGATTGGTGATTACCCCTTCATGAAGGCGCTGCATGGCTGGTTGACCGCTTCAGGGAAATCCACGCTATGGGATATATCCACGTGGGCTGGGACGCATTGGACAGGTTGGAGTTTTATTGATTTGCCTCTGGATCTTCTACAGGAATGCAACTGCCTTCGTGCTAAGCTGAATGGAATTGATCCCTCACATATACGCAGAAGAGACTCACATGGCTAGGGTTCATTATCTTCTGGTTACACAGTAGCTCAAGGCTACGCTAAACTCACTTTGAGATCGAATGTCCCTCCCGACCCTGCTCCGTGGAAGGCGGTCTGGCACATTTCCTCTCTGCCCAAAATCGACATGTTCTGTTGGCTCCTATGCCACAGGAAAATCCTCACTGATGACAAATTGCAGAGACGTGGATTCCATGGCCCGTCCAGGTGTTCCCTGTGTAGAGAGAATGTGGAATGTGCCACGCATCTCATGTTAAACTATAATTTTGTTGTGCAGGTTTGGAGTGAGCTGATGGACTATCGGAACCCCAATTTTGTTATTCCCATCTCCATAATTGATCTTTTTGCTAATTGGCAGAACAGTTATCCCAGTCCTCCTCCCAAAAACAAAGTGATTAAAGTGGCTTGGTCTTCCCTTCCTAAAATTTGCTGCTGGCAGATCTGGCTAGAGCGAAACAACAAAATTTTTAGAAACACTCAACATGATGTCAAGGTGGTAGTGGCTAAAATAAAGTTTTAGTTAAAAGAATGCTTGCGAGATCAAAAAGACGCTTCAAATCTAAATCAGTTACATACTGTTTGGGGGGCCTCCTTAAATCTGCAATTTCATCAAGCCATCAGAAATATCTACTCTACTAAAGAATGGCAAATAAGGGGGAAAAATAATGAAGACCTTCAAGACTAGATCTCCAATCAAAAGGTACACTCTCTCTTCTTCGACGGGGCAGCAAAGGGAAATCCTGGCAAGGCTGGGGCAGGAGGAACTGTAAAAAACATTGAAGGCATATCGACCCACAACTTTTCTTGGGGTCTGGGGATCAACTCCAGCGTTCAAGCTAAGGCATTGGCCCTCTTCCAAGGTCTTAAGTTGCTCTTAAATTTGGAAATCAAGGAGGTAAACATTTTTGGAGATTCTCAAGTGATAATAAAAATCATGGTGACCAACTCATCCCCTCGGGACTTAAGATTGGCAACACTGATATCTAGAATCAGAAGTTTGGGGAAACTGTTCCAAAACTTGAAATACTTCCACGTTCTGAGAGACAACAACAAAGAAGCATATCTTGAATCTAATAAAGCTGCTCTTCTCTCTGTTGGGGCAATGATATGAGACGGGGACGAAACATGGGATCCAATTCCATAATCAGACAGCTGATATGTTTTATTGCTTGCTATTGAAACAGTTCATTTGTATTTATAATCTTGGGCAAATCACAGAAATCAATTCCATAGCTGTAACCAAAAAGAGCTGGAAGCTGATCACAAGCTCCATAGCACTTTAGATTGTCGAAACTATTTGGGCTCTGCTCCCTCTCATTGTAATCGGAAATCTGGCATTTGGACCACTCAGCTAATATAATCCATAACCGTCTCTGTGAAAAAAAAAAAAACTATTTTTTCATAAACTCATGATGAATGTGTTAAGGAACTTGATAGATATAAAAACATATTTATAGGAAAAATAAATTTCAAGAAGTGGATGTCTTTTAGATTTTAAAATGATAGTGAATAATTAATTTGAAAAAGTTGAGCTATGAAGCTTTGCAATTTGTTTTTTTTTATATTTTTAATATTATTAATTTAATTAAGCATGTGATGTTTTTTATTTTTTTGAGTATTTTTTTATTTTTATTTTTAATATAAAATTTCAAATTTTAAAACTTTTAAAATAATAACTTTAAACTCTATAATTTTTTGTTGCCTACTAAAAAATGTTTTAGGTCTTGAATCCATTTACTTATATATAAACACATTTTAAACAATAAAAATGCACAATTGAAATAAAGAAAATTCACCATCTAAAAAAATTATCACCAAATTCCAAGCATAATAAATAAAATCATTAAGACAACCATTTTTTCTAAATAAAGAAAATTCACCATCTAAAAAAATTATCACCAAATTCCAAGCATAGTAAATAAAATCATTAAGACAACCATTTTTTCTAAACAAGTTTTTTTTTAAGATCCCTCAAAAAGCATAGTAAATAAAATCATTAAGACAACCATTTTTTCTAAACAAGTTTTTTTTTAAGATCCCTCAACGATTTGGAAATAGATCCTTAGATTTCAAACTCAGAAACCAATCCATGCCATCCTCTTCAAACAATGGTTCCTTATGATGGACCTTGCATGAGATTTCTGAAATGTTGAACAAATAAAATGAATGCAATTATTGCATAAGTTTGATAAAAATTTGACCATTCTTCGATTGAAGAAGATGTGTGCCGAATTTTGATACGTATTTTATTTACGATGGATCCAAGATCAAACCTAAATGGCTCCAATAACTTTCACAGAAGGAAGGAAATTGTGATGGGCTAAAAAATAACTAGCATTTGCACCAAATGTTGCAAAAGAAACGCCGTAAGGCATAAATTGAGGAACAATCACTACATGGGAATGGGCAAATCTAAATGAGATGCAAATATGTAGCAGAAATGAAATTCTAACGTTGTATAAACAGAAGTTGATTTAGGGTGCCTCACACTATTTTTTTATTAATTATTGAATTAATATTGCATATAAATCTCATAAAATTCAATCAACTTATAATTTAAGGCTCCGATCTAAATTTGATTTTGGGTCTTTAACATGGTGATTCCGTGTCTCAACTACTTAATCACTAAACCACAGGCCAACAAAGAAAAGACTGCAAAATGTTACAGCCATTACCATAGTAAACCTGATGACTCTACACACAAGAATTTTTTGGGGAGGGTGTTATTGGAATTAATGAATGGCATAACAGGAGTAGAGCCCTTGTCATCCTTCCAATCCTTGTTTACAAAAGAAAGCTCATTCTGAATGGTATATCTTAGGTATGGATCAGAAGGCAGAGCTGAAGCCTCTGATAAAAAGGAAAGAGATTTTTCCTTCACTTCATTAAAGAAACTGTAAGTGGGAGTGGGAATATAATTTTTGTTAGTTTTGAAGGTATGTGGAGCATCGAATTTCAGTAATTTGTAAGGGGATGAACTGGCCTCACTACAGTTGTTGTGGTCTAAAGTGGCTGTTAGCTATTTTTGTGGTTGATGTGAGTAGTTTTGTGAGTGTGGCCTCAATGCAAAGTGTTCTTTGTCTTCTGTGCATCTATTGCATTGTCTACAAACTCATTCTGGTGAAAATTGGGCTGGCTAGGAATTTAATACAGGACCTGCTCTACCAATGAGCTACCTGCCCTTTTGAAATTGGGCATCTTTACCGGTTTGATATCAAGGTGTGAATTGGTACCTCCAGCATTCCATTGGGTTAATGCCAAATGGTGTAGTAGCACATAGGTAACTTTTGCAGTGACGTTTCGGGGGAGTAGTTCAAGTTCTGCTGATATTCACCTTCTTTTGCTAGCTAAAAATGTGTTTTAGATATGGTTACTCAAGGTTGAAGTTATGATAATGAGAAAGATCAAGGCCTAGGTTTTGGGCCAAGTTCTTTGTATGTTTAATCTGCTACATGTGCCTCTGGTTAGAGTTCCTTCTTGAATACTTACTTGAGTTGGTGGAACTTGGAGTTCATAACACTTTCCAGCTTATTTCAAAATTCATTCCATATTTTCATGCAGCATTGCCTAAAAGTTTCCATGGTGGAATGGATGTCAGCACTGGTTGCCTTTTCTCCAGACGAATCCCGGTTCAATTATGAAAGTACTCTTCTTTATAGCATACGCTGTGTTGGGTGCCAAATTATACATTTCTGTTACTGAAATTCAACTCGATAATATGGTAATATGGATATATGTTTATTGTGTTTTCTATTTTCTAGTTGTGGTCTGCCAATCATGTACACGAGTTTTTTTTTCTTATCTTCACAAGATAAGATAATGCATGCTATGTACGTTTAGGAACATTTGAAATATTATCAGAATTGATGGAAACAAGAGAAGTTACTATGGAAACATCAGATGAGTCCAAAGTAATATCACATGGATCTTTTGATGAACTAGTAGTTGTACCTAAGCTAACCTTAACTGACAACACCTACAAGTCATTACCAACTCCTGTGTTTTATGATGCAAAAATATAACTTATAGCCTTATATGTTACAAAAATGGTTCTCCATCAACAAAAGGAGCATTCTACATCTGCAAGTGAATGGATTTATTTGGATTTCCATCACGCACAGGGAGGGGACTGCAACAATCATAGTTGTTTTTCTCTTCAGAAAAGTATACAAGATGAAGACAACTGCAAATTGATTAATTTTACAGATCCTTCTTTGAAAGCGACTTCAAATTTTTTGAATATAATGGAGTATTTTGATAAGCACCAGGATAGTCAACCTGAAAATAATGGTCCAGAGCTCTCTGAAAGTGTTGGTATATCAGATATTCCAAGGTTCAAGTCTGAGGCTGTTCTCGGTGGGGTACCTGACAACATTGACATGAAAACACAGGATAATCTACAAAATACACTTTAGTCAAGAACTAAGAAGGTCTCTTTATTGTTCAACTCTATGTTTGTATCCAGTGATCTGTCATTTTACTTGAATGTGAAAAGAATTTTTGTAAGATGTGGAGATCCTTTAGCAAAAGAAACAAGTAGCATGAAAAATTCTTTGCATACCGATCTCAATGAATTCTCAAATACTATTTCATCCGATTTTTATTGTCAAAAGAACATGATAGAACTTCATCATATTGAGATGTCCAAATAGACATTATTGATTGCATTCAAACGGATTCTGAAATGGTTTATGAGTTAGATAATGAGCTAAAAAGAATAGTACATACATTTCCAGACCTGAAAAAGCTTTGTATTCCACATGTTAATCAAGTAGATCTAATGAGTTTGATCAAGGACAGGGTTCCCAAATAGGTTCCTTGAAATGTGATACAACTTTGAGAGGACTAGGCACTCTGCATATATTATAGAAGACAACTTTTGATGTTTGTTTCTAAGTGTTCAGGTAGCATATCTGTATTTGATAGAGTTGGTTCAAAGCATAGAGTTTATGGAAGATTCTATAAAACTGCCCTATTCTTTGCTTAAATATGCCTTTCTTGACCATCAATAAGCACTTTGGATGTAACATCACCAAAACAAAGAACTTTTGGAGGAGAGTCTACCATGGACTTCATTTCCATTTTCTTATACATTTGGTTAGAAGTACCTAATTTGTTTAACACATATATAATTTTTTATGAGTTCCAATATGATGCTCACTAAAAACAAACAGATAAATCTGATGCAGCCTTGCACCAATAAGTAAACGGCGTAACGTTTCAATTTAAAACAGCAGCATTGGTCCACAGTAAAAAAGCCTTCAAGAGCCATCCTTTTCCTCCAATTGGCTACCTCGAACATCTTATCAAGTGATATGATACAACCTTGGCTTTTACACCAACAGGTATAACGATGTAATCATTCAGTTAAAACAGTAGAACTTGTGCATAGACAGTAATGAAGGGGTATCTACTTTCTCAAATTGGCTACACCATTTTTTTAGCTGTTGAAAATGCATCATATACCACATTAAAAATCAAAGAGATCTGGTGATTGACAAAATATTTTGTAAAAAAATTACTTGTTTAGATTATAACAAGCAGATCATTGTTTACACAATGGATCACAAAAAGTCCATTTGTAAGGGAATAATAATCTGTTAACTTGATCAAACAAGGGAAAGGGTACAGGGTCATAGAAAATGTGGATTCAAGCTGCTGCTGTAACGTTTTTGAGTAACCCACTTATTTCGATGATGTTTTTTGGTTTTGTCCAGATATTTTTCCATGAACAGGATAAAAAGTTTCTATAGTATTTCTTTTAAACATTTGTTAAATAAAATGCTATAGTACTCCATGCACCTGCCATGCACCTCAGTTTTTTAAAACTAACTTGTACTCGGATGTAACAGGCTGTAAATCAGAATTGGAAGACAAAAGGATAGTGTGTGAAAAAGTTGAAATACAAAAAACAAAAATAGAAGTAAATCAATTTTTCACATCATATGTAAAAGAACTTATATTCAGATCTAAATGAAACATCCAGCTCCCCCATAAACTTTATGTAATGGATGAGCTCGTATACTCCCTGTCATTAAAGGACAAGTAATGATTTCTGTCATGGATGCCCCCCCATATAATTTAAAGGTTCTCCCATTGAGATTTCCGCAAATGGATGGGCTCTCAAACACTCTGCCATTAAAAGACAAGCAAACCATTTATATTAAAAATAAGATTATATGAGTCAAAAAATACTTATTAGGATAACAGTGATGTGGTACTTATTAGGATAAAACCCTGGCAAACCATTTATATTAAAAATAATGTCGTATTGAAGAGACTATATCGAAGCGAGCTCTGCTCTGGCTCTTGCTTGTTATTCCAGATGAAGCAGCCTTCAACAGGATGAATCATCTGCTTTAGCATCCAACATGAATTGTTTATAGGTATTGACTGGACAACTTTCCTTCCTTCACAATATAATTCTGTGAAGGGAAATATCTATGAGCCAACTTCATGCATCAATAGCCACAAAGGACTAAAGCACTAACTTCACTCTATCTTAGATTTTGTTTATTTCAAAACTACTAACCTATAAAATCAATAAGATGGAATAAGCTTCATGCTAATCTTTTATCATTCATTCCTACATAATGCTTTGAACCATCATTGGTCTCAAGAATGTATTTGAGAGTCCAATATTTGATGCATTGTTTTATTTGAGAGAAGCGAGCTCTTCTCTGGCTCTTGCTTGTTATTCCAGATAAAGCAGCCTTCAACAAGATGAATCATCTGCTTTAGCATCCAACATGAATTTTTTATAGGTATTGACTGGCCAGCTTTCTTTCCTTCACAATATAATTCTGCGAAGGAAAATCTTCTCCCTTGAAGTATTTGTCTAGAATATCCTACGTTCCAGCTGCATACATTATCTGAAGTAGAGATTTTATAAATAATTAGTCAGAAAACTCTCAAGAATATCTCTGTACTTTTTATGATTCCTGTTTTCTACTTCCAAAAATGACAAAAATGATGAATTAATGGCAACATTAAAGCTTTGTGTAATGGACCATGATGCAATATAATCGACTTTTTGAATTATTTATGAGGTACGTTTGTCAATCAAAGAAATTGCTAGAAACAAAGGGGTGAAATTGGATGAAATATGACACCTAGCCATCTATTATAGTCCTAGAGATATGGGGAGTCATAGCATGGTTTGGCATGGAGCACCATGGATGATCTTTTGGAGCAGGTTGAGCAAACCAAGAGTTAGCAATGTACCTGTTTCCATCACTGCAATTGGCAAGCTAACTTGTTATAACAAACGGGAACATGGTTTAGAAATTTAGAACACAGAAGAATGATTCATTGTCTTTTAGTTGCCTCCAAGAATGACAAAAAGACTGCCAAAGCAGAAAAATACAGTTACATTGTTTTATTAGCAACATATCATCATGCTCTTTCTAAATTTGAGATAAATGTTTGATGATGGGACTTGTATGTCCATTATTGACATTGGGAAGTAAGAATTACATGGTGTTCTACCTCCTTTCACATAGTCTAATATAGAACCTAGAAGCCCACAAATAAAGTGGAAGCCCATTTACCAGAGATTTACCCAAATACTATATATTCACCAAATCAGACAAACACTGACTTGAGTATGGCTATAATCAAAAGAAACTTCAATAATGTTTTCCCACATAATCCTTTCCTCAATAATGCTTTGTCTTCAAAAAATCTTCGTCCATGACTCTAGTCATTAATTAGGATTTTCAAGCCATGTATATTCAAATTGGAGCCAGCTTTAATCAACCATCTAAGCATGCAAACACTGGCATAAAAAAGAAGATGAGCTTCTGCTAGAGAAAAGGAGATCTCGAAGCATACAAGTGCATTATTATCTCAAAGCTACTTGTGACTCAACAATAGCAGACTTCTGGGCCCTAGGGGTTAGACTGAGAGGACAAATCTCAGAGGGTTAATGCTCCCGCCTCAATTTGAATTCATAGACTTGACTATTCTGTGTGGTTGGGCCTCTCCATGGGACCTAGGGTTTATAGTGGTAGCCCAATGGACTCAAACCCATGCCTAGCGGGTATGAATCCACTCAGTTATTGATTCCCTTAATAGAAATAAAAACAAAAAACTTTCCTGCAAGCCTTGTACCATGCCACAGAATGGGCCTTACTACAAATGGCCAAAGCCTCTAAGTCTGTGTTTCAGCGCATTGGAGATTGGGATTTTTCTCTCCCCTTGCACACAGTTATGATATATAAGGGGGCTTCTATCTTTATTGTGATTAACATGTTGACTCTGTTCTATCTGCATCTATGTTCCAAATTTATTTTCTTTTTAATGAAGCCATCAATAGGGGCTTATAAATTTTCATGCATTCTTGCCAGAAGGACAATTGCTATTGCAGTATAGTTCTCATGCTAGATGGCCTACTTTCTTCTTTATCTATCCATATCTAGTTATCAAAAACATGGATTTCGAGTGCCTACTTTAATGAAGTCTCCACCAGTGGATGAGTCACACTGTCTGTACAACATTCTTGAAGGAAATCGGATGAGAAATGGAAAGAGGACCATAAGTAGTGCAAGAGCAATGCAATGGTATTTTGTATTCCTAAGCCTATTCAGATAATGAATAATGCAGTGTGGAGAATGTGATTCCAACCTTCCCGATGATCTTTTGTATAGAATTCCTAATTATTGTGAATTGCAAGTGTTTTCCAGACAGGAATAGCTTATAAAAGATAAAATTCCATTGCACAGTCAAGGAAACTCATCTGGTAGTGGTGCAAAGTGCCTTCACAAAGGCCCTGGTACTTCATGAATTTAGAGGATGTATCTGCGTTTGCATTTGATCATGTTCTAGCGAAATGTTACAATTTGTTTTAAAAATTTAAACCAAAACAAAAATCTTGCATTGCATTTAGAAGTCCAACTCACTTGACCAAGGGAAACAGTTAGAAATTTTAAGGAGGTCAGCTTCCAGTATGTAAAGAGAAGGAAATGTGGTAGGAGACCTATTGGCTAATATTGCAATAGAGGAGGAATAGAAGGATCAAACCTAAACACAAATTCATTGTTTCAAAGGGTGGAAAAAGCCATGCAAGGCTATAAATTTAATAAGAATGCTCCTGGCCAGCTCAAAGAGGGAGAAATCTTATTGCGCAGGAATTGTAAAGCCATGAGGAGGAATTTAGAAGGACCTGTTTTAATTTGAGAATTTATGAGAGAGATACCACATAGAATTCGAAGGTTGAAAGTAGTTCAGCCTAATAATTTCAAAGGGTGGAAAAAGCCATGCAAGGCTATAAATTTAATAAGAATAGTCCTGGCCAGCTCAAAGAGGGAGAAATCTTGTTGCGCAAGAATTGTAAAGCCATGAGGAGGAATTGTCATGAGAGACAAGGAATTTTCTGAGAAGTGCAAATTGGTGGGGAGAAGAAATGCATATGTAAATGCCCAAATAATAGTAAAGCACAGAAGACACTAGAGGTAGGAAGGGACCTAAGAGAATGATCAAACAGGGGATAAAGAGGAAGCACCAAAGGAGCAATCTATCTTTCCCAATTTTGGAGTATCAATGCAACATGGCTCGTCAAGAGAGGCTTGTCGAATAAAATTCTAGGTTCCAGGAGGAGAGATTCTCTAGAAAAAATAAGGAGGCAAGGCAAGTTGTTTAGCCAACCTGGAGCTATAAGACCTGGGACAGTCCAAGCCACAAAGAAATACCTTCTTGATGGTGCAGGATGAAACAGGAGGTGCAGTCTTTGGCTGGAAACGAATTTGACCTAGAAGACAAGGAGAAAAGGAATGTGAATAAGTATTTTTCACCCTGTTCAGTTCTTCATGGATTGTTGAACCAGTCAATTAAGTCATACCTTTAAACAAAGTCGATATTGAAAGGAGATGAGACTCCACTCTGCCCCTGTGTCCAGAACCTGCCACGCTCTGTTGCCAAGTTGTGCTGAGCTGTGCGGCCGGGGTCACCAGATTGAAAGGAGGCAAGGAAGGCCTCGCTCAAGGGAACACCATCATCCAAATCCAACCCATACTACCTCTATGCGCTCTGGTTGGTTTGCATCCCTGCACAAACAAGAAAACCAGTCAAAAAAAAGATAACCCTAAAAATAGAACAGAAGAAAAAGCAAGAACCCTGGCCTGGCGCTCCTCCTCCTGCAAAAAAATCTGCCCTGTGCGGCCCTCCTCATCCTCCTGGCCCTCCTCCTGCAGAAAAAGCTCGTGCAGCACACGGCGCACTGGCTAGGTAAACGGACGGGTTGGGCTGGGTTTAATTAATTTTTTAACTAATCACTGTTTTTTAATGTTTTCTTCAAACAATGGTTCCTTATGATGGACCTTGCATGAGATTTCTGAAATGTTGAACAAATAAAATGAATGCAATTATTGCATAAGTTTGATAAAAATTTGACCATTCTTCGATTGAAGAAGATGTGTGCCGAATTTTGATACGTATTTTATTTACGATGGATCCAAGATCAAACCTAAATGGCTCCAATAACTTTCACAGAAGGAAGGAAATTGTGATGGGCTAAAAAATAACAAGGAACTTACCCTAACCTAATTAAATGTGTAACGCTTTCTTCCCAGTACAATTCACCTCATAAATATGGTAATGCTAAAAATCCCAAGACATTGATACCATATTAATAAAAGATAATTTAATATCTTATTTTTCAGATATTGATATTTTTAATGCAGGTTATTACTAGCCATGGTATACTTTTTATTCAAGAAAATATATATGTTCAACATTTACAAGCTAATCATTTCATGTATTTGTGGCATACCATACCGAGAAACATGTAAAGCTATTTTGTTTTATCTCCCATGGTTGTAAGTGCAAATTCATTTGATCTCAATCTCCATTATAATCCTATCATTTTATGCTTTATTAGCAGTAGTTCTAAAAGACCGTATCAAAAAAATCATAACAATAGTGGATAGTTTTACTAAGTGAAACCATATTACGCTATGAGCTACATTATTAACGGTTGAAACCTTACATATGGTTAAAATAAAAATATATATAACTACACGATATTATATTAAGAGAATATTTCACATAATTAAAAATGAGA
Organism: Pinus tabuliformis; assembly: GCA_031772625.1. Lineage (NCBI taxonomy): Eukaryota > Viridiplantae > Streptophyta > Pinopsida > Pinales > Pinaceae > Pinus > Pinus tabuliformis. The sequence continues at coordinate 804,039,805 of CM062805.1, read as the reverse complement.
TTTATTTCTTTTACATAGCTATTTAAAAGGTTATATTTGTCCAATAAATCAAAAACTTATTTTTTAAATTAATTCATTACAATGACTTCATCACTTTATTGCACATGTGATCTTTTTATTCTAAGATAATTTTAAAAACTCATTTTTTTAATTAATTAATTACAATTACTTCATTACTTTATTACACATGTGATCTTTTTATTCCGAAGATAATTTTATTTTAATTGCTTTTCTAAAAGAACAACACTTCCACTATAAGCACATTTACTAAAAACTAAATTCATCATAATTAATTATTATTTAGACACTCTTTTCAAAATAGTGCTTGAATCAGTGAGAATCCTTCACGCTGCTCCATACTCCTCCAAAAGGTAATCTCCTAACCGTTATCCAAATTCCTAGCATCATTAGACATCACTTTGCACATGAAATGTCTTATATCTCTCATAAAGGTATGCTACCAAACTTTCATATCATGTGCCTTGAATTATTGAAGAACAATCCCCTCATGTCTGTCTTATGACTCTGATGAAATATGATTTCTCTGATCCACAAACATCCTGGACTACTGAACATGTATCTCTTCTCCATTGCATCACTCGTGGTCTTCAAAGTGTGGACATCTTAAACTGCAAAGAATGCCAATACTTCGACGAGATCATCACCACTATCAATATCTGGTGGATCTCCAACAATGGTTAAATCTCCTTTGATAACTAAAATGGCAAAAGCTATGTGACCCATCATTGTAGATACCTAACCAAAACCCTCTTCAGAATTAGAACTTGCATCGGTATTAATTGCAATATTACAATTCTTCCCTTTGTTGTTTATAAGGCGATTAGTTTTCCAACCCACAAACTCCCGCCCATAACAAATAGGCTTTTTTGCCTAATGTATAATTTTTGGAAACTCCATAATCTCATTTTTTAGCTTGAAGCACAACATAGAATATTGTTTTAGACCTACCACAAAAATAGGATTCCTACTGCTCATTTATGTACAACAGCGGCAAAATCGTGTACAATGGACATACGACCATTGTACAAGACAATGATTGGCAGCCAGGGATGGATTTTGACGGGAAAATTGCCAGTCACGAGGTGATTTTCCCATCAAATGCAACCATTTTTTTTCATCACCATCAATATCTTTTGTTAAAATGACTAAAACGGGTGTTAGAATTGCCTAAACCGTCAAATTTAATGAGTGATTCAGATTTGAAATTCCTACACTACTAGCAGCTACTCTTTACATAATAAAAAAATTACTTTGGTAGCTTACTTTGAGTGGTAGCTAGCTACAAACATTAGTGGTTGCCTTCTTGACATTGTCGGCAACTCCCTTCCCTATACTCATTGTCTTCACACGCAATAGCCACTATCACACTGGAGGCACTTGTTTTTCACAACATCAGTTCTAATGCAAATAATAATTCTCTCATCTTTTATTCATGCGGCTCCCTTACGCGCTTTTACTCATGAGCATGATGGTTGCAAAAACTCCTGTGTTTGACGATTATTTGAAGTTGGCAGTTTGGAACAAGGTAGCAGAAAATGGAAAAGGGTATGGGGGAATACTAGTTTTAATGAAAGAAAAAGAAGATCGTCACATCCAATTAATTAAAGAAGATGCAAATAAACAATATTTATGATTGAAAATATCAGAGAATGAGAATCACATAAGAATTGTAGCATGCTATTTCGCCCCTCAAGTCTCAAAAACTTACAAAAATAAGGGGCTTGACAGCAAGTATCTGTATGCAGCTTTAAAACAAGATATTTCTGTGTACTCTCAGCAGGGAGAAGTTCTTTTAGTAGGAGATTTCAATGCTAGAACAACAAATAATCAAGTTATCATTCTTTGTTGAAAAGAGGATAACAATCCTATTTGGCTCACTGAAGACGAGAATCCCCAATGGGTGAGGTGTTCAGAAGATGACAAAGTTAGCAATCATTTTGGAGAGGAGTTTCTTACACTATGTGTGGATTTCAACTTAATTATTTGCAATGGTCTAGATAGATGGAAAAGGTCTAGGAACTTCACTTGCAACACATACAATGGGGCAAGTGTTGTTGACTATGTGATGTGTTCACAAAGCTTGATAGAAAAGATAGACGAAGTTAGTATTGGAGAGCATATTTGGGACTTAAAATCAAACCATAACCCAATTTATATAAGGTTATCATGGTTAGAAGAAAGGCAGCACGAGAGGAAAACTAAATGCTCTCAACAATCGCTATCAAGGGGCAAAATTCTTCTAACACAAGAAAATTTTACTATCTTCAAGACAATGTTCAAGAGATTAATTCAGAAGGAGAAAACCGGTTTTTGTTATGAAACCAGCTCACAAAAAGATAGAAAAGATAGATCAACGCCTTAGAATTCAGCCTCTCAAGGGGGCAACCTCCTTTACATTACACAAATGAACAATTCTTAGATGATACAAATGAAAATACCTCCTTTCTATATATAGGAGTTTAAGAGGTCATAATATAATCAGAGCCGAAATAACAATAATAATGTAAGGGCATAATAATAACAATAGTGGGCTTCTATGGGGCACAATAGTAACAATATGGGGACTACATGGGTACAACAATATAATAAGGGGGTTGTACTAATAACAATAAGGGTTTACACTAGTAGTATAGGGGCCTAACATGCCCCTCTCCTTCAAAAAGTGTTTTCCTCAACGCTTGAGTAGTTTTTGATGATTCCGTATAAAAAATTTGTCCAACCATGTGGAATCTTCAGCGGGTAAGTTCTTCCACATGATGAGATGCTTTGAAATTGATCGATTTCCTAGCTGTCGGGTTCTTGTGTCTATGACTGCTCCAGGTTCCAATATGATTTTTCCTTCCTCTTCAAGTTCTGGCAATATTGTTTGAATTGAGATATTCTGCAACTTTTGAATGAGTGGCCACACTTCTTTGTCCTTCTTCCATTCATCTGTTGCTTCTTTTATCCAATTTGGTTGGATAATAGAAATAACACAAAACAATGCTTCCACATCCTCATCCTTTCTTGAGGGTGCATCTACAACAAAAAATTTCTTCACTTTTCTGTAGATGATGTCAAAGTCATAACCCAACATATTTGTGACCCATTTTTTATGTTCTTCTAATGATAATATTTGTTCTAACATGTATTTAAGGCTATCATGATCCATTTTTACCTTGAAGTGTCTTCCCATTGGGTAAGGTCGCCATTTCTTAAGTGCGTGTAGTATTGCCAACATTTCCTTCTCATAAATAGCTTGCTTGAGATGTAACTGTAAAAATACCCAATCACCTACATCAAAACATTTTTCACTGTGATGTTGATCTACCTATTTTTTCATTCGATTCTGCACCAAAGTGGCGTTATCCTTTAAAAGTTGGAGAACTTGTTGTTGATGCTCGATGTGATGTTTCACGGCTTGAACATCACAAGATATCTTGAGAGTTTGAGGAGTGGTAATTTCTTCCAATGCTTTACAAGATATGGTCGGATTCATTTCTTGATGCTCGATGTGATCTTTCACTTCTTGAACATTTTTCTTCTTGTTATGTCCTTCTCTCTTGATAGTTTGAGGAGTAGTAATTCCGGCCAATGCATTACAAGATATGGTTGGATTCATTTCTTCTTTCTCGATGTGATCTTTCACTTCTTGAACCTTTTTTTCTTCATATGTCCTTCTATCTTGAGAGTTTGAGTGGTAATTCTTGCCAATGCTTTACAAGATATGGTTGGATTCACTTCTTCTTTCTCTGGGGTTGGGTCGTGGTGTATATCCTCTTCTTTTGATGTTTCTTGATCATTTTCTTCCTCCTCTTCATACTCTATGTAAAATAATTTCTTCTCGGCACACTTATGACCTTTAGTGCATTTTCTATCACAATTGTAACAAAACCCTTTTTATCTTTTTTCTTCCAATTGTTGTGGTGTAAGCCTTGTGGGTTGTGGAAGGCTAGGAGAAGAAACACTTCCATAATTATAGTCATGAGTGGTGGGATTCTTTGTTTTCATAATTTTGCTTTCAATTTTTCTTTCCAACTCGAATGCCTCCTCCAATGAATCAGGTTCCCAAAAACGAACCTCATGTTGAACCTTATCCTTTAAAGTCCCTATGAAGACATCAATCTTTTGCTTCTCTGGAATATAATTTACCCTTCTATTCAATTTTTGAAAGTCTTCAATGTGCTCCATTATTGAAACCTTTTGTTTGAGACTTATCAACTGGCTAAAAATAGTGTTGCTTTTTGTATCCTCATAATGTGCTGTCAATTCTTCCGTAAAGATTGCCCAAGTGATAATTTGTTTACGAGAGCAAAGCCATTGATACCATACAAACTAATTTGGTTCCAAATATAAAGTTGCAATACGTACCTTTTGTGTGTTTTGCACATTATTGAGATCAAAAAATTTCTCCATCTCTAATATCCAGTTGCGGGATCCTTGCCATCAAACTTCCTCATATCGATTTTTGGAATATGGTGGGTCTTCGATCCAACATTAGAGTCCATGAAATCATGATTAACATTTCTTTTGTTCTCATCATGAGTTTCCTTTGCTACCCTTTCACCATTAGTAATAATTTCTTGTAGAAACTTTGTCAAATCTGTCTTCAAATCTGTCTTCAAATCTGTTTTCAAATCTTCCATGCCTGTCTTCAAATCTGTCTTCAAATCTATCTTCAAATTGTCCATCTTAGCTTCCACATCATTCATCTTAGCTTCTACGCCTTTCTTTAAACAATCCATCTTAGCTTCTATGCCTTTCTTTAAACCATCCATCTTAGATTCTGTTACTTTTTGTGCAAGTGACACTTGTTGCACTTGGTCCCGTAATTTTGATATATCATGTTGCATTTCTTCCTCTTCTTCATGAGTCATGCTAGAGCTTTCAGGTTTCTTACTAGGTGTTTGCATTTTCTTTCCTCGGGGCATCAATTACTGATAATAATGCTTTACTATGCCCTTTGAATTCCTTCAAACTAATTTTTCAAACCAAGCTTATGCAAAAATTTAAAAAAAAACTACACACCATTTTTCACTTTGTAGGAGCTTGATATTGAATCTAATGTATCTCTATAATTTCGGATCATCCAGTTCTAAAATTGTGACCTGCAGTAGCCCTCTGCGTCCTCTTTTCGATGCCACCAATCTGATCCAAATTAGATTCTCCATGGAAGAGTTATGCCAAATCTCCCACAGTGACCCGATTATAGACTAGTTCAGTAGAGTGAACTCGTATGTCGTGCCACGTATCACTGTTTTGACCTTTGGCTCTAAAAAATATATACAAGAAACTACAGTCCACCCTCTTGATGTACCTTCTTACAAAATTTCAGTCTGATGCTTAGAGAGAAAGTTATGACGATTTTCCCCAGGTCACCTGTTTGGAATGTAATTCGGGGGTCTACAAAAACCCTAACTTCCTCAGACTATATCTCTGAAAATATAGCGAGACAGGATCTGAAATTCAGATTCAAGGTTCAGACTGATTTTTTCTCAAATGGGTTTTTTCTTAGCTTCTGAAACTTCGTAGCGAAATAGTTATAGCGAAAATCCCACGATGACCTGTTTGGAGCAGCGAAACACTAGAATCCACAACTCTGATACCAAATGTTATGAAACCAGCTCACAAAAAGATAAAAAAATATAGATCAACGCCTTAAAATTCAGCCTCCTCGAGGGGGAAACCTCCTTTACATTACATAAATGAACAATTCTTAGATGATACAAATGAAAACACCTCCTTTCTATATATAGGAGTCTAAGAGGTCATAATATAATCAGAGCCGACATAACAATAATAATGTAAGGGCATAATAATAACAATAGTGGGCTTCTATGGGGAACAATAGTAACAATATGGGGACTACATGGGTACAACAATATAATAAGGGGTTTGTACTAATAACAATAAGGGGTTACACTAGTAGTATAGGGGCCTAACAGTTTCAAAAGCTTCAACAGTCATGAGTTAACAAATGTAATTCAAAGTGCACTTGAGAAGTGCAAAAGAGAAAAAAATAAGAAATCAGAATCAAATTGTTTTTCTGTAAATGCTTGGTTTGATGAGGAATGAAAAAATGCAAGGAGAACCTTGAAAAAGGAAGGAAAGGAGAAGTGATCTGAAAATGAGATCTAAGATAAAATAATAAGGTATTATAGACTTATGTGCATGGATTAGTCTATGTCATTATATGCAATGGATCAATAAGATTGTGAAATGAATAGACAATGAAGCACTAACAAAACATAATAGATAACACATGACACAGAAATTTTAATAAGGAGTTCACCCAATACTCCTGGGCTACATCTCCTGGTCCAGCTTTCAGTGGTGGCCTCTCTATTATGTCTTCAAGAAGAGTTTTGTTTACAATAGTCAGCTTAATTTAAGATTCACACAAAACAGAAAACAACAATAAGAGTTTACTTGAACCTCTCAAGTTGTCTATGAGTACACAGACTCCCCTAATGTTGTTTGTGCCAACTCTGTCTCGGCATTTGCCTGAACACTGCTCTCTGCCCCTTATGCTCTCTGTTTGTGGCCTTTAAAGCCAATTTCTCTACCTGTGTTAGTGTCAGTCTTTGAATCCTTCCTCCAGTGATCAAACATGCTCTTACAAAGTGGTCTTAGGGTGTCAAAGTCAAATTTTGTCATTTCAATGTGTCTTCAAGTAAAATTTGGTCTCTAGGTATTAGGTCTAGGGTTTGTTTTCACTCCTTCCAAAGTTTTCTAAGTGTCGGTCCATGTCACCATTCAGCTGAGTGAACCATCATTCAAAGAGTTGTCATCATCATTTCAGGTTCCAATGGGTCATTTTACACCTTGTTCTTGTTTCAGTTGTTCTTGGGTAAGGCTCATTTCCATCTCCTAGGGTTTTGAAGGTAATTTTTCTTAGATGGTCAAATGATCAACAAGACTTGTGTCCTGACGTTCGTACACCTTCCCATATCCTTAATATACCTTCTTAAATAATTCCCATCATTGATATCCCTCAAATTCGTCATTTCCATCAAACCCTAGTTTATTGCTACAATTTGACAATTTTCTAGGCTAGGCCTGTGTTTTGACATTTTGGACCCCTTACCCTCACTCAATATTTGAAATTCCACTTTCCCCTGCTTCCTAACATCCCTCCTTACTTCCCAAAACTTTCTCAAGAATTTAGAAGCCCCTCATCCCCTTCATTTCCCTTCATTTCTACAAATCCCCTGTTCCACATATCGGATAGGTTTTCTTAAAACTATGTTTCTGAGCAAGAAAAGATGAATTTGACAAAAGTGAGAGAGGTTTTTGTCCATAATTGACCCCCCCAAAAAAAAAAAAACCTCTTTCAGTTTTTACACAGGTTTCATTGTTTGGGAGAAATGTCGAAAACATCATTAGCCTCAGGAGGATTGATGCACTTCTGGAGTGACCTTGGGAAAATCAAGATTTCACCTAGTTGGGATGTTCAACTGACTTGCTTGATGATTTAAATGATATCTAGACAGAGAGAGCTTTCCAATGAGCTATCATTAGCTCAATTTGGAGTTGAGAAAGACCTTCAAAAGTTGACTGCAACAACACTCTTCATTTAGGCAGCCTCATTCTGCACATTTTGACCAATATTGGGAGATTTGATTTTTGACAGGGAAAATGAACTCCAAATTGAAAAATTCAAGATTTTCTGGAAATTTGACTTGACAAGCTTTCCAACGAGCTATCACACGCCGAATTTGGACACTGGGAATGCCTTCAAAAGTCATCTGCAAAAAGGTGTTGCGCATCAAGGAGGCGTTGCGTATCAGAGGGTTGGCACTGCGCATTAGACAGTTTTTGCCAGTGTTAAATTACACAGGCGCTGCACATCAGGCAGGCGCTACGCATTGGGCTCAGTGTACTGCGCATTGGCCAGGGAGTTTCCAAAATCACTCAAATTTATCCCAAATTCTCCCAAATGCTGCATTTCACTCCTACAAGTAAGTTTTCATCGATCTTGAGCTGAAATTAGTCTTCTTCATGTTTTGTTCATGAGTTTTTCTTCTTAAAACCAAAACCCTAGCTTGCCTTCATACTTTTCACTTCATTGCCCTAAAACTACCCATTGATTCCATTTTCTCTTTCATTTTTCCCCTAAGAAACTAATCCCCTTTATTAAACCCTAAGTCTCTTATAAGTCAAAACCATAATTTCCTAAATCTTTCCCTTCATTCCCCTACTCCACTTCATTATTGTTATTCCATTTGCAAAATCTCTTCATACTCATCTTCTTTGTCGTCACCCATTGTCATTTTCACTATACCATCATCACATTACATCATTAAGACAAGCATCATGGAAAGAAGCAATGAGTATGATTTTGAAGAAGACACTCCTAGTGATAGCTCAAGGGAAAGAAATGTGCAGTCCAGGAAGCCTCACAAAGGTGGAAAAATCATTAGGGAGTAACCTATTAGCATGAGTGAACTCCTTGCTTGCCCTTTAGCCACCACATGTTTCAGATATCAGTCTTATTTAGAGTTTTGTGAAATGGTTGAGAGGGTCAAATTTCACCATGAGTTAGCAAGGCAGTTTGTGATAAACATGGATAACAATATGGTACATCTTGTTGGGATAAACTTCACTCTTTCACCCACCATCATTGCAGAGGCCACAGGAATTTCGAATGTAGGGGATAAATGGAACAAAAGGAAAAAAAAAGGATGGAAATCTCAACATTTTGGTTCATGACACTTTAGCCCAACAAAGTAACCCATGATGCAACTTTGAGCCAAAATTGGGCAAATTTTGAGACAATTTTGTCATTTTCCAAATTTTAAAAATAGAAACACAGGAAATTCTGGCTGATGCGCAATGCCACCGGTGCTACGCATTGAATTGGTGCACCCACTTGACAAATGGCTTGTAGATTTAGATTTAGAATCAAAAAATAAGCAAACCCAAAAGGTTTCATCAATTTTGGAGGAGTTCTTGGCCACCAAAAGGGCAAAAAACACTCAAAAAATGCCCTCTCTGCCACTTTTTGGACACACAGGAACCAGTATTGGGAGAATCCACTTTTGAGGGGGGAGATGACCTCAAAATCAGAAAATTCAAAATGTTCCAGAAACTAGAAAGGCAGGGCTTTCCAACAAGCTATCTTGGGCCTTATTTGGATGAGTGGAAGACCTCCAAAAGTAGCCTTGAAGTGGTGCTGTGCATCAGGAAAATTTTTGCCAATTTTTCCTGAAAACTCATAATTTCACCCAATTTGACTGTCAGTTGACTTTTTCTCTTCTCCTTAGTAAATTTTTAATGGTTAATGATGTAATATTATGTAAATATGATGAAAAATGACTTGAGGGGGTAGATACATCAGTTATAGGTGGTTTGAGGTTGAATGAATCAGTTTCCATAGTTTTAGAGGCAAGTTGTTGCATTGCCTATTTTCTAGTTCCTAGTTTATATGTTGTTGAAACAGCTCCTTGACTCATGGATTCGACCCCTGATGGCTAGGATAGGTGGTTTGAAGCCTATATAATGTACTTTCTTAGTCATTTTTAAAGGTTGGACTCTTGTGGATGCATTGAGCTACTTTGTACATCACTTCTGCAGTTTGGCAAGGAAATAAACTAGGGTTTTGCAACATTTTGTGGGATTCTTGTGGTAATGTGAATTAGCATTGTTTTCTTCTCAGTTTTTTAAGTTTATCTTATGTTTATGTGTGCAATCATCTCTCTCTTTCTACATAACTAAGTGAATCAAGTTTAAAAGGTGGAATCCATTGGTGTTTCAGGGCTCTACCTTGGGGTTTATTTAGTTTTAAATGTTTTCTGTTGTTTGAAGAGGACTCATGACCTTTGCATGCCCTCTCCAACTCCTCACCAATATTTAGACTCACCATCGCATTCAATTCAAAGTGCTAAAACACTTTCCCACCTCGCCCCACAGAAACCACTGCAAACCTGAGTTGATTTCTCGGACCCAAAGCTACCTTCCTCATCTGATCCAGCAACCAACCATTAAAATCAATCAAATTCCTCTAAGCATATACCTAGCCTAAAATTAGTATTCATACCAGTCATCTCAAGCCTTACTTGCCATATTTTCTTTAAGATTGACAAGGAGAGAGCCCTCTCCCGACCTGGTAGGGCTAGCTACCAGGTTAAGCATGGTTTGATGTTACCCTAGACCTGCCTTTTGCAGCCTGAGGTAGATTTAGGCACTAAAAACCTGTTCGTTTTACATCTTCCGCTCTCAGTCTCCCCGGCCTATGAAACACTTAGAATCCCTCTGCCAATGTTATTTAATCATTGTTTAACGTATGGAGGGGAGGTGGCCACCTATCCATAACGCTAGAGTGCCTAGGTCTCTGAAATTCTTAAGACAGTCACGTTCTGTTAAAACACATGGAAATGCATTTGAAATGGAGAAATCCACCAAAAAATCATATATCGGACTTTAGAAGTCCTTAAATTTGTTTCATTTCTCCATCGAGCCCGTTCATAGATCGAAAATCGCATATCGGGAGGGCTCTGCCTCTGTGTATCTCGTTTAATACAAAAATACACTAAAACACTACAAACCCCCGCATTCTAGACTTGAAATATTGTTTAATATCATTGATAAACCCTTTCGGGTCCAAAACATCGCATCAGTGCTTTTCCCCTTCACATTTCGTTTAACAAACGAAATTGCGAAATACATTAAAACATGGTGTTTGGCGGACTTCAAAATCCCTGCAATCTGGCTTATAATCTCATCGGTTCCGTCCATCGGTTTGCATATCTGTATATACACATAACCCCACTTCTGTGGATTTTCTGATTGCAATCTGGCGATGCAATGTGGGTCATCGATCTGCGCGCTTGATCGACAGTTCTCACTAACCCCGCCAATCGCTATCGCCTCGCTTATAAGTTCCCCGCCGATTGCAGTCGCAAGACTCATGTGAATCCTGCCGATCTCTTCTGAAGGTCACCGACAATTGCGATTACCGATCCGATCTAGACCGTTGATCGGCCATATCAGACGACTATTGTGCATCCTCTATTCCGCCTGCAATTGCTCTGTTTTATTCACGATTTCGTGGGTTTTGCCTCCCGATAGTGTATTAAAAGGCTTCCTCTTATGATATTTTCGATCCTTTTAAAGGATTTCTTTGGCTTTGGCATGATTTTTAATGGTTTTACGAAGACTTAGAGGCGTTCTTGGATCCATTTGGATCACACCTTCCCACTGGAAAAAGCTTTTGGACCATCAAAAGTTGGTTTTCAAGCATCAATTAAGTGAGGATACAGCTGCCTCACCTGTCTAATCTCTATCCATTTTGCACTGCTCGGTTTGAACCTTTGAGTCCAATCCTTAGGTACTCAACATCTCCTCTGCGCGTTGTCCTCACCTTCCTATCCAGAACTGTATCTTCCTGCAGCTCATTGAGGTATTTAGGCAACAAATCATCAATGGAAGGCAATTGAATTTGCTCTTCAGGATCTTCAATTAATGAAGGTTCAAATAGTCTTAAATTTTCTGAATTTACCACTGAATAGTTGTGCATGTATGCTGGTAGATCAAGGCGGAAAGCATTCTCACCAATTTTCTCAAGTACCTCAAAAATCCCATACCTTATTGGCATCAGCTTCTTTCCTTCACCTTGAATTTTGTCCTTGCTGATATATAGCCATACTTGATTGCCAACTTGGAATTTGTGCTCCACCCGGTTTATCATGCCTTGCCTTGTATTTGGCTTGGCTCTTTTCCAGCTATTTCTGCACTACCTAGTGAATCTCTTGGATCTGTTCAATGAATCTGGTTGCTTTATCCACATCACTGTGTCCAGCAACTGCTATATCTTTTTCAAAGACAAAATCCAAGGGAGACCTTGGTATAAAACCAGAACAGGTCTCAAAAGGAGATATCTGTGTAGAAGAATGTTTAGCATGGTTGTAAGCATGTTGCACATAACATAAATGTTCATCCCAAAGCTTGGGATGATTGTTGCAATAACCCCTGAGCAACTAGATCACTGTCTAGTTGACTACCTCTGTTTGGCCATCTGTTTGTGGATGAAAGGTTGTAATTTTCTTCAGTCTGGTGTCCATTAATTCCCATAGAATTGACCAAAACTTCCCAACAAATCGGGAGTCTCGATCAGATACTATGGAAGTGGGTAACCCAAAATGCACCCAGACATGTTGAAAGAACAATTTCGCTATTTATTCAACTGTAATCTGCTTATTACAAGGTATTAGAATACACATTTTGCTGAACCTGTCCACAATAACATATAAATAGTCATGTCCCTTTCTAGATTTTGGCAATCCCCCAACAAAGTCGATGGAACACTTTCCCAAGGACAGGAAGGGATTGGTAGTGGAGTGTACAAGCCTAGCTTTCTATTGCTAGGCTTGCTTTTAGCACACATGGTACACCCTCTTACATATCTAGAAACTGTTTCATGCATTTTTGGCCAATAGCAGTATCTTTGTAGTTGTGCAATTGTTTTGCTTACAACAAAATGACCTGATATCAGAGAAGTGTGTGCTTCCCTAATTATATTAATTCTATCTATTTGTGGAATGCATAGCTTTCCCAAATGATACAAGAGTTGCTCCTTAATATAGTAATCCACTTCTTCTACCTTTTTTCCATTACTTAAAGCTCCATATACATCTTTAAAGTCTATATCTTGAGCATATTGTTAAATGTAGCTTTCATGCATTACTGAGTTATGCTTAAGTATAGTAGATTCATTTATGATTGGTATGGCCAACATATCTACAACTTTATATGCCATTTTTATATCTGATGACTAAATGAAACTGCTATAGGAAACCCATCCACCTATAGTGTCTTGATTGTTGCAACTTAGTTTGTGAGTCCAAGTACCGAAGTGGCTAATGATCAATGTGTATTACTGTTTCTTTGCCCATTAAGTAATGTTTCCACTTCTTTACACTCTGAACTAATGCATACAATTTCTTATCATATGTAGGATAATTAACTACTGCAGAATTAAAAGTCTCAGAATGGTAGCATATGGGTTTACCATGTTGCATTAACACTGCTCCCATGGCATAATCACTGGCATTTGTTTCGATCTCAAATGGTTGTTGAAGATTTGGCAATGCTAGTACTGGTGTTGTACTAATTTTTTATTTCAAGGTGTAGAAGGTTTTCTACTGTTTGCCTCCCCACTGAAACACCTTGTTCAATCTTGTTAATGCATGTAAAGGAGCTTCAATTAAGGAAAACTTAGCAATAAACTTTCTCCAATATTGTGCTGCCCCTAGGAAGCTTCTAACTTCAGTAGCAGACTTGGGTTTAGGCCAGTTTACAATGACTACAACCCTAGAGGGATCTATCTTCAATTCACCATCCCCTACTATGTGACCCAAATAATTCAAAGATGTTTTTCCAAATTCACATTTTGATCATTTAACATACATATTTTCCTTTCTCAAAACATCTAGAGTCTGCTTTACATGCTACAAATGTTCTTCCCATGTTTTACTAAATACAAGAATGTCATCCAAATATACAATTACAAAATCATCAATAAAAGGCTTGAGTACATCATTCATTACTCTCATGAAAGTGGCAGGAGCATTAGTCAAGCCAAAAGGCATAACTAGCCATTCATACAACCCTTGCTTTGTTTTGAAAGTAGTCTTCCATGCATCTTGCTCTGCTACTCTGACTTGATGGTAACCACTATGTAGGTCCAACTTGGAAAAGTAAACAACCTCTTTCAGCTGATCCAATAGATCATCTATGCGAGGAAGGGGATAACGATTCTTGATCGTTATTTTATTCAGTGCTCGGTAATCAATGCACATCCTCCACGAACCATCCTTCTTTCTCACCAACACGATTGGAGATCCGCATGTTGATGTGCTTGGCCTTATGAACCCTTTCTCGAGAAGCTCTTGGACCTGCTTCTTTATTTCTGCATTCTCTAAAGTAGATAACCTGTACATTCCCATGTTAGGCAATGGAGCATCTTGCTACAAATTAATATCATGTACAATTTCCCTTTTTGGTGGCAGACCTTTAGGTTCTTGAAATAATATATCATATTCTGAAACAACCTTTTCTAAATTAGCTTGTTGTTTAGCATCACAACCCTCAAATATATTGGTTTTTTTAGGTTTCTTTTCCTTTACAACCATTAGTAAAAATTGTTTGCATGAATTTACAATCCTCTTCATTTGCCCTGAGTTTATGAGAGTATAATTATTTTTGAGTTTGTGAGCTCTTACAATATATTCTATTCCCTCTTTAACAAGTTGATACTTATTTTCTGCTCTATAGAAAATTGTTTTTCTATCATACAAGTAAGGACTTCCTAAAACAATTCCACATATATCTAAGGGAATTACATCTAACTCAACCTCATCTACAAATGTTGAACAAATGGAAAACCTAAGTTTACATTGTCTAGTCACTTGTAGCTTTGCTTTATCACATAACCAACCTAATGGATATGGCTTCTTGTGAGGTGTGGTTAGTAATCCCAGTTTCTTTACAATTGCTTCAGAAATTAAATTTACTTGTGAGCCACTATCAAACAAAGTATCAATCTTTTGATGCTTGGAAATGACTCTAATATGAAAAAGCTCATGTCTTCTTCTCTCACTTTCTTCACTATTAATAGTTTGGGCAGAATTACTAGAAGATGCTTTAGAATTTTTACCTTGTATACCTGTGGCTGTGATGGTCGTTTCATCACTTAAGTCTAACCCCAAATCTCTCTGAACAACAGCAACAACCTTCTTCTTCTTGCCATCGAACTTCTTGGGTTTCAGCTCCGGATGCAAATACCAGCAATGTTCATCATCATGTCCATCATTATTGCAGTGAGTGCATGAATGTTTGGCCTTTTGTACAGCATTAGCTTTCCTCTCTTTCCATTTCTGCTTTCTCTTTTCCTTGTTCTTGCTTGCAGTGGGTTTGGATGGTCCCCCAATCTCTGGGACTACATTCTTGCCTCTAGCCTCTAGATGGATAGCTTGAACAGATACCTCATCTATGCTAGTAGGGTTAAACATGAGAATGGTATGTCTTAAATAACTATGTATACCACCTATATACTTCAACAAAGTTTCAAGTGAGTCTAAAGAAATGCCTAGAATCAAAGCTCTTTTTCTAAATTCTTGGGTGTAACTTTACACACTTTTCCCTTTTAATTGGCGAAGAGTTTTCCAACTCATCATAGCTTGCTGCATATAAGCTAGTGGATAAAATTGTTTTTTAATTGCAGAAACAAATTCACTACAGAAAAAAAGAATTTTACCATGCTTTTTCAAGTCAGCTTGTGTTCTTCCTTCCCACCATACCAAGGTAGTTCCTCCAAGGCGCAGGTTGGCCAGCTGAATCTTACTTCTATCTGAATCAATATTCTGCACCTTGCAATACACATCAATCTGTCTGATCCAGTTATCTAGCTTCTCTGCATTCAGATCTCCATCATAAACATGCAAATCATATTTAACATCTAATTTAATCAAAGATGCTTTCTTCTTTTTATTTTCAGGACTATTAGGAGGTGTGGGAAGTTTTTCTTCTTTCCCTTTGCCTTTGGAATGGTAATTTAGGAGAGATTCTTCTTCTCCTTTGCCATGTTTGGAAGTTGAAGAATCTTTACTTCGACCCTTCTTAAATTCCCTATACATTTCTTCTACCATGGCTCTCATAGTCATGAAACTGTCCATGAACTGAGAGTTTGATTCCAAAGGAGTTTCTTCTGACATTTTCCTCCTAGTATAGACTATACCAATTTCTGGGTTAAATTCAACCAATTCTCCTTTTCCTAATTTAAGCTTTGATCTAGTTATCATTCACAAACAGTCCATCACAAGCTTGTCTAACCTTAACAACCTAAAGCTTTGATACCCCTCGATCTAAAAATGGGATCTAAGATAAAATAATAAGGTATTATAGAGTTATGTGCATGGATTAGTCTATGTCATTATATGCAATGGATCGATAAGATTGTGAAATGCACAGACAATGAAGCACTAACAAAACATAATAGATAACACATGACACACAAAATTTAATAAGGAGTTCACCCAATACTCCTGGGCTACATCTCCTGGTCCAGCCTTCAATGGTGGCCTCTCTATTATGTCTTCAAGCAGAGTTTTGTTTACAACAGTGAGCTCAATTTGAGCTTCACACACAACAGAAAACAACAATAAGAGTTTACTTGAACCTCTCAAGTTCTCTATGAGTACACAGACTCCCCTAATGCTCTCTGTCCCAACTCTATCTCGACATTTTCTTGAATACTGCTCTCTGCCCCTTATGCTCTCTGTCTGTGGCTTTTAAAGCCAATTGCACTGCCTGTTTGTTTCACATCTTCCGCTCTTAGTCTCCCCAGCCTCTAAAATGATTAGAATTCCTCTGCCAACATTATTCAATCATTATTTAACGTATGGAGGGGAGGTGGCCACCTATCCATAATGCCAAAGTGCCCAGGTCTCTGAAATTCTTAAGACAGCCGCGCTCTATTAAAACATAGGGAAATGCATTTGAAATGGAGAAATCTGCCAAAAACACATATATCGGACTTTAAAAGTCCTTAAATTTGTTTCATTTCTCCATCAGGTCCGTTCATAGATCGACAATTGCATATTGGAGGGCTTCGCCTCTGTGTATTTTGTTTAATACGAAAATACACTAAAACACTACAAACCCCCACATTCTAGACTTGAAATATTGTTTAATATCGTTGATAAACCCTTTCGGGTCCACAACATCGCATCAACGCTTTTCCCCTTCACATTTCATTTAACAAACGAAACTGCGAAATACATTAAAATGTGGTGTTTGGCGGACTTCAAAATCCCTGCAATCTGGCTCACAATCTCATCGGGTCGCATATCTGTATATATACATAAACCCGCTCATGTGAATCTTCCGATTGCGATCTGGTGATGCAACATGGGCCGTCGATCTGCGCGCTTGATCGATGATCCTCGCTGACCCCGCCTATCACTATCACCTCGCTTATAAGTTCCCCGCCGATCACAGTCGCAATACTCCTATGAATCCCGCCGATCTCTGCCGAAGGTCACCGCCGATTGCAATTACCGATCCGATCTGGACCGTTGACCCGCCAGATCGGACAGCTACTATGCATCCTCTATTCCGCCTACAATTGCTCTATTTTATTCATGATTTTGTGGGTTTGCCTCTAATAGTGTATTAAAAGGCTTCCTCTTATGATATTTTCAATCCTTTTAAAGGATTTCTTTGGCTTTGGCATGATTTTTAATGGTTTTACGAAGACTTAGAGGCATTCTTGGATCCATTTGGATCAAGAAGATGAATGTAAGCAGATACTAAAAAGGAAAAAGATGAGTTCATGTAAACAAGGAGAGAAGAGTTAATATATTTAAGCAAGAATAATCCAAAGGTTTTTTGGCAGGAACTGCAACCAAGGAAGAAAAGGAGAGAATAGTTAATATATTTAAGCAAGAATAATCCAAATCTTTTCTGGCAAGAACTGCAACCAAAGAAGAAGCAAATTGAAAATAATATTACAGCCAATCAATGGTTTGAATATGCAACGAAACTCTATGAGAAAGAATTTGAGGTGGAGGCCCCCCTAGGATCAATACAAATTCAAAGCTCTTCATGTTACAGGAGGTGGAGAATGGAATTAAGAAGCTGAAAACAAGAAAGGCAAAGGACTTGGTTGAACTTCAAGTAGAGTATCTAAAATGGGGAATGAAGGCTTTTGCATCGCTGATTCCGATTTAAACAAGAACACAACAAATTAAATATATAACCATACATATAGAGATGTAGCAGAAATAATACTTCATTTCATTACTGTAAAATATTGAAATATGCTTACAAACAGAAATGGAAATAAACTAGCTAGGGTGATGGTAGCTTATCTCTGAGAAAAGATGTGGCGGCTACATGCCTCTTAACTATGTTAAAATGAGGCTCGAATGCCTATTTATTGTTGAGAAATAATGGAAAACCCTAAACATCCAAAAACCTAACCCTAGAAGATGAAATGCCAAACTGTGGGCTCCGTTTGGGTAAATTGGTACATCAAATTCCCGGGGTCGTAACTTTGGAATACGATCTATGTTTTACATGCACAATATCTTGTTAGAAAGATCTATCCGAGAACTACAACTTTGGGTAGAGCAACATGGATCCATGGACCCATGTTGCTCCCATTTTTCCCAAAAACGTCATTTAGGGCCTCAAAACGGCTCTAGAAGTTTAGGACCCGAAAAATGCTAAAAATAGTAAATTGTGCTACAATTAAGGAAACTAAAAATCCAAAAAAAACAATGGTGTGGGTCCAAGTGGACTTGGCGGGTGGCCACCAATATCCACCTAGATCATTCCTCCCCCCTTAGGAAGCAATGGTCCCCATTGCATTGAGTTCCTCCATGAGATGAGGAAACTTCTGCTGAACTTGGTCCCTGGTGAGCCACTTGCCTTGGTGAAGGTGTTGGCCTGCTTTGACAACTCAATACAGCTGGATATTCTACTGGCGAGTGCTTGATATGTGTGTCCATGATCTGATCATTTGCAACTTGTTCCATGCAGTCTGGATTTAACTTTGTGGGTGTGAGTTGTTCTGCAATGATGGATGTGTCTAGTAATGGTGGAAAGTATGGCCGAAGGCGGTCCACATTGAACATTGGGTGCAAGCCAAGAATGGGGGAATGTTGAGCTCAAATTCATTGTCTCCCACAACCTTGGTAATGGTGTAAGGACCATATTGGAGTGGTCTGAGTTTCCGATAGGCTTCGGTAAGGCGTTCGCTTTGCAAATTCAACCAGACTTTGTCGCCCACCTGAAACTTATGTGGCACCCGATGTTGATCATGTCACTGCTTGTACTTGGCATTTGATTTCTCTAGAATGTTGTGGACCTGCTGGCGAATATGTTGGATGTGCTCAATGAATTTGTTTTCCTTATCTGTTTTGGACTAGACATGAGCTGAATATGCAACTGAAAATGGCATGGCCACATCAATGGGACATAGTGGCTGGAATCCCAAGCCCACCTGAAAAGGGTTGTGGCCAGTCAAGTTGTGGAGAGCCCGATTGTAGCTGTGCTAAACATAGGGGAGGCTCTCATCCCATGTGCGTGGATGCTTTGAGTTGTACATGCGCAGAATGTGTACGATCATCCTGTTGACAACCTCTGTCTAGCCATCCATTTGAGGATGGAAGGTTGTGGACTTAGTGAGTTTGGTGTCTAGCATCGACCGAAGACTGGACCAAAATGTACTGAGGAACCTGCTTTCCTGATCTGATATGATAGACTGTGGGATCCCAAAGTGTACCCACACTCTTTCAAATAAGAGTTTAGCAGTGGCTTCAGCTGTGATATTCTTCTTGTAGGCCGCCATAATGGCCTTCTTTTAGAACCTGTCAACGATCACAAAAACATAGTCGTTTCCATGCTTAGTAGAAGGAAGGCCTGACATGTAATCCTTGGATATGGATTCCCAAGGTTGACTAGGGGTAGGCAGCGGGGTATAAAGGCCTTGCTTCTTGAGGGTCGGTTTGGCAATGGCATAGGCAGTGCATGATCTTATGTACTTCTCGACATATTGTCAAAGATTCAACCAATAGAAATACTTCTGCAGTATTGCCACCATTTTCTTGACCCTGAAATGCCCAACAACCCGACTGTAGTGTGCTTCCCAAATCATCTTGGCACGCTCTCTTGAAGGAACACAAAGGTGACCCAAGTGGCATAACATGGCATCCTGGAGGTGAAAATCTTGAACATGCTGACCCTCCAAAAGTGTCTGGTATGTGTGGCCAAATTCTAGGTCGCTTTTATAGAGAAGTGGCCAATCATAAGTCTCATGCCCACAAGAGTTGAGCACTGTGGCTAACACCATGATCGGTGGTCGACTGAGGCAATATACAACATTATTGGTGTTTCCCCTTTTATACTTGATATTCAAATGGAACTATTGCAGGTATGTGGACCACTTCTGATGGCGATCATTCTGCAATTTCCCTTGGGTCTGCATGAACTGCAGGGGTCGGTGATCTATGTGGATAACCGTTTCCTTCCCAAAATGTAATGCTTCCATTGTCGGTAGGCCTACACAATGGAATACATCTCTTTGTCATAAGTGGGATACTTTCGGACTGTGTCTGAAAGTGTCTCACTGTGATATGCCACTGGATGCCTGTGTTGAGTTGATCCGAAAATCACTCATGAGTGATCTCAGTTAAATAATTAATGAATGAAGGTATTACAGACTCATGTGCTAGTGTGTGTCTATGTTATCTTAGGCAATGGATCGATCAAATTGCAAAATACACAGACACTAGAGAATGGAAAACAGTAAGAAAAAAACAGTAAGCAGATACAAGAACACAACAAATTTATAAGGAGTTCACCCAATCCTCCTGGGCTACATCTCCGGTCCAACTTTCAGTGGTGGCCTTCTTTTACGTGTCTTTAAAGTAGATTTTTTACAGTGAGGAGCTCAATTTGAGTCTCCTGAAACAAATTAGTAGGGTGGTTCTTGGATTCCCCAAGCCACTAGAGTGCACAGACTCTTCCTTACCAAGTCTCGACCTCACTGGTCTTAATGGGATGAGTCCAATTTGGTACTCAGTTCCCCGAAAGATATCCTCTCAGGGATTGCTTGAATCTCTCAAGCCTGATTCTATCTGTTCGATGTTGCCTTAGCTATGTAGGTTAGCTCGGCTCTCTGTTTTTTGCTTCTTGCTTCATTGTCTCTTTCTTCCTTTCTCACTGTCTTCACTTTGCTCTCTCTTCTTCTCTTTGTCTCTGTTTGTTCATGGCTTAAAGCCAATCCGTCTCATGACTATTCGCTTCCTCTTCCGCCCCTTCGAATCGCCTACTACTGTTCGCTTGGAATTCCCTGTCTTGCGTTATCGCCACTGTGTAACGTCTCACAGGGAAGTGGCCACTTGTCCTCTCACGAACTGCGCTAGCTCTTCCTCAAACGGTTCGGTATTTCGGTTACGCTGTGTAATGATTCATTTGCCAACTCAGTGGTCAAATTGGACTTCAGACTTTTATATGACACAACTTATTTCTCCCTCCAGATCCGGTCATTCATCGGGAACAATCTCCACCGTTAGATCTAGAGCCCCCAAATCCTACGATGTTCGCTCTTATCGTGCGATTGACTTGCTCGAATGTTAGCCCACGATGAGAGGCGGTTTTATCTCTCATCCGCCGGACACGCGTCGTGCAATGTGTAGAATTGCTCGTTCTCTTGCCAAATACACTTACTGCCCAAAATGCCTCCGATATTCCGCCGGTTTTGGATCGTGGGTCCTGTCTTTCACTTTAGCGCTTTTCCTACAGTTTCCTAGCTTCCCATGCGATTGAGCACTCGGGGCTTTTCCTTCTCGAGGGGTTTTTCCCAACGTAAGCACGATTAAATGGTCTCTGTTTTCCGATCCAGACTTCCTAACTGCTAGTTTGCGTTCTGTGCGGTCTCCATGGGCCTCAGTCAGCACGCTTTGACCGAGGTCCTCGTTGTTCCTTGCTGGCTACAAACTGCCACTGTCCAGAGGTCTTCCTGATAGCTCTTTGTTCACAAGTTTTTGAAGTTTGTCCCGATTTGATACAATCATATAAATTTGATAAATTTCATGGATCCAATTCCGATCATGGCCTTCCCACTGAAAAAGCTTTTGGACCACCAAAAGTTGGTTTTCAAGCATCGACTAAGTGAGGGTACAATTGTCTCACTTTTCCAATCTCTATCCACTTTGCACTGCTCGGCTTTGAACCCTTGAGCCCAACTCTGAGGTACTCAACATCTCCCCTGTGCGTTGTCCTCACCTTCCTATCCAGAACTGTGTCTTCTTGCAATTCATTAAGATATTCAGGTAGCAGGTCATCAATAGAAGGCAATTGACTCTGCTCTTCGGGATCTTCAATTAGTGAAGGTTCAAACAATCTCAAGCAATCTGCATTTACGACTGAGTAGATGTGCATGTAAGCTGGTAGATCAAGGCGAAAAGCATTCTCACCAATCTTCTCAAGTATCTTGAAGGGTCCATACCTGATAGGCTTTAGCTTTTTACCTTCACCTTGCATCCTGTCCTTGCTGATATACAACCAGACTTGGTCACCAACTTGGAAACTATGCTCCATCTGATGCTTGTCATGCCTTGCCTTGTATTTGGCTTGGCTCTTTTCCAGTTGTTCCTATACTGCCTGGTGGATCTCTTGGATTTGTTCAATGAACCTAGTTGCCCTGTCCACATCACTGTGTCCCTCAACTGTGGTGTCTTTACCAAAGACAAAATCCAAAGGAGACCTTGGTGTGAAACCAAAACAGGTCTCAAAAGGAGATCTTTGTGTAGAAGAATGTTTTGCTCTGTTGTAAGCATGTTGCACATAACATAAATGTTCATCCCAAAGCTTAGGATGCTTGCTACAATATCCCCTGAGTAACTGGATCACTGTCCTGTTGACTACTTCTGTCTGGCCATCAGTTTGTGGATGAAAAGCTATGCTTTTCTTCAGTTTGGTGTCCATCAGTTCCCACAAACTTGACCAAAACTTCCCCATGAATCGGTTGTCTCAATTACATATAATGGAAGTGGGTAATCCAAAATGAGCCCATACATGTTGAAAGAACAATTTTTCAGTTTGTTCAGCTGTAATCTGTTTATTACAAGGTATCAAAATACACATTTTGCTGAACCTATCCACAAAAACATACAGATAATCATGACCTTTCCTAGATTTAGGTAGTCCTCCAACAAAATCCATGGAAACACTTTCCCAAGGGTGAGAAGGAACTAGTAATGGAGTGTACAAGCCTAGTTTTCTATTGTTGGGCTTGCCTTTTGCACACATAGTACACCCTCTTACATATCTAGAAACTGTCTCGTTCATTTTTGATAACAAAACCTTTGCAGCTGTGCAATTGTTTTACTTACCCCAAAGTGACCTGATATTAGAGAAGTGTGTGCTTCTCGAATTATCTTTACTCTTTCAGTTTGTGGAATGCATAACTTCCCACAATGGTATAAGAGTCAATCCTTTACATGATAATCCAATTCTTCTACTCGTTTGCCTTGACTTAAAGTTGCATATACATCTTTAAAGTCTATATCTTGAGCATATTGTTCAATGTAACTCTCATGTAACACAAAATTGTGCTTAAGTATAGTAGATGCATTTATAATGGGTCTAGATAACATATTTGCAACTTTATTGTGTATGCCCCTTTTATATTTGATGGCTAAATGAAACCGTTGTAGAAAACCCATCTATCTATAGTGTCTTGATTGCTGCAAATTAGTTTGGGAGTGTAAATTTTTGAAGTGGTTGATGATCAGTATGTATGACTGTCTCTTTTCCCATTAAGTAATGTTTCCACTTTTTCACACTCTGTACTAATGCATAAAATTCTTTATCATATGTAGGATAGTTAACTACTATAGAATTAAATGTCTCAAAATGATAACATATGGGTTTACCATGGTGTGTCAACACTGCTCCCATGGCATTATCACTGGCATCCGTTTGGATCTCAAATGTTCTTTGAAGATCAGGCAGTGCTAGTACAGGTGTTGTACTAATATTTTCTTTCAAGGTGTCGAAGGCTTTCTGTTGTTTTCCTCCCCACTGAAACACCTTGTTCAATCCTGTTAAAGCATTTAAGGGAGCTGCAATTAAGGAAAAGTTAGAAATGAACTTTCTCCAATATTGTGCTGCTCCTAAGAAGCTTCTAACTTCTATAGCAGATTTGGGTTTAGGCCAGTTTACAATGACTGCCACCTTAGAGGTATCTATTTTCAATTCACCACCCCCTACTATATGACCCAAATAATTCAAAGATGTTTTGCCGAGTTCACATTTTGAGAGTTTAACATAAAGTTTTTCTCTTTTCAAAACATCTAGTGTCTGCTTAACATGCTTTAAGTGTTCTTCCCACATTTTGCTAAATATCATAATGTCATCTAGATACACAATAACAAAATCATCAAGAAAAGGTCTGAGTACATCATTCATTAATCTCATGAAAGTAGCAGGAGCATTAGTTAAGCCAAAAGGCATAACCAGCCACTCATACAATCCCTGCTTTGTTTTGAAAGTAGTCTTCCATGCATCTTGTTCTGCAACTCTGACCTGATGGTATCCACTATGCAAGTCTAACTTGGAAAAATAAACAGCTTCTTTCAATTAATCTAACAGATCATCTATGCGAGGAAGGCGATAACGATTTTTTATTGTTATCTTATTCAGTGCTCGGTAATCAATGCACATTCTCCACGAGTCATCTTTATTTCTCACCAAAACAATTCGTGACCCACATGGTGATGTGCTAGGTCTGATGAACCCCTTCTCGAGCAACTCCTGCACCTGCTTCTTGATTTCTGCATTCTCTAAAGCGGACAACCTATACATTCCAATGTTAGGCAATGGAGCATCTTGCTACAAAATAATATCATGCACTATTTCCTTTTTGGGTGGCAGACCTTTAGGTTCTTGAAACAAGATATCATACTCTGAAACAACCTTTTCTAAATCAGCTTGTTGTTTAGCATTACAGCCCTCAAATACATTGGTTTTATCAGGTTTCTTTTCCTTTACAACCATCAGTAAGAATTGTTTACATGAATTTATCATTCGTTTCATCTGCCCTGAGTTTATGAGAGTATAATTATTCTTGAGCTTATGATCTCTTACAAAGTATTTGATTCCATCTTTAACAAGTAGATACTTGTTCTCAGCTCTATAGAAAATAGCTTTTCTGTCATACAAGTAAGGACTTCCTAAAACAATTCCACATATATCCAAAGGAATTATGTCTAACTCAACCTCATCTACAAATGCTGACCCAAAAGAAAACTTGAGTTTGCATTGTCTAGTCACTTGTAGTTGTGCTTTATCATTTAACCATCCTAATGGGTATGGTTTCTTGTGAGGTGTAGTCACTAATCCCAACTTCTTTACAATTGCTTCAGAAATTAAATTTACTTGTGAGCCACTATCAAACAAAGTATCAATCTTTTGATATTTGGAAATAACTCGAATATGGAAAAGCTCATGTCTTTTTCTCTCATTTTCTTCATCAATAGTAGATTGTGTAGAATTACTAGTAGATGCTTCAGAATTCTTACCTCTTATACATGTGGCTGCAATAGTTGTTTCATCTCCTGAGTCTGACCCCAAATCTTTCTGAATAGTTGCAGCAGACTTCCTCTTCTCGCCCTCGAACTTCTTAGGTCTCAGCTTTGGATGCAGAATCTAACAATGCTCATCATCATGCCCATCCTTCTTACAGTGAGTGCATGAATACTTGCTCTTCTGTGCAGTGTTATCCTTCCTTGCTTTCCATTTCTGCTTTCTTTTCTCCTTATTCTTGCTTGCAGTGGGTTGGGATGATCCCCCAACTTCTGGACTTCCATTCTTTCCTCTAGCTTCTAGATGAGTAGCTTGTACAAATACCTCATTTATACTAGTGGGATTAAACATGAGGATAGTGTGCCTCATGTAGCTATGTAGACCACCAATGTACTTCAACAGAGTCTCAGGTGAGTCTAATGATATTCCTAGAATCAATGCTCTCTTTCTAAATTCTTGGGTGTATCCTTGTACACTTTGCCCTTTCAACTGTCGAAGAGTTTTCCAACTCATCATGGCTTGTTTCATGTAGGCCAATGGATAAAACTGTTTTTTGATTGCAAAAAAAAATTCACTCCAGACAGAGATAGTCTTACCATGTCTTTTCATGTCAGCTTGGGTCCTACCTTCCCACCAAACCAACGCAGTGCCTCTAAGGCATAGGCTTGCTAGCTGAATCTTGCTCTTGTCTGAATCGATACTCTGCACTCTGCAATAAACATCAATTTGTCTAATCCAATTTTCCAGTTTTTCTGCATTCAACTCTCCATCATATATAGGTAAGTCAAATTTGACATCTAGTTTAATCAAAGGTGCCTTCTTTTTATGTTCAGGGCTATTAGGAGGCGTAAGAAAGCTTTTTTCTTTCCCTTTGCCTTTTCAGTGGTCACGGAAGTGAGACTCATCTTCTCCTTTGTCTTGTTCAGAGCCTGATGAATCTTCATCCTTGTGTTTTCTAAAGTCCCTATACATTTCCTCTACCATGGAATTTATGACTAGGAAACTATCTATGAATTGAGGGTCTGGCCCCATAGAACCTTCTTCTGACATTGTCTTCTGAGGATAGACTCTCCCAATTTTAGGATTAGTTTTGACCAACTCTCCTTCTCCTAATTTGATCTTTGATCTAGTTAGCATTTAAAAACTAAATCCAGCACAAGCTTGTCTAACCTTAACAGCCTTGAGCTTTGATACCACTTGATCTGAAAATCACTCGTGAGTGATCTCAGTTAAATAATTAATGAATGAAGGTACTACAGACTCATGTGTTGGTGTGTGTCTATGTTATCTTAGGCAACAGATCGATCAGATTGCAAAATACAAAGACACTGGAGAATGGAAAACAGTAAGAAAAACACAATAAGCAGATACAAGAACACAACAAATTTATAAGGAGTTCACCCAATCCTCCTGGGCTACGTCTCCGGTCCAACTTTCAATGGTGGCTTTCTTTTATTGTGTCTTTAAAGCAGAGTTTTTACAGTGAGGAGCTCAATTTGAGTCTCCTGAAACAGATAATGCTTAGTAGGGTGGTTCTTGGATTCCCCAAGCCACTAGAGTGCACAGACTCTTCCTTACCAAGTCTCGACCTCACTGGTCTTAATGGGATGAGTCCAATTTGGTACTCAGTTCCCCGACAGATATCCTCTCAGGGATTGCTTGAATCTCTCAAGCCTGATTCTATCTGCTCGATGCTGCCTTAGCTCTGCAGGTCAGCTCGGCTCTCTGTTTTCTGCTTCTTGCTTCACTGTCTCTTTCTTCCTTTTTCACTATCTTCGCTTCGCTCTCTCTTCTTCTCTCTGTCTCTGTCTGTTCTCTGTCTGTTCATGGCTTAAAGCCAATCCGTCTCATCTCATGACTGTTCGCTTCCTCTTCTGCCCCTTCGGATCGCCTGCTGTTGTTTGCTTGGAATTCCTTGCCTCTGTGTTATCGCCACTATGCAACGTCTCACAAGGAAGTGGCCACTTGTCCTCTCACGAACTGCGCTAGCTCTTCCTCAAACGGTTCGGTATTTCAGCTACGCTGTGTAATGATTCATCCGCCAACTCAGCGGTCAAATCGGACTTCAGACTTTTATATGTCGCAGCTTATTTACCCCTCCAGATCCGGTCATTCATCGGGCACAATCTCCGCCGTTAGATCTGGAGCTCCCAGATCCTATGGTGTTCGCTCTTATCGCGCAGTTGACTTGCTCAAACGTTAGCCCGCGATGAGAGGCGGTTTTCTCTCTCATCTGCCAGACACACATCATGGAATGTGTGGATCACTTGTTCTCCTGCCAAATCTTCTTACCACCCAAAATGCCTCCGATATTACGTCGATTTTGGAGCGTGAGACCCGCCTTTCACTTTAGCACTTTTCCTACGTTTTCCCAGCTTCCCATGCAACCGAGCGCTTGGGGCTTTTCTTTCTCGAGGGGTTTTGGTCAGCGATGCGCAATTAGCGCTTATCGCGCATTAGAAACAGCCTTCGTTTTCCGACCTGGACTTCCTAACTGTTAGTTTGCGTCCTGCACAGTCTCCATGGGCCTCGGTCAGTGCGTTTTGATCAAGGTCCTCGTCGTTCCTTGCTGGCTACAAACTGCCACTGTTCAAAGGTCTTCCTGATAGCTCTTTGTTCACAAGTTTTTGAAGTCTGTCCTGATTTGATATAGTCATAGAACTTTGATGAATTTCATGGATCCAATTCAGATCATGAGTAAGGACTGCCCCAATAGCATAGTCAAAGGCATCTTTCTTGACCTCAAATGGTTGTTGCAAGTCTGGTAATGCGAGCACTGGTGCCGAGCAGAGGTGATCTTTCAACTCTATGAATGTCTTTTGTTGAGATTCAGACCAAAAGAGTTTTTCTTTCACTCCTCCCTTGGTGACTTGACTCAAGGGCCAAGTGATATGAGACAATCCCAAAACGAACCTGCAGTAGAAGATGGCAAGACCTAGAAAGTTGCGGAGCTCTGTTAGAGTGGTTGGAGATGGCCAATCCCGAATGATTTGGATCTTGGTTGGATCCACATGCACCCCCCCGTTCATCAATAATGTATCCCAGATACTGAACCTGGGTCATGCCAAAAGTGCATTTCTCCAAATTGGCACATAACTTGTGTTGCCGCAGTGTTTGGGAAACCTGTCGAATGTGGTGGAGGTGCTCTTCCCAACTCTGGCTAAAGATCAGGATGTCATCCAAGTATACCACTACAAATGAGTTGGCGAATGGCTGCAAGATGTCATCCATTAGCCTCATGAAGGTTGCATGAGCATTCTTCAATCTGAAATGCATAACCAACCATTCAAAAAGGCCCTCCTCGGCTTTGAAGGCAGTCTTCCACAAATCGAAGGGTTCAATTGGTACCTGGTGATATCCTGACTTCAAATCAATCTTGCTAAAATATTTTTCCTCCTTCAGTTGGTCCAGGAGGTCATCAATCTGTGGGATCGGGTACCTATTATGGAGAGTGATCTTGTTCAGCGCCCGATCGTCAATATATAGTCCCCAAGTCCCATCCTTCTTATGTACCAACACGATCGTGCTCCCATAGGGCGATGAACTCGGACGAATGTGACCTTTCTATAACAGCTCCTGAATATGTCTCTTGATTTCATCGTTCTCTAAAACGGAGCACCGATAGATTGGTCCATGGGGCAGCGACGCACCTGGGGTTAGATCGATGGAGTGCTTGACCTGACATTGCAGAGGAACCCCTGTGGGGGAGGTGAAGATGTCCTCATACTCCTCCACGACCTTGTCCATCTGCAATTTTCATGCGGAGGGGCCCTGTCTGAAGGTCGTGGCCACCGTCTTCTTCTTTCCTTAAGGGCGTATCATCACGAAAACAAATTTCCCGGTTTTGGAAATTGGATTACTACATTGTTTTGCAGTAACCAAAGAGATGGCGGTAGGCGGTGCTACCTCTAGTATCCTGTACAAATTATTTCCTAAAGTAACAATAATAGCACGGGGCCTTGGTTCATACATAGCATGCGCTTCCACAAGTATGGTTGTCCTAATAATACATCACAAACATCAAGGGGAGCAACGTCACAGAATACCTCATCCGTGAAGGGCTTGATGTTGTATGGAAGGCGACACTATTGGCTCATGCAAAGATCCCATCCTTGGTGAAGCAACCCGATGGTGTACGGTTGTGGATGTGTTGTGGTCAGTAAGCCCAGTCGCTTCACGACCTCTGTCGAAATGAGGTTCTTTTGGTTCCCACTGTCAACAATGAACTGTAGCTGGGAACCCTTTACCCACATCTGGGAGTGGAAGAGATGCTCCTCCTCCTTTGGATCTTCGGGTTCCTCCTTCTGGATCTTCGTGATGGCAACGATGGCGTTGGGCTCCGCATCGATAATCTACTTCCCTTTGTCATTCCCCTTGTCGGGTTCTGACTTAGAGTCGAAACATGCATCTGATTCTGAAACCTTTAGCTCGGCCACCAGTGACTGCTTGGCCCGACATTCACTTGTGTTGTGAGTGGAGCTCTTATGGAACTCACACCACTTTCCTATGTCCTTTTTCGGCTTCGCCACATTGTTCTTTGCTTGCAGCTTTGGCGGGTTGTCCTGGGCCACCCCGCCTTGGCTTTGTCCTTTGTTTTGTGGTTTGGGGGCACCTTTCCCTTGCTTCATATTCGCAGATCCAAAGTCTCACTTCTTCTAGTTAAACTTTTGCATGATCTTAACGGCATATCGGTATGCCGTGCCGAGCAAGGAGATGTTCAGGAATTATATTTCTTCCTGGATGTACCTGTGCAGGCAGCCGTGGTATTTGAGTACCAAATGCTACTCTGAATCCTTGATACCCAACTTTGTGTGAAGGGTATGGAAAATATTGGTAAACTCCAACACGTCTTGGTCCCTTCCTTGCCGCAGCGTGGTCCACTTTATGTATTGATACTCATAGCTTCCGACAGGGTAGTATTGCTCCTTGATGGCAGTCCGGAATGAACTCCAAGTGGGTGCGACTGAAAACAGTGAGGTCATACTTTCATCTTTCTGCTCGCAGTAGGTTTCCCACCAGTCCTTGATGTGGGGGGTGGCTTTCAGAAGAGCAAAAGTAATCTTTTCCCGGCCGGAAAAATCATGAATAGAAAAATACCCTTCTAGCAGATTTAACCATTTATCTACGACGTTTGCATCTATCTGACCCTTAAATATGGGAATGTCAAAGTTGACTTGTACCTTAAAGGGTGTGGTGCTTCCAGAGTAGCTACTGGAAGTATATGTGTCACCCCTGGGTAGCCGCTGAAGGCTCTGGGCAAAGTTTTCCATCATCGCATTCCTTTGTCCCTCGAGGACCTTTTCAAGCGAGATTTTGATAGGATCTCCTGCCCCCTCATCTTTCTTTTCATCCGCCATGGGAGGCCATCGGGATTTGCAAGACTGGTCTTACAAAGGTTCGACTAGTTCAAGCCCTAACTCCTTATATCCCGACCTCGTTGGGGACATGCAAAGAAAGACAGAGAAAGAACAGACCGCTCTGATACCACTGATCCAGATTTAAACAAGAATGCAACAAATTATAGGTATAACCATACATATAGAGATGCAACAAAAATAATACTTCATTTAATTACTGTAAAATACTGAAATATGCTTACAAACAAAAATGGAAATAAACTAGCTAAGGCGATGGTAGCTTATCTCTGAGAAGAGATGTGGCGGCTACATGCCTCTGAACTATGTTACAATGAGCCTCAAAGGCTTATTTATTGTTGAGAAACAATGGAAAACCCTAAACATCCAAAAACCTAACCCTAGAAGATGAAACACCAAACTGTGGGCCCCGTTTGGGTAAATTGGTACATCAACTTCCTAGGGTCGTAACTTTGGCATATGTTCTTCGTTTGACTTTCACAATATCTCGTTAGAAATATCTATCCAAGAACTACAAATTTGGGGAGAGCAACATCAGTCCAAGGCCCAAGGTTGCTCCAAATTTTCCCAAAAAACGTCGTTTAGGGCCTCAAAACGGCTCTAGAAGTTCAGGACCCGAAAAACTGCTAAAAATAGTAAACTTCGCTACAATTAAGGAAACTGAACAATTGAAAGAAACAATGGTGGGGGTCCAAGTGGACTTGGTAGGTGGCCACCAATATCCACCTGGATCAACCGCACATCATGGAAATATTCAACAACATCATTCAGGAAGGATTTCCAAGAGACTGGACAACTAGCCTAGCAATACCCCTTTTTAAAAGTGGAGACATTAATAATCCATCCAACTATAGAAAAATTATGATCAATCCTTTATTTGCAAAGATTTTCGGCAGCATGGTAGAAGACATAATTAGTAAGTGGGCAGAAGTAAAAGAAAAGAGGGCAAGAGGACAAGCGGGTCTTAGACCGAAACATTCTACAGTGGATCATGGTATCACATTGAGACACATTGTTGAAAAGGTTTGGGAGGATAAAGAAGAAGTATTTTGCTGCTTTGTTGACTTCAAAAAAGCATTTGACACAGTCCCTAGGCATAAGTTGTGGCATAGAATGGAAGAACTTGAAATTCTTGTGCATTGTAGAGTCGTTGTCCATAGATTTTATGAAGAAGTGAAAGTCAAGGTTAGAACCTCAACAGGTATTTCAGAAAGCTTTAGAAGTGACATTGGAGTCAAGCAAAGTTTCCCTCTATCCCCTACTCTTTTTGGTCTATATATTGATAAATTGGAAGAGTGGCTACATCTGCAAAGTGGAGATGGTGTTCGGCTGGGGGAGTTTGTAATAAAGCTTCTTTTGTACGCTGATGATATTGTATTGATTTCTATATCGGTCCACAGATTGCAAATGCACTTATATGCCCTTGAGCATTTTTGTAGAGCAGTGGGGATGCAAGTCAATACTAGCAAGGCCAAAATAATGATTTTCTCTAATAAAAGGAAGCAGAGCCAACATACTTTCTTCTTTGAAGACAACATTTTTGAAGAAGTAAATGAGTGCAAGTACCTTGGTATTAATTTCAACAACAAACTCAATTGGGAGGACTTCAGAAAGAAGATAATTTTAGGAGGTTGGAAAGCATTATATGTTCTTCAAAACAGATGTAGAGAGGCAAAGTTATGGGATTGGAAAATGATTAAAGTGCTTTTTGGACTCCTAGTTTGTCCACTGATGCTATATGGGTGTGAATTGTGGGCTAGCAGCGTTCCCGTCTCAAAATGGAAACAAATTGAGAAAATCCAAAAACACTTGATCATGATCAAGTTCAAAATAAAAAGTTCAGTACCTTATGAGATAATGTTGAGTGAAATAGAAGCAACTCCCATTGAAGCAATTGTTATGGTGCGGCTCATAAGATATCTAAAAAGAATTGAACAAATGAGAGTAGGTAGATGGCCTAATGTTATCTTCAATGAAGGCATGAGTGAAAGAAAGAAAACATGGATGAAACAAAACTACACATGGATACAAAAATGAAATATCTACCTCAATGCCTATCCCACAAATAGCAAGGAGCTAAAGGATTTTGTTATGGAGAAGTTTTGTAAAAAGGTATGGGGAAAAGAGTTGGGTAGAAAGAAGAAATATTACATTGAAGAATTCAACCCTACATGTGATCTACAACAAAAAGAGTTCATTGGAGCTAGCATTTCGTGGAGGGCAAAGGTTCTTATTGCTCAATTAAGGACCAACTCACATCAACTTCGGTGTGAAACAAGACAGTGGAAAAGGCCTAAAGAAGCTTGGGAAGAACGAGTGTGTACATTTTGCACGTCTGGGGCTATGGAATCAGAAAAAAATTTCATTTTGGAATGTGATGCATTCAAAGACATCAGAGAAAGTTATGAGAACATGTTAGCATTAGTGTCTTGGCATTGTCTTTTTAGCGAGCGGATTGTTGGAAGTTTGGGCCAGCTCATCATCAATTTGAATCGGAAAAAATTGAATTGCAAAAAGCGAAAAACAGGGAATTAATGGTCTCATAGACTATTTTTAGTCTCGTGGACCTTAAAATACCATTTCATTTCATTTCTCATAGTTTGGCCTTCGCCCATTTAGATACTCAATTTGCATGAATCTTGAGATCTATTTTCCTTTCTCTGAGCTCAACCTAGGTAAGATAAACCCTCTCTAAGACCATATTATGAAATGAGCTATATTACTAAATGCTAAAATACTAAATAGGGTTCATATGGAAATACACACAATATCATATTATGAAAATACTTCACATAATTTTAACGGGATTTGCCTCTCTTATATAGAATTTGTAATGTCATATTTTTCCAAAACCTTAAATGCAAACAAATTAACAATAAACGCACAACCAATCTTTAGCTTAAGTCACTATGGTAACTCATTACACATATAAGCCTTATATCCTAACAAGTCTCTTCATTTCCCATGTTTGTAACTGCAAGTTAGCTTGATCTCAATCTCCATTTTGATTACAAATTTACGATGGTCAAACCAGATCACTCCTAAATTTTTATGTTTTGAATTAAATAATCTGAAAAACATGTGTAGATGTGATATCGTGTAAAATATGCATATAGCAGCATCGAGGATATACCCATTTGACATGGGCTGCATTTGATTGTAGTCCATTTTAAACACGAGGTCAATGAAATCTATTGTTTGCTTTGTAGCGCGAACCCAAAACCATGTTAGCTATTAACCCCTGTAACTTGGATTCATTATTTGTCCATCTAGGGAAGTCATCTCTACATCCAAATCCAAAACTACTACAAAAATCAAAGAATGAATGATAACACTAAGCACCTTGGAAATGATTCTCGAATTCAGCATGACTTGAATCTGTACAAAACTGATTGGTATGAGAACTCGGATATGCCCCTTGAATTAATGAAGTAAGAGCCTTATTGGGAGATGTTAACAAATAATACAGATGCTCAATATTTATTCTGAAAATGCAAAGTTGCCCTCTTCTGTAATCTCCTTTGCAGTATACAACCAGTGAGAAATAGTAAGTGTAGTTGAATCCTTGGATAGGGCATCTTTGCAAATCAATTTGAAGATGAAAAAAATTACAATTTTAATTTTCAAATAAATCTTGGAAATGCCTCTAAATTTCCTAGATAAAGGTTCCACTAGGGATTATAGCACCCTTGATTATGACGACAATACCCGCCTTTATGAAGTATCCATCTGCCTCTCTCGCTGCTTCTTGTATATTGTTCACATTTATAATCTGAATCAAAATGTCCGTTCCAATATGCCATTAGAGAAAATTATAGCTAAAGGTCATGAAAGCAAGAACTAATCCTTTAATGTTAAGGAATTAATCATTACCTTGACATTATCTCCAATACGAGCATTCTTGTCAACGATCGCTCTTCGTAGATGTGAGTTTTTTCCAACACCAATTGGCACACCGCCTTTTGCAAAAACTGAACTTCTTTCTTCATCAGCCTGAAACCAAAAGGCCACAAAATTTTCAACAATTATAATTTCTGTAAGACAGCTTGCCATCCAGATTTGGCTCTAGTGTCAGTGATGAAATTTGTTTGCACATATTCCTGAGGAACCAAACTTGAAATATTTCTTTTCCAACAGATTTTCCACATGGAAAGAAATGAAGCAACGAATTGGCCAAATAAAATGACATACTTCATAGTAATCAGCACCTAAAAGCAAAGAATCTTCTATGATTGCACCTTCTTCAATCCGAGAACATAACCCAACAAGCGAGTGATGAATTTTGCATTTCTGCATTTGTAAAATTCACAGTAATCACCATCTACTGTGAAACAAACAACTGAAAAACTTTAAAATTTGGCGTTGGCATCTCCTACCAATACCGACGCAATTCTACAAACTATATTTTGTTGTAGGTTAACATGTTAGAGACTGCTAATACCACTAGAACAAATACCTATTTCGTTTTCAATGCAACCACTAGAACAAATACCATTACAAAAGTACCACCTTCATGATGCAACCTTCGCCAATGACACTGTCAGTGATATTTGCGTCAAGTATCTTCGAAGGTGGCAGGGACCGTTTCTGGGTATAGATTGGAGCAGAGCGATCATAAAAGCTACAAAAAATACTTCATTTTTAATTTTGAATAAAAGCTCCGCACATTCTAATTGAATATCACATGCATTCAACAACTCTATGAAACTAAGCAAATAATTCTTTGTACTCAAGAATAACAGTTATCATAAAATCATGACAAAAGATATATGTTTTCTATAATCCTTTTTATTTGATAAAAAAGTACCTGAAATCTGGAAGTGGTTTCTTGGTAAGTCCTATGTTTGCATCGTAGAAAGCCTCAATAGTACCTATATCTTCCCAGTATCCATCAAAGAGATGAGCTTGTACCTAGAGAACATGGTCGCGAAGTCAGCTTCATAAAGGATGGGTAATCATAAGTACCATATATAATAACTCTAAATGAAAGCTTTATTTTAAAAGTAGAGAAAGGACAATTGACAGAAAAGTCTCGACATGGGGAAGAAAACTGACATAAAGTAATTTGCAATGACTCTAAGAAACCTGTTGAAGAGCATTACTGTCTTATACCTATATCTGTTTTTGGGACTTATTGTAGCATCTTATGGATCTCATTGATTAATGGCGTTTCCTTATGCAATTTCTCCTTGGCTTTAACAGTCTCTCTCTTCTCTTTGCATTATGTTTAGGAATGTCTTGGTTGAAAACATCGATGTAGTAGCCTAATGTTGAAAGAATTGCAATGTCATAAATGATGCATCAACAATTAGGACATACATAGAATAATCATCCACCAAATCTCTCCATAAACAAAACACGAGAAGGAAGAAATCTCTGACATTATGCTGGATATTATTGTAAAATCGGTAAGAGGAAAAAAAAGTTACAGTATTGGGTTGGTTCAATAGAAGTTTCAACGTAACAACCATAGAAATAAAGAAAATTAATACAAGCAAATGTTTAGGTTCACGAATTAAATTGCATCCAGATATGCTCAGCAGTAAATCTAGGCCCACCAGTTAACCTAACACAGCTAAGAGTCTAGGATCAAGCAAGTTGCAAATTGTATATGAACAGAAAAACTAGGATCATTGCATAGACAAGATATTTTCTTCCTAAGTATCTTCAGCTACTTCTACTGTAATTCAACTTTCTCTCAAATGCACTAAAAGAAGCTCGTTTCCATTTAAAAGTAAGAAATACTGCTCAAGCCTTTGAGGTTCTATTTCTAAGAAAATTAGAACCTGCCTAGCTCAAACTATCTTTCTTTGTACTTTTGAGATAAAAATCCTTATTTTTAGGGATATTAAAGTAAATTTCAACTAATTTTCGCTGGCAAATGTTTTTGGGGTTTACGGGATAATTCAATTCAGCCTCCCACACTGTGTTTTTTTTACAAGTTATTTATGACGTTTTGACATGTGTGGGATGTTATAGCATTTTGGGGTTTGGGGTTTTGGTAAGTTAGAATCAATTAGTCAAAAAATGAAAATATATTTCAAAAAAAATGTTAAGTTAGGATACCGACAAAAAGAATATTGATTTAAAAAATGTTAGGGATTTTTAATAAACAATTCCATATCAAATAAAATGTTAGAACAAATGCCCTAAAAAAATAAAGGCAAAAACAAAATGTTAGGTTAGAAACAAAAGCAAAAAACAATAAACTCTAAAAGTGTTGCAAATCTAAATGCCACTACTCTTAGTCTAATTCAGTTTTGCAAATAATAGTTGTGTGCAGTTTGTTTAGATGCCACACTAGTTTATTTGATCCAATTATACAGTGTAATCATGATTGGATGTTATTTAAATTTGATTGTAAATAGGTA
Source organism: Pinus tabuliformis (assembly GCA_031772625.1). Lineage (NCBI taxonomy): Eukaryota > Viridiplantae > Streptophyta > Pinopsida > Pinales > Pinaceae > Pinus > Pinus tabuliformis. The sequence goes on along the minus strand of CM062805.1, from coordinate 804,002,964 downwards.
GAAAATAAAATGGCTCAATAGTTTAATCTGAGCTAATGGAGGAAATAAGGGATAGCGGTAGATTAGTCATAAAAAGGAAATATTGAGTTGCTAGCTTAAATGCACTCGAATAAACAAATGAAAATGTTAGGAGTAAAAGGGTAGGTAGACATCTGAAATGTAATTGGAGCATCAAATTGATTTTATCTTAAGTTGTAACACTGGAAAGCTATGCATTCAATAATGGGTTTTAATTAACCGTAAGTTTTAAAAGCATCCATGTTGTTTCATAAATCTCTCCATTTATTCTTTTATTCGCCATAACCTGCAGCTGTCACATCCGCCCCCAAAGTCGTGACCCCATCATCACTTCCGCCTCACATATTAAACACTCCCCACCTTACCTTTCATCCTGCACACTCGCACAAGATTTGATGGCCCACGTCCCTCCTGGGCCCTTATTCATCGTCCGAACTTTATCGGCGGGGGTGGGGGGCGAGGCGAGGGTCTGAAATGGGCAGTTTCCTAAACTGTCGTCATAAACAACCTTTTCCACGTTTTAGTGTTTTGGGACTTAAAATCCCGAAACTACTTACCGCCTCACCTTAGTCCCGAACGCAGTATATAAGCGATCGTTTACCGCCGCTCCACGTCACACTCCATCTCATGTCTACTGTCCAATCAACTATCGCCTATCCGTTATCCATTCAATTCCGCTCCCGCGAATTTATGATTCAAAGACCCGTTAATTAATCTCGTTGGATAATTAATGCAAAATTTAACCGTTCATTGCCACCCCTGCTCCAATTTTTCCATTATAAACCCTGTTAATTCATGAAAATGGTTACACAGTCCATTTCTGTAACCAAAGCTGATCATTGAAGGTTTCTTCCCTGCAGCTCGACCACTGTCCGACATTAAGCAATTATTTTTCCTGTTCAGGAAACTGACATCTAGGTCCACTTGCTTCTTTTACAGTTATATTGTTTTGACTGTGATCACTCTATTTTAGGCCTATTTCCATCATTCTCAATCTGCAATTTGTTTGACAGAATGCCTCCTAAGAGAAAAGAAATTGCAGAAGTCCCAAATCCCCTAATTCATCCACAGGTCGACTTCCATCATACCCCACTGGTCGACAGAGATTGTAAAATCGTTGAGACTTCTTCTCAATTTGATTTATATGAAATATATTGCTGGATGGAAGATTAACTAATTGATCAAACATATGAGATAGGGCTCTGGGACTCCCAACTCCCTCACTGTATTTTCCCTCAGATACACAGAACACCTGATTTTGTGAGGAAATGCCATGAATCTTATGATCCCAGTCAGAGAGCAATTACTTCACCCATAGGAGAAATTCTTTTTTTTAATCAATTATGATTCCATTGAGAAAATGTTGCAGGCCCCTTCTACTACCCCAACTCATCCTTTTTCTCATGAGAACCTGATAGAAGCCTATCAAAAACTAGACTTTACTAAAAGATCCCAGACCCTTGAACTTTTTCTAGTTGTTGATAGTCCTCTGCCTAAAAGAAACCCTCCTTATGATTCATCCATGTTCCCTGATAGAACCAAGAAAATCACCTCTATTTTGTCCTATTTGCTTGGTTACAACTCTGATCAAAATGTTAATGAAGCCATCCTTGGTTTCTTGTCCATCTTTTCTGCTGATTCTAAACCCACTGTTATTTATGATTTCAGTTAGTTCCTAGTTGAAGCAATACATGAGCAATTTGTCAAGTTTAATACTAAAGAAGTATTCAAGTATACATCAATACTTGTATACCTTTTTATATATTTTCAGGGAGACAAATTCCCATTTGCTTTATAGAAACTAGATGAGGAAAGAAAACAACAATCAGTGATATTATGGACTTCAATGGGAATGAAGGAGAAGGAAGAGTTCACATATAAACAATTCATGGAACTGTTTATTCATCTATCTATCAGTCTTATGAGCAACACTCCAATACCAAGGACCAGTGAGGATATTGTCAAAGTATTACAGTTGGTTGATCAAGCTGCAACAGGGGATTGGTATTGCTACCAAAACTATACAAAGATCAGGGTTTATGGTTGTGAGCTTCCACCCTACAAACTGCCCAAGTACCTGCCTATCAGAATCTTTGCACTGGAATACATAAGACAAAGGTTAAATGCAGATGAAGTGCACTTTGTGGCTGCAAAGAAGAAATCACAATTCAAGTTGAAAGCCCAAGTTGGTCCATTCATCTGTAATACTAGTGCAGCAGGAGAGGAAGAAGACAAGTTATTAAAGGAAATGAAGTTTGGTCTCAGTTTCACATGGTCTTATGACCCAATGGGAGTGGTTTCTAAACTCAGGCTAGAAAACAAGTTCATTGCATATCACCATACAGCCAGGCCTGAAATAGAACAATATAAGAATCAATTGGAATGGACAGAGAACACCCTCCAAGAGGCTGAAGAGTAGGCAATTTCTACATCAAATGTGCAAACTCCACTTGCACAAGAAAAGTCAGCAAAAAGAGGAAGGGAAGAACAGTCTTCTCCTACAACTGAAGCATCAAGCCAAGGCTTCAGAATAGTGCAGAGAAAGAAGAGACCAAGGATCTCTGTGATTGTTGGTGCAACAAATGAACCTCAGAAGACAACATTAGATGGACTTGGAGATACTATGCTTTATACACAATCTAGTGGACAATCTACACAGTCCCCAACTCATTCTACTACTTCTCATGAACAATAGGTAATTCAGACTAGTGGAGACATTCCGAAGGATAAGGAGGAAGACATTTTCCATGTCTTCAGTGAGATTAAAAGGAGGAATGAAGAATTGAAGCTGAACACTTATACCCAATTCTGGAAGCATTCTTCCAGCTCTCAAGCCAGGCTTCTCTCAGTCTTTGACTTTGAGAAGGGAAAGATGCAGATGGCTTTCTTACAAGCCCAAATTCCACAACCTAGGACTGTTGCTCACTATCAAAAGTATACTTCTTTTGAGTTCAATGTGAAGGATGTGCATCCAATTGATCAAATTGAGATGCACAAACAAACTGGGCAGATGATTTCTTCCACCTTGACTAACACTGCCATGAGTTTGTCAAAAATGCAGGTTACCTTGGCCAACACTCAATCACAACTTAAGTTGGAGAAAGTCTCCTCATTAGCAAAGGACACCAAGATTCAATCCTTGGAAAATCTAGTGCTGAAGATGGGATATGATCCCTCCAACATAAACGCTGCAGAAGAGCTTATTAAGAAGAAGAATGTTGAAGTTGCAACATTAAAGAAGCAGCTCAAATTGCCAGCCTCTGAGGACCCAATGGCTAAAGAAATTGAAGAAACAAAAAATCAAAAGTCTGACATGATGAAGCTCATCATAGAGCAAAATCTACAGATAAAACAAATGGAGGAGCAGATGGAGAAACTGGTCAAGGAAAAAGAGGAAGCTGTTAAAAAGGCTCAAACTCCAATGGATATAGTCCCCCTTACAACAATTCCCACCACCAAAGTTTCTACTTCAGCTACAACATCGACTACAGGTATAGTAGAAGGAGTTGAACAACTTGCTGAAGTTGTTCAAAACCTGTCTATCCAGATAGGAGAAATTAAGAAACTGAAGGATGAACTCAAGGAGTTACAGCTTATGAAGTCAGTAGCAGACAGTTCACATGCAGCTGAGTTGAATAGAGTCAAAGGTCAGATTGAAGTACTACAAAGGGAACTCAAGGAATCTTTCATTGGAAACAAATTGGGTTTAGCAAAGGAAATTCTGTGGGAAGAAATTATAGAATCAATCAAGGATATTTGGCCCTATATCAAGATAGTGTTTGATTAGAAGGATCTCTTGGAGAAATCTCAGGAAGCAGTTGAAACTATTACTAAGCAGCTTGAAGACATGCTAGAAATTGCTTCTGATATCATCAAGTTCCTGAATTCCAAAGACAATTATGAGCTTGAGGAATTAGGCATAAGTGACAGAACATCAACTATATTGGAGGTAAAGAAGATCATCACCAAGAAAAACCTCATCCTTTAGCTGCAGGAAAAGTGCAGCAATGTCAATACCATAATTCAACGGTTTTTCAGCAGGATAGAACCCTTGACCAGCAAGGGTTTACCCTCCATGCTTGTGATTAATGACAAATTGATGCCAATTGAGGATTATGTTCAGAAGTTGATAGAGGTGGGCAAACATGCAGCTTTAGTTTCAAACATAAGAGATTCAGCTACACCAGAACTTATAGTAAATACACTCAGGGATACTTTCTTTATTTTAAATGAGATCAGACACATATTTTTAGTAAAATCTACTTTTACTAAATATAAAGAGATGGATGAAATTTACAGAAGAGTAATTAAGATATATATCCTAGAAAAGAAACGCTAGGAAGAATTGAAAAATTTACTTGACTGAAGGGTGATCTAACATCATTCAAATTTTAAAGGAACAGTCAACATAGCTTCAACAATTTTCAATATTTCCAGCAATAGTCATCAACAACTCAACAACTAAATAGTGCCACATCAACTAGTAGTTTATAATTATGATTTTGTAATCATCTATTTTTGTAAAACAGTGTGAGATATTTTCTTAGTTCTATTATTGTATAAATAAATCTTTTACGAGTTATTAAGGGTTGCACCCTTGAAGAAGCATTTCTAGATATTGAATGTACTTGACTCTTCTGAAACATTAATACAAAGCTGAGGATTCTGAATTCTAGTTCATACAGTTTCGTTTTTCCTGTAAGTTTTTCCAGTTATATTCATAGTGTTTTTCTTCATACTCTCATGTTTTACAGAGATAACTAGGTAGGAATAATTGAGTTTCAATCTAGTCCTATAAGCTTCTGAAGTGATCATTTATAAAGAGAATGAATTATATTAACTGTTTGGTTAATTAATTCCCTCTTAATTATTAAATCATCAACATCTTTTGTAAACTTAAGCATATTCTGTTAAACCTTCTGAACATGGTTTAAAGGTTTTCCGACTTACGATTGTTTGATGTTCAATTTGAATATTGCAAAAATCATATCATTTCTCTGTTTCTGCTCATCAACATACAATCTATATCACTGTGTGAATTTTAATAACAACCTTCTATTTTAATATAATATTATTCAAAAGGTTAGGCATCACTGTTTTATATCTGTTTCATACATTGGTCCTCCAAATTAAAACAAAACTCCCAAAACAATTATCTTAGATGGCCTGGCATGATAGCTGACCATTATCATCTCAGAGATACATTGAAGAGATTATTGTTGGCCATCTGAAAGGTTGTTCATTAGGTTTTAATGAGAAAATGATACAGTAAAGGTTTGTATCATTATCAATGCATATAGACAACCTTAGCAAAGAATTGGACCTTTGATTGGTTTCTTATGCCCAAAATCTACTTGGTTGAAAGCTATCATACAATTCCTAAACTTTACTGTGCTGGGACCTCACTGGGGAAAAATGATTGATAGTTGATTGTCAATATTTGTGACGAATGACTGGATTTACAATTTGTATCATGTCAAATATGTTTCATGATAGTTTTTCAATAAACTTTAGATGCATTTATGGGGCAGATTTGTAATGTGTTTGAAATTTGAATACCTAGCATATCATAGGGTAATAAAAATCTTCTTGGTGAATGTGTAATATACATGACAAAAGTTAAATGAATATTTATTTGTACTAAGTATAGAAATTATGAAATGGCATCTTGAAAGGATAAATGAAAAGTGTTGAAATCCCTTTAGGCAAGACCTCGTGCCAATTGAGCCAAAAGTCCAAGCGAGGTTAAGTCCAATCTAAATTGTAATGTATTTGAATACAAACTCACACTGCTATAGAAATGCGGTTATGAACCAAAATAAAAAAGAGATATAATAGATGCAAGCTTAGGATAACAAGAATAAGCAAAAAAAATAGAGGAGTATTGGGGTGCCCTGCACACCCAAGGGAATTGCACATACAAATATGAATGTTGTGAAGAAAGCGCTTTCTAGGAGAAACTTTGTTGGATAGATAGTTGATATAAGTTATAAACAACAACAGAAAACCACTACTTATACAAAGAGAATGAATCCACAAATTGAGGGCTAAGTTACCTTTAGAAGGCATTTAGACCCTTACTACATTGAAAATTTAACAAGGAGATCTAGGACAAACTTTATTACAAACTTATGACCTTAAATATATTTTAATATAATAGGCCATGTACATAACATCTACTTGTATAATAAAGATGTGTCTGGGTACATGACATGCCCTCACCCTTAGGGGACTTTGCTCCCAAATTTGAGAAACCAAGACAATCGGTGTCCAAGTTGAATAGTCCACTGAAATAACTTAAAATATGCATTTCCACCAAAATAAAAGTCCAAAATATGAAGCATAATAACTCAAAAAATATGGAAACATGTGTTTTTTTCAAATTGTTTTTGAAAATGCAACTTTATTTACATTAAAATACATTAAAACAACACTTGCAGGTGCAATGGAGAGTGAGAGCAACGAAGGAGGTGTGATGTTCTTTTTTTTGGTGTTTCTTATGGCATGGTTAGGATGGACTTTCAGGGTTGGAGGTAGACAAGTCACAAGTACAAGTTTACATCATCAACGGGCCTACGTGATTTTGGAGATGTTTCATGGGGTTTTGAGGAGTTTCTTTGGGATCGGATGGCACTTGCTTGGCGCGTTCCATCAACTGCACAACTTGCCTTTCGTTCCGTTGCGTTTCGACAACTCTAGTCAAATTTAGCCGTTGATCTTTTTTAGCCGTTGGAAGCTCTGCTCAAGCTATTTAACATGCAAAGCTAGTTCTGATTCTTCAACTTGTCCTGACGATGAACCACACTAGTTGGTTCAAAACGCATCGACAAATGACAGATCTTGTGATTTACGTCGAAAAATATCTCGTAAAACTTTTGAAAAACAAGGTATTATTGGGTCTAACTCAATTAATTATGCTTAAGATGACGTTTCGAGAGGAATACTTGACATAACACCTTAGTGTAATAGCTCATTGGAACCGAAATGAGAAGATATACTGGGTGGGATGGTTAGAAGTGATTTTCAGTTACCTGAGGTGGCATGGTGGCCAATTTACCCTTTTTCCACATTAAAAAAATATTTTAATTGAAATAAAAAGAGGAAAAAGTGCTCCATGATTAAAATAATAATAAAATAGGAGGTTCTATAAGGGTCCATCAGATGTATAAAAAGAGGAGGACGATGCCATTTGGATTTGATATTTCTTGTTGTATGAGAGGTTGAGAATCCGCTTCTCTGCGTCAATGATAACCCAGGATGGAAACTCTCAGGTGATTCAGTGAGATTGGGTGAGTATCCATCTCCCCTTGGTGAATTCAACCAAAATTCACAAGAGAGTTCAACAATGACATTTCAATTCAGCTTTGGAGGGCTAGCACAACATTAGAGCAGATTCTTGAGGTTCGTTTTCCATCTTGGCTATTTTATTGTATTAACATGTAGACCCCTGACATTCTTTCTTCTTATTGTATTATTGAATTGCATGCACTCTATTTATTATCTTTTACATAGCAATTTTGTGTTAATTGAATGATAATTTTATGGAGAAATTTTGGTTGAGCTAGATTTCCATAAAATTACCCAAATATCTCGTTTCAGACTCTGCAGTATGAGGGTTTTGCTTGCAAATCGTCAAAAGAAAGTGCCAACGCCATCATTTTGTTGTCCAAAATTGTTTTGGGCAATAACTATTCTACAAATTCCTACTTCAAAGGGCCAGCCAAACCCCCTTAATTTTGTTGACTGCCTAATAATCACGCGACAAATCTTATAGTCAAAATTAAAAAGGACCGAGCTTAAAGTTGAGAGAGGAGTTGAATGTTAGTTGGCCAAATTATTTCTTGGGTCGATTATCTATTAACCCCGAAATTTATTTGGAGTCGGCAAAGTTAGCCAGGGTCGGGTAACTGCAAAATTGAAGGGCTGTCAATATTGGAATACTGGGAAAGGGGTCAACTCATTTCGTGGTTGTGTGGAGTTGCTTGAAAAACCGTCGAAAACATTCCTGTCAGCACTATCGAAGCCATCGTCATTGTATTGCAGGGTCGAAAGACCATTTTCATCAGCGCCGAATTCAAAGCACATATCACCCCTTCTGAAGGTCGTGAAGCATTGCTGAATGGGTAGTGACGTATTTCGGGCAAAGTTCATAACTCAAAATCTCAATTAGTGGAGCTAAATTCTGTGTTGCCGCAAAACTATTCGGAGGGACAGTGCGTGAAGCCGTGATCTAGGGTCATCCTCTGGTGACAGGAAACCGACTGCCAATCCTTTATTGAACCCGAAATTTTTTTTTGAGCCGTCAGTCAAGTAGCCAAAAGTCAAAGCATGGTGTGTCGTCAGCAATTGAATTTAATGACTAAGAATTATCTCATATACCAGTTCACCGAACCCTTCGGCAAAGTATAAGCAGTGAAAGAGAATGTTGACGGCGTGTTTGGTCAGCGACTGTCAACGAGACTGAAGGACCGTATTTGCCACCACAGAAGTGAGGGTTTTTTTTAGTGACAAGGATATACTGGAGCGTGAACGCAGGCAAAGTTAAGTCGATCCGCTAGGTGGCACGTAGACATTCCACGATTGTGGCAATTCGCAGAGGGAATCTGAGCAAAAGGTTGTTGGCATAAGGAATATATCTAAGCATGATTCTTCATATGCTGCAACCTTTGCGACTCATATTAGTTGCTGGAGTCAATGAATGTTAGCGTAATAAAGTCTAACCTGTGTATGTTCGACGTTAGCCATAAATTGTAGCCGAGATAGTCTTGGAGGTGGCCAGTGGTTATGCTGTGTGGGCTGAGTAATGATAGAGAAGCAGAGCCCACTAATTATTCATGTGGTTGAGTCCCATCTCATTCTGCCCTGAGCCAAGTATTATATAAACACTCATCAGCTCGTGGAACGCCTCCTGCATGATTCGAACCTGTGTATGTTGTTGGACTGAACATGAACTCGTTGGTCCAAGTTCCAATCTTATACAAGGCCGAATTGCATTTATTTTCAGGAAATCAGGTCTGAGCAAGTTGAAGCAAGTTCCCCCTGTAGCTGCGAATTGGAGGAGTTTATTGGCTGAGGATTCGTTTGTGGGGCTGATCGTTGTGCCCGAGAAGGTCCAGGTTCATGACCTATCTCATTGTATTCTCTCTAAAGATATTTTCTGTTCAATTTCATCAAAGAATTATCTTAACGCAATACTCCGTTTGTGATCAGGTGATTGTGATTAGAAATATCATTGGCATTTTATTATTTATTACTGTTGTAAGAGGTCTCATGGGCATGTTTGTATATGACCAAGTGTGGAGTATCTTAATGTAAGGTTGTATAGAGTGGAAACAATACTACTGTTATATTGCCAATTTATTGTCGTAGGCTCGTAGCTGAACACAAGGGTGTTGGCAAAGTTGGTAGGCTACCAGCAGTGGATATATCTGTTTTTATGGCTAACACTGAGAGTTTATATACTTTGAGATACATTATATGAATACTACTGTCAAAACCTTGTAATAATTTAGTCAACAGGGTTAATTACTGGCAATATACCTAAGTCTTGAGTCTTGAGTATATAGGGTTAATATTTGAGTCATGTAGTTGTGTTTGAATTGGTCGTATGTTGTACTATTGGTTGAGTCTTGTCTATGTTGCTCAAATACTGAAAGCAAGATACTAGTCTGAAGCTTTAGAGTCTTGTCTATGAGATCATATTCATGTTCTGGTGTGAAAAATCTACATATTGAGATGGTCATATCACTCTAATACTGTCAGTCAGCTTAATGTGCCTTGTCTTCATTGAACTAAAACATGAATGAAAATTTCACAAAAACCCTTCATAAGCTAGCAACAACAATCAACCAATCCTTTTCCAAAGGGATACTTACTTTGCTACAGCAAGAGCAGCCATAGAAAGAACGTGAGTTGGGACACAAAATCTTTAAACTCGGGACGGATTTGAAACACAAGAGGGTTCTTTTCAAACTAGAAGAACAAGACACACTCCTTTCCAAGATAGACCAGTTAGAGGGGAAGAAGTTGATGTGGGCTTTGAAACCTGCCATGCTAGCTTTAATACAACCCAAGTTTTTGGAGTACCCTTGTGAAGGGGTCACACTTCCAGTTGCCTCTTGTCTTAGTAGCATCATGATGTTGACCGCCCCTATAGCTCCTTACAATGATGATGTTATGAAGAGAGTTTTCAAGTTGATGATAGAAACCTTACGAGACTTGGATAACTCCATGGGTCCTACATTTGGGAAGAAGCTTTAGGTTTTGGAAATTATGGCCATGACTAGGACTTATGAAATCATGTTTGATCTTGAGTGTGATGACTTGATCCTACAAATGTTCCAATGCTTTTTCAGCATTAGGAGACATCATCCTGACTCAGTCAAAACACACAGGCAATCCAGCAGGACAAGGAGAGGGGGAGGCTAACCCTATGTGGACATAGTGAATGCATGTGGACCCAGATGGGAGAAGAGATGAATGGGGCTAAAACGAGTGGAAGGGGAGTAATGTAGGTGGTATTGGGAAGCAGAATTACACAACCAAAATCGGGATTTCCCATGTAGTGCCAACCCTAAAGTCGATGGCCAGTAAAGGAGATCCCACAGGACTAGGATACAAGGGTAACCATGGAATTGGGCCATGGAGACAAGAATACAGACCTAACCCACTCTTTTCGTCGAATCCCCCCCCCAATCCATGCCTAAAAGTGACCATGACAAGTAAGAAAAATTACTCAACTATACCAATGAAAAGCCATACCTTTAGGGTCGGGAGGCCCACCTTCAAACATACATTCATAACAGATGGGTGAGGGACCATATGGCTGGCTCAGGTGGTGAAGAAAATGGCACATCGAGCTATCTGGGGGTCGCAAGGGGCTATTGGTTGGCATGTCTAGCTTGCCTTTTTGGCAAGCCCAGGTGCACTCATGCCAAACCCCCATTGTACTGCTGTTATATTTAATAAAATGGCTCAGCTGGGTGATATTTTTGGTGGTATTCTAGATGTTCACTTATGTGTTTGAATTTTTAGTGCGTGCATGTTCTTATTTTCTTTGTTTATAACTGTATTTCCTAAGTACGAAAATTATAGTGTTTAAACTCTCATTCTCTTTTGTGGCAGTATGTTGTTAATCATCATTATCTAATTGGCATTCTAGCATTGTTGAAAGAAGCATTGGATTTATGGTCATTTCACGAGCAATTATCTTAACAACCTTTTTGGCGCCATCTATTTTGTTCATTGAGCACGTTCTTTTGGTGAAGATTGTCATCTTATATTATTAAGTACTTCATTGTTTTAATTGGATATCATTGTAATTTATCTCTAAGTACTTAAGACACTTAGCAACTTCACCTAAAAAGATAATCACTCATATCTTGCACTCACATTCTAGGATTAGCCTTGCATTAATTTATTTACATCCAAGCATAAGCTTGGTAGAAAGATTTTAATACCACCTTTCTCATCTAACTTGCTAAGTCTAGACCTTCTTTAGTGGTTAACACGGTGACCTTGTAGTCGTCAGCGCCATAGTCTCTGTAGTGCCGGAGGAAGCACTGGGTGGTTATATTTCCAAGGGAGGTATCGTTAATATAGCCATTGCTATCTTTCCTTGGGCTATTGTCCACAACCTACTCTAGAGACTAGTTTCAAAATAGTTGAGAGGAAAGATTCACCTAGTTAGGCATCTAATTTATAAACCAAGATCTTGCATTTCACTTAGTGTTTAGGTGTTGCATTTCATATAGGATAGTGAAGCATCCTAAAGTAACAACTATTCATCTGGTGGCTTGGTAGACAATTCATTTTAAGCAATTAATTTAACTCCATTAAGGCACTGGTCTTTCAAAGTAATCTAATCAAATCATTAAACTTGCTAAATTAAACAAGTTGCTAGGCCATTCAGTTGTGTCTCCCAGACTTGTTGGTTGTTAACAGGTCTTTCATCTTCGCATCTCATAGGGACTACCCCCCATAGCCTGATGTTGGGAGACAACTAGAACGGAGAGGGCGGGGATCAGAGTGACAACCACCGTCTTGATCGTTGTCGCATCTTGTCTGTACAATTTGAGCATCAACACAACCAAAGTCTGTTCTTTCCGCCATATACCCCCATTAATCCATGTCCAAATGTGCCCAAGAAAAGAAAGCATAAGCACCCACTTACATGATGAAAAACTCATGCCTTTGGGGTTGGATGGCCCACCTTTAAACATACGATCATAACAGATGAGCGAGGGCACACAATGGCTGGCTCAGGATGCGGAGAATAGTAGCACATCAAGCTATCAGGCAGTTGCAAAGGGATGCTAGCTATCGATTGAAGGCTAGGAGAAATTTTTTCTTATAAGGGTCACCCACTAGTGGTGGGTAACATGGCCTTCAAATACATGAATGTCAAAATTAAATTGTACCTTAAAGGGGCAATGCCTTCGAAGTGGCTGCTAGATGAAGATGTGTCACCTATTGGTATCCGTCGAAGGATCTGAGAAAAATTATCCATCGTTTCATTCCATTGTTGCTCGAGGGCTTCTTGCTCCTCGAGCAACAATTTGATAGGATCTCCTGCTCCCTCCTCTTTCATTATTGTTGCCATGGGAGGTCGTTAGGGTCAGTGAGGACGGTCTTGCAAGGGCTCAAGCAATTCGAGTCCCAACTCCCTATACCCCCACCTCGTTGGGGACTTGCACAGAAAAATAGAGAAAGAGTAGATTGCTCTGATACCACTGATTCATATATATGAAGGGAATGAAATGAAATGTACATATGAAACAGAAACACAAAGATACAATAATTGAACTTCAATTAATAAACTAGCTCAAGCGGTGGTAGCTTATCTTGAAGAAGAGATTTGACCCTACGTGCCCTTCTTCATCTTTGTTACAATGAGGCTTGTTACCCACTACTTCGTGGGTGATATCCCCAGGAGAATTTTTTCTTCATGATGACACTCAGCCGACAGCCACCAGCGCCTTGCAGCTTCCTACTAGCTCGTTGTGCCATTTCTCTACCACTTGAGCCAGCCATGTGGACCCTCCCCCACCTGTATTGATCATATGTTTGAAGGTGGGCCTCTTGAATCAAAAGTTATGTCTTGTCATTGGGTAATTGAGAATTGGGTTTACTTATCATGGATACTTCTGGGTATGGATTGATGGGGGGGATTTGGCAGAAATGGTGGGCTTAGTTTGTGCTCTTGTCCCCTTGACCTCTTTTGGATGCTACCCTTGGATCTTAGTCTCGTGGGATCTCCTTTATTGACCATTTGGTTCTAGGGTGGTACTACTTAGGGAACCCTGACTTTGGGTGCGCGGTCCCGCTCCTTTATCTGCATATATTACTCCCTTTCCACTCACTATAACCCTTGCAACTTCCTACTAGTTCGTTGTGTCATTTCTCTACCACCTGAGCCAGGTGGTCCCTCACCCACCTTTATTGATCGTATGTTTGAAGGTGGGCCTCCCGAATCAAAAGTTATGTCTTGTCATTTGGTAATTGAGTATTGGGTTTACTTATCATGGACACTTATGGGTATGGATTGATGGGGGGATTTGGTGGAAAGGGTGGGCTTAGTTTGTGCTATTGTCCCCTTGACCTCTTTTGGATGTTACCCTTGGATCTTAGTCTCGTGGGATCTCCTTTATTGACCATTTGGTTCTAGGGTGGTACTATTTGGGAAACCCCGACTTTGGGTGTGTGGTCTTGCTCCTTTATCTGCATATATATACCCCATTCATCATTTCTCTCACCTAGGTCCACATTTCCATTCTGGGACCACATAGGGCCACCCTCCCTATCCCCTTGCCCCCACCTTAGGTTAGGCCAGGAATGATACCTTAGAGGTTGAAGCAGCTAAAAGAAAAAAGAAAAAAAGCATAATTGGCCACATTTAACAGGAAATTGTACCGCAAAATGCAAAAGATGGCAAGGACAAAAATAATTAGCACGTGGGCAAAATCCAATACATGAGTTGTACCCCAATCCATGGTCATCACCTTGGTTCCATATGCCCTAGATGAGCCTCCTTTATCATTCAGGAAACCATGATTGTCCCAGCCCCTAGAGGGCAATGAACTGCCCTACCTAAAATGGGGTAATCACGGCTATATCTTACACATCATGCTTTTGTCCTTTGAGCCCTGAGCAGTTAATTAAAGAAAATTCATAAAAGGCAAAAGGCATATAAAGAAGGGTGTAAAAATCAAGGTCGGGGCACCTCATGTACCACGATTTCTCCCTCCTACACATTATATACCCAGGTGTGGGCTTCCCCTTATCGACCTACTCCTAAGCCCCAATATGTGGCCTAGGATTGCCCCTCTCATTCCCTACTCCATTCCACTTATTTATCACTTTCCACTACCATTAGATGGATGTACCTTGGACATACTATCCCCTTTAAGGGTGGAAACCACCTAATAAGGTACTTGGTTAACCCCTTTGGAGCTTGGATACACAAGCACATGCCAAAGCCCACTACGGAAGGGCATGCCATTATGAAGTGCCCACTTTGTTATCCATGATTTGTAAACTTTTTTACCCGATTATTTTAATGACTAGCTGTACTAGAAACCTAGGGGACGCATTGGATCTTATGCAGGATTACAAGTGGTTACCATTTGGGTTTGGTCTCCCTATACAAGATCCTAACCCCCAGAGGTCTACATCGGCACTTATAGGATGTGCATAGAGAGACATTGGTCTCCACAACAACAGACAACACTCCATGGATCTTCATCGATGCTCACAGACTTCTAGCGATCCACTTTTGGGATGATGGTGATATGCTTGGTACATTATGCCCAACAGGCCCCCACAGGAGCCCCACACCCTTGGCAGGTGTCCCTGGACTTGTACGATGTCATGGAAACTTTCATTCCACCACTCGAACCCTTGCAGAGGATCTATAGGCATCTCCGATTCATATGGAGACCCATGGGGTCATTTATGTGCCCTTAGACGCACTGGAAGCACCACAGGCCTACTACTTGGAGAACAAGGGGCCACCCCCTTGTCCATCATATTCCGTGGAATTTATTCCTCAATATGTCACTTCAAGATATTATTAGGCCTTTGGAGGGCCCCACGACAAGTACATATTATTATTTTGCCCCTTGTGAGGCTTATTTTTACACTTGTAACCTAGTTTGGTGGGCTTGTCAACAATAGGGGTTTTCTTTGCACATTATTTTATCATTAGGGGATAATGTAGGCCCATAGGCTAATTCAAACTCCTTAGGAGGCTATATATTGATGTTAGATACATTCATTTGGATCATCACTTGACTTGGGATCTCTCTAATATAGAGAACTTCACATTTTTCCTTGGAGGATATTTTTTGGAGATGGATGAATTTTGACGTATGGATTTGGGCTATTTATCTTGTCTTGGAGCTTTTTCTTGTAAACGAAATGCTGGTTGGATATACTCTATAATGTTGTAAGTAAATTTTGATGTTATTATTCTTGTTGTTGCATACTGCTAAAATTAGGGCTAGTTGTTGCATGATTGAAATGTGGAATTGAGCATGTTTTAGCTAATTTAATGTATGGGCCAATGTTATATGAATGAAATGTCCTAGAGATTATTTGTCTCGATAAGGCTGCATCATTTGCTTTGAAGTATAAATGCTTGAAGGTCACTTTTCTTTTCTTTCTCTCAACATTGGATGAAGTTAAATTTCTAGGCCTTCTTGATCAAGAAGCCAAGTTCTTACACATCATCATCCTTGACTCCATATCCCCAAGTAAATTAGGCACTGATCCCTAAAAAAAGGTGGTCATCCCCTTCACCTTTTTCACTTTTTATCACTTTTTCCCAGGTCTAGCCCTCATTGGTCACCTAGGGCATCAATTTCCCGCGAATTGACCCAAGGAAAAACTTCAATCTCCTACAAGCTACTGCATTGGTGGGTCCCCTCCCTCTCCAAATTTGAGGAAATTCTAATGGTGGAATCTCTGAGAACCCCAAGCCCTAGCTCTAGGATCGAATTTTGCCTAGGCAACCCCAAGGCTAGACCTCAACAGGATCAATTCAACATTTTGAAGTAAATATTCTTGTTTGGTCCTTTCCCTTCACCTTGCCCAAGATAGGAACATCATTGGTTGCTGCATTGCATCCCCGAACCTGGGCTGGGTCCAGTTGGCCCTGTGTGGTCCCACTTCTTAATAAAGATTATTTGTCATGGAATGTTTGGGAATCCAAATTTCCCAAGGCTTATAGGGATTGAGAATCTCGTCCGTGAGTCTATTCCTTCTCCCTCAACCCTCCAATCCTCACCCCTTAACCTTGGAAGACCAAGTCCCTTTCTTAAAGAGCAAGCAAATTCCATTCTCCACTCCATCCTCGGGAAAGGGTTTCTAGGGCCACCTTCCACCTATTCATTGAGATATACTTTACAAGTGGTCCCTACACTTCCGGGACTCCTCCCATCGGTGAAAGTCCATAAAGAGTTGGGAGACTTAATTGTGGTGACACTGGGCTAAGCCTCCACGGTTGCCCTGAACCTAGCAATTACCCTCTTAAGAACCCCTTTAGGTCCCCTGCTGGTTTGAGTGGTAACATTTCTAGCGCCGTTTTCGGGGACACGAAACGTGTGTTTTGTTCCCCATACGACATATCATTATTGGCAACTCCATTGGAAGAACGAAGCCCTAGTTCTTCATTGAACTTTAAGGTCGATGCTTGTAGGGTGAAGCAAGAATTTTTCTAGGCATCTTTAATTTCACCCTAGTGACTCCTACATATGTTTCATGTACACCTCAAATAAGTTGTCATTCTTTTGTAAATTTCCATCTTTGGACATTGCTAGCATCCCATGTCGCGGGAAGGATGCTACGTGGGATGCCTATGTTTGATGGTGATCCACTCTATGCAATTAACCATGTAGAAAAATTTAATGCAGATGCTTCAAGAGAGAAGGTTGTACATCAAGATGTCCTTATGTTATTATTCATGGGATCTCTCGGTGCTCATAACTCATGGCTGCATGATCATGAACCTAGGAGCATCTTATCTATTGAAAAGTTCGTTGATGGTTTTCTTAAACATTTTCAAGTACACCCTAAATTAAGCATCCAAGAGGAAACCCTCATCGAGCATCATCAAGACATTAATAATCTAGGTAATGAGCAAGAAGACGAGTCCTCCTTGGGTCCGCATGATGAAGATGTTGATTTTAAGGACATATGTGATGGGAAGGATGAATTTATGGAAAGTGAAATTGAGACCAACCTTATCTTTCTCAAGGATATTACTCCCAATGAATCCTGTTTTGAAAACCTTGAGAGAGATGATCCCATTAGCCCCTTAAAAGATGGCATTGAAGATTATTTCCACATTGAAAAGGAGAAATGGGAAATTGTTGGTCTTGAATTTGATTGTGCTCCCATTTATGACACTGACAAGGAGGATGAGGATGAGATTGGTCCTCCCTTCCTCTCAGGCACTATTTATGATGACATACCCATTGATACCCTTGGGAAGGAGAATCTTCATTTTCCTTTGCAAAAATAGGGGCAGTTAGAAGTGGTCAACTTTCCTTTTAAGAGAGGCTCTATCTTTGATACTAAGGGAATTGATAAGGCTTCCACTTTGCCTGAGTATGATTCTATGTTAAAATCACTTGAGCCTTTAGATTAAGACTTTGGGAAAGCACAACTCAATGAATGCAATATTCCTTTCTCCTTTTTTCCTATTGGTCATCATCTTGAGTCTTTGTCAAGTGATTCCCTCACCCTTGGTCATATGATGTCAAGTAGCTGTGAGCCCTTTCCCCCGCCCGAGTATAGTGTTAAGGAAAAGCCCTTCATCAATTATACTTTTCCTCTTTGGACACACCCTCAGGGTTTTGTTCACTGAATAGTCTCCCCTCTCTAGTGTAATCATAATGTGCAACCTACTTGTGTTTCTCCATCTTGTTGGCCTCCCTTTCCCACTAATCATAACCCATGAAGGCCATAAGTCATGATGTAAATAGTAAGGACAATGGTGGAAGTGATATGCCAGAGGTTGCCATCCATGAAACGTTTATGAGCTTGGTTGTTGACATCTCTATATTTTGGTTGCGTGAGAAGATCTCATAGACTAGATTACATCCTTTCCTCATCTCTTCTCACATAATCATCCATGTATGGGCATCATATTTTCCCATCTCCTGCCCACAATATCCTCCATGCGTTTGGATTTGCATTCGCTTTGGGATTTGCTACATGAGTAATGAGCATTTAATTTCTAGTGGTTAGAATTTTTATTTCTGCATTTCAGTTTGAGGAGGAAGTGACTCTTTGCAAACAAAGTTTCATGGAGATTTTATGTAAGTCCATATATTTTTGACTCCATGCCCAATAGTGAAGGATACTGGTCTGCATGTTCTCAGCACCTTTCCAACAAGGCACTATCCCCAGTAGGAGCCAATGTTTTCACTCACTGCTAAATGTGTTTTCAGCTGTGAAAGGGGTAAGAAAGAGCAGTGAAGTTTGAAGCCATTTTCCAAGCCACAGAAGCTCTCATAGCTTAATCAGACCCTCTCCATTGCATAGTGCTTGTGATAAGATTTCCAACGGTATATGGAAGTCCAAGAATGGACTTATGGATCAGACGTTAGAGCATATTGAAGCTGCCCTTTGGAAAGCTAGAAAACAAAGAGAAAAGACCAAAGGAAAAGGCTCATCGCAAATCGCAATTGGAGCTTCTAGTAGCAGCAAAGGAGGGCAGTAAGATCAACGATCAGCCGATCGTCGATATCGCAGGTCGGCTATCGGCGGGTCCAAGGCAGAGCGCCAATATCGCATATCGGCGGTGGGCAAATCCCGCAGTCACACGATATAGCAAACCCGCAATCCCGCGATATAGTAGTCCCGCGATCCTGCATATTGGACTTCTCGACAATCAAGCATATTGGCGGGTCCAGTCTTATCGCAAATCGGCTATCGGCGAGACCAAGGCAGAGTGCAAATCGCAATCGGCGGTCAGATGGCCCACAACACATAGCGTATCGGCGGTTCATGATGTTGAACGCCGATATCGCATATCGGCGATCGCAAGTGCAAAGAGGTGCACACAGGCAAAGGGTCCTGAACATTGCCGAACGCCGATAAACACTAAAATCGTCGATAATTCGGGCCCTCAGTGTTAAAGCGCTGGGAGGGGCCGATTTCATTTAATAAAGAAAATCATTGAAAAACCAAGGACAGGCGAGCCTTTTTCTCTCTCCTCTAGGAGGCCACATGGAAGACTACCATTGGTCCTCACAAATGACATGGTAGCTAACGTCATCATGATGTGGCGGTACAGAGGTGACGTGGCAGTACAGGTGACACGTGGCAAGGATGACGTCACCAATCTCGTAAATCGGCGATCGACAAAGGTAAAAGGTCACAACTCCAGTTACATGTCTGCGATTGCGATTTGTGGTAAAAAGGGCTTTGATAAGGGGGCTGGCCCACGATCACACGGAGGTCCGAAGAACCATGGGCCATGCACTAAAGGCGCAAATCGGCGATCGCACAGGTCAAAGCTTCTCCTCTGCCGAAGTCCCTTCCGGCTTGCGATTGCAATATGCGGGAACTTCTTGGATGCGTTATTTTATGTGTTACATCTTACGGGGATTTCACGTCTGGACTGTCAGCCAACGCTATGAAAGAAGGTAAATGGTCTCCCTCTTCCGTATTGCGATATGCAGGCGATCCTCTTGGATGCGATATTTCATGTGTTCTATCTTATGAGGAGTTCGCGTCCGGACAATCGACTAGTGCTATGAAAGGAGGTAAAAGGTCCCCCTCTCCTGTGTTGCGATTGCGATATCCTTTGGTGGGCCCGATCCCGTAGATCGGCGATTGCAGGTGTCAAGGGGTGTTATCAAAGGCAAGCGCTATAAACCGCCGGTGTGAGGGATTATAATTAACAAAGAAAAATCTCCCCGGACAGGAGTCTAAAGGCCTTAGCGCCTGAGGGCTAAGAATATGGTTCAAGCCCCCGGCCATATGAAGGAAATTACAAAAAGGGGCCAAGGTAAAGGGGTTAAAGCAGATCGGAAGGTCCCGCCCTGTAAACACTTATTTAAGAGGAAAGGTCCCGTTGTTGTAAGGCCCCGAGCGCATGGTACAGAGTTTTAAAGACGGATGGGTCGGCAGCTGAAAGCGTTGAATGAAGTAGTGGCGCAGTGGTAAACCAGTAAGGGGGGCTCAGGAAGACTTAATGGCACGACATGGTGCTCCACTCCTATACACAACAAAGGATTGCCGGGAGGGGCTCCATTTCTACTTTGCGATAGACACTCACAGTCGACCCACTCCCTACTCCAGAGAACGAGCTATTCAAGCAGTTAAGGCGGAAGTGATAGGAAATGGCCAAATAGCAAGAGAAGCACATCACAACTGAGACGTGGCTTGACCAGAGGCCTTTCACAGGAACAACAAGGGGGGCACTTCCTCCATCATCTTCTAGTCTTCCTCTTTCTTTGCATTATTTTGTAATTTTTGTTTGTTTCCAAGAAAGGGATCAGATCCTTAGAAATCTTTTTGGGCAGCAGGAGTTATCACAGGCCGAGGCAGCTAGTACATCAGACAACTGGCCTTTGGTTGAGATATTTTGTAACTGTAATCTAAGCTCCCCCTCTTCTTATAAATAGGGGGAAGCAACACTTTAATGAGGTTCTGGAATTCTGCACCTACGGGTCAAGATTTATGTGATTCCACTTTGGTTCTACTTGCATGTCCATGAGGGACTTGAGTGATATCTTGGCTGAATGTAAATGGATTGGTATGTTGGACTCATATTGGATTAATGAAACTCCCTGGTGATTCCAAGCAGATCAATGTGCAGTATGTTTTCCCTTATGTAATCTCATCTCATATATGTTTTTCCTTTCTTTGAAATAGTGTAATGAGACTGTTGATTCTCCCCGATTCATGGATTTATTTGGCTGCTAAATAGCGACCAGTACCTATGCATAAGACATATTTACTTGTGTTAGCCTATAATCTATAATACCTGTGTACAAGACATATTTACTTGTGTTATTTGATTAACCTGCAGTACCTGTGTGAGCCCAGATTTACTTTTGTTGTTTAAGCGCTAATGCTACCCATGTTATATTTGATATGCAACCTCAATAAGCACTCCGTTGTTTCTATCTTTCTACCTCCTCTCTCTTCTATATTTCTGCTGGAACATCGCTGCTTAGGATTTTGTCCTGTTTACAACCCTCTACACCTATTTCCCTCCTTCCTTTCCTCCTCTTCACTTTACTACAACTTCAGTATTAAGTTGTCTCATTGTTGTGTGTCGGCCACCAGAAGAAGACATTTCTCTTTGAGATTGCCCCAATATACCCCCCGCATTTGGATCCATGTGTTGGCTTGAGTCTACCTTAATGAAGGCCTATTGAACCAAGCCCCTCTTATTATCTTTTTATTACGTGACAATTGGAGTGCAACAGAAACCCCACTCATAATCTTCCATGCACTCCTCTATTTAAGATGTCCTAGGCACTAGTCTACAATCAACCCAGAGGCTATCTCTAGGAGGCTTTCTAGGTCCCCTGAAGCACTCATGCTGAAGGTGCTAGAATTAGCCACAATAGAAGGGATTGGTGAGGTCCAACAGGCCCACTACCTTACATGACGTAGTGGGGAGGGCCCGAGATCTACAGGATGCCCTACCCAGGGCTAGATCATCGTTACCACTTAGACAGGGATTCCAGTAGAGGGGAAGAGACACAAGGGCTCCACCATCGAGAGCCAACTAGGGGCGAGAGGAGTTGGATGAGGAGAGGAGGGACCTCCGAAGGAGGAAGTTGTGTTTCCCCTGTCAGGAACCATGGGCACCAAGCCATAGATGCACAGTAGCAAGGCCCATTACATTGAGGTCTTTTCTGACAATGACCTGGAGGACGATGTAGAGCTGGAAGTGGGCGGAAATGAGAGCGCAGAACATGTGGAGAGAGGACCACCACCACCACCACCTTTAGGGGGAGCTCCTTTCGCACTAACAGGAGGGGTCCTTGCATCTTTGTGAGGGGTACCCAAGTTTTTGACCTTGAGGACCAGGGGCACAGTGCAAGGGAAATGTGTTTCAGTTTTGGTGGATAGTGGGGCTACCCACAACTTCATCGATGCACAGATGGTTCAGAGGAGGGGCATCACAACTGAGGAGTTTGAGGGATTTTCAGTTCTTGTGCCAGGAGATAGAACCATGCAGTGCACTCGCTATGTTCCTGCCTTGACAGTCACCATGGGGAACTATTCAGTGACATACCACTTTTTTGTGGTAGATGTGTCGGACACCAACGTGGTGATGGGTGTCCAGTGGCTCTATTCGCTTGGCCAAGTCACTACAGATTGGAGGAAGATGGAATTCACAGGGCCAGATGGCAAATTGGTTTTGCTGAGGGGTATGCACTCTTACCCTCCACAGACTGTTTCGGCCCATAGGATGGAGGTTGATTTGAGGCATGGTGATATTGAGTGGGCCGTGGAGTTGAGGATTTCTGAGGCTAGGGGTCAGCCCAAGCCACCACACCCAGACATACAGGCTATTTTGGATAGGTACCTAGTGGTGTTTGGAGACATACGCTTGGGCAACCTCTTGATCGAGGTTTTGAGCATACTATTGAGTTGGAGCCGTGGGTACAGGTCGTGATCACTACACCCTATAGACATCCCAAGGCATACAGGGATGACATTGAGAGGGCCATTCATGAGTTGTTGGCACTTGGGCACATCAGGCCTAGTTCCAACCCTTTTGCTTCATCAGTTGTCTTGGTGAAGAAGGATGGGTCCTTACGCATGTGCATAGATTACCGAGCCCTCAACAAGAAGACCATGAAGAACTGTTACCCCATCCCACGCATAGATGAGCTGATGGACAACTTGAGGGGGGCTAAGTTCTTTTCTAAGATTGACTTATATTCGGGGTACCGCCAGATCAGGGTGAGGGACCAGGATATCCCTAAGACAATTTTCAGGTGCCACTATGGGCACTTCGAGTTCTTGGTTATGCCCTTCAGGCTGACCAACGCACCAAACACCTTCCAATCTTGCATAAACCACGTATTTCGTGTTGGTGTTCTTTGATGATATATAGATCTACAGCCGGACTTAGGAGGAACACTTACAACATTTAGAGACAGTGTTGCGTATTCTAGAGGTGCAATAATTTTACGCTAAGTTGTCCAAGTGTGAGTTTGGTTTGACGGAGATGCTCTATCTAGGGCACATTATTGGAGAGGACAGTGTGAGAGCCCATGAGGAGAAGATCACGGCCATTCGGGATTGGCTAGAGCCTCGGAATGTGATGGAGTTGAGGGGTTTTGTGGGCATCTGTACCTACTATCGAAAGTTCATGAAGGGCTTCTCGCAGTTAGTAGCTCCTCTCATTGATTTGACGAAGAAGGGGGCATTTGAGTGGACAGATGGGGCGCAGGAGGCTTTTGAGTGCCTCAAACAAGTCATGAGTAGCTGCCCGATGTTGGCACTCCCCGATTTCGCACAACCCTTTGTGCTTGAGTGTGATGCATCAGGGGAGGGTGTAGGAGCAATTTTGATGCAGGGGGACACCCGATAGCTTTCAAGAGTCGAAAGCTACTGCCCCACGAGAGATTGTACTCCATTTACGATAAGGAGATGTTAGCTATCATGCATGCGCTAGCCAAGTTCAAGCAGTGCTTGGTGAGAAACGGGTTCTGGGTCAAAACAGATCACAACAGTGTCAAGTTCTTCTTGGTACAGAAGCAGTTGCAGGAGAGGCAACAGAAGTGGGTGAGCAAACTCCAGGCATATGACTTTAACATTGAGTATGTCAAAGGGAAGCACAACATGGTAGCTGATGCATTGTCCAGGAGGCCAACTACCCTTTTGTTGATGAGCATTGCACCTGATTGGAGGGCACAACTGCAAGTAGAGTATTCCAAGGATCATTTTGTATGTGAGGTCCTTGACGATTCAGTGATGGGTGATTGGTACAGGGTGATGAACGAGGTCATTTACTTCTAGGATCGGATTTATTTAGTAGCCAACACCTTGTTGAGGGATAAGATCATGTAGGCAGCCCATGACTCACCATTATCAGGACATCAAGGGTTTACCGAGATATACATGACCATCAGGGAGCGCCTTGCATCGAAGGGCCTTAAGGATGATGTTTTGAGGCATGTTCAAGAGTGTGACACATGCCAACAGAACAAGGGTGAGCAGAAACACCTTGCTGGGTTACTACATCCTCTTCTTATTCCCGAGGGGAAGTGGGAGAGCGTGTCAATCGATTTTATCACTGGGTTGTCCACAGTGCAGGGTAAGGACTGCATATACGTGGTGGTGGACTGATTGACAAAGTTTGCACACTTTTTCTCCATCTCAGCATGGTCCTTGACCTCATAGGTGGCCAAATTGTTTTTAAGGGAGGTATTTCGACTTCATGGTCTCCCGAAGACCATTGTTAGTGATCGAGATAGCGAATTCATGGGAGGATTTTGGAAGGAGTTGTTTCCACTAGTGGGCACATAACTCACTCCGAGCATCAGTGATCACCTCTAGGCGGATGGGCAGACGGAGATCGTCAACAAATGGCTGGAGGGTTACCTACATAACTACATGATGGGTCAGCAGCGTGCATGGATATGGTGGTTGCACTTAGGTGAGTGTTGCTGCAACACCACGTACCACATGTCCATAGGTATGTCCCCGTTTAGAGCCTTGTATGGTTATGATGCATTATCTTTTGCTGACGTGATGTTTGGAGATAACAAGGCCCCTAGGGTCAAGGATTGCATACAGGAGAGCCAAGATATCTTGCGGGCTCTCAAAGATAACCTGTAGACTGCGCAAAACCAGTAGAAGCTCTATGCAGACAGGGGCCGAGTAGAGAGGTAATTTGAGGTTGGGGACTTAGTCTTCTTGAGGCTCCAGTCGTACAGGCAGTCATCAATAAAGCAGAAAGGGGTCGAGAAGCTCAAGCCTCGCTTCTATGGGCTGTACCGAGTCATTGGGAGAGTTGGGGAGGTGGCATATGAGCTAGAGTTACCCCCGGGGAGACGAGTACACAACATTTTTCATGTGTCTTTCCTAGAAAAGGCACTGGGGCAGTAGGTGATAGCAACTACAAAGCTACCACCTATGGATGATGAGGGGCACTTAGTTTTGGAGCCAGAGCCTATTTTGGACACCCGTGAGAGGCACTTGTAGAACAGGGTTATCAAGGAATTTTTGATCAGATAAAAGAACCTACCTGATGAGGATGCCACTTGGGAGGGGGAGTAGATGCTTTTGCATCCTTCATTACAGTTGCTTGAGGACAAGCAACATTTTGGCGGGGAGGACTGTGATATTCCCACTTAGCAACATTGTTAAGGGGAAATATCAATTTTGCCCAATTTTGGATAAATTTGCACTTACACTTAGGAAATGTGGTTTTAGAGGTCCCAAGTGACTTTTTGAGTAAAGTGAAGCCCAAACATTAGAGGACAGAGGAGAAAAATCAAGCTACTAGTGGTATGTGGGGGCCACCCATAGAGAAATGCGGCCCACAAAGGAAACACGCACTCATTAGAGGGAGATTGGTGGGGGAAAGTCGAAGTTCGGCTCACATGAGCATTTTGGAGACTCTTTGACCAAAAGTGGAAGAGGTAATCATTTTGGGCATTCATGGT
The DNA here is from genome assembly GCA_031772625.1 of Pinus tabuliformis. Lineage (NCBI taxonomy): Eukaryota > Viridiplantae > Streptophyta > Pinopsida > Pinales > Pinaceae > Pinus > Pinus tabuliformis. The sequence continues at coordinate 803,977,294 of CM062805.1, read as the reverse complement.
TATTTGAGATTTGTCTTAGACTAGCACGCTTGAGTTAAAGCCAAGTCTGCAAGTGTTGTTGAGCACAAGAGGTTTCCAAGTGGAAATCTCGACCCTTGCTTTGTGGAATTTGAGTACCATCCTAAAGAGGGAGTCTCATCCTTTCCAGTTCGATCCAGGAGCAACAAAGTGCGAGTTTGGGGAAGTTCCAGTAGCAGCAGTGCAGGTACTGTGTAGTCATTGGAGGTGTCACATGCGGGGGGTTGAGGAAGAGAAGGGAATTTTGGGCTAAAACTTGGGGAGGAGTTTGGGGAGGAGATTTGTTGGTGATTGCAATCATTTTGGGGGCTTTCAGCAGTAGGATTATCAGGTGGGTCGAATTACCCAGCAGCAGTGCCATTGAAGGAAAATTGGGCCGAAATTCCAAAGTCAGCAATCAACAAATTCCTTCGTGGGTTTTTGTGGGTATTTGGTGGAGAGTCTGGGGTTAATTTCTCGGAATTTTCTGAGCACCGGAGGAGGTCCTATCAGCTACTCTTCAAATCCAGCAACTCATCTTCTGGGCATTTTGGCGCAGAGCCAAAGGGAGATCAACCAACACGCTTGGGGGACTTCATATTCTTGCATACTTTCCAAGCACCCATTGTAACCTCATGTTTTATCAATAAAATGGCTCAGCAGCGCAGTTTTTGGCTCTATTTCATGTTCTGATATTTGGGAAAATTTTCTGTGTTTTTTCGTCTATGCATGCTTTGTTTATTACTGTAAAGTTTCCTTAGGGATATTACAACTATATAGCCTTAAGAAAAATTAACACTTCAGGAGCCTACACCTGAAGTGCACAAGAGGGACTATTCGGTAGAGAAGTTTCATGACGAGACGATCAGGATTTTATACTACCATGATGCTCTACTTAGTGGCGGTATGCTGAGGGTGTCTGGTGCCCATGCTAGGCTGGACAGTGAGTGGAGCAGGGGATGCCTCATGCAGGTCATGATGGCTTGGGATCCTGGTACCGAGGGATTTCCCCAAGCCAGGACAGTGCAGAGATCAGGGATGACTCGGTGGCACATTTGCGACTCCGATATTGTTCACATCGACAGTTTGGGTCAGTTGATCGAGAGGGTGCTTGTTCAGGCATTGCTTGAGGACAAGCAATTTTTGGTGGGGAGGACTGTAATATCCCCAATTAATTAATTTTGTTAAGAAAAATTTCCATTTTTTCAATTTTCGCAAATAAGAAATACTTTGGCATTAATCTTAGGAGAATGGATAAATCAAAAGAATATTAATTTTGATATAGAAAGGGGACCCACTTTAGAGAAAAAAGAAAAAAGGAAAATCGTGGAGCTGGTGGAAGGTGGGGGCCACTCCATGAGGGAATACACACCCTTTGGAGAGCTCGACTTGGAGAGAGGAGGGAAAAAGGAAATTTGTTGGGTGGAGCCCACAGTGCAAGAGAAGGGGAAAAAATTATTAATGGAAGGTGGAGTACTCATTTTGGGTACCTTTTGCTAATTTTACATCTAAACCATTGTTACTCAAGTTGTTTAGTTGGGTCACAAAGTGTTGTTCAGCACCATAGATTTCTAAGGGGAAATCCCACTCCTTCGATGGACCTTTAGCTCCACCCTAGGGGAGCATTGTCATATTCCTTGAAGGCATTCTGGAGTGATTACAGGGAAATCGAGCTGCATTGTGGAGCAATCTGGGCGTCGAAAATGGATCACGTGCTCTTGGGGAGAAGTTGCTATAGGCTGAGTTAGTTTCGGGTTTTTGCAAGTTCATTCCTTGGGCATTCTACAACAAATTTCAGGTAGATTTGTGGGCAGATGCTGTGAGTATAGCCCATGTCGAATCATTCTTCCCGGGGCATGCGCAGAAAGAGTTGTTGGACCGCACAGTTCTTTGTGAGGGTTGATTGTGGGGAAGTCTTGACAGAGGATTTGGAGTTGGGCTTGCTAGAAGATACAAGGAGGATTGCCGAGGGAATTTTCCCAACATTTTGGAAGGGTTCCAGAGGTAGTTCTTGTAGCACGTATTACCCAGTCAGTGGATGAGCTCACAAGAATTGGGGGTAATTTCGGAGGGTTGGAACGAGGCCCAAATCTTTCTGGATTTTTATGGGTATTTGGAGGAGAGGTCCCAGTTAAATTTGCAGAATTTTTCGGATAGTATTCAGGCCAGAAATCCCCTTTTTGTTCAGCAGTGCATTTTATTACTCAGTGGTAATTTGCACCATTTTGTGGGTTTTCTGGGTGGTTGGTGTAGGGCATATTCCTTTCTGGGTTTTGTTGAGCACATTGTGGACAAGCACCACTTGCAATTTTAGGAGGTTTTGAGCGCAAGAGTGGCAGATATCACCATTTTCTTCCAGCAGCAAGAGCAAGAATTTACTGGGTTTGCGCAGAGCTTAGTTGGGCTGATATTTGAGCACTTGGGCAGTGTTTTCTCAACCTGAGTTTTGCTTTCTTGTTGTAGCAAGCCCAGGTTCCTCTTTCCCTCACTATATTGTACTTATTCTGCTCAAAATTTAATATAAATACCCAATTTTTGTGCCAATATACGTGTATATACTACTTATGTCTGTTTTCCATTTTTGGGTGTTGTTCATGAGCATGTTTTTCTGTTATTCACTGTTAATTTCCTATTAGGAACATAACATTAAATAATCACTAAGTTAAAACACCCCAAACATACTAACACTAATAAAGAATGGTAGTGCACTACAACATCAAGAGTTTTGGCCATTAGGCGTATGCTAACTCATCAATTAGATCACTGTTAGCACACTAAAACATTTCATCCCACAGTTACTAGTAGTTGTCACAGCACCAAATCCACCAAAAGATAGCATCGTCTATAAGCCGAAATACAAATGCACCCCCTGTCCATCAAAACATCTAGCAAAGTGATCTTACAAGCTCAATCCTTGGGACAAAACATCACAAATGTTGTGATGAAAATCATAGGTGCAAGCCTCATGCAACATGAAGGGTAACACACTAAAGGAACACTGATATAGCAAGACAATAAAATCATAGAGTGGTAAGATGCATGACATTATTTGTGTGTGTGTGCGTTACATCATTTTTTCTCTTTTGTACAAGATTGATGAAGAAGAGCAAATGAAGGAGCAAAGGCAGAAAAATAAGAATAACATCAAATCTTATTCAGATAGAGCAAATAGATGTACTATACACTTTTTGAACAAAGAAACAGATGTTTATAATTTAGAATGGCAAGAGTGGACAGAAGAGAACACAGAAAATTATACACAACCAAATATTTCCACACCAGTTTTGTTGAAATTTTAACTACATACACTTTTAGATGTATTCTTTGCAAAAGATTAAATGGAATTGAATGTGGATATCCCCATCAAAAGTTATAGCTCAGGGACTTAAGGGTATTCCTTGAACGTGTCAGTCCAATAATCCTCTACTCTGGTACCACATTTTATAACTTATGATCCAAATCCATCCAAAATAGCATAGAATACCACAATGCCACTCTAATAGCATGCAAAATCATGAATGGAATATTATTTAGAGGGAAAACCTCCCAAATACAGTAGAAAATATATAATAGAAAACAATTACCCATGAATCTCCCTCATGCATATATAGAAGATCATGATAAGGTATTCCCATACGAACCCTTTAAGGACTAGGCCAACATGCCTAGAAGTAAAGGGAAGACCCCCCCAATCCTAAAGAGGAAGCCCAAAGTAGAACAGTGAGTGAATAAAAGGAAGGAAGATATACTACTAGGAGAGTAACGAAGAAACTAATATTACAAGTTATGTACATAACACTCTTAGCCTCTTGATGTAACAATTTATGTAATCTTATCAATTTCCATGTAATATTATCACAAAGACGAAATAACTGTAGGTTACAATACAATATTGTGTATAGGTACAAAATGCAATTGGATAGATTTAGGTACATGTTTTATTAATTTTGGGTATTTCTCTTCATAACTAAGTTCAAAGATTCTCAAAACTAATTCAAACAAATGATCTTCCATTAAGAAAGATAAATACCATTGCATTGAGACAGGTTTGGTGCTGAAATCTATTAGTGAATAACTTCAAATGAGTATAGTATATGAGAATGAGAATAAAAGAGAATAAAAGGGAATGCATATAATAAATAGGTAACAAATATGGAAAACTTCACAAAAATGAAAATGAAAGCAAGGATTCTGATCTCTAACATACCTTCATCCCAATGGAAGTAGCACCAGGTATTACTTCACTCCCAAAATCATTGGCTTGAGGAAATTCTTCACATAATAACTTCTTCATTGCATCTTTGCTAATTACATAGATACCCATACTTGCAATGTATGGCATCTCCTTGGCTCTTTGTTCATTGAGACCCAACACTGAAGTATCAACCTGAATACAAGTCAATAAATAGAAATGTAAACATTGTAATAATGAAAAATAATGGCATAATGTTAAGGTTCCATGTAAAAAATCATGTTATCATACACAAATACAAATAATAATAATAATAATAATTTGACAAGCAATGAAAAATGTGTCTCAGACAATTAATCAAACGTTAACTGAAAAGGAAGGAAGCTTCATTGAACTAAGTGCAAAAACAACTAAAATTTTGTTTTACTATTAAACAAGGCCTTGATGGAACTGAGATGTTTCATCAAGTTAAGGAGGTCCTCTTCATATGGAGACCACTGACATAGATGGTGATTTCTACCAGGGAGTTTGGGAATGAATAATGCATGCTGGCTAGGACCAATTAGAGGGTAATTTAGCATAATATGTCATTCAAGAAGGAGTCCAAACTCAATTCATTCATATATACACACTCCACAACTCCTGGTCTTATCATTATTCATCATCGTGCATTTGAATGAGAGAATCTCTTGCACCTTACATGATAGATTTAACAATAGTGAGGAGAAAGATCTATTGCAAGAGTGTGGTATATGTCTGGCAATATTTTAAGCATTAATTGTAGTTCTCTTGTTAAGTTTTGACATTGGCAAGACAGAAAGACTTTAAAACATACAGAATTTCATTTATGGTAATTAAAAAAGCAATTAAGAAGGGCAACTTGCTTCCAAAGTACAACGTACACTGCTTGGAAGGAATAGCTCTGTCACCTTGCACTAGATAAAGTATCAGGCCAATATGAAACAATGAACTAGACCAAAACATATATAATAGGCATTAGATACTATGTACACGAACTATTTTATGTGAAGTTTCATGATTTTGTAATAATGTTATAGTTTCAAACCTTTATGGCATCATATTCCAATATTTGTAGAAGGCCAATTTTATGTGATATGGGACTAATCATTTGCATTAATAACATAGGTCTTAATTTAAGCTTTCTCTATCTTTTTGTCTAAGAAAGGAGTTCACCCTTTCTTCTCTAATACTTCATCAATACAATCAACAAGCTACAATGGAGAGCTCTTCCTCCGCATATCCTGATTTGCAAGTGCAATCCACTTAGTTGTGCAAGCAGCCCCAACCTTTTGTGTTTTGTTGTTAGTTTGATGTCTATTGTTCCCATATATTTTGTGGTTGGTTTCAATTCTTCCTATTGTTGCAACATTACCGCCATTTTTGGTAGAAGCACATTGCCAATCGATATGAGATCTTCAAATTTGAGATTTGATAAGTAGTCAATTGAGGATGGTCAATGAAGGGAATTGCAAGGGATATAACAAAGATGGTGATGTTAAAAGTTAAAACCCATGAACATGTAACCATAAGGTAATTGGACAATATACTCCAAAAGTTCAATGAGGAAGTTAGGGTAGCCCGGCCCCTAGCTGAAGGAGTGAAAGCCAAAACTCCCTTATAGAATGATTAGCACTCTCATGTCATTCTGGATGACCATTGTGAGAATGAGGACACAATGGGAAGAAGAAATCCCAACAAGAAGGTTTTCCAAAACCTCCAAATAAAGATTTTACAATATGATTTAAGAGGTGATGTTGAAGTATATACATGTAGTATTCCTTTTTATTTATTTGGCTAAAAGTCCCTGTAAAATATTACAGCATAAAATTTAGCCATAAACATTAATAAAATGCAGCACAGAACCACTAATTTGTAGATAATAATTAACGCAAGAAATCCTAGTTTTTATTTTTATTAATAATTTCTGGGAGGTGAAAATTATAAAAATAATTTTATTTTACTTGTACCGTAATAATCTTAGCGATAGAAACCCTAGTGTCTTCATCTGCCACTGTGTTCTTGAGAGATTCTTCACTTCAGGACTATGCCATTTGCTGGAATCCTCCTCATTCTGTTGCTCTTGCATCATATCTAGTAAATAAAGGGTAATTTCTTTTGCCACTGGGTTCTTCCTGGACCCAAGCTGAGGTCATTGATCCAAATCTCCTGCAATTTTTGGTCTCTGTCAGGTCATTCTTTGGTGGAACTTTTTGCATTCAGGTGAAAGCAATTGATCTAGTATCTACGCTCGCTACCAAAATTCAAGATCGGACAAGAATCCCTTTCATCTTTATGCGTCTCCTTCACAGAGGTAGGAAACATCAAGAGGAACATTCACTCAATGATTATAACGTTACCAAGGACGCTTCAATCTCTCTTGTTTCAAGTTTAAACAGTGGTGCCATAGGCGAAGGTGAACCTCCTGCTTCTAAGTATAATTGCTTTAAGGATGCTCTCAAGCCAAAGCCCATTCATCCGACAAATAAATAACTCTCAAGTCCTGCCTTCTTTATGGATCAGGTAGAGGATACCCCAACTATCGAAGTGGATCACCCTCACTCTTAAGAATCTAGCATAGATTTTTTGCAATATTGTAATGTCCCCGATTTTGTGAGTACAGAAATATTGTTCCTTCTTGGGTAATGTCCCAAATGAGATATTTTGTTGATTTCGCAGAAATTCACTCAACCAAAAATTTTCCATAAAAATTATCATTCATTTAACAAACATTGCCATGTAAAATATAACCCATAGAATACAACGAAATAACCAAAAGATGAAGATGAACAATCTCATCTTTATTATAATAGATAAATTGGGGTTGCATGCACATACTATCCAAAATAACTGAGATAGGAAGTTGGCCTCCAAACTAAACTGTTGAGCTATCCTGTGAATTTTGGATGAATTCACCAAGGGAAGGTGGGTACTCGCCCATCCTCACTGAATCACACGAGGGTTTCCGTCCTGGGGCTATTGCTGAAGTAGAGAACTGGGTTCTCAAACCTCTCCACAAGAAGAAAATACAAATCCAAGATGTCCTCCAATGGCTTCCTCCTCCTCTTTTATAGATCTGACGGACCCCTCAAGAACCTCCTATTTTATTATTATTTTAATCATGGAGTACTTTTCCCTCTTTTATTTCAATTAAAATATTCTTTTTAATGTGGGAAAAGGGTAAATTGGTCACCATATCTCCTTAGGTCACTGAAACTCACATCTAACCATCCCATCCTATAGATATTTTAATTCCGGTTCCAACGAGCTATTACACTAAGGTGTTTTGTCAAGTATTCCTCCTGGAATGCCACCTTAAGCGTAATTAATTGAGTCAGGCCCAATAATATCTCTTTGTTTTAAAGTTATCAGAATGCACCGGAACGAAAGGTAAATTACACGGATGATGGAATATACCAAGTGAATGCAATCAGATCTCTTAGAAACTCCTCAAGAGTCAAAACCCCTCCAAAATCCCTTTGGGCCTACTGATGATTCTGCATCTGGTATGACCGCAGTTGATTCTCAAGTAACATCTTCCTCTGCACAGAAGTATGCTGATACAACGTCTTCAAGGTGTCCCACATTTCCTTTGCCGTCTCATTATCGACAATATGTTGGGCCACATGATCCTTGACCCCATCAAGGATGATGCATTTCGCCTTGGCCATTTCCTCCTCGTACTTTTCATTATCAGTGGGGTCAACTGGGATAGCCATTGTTCTTAAGGTGAAGGCTTTGATGCGATGTCTATCTAGAATGGACATGATCCTGACCTTCCAGACCACAAAATTGGACGCCTCGTCTAGCCTGTCCTAATCCCTCAGTCCATTCATGGGCATCTCTCTGCTCTTACTTTCGACTCCTTTGAGTCTCTACTTCCCTCTGGAAGTTCTCTCTTCGACTCCCTCTGAGTCTCTACTTCCCGTATGGAAGTTCTCTGCTCGACTCCCTCTGAGTCTTGTTTCCCTCCTAGAAATCCACTTGCCAACCGTTGAGTCGCAATTTGGTACTGTTTTGTCTCAGCCAACAACAACACCCCACCAACTTCACTCCTCGCAATCTGCCCACAGCTTCCTATGCCCCAACAACTAAAGGACTGAGCCTCTAGGCTCTGCGCAATCCCGACACTGGCTAAAATGCTCCCCTAGCCAACTGTGTCAACCCTCCTGGTCTCTGCGTGGCTCTTCGTGAGCCTTTTTTGCCCTCCTCAGCCTCTGCACTGGCCTCTCTCTGGCTCGGACTGATGATGCAGTCCCTCTGCGTCAACCCTTCTTCTACCGCTTTCTGCAAGGAACAACTTCTGTCACTTGGGACAGTTGTTTCTGCTGCAAATGCTCTGCTTCAACTGGTGCCTTCAGCTCTCCAGTGATCTGCAACCACACTTTGATACCATATTGAAATCTCTAAGTATTACCCGTTAGAAATTTTATCTGTATTCTCTGGTTTATTTCTCCTACTTGTTAATTACGAACAAGTTATTTAACCATATAAATACTGAAATAAACACAATATAGTCTTAACCATCTACAGATCAACAACTGAAAGAAATATCAAACACACAAGTGACAACGTTATTTTTGGACAACTCGTCCCCGAAAAAACCCAACTTGGGAAAATAGGTGTAACAATTCTGAGGGTTATATTATTATGTTGTCTTTTTGAGTACAACTGGGTGCCAAACTGGCTCACTCGACAGAGAAAATAATTCGGCAGTAATATCTCTCTATTCGGAAGCAGATATTTGGAAAGTCTGCCCCACGAAACCCTCTCTAGCACAATCTGAAGCTCAGAGTTAGCCCTTCTGGCCTCTGTGTCAGCCCGAAACCCTCTGCGTCAGCCCGATGAGGCGCTGCAACCTCTACGGCCCTTTGCGTCACTCCTGCAGCCTCTGCGTGGATGACGCAGACCCTTCTGGCCTTTGCGCAGTCTCTTCTACCTTTATGTGGCTCCTTCTGGCTCAGCGTATGCCTCTCTGCCTCTGCACTTGACTTCTGGCACTATCTCTGCCTCTTTGCCTTGCACTCACTACCCCTCGCTGCAAACTGATCACTGATTCGATTTCTCTTAGAAAACGCCGCTCTAGAAAATCGAATGGCTGATCACTCTGGTGTATTCTCCAACTGACCCTCAAGCCTCCTCTTATACTTTTCTTGTTGGTCCTTCAACGGCCGAGATTACATCTCTAATCAACGATTAAGATTAGATTTGGCTTGATCGATGTCATTTAGAACCTTCTAACCCAATTTTATAGTAATACTCATTAATATTTTATTTTTCCTAAGTTTAGAATTAGGACTCCATTAAAAATATTAATTATTTTAATATCTCCTTAACCAGGTAGAATCTGCCCAAACCATTTCCGGGTATTGGAGATCTCATGTGCTTTAGCCTCTCCACCAATTTTCATGGCTAGAGCACATCTGATGCTACCCCAAATCAACACTACCATGAGAAATATCATATGATGTTATTTATAATGCAAAAATTAGCATGCAATGCATCCTACTCTCCCATACATATAATACAATGTCAAGTCTCAAGGAAGGAGGTGATACAAATTAATTTGACCGGCTCAGGCCAAAGTTCATCGTTAAGTTTAGCAATGTAGTAATAGTCATCCCCAACCCTTCCATGAATCCTGATGGGTATGGGATCCTTATCTACCAAGACTAAATCCCCAACCTTATATTCTTTCTTAGGCTTCCACTTTTTGCTTGTTTGAGAGATTGGTCGCTTGAGGATTCAGATTTCCTGGGTAGGGAGGATATGGGAAGGTTTCTTGCCCTCGCATGTCTCATAATATGGTCCAGGCTTGATGACATGCAACGAATAAGCAGGCTCCCTATAAAGGATAAAAGGGGTACCATCGGATTGGGGGATGGTTGCATATGATAAATCCATTTGAACATGCCCCCCAATGATAGCTCCCCATTTCCGAGATAACAACATCCCCCACACATTAGGTATATCAATGACAATAATATCCGTGAGGAGGGATATATCATGATTCCTAGCTAAAGAGACCTTAAGATCTTTGATGATGCCTTCTACTTCCACATGCTTGAAATTAAAACCACACACCCTTTTATATGGTTGAGTGATGTTGAGACCCAATTGCTTCATAACAGTCAAAGGCATGATATTGGCGGAAGCACCAGAATCTAACATACAATTGTGTAAGAAGAGGTCATTGATAGCCAAAGTGAGCAAGAAAGGTTTATGCCTCGGGTTTCGATCAGGGATGTGAATGTTTTGCAATTCTTCAAGTATTTCCTCATCTTGAATCTCAAGGGATGTCTTAAGTTGTTGTTGTTGCTCGAGAAGCTTAACAATTCCTTTTAGGGGAACATGTATAGTCATATTTCCCACGACAACCCCTATGTCAATGTGAAGTTTAACTTCCTTCCCCTTTTCCTTCTTCCTGTATTCTTTCCTAGGAGGACCCTTGTAAAGTTTTGTAGATGTTCTATGCTAAGAGCAATTTCACTTTTCTCACAGCAATCATACAAGTAGTTAAGCAAAATGCAGATAGAACATATAAGCAGATCTTACAGAAGACAAATCAGAAACAAGAAAAATGTGTGTGTTCGTTTCGGCGGTCAACAGGATGCTTCAACCAGCAAAGTCTCCTTTGGTCAGCGAGCCCAGATGTGTCACAAGATCCCTCCAACTAGTAGATGAGTCAACCCAAGTCAATTCTACAAAAAGTCAACGCTGTCCTGAAAAGTCAACGCAGGGGCAGCAAGCTAAAAGTCAACGCAGCAGCAAAACGGTCAACCCTTTGACCTCGATTTTTGTGCTAGATAGTACGGCCTTCAAAAATCGAACTTTCCACCAATTTTCAGCTTGATTGGACCAAGCGTTGACCAAAGTCAACGCTGGTCAAACTTTCTGCGAAACCCTAGCAGCAGAAACCCTAGCAGCAGAAAATCCGTACGGTCTGTCCTCTTCGTCCTTCCCACGTGTGGCTGAAATTCGTCCTCTAGGTAGCGTACTCTCTAAGATGAGAGAGGAAGATGTGAGTTGAGTTGTGATAAAATTCTCTCCAACTTTTCCTGTATATATATCCATCAATGAGGGTGTGTGACACATCTGTTGGGCATGTGAGCCTACATTACAAAACTGGCTGACCTTGCACATATAATTTATTAAGAATAATAAATTCACAATATAAGTTCTACTCATCGGATTAAGACTATTTTTATATGGATTTTACACCTCTCAGAAAGAGGAATCCAACAAAAATATTAGCCTCTTAATCTGAGCATCAGAACATGGAGTTTGGACCTAGTTGTCCAAATTTAACACTCCCTCTCAACTAGGGAGAACTCCATTTATTAGTGCAATCAACATCGTGAGTCATCCCGCCGAAACTTGCTTTGCTGGCTTCTTAATTTCAGAACAGAAGTGGGTCAGTCACAAAGACATCATTCCCCGACTGACATAATCAGTCCAGAGGTCCCAGACCTCACAAATCTTGATCCCAGATCAAGAGGTTGGACCATGCCATCCTAGATAGAGAGTACGGCAATCTCTGATGCGTCCATCAGTCTTTGCTAATAGTCTCTAGCTTTTCCACACCTCATTGGCCAAATGAGAGGTACTTCCCATGAGCCCTGAACTCAATGGGTAGGATGCATACGGGGCACAGATTAAATGAGTGGCGAACCAGCTCAATAATCACAAGGGTGGGGCATAAGCATTATGAGTGCTTATAGCTTCGAGAAGCTATCCCCAAAGCCCCCCAGAGCTCCCAGAGCTCATCGTCCAACAGGACCCACATCATAGGGTCTTTCCACGACACCAAGACTCTCACGGAAGGTTAGGAACTTGACCTTCCCCAGGGGCTTAGTGAGAATATCCGCGACCTGCTCATCAGTTCCTATATGATCGAGCCTTACGGCGCCTCGCTGTACCATATCCCGGATAAAGTGGTACCTGATATCAATATGCTTGGATTGGTCGTGGAACACAGGATTCTCAGTCATACGAATCCCACTCTGATTATCACAGAGTATTACAGTGGTATCTAGCACATGTTGGAACAGCTCACTAAAGAGCTTCCTCAACCAAACTGCTTCACAACAGGCCATACTAGCAGCAATGTATTCGGCCTCCGCGGTGCTCAAAGCCACCGACTTCTGCTTCCTGCTCATCCATGAGATCGAAGCAGAACCAAGATTGAAACAGCATCCAGATGTGCTCTTACGATCCACCACACTGCCAGCCCAATCGGCATCAGTATATCTCGGAGTATCACACTCCCGGCAGTGTATCTCAGCCCATGGTTTATCGTGCCCTGAAGATATCTCAAAAGATTCTTGGCACCAACCCAGTGAAAATGATGAGGCTCAACCATCTGTTGGCTCAAAGTATTCACTGCAAAACATATGTCCGGACGGGTGTTCACTAAGAACATCAAAGCTCCTATGAGTTGACGATACTCAGTAGGATTGGCCAAGATAGGCCCTGCAGCGCTGCCACTCAACTTCTTAAAGTTGAGTTCCATTGGTGTCGACACGGACTTACAGTCCACCATCCCAAATCTTTCCAGAAGCTTCACAATATACTTTCCTTGAGAAAGGAAAAATCTCTCCAGGTCTCTGCCAGACCTCTAGGCCTAGGAAATAGAGCATCAGTCCTAGGTCTTTCATCTCGAACTCAGCAGCAAGCTCCCTCTTACATTGATGAATGAGAGGGTCACCACCTGTCAGGAAGAGGTCGTCCACATATAGCACTAGAATGAGAGGCTTTCCTTCCACAACCTTAAAGTAAAGGTTTGGATCAGCATTGCTTCGAGTGAAGCCCAGCTTCATCAAGTAACTATCCATCCTCTCATACCAAGCTCTGGGTGCTTGCTTTAACCCATAGAGGGCTTTCTTCAACCTGCAGACATAAGTGTCTCGATCTTGAACTTCAAATCCCAGAGGTTGTTCTACATACACCTCTTCCTTTATTGCACCATGCAGAAAAGCGGTCTTGACATCCATCTGATGAAGACTCCATCCTTGCGTAGCAGCAAGGGTTATGATGGATCGGATGGTGGTATATCGAGCCACAGGTGCAAATATATCGTCATAGTCAATTCTCAATCATCATGGATTTGCACCTCAATGACTGTAATGTTGCTCTCATTATACAGCATCACATTGCTACCCCAAATCAACAAGAATGACAGATCTGGTCTTTTCATTGTAATATACTCCTAGTGGAGATTCATATCTTCTTTGCTGTCTATGCATCATCACGCTGCATGCTACCCATGCTGCCTTTGCATCATCACGTTGCAACACTACAACACAGTCAGATCTGCACTAATTGAGGCTTACGATCACCCAATCAAGCCTCCAAATTTGCTCCCACAGGTTGCCCAACCATCTGATCCAAAACTGATCAAATTCCTTGACCCAACACAAGGCATAAATTGTTGTTCCAATCTGTTTTCGCTGCTGCTCCTAATTGTGACTGGTTAGGGCATCCATATGCTGCAACAGCCCTTAACCAAGTCACCAAACAGCCTTCAAAAACTACGTGCTACCCTTGTATAAGTCCTCTGCATCCACGCTGTTGATTAGGGCTCAATCTAGCCCCAAAACAGTCCCACGCAATGCCTTTTCAGTGGGGTAAGGGCCTGCGGCCTACCAAAGGTGGCTTCCTGTACCCACGGCCTGCTGAAACAGAGTTTCCAGCCCGCACATAATATTCAAATCAACCCAGAATTTTGTCTCCTTTATTGAGGCCTTTCTGCTGGTTAATTTTCACTCCAAAACAGTCATAGGAGTGACCTAAACATCCCCTCTTCCTTCACTGGAAATGCCCTTACCTGCACCCAATAAAACAGAGATTTAGGGCCCAATATACTGCAGATTTAGGGCTCCTATTCTTAGCGTGTAAGGGCCTCTTGGGACAGCGTATGAGGGCTCTTTAGAACTGCGGATTCTCCTCTAGATCTCTCTGTCCACAAAACCCAAACACGTGGAGAGAGTGCAGTGGTGGTCTCCCTCTTAATGCCAGCTTCTCTGCAGAAGTCTTTGAACTCATTTGACTCATATTCAGTGCCATTGTCAGTCCTCAAAATCTTGATCTTCTTTCCGGTCATATTTTCCACCAAGGCTTTGAAGGTACGGAACCACATGAAAGCCTCATCCTTCTTTTTCAAGAAGTATATCCAGGTTTTGCGAGAGAAGTCATCAGTAAATGTCATATAGTAAGAACATCCCCCCAGGGATGTTACAGGCAACATACCAGAAAGATCAGAATGAACCAGTTGCAATATCTCAGATGTCTTTGTGACACTTGAGGGGAAAGGTCCCCTTGTATGTTTTCCTTCAGCCCTTACATACACCTTTATGATTATTTCCAAAATCAGGCAGCCCTTCATGTTCATGATCTTATAATGCTGCCTATGCATCATCATCATGCTGTCCTATATATCATAGTCACATCACAGCCATATAAATCACTGTCATACAAGAATCACTTCCATACATCAAGAAACATTGTCCAAATATCACTAAAGTCGCTGCCCAAACATTATTGTCATAGGAACAAATATCTCTTCCATATATCATCTCCATTTGTCAAGAGAACAATATCACTGCTATGCATAACTGTTATAAGAGTAAGTGACACTACAATGAGTGCAGAAGATCACTGTCAAAAACTCTGTCATATTGTCATATTTCACTGTCATACGTACAGAAGATGGGGTCTGATAATAAGCCCACTTGACTACCCTTAAGCTCTTCCATATATCCATTTTTAAGACTCCAAATCATCTACCTTCTAACAGCCCTTGTTGTCCTTCTCAAGGGACTATACTTGGAGCTTTACCAAGCATCTTCTTACAGCCCATTATACCAGAATTGCAAACTGTCTAATCTGGACCATAGTATCTGGCAAATTCATCATTATAAAAGACAAGCACATACCTGTGATAGACGTCATATTTCTGTCCACAACTACATTTTGACCAATGCACAGGACCCTGAAATTTCGGCCCTGGTTAGGGCTTTCTGTGGCTTCTACGACAACCCACTATACAGCCTTCAAACCTCTTTAATTCCTACGTTGATGGTCAAGGGTACTGCGGCCTTCTTCCTGCTCCTTGCTGGGCCTCTCGGCCCTCTCAAAACAGACTTTTGTCCCATTGTAAAACTCAAAATCACTCAACGGCCTGTGCATAGAGAATAACCCTTGCATTTATGCTCAAAACTCCTCTTTACAAGCTCAGCTAGCCTCCTTCCTTACTTGGCCAATCAGATCATAAACAAAA
This sequence comes from Pinus tabuliformis, assembly GCA_031772625.1. NCBI lineage: Eukaryota > Viridiplantae > Streptophyta > Pinopsida > Pinales > Pinaceae > Pinus > Pinus tabuliformis. The sequence continues at coordinate 803,961,809 of CM062805.1, read as the reverse complement.
GACACAGAAATACTCCTCTTCGCACTTTGGCCAGAGCCTTAAGCCTGCAGATACCTCTTCATCACTACGACTTGACTCTTCATGACGGTAGCCTCATGTCCTTATGACTGCGGCTTCCTTTACTGCCTAAACATATCCTCTACAGCTGCGCTGTATATCTTTCCGTTACAACGTATATCATTGATAGCGTATATAATCCTCTATGTACAGCGACACAAAGGCATCCATTGACTTCGATTAGGGCATGCTTATTTCGATGATGATTGCTATAGATAGAGTTTGTCTTCACCTCAGCTCCGATACCATGTAAAGTTTTGTAGATGTTCTATGCTAAGAGCAATTTCACTTTTCTCACAGCAATCATACAAGTAGTTAAGCAAAATGCAGATAGAACATATAAGCAGATCTTACAGAAGACAAATCAGAAACAAGAAAAATGTGTGTGTTCGTTTCGGCGGTCAACAGGATGCTTCAACCAGCAAAGTCTCCTTTGGTCAGCGAGCCCAGATGTGTCACAAGATCCCTCCAACTAGTAGATGAGTCAACCCAAGTCAATTCTACAAAAAGTCAACGCTGTCCTGAAAAGTCAACGCAGGGGCAGCAAGCTAAAAGTCAACGCAGCAGCAAAACGGTCAACCCTTTGACCTCGATTTTTGTGCCAGATAGTACGGCCTTCAAAAATCGAACTTTCCACCAATTTTCAGCTTGATTGGACCAAGCGTTGACCAAAGTCAACGCTGGTCAAACTTTCTGCGAAACCCTAGCAGCAGCAGAAAATCCGTACGGTCTGTCCTCTTCGTCCTTCCCACGTGTGGCTGAAATTCGTCCTCCAGGTAGCGTACTCTCTAAGATGAGAGAGGAAGATGTGAGTTGAGTTGTGATAAAATTCTCTCCAACTTTTCCTGTATATATATCCATCAATGAGGGTGTGTGACACATCTGTTGGGCATGTGAGCCTACATTACAAAACTGGCTGACCTTGCACATATAATTTATTAAGAATAATAAATTCACAATATAAGTTCTGCTCATCGGATTAAGACTATTTTTATATGGATTTTACACCTCTCAGAAAGAGGAATCCAACAAAAATATTAGCCTCTTAATCTGAGCATCAGAACATGGAGTTTGGACCTAGTTGTCCAAATTTAACAACCCTTTTCTTTATTGACCTTTGTTGGAGGATTCTTCTTGGGAGGAACTTTGGGGATGGACTCTTTAAGAGGGGCTTGCTTAGGTGATGGATCTTCCTTAGGTGATTCCTTAGGAGGTGAGGGGTCTTTGTCCTTTTCCTTTCGAGAATATTGGACCCCTTTGAATCTTCCCTGGCTATCGGCATTAAGAATGGATTCTTCCTTTTCTTCCTTAAGGGTGACCTCACTAATGGGAGGATGCGTGTATGATCCTCCTAGCAAAATGTTGAAGACATCAGCTTCCACGAGATTGGCTTGCTCATCTGTTTGTTCATCCTCACTTTCATCCTCTTCACTCTCCTCATCATCAGATGAAGAATTTGGCTCAACAACATTAGTTGGGGCCAATGTGTTTGGGATTTGAGAAGAGCTTGGCCTATCTTCTTCATTTTGCTTTTTGGGAAAAGGCTTTCCTTTAGGGATGTAACTCGGTTTTTGGGCCCTTTCTAAGGTAGTGATTTTATTCATGATAACCCTGTCACGTGCATTGGCTTCTTCGATGAACCTTTCCACCTTTTTGAGAATAGCAAGAAGAGTTTCTTCGTGTTGATCTTTGGACTTCTTGGTTTCAAATTTGGCTCTAGGGTGGTCATTGATATCAACCTTTGAAATTTGCAGGTTTTCTTCAACTTCCATCGCCATTTCCTTAGCCTTGGCCAAAGTGGATGGTTTCTTATCCCTCAACACATAGGTGAGGTGGCCACCCACGACCTTTATGAATTTGTCAAGAATGTTGGCTTCAGATGGCTTCAAATGATCAGGTATATCTTTGACTACCCTATCAAACTTTTGAATGAATTCCCGCACATCTTCCCTTCCCTTGGTTATTTGGTAGAACTTTTCAATGTTGAAGGTCCCTTGGGCATTGCATGACCACCTTTTCATGAATAGTTCCTCAAATTCATCGGAGTCCTTTATGCACCCAGGGGGAAGGCTAAGATACCAATCTCTTGCTTGTCCCTCAAGTGATGAGTCAAAAAGCATCATGATCGTATCTTCATCAAATATCAATCTAGGGGACAACTGCCAATAGAATTATTCAATAAAACCATGGGCAGTCCAAGTAGCATCCCCTTTGAATTTGGGCAACCATTGGTTAAATTCTTCAAGTTATGGCTTGGGATTGTTAATTAATTTCAAAAGGGCAAAGACACTAACCAAGTGTCTTTCAATCTTGGTCACCTTGGGTTGATCACTTTTGGAGTCAATGCTTGAAGTAAATACCATCCTTGGAGATGTATCACTGACTTTCTCGAATTCGGGGAAAAGGGGGGTTCCAATAGGAGATGGAGTTCGCTTTCCCCTTTTTGCAGCAACCCTAGTTAAAGGCGGAGTGTTGTCGCCTTCAAGTAAACTAGGGGATTGGACAATGAGTGGACTTGCCAGAGGAATATTTATAAATGTCGTCAATGAATCAATTCCTCAATGATTCACTAGGGAGGTAGAACTGCTTCCTACTCGGCAATGGCGCCACAAATGTTACAACTCAAACTAGAAGGGGACCTAAGGGGAACCCTAAAGGGCAAATGCTAGGCCAAGGGGAACAAATGGAGTCCTAGCCCACTATCACCTTAGCTAAGGCTCCCTTTTATTTACGAAATTTCACTGATGGGAGTAAACCCGGTATGTGTGGAGTCATTAATGAAGGATAAGTCAATGGATGTGAGTGACCCGAATAACCCTTTCCCAGAATTTGAAGGATAAAGATTGCTTGCTTTGTAAGAAAGGTACTAGGTAATCTAGGGAAAGGAAGAGAGGATTTGAGGGTTAGGTTTATGGGATAAGACGTGTGAAGGAGTTTCCAAATCCCTAAAATCCTTGTTAGAATTGGTATCCCGAATGGTTCTTGAAGAATGGTCTTTCAAAGGAGTGGGATCACACGGGGCCAAGTGGACCCAGTCTAGGGTATGAGGAAGGAATGTAGCAACCAATGATATTCTTACCCTAGACAAGGTGGAGAGAGGATCAAAGAAAATGTAATTACTCAAAGATGTTGGTTTGACCCTAGGAAGTGCTAGCCTTGGGGATGGCAGGGCAAGTTTTGGTCCTGGACCTAGGGCTTGGCTTTTCTCCCAATTCCATTGTTCGAATGTCATGAAATTTAGAGGAGGGCTAGAGGAAAGGCCAGCGCAGGCGACCCTAGGAGATCGAATTTTTTTAGTGGCTAACTTGTCAGGAAATTGATGCCCTAGGCACCCCAATGTGGCTAGACTTGGGAGATGGTGAAAGAATGAGAGTTTCGGTGACCACCCTTGGTAGATCAATGCCTTAATCCTTGGGAGAATGGAGTCTATGTTGATTATGTGTAAGATTTCTTGGTTCCTAGTCAAGGAGGCCTCAAAATTATTCACAAACCCTCTAGGTCAAGTGAAAGCAATCTCACAACTTTAATACTTCAAATGCACAAGAGGAATGGATTATTAAGGTCAAATTTTACCCCTAGCAGATTCCGCTCACACTACATGGCCCATACATGGACAGAACGTTATAAAAGAGACAATTCCACAATATTAAGCAATAATTGCATGCACTAATTAGCCCTAAAACAACGAAAATCCCAATTAAGCATATATGACAAAAAGTAACAAGAATAACATCAAAATTCCTTACTTACATGCAGTAGAATATATCCAACCATTCACAAATGACAATAGAGAAGCTCCAAGAGAATATAGACCAACAACCATACATCAAAATTCACCCATAAAAGCTCCAATTCATCCTCTAGAAAAAGTGCGAAATTTTTTAAAGAAGAGAGAGATCCAATCCAAAGTGATGATGAGAGATGATCTCACCTCACTTGTATTTATACACATCTTAGGAGTTCGAAATAGCTTCCTTGGCCCACATAAGCCCCAAAAATAAAATAAGGTGCTAATAATACAACATTTTGGTGACAAGCCCACCAAACTAGCTCATAAATGAAAAAGTAAGTCTCTCAAGAGGTCAAATAATAATCTATGCGTGTTGTAGGGCCCTCTAAGAGGCCTAATGAGGTCCATGCGTGCCACAATGAAGAATAGAACCCTCAAAAGCAATGGGCAAGGGGTTGGACCCTTGCAATAACCTGTGGTGCTCTAACTGACATGTGGGGGCACACAAGTGTCCTCATGGGTCTCCAAACCAATCGAAGATGCCTGTAGGTTGCCCGCAAGGACTAGGATGATAATGTAGGTGATGCCACGTCATCGTACAAGTTCTGGATCATCTACCAAGTGTATGGTGTAGGTCTGGGGCCAACTGGGCATGATGGAACAGGTGCATCCTCCTCATCCAATAAGTGAAGCACGAGCAATCTCTGAATGACTGTGGGGATCCATGAAGTGCAATCTGATGCTGTGGAGGCCCATGGCTCTTAATGCTCACCCTATATGTGCCAATGTAGCCCTCTGGAGAATTAGGACCCCTTGTAGGGAGACTAAATCCAAATTGAAACCATTTGGAATCCCTTAGCCTTCCAGTACAACATGTCATTAGAGAAATGCATCCCCTAGCCTTCCAGTACAACAAGTCATTAGAGAAATCAAATAAATGAGCTTACCTAATCATGGACCACAAGTGGGGACTTCGTAATGGCCTACCCTTCCATAATGGGCTTCGAGATGTGCCAATGTCTCCTAAAACTCCTAATGGGGTTAACCAAGTATCCTATTAGGTGGTTTCTACCTCTAAAGGGGTAATATAGTCAAGGTACATCCATCAAAAGGTGATGGTATGTGATAGGTAGGTGGATGAAGTAGGGGATGAGAAGGGGCAGCCCTAGGTCATATGCTTAGGTACAAGGGTAGCTAATAAGAGGGAAGCCCCTCAAAAGCAATTGGCAAGGGGTTGGACCCTTGTAATAACCTGTGGTGCTCTAACTAACATGTGGGGGCACACAAGTGTCCTCATGGGTCTCCAAACAAATCGAAGATGCTTGTAGGTTGCCTGCAAGGACTAGGATGATAATGTAGGTGATGCCACATCATCGTACAAGTCCTGGATCATCTACCAAGTGTATGGTGTAGGTCTGGGGCCAACTGGGCATGATGGAACAGGTGCATCCTCCTCATCCAATAAGTGAACCACGAGCAATCTCTGAATGGCTATGGGGATCCATGAAGTGCAATCTAATGCTGTGGAGGCCCATGGCTCTTAATGCTCACCCTATATGTGCCAATGTAGCCCTCTGGAGAATTAGGATCCCTTTAGGGAGACTAAATTCAAATTGAAACCATCTGCAATCCCTTAGCCTTCTAGTACAACATGTCATTAGAGAAATGCGTCCCCTAGCCTTCCAGTACAACAAGTCATTAGAGAAATCAAGTAAATGAGCTTACCTAATCATGGACCACAAGTGGAGACTTCATAATGGCATACCCTTCCATAATGGGCTTCGAGATGTGCCAATGTCTCCTAAAACTCCTAATGAGGTTAATCAAGTATCCTATTAGGTGGTTTCTACCTCTAAAGGGTAATATAGTTAAGGTACATCCATCAAAAGGTGATGGTATGTGATAGGTAGGTGGATGAAGTAGGGGATGAGAAGGGGCAACCCTGGGTCATATGCTGAGGTACAAGGGTAGCTAATAAGAGGGAAGCCCACACTTGGGGTTTATAATATGTAGGAGGGAGCAATCGTGGTACATGAGGTGCCCCGACCTTGATTTTTCCACCCTTATTTATATGCCTTTTGCCTTTTTATGATTTTCCTTGATTAATTGCTCGGGGCTCAAGGGGTTAGAGCATGATGTATAAGATATAACAATGAATTCCCCCTTTTAAGGTGGGGCGGTTCATCGCCCACCAGGGGATGGGACAATCATAGGTTTCTATATGATGAAGAAGGCTCATAGAGCCTGTAGGAACTAGGGTGATGGCCATGATGGTGGGGTAGAGCTCATGTACTGGGTTTTTCCCATGTGCTAAATGTTTTTGTCCTGACCAACTTTTGCATTTTGTGGTACTTTTCCTGTTGAATGTGGACATATATGCTTTTAACTTTCTTTTTAGCTGCATCAACCTTTCGGGCTTCTTTCTAGGCCATGTCCCAAGGTGTAGGCAAGGGGAAGGGGCAAGCTGTATGTGGAACCGATGGAGTACTAAGGAGCCAAGTGGGAGAAATGATGGATGGGGTAATAATGAAAGGAAAGAGGATGAGCGGATAAAGGAGTGGGACCACACAACCAAAATCGGGGTTTCCTGTGAAATACCATCCCTAGAAACAAATGGTCAGTAAAAGAGATCCCACGGGACTAGAATCCAAGGTTAATTCCTAAAAGGGGTCTAGGGGACAGAAGCACAGACCTAGACCATTCTTTCCACCGAATCCCCCCATTGATCCATACCCAGAAGTGTCCATGATAAGCAAACTACAATACTCAATGTCCAAATGACAAGGCATACCTTTAGATTTAGGAGGCCCACCTTGAAACATACAATCATGGCAGATGGGTGAGGGACCACATGGCGGGCTTAGGTAGCAGAGAAATGACGCAATGAACTAGTTGATGGCTATAAGGCGTTGCTGGTTGCCGACTGAGGACCATCTTGGAGAAAACATTTCTCCTGGGGATATTACCCACAAAATGGTGGGTAACACTATGGATGCCCATGGCTCTCAACACACACCCTACATGTGCCAATGTAGCCTTTTAGAGAATTAAGACCCCGTATAGGGAGCCCAAACCCAAGATGGAGACCATCTGCCATCCCGCATACGATCCAATGTGTCCCCTAGCCTTCCAGTATAACAACTCATTAGAGAGATCGAGTAAATGAGGTTACCAACCATGGACCACAGGTGGGGGCTTCATAATGGCCTGCCCTTCCATAATGGGCTTCGGGATGTGCCAATGTCTTCCAAACTCCAAATGGGGTTACCCAAGTATCCTATTAGGTGGTTTCTACTTCTAAAGGGGATAATTTGTTAAAGGTACATCCTTTAAAAGGTGGTGGCATGTGATAGATAGGTGAATGAAGTGGGGGATGAGAAGGGGCAGCTGTGGGCCAAAGTCTGGGGTGCAAGGGTAGCTGATAAAAGGGAAGCCCACACTTGGGTTTATAGTGTATAGGAGGGAGAAATCATGGTACATGAGGTGCCCCGACCTTGATTTTTCACCCTTCTTTATATGCCTTTTGCTTTTTTATGATTTTTATTTGATTAATTGCTCGGGGCTCAAGGGGTAAGAGCATGATGTATGAGATATAGCAGTGAATACCCATTTTTAGGGTAGGGCACTTCATTGCCCACTAGGGGTTGGGACAATCATGGGTTCCTATATGATGAAGGGGGCTCCCATCAAACTCAGTCAAAGGTCAAATAGTGCGGCCTGAAGTGTTGGTCAAACAGAGCCAAAAACAGTGCAAAACCATCTAGTCAAACTCAGTCAAATGAGAGAGAAGCTTTTGTGGTCAAGTCTGCAATTCTTTCTGCGGTCAACCTAAGTCAAACAACTCCAAATGCCTCGTTTTGTGTGCAAAAAGATTTGGCCTAGAGGGGAAAAAAGATGCGGCCTAGAGAGACCAAAATGCTGCAGAAAAATCAAAGTCAAACTCCCCTCCAAAGGTCAAAGTCAACATTGGCCAAAGTTGCAAAATAGTTTAGATTTTCGGCCTCCTGTAATTCCGTGCTCCTTTTTTCCCACACATGTGAAAAATAGTTACCTCAGACCTATATGAACCAATCAGATTGAGAGAGAGAAGATGAGTTGATGTGTGTGATATCTAAATGAGGTTAAGGTCACTTGTATTTATTATGCGTTGGAGGAGGGGCAATTTGTCCTTAAGCCGACCTTGACAATTTGTGTACGTGTTAGCTCTGTTACCCACCATTTTGTGTGTGATATCCCTAGGAGAAAAAATTTCTCCACGTTAGTCCTCATCCGATAGCCAACAACCCCTTGCAGCCACCAACTAGCTTGTTGTGCAATTTTTTCGCCACCTCAGCTAGCCATGTGGGCCCTCACCATCTGTCATCATCGTATGTTTGAAGGTGGGCCTCTCGAACCTAAAGGGATGCCTTGTCATTTGGTAATTGAGTATTGTAGTTTGCTTATCATGGACACTTCTGGGCATGGATTAATGGGGGGATTCAGTGGAAAGAATGGGTTAGGTCTGTGCTCTCGTCCCCTAGACCCCTTTTGGATATTAACCTTGGATTCTAGTCTCATGGGATCTCTTTTATTGACCATTTGGCTCTAGGGATGGTATTTCATGTGATACTCTGATTTTGGTTGCATGGTCCTGCTCCCTCATCCACATATATTGCCCCCTTTCTACTCATTATTACCCCATTCATCATTTCTCCAACCTGGGTCCAGATTCCTCCACAAGTTCCACATAGGGCTAACTCTCCACTTCCCCTCGCCCACACCTTGGGTCAGGCCTGGAATGATGCCCCGGAGGTTGATGTAGTTGAAAAGAAAAGTAAAAGCATAATTGGCCACATCCAATATGAAAATGTACCACAAAATGCAAAAGATGGTCAGGACAAACACGTTTAGCACGTGGGCAAAAGCCAATACATGAACTCTACCCCATCATCATGGCTATCACCCTAGTTCCTATAGGCTGTATGAGCCCCCATAATTATATAGGAACCCATGATTGTCTCAACCCTTGGTGAGCAATGAATCGCCCTACCTTAAAAGAGGGTATCCACTGCTATATCTCACACATCATGCTCTTACCCTTTGAGCCTCGAACAAATAATTGAAGAAAAATCATAAAAGGGCAAAAGGCATATAAAGAAGGGTGGAAAAATCAAGGCCGGGGCACCTCATGTACCACGATTGCTCCCTTCTATACATTATATACCCAAGTGTGGGCTTCCCTTTTACTAGCAACCCTTGTACCCCAACATGTGGCCCAGGGCTGCTCCTCCTCATTCCCTATTCCATTCACCTCTTTATCACATGCCACCACCTTTTAAAGGATGTAACTTAGACATATTATGCCCTTTGAAAGTAGAAACCACCTAATGGGATACTTGATTAACCCCATTTGGAGTTTGGAGACATTAGCACATACCAAAGCCCATTATGGAAGGGCAGGCCATTATGAAGTCCCCACCTGTGGACCATGGTTTGTAAGCTCTTTTACTCGATTTCCTTGATTACTTGTTGTACTAGAAGGCTAGGGGACACATTGGATCTTATGCAGGATTGCAGGTGGTCTCCATCTTGGCGTTTCTCTCCCTATACGAGGTCCTAACTCTCCAGAGGGTCACATTGGTACATGTAGGGTGTGTGTTGAGAGCCATGGGCCTCCACAACAGTATACAACACTCCATGGATCCCCAAAGATGTTCAGAGATTGCTCGAGATTCACCTATTGGACAAGGAAGATGCACCTGGTTCACCTTTGCCCAACCAACCCCACAGATGTACAATGCACTTGGCAGTTGACCTAGGACTTGTAGGATGATGTGGCATCACCTACACCATCATCTGAGCGCTTACAAATGGTCTACAGGCATCTTCGACTCACTTGGAGACCCATGAGGTCACTTGTGTGCCCTCATAGCGATTGGGAGCACCACATGTTTATTATGTGCAGAACAAGGGGCCAACCCCTTGTCCATTATTTTTGGAAGTCCAACTCATCATTTTGGCACTTATGTACTTCATCAGGCCTCTTAGAGAGCCCAAAGACATGCATTATTGATCATTTGACCTCTTGGGAGGCTTATTATTTTATTTGTGAGCTAGTTTCGTGGGCTTGTCACCAATAGATAGTTATTTGCACATTATTTTAGTTGATGAGCTAATGTAGGCTCAAATTAGGTAATTCAAACTCCTAATGAGTGTATAAATAAGAGACACATGAATTCATTTATATCATCACTTTGGATTGTATCACTCTTCTCTTTAGAGGATTTTGCACTTTTCTGGGATGATGAGTTGGAGCATGGATGAATTTTGATGTTTGGATTGGAGTATTTTATCTTGGAGCTTCTTTATTGTCAAATTGTTGATAGTTGGATATGTTCTATTACATGTAAGTACACACATTTAATGCTATTATGGTTTTACTTTTGTCATATGCATTGAATGGGATTTTTGCTATATTAGGGCTAATTGTTGCATTGCATAATTGCAAAATTGTGGAATTATTGTTTCTATATAGCATCTCTCAATGTTTGGGCCATGTCTGTGAATGAAAATTCCTAGGGATAATTCCACCGGTGAATTTTTCTTGATAAGCCATCTCCTTTTGCAAAGCGAAGTATAAAAGATTTGAGGTCTCTTCTTCTTGCCCTAAAGGCCAAGCGAAGTAGCCCTGAAGGCTTCCTTGACTGAAATACGCGTTCCTTTCTCAGCATTCTCCTAGACTCCATTCTCCCCAAGGGATTAGGCATTGGTCCACCAATAGGTGATCACACTAAGAACATTGTTTCTCCACCTCTCCCTTTATCTTCTAGGTCTAGCCAAGTTGGGTCACCTAGGGCATTACTTTCTTGACAAAATAGCCAAAGAAAAAGTTCGATCTCCTAGCCACTACTGCGTTAGTGTTTCCTCAAGGCCTCCACCAATTTTGAAGCCATTCCGACGATGGAGTTGTGAGATAACCCAAGCCCTAGCTCTGAGATCAAACTTTGCCCTAGCATTTCTTAGGCTAGCACCTCATACGATCAATTTAACACTTTTCATTGGAAATTCTTGCTTTGATCCTTTCCCCTTCCTTGTCTGGGTTAAGAACATCATTGGTTGCTAGATTCTCTCTCCTTAACCTAGGCTAGGTCCACTTGGTCCCGTGTGGTCCCATACGTTTGGAAGGTCAATTCTTCAAGAAATATTCCGGAAGCCAAGTTCAATAAGGATTTTAAGATTGGGAAACTCCTCTACAAGGAATATTCCTCTAACCTAACCCTCAAATCCCACCCTCCTTATCCTAGAAATCTTTGTACCTTGCTTGACAAGCAAGTAAGCTCCATTATTTACCCCCTTCTAGGAAAAGGATCACTAGGGTCACTTCACATCCATTTGTTGATTCATCCTTCACAAGTGACTTCCATATACCGGGTATCCTCCCATCAGTGAAAGTCTGTAAAGAGTAGGGAGTCTTAGCTGAGGTGACAGTGGGCTAAGTCTCCATTGTTGCCCTTGGCCTAACACTTGTCCCCTTTAGGAATCCCCTTTAGCCCCCCTACTAGTTTGAATGGTAGCATTTTGGCGTTGTTGTTGGGGACACGAAACGTGCATTGGAACGATATATTGACATAACATTATTGGCGACTCCATTGGAAGAACGAAGCCCTAGTTCTTCATTGAACTTCAAAGTCAATGCTTGTAGGGTGAAGCAAGCATTTGTTAAGGCAATTTCATTCACCTTGGCGACTCCCATGTCATTAAGGACCCAACAACATGTTGACCACATATATTCCCGCCATAGATATGACAGGGACCCCAAGATATCCTTCATTGAAATCCATGAAGAATATGCCAATGTTCAATGGGGATCCACATTCCGTAGCCAACCATGTGGTAAGGTTCATAAGGTACCTTTCAAAGAAAAATATAACTCAACCTTGTGACCAAATGGAATTGTTTGTCCTATCCATTGCCCCAAGTACCGATTGGATTGAGTCATGTAAACCTAAAAGCATTCCTTCTCTTCCAATGTTGACTACGCACTTCTTGTTGCATGAGGGCCGAGTTTCGAATCTCACGAAGACATATCCTAAATGTTAGATATGGCCCTTCGAGAGGAGGAAGTTATTGAATAAGATTTTATACTTGAGGAAGAGTCTCCTATTAATGCATACTTTAATAATGCTGCCAAAGGAGAGACTCGTGAATTGGAAAGCATGTCCTCTAAGGATTATGAGGACGATATCAACCCCGATAGCCCTCAGACATTGCAAGAATGGATGATGGAATATGAAAAGTCTTGCAGGAAATTGATGGACACATATAACTCCCAAGAGATTTTCTCCCACTATTGTGATGTAATGTCCCTTCCTAATTGTTTTCCCAAGGAGAGGAGAAACTATTTTTGGCAATTTTGTTATTTTTGACTTAATGCATTTTTGGTGGAAGAACTCAGGAGAAAGGGGGTCGATGTGCTTTTTAGTGGATTGTGGGGGTCACTCACCCACCCAAAATACACACCCCTTGGAGGCAACTCAATTTTCCTAATTGGGGGATCAAAATATTTTATGAGACCCACGTGGGGCCCAGGGAGCAAGCATAAATAGATGGAAGTGAGCAACATTTGGGGCCTTCTGATGATTTGAGAATTCATTGTTGCTTTGGCTATTTAGCTAAGCTACAAGTGTTGTTCAGCGCAAGAGCTTCCCAAGGAGTGAAGCTCATCCCTCTCTTTGGTGGACTTCGAGTGCCACCCTAGGAGGGCTTTCTTTGCCATTGGAGACAGAGACAAATATCACCCAATAGAGGAGTATGTTGCCTTGGCCGGCGAGGACACAATTTTGGGAAGCAGCATGAACGCAGTGGGAGACATGTTGGGTGGAGCAGCGTTGAAAATATTGGTTTTGGCAAAATATCAGGGAGGGTCCAGAAAACATCTTATCGGCAATCATAAAAAATGCATAATATATTCATTTTTATTTTATTTATTTATTTTTATTTTTTATTTATTTATTTTTTTAATTTTTTTTTTCAGATTTTTAAACATATAAAGAAATAACAACATCAAATAAACACATTGGCACAGAAATATGAAGAAAACACTGATATATATGATGTCAAATAGAAATGATACATCAAATCCTGCTGATCCCTGATAATTGTCCATTCAAGGACTCAAATGTGGAGAACCAATACAAAATAACATCACATATATAAAAGTATCTCATCATCATAAGTTATATGTAGCAAAACAAATAAAACTAGCAACTATCTATCTAAAATTGTTAAGTTTAGGTATGTTCTATGCTAGAGCAATTTATTTTAAATCTCCAATATCTTTTCCAGATTAGCAATCACATCAGCATTAAAGTAAACTGCAGATAGAACATAAACATAAATCACAGAAGACAAGCCAAGACAAGAGGACACAAGATGTGGCGCCAACCAAGGACAAACCCCAATGTGGGGAACCCTTGATCAACTCTTCTTTTATGTTCTTCAAAGTTCAGCAGAGAGAGAGACAATACATTTACAACAGAAGTCAACATTTTGACTTATCTAGATTTGAGCATAGATCATCTCCTATAACGATGATACCTGAGATCAGTTGAAGACATTTTGCTTCAATTGCTTCTCCAAGGTGATGGCTTCACCTATCCATTTCGTCCATTTACCACACCTTACTGTGTAGCACCATCTCATCTGCTTTCATCATCATGCTACCCATTATTCTGCATCTTCCATTGTTATGCAGCCCTATTCATCATAATGCTGCTCATGCTCATTATGCTGCATCATACATGAGCATGCAGTCTCATTGTCTGATCATGCTACCCTTTAGATCATCGTGATCATGCTGCCCTTTAGATCATCGTGATCATGCTGCCCTTTACATCATAATGCAGTTCCATTACTGATCATGCTTATATACATATATATGATGCTTATCACTGTTCTTTGAAACATGTTGAGACTGTCGTATGCTACGGATCTCTTCATTGAACCCTTATCTCATTATCGAGTCATAGCTGGGCTGTACCACGATTGCTTATGCCGAGAATGGATAATCTTTAGTTCTGCAGTTCCTTAACTTATCCGAGGATGCAACCAAACCCTAGATCCAACCTTGACTGCAGCTTCATTCCTTACTGCGGCTTCGATGTCCTGTGCGTATAAGTGTCATATGAACAACGTATATGAACATCATATTAAATGTCACCATGACTGCGTATGAATCTTTCGACCCTGCGTAAAGAATAGCGTATATAGGTAACCATGACTGCGTATGATTATAGCGTTTAAGGCCACATGGCTGTAGCGTAATGGTGACATCTTCACACTGTGTTTGGCAGCTATAGGTCTCCTTTTAACTGCGGCTTCTTCTCTTCCATATGACAATGGAGCAGATTAGGGGATCACGCTGACTGTGAATGAATGTCTTCATGAACTGCGTGTAAGGTTGCTAGGACAGCGGATAAGTTAATGGCTGTTTGGACAACGGATTGACTGTGGCTCCTTCATGCATGCCTGCAATTATCTCACCTGACTGTGGGCTTCTTTTTATTACTACGGCCACCATCTATTTCTGCGGGATTATGACTGCGGCTCTTTCTACTACAACTAGTCACTAGTGGGGGTCACTTGGAGGGAAGCTTAACCGGAGGATTGGGGAGCTGGGTTGTGGGGAAATTGTTGGGAGACTGGTTTGGGAGGTTTCCTGACATTTCGGCAGCGAGTTACAACAGTTCCAGTTACAGGCATCGATTTCCAATATTGGAGGAGGGCCAATCCCCAAGGGGTCAGAATTGGCAGGTCAAAACCATGGAAAATCCTTTTTGGGTTTTTTCTAGGTTTTTGGAGAGGAGAACATCCCCAAAATTGCAAAAATTTCTGGGCTGTTTTGAGGGGGTAAATCAGAGCTTGAAGTCCATCAATAGTGTAGATTTGAGGGGACAACGTAGTTCTCTGGGAAGTAGCAAATTCACAAAAGCTTGGCACTTTTGTATTGATCACTTGAGACTTATAGCTTTCCTTGTGCAAGCCCAGGTGAACCTCATCCAACTTCTATTGTACTCCAACATATTTGTTTAATGAAAAATGAGCTAGTTGGGTGTTTGATGAGAAACTTGTATTCATGTGTTCATCACTGAATTAAATTTTATTGTGAATTTCATTACATGTCTTTGTTATCATTGCAAATCTTCCATTAGGAATATTACAGTGGTATCAGACCATGTTTTTGACTAGGGTGGGGAACAAGAGCGGGTGATGCCACCGAGATACCAAGGACTGGTTCTCCAGAGAGGTCGTGGTAGAGGCGGAGGTAGGGGTCGAGGTAGAGAAGAGGGGTCAGATCCATTTTCAAACATTGAAGTGGAAAATATCAGAGGCAAGATGGAGAACCAAGAAGAAAATGAGCAGCCAAGGCAAAGGAATGCGGACCAAGCCTTATAAGAGCTGCTAAGGACAAACCAACAGATGATGAGGCAAGGGCAACTGATGATGGACATGATGTAGCAGGTGGTGGGCCTGCAAATGGGTGGAAGACCGAAGGGAGAACCTCAAGGTTACAGGGGTTTTAGAACGGGAGGAGACGGTCATACCTATTAGCCTCCACACACCCCACAGCGTGGGCAAGCTGGCCACCCCACAATGCCTCATTTCATGGAGGAGGCTGAGCCAGAGAGAGAGCCGGACCCGATTGCAGACTTGGTACATTTTGTTGCATCGAGCATTGATGAGTATGAGGGGTTGGATGGTCGGATCAAGAGGGTGATGTCTTTTGGAGAGTACATCCACCTCAAGGAGAGGCGCACTACGGGGGTTGGAGGCCACTATAGGGGAGGAGCATCCAACAAAGATGTGCAAAAGCTATCAGGGAAAATTACAATCCCAAATTTCAATGGGTCAGCGGAGAGCTCAGCGAAGGCATGTAACCAAAAACTTGATACATATTTTCACTTGAATCCCATGAGGGAAGTTGATGCCATACGTTTCGCCACCCTTCACTTGGAAGGGGATGCCCAGGAGTGGTGGTATCATGGGCTGATCACGCTGGGGCACCTTCACATCACCACTTATACAAAGTTCACTAGGAGATTTTTGGAGAGGTTTGAGAGGAAGGATCCAGAGCTACACTTCCGAGAGCTAGCCCACTTGAGACAGATTGACAGTGCAGAGGCCTACATCACGGAGTTCCAAAGACTCGCAGTGATGGTGACAGATATTTCGAAGGCACGACTGATCATGTTGTTTGTAGAGGCGCTTGCTGAGCCTCTGCGTGGATGGGTGAGGGCTTACAAGCCCACATCACTACAGGATGCTATTTCTAGGACCCGGGACATGATCGATGCAGTGCCCAAGAACCGGGCCTTTGTTCCCACGAGACCCACAGCCCCACAGGGGAACAAGATGCGAGGCCACCACAGAGAGATGGAGGACGTAGCCAGTTGGATGATGACACCCGGAGGGACCTCAGGAGGAGGAGGTTGTGTTTCACGTGCCAGGAGCCTTGGGCACCAGGGCACAAGTGCACCAAGGGCAAAGCCCATTTCATCGAGGTGTTCTCAGATAGTGAGCCTGAGGAGGAGGAGGCCGAGGCAGTAGAGGAGCCGGGAGATGAGGGAGGACCATCATCAGGAGGGCCACCACCACCACCACCTAGAGGAGGGCTGTTTGCCCCAACCAGGGGAGTCCTTGCTTCACTTCGGGGTGTGCCGAAGTATTTGACACTCAGGATCAGGGGGACTATATAGGGACAACGTGTGTCAGTCCTGGTTGACAGTGGGGCCACCCACAATTTCATTGATGCCCAGATGGTGGAGCATAGGGGCATCCAGACAGCTACATTTGAGGGGTTCTCAGTTTTGGTACCCGGAGACCGGACCATGTAGTGTACTAAGTATGTACCCGAGCTAACCTTGAAGATGGGGAAATACTCGCTTACTGACCATTTCTTCGTGGTTGGTGTCCTAGACAGCAATCTGGTGTTGGGTGTCCAGAGGCTGTATGCATTGGTGATCCAGGTGGATATTGGTGGCCACCTGCCAAGTCCACCTGGACCCCCACCATTGTCTTTCTCAGCATTTTCAGTTTCCTTAATTATAGCACAACTTACTATTTTTAGCAGTTTTTCGGGTCCTGAACTTCGGGAGCCGTTTTGAGGCCCTAAACGACGTTTTTTGGGAAATCTGGGGGCAACATGGGTCCATGGACCAATGTTGCCCTTCCCAAAGTGGTAGTGCTCGGATAGATCTTTCTAACGAGCTATTGTACGCGTCAAACAGAGATCGTATGCCAAAGTTACGACCCCGGGAAGTTGATGTACCAATTTACCCAAACGGGGCCCACAGTTTGGCGTTTCATCTCCTAGGGTTAGGTTTTGGAATGTTAAGGGTTGTCCATTGTTTCTCAACAATAAATAGGCCTTCGAGCCTCATTGTAACACAGTTCAGAGGCATGTAGCCATCACATCTCTTCTCAGAGATAAGCTACCATCGCCCTAGCTAGTTTATTGCCATTTCTGTTTGTAAGCATATTTCAGTATTTTCCATTAATGAAATGAAGTATTATTTCCGCTGCATCTTTGTGTATATGGTTATCTCTGTAATTTGTTGCGTTCCTGTTTAAATCCGGATCAGTGGTATCAGAGCGGTCTGCTTTTTCTCTGTTTTTCTTTGCATGTCCCCAACAAGGTCGGGATATAAGGAGTTAGGGCTTGAACTGGTTGAACCTTTGCAAGACCAGCCTCGCAAATCCCGACGGCCTCCCATGGCGGACGAGAAGAAAGACGAGGGGGCAGGAGATCCCATCAAAATCTTGCTCGAAGAAGCGCTCGAGCGACAACGGAACGCGATGATGGACAGCTTTGCGCAGATCCTTCAGCGGCTACCCAGAAGCGGCGCATCGGCTTCCAGTAGCTCCTCTGGAAACACCACACCCTTTAAGGTACAAGTTAATTTTGAAATCCCCATATTCGAGGGTCAGATAGACGCCGATGCCGTAGATAAATGGTTAAATCTGCTAGAGGGTTATTTTTCTGTTCATGAATTTTCGAGTCGGGAAAAGATTGTTTTTGCTCTTCTCAAAGCAGCCCCCCACGTCAAGGACTGGTGGGAAACCTACTGCGAGCAGAAGGATGAAAGTAATGGCTCACTGTTTTCAGCCGCACCCACCTGGGATTCGTTCCGGGATGCCATCAAGGAGCAGTACTACCCTGTCGGAAGCTATGAGGATGAATACATAAAGTGGACCACGCTGCGGCAGGGAAGGGACCAAGACGTGCCGGAGTTCACCAATCTTTTCCATACCCTTCGCACAAAGTTGGGTATCAAGGATTCGGAGCAACATTTGATACTCAAATACCGTGGCTGCCTGCACAAGTACATCCAGGAAGAAATACAGTTCTTAAACATCCCCTCGCTCGGCGCAGCATACCGGTATGCCGTCAAGGTCGAGCAGAAGTTTAAACAAAAGAAGCGAGACTTTGGATCTGCGAATCCAAAACAGGGGAAAGGTGCCCCTAAACCACAGAACAAAGGACAAAGCCAAGGCGGGACAGCCCAAGACAACCAGCCGAAGCTGCAAGCAAAGAGCAACGCCGCGAAGCCGAGAAAGGACACTGGAAAATGGTGCGAGTTCCATAAGAGCTCCACTCACAACACAAGTGAGTGTCGGGCCAAGCAGTCACTGGTGGCTGAGCTAAAGGTTTCAGAATCAGATGCATGTTCCGACTCTGAGTCAGAACCCGATAAGGGGTATGAAAAAGGGAAGCATATCATTGATGCGGATCCCAGCGCCACTGTTGCTACCGCAAAGATCCAGAAAAATGAACCCGAAGATCCAGAGGAGGAGGAGCGTCTCTTCCACTCCCAGATGTGGGTAAAGGGCTCCCCGATACAGTTCATTGTTGATAGCGGGAGTCAAAAGAACCTCATTTCGGCAGAGGTCGTGAAGCGGTTGGGCTTACCGACCACAGCACATCCACAACCATACACCATTGGGTGGCTTCACCAAGGGCGAGATCTTCGCGTGAGCCAGCAGTGTCGCCTTCCATACAACATCAAGCCCTTCACGGATGAGGTATTGTGTGACATTGCTCCCCTTGAAGTTTGTGATGTATTACTAGGACAACCATACTTGTGGAAGCGGCATGCTGTGTATGAATCAAGGCCCCGTGCTGTTATTATTACATTGGGAAATAAGTTGTTCAGGATACCAGAGGTAGCACCACCTGCCGCCATCTCTTTGATTACTGCAAAACAATGCAGTAAGATCATTTCCAAAACCAGGAAATTTGTTTTCCTGATGATACGCCCTCAAGGGAAGAAGAAGACAGTGGCCACGGCCTCCAAACGGGGTTCCTCTGCACGGCAGCTACAGATGGACAAGATTGTGGAGGAGTACGAAGACATTTTCACCTCCCCGGCAGGGGTTCCTCTGCACTGTCAAGTCAAGCACTCCATCGATCTGACCCCAGGTGCGCCGCTACCCAATGGACCAATTTATCGGCGCTCCGTTCTGGAGAACAATGAAATCAAGAGACAGATTCAGGAGCTCCTGCAGAAAGGTCACATCCGTCCGAGTTCTTCGCCCTGTGGTAGCCCGATAGTGTTGGTACAGAAGAAGGATGGGACGTGGAGACTCTGTATTGACTATCGGGCACTGAACAAAATCACTGTCCGTAATAGGTACCCGATCCCGCGGATTGATGACCTCCTAGACCAACTAAAGGGGGCGAAATATTTCAGCAAGATCGATCTGAAGTCAGGATATCACCAGGTACCAATTGAACCCTCAGATGTGTGGAAGACTGCCTTCAAATCCAAGGAGGGCCTCTTCGAATGGTTGGTCATGCCTTTCGGATTGACGAATGCTCCTGCAACCTTTATGAGGCTAATGGATGACATCTTGCGGCCATTCACCAACTCCTTTGTAGTAGTATACTTGGATGACATTCTGATCTTCAGCCAGAGCTGGGAAGAGCACCTCCACCACATCCGACAGGTTCTCCAAACACTGCGGCAACACAAGCTATGTGCCAATTTGGAGAAATGCACTTTTGGCATGACCGAGGTTCAGTATCTGGGATACATCATTGATGAACAGGGGGTGCATGTCGATCCAGCCAAGGTCCAAGTCATTCGGGATTGGCCCTCTCCAACCACTCTAACAGAGCTCCGCAGCTTTCTAGGTCTTGCCAACTTCTACCGCAGGTTTGTGTTGGGATTTTCTCATATTTCTTGGCCCTTGAGTCAAGTCACCAAGGGCGGGGCGAAAGCAAAATTCTTTTGGTCTGAATCTCAACAGAAGTCATTCAGGGAGTTGAAGGATCGCCTCTGTACGGCACCAGTGCTCGCGTTACCAGATTTACAACAACCATTTGAGGTCGAGACAGATGCCTCTGACTATGCTGTTGGGGCAGTCCTTACTCAACATGGACATCCAGTGGCATATCACAGTGAAACACTTTCAGACACAGTCCGGAAGTACCCCACTTATGATAAAGAGATGTATTCCATTGTACAGGCCTGTCGACAATGGAAGCATTACATTTTGGGGAAGGAAACGGTCATCCACACAGACCACCGACCTCTGCAGTTCATACAGACCCAAGGGAAATTGCAGAATGATCGCCATCAGAAGTGGTCTACATACCTGCAACAGTTTCACTTGAATATCAAGTATAAAAAGGGCAGCACCAATAATGTTGCAGATTGCCTCAGTCGACCACCGATCATGGCGCTAACCACCGTGCTCAACTCTTGCGGGCACGAGACTTCTGATTGGCCACTTCTCTACAAAAGCGACCCAGAATTCGGCCACACATACCAGACACTCTTGGAGGGTCGGCAAGTTGCAGATTTTCACCTCCAGGATGCCCTATTATGCCACCTCGGTCACCTCTGTGTTCCTTCAAGCGAGCGTGCCAAGATGATTTGGGAAGCACACTACAGTCGGGCTGCTGGGCATTTCGGGGTCGAGAAAACAGTGGCAGTACTGCAAAACTATTTCTATTGGCCGAATCTTCGACAGGATGTTGGGAAGTACATCCGATCATGTACTGCATGTGCCATTGCCAAACCGACCATTAAGAAGCAAGGCCTCTATACCCCGTTGCCTACCCCTAGTCGACCTTGGGAATCCATCTCCATGGATTACATGTCAGGCCTTCCTTCCACTAAGCATGGAAATGACTGTGTTTTTGTGGTCGTCGACAGGTTCTCAAAGATGGCCATTATGATGGCCTGCAAGAAGAATATCACAGCAGAAGCCACTGCTAAACTCTTCTTTGAACGAGTGTGGGTGCACTTTGGGATCCCACAGTCTATCATCTCAGATCGGGACAGTCGGTTCCTCAGCACCTTTTGGTCCAGTCTCTGGTCAATGCTGGACACCAAACTCACGAAGTCCACAGCCTTCCATCCTCAAACTGATGGCTAGACGGAGGTTGTCAATAGGATGATTGTGCACATTCTGCGCATGTATAACTCAAAGCATCCACGCACATGGGACGAGAGCCTCCCCTACGTTCAGCACAGCTACAACCGAGCTCTTCACAGCTCCACTGGCCATAGCCCTTTTCAGGTGGGTTTGGGATTCCAGCCACTATGCCCCATTGATGTGGCCATGCCACTTGCAGCTACTCACATGAATTCAGCTCATGTCCAGTCCGAAACAGATAAGGCCACCAGCT
Source organism: Pinus tabuliformis (assembly GCA_031772625.1). Lineage (NCBI taxonomy): Eukaryota > Viridiplantae > Streptophyta > Pinopsida > Pinales > Pinaceae > Pinus > Pinus tabuliformis. The sequence continues at coordinate 803,940,348 of CM062805.1, read as the reverse complement.
TCATTGAGCGAATCCAACATATTCGCCAGCAGGTCCATGACATTCTTGAGAAATCAAATGCCAAGTACAAGCAGCGACATGATCAACATCGGGTGCCACACAAGTTTCAGGTGGGCGACAAAGTCTGGTTGCATTTGCAAAAGGAACGCCTTACTGGAGCCTATCGAAAATTGAGACCACTCCGATATGGTCCTTACACCATTACTAAGGCTATGGGAGACAATGCATTTGAGCTCAGCATTCCCCCATTCCTTGGCCTGCACCCAGTATTTAATGTGGACCGCCTTCGGCCATACTTTCCACCATTGTTAGACACATCCGACATTGCAGAACAGCTCAAACCCACAGAATTAAATCCAGATTGCATGGAACAAGCTGCAACTGATCGGATCATGGACACACAGATCAAGAACACTCGCCAACAGAATATCCAACTGTATCGAGTTGTCAAAGCGGGCCAACTCCTTCAGCAGGGCAAGTGGCTCACCAGGGAACAAGTTCAGCAGAAGTTTCCTCATCTCATGGAGGAGCTCAACGCAATGGGGACCATTGCTTCCTAAGGGGGGAGGAATGATCCAGGTGGATATTGGTGGCCACCTGCCAAGTCCACCTGGACCCCCACCATTGTCTTTCTCAGCATTTTCAGTTTCCTTAATTATAGCACAACTTACTATTTTTAGCAGTTTTTCGGGTCCTGAACTTCGGGAGCCGTTTTGAGGCCCTAAACGACGTTTTTTGGGAAATCTGGGGGCAACATGGGTCCATGGACCAATGTTGCCCTTCCCAAAGTGGTAGTGCTCGGATAGATCTTTCTAACGAGCTATTGTACGCGTCAAACAGAGATCGTATGCCAAAGTTACGACCCCGGGAAGTTGATGTACCAATTTACCCAAACGGGGCCCACAGTTTGGCGTTTCATCTCCTAGGGTTAGGTTTTGGAATGTTAAGGGTTGTCCATTGTTTCTCAACAATAAATAGGCCTTCGAGCCTCATTGTAACACAGTTCAGAGGCATGTAGCCATCACATCTCTTCTCAGAGATAAGCTACCATCGCCCTAGCTAGTTTATTGCCATTTCTGTTTGTAAGCATATTTCAGTATTTTCCATTAATGAAATGAAGTATTATTTCCGCTGCATCTTTGTGTATATGGTTATCTCTGTAATTTGTTGCGTTCCTGTTTAAATCCGGATCAATTGGGGAAGGTGACTACTGATTGGCAGAGGCTGGAGATGGAGTTCAAGGGTCTAGATGGGAAGCCGGTAATGCTGAGGAGAATGCACTCTTATCCCCCTTAGACAGTTTCAACGCACCGGATGGAGGCAGATCTGCGACATGGAGATGTGGAGTGGGCAGTTGAGCTACGGATTTCTGAGTTGGGGGCAAAGACGTAGGCCATACATCCAGACATACTAGCCTTGTTGGAGAAGCACCAGGGGGTTTTTGTGGATGTTCCACAAGGTAGACCGCCAGATCGTGGATTTGAGCACACCATTGAGCTGGAGGAGGGGGTGAACGCAGTGATCACCACCCCTTATGGGCACCTGAAGGTCTATAAGGATGAGATAGAGCGGGCCATTCAGGATTTGTTGAGATTGGGACACATCAGGCCTAGCTAGAGCCCATTTGCTTCTTCCGTGGTGCTGGTGAAGAAGAAAGATGGGACGCTGCACATGTGCATAAACTATCGGGCTCTCAATAAGAAGACCTTGAAGAATAGACCAGTGAAGACAATATCGCCGAAATATTGCGATATTTTCGGGGAGATGAGATATCGCCGAGGAAATATCGCAATATTTTGTCTCCCCGAAAATATCACGATATTTCCGAAATATCGGCGATATCTTGGGAAAATATCGCGCTACAATCTAAATATCGCCGGGCAACAGCAACGATTTCCGCCGCGGGTAGAAAAGGCCAATTTTGTTTTTTTTTTTCATTCATTTTCTTTTCTGAGTGCTGGAGAAGGAAGGGGAGAGCTATATGCTTGCTGCCAAGGAGGATTTGAGTGTTGAATAGCCATTATTGCCACCAACAATGAAGATTTTGTTGATCTAAGATTGAAGAACAGTGAGACAATTTCATTTCTTCCATTAACATGTATGTTCAAATAAACCCCTATGTTAATGAATTTTTTGATAGTTTTAGGATTATTCTTCCTTGCCTATTTGCCTACAATCATTTTGCTTTTTTTTTTTTCCATTTGCTATGATTTTCATGCCCATGAGTAAATGCAAGGGTTTTCTCCATATTTGGAGAGCAAACTCCATTTTTTTTAACTTTCAAATGCACCCTCTTATTGTCATTTATGGTTTTTCTTTGAATTCACATTGCAAATAATGTAGCAAAAAGAATATTTTGTAAAATGATGTGGTTATTACTTATTAATTCTAATTTTTTTTTTGTTGCCCTAGATTTGAGTTAGCTCATTACAAAATTCAAATATGCCAAAAGCCTTGGACCCATGTTGGGAGTATGGGGAGCCTGATGGTGGAACAAATCGGGCATATCTTACATGCAAATTGTGTGGGACCAGGATGATAGGAGGGGTTACATGATTGAAATACCATCTGGCTAGACTCACAGGACATGATGTTGGGATTTGTACAGTTTCTAGTCCGGAGCCTATACAAAAAGCTCTTGAGGCAATTGATGAAAAAGACAGAAAGAAGGAAGAGACAGAAAGAAACAAGGCTAAATGTGCAGGTAGATCTTTCGGGATATCTTCTCTTGATTTTGATGCCGAGGGTAGTGGGGAGGGGCTCCACAGCATCACCTGCTACTACTAGTGAGAGGTCATCATTTTTTGTTCCACGAACAGGACATGGATCACAACCTGGCATAAAATCACTTGTTAAAAAAAAGGAGAAGCAAGAAGCAGATAGAGTCATGGGGAGGTGTCTTTTCTGGAGTGACTTACCTCTTAGCGTCACTAAAACCAATCCATTTTGGCAGCCAGTGTGTGATGCTATTGCTGTTGTGGGCCCAGCGTACAAAAGTGCTACATATGAGGAGTTGCAGGGGCCAATTCTTCAAGCAGAAAAGCAGGACATCAACTCTAGATTGTCAAAGTTGAAAAAAACATGGGAAGTTACTGGATGCACAGTGATGTCTGATGGTTGGACAGATAGGAAGGGTAGGACCCTTCTAAATTTCTTGGTACATTGTCCTAAAGGTACCATGTTTATTAAATAAGTGGATGCATCAGAACATATCAAAGATGCAGCAACGATATGTGAATTGTTAGATGGGTTCATTTGGGAGATTGGTGTGCAGAATGTGGTGCAAGTCATAACAGACAATGCAGCGAATTATGTGTCTGTCAGAAAGATGCTTATGGAGAGGCATCGCACATTGTTTTGGACTCTGTGTGCAGCACATTGTCTTGATTTGTTGCTTGAGGATATGGGGAAACTCTCCTTCATCAAGGAGGCGGTTGATATGGCTAGGAGCATCCCCAATTTTATTTATAACCATGCTTTTGTTCTTATCCTCATGAGGAAGTTCACTAGAAACAAGGAGTTGTGGCGTCCTGCGATCACACGCTTTGCCACAAATTTTATTACTCTTCAGTATTTTCTTCGATGTCAGTTCAGGTTGAAGCAAATTTTTGTGTCTGATGACTGGCGTAATTGTAGATACAGCAGGAGACAGGATGAGAAAGCCATTGCAAAAATGGTGTACTCTGAGACGTTTTGGCATGGAGTAGAAGAAGCATGCTCAGTTAGTGAACCTATAGTAAAGGTTCTCAGATTGGTGGATGGGGAGAAGCCTGCAATGGCTTATTTGTATGAGGCCATGGATAGGGCCAAGGAGGCCATTCGTTCTTATTCTGCCGACAAGGGTTCTACTAGCCTTGATAGGCATATGATGTTATGGGATGTGATTGATAGTCGGTGGACAAGGATGCTTCACCGACCCATTCATGCAACAACACTCTTCCTCAACCCCGCATTTTCATACAAATGTGGCTTTGATTTTGATGGCGAGGTGATGGAAGGGCTCCATTCCTGTATTCATAGAATGGTACTTGATCCTGAGCTTCGTAGCAAAATCAATTGCAAGATACAGTTTTATCGGGATTGTGTTTGGCCTATTTGGCTTTGATGATGCTATTAGGGAAAGGACCCTCTTCATGCCACGTAAGTGACAAGTCATCACTCATTAGAAATTAGAATTTTCAATTTAGAATTTCCTTACTTATAATTCTATTTTTTTAAATTCAATTATGTAACTTTTATTTGAAAGTTTAATTATGTTTTAAGTTTTTGAATTTTTTATTTCTTTATTTTGTTGTTGATATTTGGTGGCGAAGCTATGGTGCAAGGGCACCAAATTTGCAGAAATTGGCCATAAAAATCTTGAGTCAAACATGTAGCTCTTCAGGGTGTGAGCGCAATTAGAGTGTATTTGAGAAAATACACGCAAAAAAGCGCAACAGGTATAACTTTGAGCTCCAGCCTTCAGTTGAGCAATTACACTTATTGTAATTTTTAATTTTAAATTTATGACCTTCAAGTGTTAAGAGTCAAGAGTCAAGACTCATTAGTTTTTTTGACACTCTTACAGGTTGGAGTTCCCACGCCTCAATGATTTAGTGTATGTGCATTACAACATCTGACTTCGAGTGAGGCAAATAGAAGCACCAATGGATCCAGATGCCATTTCCTTAGACAATATTGATGTATTGTCTCAGTGGAGGGTGGAGTCTGAGGAGCCCATCTTGTAGGAGTCACCTTCGTGGTTAGAGCCAGATGATCCATTAGAATAGGGCAGCAAGAGGAGGAGCAAGAAGAGGAGGAGGAGCAGGAGGAGGAGGAGGAGCAGCACTCGGAGGAGGAGCAGGAGGAGGACATTGTGGGAGCATCAACATCAACACCATCTGCTATAGATATAGGAGAGCACAGCTCCATACCTAGCACTCATTATTTGACATTAGGTGCATAGGCAGGGCTAGGGCTTTCTAATACTAGGGGCAGGCCTGGCAAACAACCCATCATGTTTTCTCGTAAAAGGGGGAGAGGGCAGTGATTTCAGATAGATAGCTGCTAGTTTTATTTGTTATGCTACATATAACTCATGATGATGAGATACTTTTATATATGTGATATTATTTTGTATTGGTTCTCCACATTTGAGTCCTTGAATGGACAATTATCAGGGATTAGCAGGATTTGGTATCGCCTTTGATGTATCATTTCCATTTGACATCATATATATCAATGCTTTCTTCATATTTATGTGCCAATGTGTTTATTTCATGTTGTTATTGCTTTAAATGTTTAAAAATCTGAAAAGAAAAATGAATATATTATGCATTTTTTATGCTTGCCGATATTTTCGCCGATATTGCCGATAAGATGTTTTCTGGACCCTCGCCGATATTTTGCCGATATCGATATTTTCAACACTGACTACAACTACTCTTGACTGCGTTTAGAACATCTGTAGCTAGCGCATCCAATGTATTCTTTTGTGTCTTCTCTTTCTCCAAAAACCCAGGACGTGGAGAGGAGGAGATCACATGAAGAATGTGTATGTAAATGAATTCAAGTCCACACTTATTTATACTAAAAATGTAGATGATGAATAGACACGTCTATTGGGCTTCTGAGCCTACATAAGATGCTGGCTGACTTAACAATTTGTCCATAACATAAATAAATTCATAACTTCATAAATACTTATTTGAATCGGATGATCCTTAGATCAATCCTACACCTCTCGATGAGAGGGATCCAATAAAAATATCAGCTGCCATAAATAAGCCGACCCACATGGATTTTGGCCCTAGTTGCCAATTTTAACAGAAATCACTGCCCTCTCCCTCTTTTCTGGCAAAACATGATGGGCTGTTTGCCAGGCCTGCCCATAGTAGTAGAAGGCCCTGGCCCTGCCTTTGCACCGAATGTCAAATAATGAATGCTAGGTATGGAGTTGTGCTCTCCTATATCTATAGCAGATGGTGTTGATGCTGATGCTCCCACAGTGTCCTCCTCCTCCTCCTCCGAGTACTCCTCCTCTTGCTGCCCCTGTTCTAATGGATCATCTAGCTCTAACCATGAAGGTGACTCCTCCAAGATGGGCTCCTCAGACTCCACCCTCCACTGAGACAATACATCAATATTGTCTAAGGAAATGGCATCTGGATCCATTGGTGCTTCTATTTGCCTCACTCGAAGTCGTATGTTGTAATGCACATACACTAAATCATTGAGGCGTGCGAAATCCAACCTGTAAGAGTGTCAAAAAAACTAATGAGTCTTGAATCTTGACTCTTGACACTTGAAGGTCATAAATAAAAAATTAAAAGTTACAATAAGTGTAATTGCTCAACTGAAGGCTGGAGCTCAAAGTTATACCTGTTGTGCTTTTTTGCGTGTATTTTCTCAAATACACTCTAATTGCGCTCACACCCTGAAGAGCTACATGTTTGACTCAAGATTTTTATGGCCAATTTCTGCAAATTTGGTGCCCTTGCACCATAGCTTCGCCACCAAATATCAACAACAAAATAAAGAAATAAAAAATTCAAAAACTTAAAACATAATTAAACTTTCAAATAAAAGTTACATAATTGAATTTAAAAAAATAGAATTATAAGTAAGGAAATTCTAAATTGAAAATTCTAATTTCTAATGAGTGATGACTTGTCACTTACGTGGCATGAAGAGGGTCCTTTCCCTAATAGCATCATCAAAGCCAAATAGGCCAAGCACAATCCCGATAAAACTGTATCTTGCAATTGATTTTGCTACGAAGCTCAGGATCAAGTACCATTCTATGAATACAGGAATGGAGCCCTTCCATCACCTCGCCATCAAAATCAAAGCCACATTTGTATGAAAATGCGGGGTTGAGGAAGAGTGTTGTTGCATGAATGGGTCGGTGAAGCATCCTTGTCCACCGACTATCAATCACATCCCATAACATCATATGCCTATCAAGGCCAGTAGAACCCTTGTCTGCATAATATGAACGAATGGCCTCCTTGGCCCTATCCATGGCCTCATACAAATAAGCCACTGCAGGCTTCTCCCCATCTACCAATCTGAGAACCTTTACTATAGGTTCACTAACAGAGCATGCTTCTTCTACTCCATGCCAAAACGTCTCAGAGTACACCATTTTTGCAATGGCTTTCTCATCTTGTCTCCTGCTGTATCTACAATTACGCCAGTCATCAGACACAAACATCTGCTTCAACTCGAAATGACATCGAAGCAAAGACTGAAGAGTAGTAAAGTTTGTGGTAAAACGTGTGATCACAGGACGCCACAACTCCTTGTTTCTAGTGAACTTCCTTATGAGGCTAAGAACAAAAGCATGGTTATAAATAAACTTGGGGACGCTCCTAGCCATATCAACTGCCTCCTAGATGAAGGAGAGTTTCCCCATATCCTCAAGCAACAAATCGAGACAATGTGCTGCACACGAAGTCCAGAACAATGTGCGATGCCTCTCCATAAGCATCTTGCCGGCAGACACATAATTAGCTGCATTGTCTGTTATGACTTGCACCACATTCTGCACACCAATCTCCTGAATGAACCCATCTAACAACTCACATATCATTGCTGCATCTTTGATATGTTTTGATGCATCCACTGATTTAATAAACATGGTACCTTTAGGACAATGTACCAAGAAATTTAGAAGGGTCCTACCCTTCCTATCTGTCCAACCATCAAACATCACTATGCATCTAGTAACTTCCCATGTTTTTTTCAACTCCGCCAATCTAGAGTTGATGTCCTGCTTTTCTGCTTGAAGAATTGGCCCCCGCAACTCCTCATATGTAGCACTTTTGTACCCTGGGCCCACAACAGCAATAGCATCACACATTGGCTGCCAAATGGATTGGTTTTGGTGATGCTGAGAGGTAAGTCGCTCCAGAAAAGACACCTCCCCATGACTCTATCTGCTTCTTGCTTCTTATTTTAAACAAGTGATTTTATGCCAGGGTGTGATCCATGTCCTATTCGTGGAACAAAAAATGATGACCTCGTACTAGCAGTAGCAGGTGATGCTGTGGAGCCCCTCCCACTACCTTCAGCATCAAAATCAGGAGAAGATATCCCGAAAGATCTACCTGCATGTTCAACCTTGTTTCTTTCTGTCTTTTTCATCAACTACCTCAAGAGCTTTTTGTATAAGCTCCAGACTAGAAACTGTACAAATCCCAACATCATGTCCAGTGAGTCTAGCCTTTTCAATCGTGTAACCCCTCCTATCATCCTGGTCCCACACAATTTGCATGTAAGATATGCCCAATTTGTCCCACCATCAAGCTCCCCATACTCCCAAAACGGGTCCAAGGCTTTTGGCATATTTGAATTTTGTAGTGAGCTAACTCAAACCTAGGGCACCAATTTTTTTTTGGAATTAATAAGTAATAACCACCTCATTTTACAAAATAGTTTTTTTGCTACATTATTTGCAATGTGAATTCAAAGAAAAACCATAAATGACAATAAGAGGGTGCATTTGAAAGTTTAAAAAAAATGGTGTTTGCTCTCCAAATATGGAGAAAACCCTTGCATTTGCTCGTGGGCATGAAAATCATAGCAAATGGAAAAAAAAGAACAAGCAAAATGTTTGTAGGAAAATAGGCAGGCAAGAATAATCCTAAAACTATCAAAAAATTCATTAACATAGGGGTTTATTTGAACATACTTGTTAATGGAAGAAATGAAATTGTCTCACAATTCATCAATCTTAGATCAACAAAATCTTCGTTGTGGGTGGCGATAATGGCTATTCAACACTCAAATCCTCCTTGGCAGCAAGCATATAGCTCTCTCCTTCCTTCTCCAACAATCAGAAATGAAAATGAATGAAAAAAAAAACAAAATTGGCCTTTTCTAGCCGCGGCGACAATTTTTTGCTGTTGCCGGGCGATATTTTCAATCGTAGCACGATATATTCCCGAGATATCGCCGATATTTCGTAAATATCGCGATATTTTTAGGAAGACAAAATATCATGATATTTCCTCAGTGATATCTCGTCTCCCCAAAAATATCTCGATATTTCTGAATATCGGCGATATTGTCTTCATTGGGGTCGAGCAATAGAGCTGTGGAATTCAGATGTGAAGGCTGCTGGAGGTATCTCATTGAGTTTCCACTTCAGAAAGGAGAAATTATAGCAGGAAGGCAAGCCAAATACTCAGTTCGATCTGGTGGTCGAAGGGATTGCGTAATCCTCATCCAAGATTGCGTAGTCAGTGTAGATACCCCATTCCACGCATAGATGAGTTGATGGACGAGCTTAGGGGAGCTAAATACTTCTCTAAGATAGATCTGCGTTCGGGGTACCACCAGATTCGCATGAGGGAGCAAGATATTCCAAAGATTGCTTTTCGCTGCCATTATGGACACTTTGAGTTCTTGGTGATGCCCTTTGGGCTAACCAATGCTCCAACCACATTCCAATCCTGTATGAATCACGTGTTCTGTCGACAACTGAGACGCCTTGTCCTAGTTTTCTTCAATGACATACTCATTTACAACAGAACATGGGAGGAGCATCTTCAGCATTTGGAGGAGGTGCTTCGCATACTTGAGGAGCAACAAGTATATGCGAAGTTGTCCAAATGTGAGTTTGGGCTAACAGAGATGTTGTACCTAGGGCATGTCATTGGGGAGGATGGAGTGAAGGTGCGTCAGGAGAAGATTCAAGCAATTATGGATTGGCCTACACCCATGAACGTGACGGAGCTGAGGGGTTTCCTGAGCATTTGTATGTAATACAAGAGATTTGTGAGGGGATTCTCACAACTTGCATCACCTCTTACGGATTTGATGAAGAGGGGAGCTTTTGAGTGGACGCAGGTGGCGGAGGAGGCCTTCATGTGCCTCAAGTGGGTCGTGAGAAATTGTGTGGTCTTAGCCTTTCTGGATTTCACGTGGCCATTTATGCTGGAGTGCGATGCGTTAGGTGAAGGGGTTGGGGCTGTTTTGACACAAGGGGGCCATCCTATTGCATTTGAGAGAAGGAAATTGCAGCCTCACGAGCGGTTGTACTTTGTGTATGACAAGGAAATGTTGGCAATGATGCATGCACTGGCCAAATTCAGACAGTATTTAATGGGAAACCATTCGAAATGAAGACAAATCACAACAGTCTTCGATTCCTCCTTGAGAAACCATCCTTAGAGGAGAGGCAACAAGAATGGGTGAGTAAGCTCCAAGCTTAAACCTTTGAGATAGAGTATGTGAAGGGAAAACACAAGGTGGTAGCAGATGCCCTCTTTAGGAGACCACTAGCGCTGTCTTTGATGGATGTCATGCAGGATTGGAAGGCTCAACTATTGGTTGAGTACTCCAAGGATAGGTAAGCTTGTGACATTTTGGATGGCTTGCACTGAGATGACCAATTTCGGGTGATGGCCGATGTGATTTACTAAAAGGATCGGATCTATTTGGAGCCAGGATCTCAGCTGAAGGAGAGGATTATGCACGCAATCCATGATTCTCCACTAGCAAGGCACCCAGGTTAACTCAAAACATATCATGTTGTCAGGGAGAGGTTCCCTTGGCGGGGACTTAAAGGAAACGTGCTGAAACACATGAGGGAGTGTGTGGATTGCCAGAGAAACAAGGTGGAGTTGGGTCACCCGGCCGATTTGCTACAGCCGCTCCCCATTTCAGAGAGGAAGTGGGAGAGCGTATCCATGGATTTCATCATCAGACTTCTGGCAACACAGGGGCGAGACTGCATCTATGTGGTGGTCGACAGACTGACCAAGTTCGCCCACTTCTTTGCTATTTCATCGAGATCTTCAGCTTCCTAGGTGGCCAAGTTATTCTTTCGGGAGGTTTTCCGGTTGCATGGTCTCCCCAAGACCATTGTGAGTGACAGGGACAACAGATTTATGGGGGGATTTTGGCAGGAGTTGTTCTGGCTAGTGGGTGCAAAACTTACACCTAGCACCAAGTACCATCCCCAAACTAATGGGCAGACAGAGATTGTGAACAAATGGCAGGAAGGGTACCTGCGCAACTACGTGACTAGACAATAGAGAGCGTGGGTCAAGTGGCTACACCTCGGGGAGTTATGCTACAACACGACTTATCACATGTCCATTGGTATGACTCCTTTCCGAGCACTTTATGGGTATGATGAACTTGCTTTTTCTTACATGGTATTTGGAGATAGCAAGACCCCAGGGGCAAAGGATTGGGTTCAATAGAGCCAGGAGATTCTCCGAGCTCTCAAGAACAACTTACAGGTGGACCAGAATAAACAAAAGGTATACGCTGATAAACATAGGGTGGAGAGACACTTTGAGGTAGGGGAAATGGTCTACCTACGCTTGCAGCCATATAGGGAATCTTCGCTCAAGCAGAAGTGAGCAGAGAAGCTTCGCTCATGGTTTTATGGGTCATATAAGGTGGTCTGGAAGGTGAGAGAGGTGTCCTATGAGTTAGAGCTACCTAAGGAGTGTCAGATTCACAATGTGTTCCACATCTCATGCCTAAAAAAGGCATTAGGGTAGCAAATTACAATAGCGGCTGAGTTTCCTCCCTTGGATGATGAGGGGCACTTAGTTTTGACACCTAAGATCATATTGGAGACCTGAGAGAGGAGGTTGAGAAACAAGGTGATCAGGGAGTACTTGGTCAAATGGAAGGATCTGCGCAGAGAGGATGCCACATGGGAGAGTGAACAAATCTTGCAGCATCCAGTTTTGCAGTTGCTTGGGGACAAGCAACATCTGGGAGGGGAGGACTGTAATATCCCTCCCTAATTGTTTTCCCAAGGAGAGGAAAAACCATTTTTGGCAATTTTGTTATTATTGGCTTAATGTATTTTTGGTGGAAGAACTTAGGAGAAAGGGGGTCGATGTGCTTTTTAGTGGATTGTGGGGGACACTCACCCACATGTGGTACGAAGGTACCACTACATAGGCCCACGCAGTCCCTGGTGATGGTTATTTGGCATAGCAGACTCACACAAAATGGAACTCTGGAAACACTCCAAATATTCAACAAATGATGGCCTTGGGTTGTCACTAAAAGCCGAACAAATCCCCATCTCCACAACCAGCTCACCCAAATGCAGCGTATTTCCCTTTCCTGTGTCTCGCTTACTAAACTAGCTCCACGGATTCACTTGGCAAGCTCCCAAATCAAATCAAAAGTGATGCAGGTCACCTCCTTGGGTTGGCACTCGAAGTCCACAGAAGGTAGGGTGAGATTCTCGCTTGAAAATCTCATGTGCTCAACACCACATATAGTCTTGGGTCTTAGCTCAAGTGTGCTAGCCAATTGTGAATGTCAAATGATCAAAGATAGCCAAAATGAAGAATGCTCCTCCTATTTTAGTCATTGAGCCTCCAATTTCCCCATGTGGGCCCCATCCCTCGATTTCCCCATCTCTCTTCCCTCCATGAGAGCGTATTAGCCAAGGGGAGTGTATTTCTCTTTGGGGTGGCCCCCACCATCCACTAGCAAATCGATTTTCCCTTTTTCCTTATGTTGGAGCCTCCTTTCACCTCAAAATCGCAAGTGGGACCCCACAACCCACTTTTCCTAAGTTGCCACCCAAAAATTGACAAAATTGGTCAAAATTGATATTTCACTTAGCAACCTTGCTAAGTGGGAATATCACAGTCCTCCCTGCCAAGATGTTGCTTGTCCCCAAGCAACTGCAAAGCTGGATGTTGTAATATTTGCTCACCTTCCCAAGTAGCATCCTCATCTGGTAGGTTCCTCCATCTGATCAAGAACTCCTTGATGTATCTATTTCTCAATCTCCTCTCCCTGCTGTCCAAAATAGCCTCAAGCTCCAAAACTAGATGCCCATTCTCATCTAGTGGGGGCAACTCAACGGTGGTTGTCACACGTTGTCCTAGTACCTTCTTGAGGCACGAAATGTGGAAGACAATATGCACCTTGCTCCCAGGCGGTAGCTCTAACTCGTATGCCACTTCGTCAACTCTACTAGTCACCTGATATGGGCCATAAAAGCATGGTTGTAGCTTCTCGGCCCCCTTTTGTTTCAGCGTAGACTATCTGTAACAATGAAGGCGCAAGAAAACTAGGTCCGCCACCTCAAAGTGTCTCTCAACCCTGTGCCTGTCTGCATACATCTTCTGTAGTTCTGGGATGTCTGCAAATTATCTTTGAGAGCCTTAAGAATATTTTGGCTCTCTTGTATCCAATCTTTGGCCCGACTATCTCCAAAAACAATGTCAGCAAAAGATAAAGCATCATACCCATACAAAGCGCAGAAAGGTGACATACCAATGGACATGTGATAGGTAGTATTGTAGCAATACTCCCCCAAGTGTAGCCATCTTGCCCATGCTTGTTGTTGCCCTGTCACATAGTTCCGCAAATAACCCTTTAGCCATTTGTTAACAATCTCGGTTTGCTCGTCAGTCTGGGGGTGGTAGTTGGTGTTGGGTGTAAGCTTTGTGCCCACCAACCTAAAGAGCTCTTGCCAGAAAGCTCCCATGAAGCGGTTGTCCTTGTCACTCACTATGGACTTGGGAAGACCATGCAACCGGAAAACCTCCCTGAAGAACAAATTTGCAACTTGAGAAGCAAAGTACCTTGAGGGAATAACGAAGAAATGGGCATACTTCATCAGTCTGTCCACCACCACATAAATGCAATAATGGCCCTATGCCATGGGAAGACCTTTGATGAAGTCCATCGAGATGCTCTCCCACTTCCCCTCCAGAATAGGGAGTGGCTGCAATAACCCTGCTAAATGAGCCAACTCCCTTGTTCCTCTGGGAGGCCTTGCACTCCTGTACATGTCTTAGCACATCCCCCTTGAGGCCCTTCCATGTGAAGCGCTCTTTGACTGTGTTGCAGGTCTTTATGAATCCTTGGTGTCCTGACAATTGTGAATCATGGGCTGCGTGGGAGATCCTCTCCCTCAACGGTGAACCGGGAACCATGTAAATGTGCCCCTTGTAGTAAATAATCTCTGCCATCACATAGTAGCGCTCATCCCCATTGGGACCCTCCAAGATCTCACACACCTGTCGATCCTTGGAGTACTCCACCAGCAACTGTGCTTTCCAATCATGGCAAATGCTCATGAGGGAAAGTGTTGCGGGCCTCCTAGATAGGGCATCTGCCACCACGTTATGCTTTCCCTTGACATACTCTATGTCAAAATCGTAGGCCTGAATCCTGCTGACCCACTTTTATTGTCTGTCATTGAGGCCCTTCTGCCCCAAGAAGTGGCGAAGACTGTTATGATCAGTCTTCACTCTAAATTGTTTACCAACCAAATACTGTTGGAACTTGGCCAAATCATGCATGATGACCAACATCTCCTTATCATAAATCGAATACAGCCTCTCATGAGTAAGGAGCTTTCGACTCTCGAAAGCTATAGGGTGGCCTCTCTGTGACAAAACTGTGCCAATACCGTCACCCAATGCATCACACTCTAAGGTGAATGACTGAGTGAAATCGGGCAGAGCCAAAACTGGGCAACTGCTCATCACCTCCTTGAGGTGCTCAAATGTTGCCTATGCCCTGTCAGTCCATGCGAATGCCCCCTTCTTGGTCAGGTCTATGAGGGGTGCTGCTAGCTGTGAGAAGCCCTTTACGAACTTCCTGTAGTAGGTGAAAATGCCTACAAACCCCCTCAACTCGGTCACATTCCGGGGAACTGGCCAATCCTGGATGGTCCTATTCTTCTCATGCACCCCCACTCCATCCTCTCCAATGATATGCCCCAAATAGAGCATCTCGGTGAGCCCAAACTCACACTTGGACAACTTCGCATAGAACTGTTGCCCCTCCAAAATGCGAAGCACCCCGTCGATATGTTGTAGGTGCTCCTCCCATGTCCTGTTATAAATCAATATGTCGTCAAAGAACACTAGTACAAATCTGCGTAACTGCTTGTGGAACACGAGGTTCATGCAGGACTGAAACGAGGTTGGGGCGTTGGTTAGCCCAAAGGGCATAACCAAAACTCAAAGTGGCCATAATGACATTGGAATGTTGTCTTGGGGATATCCTAATCCCTAACCCGAATTTGATGGTACCCTGAACGCAGATCTATATTAGAGAAGTACGTGGATCTATGTGGGGAAAGGGGTACTGGTTCTTCAACCTCTTCTTGTTGAGGGCTCTATAGTTGATGAACATCCTCAACGTGTTGTCCTTCTTCTTCACCAAGGCAACTGATGAAGCAAAGGGACTTGAGTTGGGCCTGATGCGCCCCATTGCCAATAACTCATGAATAGCCCTCTTAATCTCATCCTGTTAAAATTGGCAACTAGGGCCAAACTCCATGTGGGTCATCTTATTTATGGCAGTTGATGTTTTTATTGGATCCCTCTCATCGTGAGGTGTAGGATTGATCTAAAGATCAGCCGATTCTGTCAAGTATTCATGGAGTTATGAATTTATTTGTCCTATAAGACAAATTGTCAAGTCGGCCAACAACTTGTGTAGGCTCAGAAGCCCTATAGTCATGTCTATTCATCATCTATGTTTTAGTATAAATAAGAGAGGACTTGAAGTCATTTGAGATACACACTCTTCATGTGATATCCTCCTCTCCACGTCTTTGAGTTTTTGGTGAAGGAGAGAGACACTAAGAGTACGCTGGGCTAAGTAGCTGATGCCCTAGCCGCAGTAAGCCGCAGGCTCATGAGGAAATCTAAACGTAGTCAATAGAGACACCTTATACGCAATCAATGGAGACATTTAAAACACAGCAAGGAGACCTGTTCACGCAGTCAAAGGAAACATGTTCACGTAGTCAAAGAAGCACAGAACTCGTATATTTCTCTCTTTGAAATCTCGCATGGAGGAGTAGGTTCGTATTAAGGTCTCACTGCACCTTGGCTTGGGTATTAGGTGCAGTCATGTTCAGATTTCAGAAGTAGGATAAGGACGCAGCAGTAATCTATGTATTGGGCCAAGGCATGAAGCCGCAGTCAAGCGAAGCCGCAGTCAAGTGGAGTCGCAGTGAAGGTCATGGAGCCGTAGTGAGTTCAGTAGTCTCCTCGGATGGGTTAAGGAACCACAAAACTAAATCCTATCCATTCTCGGCATGGCAATCTCGGTATGACAAGGAGCAGTCTTGAATTCGGTGGCAGTCCTGTAGCAGACTTGTCATTGAACAACAAAGAAATACCTATTCTCTCGGATCAATGAATATTATGCCAAATGTTATCTCCTCTTTATATATTATAGTCTTGCTATGACTCGATGATGAGATGAGGGTTTGAATCCTTGGCATACGTATCAACACAGTATTCAGATCTAGAATAAGGCAGTGTCAACATGTTTCGAAGAACAAGTGACAAGGATCATAGTCTTGATCCTAACTTAATTGCAATCATAATAATTATAGATCATGATCATATATATATGATCATGATGATGAATATGGCTGCATGACGATGGAAGATGCAGCATAATGGTCATGTTAAGTAAGGAGCAACATGATGATGAATAGGGCTGCATGATGATGGAAGATGTAGCATAATGGGTAGCATGATGATGAGAGCAGATGAGAGCAGTTCAGTCATCAGGGTCCAGCACTGTGATAGTATAGCATGGTGTTACACGGTAAGGTGCAGCAAATGGATGAAATGCAACACTACGATAGGTGAAGCAGTCACCTTGGAGAATCAGTTGAAGTAATATGTCTTCAACTAATCTCATGCATATATCAAAAGTCAAAATGTTTACTTCTATTGTAAATGCACTGTCTCTCTCTCTCTCTACTGAACTTTGAAGAACATAAAAGAAGAATTGATCAAGGGTTTCCTCACATTGGGGTTTGTCCCTGGCTAGCGCCACATCTTGTGTCCTCTTGTCTTGGCTTGTCTTTTGCGATTTATGTTTATGTTCTATCTGCAGTTTACTTTAATGTTGATGTGATTGCTAATCTGGAAAAGATATTGAGCTAATTGTGAAAATTGAAATAAATTGCTCTAAGCATTGAACAAACCTAAAATTAACATGGTATCAAAGCTGAGGTGAAGACAATGCCCAAGCAAGAGTGAAAGAGCAATCACCGAAGACAGTTGGGTAAGGACAAAAGGATCAATGGATTCCTCATCCCTCTTCAAATTCACCAAGGGTGAAGTCGAAGCAGATAATATTATCAGAGTGGTGCAGCGGAATATGGCCTACCTAAAGATCACTTCATTGGAAGACTGGATCTCAGGGTGGAAGGAAAGGCAGATAACTAGTTCGGCCCAATGTTGCAGGAAGCATCCCCCCCGGCGGTTTTAAGGCCCGAAGCGCATCCCGTGTGGATTTGTACAGGAAGCGTCCCCGGAAGCGCGCTTCCAAAATTCGGAAGCGTGCCTCTGCCTGTTTTGGACGCTTCCGCTTGGTTTGGACACTTAGTAGATATATTCACAATTTACTACTTTTGTCATAGATTACTCATTAGACTTGTAGGCTTGTGAATTTGAATTTTGAACCTTTTTTGTCTTGGCGGTGACCAAGTGACATATTTTGTAAACATTATATTTGAATTTTGGACATGACAAACGTTGACAGTTGCTCACTTGTTAGATAAATCATAATATGCTCTATGTTTTATGTTTTATAATATGCTTAAAAATTTGATGTATGTTTGTAATCGCTAGAATATAGATGGTTGATGTACATACTAGTAACTACAATGGAATCATGAATGCCATATCTATCTTGATTTATGCAAAAACATGCATGTTTTCATGTCTTCTACAACTAATTTGGTATTTGGGATGTTTGCTTTGAGTATAAATGCAAAAAAATATAAATATAAATATAAATAAATATATATATATATAGGGAGAGAGAGAGAGCAGATGCTTCCACAGACGCTTTGCTTCCTAGATTTTTGGAAAATGATGCTTCCGCGTCCCCGCTTCCAAAAAACTTCCCCGCTTCGTCCCCGCTTTGTGCAACATTGGTTCGGCCATTATGCGAAGGAGTGTCCGAATGGCAGGGACACATCACTTGATGAAGTAACAATCATTCCAGGGACATCTTCAATTATCAAAGGAATGACGAGTAATGCAGGTCATCAAGGACACGACCGACTCTTTAGAGAAAGCAAGGAACCCCAGGGAGCTCTCTCTAATTTGGTAGAGATGGAAACAATCATGGGATTATACTCGGAGTCAATGCCACCTATCCTGGAAAGGGTGTAGGGAATGTTATCCCTCAATTGAATGAGGGCAACTCGATTCACTTACTAAATCTCTTTTATGTACCTAATCACAAGAAGAACCTGGTGTCCATTTCGGCAATGGAAGTCAAAGGTTTCAAGTTGGCACTCATCGATGGAAAGGTATGTGTTTGAAAATAGAATTTTCAAAGATGTTTTTGAGTTCAGGGTTGTATCAGGTTGTAGGAAGTCCACTGGGGACCATGTCCATTAACACATAGCACCGAAGGTTTGTGAGTCAAATGGTGACATGGATACTTGAATTCAAGAAGAGCATGAAGGTACATGTTTGAGATGTACCGAAGGAAAATCTTACAAGGGGACCATTCCCCTTATGTAGCAGGTCCACCGGTTTGGAACAACCCAAGGAGTTTGAGATTCATGATCGAGAATCTCATGTATGCAGGTGGAAGAAAGCCCACTATGGCTTGAAGTAAAACACCTCGGACCTAATATGAGAGGATTTATAGCTGTTTGATGAAGCTGAGATTTGCTAACAGTGAAGGTGATCCAAACCATTGTTTGAAGGTTGTGGATGATAGACCTCTCATACCAGCATCTTTTGAGGACGACCTATTTCAAATAGGTGCAGACCCTCTCACTTGCAGAAGTAAGAGGGAGTTGGATTCTGGATGTGGAATGGTGAATTGCAAGCCCGTGACTACCTCGAGGATTTTAACTTTTAGAAGTTATATGGTAGTGATGTTGGACCAGATTTGAGAAATGCCTCTTGAGTTTCATAAACTCATTCGCGTTGATGTTCTTTTTGAACTTCCGTCAGGACATATGTTTTGCAGTTAGCATGGTGAGCTCATATTTGATTGAGCCTCACTGGATTGATGCCAAGAATCTTCTGAGATATCTTCGGGGCACAATCTCTCATGGATTGAGATACACTGCCGGAAATATGGAACTGCATGATTATTTGAATGCTGACTGGGCATGCAGTGTGGAGGAACACTAGAGCACTTCTTAGTGCTGGTTCTCTTTGGATTCTGCTCCGATATCATGGACGAGCAGGAAGCAGAAGTCGGTTGTTATAAGCACTGCCGAGACTGGATACATAACTACGAGTATGATCTCGTATGAAGCTGCATGGTTGAGGAAGCTCTTTAGTGAACTGTTTGTACACATGATGAATACCACTATGATTCTCTGTGACAACCAAAGGTAGTATTCGATTATTGAGGAATCTCGCATTCGATGATTGCTCCAACAGATAGACATCAGATACTACCTTATCTGGGATATGGTAAGTCGATGAGCAAAGAGGCTCCATCGCATTGAGACTGATGTACAGGTTGCGAACATTTTGACAAAGCCCCGGGGAAGATCAAATCTGTGATTTTCCTAAATGACTTGGAGTTGTCGAGAAACCCTTGTAAAAGGGTCCTGCATGTTGCATACATTGAGCTCTGGGAGATCTGGGGGCTTGGGGTACTTACTGGAGCAACATACGACACAGGGTGACTCACCCTCCCTCGGTGGTGCGCTATGTACAGGATGACAGGTTCAACGTTCCCTGTGACACCCCGTGGCAACTATGGAACAGGATGATTAGTTCTCGTGTGGGCCTGGATGATGTGTTCTCCATGGCAATTGTGGAACAGGTTGATTCGTTCGCTTGTGGGCCTGGATGATTAGTTCTTCGATGCATCCACTGGACAGGATGGTTCGCTCTCATATGGACAGGATGATTCACTCTCCTGTGGACATGATGATTAGTTCTCTTGTCAAGGCATCCTACCCATGCAGTCTGGGACTCATGGGAAGTACCTCTCATCTGATCAATGAGCAGGGAAATGAGGATAGGGACCATAGTAGTACCGATGGACGCATCATTGTATATACCGTACTCCCTATGCTAGGATGACCTTCATTGATTTGGGATCAATGGTACTGGT
Organism: Pinus tabuliformis; assembly: GCA_031772625.1. Lineage (NCBI taxonomy): Eukaryota > Viridiplantae > Streptophyta > Pinopsida > Pinales > Pinaceae > Pinus > Pinus tabuliformis. Next base: position 803,920,284 of record CM062805.1, on the reverse strand, counting down.
CTGGGACCAGTGAGAGTAGTACATACTCTGAAACTAACTTCAGGTTAGTAGAGTACTGGTCTGGGACTAGTGGTACACACTCTGAGACCGACTTCGGGCCAGTGGAGAATGGTATGAGACATTCTCGATCAATTCTTCTTCTTCATGGTTCAGCAGAGCTGAGCAAAGCTGAACAGAGCTGAGCTGAGCAGAGTAGTGCAGGGCACTAATGGCAGAGATAGTATAGTTGGACATATGGATCAGCAGATGGAGTTCTCCCTAGTTGAGAGGGAGTGTTAAAATTGGCAACTAGGGTCAAACTCCATGTGGGTCATTTTATTTATGGAAGTGATATTTTTATTGGATCCCTCTCATCGTGAGATGTAGGATTGATCTAAAGATCATCCGATTCCGTCAAGTATTCATGGAGTTATGAATTTATTTGTGTTATAAGACAAATTGTCAAGTTGGCCAGCAACTTGTGTAGGCTCAAAAGCCCTATAGTCATGTCTATTCATCATCTATGTTTTAGTATAAATAGGAGAGGACTTGAAGTCATTTGAGATACACACTCTTCATGTGATATCCTCCTCTCCACGTCTTTGGGTTTTTGGTGAAGGAGAGACACTAAGAGTACGCTGGGCTAAGTAGTTGATGCCCTAGCCACAGTAAGCCGCAGGCTCATGAGGAAATCTAAACGAAGTCAACAGAGACACCTTATACGCAATCAATGGAGACATTTAAAACACAGCAAGGAGACCTGTTCACGCAGTCAAAGGAAACATGTTCACGCAGTCAAAGAAGAACAAAACTCACATATTTCTCTCTTTGAAATCTCGCATGGAGGAGCAGGTTCGTATTAAGGTCTGGCTGCACCTCGTCTAGGGTATTAGGTGTAATCATGTTCAGATTTTGGAAGTAGGATAAGGACGTAGCAGTAATCTATGTATTGGGCCAAGGCATGAAGCCGCAGTCAAGCGAAGCCACAGTGAAGTGGAGTCGCAGTCAAGGTCATGGAGCCGTAGTGAGTTCAGTAGTCTCCTCGGATGGGTTAAGGAACGGCAAAACGAAAGCCTATCCATTCTTGGCATGGCAATCTCAGTATGACAAGGAGCAGTCTTGAATTCAGTGGCAGTCCTGTAGCAGAATTGTCATTGAACAACAAAGAAAGACCTATTCTCTCGGATCAATGAATATTATGCCAAATGTTATCTCCTCTATATTCTCGGCATGGCAATCTCGGTATGACAAGGATCAGTCTTGAATTCGGTGGCAGTCCTATAGCAGACTTGTCATTGAACAACAAAGAAAGACCTATTCTCTCAGATCAATGAATATTATGCCAAATGTTATCTCCTCTATATATTACAGTCTTGCTATGAATCGATGATGAGATGAGGGTTCGAATTCTTGGCATACCTATCAACATAGTATTCAGATCTAGAATAAGGCAGTCTCAACATGTTTTGAAGAACAAGTGACAAGGAATGTAATCTTGATCCTGACTTAATTGCAATCATAGTGATTATGGATCATGATCATATATATATATGATGATGATGAATAGGGCTGCATGATGATGGAAGATGCAACATAATGGGCATGTTAAGTAAGGAGCAACATGATGATGAATAGGGCTGCATGATGATGGAAGATGCAGCATAATGGGCAGCATGATGATGAGAGCAGATGAGAGCAGCTCAGTCATCAAGGTCCAGCACTGTGATGGTACAACATGGTGCTACATGGTAAGGTGCAGCAAATGGACGAAATGCAACACTACGATAGGTGAAGCAGTCACCTTGGAGAATCAGTTGAAGCAATATGTCTTCAACTGATCTCATGCAAATATCAAAAGTCAAAATGTTTGTTGAAATTTAGTACCGGAGGACAGGTGGTTCCCTAAGGCTTTGATCTTTGGCCTAGGGAAAAGTGTCCAAAAGAATTTAATTTTTCTCCTAAAGTAACTTTATAATTTTTATAAAGTTAAATCTAATTTGAAAGTGACTTTAAGTGATAAAGTTACTAAGTCTAATTTTAAAGTGACTTTATAAAGTCAATGAAAAATTAGAAAGGAAAAGTGACTTTGGAAATAAATGACTAAGTGGGTCTTTATTAAAGTGGGGTGAATTAAAAAATAGAAAGTGAGATTTAAATGAGCATTTAATCTCAGCCATTGATCTAAATCTATTTCAGCCATTGGATTTAGGGATCACCCAAAAGTCATTTAGGGTTGGGTTAAGGGAGGAAAAGGAGGAAAAAGATCATTCATTCTTTCATGAGCAGATTGGGAGAAGGAGAGCAAGAGAGCAAAGGAGATTTCTGGACAAGGAGGAGAAAGAGGCAGCAGTTTGGCACACATACCAAGGCAGCACTTCAGCAAATCCGTACAGCTCAAAGAACAAGCAGAAAAAGGCAGATTTAGTGAGCAAAACAGTGAAAAAATTGATTTTCAGCACGAATATCGAGGAGGCAATTTTCTGCACGAATTTCGAGGTCTGTCCGTACAAGTCCGTACGGTCCGTACAGCTCGTACAGCCATTTTCCAGATTGTCTGTTAGCTGAAAAACAGATAAGTTTGCTTGCTGGAAAAATTTCTGTTTTGCTGAAAAAATTTTCTCTCTGTAAAAGGCATTTCCCAGAAATAAAGAAAAGCTCTCAAACTGGTTTTCCCCAAGAGTTGTAGGGGGTTTTTCCAGGGTCAAGTTGACCAAAAATCACTGAGTTTAAATGTGTTTTAATGGCTGTTTTTAATTGCTGATTTTTATTTCTGCAATTTCCAGCACTCTGAAAAATTTCCAGAATTTGTGTTTTCAGCAATATTTATTTTTTCAGTCTGTTAAATGTATGGCTATGGGAATGGGCATTTAACTAAATGGGAGAAATAAGGTGAAATTGAAAACCGGGGTGGGAAAACAGAAAATTTTTACATGGTATCAGAGCTGAGTGCTGAAGGGCAGTTTGGGACAGCAAAAGGAAAAAAATACAGCTGCTGATTTTTTCACTCAGAAAATTCCAGCAAGCTGATTTTTCATAAACAGCAGTTTTATCTTTACCACAGCAGTGCTATTTTTCAGTTTTAGGACAGCAAGATGTCATTGGGATTGAGGGTGGAGGATAGGTTGGATGGGCATACAAATTACAGCGTTTGGAAGGAGAGAATGCAGAGTATCTTTGAGGAGGCAGAAGTCTGGGATATCATGGTGCATACAGCACAGCACCCTGTTGTTGTGCCTACTGATGCAACTCAGTTGACAGCTTATAATAAAAAGAACAACAAGGGTAAGAGGTTGATTCTAGACGGAATCAAAGACCATTGCATTCCTCATGTGAGAGGAAAGAGCAATGCCCATGAGATGTGGACAACATTGTCCAATCTCTACCAGAGTACCAATGAGAACCGGAAGATGGTCTTGAAGGAGAAGCTGAAAAACATTAAGATGGGGAATGATAGTGCAGCTGGATATCTCACAAAGATTACCAATGTGAGAGATGAGTTGGCAGCGATTGGAGAGGCCATTCCATCCACTGAGTTGGTGCGTATTGCAGTGAATGGCCTCCCCCATTCATGGTTGAACTTTGCTGATGGGGTTTGTGCACGTGAGACCCTTCCCACATGGGAGAGGTTTTGGGATGATTGCATTCAGACAGAGATCAGGAAAGGACAGCTTGGGGCAGCCAAGCCAGTTGAGCAGGATGAGGACGTAGCACTGGTGGCAGGAGGCAAGAAAGGCAAAGGGAAGAAGCAGGCTTCCACAAGCGGTGGTGGAGGCAAAGGCAAAGGTAAAGGTAAACAGGGTAACTCACAGAAGGACTATTCCAAAGTGAAGTGTTGGAATTGTCAGAAGATGGGACACTATGCAGTTGTGTGTCCGGAGAAGAAGAAGAAGAAGGGGAAGAACCAGGATGTGGCAGCTTCAGCTGAGATTGAGGACTTTGCAAGTCGTTTTGACCGGGAGTTTGCGTTCATTACATGTGAGTCCTCTAGTGCAGGATCACCTGCCACACAGGTTCAGAGGGAGCATGCTTTTCCCTCGATTAGCGGAGCATCTACAGGTATCTGGTATGTGGACAGTGGAGCTTCACGCCACATGACAGGAGTCCGGGAGTACTTCTCAGAGCTTTCAGAGAGTGGCACTGATATTGAGGTAGTACTCGGTGATGACAGAGTTGTTAGAGCAGTCGGGGTGGGTACACTGACATTTCAGAGGGAGTCCAGACCTCCCTTGAAAGTGTCAGATGTTCTTTATGTGCCAGGGATGAGGAAGAACCTCATATCCGTCTCAGCTTTGGAGGACAGAGGATATGAGGTACTGTTCAGGGGAGGACAGGTGTTGATGTATCCCAGGGGCACTCCAGCTGATTCAGCTAGAGTGATAGGTGTACGCCATGCAAAGGTGTACAAGTTTGCATTCCAGCCCCTTTTGGCATTGAGCAGTAGGACCGACAGCAGAGCTAGCAGTTCTGAGCTGTGTGAGATTTGGCACCGCAGGATGGGGCACATGTCTCATGGAGCCTTGAGGACATTGCGGGAGATCACTACAGGTGTGCCAGATTTCAGTACTGATCACCATGATACTTGTAGAGGTTGTGCGATGGGCAAGTTTGCCAAATCCCCTTTTCCCAGCAGTGACAGCAAAGCGATTGGGATACTTGATTTGATTCATTCTGATGTGAGCGGTCGGATGTCTCATGTTTCCTTGAGTGGATATGAGTACTATGTTTTATTCATTGATGATCACTCCAGGAGGACCTGGATTTATTTCTTGAAGACCAAGAGTGAGGTCTTCAAGCGGTTTCAGGAGTTCAGAGCTCTTGTGGAGACACAGACAGGTCGGAAGATCAAGTCCCTGAGGTCGGACAATGGAGGAGAGTACACCCTTGGAGAGTTTGTTGACTATTGTGCGGAGGCAGGCATTAGGAGGGAGTTCACTGTTCCTTACAACCCCCAGCAGAACGGGGTTGCAGAGAGGAAGAACAGATCCATCATAGGGGCTGCTAAAGCCATGTTACATGATCAGGGGTTGCCATTGTTCTTGTGGGCAGAGGCCTGCAACACAGCTGTTTACTTGCAGAACAGGAGTCCGCATCGTGCCTTGGGGCACATGACTCTGGAGGAGGCTTTCTCTGGGAAGAAGCCTGATCTTGGTCATCTTCATATCTTTGGATGCATTACATACTCCTATATACCCAAGGAGAAGAGGACCAAACTAGAGCCCATCGCAGAGAAGGGTATCTTTGTGGGCTACAGTGAGACCTCAAAGGCCTTTCGGATTTACATTCCTGCACAGAGGAGAGTTGTTGTCAGACGGGATGTGAAGTTCGAGGAGGACAGGGCCTTTAGGAGGTCACGGGAGTTAGAGTATCTGGATCAGCCAGACCCTCAGCAGCAGTTGAGTCAGTCGCAGGGATCCAGTGGGCAGGGATCAGGAGGATCCGGAGGTACATCTATGAGGATGTCAGGTCCATCAGTGAGCAGTGGCTCGCCGAGCCAGAGGGGTGGTGCTCCGGGCAGCATGCAGAGTAGTTCACACAGCAGTTCACTAGGGAGTCCACTGATGGACAGTTCACACGGTACCTCAGCTTCTACAGGTTCAGGTGCAGGCAGGAGGACAGCAGACAGACAGTCAGGAGTTCAGGCTACTGATGGTGATGAGGAGGAGGAGTTTCATTCTCCTATGGGAGAAGCATGCTCAGGGAAGAGGAAGCCCAAGTGGCTTCAGGACACCTTGAGAGATGCCACATCTGTTGCTGAGCCGAAGAGGCCGGTCAGAGAGAGTAGACCACCTGAGAGGTTTTGTAGTTATATGGCGATGGTTACCAACATCCTTGACTCTGAGCCTTCTAGCTATGAGGAGGCAGCTAGCCAGCAGGTCTGGAGAGAGGCCATGCAGGAGGAGTATTCTTCTATCATGAAGAACGATGTTTGGGAGGTGGTGCCGAGGCCTGAGGGCAAATCCGTGGTTACTTCCAGATGGCTTTACAAGGTAAAGCATGCTGCAGATGGCAGCATTGAGAAATTCAAAGCGAGGTTTGTGGCTAGAGGGTTCTCCCAGGTAGAGGGAGTTGATTATGAGGAGACCTTCGCTCCCGTGGCTCGATATACTTCGATCCGCTCCATTATATCGATAGCAGCAGAGATGGGTTGGAAGATCCACCAGATGGATGTGAAGACCGCATTTCTCAATGGCTTCATACAGGAGGAGGTGTACATTGAGCAGCCATAGGGCTTTGAGGTGCATGGGAAGGAGTCCCATGTGTGCAGATTGAAGAAGGCCCTTTATGGCCTAAAGCAAGCTCCCAGAGCTTGGTACTCCAGGATAGATGCATATTTGCAGGGGATGGGTTTCACAAAGAGTGAGGCAGATCCGAACCTTTACTTTATTGTGATTGGTGAGGAGCCTCTCATTCTGGTGTTGTATGTGGATGACTTGATCATTACAGGTGCAGAGAGACTCATAGAGCACTGCAAGAGAGATCTTGCGGCAAAGTTTGAGATGAAGGACATCGGCTTGATGCATTACTTTTTGGGTTTGGAGGTGTGGCAGGAGGAGGGGCATTTCTTCCTGGGGCAGGGGAAGTATATTGTGGACATCCTTAGCAGATTCCACATGGAGGATTGTAGACCCATGTCGACACCGATGATCACCAACTGGAAGAAGCTTCATGCTTCGGATTCCGAGTTGGTGGATCCCACATTGTACAGGCAGCTGATTGGTTCCTTGATGTATTTGGTCAACACTAGACCAGATATCTGTTTTGCAGTCAACACGATGAGTCAGTTTATGTGTGAGCCTAGGAAGGTTCACTGGGTGGCTGCAAAACACATTTTGCGGTACTTGCAGGGGACAGTGGATTATGGTCTGGACTACAGGCAGGGAGATGGAGTGAGATTGGCAGGATACACTGATTCTGATTGGGCAGGTTGTGCTTCTGATAGGAAGAGCACTTCAGGGTGTTGTTTTGGGTTGGGTTCAGCAGTGGTGTCATGGTTCAGCCGGAAGCAGCAGTCAGTAGCACTGAGTTCAGCAGAAGCAGAGTATATGGCAGCCAGTCTAGCTAGTTGTGAGGCCATCTGGCTTCGCAAGATGTTGTTTGGCTTATTTGGTCAGCCGTTGAGACCTTCAGTGATTTACTGTGATAATCAGAGTTGCATTAAACTCACGGAGAATCCAGTATTTCATGACAGGTCAAAGCATATCGGGATCAGATATCATTTCATCAGAGACTATGTTCAGAAGGTAGCTGTGAAGCTTGAGTATATTTCCACTGATGAGCAGGTTGCAGATATTCTTACCAAAGCCTTACCACGGGGTAAGCATGTCTACTTCAGAGACAAGATGGGTGTGGTGAGGAACACCTTCCTCGGTAAGAGGGAGTGTTGAAATTTGGTACCGGAGGACAGGTGGTTCCCTAAGGCTTTGATCTTTGGCCTAGGGAAAAGTGTCCAAAAGAATTTAATTTTTCTCCTAAAGTAACTTTATAATTTTTATAAAGTTAAATCTAATTTGAAAGTGACTTTAAGTGATAAAGTTACTAAGTCTAATTTTAAAGTGGCTTTATAAAGTCAATGGAAAATTAGAAAGGAAAAGTGACTTTGGAAATAAATGACTAAGTGGGTCTTTATTAAAGTGGGGTGAATTAAAAAATAGAAAGTGAGATTTAAATGAGCATTTAATCTCAGCCATTGATCTAAATCTATTTTAGCCATTGGATTTAGGGATCACCCAAAAGTCATTTAGGGTTGGGTTAAGGGAGGAAAAGGAGGAAAAAGATCATTCATGCTTTCATGAGCAGATTGGGAGAAGGAGAGCAAGAGAGCAAAGGATATTTCTGGACAAGGAGGAGAAAGAGGCAGCAGTTTGGCACACATACCAAGGCAGCACTTCAGCAAATCCGTACAGCTCAAAGAACAAGCAGAAAAAGGCAGATTTAGTGAGCAAAACAATGAAAAAATTGATTTTCAGCACGAATATCGAGGAGGCGATTTTCTGCACGAATTTCGAGGTCTGTCCGTACAAGTCCGTACGGCCGTCCGTACAGTCCGTACGTCCATACAGTCCGTACGGTCCGTACAGCCATTTTCCAGATTGTCTGTTAGCTGAAAAACAGATAAGTTTGCTTGCTGGAAAAATTTCTGTTTTGCTGATTTTTTGCTGAAAATTTTTCTCTGTAAAAGGCATTTTCCAGAAATAAAGAAGAGCTCTCAAACTGGTTTTCCCCAAGAGTTGTAGGGGGTTTTTCCAGGGTCAAGTTGACCAAAAATCACTGAGTTTAAATGTGTTTTAATGGCTGTTTTTAATTGCTGATTTTTATTTCTGCAATTTCCAGCACTCTGAAAAATTTTCAGAATTTGTGTTTTCAGCAATATTTATTTTTTCAGTCTGTTAAATGTATGGCTATGGGAATGGGCATTTAACTAAATGGGAGAAATAAGGTGAAACTGAAAACCGGGGTGGGAAAACAGAAAATTTTTACAATGTTGACTTCTATTGTAAATGTACTATCTCTCTCTCTTTCTCTACTGAACTTTGAAGAACATAAAAGAAGAATTCATCAAGTGTTTCCCCACATTGGGGTTTGTCCCTGGCTAGCGCCACATCTTGTGTCCTCTTGTCTTGGCTTGTCTTCTGCGATTTATGTTTATGTTCTATTTGCAGTTTACTTTAATGTTGATGTGATTGCTAATCTAGAAAAGATATTGAGCTAACTGTGAAAATTGAAATAAATTGCTCTAAGCATAGAACATACCTAAAATTAACATGGTATCAGAGTTGAGGTGAAGACAATGCCCAAGCAAGAGTGAAAGAGCAATCACCGAAGACAGTTGGGTAAGGACAAAAGGATCAGTGGATTCCTCATCCCTCTTCAAATTCACTAAGGGTGAGGTCGAAGTAGAGAATATTGTTAGAGTGGCGCAGCGGAATATGGCCTACCTAAAGATCACTTCATTGGAAGACTGGATCTCAGGGTGGAAGGAAAGGCAGATAACTATTTCGACCATCATGCGAAGGAGTGTCCGAATGGCAGGGACACATCACTTGATGATGGTAACAATCATTCCAGGGACATCTTCAATTATCAATGGAATGACGAGTAATGCAAGTCATCAAGGACACGACCGACTCTACAGAGAAAGCAAGGAACCCGAGGGAGCTCTCTCTAATTTGGTAGAGATGGAAACAATCATGGGATTATACTTGGAGTCAATGCCACCTATCCTGGAAAGGGTGTAGGGAATATTACCCCTCAATTGAATGAGGGCAACTCGATTCACTTACTAAATCTCTTTTATGTACCTAATCACAAGAAGAACCTGGTGTCTATTTCGGTAATGGAAGTCAAAGGTTTCAGGGTGGCACTCATCGATGGAAAGGTACGTGTTTGAAAATAGAAATTTCAAAGATGTTTTTGAGTTCAGGGTTGTATCAGGTTGCAGGAAGTCCACTGGGGACCATGTCCATTAACACATAGCACCAAAGGTCTGTGAGTCAAATGGTGACAGGGATACCTGAATTCAAGAAGAGCGTGAAGGTACATGTCTGAGATGTACCGAAGGAAAATCTTACAAGGGGACCATTCCCCTTATGTAGCAGGTCCACAGGTTTGGAACAACCCGAGGAGTTTGAGATTCATGATCGGGAATCTCATGTATGCAGGTGGAAGAAAGCCCACTATGGCTTGAAGTAAAACACCTTGGACCTAATATGAGAGGATTGATAGCTGTCTGATGAAGCTGAGATTCACTAACAGTGAAGCTGAGATTCACTAACAGTGAAGCTGATCCAAACCATTGTTTGAAGGTTGTGGATGATAGACCTCTCATACCAGCATCTTCTGAGGATGACCTATTTCAAATAGGTGCAGACCCTCTCACTTGTAGAAGTAAGAGGGAGTTGGATTCCGGATGTGGAATGGTGAACTGCCAGCTCGTGACTACCTCGAGGATCTTAACTTTCAGAAGTTATATGGTAGTGATGTCGGACCAGATTTGAGAAATGCCTCTGAGTTTCATAAACGCATTCGCGTTGATGTTCTTTGTGAACTTCCGTCCGGACATATGTTTTGCAGTTAGCATGGTGAGCTCGTATTTGATTGAGCCTTACTGGATTGATGCCAAGAATCTTTTGAGTATCTTCTGGTCACAATCTCTCATGGATTGAGATACACTATCGGAAATATGAAACTGCATGATTATTTGAATGCTCAATGGGCAGGCAGTGTGGAGGAACACTAGAGCACTTCTCAATGCTGGCTCTCTTTGGATTCTGCTTCGATATCATGGATGATCAGGAAGCAGAAGTCGGTTGTTATAAGCACCGCTGAGACCAGATACATAACTATGAGTATGATCTCATATGAAGCTGCTTGGTTGAGGAAGCTCTTCAGTGAGCTGTTTATACACATGATGAATACCATTGTGATTCTCTGTGACATCCAGAGGTAGGATCTGATTATTGAGGAATCTCGCATTCGATGATTGCTCCAGCAGATAGACATCAGATACTACCTTATTTGGGATATGGTCAGTCGATGAGCAAGGAGGCTCCATCGCATTGAGACTGATGTACAGGTCGCAGACATTTTGACAAAGCCCCGGGGAAAGATCAAATTTGTGATTTTCTCGAACGACTTGGAGTCGTCGAGAGACCCTTGTAAAAGGGTCTTGCATGATGCATACATTGAGCTCTGGGAGCTCTGGGGGCTTGGGGTACTTACTGGAGCAACATACGACCACAGTGTGACTCACCCTCCCTTGGTGGTGCGCTATGTACTGGATGACAGGTTCAACCTTCCCGGTGACACCCCGTGGCAACTATGGAATAGGATGATTAGTTCTCCTGCGGGCCTGGATGATGTGTTCTCCATGGCGATTGTGGAACATGATGATTCGTTCTCCTGTGGGCCAGGATGATTAGTTCTCAGTGGCATCCACTGGACAGGATGATTCGCTCTCATGTGGACAGGATGATTAGTTCTCCTGTCGAGGCATCCTACCCATGCAGTCTGGGACTCATGTGAAGTTCCTCTCATCTGATTAGTGAGTAGGGAAATGAGGATAGGGACCATAGTAGTACCGATGGACGCATCGTTGTATCTACCGTACTCCCTATGCTAGGATGACCTTCATTGATCTGGGATCAATGATACTGGTCTGGGACTAGTGAGAGTGGTACATACTCTGAAACTGACTTCGGGTCAGTAGAGGACTGGTCTGGGACCAGTGGTACACACTCTGAGACTAACTTTGGGTCAGTGGAGAATGGTATGAGACATTCTCGATCAATTCTTCTTCTTCATGGTTCAACAGAGCAGAGCTGAGCTGAGCAAAGCAGAACAAAGTTGAGCTTAGCAGAGCAGTGCAGGGCACTGATGGCAGAGATAGTACAGTTGGACATATGGATCAACGGATGTTCTCCCTAGTTGAGAGGGAGTGTTAAAATTGGCAACTAGGTCCAAACTCCATGTGGGTCATCTTATTTATGGCAGCTGATTTTTTTATTGGATCCCTGTCATCATGAGGTGTAGGATTGATCTAAAGATCATCTGATTCCATCAAGTATTCATGGAGTTATGAATTTATTTGTGTTATAAGACAAATCGTCAAGTTGGCCAGCAACTTGTGTAGGCTCAGAAGCCCTATAGTCATGTCTATTCATCATCTACATTTTAGTATAAATAGGGGAGGACTTGAAGTCATTTGAGATACACACTCTTCATGTGATATCCTCCTCTCCACGTCTTTGAGTTTTTGGTGAAGTAGAGAGACACTAAGAGTACGTTGGGCTAAGTAGCTGATGCCCTAGTCGCAATAAGCCGCAAGCTCATGAGGAAATCTAAACACAGTCAATAGAGACACCTTATACGCAATCAATGGAGACATTTAAAACACAACAAGGAGACCTGTTCACGCAGTCAAAGGAAACATGTTCACGCAGTCAAAGAAGCACAGAACTCGCATATTTCTCTCTCTGAAATCTCGCATGGAGGAGTAGGTTCGTATTAAGGTCTCACTGCATCTCAGCTAGGGTATTAGGTCCAATCATGTTCAGATTTTGGAAGTAGGATAAGGACGCAATAGTAATCTATGTAGAGAGCCGCAGTCAAGCGAAGCCGCAGTCAAGTGGAGTCGCAGTTAAGGTCATGGAGCCGTAGTGAGTTTATTAGTCTCCTCGGATGGGTTAAGGAACCACAGAACTAAAGCCTATCCATTCTCGGCATGGCAATCTTGGTATGAGAAGGAGCAGTCTTGAATTCGGTGGCAGTGCTGTAGCAGACTTGTCATTGAACAACAAAGAAAGACCTATTCTCTCGGATCAATGAATATTATGCCAAATGTTATCTCCTCTATATATATTACAGTCTTGCTATGACTCGATGATGAGATGAGGGTTCGAATCCTTGGCATACATATCAACAGAGTATTCAGATCTAGAATAAGGCAGTGTCAACATGTTTCGAAGAACAGTGACAAGGATCGTAGTCTTGATCCTGACTTAATTGCGATCACAGTAATTATAGATCATGATCATATATATATGATGATGATGATGATGAATAGGGCTGCATGCTGATGGAAGATGCAACATAATGGGCATGTTAAGTAAGAAGCATGATGATGAATAGGGCTGCATGATGATGGAAAATGCAGCATAATGGGCAGCATGATGATGAGAGCAGATGAGAGCAGCTCAGTCATCAAAGTCCAACACTGTGATGGTACAACATGGTGCTACACGGTAAGGTGCAACAAATGGACGAAATGCAACACTACGATAGGTGAAGTAGTCACCTTGGAGAATCAATTGAAGCAATATGTCTTCAACTGATCTCATGCAGATATCAAAAGTCAAAATGTTGACTTCTATTGTAAATGTACTATCTCTCTCTCTTTCTCTACTGAACTTTAAAGAACATAAAAGAAGAATTGATCAAGGGTTTCCCCACATTGGGGTTTGTCCCTGGCTAGCGCCACATCTTGTGTCCTCTTGTCTTGGCTTGTCTTCTACGATTTATGTTTATGTTCTATCTACAATTTACTTTAATGCTGATTTGATTGCTAATCTAGAAAAGATATTGAGCTAACTGTGAAAATTGAAATAAATTGCTCTAAGCATAGAACATACCTAAAATTAACACATCCTGATAGGCCTTGGGATGTCGGTATGGAGTTGTATCACTGCCTGCACTCTTTATTCGAGCTTGATAGTGTGCTCAAACCCCCTATCAGGTGTTCATCTGAGCGGAATGTCCCCAAACACTGTTGGGTACCTGTCTAGAATAACATGTATGTCCGGGTGTGGTGGTTGGGGCTTACCCCTTGCATCAGTTATCCTTAGCTCTACTGCCCACTCTATATCACCATGCCTCAAATTGGCCTCCATCCTGTGCGCTGACACTGTTTGTGGAGGGTATGAGTGCATGCCCCTCAATAAGACCATCTTCCTGTCAGGCCCTGTGAACTCCATCTCCAGCTTTTTCCAGTCAGTAGCAACACGCCCAAGTGAGTACATCCACTACACACCAAGCACCACATTGGTGTCAGGAACATCAACCACAAAGAAGTGGTCCATCATAGAGTAGTTCCCCATCACTACTGCCATCTCGGGAACATATCTAGCGTACTACATGGTACTATCTCACTGTACCAAAACCGAGAACCCCTAGAATGACTCCGTGTGTAAACCCCTCCTCTCCATCATCTGGGCATCTACGAAATTGTGGGTAGCCCCACTATCTACTAGTACTGAAACACGTTGCCCCTGCACCATGCCCCTGATCGTCAGAGTGAGGTGCTTCAACACACCCAGAACTGAAGCGATGACCCCTACCGCTGGCAAGAAAGGAGCTCCCCTTGGTGGGGGTGGTGGACCTCTGCCTCCTCCTCCGGCCATAGGTGGACCCTCATCTCCAACATCTATCTCTTGCTCCACATCATCCTTTAGCTCGCTGTCAGAAAATACCTCTATGAAGTGGGCCTTGCCTTTGGTATATTGATGTCCTAGTGCCCATGACTCTTTGCAAGTGAAGTACAACTTCCTTCGTTGGAGGTTTCTCCTAGCCTCATCATCCAACTGCCCACGCCCCTAAATGTCTTGTTGTGGTGGGATTCTAATGTCTCTTCCCCTCTGCTGGAATACGAGCCTAGTGGGCATCTGCGCTCTAGGCTTGGGCAGAGCATCCTGCAAGTCCCGGGTTCTACCAACTGTGTACTGCAAAGTGGTGGGTCTGTTCGACCTCACCAAGCCCCTCAATGGTTTTGCTAGTCCCTCCAAAAACATGAAGACCCTCCTGGCCTCCGATAAATGTGGTGCCATCACTGGCAATCTCAGAAAGTCAGAGATATAGGCCTCAACACTCCCAGTTGCTTGAGCCATGTCAGCTCTCCAAAGTGCTCCTCTGGCTCTCTCCTCTCAAAATGCTCCAGTACACTCCAAGTGAAATCCTCATAGGCCGTGACTCCTGCATGTCCCATCGTGGTCAACGCATGGAACCACCAACCATGGGCTTCCCCCTCTGTCATCTGGTTGAGCTAGAAATAGACATCCAACTTCTCAACCCATGCCTCGGCTGAGCTCTTAGGCGAGCCATCAAAAGTTGGGAGGAATAACATCCCCATCATCTGTTGTAAATCAGTGCCATGTGTGTCCCCTGCTCCTATTGTTTCCCTTAAGCTGACAAAAGTCCTTGAAGGTGATGGCCTCTCTGAAATCAGGCCATAGGACTGATACTCCACAAAATGTCCCCCATGGGCAATCTCCTCTTGTCCCTGCGGCCCTCCAACACCTGATGCTAGAAAAGTGGGGATGGTTGACTTGGGTGGTGTGCTATAAACAAGAGGTATGTTGGGTGGATTTGCTGCATGGTGGTACAAAGTACTTGAGCATTCACCCAGATAATTTTCTCCCTGAATCCCCTTGCCTTTGTTGTTGTTGTAGTTTTGCTGCCTCAATTCATCAATGACCATAGACAAATCGTTTATGGCCTTCAAAAGATGTTGAGCAAACTCCTCTTCTTTACTCATCTTATCTCCCTCATTATCCCCCATATCTGGCCTCTCAACCTCCGACTCAATGATTACTGGATCAAGAGTAAATTGTAGTTGCCTTTCTCTGCTTCTATACCTATGCATCTTGTAAGTGACGTTCTGCTTATCCTCTGGTGTCATAGACTAGTAGTTGCTCCCATAGGCTGAACCAAGACTATGAGCTCTGATACCATAGTAATATCCCTAAGGAAAATTAACAGTGATAACCAAACATGCATAGCAAAACACACACAAATTTACACACAAAATTAAACACCCAGAAAAACTCCAAAATCCACGCAAAACTAAACCATTTTATTATGATAAATAAGGGTTACAATATGAGATCGGAATGTATGCACTTGGGCTTGCCCAAGGCAAGCTAACAAAACCCAGGTGATGAAATCAGCGACTCAACCACTAGGAAACTGTCCCACACAAATGCTTTGTGCTAGTCCCAAAAACCAGTGTTGCGAAAATTGCGATTTAATCACAATTTTCTCAAAAAATCGCGACTTTTTGAATTAGCCGATGTTATCACTTGCTTTTTATAAAGCTTTTTTTTTTCAAAAAAATCGCTGAAAAAATCGCGATTCGATCGAAAGAAATAGTGGGGCACCGGGACAACGCGTTTTATAAGCGATTTGATGAGTTTTATTTCTCATTTTTAGCAAATTGCGGACTTGTTTGAGAGCCGAGGAGGAGAGGAAGGCGTCTACTAGGGCAAAGGAGGAGAAAAACGGGAGATTTTAGCATCCCAAGCAAGAGAACTTCGTGTTTGGACCAAATTTCTTTGACAAACCATGGTTTCCAGGTATGGGCACCAAATTTGGCCATTTTGTTTTGGTTTTTTTCTTGTTTTTGCTTAGGTTTTTATAACCCATTGATTATCAATAATTTTTGAGTGGATTTGATGGTGTTTTTTTCATTTTTGTTGCATA
Organism: Pinus tabuliformis; assembly: GCA_031772625.1. Taxonomy (NCBI): domain Eukaryota; kingdom Viridiplantae; phylum Streptophyta; class Pinopsida; order Pinales; family Pinaceae; genus Pinus; species Pinus tabuliformis. The sequence continues at coordinate 803,904,336 of CM062805.1, read as the reverse complement.
GAGTGGAGCGGTTTCATTTTGGTCAAAAATGCAAAAACTTGATTGTTAGATTTATTAATTTAAATTTTTCTCGTGCTTTATTTTTTTGCATCATTTTTTATTGGGTTTGAATGTGCATTTTTTCTATTATTGTTGGATTGGGTGGAGGTTTTTTTTTGGGTCAAAAATTCAATGTGCTGTGTCATGTATGTAATTTTTTTTTTTATTTTTTTTTATTTTTTTAACTTGCAATTCTTATTGTGCCATAGGTTCAACTTCAAACTTCATCTTACATTAAAACTCAAGAGTTGTTACAAACATACCAAGGAAATTGGACCCTCTGTGGGAATTTGGTGAACTTGATGGAGGGTTTGATAGATCAAACTTGTCTTGCAAGTTGTGTGGGCATCATATGTTGGGGGGGTTTATAGATTGAAGTATCACCTTGCACAAATCCCTGGACATGAGGTAGGGCCTTGTAACAATACAAATGTGGAAATCATCCAAAGAGGCATCGGATCATTGGAAGAATTAGAGCAAAACAAAGTGACGAAAGGAGATCTGAAGAAGCAACTAGCAGGGAGAGTGTTAGGAGGTGAATATGAAAGTGGCACTGGTTCTACTTCAGCATCAATGTCTACAACCAACCCTGTAGCTACCTCATCATTTTTTGTTCCTAGAACCACGGCTGGTTCACAACCATCTATCACTTCAATGCTTAAAAAAAGGAGAAAGAACAAGCTGACAAGTTGTTGTGCAAGTTTCTCTTTTGGAGTGATATTCCTTTCAGCGTTGCAAGGAATAATCGATTTTTCCAGCCCGCTGTTGATGCTATTGCAATTGTTGGCCCAGGGTACAAAATCCCTTCTTATGATGACTTTAGAGGCCGCATTCTTCAAGATGAAAAGGTTGATTGCACCAAAATATTGGAGTAGTTTAGGGCATCATGGGCACAAACAGGATACACTGTGATGTCAGATGGTTGGACCGACCAAAAGGGGAGAACCCTTATAAACTTCTTGGTTAATTGTCCCAAGGGGACAATGTTTATGAAATCTATTGATGCATCTTCACATATCAAAGATGCAAAATTATTATGTGATTTGCTGGATGTGTTTATTTTGGAGGTGGGTGTAGAACATGTTGTCCAAGTCATAACGGACAATGATGCAAATTATGTTGCTGCTGGCAAGATGTTTATGGAGAGGCATTCTACTTTATTTTGGACACCTTGTGCTGCACATTCTATTGATTTGATGTTGGAGGACATAGGAAAAATTTCCTTTGTCAAAGATATTGTTGAATCATCAAAAAACATTACAAAATTTATATATAATCATGCATCTGTGCTTTAGCTTGATGAGAAAATTCACCAACAACGAGTTGGTGCGCCCTGCCATTACAAGGTTTTCCACCAGTTTCATATCTTTTCAATCCCTCTTGAATTCTATGTGGGATGTGAAGAGAATGTTTCTTTTAGATGAGTGGCGTGCTTTGACATTTAGCCGCAAATCAGAGGGAGATTCCATATGCAGATTAGTTTCATACCAGGAAAATTTTTAGGTGGAAATGTAGGAGATGTGAAGCGTTACTAAACCTTTGGTAAAGGTTCTTCGATTAGTTGATGGTGAGAAGCTCGCAATGGGCTATTTGTATGAGGCCATGAACAGGGGCAAATAACCCATTTAAGCCTACTATGATGATAAGGGAGATGAGGGGTTTCAGAAACAACTCCTCCTATGGGAAGTGATTGATGAACGATGGAACAACACACTCCATCGTTCCATTCATGCTGTAGGGATCTACCTGAACTCCACATTTTCTTACCCATGTGGGTTTTTATTTGATGCTGAGATCATGGATGGATTCTTAACCTGTGTTCAGAGGATGGTGCGATCTCCAACAGAACATGCAGAAATCTCCAAAGAAATGGAGATATACAGGATGACAGGTGGCACATTTAGCTTTGAGATGACTGTGGTTGATAGGAAGACTAAAATGCCAGGTATTTTTTAGGTTGTTTCAAATTTCATTGTCTCTTCAAGTTCATAACTTCATACTTTGCTTCAACTTTCAAATTTCATTTTTTTCTTATGTTTATCTTATTTGTAATTTTGTTGTAGATGTATGGTGGACTCACTATGGTGCCAGAGTACCCCATCCGCAAAAGCTTGCCATTCGAATCCTTAGCCAAACATGTAGCTCCTCAGGATGCGAGTGCAACTGGACTGTGTTGTCACGCAGATTGACACGACTACGCTCAGACCGGGGGCTGTCACTCTGATCCCCGATCCCTCCGTTTAAGCCTGTCTCCCGCGGCTAAGGGGGGTAGACCCTGTGAGATGATGAGACCAACTGTCGACCAGTTGGTTGGGAGACACGAGACACGATGAGATAAGCACTAAAAGGATTTAATTAATTTAGTAGACTAGTGCCTTAAGAGATTGTTGTTAAAACGATTACTTATTAGATGATATAGAAACATAAACCGTGAACAGCAATCATTTGTCATCAAAAGATATCAGCTAAATCACAATGCTTTAAGAATGACCAAAACGATATCTAGCAACTGAGAATTTTGAAAAGATGAATGCTTTAAACCACCAAGAGAATCGTAAATCATTAACCAGACATCATATTCGCATCTCGACTTGAAAAAATTTAGATCTCAACATGAAAGATGATAATTCCCGAAAATAACTGGATCTGACGAAGAAAATTTTCCACAAATTTTTTTATACTTTTTTTTTTTTTTATATAAAACAAAAGTTAAAAGAAATGAAATCTAAAAATTAATCTAAAACTAAAAAATAAAACTAAGCCTAAAATCTTTTTATTTTTTATTTTTACTTTTATTTTTTAAATGAAAAAAAAATCTAAAAAAAAAAACTTATTAAACATTTAACTTAGAATCTAAATAAACTAATAAACAAAAGTTAATAAAAACCTAAGTCTAAAACATAAATATTTTTTGATTTTTTATGAATTTAAAATTAACAAAAAGAAACTAAAAAGAATTAAAATCTAAAAGAATACGTAACTATGCAGAACCCTTTTACATACATATAAAAAATCAAAGTCTAAAATAAAACACGATTTGAAATCTAACATAAAATAAAAACAAAACTAAAATGATATGAAAACCCTAATCTAAAAACCACGCTATTAACATGAATCAAAACGCATCGAACAACTGTAAAAAATAACCATGTAAACCAAAATGTGAATTCACTTGCCCGCACACGCAAATAAAACTTCAAGCAGAAGGACGATGCATCAGTCTCACGCATACTCACCGCATACAATCCAAGGGAAAACGCTACGATACGCAGAGGCTACCTGTTCGAGAATGAAGCTGTGAATCATTGAAGCTGAGCGTGATCATGCCGACACGTTTCCTGGTCTTTCAATCGATGATGAGATCAAGGGAATACGCAGATGCTGAAAACTGCTGAGTGAACAGTTCTCTGTCGTGAGGGCCAATGACGGTGGCGCTTTCTAATTGATCTCTTAAGGGACGTGGATGCAATACAGTGATACGATGTGCAGGGTCGAAGGAAAAACTGAGCCGCAGATTGCCCCAGTCGATGGTAAATGCAAGATATCCAGCAACCTGAGATAACTCGTTCATGAAAATATGCGCTTCGATTCTGCTGGCTGACTGTGCTCGATGGCAGAGAGAAATCGTTTGCAGATCCACGTATTTTCTTCACCCACACTGAAGATTCTCAATGAGTATGCAGAAAGAAACTATGCTTGCAGATGGACAGCGTATTTGAATCGATTCTTTTGAAGCTGCCAACTGTTATTCCCACGTAAGATGCCCACATCGATAGATGTAATGCTTAACTCCAGATCCGCAGGGTTTGCAGGCGGCTTGATGCCCGGTATTACACCGATCTAACAACTGATTGACTGAAACCTCTCCTCGTTCTGCGATTGAGCACGTTGGAGCAATTTTGGTCTAGACGGATTTCTTACCTTATGCCTGCCTACACATGCGCCACTATTTTAGACCGATGAGCTGCCTGTAGATACAAGAAAACTGAGAACCCTAATCAAAACTGTACAAAGCAAAATCTTGAAATTTGAAACCCTAGAACAGCTAATTAATTTACAGATTTGGCCCCTTAACAACCAGATTTATCAATAAGCACGGAAATATTTTAAAGAAATAAAAAAGGTTTTCACTGTGAAGAACTTCAGAAAATCTCTCATGTAAAATTAAAAAAAATAAACTGAATGATAGACCCAGGATCAAATCGAACTGGGCTCAGCAAAAAATGCTTGCGGGAGTTGGCTGGTTCAGCCGAGAACTTCCCCAAGCGCCCACAAATTTCCTTCAGAAAGGGTTTTCTGCACAGCTCAAAACAACCATCAGTAAAGAGGGCAAAAATGCTGCTAGATCTCAAAAAGTAATGGAGATACCTGCCATTACTTCAGAAACCCTAACAACACTCAAACCCTAGCAAGTGAACAAGATACCTGTGCTCACAATACTCTACAAAAAGCTATTATTAATGGCTGAAAATAAAATATACAGAAAATGAAACAATCTCACAGCATTTCAAGAGAGTAACACCAGCAAGATATGGACCCCAAAGTCTTCTTTTATTAACCAGAAACAGATTTACAAGAGAGCTTCTTCAGTATCAGACTCACAGATCTTCCTATTGAAATGACCCCTAGCACCCTATATAAAGGAAATGATCCCAACGGCTAGTTCGAGTGATCCATGTCGAAATGATCTCGACCGCTGATGAGGATCAAGACATCTCTTGATCTCATCCGTCGATTTATTTATTAGAATATATTAGAATATTCCTTTTTAGCATTTAATGCTCATTCCCTTTAGCTGTTGCTATTTATATTCTTTTAGCAGTTTCTTTGATGAAACTGAGTGTTTCTATATTCTACATAGAAACCTGATGTTTCTATTATCTTTTAGCAGTTTCTTTGATGAAACTGAGTGTTTCTATATTCTACATAGAAACCTGATGTTTCTATTATTGTAAATATCTCTGTATTATGATTGAGCTGTTTGCTCATTCGAAATTAATTCATTCAACATTCTTTTATGGTATCAAAGCTTCTGGCTTTTGGAATCCAACTTAGATCGCTTAGCAGCTGGAATCCAAACATATGCAACTGAGCCAAATACTTTGAGGTGACTGATCTTAGGCTTTCGGCCAGACCAAACCTCTTCAGGAGTCTTCCCTGTAACAACCTGAGTGGGTGATCTGTTAAGAAGATAAACAACAGTAAATACTGCTTCAGCCCAGAATTTGTTTGGAACACTCCTGTGTTGTAGCATGGAACGAGCCATTTCAACAACCGTGCGATTGCGACGCTCGACAACACTGTTTTGCTGAGGAGTGTAAGGAGTGGTTAATTGAGCGTGTGCTACGATATGTGCGTGGCACTTCTGATTATGGCCTCCTATACACTCGAAGTTCCAATCCTATTCTCAGTGGTTACACTGATTCTGACTGGGCTGGTTCGGTTGATGACCGTAAATCTACAGCTGGGTATGTGTTTAATCTAGGATCCGGTGTTGTTACTTGGACTAGTAAGAAGCAACAGGCAGTGGCTCTCTCCTCAACAGAAGCCGAGTATCGAGGAGCAGTTAAGGCATCCTGTGAGGCAGTTTGGCTTCGACGTATGCTGGCAGATATGCATGTTTCTCAGACAGGGCCTACTTCTTTGTTTTGTGATAATTAGGGAGTGCTCAAACTTGCCAAGAATCATGTCTTTCATGAACGAACAAAGCATGTGGAAACTCATTGTCACTACATTCGCCAGCTTGTTGAAGACGGCTCAGTTCAGTTGCAATATGTTCCCACAACAGAGCAGCCCGCCGACATCTTCACCAAGCCTCTTGGTCCTGATAAATTTGTAAAATTCAGAGGGTCTATTGGTGTTGTAAATAGATTGAGCATTAAGGGAGGGTATTAGAATATATTAGAATATTCCTTTTTAGCATTTAATGCTCATTCCCTTTAGCTGTTGCTATTTATATTCTTTTAGCAGTTTCTTTGATGAAACTGAGTGTTTCTATATTCTACATAGAAACCTGATGTTTCTATTATCTTTTAGCAGTTTCTTTGATGAAACTGAGTGTTTCTATATTCTACATAGAAACCTGATGTTTCTATTATTGTAAATATCTCTGTATTATGATTGAGCTGTTTGCTCATTCGAAATTAATTCATTCAACATTCTTTTATTATTAAAAATAATATTTTGCATTCATTCACTTAAAATATTATTATTTTATTAGTTAGGGTTTTTGCTCTATTTTTTAATTTTTTTATTATTTTTAAATTTTTTAAATTTTTAAATTTTTATTTGTTTTATTTATTTTATTATTTTTTAATTCATTTTAAAATGGATCATTGAACTAAGCCTTCGGAAACATCACCTAGGACCTAGGACTTAGGACACATGAGGGGTTTTAAAACATTTTTCAACCCTCAAGACACATTACATCATGACTTTTACAATTTACGTCTTAAGGGGACAAACCCACTTAATACAGACCCTCACAAATCACCCAGTTTCTGCGACACACTTATAATCTAGCAGATCAACACACTAGGATTCTCCTAAAATTCTAATGACAAAATCCATCCCGGCTTTGGGGTCAGGTTTGAAGAAAAACTCTGCCGATCATGGATCGGTGAGGCGAAAAACCTTCCGGGACGTAGATTACCATCAGAAAGTTAGGTTCACCTAGGCAATTTACATACATGACTCATGTCTGCTAAGATTATTTACAATTCATACATGCAGACTGGGTTTACAATCAAATTGATGAAACTGCTGATGACTGCAGGATGGTTCGGACACGTCGATCAGGTGCTGCCCCTTTTTTGCAAAGAAAAAGGGGTGTGTACTGCATGGGTAGTTGACCGGTACTGGTCAACATCTGGCTCTACTTGGGGACACGTTGCTGCTTGCAGGAATGTGAGAATCCAGAATCTGCATCCATACAACACAAAAATAAGTAGCGTCCATCCAAAAATCATCATATAACATTAAGCACAGGAAAGATAAAAGGTCTTCATTTATTAACTATCTAAAGCAGAAATAAAAATGCGGAAAAAGCAAGGAGTAAGGTTAGAAATACGATACAAAAGATGCCCCACGGCATCAGATGTATTCAATAAAGTGCATACTGAGCATTTGCCTGCTTTCAGGCAAATCTGTCGGCTGCTTGTCGGATGTGCCATGTCCAATTTTGCATATGGTAGGACTTTTTCCTATCCGAAAATTAAGCTGCTCGCGTCCATCTGATGCGTCAAATCTTCTTCTCATTTTCTTTCTCTTGCGCTTTTTCTTTCTGGCTGGTTGTATGACTGATGACACGGAACTTTCTGTTTCAAAACTATCAAATGAAGTATGTAAGATATGCGTGCTATGTCTTTCTTCATCTTGTATCTGATCTTTATCATTTTTAAGTCTATCCGGATCTCCTTCAATTAACCATCTTTCAATCGAATCAATAACCTTCTCATAATAAGATGGAACTTGTTGTAACAAATGAGAAGGCTCTGGATCTGTTGATATTCCCTGGTTTCTCTTATCTTCCAATTGCTGAAACCTTTGAACTTGTATTCTAATGGCATCCATCTGACTAGAGTGTTGAACCTTTATATCACTGATTTGTCTGGCATGATGTTCTTCCATGTCTTTTATTACTTTATCATTCTTTTCCTTTATGTCCATCAAGCAATGCTGCATGGAGTTTATTTCTTCTCTATGATTTGCTTTCATGGTGGCCAACTGATTATTATGATCGAATGTCATGATAGTCATTTCTTCGTCCATAGTTAACAACTTGTTTTGCATAGAATCGATTTCCCTATCATGATCAGCTTTCATGGTCATCATATTTTCTTCTAAGCCTGACATCTTGCTTTGCATGCTTCTAATTTCTGTTTCATATTTAGTTTTTATGGCCTCAATTTCTTTAGCATGCTGATTTTGCGTGACCTCCATCTCCCTATTACGTTTCTCCAGATGGGTGCATAAAGTTCTTACATCATTGATATGACTAGTTTGATTGCTTTCCATATTTTTCACTAGCATCATTAGATCTCGTATAATTTGCTTTTGTTCTTCCTTTTCATTGTCATTTATCCCTGATTTTTCACTATCATGAACTTGATCTACAATATTTCCGGTGGATGACACATTCTGACATGAAGAATCGTCTTAGGATCTTTCAGCTGGACCTCTTATCAAATTCTGTTGCACAATTTTAGAGGCAGAAGGCAAGCTGTCCGGATAACCATATCTATCTTCAAAAGCATTGATAATGTCTTCCAAAGAAGTGAAAGAATCCTTAGGAAAATTGTTAAACCAATTCAAAGCATCATCTTCTAAAGAAAGGACAAATAGACGCATTTTGATATCTTCATGATTAAACTGAGGGGGTCTGCAATATATGATCATGATGTGAATAAACAAGTCTAGATGCCTTTTAACAGCGATTGGATCACCACCTGAAAAAATAGGTAATTCAGGAATGGCCTCCTCCGGAAAATCATGGAGACGGTGAGTAAAACGACATGGTTTAAATGAATAATCCATGATGAACAATAAGAGATTAGATGGATGATAGAACTAGATCTCTGCTCAAGAAAATAAAAAAATGAAAGAAATGGAGTCGCCACTTGAACAATGAATCTGATTTTAAGATCCAAAAAGGTACCAGCGAGCAGATATGAGGAAGGCTTCTTGTCTGGGAAAAATGAAAAAATGGAGTCACCACCCAAACAAGAAACAAACCAAAGAGATACTGCTGATATGACGAAAAATAAGGCAATAAAAGACCCAAATGATAACCCAAAAGTTGAATATGCCAGCCCAAATGAGAGATGAGAAATATGAGAAAATGATTGTCGTTGAAACGCCGAGAAAACAATTTCCCCGGCAACGGCGCCAAAAAATGTTGGCGTTGCCGGCTCAAACAAATGATAGATAGATGAACGATGAATGATGAAAAGATGTTGAAACACCAAGGACAGAAAAACTCTATCCCCGGCGACGGCGCCAAAAAATGTTGTCGCGCAGATTGACACGACAACGCTCAGACCGGGGGTTGTCACTCTGATCCCCGATCCCTCCGTTTAAGCCTGTCTCCCGCGGCTAAGCGGGGTAGACCCTATGAGATGATGAGACCAACTGTCGACCAGTTGGTTGGGAGACACGAGACACGATGAGATAAGCACTAAAAGGATTTAATTAATTTAGCAGACCAGTGCCTTAAGAGATTGTTGTTAAAACGATTACTTATTAGATGATATAGAAACATAAACCGTGAACAGCAATCATTTGTCATCAAAAGATATCAGCTAAATCACAATGCTTTAAGAATGACCAAAACGATATCCAGCAACTGAGAATTTTGAAAAGATGAATGCTTTAAACCACCAAGAGAATCGTAAATCATTAACCAGACATCATATTCGCATCTCGACTTGAAAAATTTAGATCTCAGCATGAAAGATGATAATTCCCGAAAATAACTGGATCTGACGAAGAAAATTTTCCACAATTTTTTTATATATATATATATATATATTTTTTTTTATAAAACAAAAGTTAAAAGAAATGAAATCTAAAAATTAATCTAAAACTAAAAAATAAAACAAGCCTAAAATATTTTTCTTTTATTTATTTATTATTTTTTTTTTTTTTAAATGAAAAAAAAATCTAAAAAAAAAACTTATTAAACATTAAACTTAGAATCTAAATAAACTAATAAACAAAAGTTAATAAAAACCTAAGTCTAAAACATAAATATTTTTTGATTTTTTATGAATTTAAAATTAACAAAAAGAAACTAAAAAGAATTAAAATCTAAAAGAATACGTAACTATGTAGAACCCTTTTACATACATATAAAAAATCAAAGTCTAAAATAAAACACGATTTGAAATCTATCATAAAATAAAAACAAAACTAAAACGATATGAAAACCCTAATCTAAAAACCACGCTATTAACATGAATCAAAACGCATCGAACAGCTGTAAAAAATAACCATGTAAACCAAAATGTGAATTCACTTGCCCACACACGCAAATAAAACTTCAGGCAGAAGGACGATGCATCAGTCTCACGCATACTCACCGCATACAATCCAAGGGAAAATGCTACGATACGCAGAGGCTACCTGTTCGAGAATGAAGCTGTGAATCATTGAAGCTGAGCGTGATCATGCCGACACGTTTCCTGGTCTTTCAATCGATGATGAGATCAAGGGAATACGCAGATGCTGAAAACCGCTGAGTGAACAGTTCTCTGTCGTGAGGGCCAATGACGGTGGCGCTTTCTAATTGATCTCTTGAGGGACGTGGATGCAATACAGTGATACGATGTGCAGGGTCGAAGGAAAAACTGAGCCGCAGATTGCCCCAGTCGATGGTAAATGCAAGATATCCAGCAACCTGAGATAACTCGTTCATGAAAATATGCGCTTCGATTCTGCTGGCTGACTGTGCTCGATGGCAGAGAGAAATCGTTTGCAGATCCACGTATTTTCTTCACCCACGCTGAAGATTCTCAATGAATATGCAGAAAGAAACTATGCTTGCAGATGGACAGCGTATTTGAATCGATTCTTTTGAAGCTGCCAACTGTTATTCCCACGTAAGATGCCCACATCGATAGATGTAACGCTTAACTCCAGATCCGCAGGGTTTGCAGGCGGCTTGATGCCCGGTATTACACCGATCTGACAACTGATTGACCGAAACCTCTCCTCGTTCTGCGATTGAGCACGTTGGAGCAATTTTGGTCTAGACGGATTTCTTACCTTATGCCTACGTACACATACGCCACTGTTTTAGACCAATGAGCTGCCTGTAGATACAAGAAAACTGAGAACCCTAATCAAAACTGTACAAAGCAAAATCTTGAAATTTGAAACCCTAGAACAGTTAATTAATTTACAGATTTGGCCCCTTAACAGCCAGATTCATCAATAAGCACAGAAATATTTTAAAGAAATAAAAATTTAAGGTTTTCACTGTGAAGAACTTCAGAAAATCTCTCATGTAAAATTTCAAAAAATAAACTGAATGATAGACCCAGGATCAAATCGAACTGGGCTCAACAAAAAATGCTTGCGGGAGTTGGCTGGTTCAGCCGAGAATTTCCCCAAACGCCCACAAATTTCCTTCAGAAAGGGTTTTTCTGCACAGCTCAAAACAACCATCAGTAAAGAGGGCAAAAATGCTGCTAGATCTCAAAAAGTAATGGAGATACCTGCCATTACTTCGGAAACCCTAACAGCACTCAAACCCTAGCAAGTGAACAAGATACCTGTGCTCACAATACTCTACAAAAAGCTATTATTAATGGCTGAAAATAAAATATACAGAAAATGAAACAATCTCACAGCATTTCAAGAGAGTAACACCAGCAAGATATGGACCCCAAAGTCTTCTTTTATTAACCAGAAACATATTTACAAGATGTTGAAATTTGGTACCGGAGGACAGGTGGTTCCCTAAGGCTTTGATCTTTGGCCTAGGGAAAAGTGTCCAAAAGAATTTAATTTTTCTCCTAAAGTAACTTTATAATTTTTATAAAGTTAAATCTAATTTAAAAGTGACTTTAAGTGATAAAATTACTAAGTCTAATTTTAAAGTGACTTTTATAAAGTCAAATGAAAAATTAGAAAGGAAAAGTGACTTTGGAGATAAATGACTAAGTGGGTTTTTATTAAAGTGGGGTGAATTAAAAAATAGAAAGTGAGATTTAAATGAGCATTTAATCTCAGCCATTGATCTAAATCTATTTCAGCCATTGGATTTAGAGATCACCCAAAAGTCATTTAGGGTTGGGTTAAGGGAGGAAAAGGAGGAAAAGATCATTTATTCTTTCATGAGCAGATTGGGAGAAGGAGAGCAAGAGAGCAAGGGAGATTTCTGGACAGGAGGAGAAAGAGGTAGCAGTTTGGCACACAAACCAGGGCAGCACTTCAGCAAATCCGTACAGCTCAAAGAACAAGCAGAAAAAGGCAGATTTTTGTGAGCAAACAGGGAAAAATTGATTTTCAGGCACGAATATCGAGGAGGCGATTTTCTGTACAATTTTCGAGGTCTGTCCGTACAAGTCCGTACGGCAGTCCGTACAGTCCATACATCCATACGGTCCGTACAGCTCATGCAGCATTTTTCAGATTGTCTGTAAGGCTGAAAACAGATAAGTTTTGCTTGCTGAAAATTTCTGTTTTGCTGAAAGTTATTTGCTGAAAATTTTCTCACTGTAAAAGGCATTTTTCCAGAAATAAAGAAGAGCTTTCAAACTGGTTTTCCCCAAGAGTTGTAGGGGGTTTTTCGAGGGTTAAGTTGACCAAAAATCTCGGTGTTTAATGTGTTTTAAAGGCTGTTTATTACTGCTGATTTTTATTTCTGCAATTTCCAGCATTCTGTAAAATTTCCAGAATTTGTGTTTTCAGCAATATTTATTTTTCAGCTTGTTAAATGTATGGTTATGGGAAAGGGCATTTAACTACATGGGAGAAATAAGGTGAAACTGAAAACCATAGTGGGAAAACAAAAATTTTTACATGGTATCGGAGCTTGAGTGCTGAAGGGCAGTTTGGGACCGCAAAAGAAAAAATTACAGCTGCTGATTTTTCACCCAGAAAATTCCAGCAAGCTGATTTTTTTATAAACAGCAGTTTTATCTTTACCACAGCAGTGCTATTTTTCAGTTTTAGGACAGCTTGATGTCATTGGGATTGAGGGTGGATGATAGGTTGGATGGGCATACAAATTACAGCATTTGGAAGGAGAGAATGCAGAGTATCTTTGAGGAGGCAGAAGTCTGGGATATCATGGTGCATACAGCACAGAACCCTGTTGTTGTGCCTACTGATGCTACTCAGTTGGCTGCTTATAATAAAAAGAACAACAAGGGTAAGATGTTGATTCTAGACGGAATCAAAGACCATTGCATTCCTCATGTGAGAGGAAAGAGCAATGCCCATGAGATGTGGACAGCATTGTCCAATCTCTACCAGAGTACCAATGATAACCGGAAGATGGTCTTGAAGGAGAAGCTGAAGAACATTAAGATGGGTAATGATAGTGCAGCTGGATATTTCACAAAGATTACCAATGTGAGAGATGAGTTGGCAGTGATTGGAGAGGCCATTCCACCCACTGAGTTGGTGCGGATTGCAGTGAATGGCCTCCCCCGTTCATGGTTGAACTTTGCTGATGGGGTTTGTGCACGTGAGACCCTTCCCACATGGGAGAGGTTTTGGGATGATTGCATTCAGACAGAGATCAGGAAAGGACAGCTTGGGGTAGCCAAGCCAGTTGAGCAGGATGAGGACGTAGCATTGGTGGTAGGAGGCAAGAAAGGCAAAGGGAAGAAGCAGGCTTCCACAAGCGGTGGTGGGGGAAAAGGCAAAGGTAAAGGTAAATAGGGGAACACACAGAAGGACTATTCCAAGGTGAAGTGTTGGAATTGTCAGAAGATGGGACACTATGCAGTTGTGTGTCCGGAGAAGAAGAAGAAGAAGGGGAAGAACCAGGATGTGGCAGCTTCAGCAGAGATTGAGGACGTTGCAGGTCGTTTTGACCGGGAGTTTGCGTTCACTACATGCGAGTCCTCTAGTGCAGGATCACCTGCCACACAGGTTCAGAGGGAGCATGCTTTTCCCTCGATTAGCGGAGCATCTTCAGGTATCTGGTTTGTGGACAGTGGGGCTTCACGTCACATGACAGGAGTCCGTGAGTACTTCTCAGAGCTTTCAGAGAGTGGCACTGATATAGAGGTAGTACTCGGTGATGACAGAGTTGTTAGAGCAGTCGGGGTGGGGACATTGACATTTCAGAGGGAGTCCAAACCTCCCTTGAAAGTGTCAGATGTTCTTTATGTGCCAGGGTTGAGGAAGAACCTCATATCCGTCTCAGCTTTGGAGGACAAAGGATATGAGGTACTGTTCAGGGGAGGACAGGTGTTGATGTATCCCAGGGGCGCTCCAGCTGATTCAGCTAGAGTGATAGGTGTACGCCATGCAAAGGTGTACAAGTTTGCATTCCAGCCCCTGTTGGCATTGAGCAGTAGTACCGACAATAGAGCTAGCAGTTCTGAGCTGTGTGAGATTTGGCACCGCAGGATGGGACACATGTATCATGGAGCCTTGAGGACATTGCGAGAGATCACTACAGGTGTGCCAGATTTCAGTACTGATCACTTTGATACTTGCAGAGGTTGTGCGATGGGCAAATTTGCCAAATCCCCTTTTCCCAGCAGTGACAGCAGAGAGACTGGGATACTTGATTTGATTAATTCTGATGTGAGCGGTCGGATGTCTCATGTTTCCTTGAGTGGATATGAGTACTATGTTTTATTCATTGATGATCACTCCAGGAGGACCTGGATTTATTTCTTGAAGACCAAGAGTGAGGTCTTCAAGCGGTTTCAGGAGTTTAGAGCTCTTGTGGAGACACAGACAGGTCGAAAGATCAAGTCCCTAAGGTCGGATAATGGAGGAGAGTACACCCTTGGAGAGTTTGTTGACTATTGTGCGGAGGCAGGCATTAGGAGGGAGTTCATTGTTCCCTACAACCCCCAGCAGAACGAGGTTGTGGAGAGGAAGAACAAATCCATCATAGGGGCTGCCAAAGCTATGTTACATGATCAGGGGTTGCCATTGTTCTTGTGGGCAGAGGCCTGCAACACAGCTGTTTACTTGCAGAACAGGAGTCCGCATCGTGCCTTGGGGCACATGACTCCGGAGGAGGCTTTCTCTGGAAAGAAGCCTGATCTTGGTCATCTTCATATCTTTGGATGCATTACATACTCCTATATACCCAAGGAGAAGAGGACCAAACTAGAGCCCACCGTAGAGAAGGGTAACTTTGTGGGCTACAGTGAGATCTCAAAGGCCTTTCGGATTTACATTCTTGCACGGAGGAGAGTTGTTGTCAGACGGGATGTGAAGTTCGAGGAGGACAGGGCCTTTAGGAGGTCACGGGAGTTACAGTATCTGGATCAGCCAGAACCTCAACAGCAGTTGAGTTAGTCGCAGGGATCCAGTGGGCAGGGATCAGGAGGATCAGGAGGTACATCTATGAGGATGTCAGGTCCATCAGTGAGCAGTGGCTCGCCGAGCCAGAGGGGTGGTGCTCCGGGCAGCATGCAGAGCAGTTCACAGAGCAGTTCACTAGGGAGTCCACTGATGGACAGTTCACACGGTACCTCAACTTCTACAGGTTCAGGCAGAAGGACAGCACACAGACAGTCAGGAGTTCAGGCTACTGATGGTGATGAGGAGGAGTTTCATTCTCCTATGGGAGAAGCATGCTCAGGGAAGAGGAAGCCCAAGTGGCTTCAGGACACCTTGAGAGATGCCACATCTGTTGCTGAGCCGAAGAGGCTGATCAGAGAGAGTAGACCACCTGAGAGGTTTTGTAGCTATATGGCGATGGTTACCAGCATCCTTGACTCTGAGCCTTCTAGCTATGAGGAGGCAGCTAGCCAGCAGGTCTGGAGAGAGGCCATGCAGGAGGAGTATTCTTCTATCATGAAGAATGATGTTTGGGAGGTGGTGCCGAGGCCTGAGGGCAAATCCGTGGTTACTTCCAGATGGCTTTACAAGGTAAAGCATGCTGCAGATGGCAGCATTGAGAAATTCAAAGCAAGGTTTGTGGCTAGAGGGTTCTCCCAGGTAGAGGGAGTTGATTATGAGGAGACCTTCGCTCCGGTGGCTCGATATACTTCGATACGCTCCATTATATCGATAGCAGCAGAGATGGGTTGGAAGATCCACCAGATGGATGTGAAGACCGCATTTCTCAATGGCTTCATACAGGAGGAGGTGTACATTGAGCAGCCACAGGGCTTTGAGGTGCATGGGAAGGAGTCCCATGTGTGCAGACTGAAGAAGGCCCTTTATGGCCTGAAGCAAGCTCCCAGAGCTTGGTACTCCAGGATAGATACATATTTGCAGGGGATGGGTTTCACAAAGAGTGAGGCAGATCCGAACCTTTATTGTGATTGGTGAGGAGCCTCTCATTCTGGTGCTGTATGTGGATGACTTGGTCATTACAGGTGCAGAGAGACTCATAGAGCACTGCAAGAGAGATCATGCGGCGGAGTTTGAGATGAAGGACATCGGCTTGATGCATTACTTTTTGGGTTTGGAGGTGTGGCAGGAGGAGGGGCATTTCTTCTTGGGGCAGGGGAAGTATATTGTGGACATCCTTAGCAGATTCCCCATGGAGGATTGTAGACCCATGTCGACACCGATGATCACCAACTGGAAGAAGCTTCATGCTTCAGATTCCGAATTGGTGGATCCCACATTGTACGGGTAGCTGATTGGTTCTTTGATGTATTTGGTCAACACTAGACCAGATATCTGTTTTGCAGTCAACACGATGAGTCAGTTTATGTGTGAGCCTAGGAAGGTTCACTGGGTGGCTGCAAAACACATTTTGCGGTACTTGCAGGGGACAGTGGATTATGGTCTGGACTACAGGCAGGGAGATGGAGTGAGATTGACAGGATACACTGATTCTGATTGGGCAGGTTGTGCTTCTGATAGGAAGAGCACTTCAGGGTGCTGTTTTGGGTTGGGTTCAGCAGTAGATTCATGGTTCAGCCGGAAGCAGCAGTCAGTAGCACTGAGTTCAGCAGAAACAGAGTACATGGCAGCCAGTCTAGCTAGTTGTGAGGCCATCTGGCTTCGCAAGATGTTGTTTGGCTTATTTGGTCAGCCGTTGAGACCTTCAGTGATTTACTGTGATAATCAGAGTTGCATTAAACTCACGGAGAATCCAGTATTGCATGACAGGTCAAAGCATATCGGGATCAGATATCATTTCATCAGAGACTATGTTCAGAAGGGAGCTTTGAAGCTTGAGTATATTTCCACTGATGAGCAGGTTGCAGATATTCTTACCAAAGCCTTACCACGGGGCAAGCATGTCTACTTCAGAGACAAGATGGGTGTGGTGAGGAACACCTTCCTCGGTAAGAGGGAGTGTTGAAATTTGGTACCAGAGGACAGGTGGTTCCCTAAGGCTTTGATCTTTGGCCTAAGGAAAAGTCTCCAAAAGAATTTAATTTTTCTCCTAAAGTAACTTTATAATTTTTATAAAGTTAAATCTAATTTAAAAGTGACTTTAAGTGATAAAGTTACTAAGTCTAATTTTAAAGTGACTTTTATAAAGTCAAATGAAAAATTAGAAAGGAAAAGTGACTTTGGAAATAAATGACTAAGTGGGTCTTTATTAAAGTGGGGTGAATTAAAAAATAGAAAGTGAGATTTAAATGAGCATTTAATCTCAGCCATTGATCTAAATCTATTTCAGCCATTGGATTTAGGGATCACCCAAAAGTCATTTAGAGTTGGGTTAAGGGAGGAAAATGAGGAAAAGATCATTCATTCTTTCATGAGCATATTGGGAGAAGGAGAGCAAGAGAGCAAGGGAGATTTCTGGACAAGGAGGAGAAAGAGGCAGCAGTTTGGCACACAAACTAGGGCAGCACTTCAGCAAATCCGTACAACTCAAAGAACAAGCAGAAAAAGGCAGATTTTTGTGAGCAAACAGGGAAAAATTGATTTTCAGGCACGAATATCGAGGAGGCGATTTTCTGCACGATTTTTGAGGTCTGTTCGTACAAGTCCGTACGTCCGCCCGTACAGTCCGTACGGCCCGTACATCCGTACGTCTGTACAGTCCGTACGTCCGTACGGTCCGTACAACCCATGCAGCATTTTTCAGATTGTCTGTAAGGCTGAAAACAGATAAGTTTTGCTTGCTGAAAATTTCTGTTTTGCTGAAAGTTATTTGCTGAAAATTTTATCACTGTAAAAGGCATTTTTCCAGAAATAAAGAAGAGTTCTCAAACTGGTTTTCCCCAAGAGTTGTAGGGGGTTTCTCCAGGATCAAGTTGACCAAAAATCTCGGTGTTTAATGTGTTTTAAAGGCTGTTTATTACTGCTGATTTTTATTTCTGCAATTTCCAGCATTCTGTAAAATTTCTAGAATTTGTGTTTTCAGCAATATTTATTTTTCAGCTTGTTAAATGTATGGTTATGGGAAAGGGCATTTAACTACATGGGAGAAATAAGGTGAAACTGAAAACCGGGGTGGGAAAACATAAATTTTTACACAAGAGAGCTTCTTCAGTATCAGACTCACAGATCTTCCTATTGAAATGATCCCTAGCACCCTATATAAAGGAAATGATCCCAACGACTAGTTCGAGTGATCCATGTCGAAATGATCTCGACCGCTGATGAGGATCAAGACATCTCTTGATCTCATCCGTCGATTTATTAAAACTAATATTTTGCATTCATTCACTTAAAATATTATTATTTTATTAGTTAGGGTTTTTGCTCTATTTTTTAATTTTTTTATTATTTTTTAATTTTTTAATTTTTTTTTTTATTATTTTATTATTATTTATTTTTTATTTTTTAATTCATTTTAAAATGGATCATCAAACTAAGCCTTCGGAAACATCACCTAGGACCTAGGACTTAGGACACATGAGGGGTTTTAAAACATTTTTCAACCCTCAAGACACATTACATCATGACTTTTACAATTTACATCTTAAGGGGACAAACCCACTTAATACAGACCCTCACAAATCACCCAGTTTCTGCGACACACTTATAATCTAGTAGATCAACGCACTAGGATTCTCCTAAAATTCTAATGACAAAATCCATCCCGGCTTTGGGGTCAGGTTTGAAGGAAAACTCTGCCGATCATGGATCGGTGAGACGAAAAACCTTCCGGGACGTAGATTACCACCAGAAAGTTAGGTTCACCTAGGCAATTTACATGCATGACTCATGTCTGCTAAGATTATTTACAATTCATACATGCAAACTGGGTTTACAATCAAAATGATGAAACTGCTGATGACTGCAGGATGGTTCGGACACGTCGATCAGGGGTTGCCCCTTTTTTGCAAAGAAAAAGGGGTGTGTACTGCATGGGTAGTTGACCGGTACTGGTCAACAGACTGTATTTGAAAAAATACACAACAAGAAGCGCAATAGGTTAAACTTAAAACTTAAAATATTCCAAATTTTCAATTAATTTTTTGAATTCATTAAATAATATTTTTTTTATAATTATTATTTTATGATCTTTGTACAGATTGGAGTCCCAGCGACTTAATGACATGGTCTACGTCTACTACAATCTTTGATTGTGGGTGAGGCAACTTGAGAGGATACCTGATATGGAGGCCATCTCATTGGATGGGATTAACACCACTGTTGCATGGAGGGTTGAGGCCGAGAGGCCTTTCATGGAGTCTGTCGATGATTGGTTAGAGCAGGAGGTAGTGGAAGACGTAGAGGAGGAGGAGGAGGAGGAGCAACAGGAGGAGGAGGTGACACCACCTACCCAGGCTACCCCTACCACCAGTAGAGGACGTGGTCTACCTCATGTAGCTCCTAGTTCTTCGACTTCTAGAGCACAACAAAGTCCACTGCCAACTCCACTGACATGTACATCTAGAGGGAAAGGGAAAGCTATTGCATTTTCTTGCAAGAGGGGCAGAGGAAATTAGCAGTATTAGTTATTTGGTTCATTTCATTTTATATGACATTATGACTCATGATATGAGATACATTATTATATTTTTTGTTGATATTTTGAGGCTGAGTTGGGACTCAGGAGTCAGGAGTCAGGAGTTAGGACCTATTATTCTGGACATGATTCACTGTTATGTGTGATGTAGCACTAGAAATGATATTACACATCTTATATATTAGTTATTTTATCATATTTATGTGTCAATGTATTTATTTTATGTTGTAGATGCTTTAGATATTAAAAAATTTGAAAAAAAATGAATATTTTTGTATTTTACGATTTTTTTCCCGATTTTTACGATTTTTTTTTTTTTTTTTTTTTTTTTTTTTTTTTTTTTTTTTTTTTTTTCCGTTTTTTCCCCTCGCCGATTTAATCCCGATCGCGATTTTCACAACATTGCAAAAACTACACTTCCAGCTGCAAGAAATGGCTGCTAGGTCGTCCTCCGATGCTCCGAAAATTCCGGGAAATTAACCTCGGTCTATCCACCAATAACCCACCAAAACCCAAAAAGGGTTTGGCCAAATGGTTCCACTCACCCCTACAGCTGCTATGTATATCGAACCACCTATAAATATCATTGTTGATGGCCCACAAAATGGTTGCAATACTTAGCAAATTCCCCTCTAGAATTACCCCACAAGTCTCAGCCCTCAATTCCTCCTTCTCCCAAGCTCCCACGTGTGGTACAAAGGTACCACTGTGTTGGCCCACGTAGTCCCTGGTGATGGTTGTTTGGCACAGCAAATCACACAAAATGTAGCCCCAGAAACACTCCAAATCTTCAGCAAATGATGGTCCTAGGCTGTCCCTAAATCCCAACAAATCCCCATCTTCACAACCAGTGCTCCCAAATGCAGCGTATTTCCCTTTCTTACATCCCACCTGCTAAACTAGCTCCACGAATTTGCTTGGCAAGCTCCCAGATCAAATCAAAAGTGATGCAGGTCACCTCCTTGGGTTGGCACTCGAAGTCCACCGAAGGTAGGGTGAGATTCTCGCTTGAAAATCTCGTGTGCTCAACAACACATGCAAACTTGGCTCTCAGCTCAAGCATGCTAGTCAAGTGTGAATGTCAAATGATCAAAGATAGCCAAAATGAAGAATGTTACTCCTATTTTAGTCATTGAGCCTCAAATTTCCCCATGTGGGCCCCATCCCTTGATTTCCCCATCTCTCTTCCCTCCATGAGAGTGCATTGGCCAAGGGGAGCGTCTTTCTCTCTCGGGTGGCCCCCACCATCCACTAGCAAATCGATTTTCCCTTTTTCCTTATGTTGGAGCCTCTTTTCACCTCAAAATCGCAAGTGGGACCCCACAACCCATTTTTCCTTAGTTGCCACCCAAAAATTGACAAAATTTGTCAAAATTGATATTTCACTTAGCAACCTTGCTAAGTGGGAATATCACATGGACATTGTTTTAAAAGATAAAAATTTGATTTTTTTTTTATTATTTTTGTTTTTATTTAAATTTCCCAATAATTTCTGATATATTTTTGAATACTGCCGATAATTAAAATTTTGGACCCTTGACGATAAATTGCTAATAACAATAAATGTAAGATTGACAGACAAACACGTGTCTAACTTCTCCAGTTTAGAAATGGCATTCCCTGATTTCATAAACTTCAAATATGATCCAAGTACAAAGAGCTAATTCCCCTCTTCCTATTCTTTCTGTAGACTCCTCTGTTGCTTGTGCTGAAGAATAGCATGGAATCCTTTGGAGAAGGGTCTCCTAATCTACCTTGTTCTTTGCTCCATAAGAACATCATTGTCTAAAGAACCAATGGATGTGCTACTACTGCCTTCTTGGCAAGTCATAGAAGGTGTTTATAATGCCCTTCTAGGGCTTCTTTTCTTCTATCATTTATGAACCAATAAACTTGCAAAATTTTTAGATTTTTTTTCAGGTGTTTTGACAAACACTGTGGAGGAGAGCATTTTGTCAAACACATTACATGAAGACGTTTCGTCCAACATGTTGTATCCAACCAATTATCATTGGGATAGTTAGTAAATAAATATTAAACCCTTAACAAATCAAACCCTCATTTGAACAGTAAAAACTCAAAGTCCACGTGTCAGTCAGTATACTACTGCACCTATTCCTAAAGAGTACTAGGAACATTTTTTCTGCTGAGGGAATTGATTCTTACTACAACTGACT
Source organism: Pinus tabuliformis (assembly GCA_031772625.1). NCBI lineage: Eukaryota > Viridiplantae > Streptophyta > Pinopsida > Pinales > Pinaceae > Pinus > Pinus tabuliformis. Next base: position 803,882,583 of record CM062805.1, on the reverse strand, counting down.
CAAAAGCATTTTTGAAATAAACCCTTCAGCTTGGTAGGAAGACCAACTCTAATACCACTGTAATGTCCCCTTCTTGTGAATTTCAATGGATTTTGGCCCTTGGGACACTATAATATGCCTCTTAAGAATATGTCAATTTTTATCGACCCTTCCATAAATTTTGATTAAGGGATTTCATCAAACAGTTAGGACAACAGTTTTTCTTCATATGCAAAGAAAATAAGCAACTATAACCACAACACTTTGCATACAAAAAGAGAACACAAAGCATAATACTAATAAAAAACTCAGCCTTATTTTTGTTAAAATGGAACATCAGATTACATGGAAATGCTTCAATTTCAGAACCTGGAACATTTCTGTAAATAACCCCTGCTATATGGCATGCTTGGTTGGATACTAAGCTGATGTTGTGGCCTCCAAAGATGAATGCAGCAAACACTAAACATGGCCTCCTAAATCCTGCTTCTCCAAGCATTAGGCACCTGTGAGAGATCTAATTGACCTCTCCTTGTGATCTCCACATTAAGCCCTGGTGAGTGGATCTAATTTGATCCCTCCTTTTTTAGTGGCTAGGGTATATGGTCTCAATACCGAAGCCCCTTGACTGGATCAGCTAGGGTGGATCACTCACCACCAAAACTAACTTTCTTTCATACAAGCTCTCATCCAGACAAGTTCCAAGGGCTCAACTCAATAACAAGACAGTAATCCAAAATGCATACCTAAGAAGTGAGCTCTCATCTTCTTTTAAAGTTAGGGGCTGCCATAATACCATGGGTTATCGAATACCATCCTATCTAATTTTTTAATTATTCATTACACAATAATTTTGTTTTATTTCCTAAGTGATAATGAATAATTAACTGGACCTACTCCAAATGGACATTACACATGGCACTTTAAATATTGTAGATAATTATATACTTTGCACACAGAAATAAAATCATCGCATAATCATCATGATGCTACTAGTAAATGCCTTATAAATGCCATCCTGTTAAGAATCATAATGTAGGACCTGGAATAGTAAACGAATAAATTAACTAGAAAATCGTCAATAAGTGAGTGGATTGACCCTTAAAAGATTTAAAATATGCAGAAATCCAACAAAAGCATCAAATTATAGGTACTCTGGTTCGACAATAGATAGGATTGCATAGGGATGAGAAATCAAATGGTTTAATCTATAAGAATTTGAGGACAAATTTGAGCATGGGCAAGTACAGTAGCTAATCATGGTAGTTTCATTCACGGTAATTTATAGTGGTTGTATTCCATACACATCTTTGATTGGTAGTTTCAATCACGCTAATTTATAGTGGTTGTGCTCCTGTATACAAATCTTTGATTTAGGGACCGTGACTACAATTCCTGAAGTGTTGCAAATTGCAAATTCCTGGCCATAGGGGAAGTCATGTATTATACGGACAACGCTATTATTTCTTACCGCCATGTCGGCAAAGGGATGGGAGACACTAGCATAGTGATCATGTGTCCCAGACCTACTAGTTTAGGCTGTCTTATGACTGTAGAGTGTAGACCATGATCATAAGGCACTCACCTTTAGAGGAGGATCTGCAACAGGAGGCTTTCGTTGGCAATACAGCTTTCCATAATGGTGGGGGGCTGTCCACCATGCAGACAATGTACGAGTTGATAGCAACGGACCCCTAGTTGATTGAGAAAATATGATTTGAGTGCCAACAACTATAACTATTTCTTTCTATTTTTTGTTACTAGCTGTAAAAGGCTGGAGCACTAACACTCCACGCAATAAGGCAACTCGGACCAACGTTTGTGTTAACAAATTTTAAAAGAAAAGTGCCAGAATGTTTTTCAAATTGATATAAGAGAAATATACTAACCATACATATAGGAACATCGAACATCTTTTTTCTACCAAAACAAAAAATAATGGAGGACAAAAATTACCGCCATAGCCTTCAATCGCTCTCCTTTAGGTTTCTCTGCAAATTCAATAATTTGACCTTCATTGTCAATCTTCATTAAACCTAATGAGGTTGCTCGTTTCTCGTCTACAGGCACGGCTGCAATGGTGATATCTGCATGGGTTTCTCGATGGGTTCGAATAAACTTTTTGTAATCCATTCGATAAAGATGGTCCCCAGCCAAAATTAAAAGCTCCATTACAGGATGTTCATCAAATAACCATAAGTATTGCCTTACAGCATCCGCTGTTCCCTGCATCAAAATACCATAATGTCAACTTCCAATATACAAAATTATTGTATAATTAATTTAGCCTCTTGAATTTAATTAAATATCTAACCAATTTAAATTATAAAACAAGATTTATGTGCACTTCAAGGTCAACTTCCATAAAAACACTATGACTATGATAGGAGAGGCACGGACTTCTAGCAATCCAAAAACTTGCAATCAGCAAAATTATATATAAATTTGAATTTAATACCTTGTATCTCAAGGTAACAAATACTAGGTAAAGAAATAACTTTTTGTGTTTATTTATACTTCAAGAGGAACCACTAGTGAAGCTATCACCATTTAGGTATGCGTAAGATTGAGGTGTCTAAGACCTGAAAAGTTTTGAGATATCATTAGAAGAAAGTGCATTTCCTATTATGCCGTCTCTATCAATTTTTTCATTAACATTGGTCTTTTAAATGAAGTAAGAATAAATAGCCATGCGTCGAAGAGCAACAAAGACTGATTGGGGATACCCTGTTTGAGCATGCAGGGGAACCAGGGGACGAGGACTCGTTTAGATTCCTGGGATTGAGTTTGCATAAGTCAAAGAATAAGAAGCAGTGGCAGTTCTTGTTACCTCCAGGGTCTGCGCAAAGATAAGTCCAATCACCATGCACAAATACTAGGGAAACTTAAAAGTTCCACCCATTGTCACCTTGGTGGACACTTCCCTCACTTTACACTAGTTCTTTTCCAGCACAATCGGTGGTTCTATAATAGGATTTCCAATCTTTCCTGCAAATTCCCTTGAAAATGGGCAACATCCAGAAGATATCCTGAAGCATTCACTGTCAACAAATTCAAGAGGCTAAGGGGCACCCATATCGGATGGAACAATGCAACATAATGGGGAAATAAAGAATTATTAACCAAAGAAAATGCGAAGGCACTAGAGAAGATAGTATCTCCATGAATACACATCGTAGTTCAAATCCCAAACAAGTCAATATCTATGTGATAAAGGACCAATCAATCCAATCATAATCCTTTCAAAATGTATTTTCACAAAAAGAGACCGCTAACTAGACTCTCAGGCTCATTCCATAGACTTCAAGGTTGAGATCCCCATGTCCAAAATAAACCAACCCTACAAAAAGGGCTATTTACTACTACAAAATAATCTTCCTAGCCATAGAGCGAATACAAAGAGTCACTACTTTAGCCAGTGCTTTATACGCAACAAGAAGAAAGGTAATGAGCCTCCAACCCTCAATGCTATCTCTAGCTACATTCTTTGGAATAAACTTGATAAGAGCCTGGTTAGGAGATTCAATTAACACACAAAGGGAAATGACTTGCTCTACCATACAATAGAAATCATGCCCTACCATGTCCCACATGGTCTTTGTCGAAATCACAAGGAATACCATCCAAACCTAGAGACTTGCCATTTTGCATAAACTAAGGGCCTCAAAAAGATCATCTTTTGAAAAGTCCCCATCCTAGTCTCCAATAGAAACCTTATGCAGGGTGACCTATAACAATAGCATCCACCCAACACTCTGTCAAGGCATATAAAGATAAAATAATATGAAAATGTAATCAAAACATACCTTTGACCTTAGTTGGATCCTTAGCAAGAGACCCATGAGCGTTAAGTAGATTAAGAACATTATTAGCCACTACCTTCCTTTTTAGGAAATCAAAGTAGAACTTGGAGACCTTGCCCCCTTCCATAATCCACTACGACCTGGAAAAAACCCAAGCCACGATGTCAATGTACTCCTCCCCCCTTACAAATGACCATCTCCAAATTTGAAGCACCCTCTATGTTACCCCTCAATTTCACATCAAGAGTACCACCTTTTTCACCAGATATGTCTCATCATCTAAGTCAATCTCATGCATGATTTGAGATGATACTTGAGCCCAAGATTCGATGATCAATTGTCCCATAATGAGGATCCTATTATGTATCATAAACCAAAAGTTGTGACAATGTCTTTTCTATATTGTTACTAGCCCATGCTCAGTGATCTATGTAAAGTATTTTTTCATCTAGGCAATTTCTCTAAACCCTTGTGGTTTTTCATGGCCCTTCCTCTTAGTCACCATTTCAAGATAGTCCCTTCCCTTGTGGCTTGTGCTAACTATCTCATAGAGGTCATTTATGGCTAGGGTGTGTGCATGGAGGTCCTAGAGTGGATATATTAGGACACATGACTTAGGGAATCCCTAGGTTTCTTCACTTTACCATTATGTAAAAGTTGTGCTAATGTGTTGTAACGTTTATCATACCTAGAAGCACACTTTCCCTTTAGCCTAAGCCTAGATCTATTTATGTATTTGCCTGAATTTGTATTGGGTGATTGTCTACCTAGAACCTTTGGTCTTATGACATGTATTTGGCACTTCAGATCATGTAAAACGACTTCATGAGAGGCCTCTCTCTCTCTCTCTCTCTCTCTCTCTCTCGATATATATATATATATATTTATGCATTTGGATCTTGGAGGAGCCCTCTCTCCAACACCTTGAGCCTTTATAGATGGTTTTGCATGCATAAGATCTTGGTATATGATGTCACATCATCATTCATGGAGTGCTCCACCATTTCTCACATATTTGGAGGCACATGTCATTTTATTTGAGTAGTCGTCCACCTTGGAGAGCATATTCTTTGATTGTTGGAGCTTTGCCTTGACACGTGGGAGTGGTTTGGACCTTTCTTGGCTTGAGGGAGGTGGTTAACATCGATATTGGAGGTCGTTACACCTTGGAGGACTCACCACATGGTTGTTGGCGCTATTCTTAGGTGAGTCATCCACTTTTGGAGCCCCCATATGCCACATATGTGGACTAGAGGATCATTCTCCTAGTTGTTTGTTCATTTGGTGGATTGATCTTGCTTTAAGGATTTGGTTGAGGTGTGTTTCCACAATCTATCAGGGGTCCTAGGGGGTACCTAAGGGACAACTACTAGACTAAGTGACAACAATGGGACAAAGACCCACTGCCACTTAAATCAGTGTCCCCTACTCTTTACAGACTTTCATCGATGGGAGGAGTTCAGGTATGGGGGAAATCACTTGCAATGATAGGATCAATGACAAGGTATGAAGTGATTTCCAAGGCCCATTCAAGAAGAGACTCAATTTTTGAAGAGAAGCTAGAAGGCTCTCCAAGAAAGACCTAGACCTAGGGTTATGAATATTCAATGATGATGAGTACGTCTAGGATCAAGACTTCCAATGTGAGGCAAGATCTCTCTAGGAGCTTTGTAAGATGATTCTTCTTCAAAATAGGGCTTTTGCTCCACTAGAGAGACCTAGGAAGAATCCTATGTGAGACCTAGGGTTTATGAATAATCATGGGAGGAGCTCCTCCAATGTGCCCACTAGGTCAAGATAAGACAGAAAAAAGGGTCTCGAATGATTTATTCCTTCGAATGCTAGGTTCATATGACCCTTAATGTGATGCTCCCATAGTTGTGGGGGAGTGCCCCCCCCTCGAACCCGCTCTCGAATCGTGCTCCGGGCCGGAGCGGCTTCGGAGTGGCTGGGGAGCGCGCTCCCAAAATCGCTCCCGGATGGGAGCGATTTTCTTGAGCGCGCTCCGTAAAAAAAATTTACGCTCCCTGCCCTGTTCAGGAGCGTTTCGGGGAGCGATCGCTCCGGGAGCGTTTCGACGCAGGCCGGGAGCGATCCGACGAAAAAAATTCCGCGGACGCAAAAAAAATCAAATTTTTTTTTTTTTTTTTTTTTGGTTTTAAAAGCCCAATGGACCTAAAAAAATTTCATTGTGACTTCATTGAGCAAGAGTTTGGAGCAAGAGCAAGAGAAAAGGAGCGAGGAGCAAGTGCTGAGGAGCGAGGAGCAAGTGCCAAGGAGCGAGGAGCAAGCCTGCAGAGGTAAGTAACTTAGTAATTTAGTTAGTTTAGTTAGTTAGGTAGTGATTTAGTTAATTTAATTTAGTTTATTGAGTTTAAAAATCATAAATTTAAATTAAATTAATAAATTAAATTAATTAATCCCAATAAATTAAATTAATTCGCAGATTCAGGAATCAAAACCCTACAAACATCAAACACCATGGACCTGGCTATATTTCTTGGCATTTTCCTCTTCCTAGTCCCTTTTATGGTTATTATGGTGCTGGAGAGTAGGAAACGGAGGGGCCAAACTGAAGAGGGGGATGAAGACGCTGGAGAAAGTCAAATTGGTGAAAACCCTGGTGAGGAGGAGCTGGAGGAAGGTGAACATGACACTCAAAAAACTAAACAAGACCAAACTCCATTGTGGAAATATGTTAACAGGGCTGAAATAGGGAGAGGGGGTGGAACCACTAAATTTCATTGCCCCCATTGCAACACTGATTACATAGGTTCATACACCCGTGCTAGAAGACACCTCTGCGGAAAAAGGCCATGGGATGGAGACAAATAAATAGGAATCAAAACTTGTACAACGGTGTCAGTGGCGGATAGAGCCAAAGACATAAGAGAAGAGGAGGAAGCCCAACACAGATCAAAAAAATCAAGGGGTTTCTTTGAACCAAGCTCACACTCACAAAGAACTCCTTCAGCATCCTCCCAAGGCAGTGGATATGGAGGCACAGGGTCATCATCTTTAAGGCGTAGAACCATATCAGATTTCCTTGATGAGGGGTGTAGGAATGATGTGGATTCAAAGGTTTACAGGTTTCTCTATGCATGTGGGATACCATTCAATGTTCTTCGCTCACCTTATTGGCACGAAATGGTTTCTGCCATAAATGATGCCCCTAAAGGATACAAGAGCCCTGGGTATGACAAGGCAAGAACCGTTGGCCTTGATCATGAAAAAGAAAAAATATCACATTCTTTGAATAGAATGACAAGTTCTTGGACTGGCCATGGGGTGTCCATTGTATCTGATGGTTGGACAAATGTAAAAGGCAAGCCATTGATAAGTGTTCTTGTTGTGTCTGTTAGTGGTCCCATCTTTCTAGCTGCACATGATTACTTAGACAAGTTCAAGACCGCCATCAACATTGCAGAAGCATTACTTGAAACAATTGAGCGTATTGGCCCATACAATGTCATCCAAGTCATCACTGATAATGCTCCTAATTGTAAGGCAGCGGGAGCAATTATTGAGGATAAATACCTGAACATATTTTGGTCTGGATGTTTGGTTCACACATTGAACCTTCTGTTGCATGATATTGTCAAGAACAAAAATGAACAATACCAATGGATTGGTGATTTGTACAAGAAAGGCAAACAAATGATAAAATTTATTACAAATCATAGCAATACCCATGGCCTTTTCCGTAGTCACTCGAGATTGGAGTTGTTGAAGATTGCGAAGACCAGATTTGGTAGCTATTACCTCACCTTCAGGCGCCTTTTGAAGGTAAGAGAGGCATTAGCTAGCATGGTATCAAGTCCACATTGGCAGGTATTAAAGGAAAGGGCTACAAATGTAGCTGACATGGCAGGTTTTGAAATGGTGGAGGAGGCCGCTCTTGATGGGCAGTTTTGGACAACTGTGAGGCAGGTATTGGATTTCACCAAGCCAATTTATCACATGATTCGGTTTGCAGATACAGACAAACCAGTGATTGGCGAGGTGTATGAGCAAATGGATACCATGTTGGGGGAAATAAAAGACATTTTTCATAATAGAGATCCCAACTTGTACAAACTGATTCATGATTGTGTGTGTGAACGGTGGAATAGGCTTAATCTTCCACTACATTGCTTGGCGTATATCCTTACGCCAAAATACTATTCTACATCTTGGTTGGGCCAACCTGCAGCAGGGGGTGGGGTTAGGACCAAACCTCATTTAGATCCAGAGGTAACTAAAGGATATTTGAAAGCATTAGAAAAGTTGGTACCCGACAGGGAGGAATGTGCAGCTGTGCGCCTTGAAATAGGCAGATACTTCAGTGGCACTAGTTTGTATGGTAACTTCCATGCAATGGACGACAGAGATAGATTTGATACTCTCACATGGTGGGAAACATATGGCGGGCATGGACTTTTGCCAAAATTGGCAAAAAAAGTTCTTTCACAGGTTGTAAACACTTCTTCTGCAGAGAGGTGTTGGAGCACCTACAACTACATACATAATGTGAAAAGAAACGGACTCAATGAAAACCGAGCAGAAAGCCTGGTTTATGTGCACTACAACTTGAGGTTGTTGAGTCATTACTGTGATCGGGCTTATGAGGATCCCACATATAAAATTTGGGACAATCACCCAGAGGATGACAATTTGGAGGATGGCATTGTACATATTGAAGAACTGGAAGAGGAACTTGTAAGGGATGAAGATGAAGCAGCTGCAGCAGCCATGCCACCTCCACCTCCACCTCCACCATCCAGTAGCAGTGCTCGAGGTCCGAGTCTTGTTCCTTTGTTGTCGCCACCTCCATCTACACCCTCACGTGGAGGTTCTAGTTCTGGTCGTCGGTCTGTGCGGGAGACTCCTAGAAGACCACCACGACCTGCTTATACTCCTGGAAACTCTCGTGGCAAGGGCCACATGTAGATTCTGAATTACAGTTTACTTGCCTTTTTTAGTTTCTATTAGACTTTAGTTTTCATAACTATTGAGTTTTGAGTCCTTGACTCTTGACTCTTGACTCTTTCATATCATAATGATATTTTTTGTAAACAATATATCACTGTGACAATGAAAATTTGAAGTTTGAAGTTGGGCCTTGGCAATTATAACTCATTGGTAATGATGTGAATTATGAATATGATGCTTCGTGAAAGACTAAAGTTGTTTCATTTCATTTCATTATTCATGTTTCATTTTATAAATTTATAACATTTCATATCATGTTAATAGTTAGAAGTTAGGATTTAGAAATATCTTAGATATTACTTCTTGTAATGGTTAAACTTAGCTTACAAGTACAACTTTGGTGATCAATGATGATAAATGTTATTGAATTTTCAATTTTGAAAGCTTGAAGTTGAAACTTTAAGATTGAATTTGATGATTCATGATGATGAGACTCAATATGTTTCAGTTGTAATATGTATTTTACTAACTTGTGGACATGGTTGATGACGATTATAATTTCTAGATGATTGATGTGATATGGTTCAATGATCAATCTATGTTTTTTTATGTTTTTTATGTCTAATTCATCATTCTATATGTTTTTGTTGACATATATGTATCAAAAATTAAAAAATATAAAATATATATATATATATATATTTTTAAAAAATCGCTCCCGGATTCGCTCCCAAACCGGGAGCTTCTGAAAATGGTCGCTCCCACTCCCATTTTCGCTCCCGCTCCCTGCTCCCAAGCAACATTGGATGCTCCTTTTTCTGGTGTTCCTTATGGATGGACTTTCAGGGTTGGAGACAGACATGTCATAGGTGCGTGTTTATTTCATCAGCAGACCAGGGGCTTTTCGAGATGTTTCATAGGGTTTTGAGGAGTTTCTATGAGGTTCGATCGCATTCACTGGTTATATTCCATCATCCGCACAACTTGCCTTTCATTCCGGTGCATTCTAACAAATTTCAAAAAATAGAGTTATTAATGGGCCCGATTCAATTAATTATGATTAAGGTGGCATTCCGAGAGGAATATTTGACAGAACACCTTAGTGTAATAGTTTGTTGGAACCAGAACGAGAATATCTACAGGATGGGATGGTTAGAAGTGAGTTTCAGTGGTTTGTGGAGGCATGGTGACCAAATTACCATTTTCTCACATTAAAAAGAGGGAAATGTGCTCAATGATTAAAATAATAATAAAATAGGAGGTTCTAGAGGGGTCCACCGGATCTATAAAAAAGGAAGAGGAGGCCATTGGAGGACATCTTGGATTTGATATTTCTTCTTGTATGAAAGATTGAGAGCTCAGTTCTCTTCTTCATTGGTAGCCCCAAGACGGAAACCCTAGGGTGGTTCAGTGAGATTGGGCGAGTACCCATCTCCCCTTGGTGAATTCATCCAAAATTCACGGGAGAGCTCAGCAGTGACATTTCAGTTTAGTTTTGGGAGGGCCAACACAACATTGGAGCAGATTCTTGAGGCCAAGTTGCCATCTCAGTTATTTTATCATATTAGCATGTAAACCCCAGTTTCTATTATAATAAGAGCTGAGATTATTTATGCTCATCTTATTATTGATCACATGCACTCTATTAGTTATATTTTACATGGCAATCATTTGTTAATTGAATGGTAATTTCATGGAGAAATTTTTGTTGAGTTAGATTTCTGCAAAATTAGCCAAATATCCCATTTGGGATGTTACAGTGGTATCAGAGTTGGTTTTCCTGCCAGCTTGAGGGTTTACTTGCCAAATTGTCTGACAATATTTATTGCATGAAGGACGGTTTTCCTGAAGTCAAATCCTTGTCAAAAATTTAAATCTCTGAGTGCAAATTTATCTCCTGAGTATTAATTGTTCAATAATATGCTCAGCAAATTGTCTGATGAATAATAATGAATCGACAATCTGAGAGGTCGAATATTTCTCAAATGGACCAAACCAATATTTTTTCAAAGGAGCCATCACATCATTAAAGTGGCCAATCACATTTTATGAAGGGGAAGAGTTTTTTTTAAGGGACAAAGTTTACAAAATTTTAGGGGTCGAATTATATTCATTCCTTGGAGTGATCATATTAATTATTTGAAAAGGGGTCATACTAATTTGAAGCCAAAGTTCAAATTTATTAAGTTGGTCGAAAAATTGACAAGATTCAAGACAAATTCTCTGCGGTTTATGGTTTTTCCCCTCCTGCTGAGTATCATTCCTTCTGGCCAATCGCATTCTGAAAACCATTTCTTCGTGGTAACACGACTCACGTCATGGAAGGATGTCGATTCAAATCCCTGTGTTTGTGTAGACGTTCTGCTGGACATGGCACCATGTCAGCTGCAGAGTGAGATCAGTTTCGACCAGCAACTAGAATACCGAGTGGGCCGAGTATCGAGCTACTAAAGCCAAGATGAGTTTGGGTCCAAATTGTCGTTTTGCGTGTGATCAAGGGTCGGATTTTGGTGAAGCTGAATTGTCGAGTGACCAAGAATTATTGCAGTGATGTTTCATGATCGCTGTGCACACAAGACTAAGCTAAGAAAGCCTGTGTGCATGGCTTTGCCATAGTATAATTAAGTGTTGTTGTGGAAGCCGATTGGAGTGTTGTGTTAGATCTCTCCGTTGTGCGATCAATTACAGAAGTCTATGAGCATAAAAGGAAGTGCGACAAAGTACGTAACATGTAGATGGTTGATGGTTGTGACAGTATGCACCATGAAACTAGTGCGATGGTGACTGCGTAGACAAACAAGAGATCATTGGTAAATTATTTAGACAGTGTAATCTGTGCGCATAGAAACCTATTGTTGTGTGTTGGGTAATGCGATGATGTGAGATTTGGAAGCTAGAATGCACGTGGGGAAACAACAGACGATGTGTCATTCAAAGAGATCCTATAATTCAGTACTAATAACACATTCCTGAAGTCTGCTAGAATGAGATCCCAGTGTTTGGCAGAGAGAGAATTATCATTTTGGAGTATACACCAGATTGAAAAGACAGAGTTTCCAGATCATAGTGGCCTAATTCTTCAGTTAATTTGGGGCTTAGATTTCTGTATCAGGGATGTCCAGAATTATCATTATATTGTTGAGCAAAATTTTGGAGATTATCCAACAGGAACTGTAAGCACACTGAGGAGTTTGCCTGAAGCAGAGTGCATTACAGTATTGTCTAAATTCTCTCAGAAGTACTGTTATATGTCAGGGTTGCAGTGGTTTGAAGAGAAATGTGGCAGAGTACTGGCCTGAGTTTGAATTCTGAATTGACAAATCACATCTGGACTGCATATCTCTGAACCGAATACTGAAACATCATTTCAAGAGGGTTGTGTTTGACATATACTTCGCTGGCAGCAACTTAGCCCAGGTTATATCATTTTTTTTTGCTCACTGTGTATTCATTTTCGAGAGTAGATAAGAGAGAGTCTATGCTGGTATTGTTTCAATATTGTTGAATGCTAATTTCTGAGTTTCATATGCATACATTAGATTTATTTTGAAGTTTGTGTTTCTGGAAATTAAAATGATAAAATTCCCCTACAACATAACTATTTGATAATATTTCCAAAAGAGATTATATCAAATACACTCAGAAAATTAGTGTCACAATAAGGCGATTTTTGTTGTTGAGAGTACCATGTTGCTAGTCTTAATGGGACATGTATTGTTGGCAAGTTGCTAGTCTGAAGTTTGAGTAGAGTCTTGTCTATGAGATCAGACTTATGTTGCTGATGTAAGGTGGTCTGTGTATTGAGTCAAGTATTGTTGTACTACTGTCAGAGTCATGTAAAAGTCAGCTTGATGTACTTGTCACCATTGGACTAAAACATGGATCACACCTTCATAAACTCCCTTAATAAATTGGCAGCAGATTTCAACAGATCCTTGTCCAAGGGGATACTTCCTATGCTACAACAAGAGTGGCCACAAGAAGAATATGAAATGGGACACAAAATTTATGCACTTGGGACAAATTTGAGTTTCATGGGGGTTACAACAAAAGCCCTTCTCAAGCTGGAAAAACTTGATTCACTCCTCTCCAAGGTGCATCAGTCAGATGGGAAGAGCTTGATTTGGGCTCTCAAACTAGCCATGCTTGCCTTAGTACAACACAAGTATTTGGAGCACCCTTGTGTAGGAGTCAAACTTCCAGTTGCCTCTTGTCTTAGTAGTATCATGATGCTGACCGCACCTATACCTCCTTACAGTGATGACATTATGAGGAGAGTTTTTAGACTAATAATGGAAACCTTTCAGGATTTGGATAATAGCGAGAGCCCTACCTTTGGGAAGAGGGTAGAGATTCTAGAAGTCATGGCCTAGGTTAGATCATATGACCTCATGTTTGATATTGAATGTGATGGTTTGATTCTGTAGATGTTCCAATGCTTCAGCATTAGGAAGCATCATCCCGACACAGTAATAGCGCATATGCAGTCCATTTTGTCTTCACATATGGGAGGCCATAATGCTTTTTGCAGGAGGCTGCAGACTAGATTATTGACCATTTAAAGGGAGAGAAAAATTAGTCTCACTTGCTACTTGTGAACTAGCCGAAAGGTTGGTCGAGTAGACATTGGGTTGTTCAAAAGACAGTTGACCAGGGAGGAGTTGCTCAGGTTTGGTGGATCATGCAGCAAGAATGAGTTGAGGAGGAAGGGTCTTTGCTTCATCTACAAGGGACCATGGGGACCTAAACACTCATGCATGGGTGACATCGAGGAGACGACAGGGGGATGGGTGACATCGAGGAGACGACAGGGGGAGACCAGGAGGAGATTCCTTTTGACTTTCAGGATGGGGATTCTACTTCTATAGTTGATTCCATGGGTTCTTACGAGGACACCTCTGAGGAGTATGGGCAGTCATATGGAGTTGTTGCCAACAGGCCAGATTTATATTCCAGTATGTATGGTGAGAAATCAATAGACATTATGGGAGACATTTGGGATGATGAGTTACCAGTGATGATTCAGCATGAGCAACATATGGTGGAGCAGGAGTTAGTTGAGGAGGATGATATACATGATATGCATGATGAGCCTTTTGGGGAGAGCTAATTGGAGGTTCATGTTGAGCCTGTGATGGAGGATGATGAGCAACCATCCTCGGGGCCAGCCATTGATGAGGAGCAGGCAGATGTACAAACAACTAGCAGGGTGACAGTATTTGCAAACACTTGTCCTGAGGAGGTGTGAGAGTCTGACAGGATAGTTTTGCAAGAGTTTGGTAGACGGGAGGAGCGTGGAGTTTCCAGTCAGATGTGAGAGGATCTTTTTGAGATGGTGGTGCACCCGTCTTTGGGCCTACCCATTGATGAGGTGCAAATAGGCATAGTGGCATCCAGTAGAGCTGCAGTATCTCCAAGCCACAACCTTCTCCAGGAGTACATAGACAAGGCTTGCAACACATCTTGCCCACTTTTGCCTATTATAGAGAGAGGGGCAGGTTTCCTTAGACACATCTTGTTGACTAACCAGGCAACATCATGAGTTAAGTAGGGACCCATATCAGCCTAGTAGACTTGTTCCTTACATAGGTGTCCATGCATTGGATAGGCGAGAGGTCATGGGTTAGTATCCTATTGATGGCGCAGTATTCTTAGTCAAGGGCGTAGCAGAGTGGGGATCCTTAGACATGTCAGATATTACATGCCCCAGTTGGCAGTGGGATACATGCCTACAACTCTTTAGCATTCCATCCCAACATAAGGAGAGTGGGATTGACATTGGATTGAGTTAGGGGTTGGACTGGAGAGCGGTAATGAGTTGGTATGCAGTTGATGGCGCAACATTCACAATCGGAGCTATAGCACAACAGGAGCCATGGAGCATTGGTGCTTGTTCTTGGTGGCACTGGGATCCAGGGGATTTTGTTGATGACAAGTTCAGTCAGAGATTGGTCTGGGATCCGGGCATTGAGGGGTCCGTTCATGGTGGGATGACACAGAAGCATAGGATCACCTAGTGGTTTGTATGGGATTCGAGCATTGGGTCTCAGTTGCATTGGGTCACCAAACTGGTCCATAGGTTTGGATTGCTTGAGAGAAAGCAATCCTGGGGCGGGAGGATTTGTGATGTTCCATTTTCTGGTGTTCCTTATGGATGGAATTTCAGGGTTGGAGGTTGTTAATTTTAGGTATGTGTTGAAATTTGGTACCGGAGGACAGGTGGTTCTTTAGGCTTTGATCTTTGGCCTAGGGAAAAGTGTCCAAAATAATTTAATTTTTCTCCTAAAGTGACTTTGTAATTTTTTTTATAAAGTTAAATTTAAGTCAAAAGTGACTTTAAGTGATAAAGTTACTAAGTCTAATTTTAAAGTGACTTTTATAAAGTCAATGAAAAATTAGAAAGGAAAAGTGACTTTGGAAATAAATGACTAAGTGGGTCTTTATTAAAGTGGGGTGAATTAAAAAATAAAAAGTGAGATTTAAATGAGCATTTAATCTCAGCCTTAGATCTCAATCTATTTCAGCCATTGGATTTAGGGATCACCCAAAAGTCACTTGGAGTTAGATTAAAGGAGGAGAAGGAGGAAAAGGTCATTCATTATTTCATGAGCAGATTGGGAGAAGGAGAGCAAGAGAGATTTCTGAACAGGGAGGAGAAGGAGACAGCAGCTTGGCACACATTCCAAGGCAGCAGTTGAGCAGATTTGTACTGCTGGTTCAGCACACAGTGAAAGACAGATTTTGGCACGATATTCGAGGAGCAGTTTGCTGATTTTTTGCACGCAAAATGAGGGTCGTACAACGCATTTATTGCAGGCTAAACAACGCATTTATTGCAGTCCGTACAACACATTTAACGCTGGCCGTACAACAACATTTAATGCTGAAAGTGGGCACGAAAATCGAGGAGGCCGTACAACATTTATTGCTGTCCTGTTTGCTGTAATTTCCAATTTGCTATGAGGCATGGGAAAAGAGATAAGTTGTAAATTTGCTTGCTGATTTTTTTGTTGAATATTTCTCACTGTGAAAAAGACATTTTCAGAAATAAAGAAGAGCTCTCGAACTGGTTTTCCCCAAGAGTTGTAGGGGGTTTTTCCAGGATCACATTGACCAAAAATCTCAGTGTTTAAATGGGTTTTAATGGCTATTTATTACTGCTGATTTTTATTTCTGCAATTTCCAGCATTCTGAAAAATTTCCAGAATTTGTGTTTTCAACAAATTTATTTTTTCCAGCTTGTTAAATGTATGGTTATGGGAAAGAGCATTTAACTATATGGGAGAAATAAGGAGAAACTGAAAACCGGGGTGGGAAATGAGAAATTTCTACATGGTATCAGAGCTTGAGTATTAAATGACAGTTTGGGACAGCAAAAGGAAAAATTACAGTTGCTGATTTTTCACTCAGAAAATTC
The DNA here is from genome assembly GCA_031772625.1 of Pinus tabuliformis. Taxonomy (NCBI): domain Eukaryota; kingdom Viridiplantae; phylum Streptophyta; class Pinopsida; order Pinales; family Pinaceae; genus Pinus; species Pinus tabuliformis. The sequence goes on along the minus strand of CM062805.1, from coordinate 803,866,473 downwards.
CAGCAAGCTGATTTTTCATAAACAACAGTTTTATCTTTACTACAGCAGTGCTATTTTTCATTTTTAGGACAACAGGATGTCATTGGGATTGAGGGTGGAGGATAGGCTGGATGGGCATACAAATTACAACGTTTGGAAGGAGAGAATGCAGAGTATCTTTGAGGAGGCAGAAGTCTGGGATATCATGGTGCATACCACACAGAACCCTGTTGTTGTGCCTACTGATGCTACTCAATTGACAGCTTATAATAAAAAGAACAACAAGGGTAAGAGGCTGATTCTAGACGGAATCAAAGACCATTGCATTCCTCATGTGAGAGGAAAGAGCAATGCCCATGAGATGTGGACAGCATTGTGCAATCTCTACCAGAGTACCAATGAGAACCGGAAGATGGTCCTGAACGAGAAGCTGAAGAACATTAAGATGGGTAATGATAGTGTAGTTGGATATCTCACAAAGATTACTAATGTGAGAGATGAGTTGGCAGCGATTGGAGAGGCCATTCCACCCACTGAGTTGGTGCGGATTGCAGTGAATGGCTCCCGCGTTCATGGTTGAACTTTGCTGATGGGGTTTGTGCACATGAGACCCTTCCCACATGGGAGAGGTTTTGGGATGATTGCATTCAGACAGAGACCAGGAAAGGTCAGCTTGGGGCAGCCAAGCCAATTGAGCAGAATGAGGATGTAGCACTGGTGACAGGAGGCAAGAAAGGAAAAGGGAAGAAGCAGGCTTCCACAAGCAGTGGTGGGGGCAAAGGCAAAGGTAAAGGTAAACAGAGGAACACACAGAAGGACTATTCCAAGGTGAAGTGTTGGAATTGTCAAAAGATGGGACACTATGCAGTTGTGTGTCCGGAGAAGAAGAAGAAGGGGAAGAACCAGGATGTGGCAGCTTCAGCAGAGATTGAGGACTTTGCAGGTTGTTTTGACCGGGAGTTTGCGTTCACTACGTGAGTCCTCTAGTGTAGGATCACTTGCCACACAGGTTCAGAGGGAGCATGCTTTTCCCTCGATTAGCGGAGCATCTTCAGGTATCTGGTATGTGGACAGTGGGGCTTCACGTCACATGACAGGAGTCCGTGAATACTTCTCAGAGCTTTCAGAGAGTGGCACTGATATAGAGGTAGTACTCGGTGATGCCAGAGTTGTTAGAGCAGTCGGGGTGGGGACACTGACATTTCAGAGGGAGTCCAAACCTCCCTTGAAAGTGTCAGATGTTCTTTATGTACCAGGGATGAGGAAGAACCTCATATCCATCTCAGCTTTGGAGGACAGAGGATATGAGGTACTGTTCAGGGGAGGACAGGTGTTGATGTATCCCAGGGGCACTCCAGCTGATTCAGCTAGAGTGATAGGTGTACTCCATGCAAAGGTGTACAAGTTTGCATTCCAGCCCCTTTTGGCATCGAGCAGTAATACCGACAGCAGAGCTAGCAGTTCTGAGCTGTGTGAGATTTGGCACCGCAGGATGGGACATATGTATCATGGAGCCTTGAGGACATTGCGGGAGATCACTACAGGTGTGCCAGGTTTCAGTATTGATCACTTTGATACTTGCAGAGGTTGTTCAATGGGCAAGTTTGCCAAATCCCCTTTTCCCAGCAGTGACAGCAGAGCGACCGGGATACTTGATTTGATTCATTCCGATGTGAGCGGTCTGATGTCTCATGTTTCCTTGAGTGGATATGAGTACTATGTTTTATTCATTGATGATCACTCCAGGAGGACCTAGATATATTTCTTGAAGACCAAGAGTGAGGTCTTCAAGCGGTTTCAGGAGTTCAGAGCTCTTGTGGAGACACAGACAGGTCGAAAGATCAAGTCCCTGAGGTCGGACAATGGAGGAGAGTACACCCTTGGAGAGTTTGTTGACTATTGTGCGGAGGCAGGCATTAGGAAGGAGTTCACTGTTCCTTACAACCCCCAGCAGAACGGGGTTGCAGAGAGGAAGAACAGATCCATCATAGGGGCTGCCAAAGCCATGTTACATGATCAGGGGTTGCCATTGTTCTTGTGGGCAGAGGCCTGCAACACAGCTGTTTACTTGCAAAACAAGAGTCCGCATCGTGCCTTGGGGCACATGACTCCGGAGGAGGCTTTCTCTGGGAAGAAGCCTGATATTGGTCATCTTCATATCTTTGGATGCATTACATCCTCCTATATACCCAAGGAGAAGAGGACCAAACTAGAGCCCACCGTAGAGAAGGGTATCTTTGTGGGCTACAGTGAGACCTCAAAGGCCTTTCGGATTTACATTCCTGCACAAAGGAGAGTTGTTGTCAGACGGGATGTGAAGTTCGAGGAGGACAAGGCCTTTAGGAGGTCACAGGAGAGTATCTGGATCAGCCAGACCCTCAGCAGCAGTTGAGTCAGTCACAGGGATCCAGTGAGCAGGGATCAGGAGGATCCAGAGGTACATCTATGAGGATGTCAGGTCCGTCAGTGAGCAGTGGCTCGCCGAGCCAGAGGGGTGGTGCTCCGGGCAGCATGCAGAGTAGTTCACTAGGGAGTCCACTGATGGAAAGTTCACACGGTACCTCAGCTTCGACAGGTTTAGGTGCAGGCAGGAGGACAACAGACAGATAGTCAGGAGTTCAGGCTACTGATGGTGATGAGGAGGAGGAGTTTCATTCTCCTATGGGAGAAGCATGCTCAGGGAAGAGAAATCCCAAGTGGCTTCAGGACACCTTGAGAGATGCCACATCTGTTGCTGAGCCGAAGAGGCCGGTCAGAGTGAGTAGACCACCTGAGAGGTTTTGTAGCTATATGGCGATGGTTGCCAGAATCCTTGACTCTGAGCCTTCTAGCTATGAGGAGGCAGCTAGCCAGCAGGCCTGGAGAGAGGCCATGCAGGAGGAGTATTCTTCTATCATGAAGAATGATGTCTGGCAGGTGGTGCCGAGGCCTGAGGGCAAATCCGTGGTTACTTCCAGATGGCTTTACAAGGTAAAGCATGCTGCAGATGGCAGCATTGAGAAATTCAAAGCAAGGTTTGTGGCTAGAGGGTTCTCCCAGGTAGAGAGAGTTGATTATGAGGAGACGTTCACTCCCGTGGCTTGATATACTTCAATCCGCTCCATTATATCGATAGCAGCAGAGATGGGTTGGAAGATCCACCAGATGGATGTGAAGACCGCATTTCTCAATGGCTTCATACAGGAGGAGGTGTACATTGAGCAGCCACAGGGCTTTGAGGTGCATGGGAAGGAGTCCCATGTGTGCAGACTGAAAAGGGCCCTTTATGGCCTGAAGCAAGCTCCCAGAGCTTGGTACTCCAGGATAGATACATACTTGCAGGGGATGGGTTTCACAAAGAGTGAGACAGATCCGAACCTTTACTTTATTGTGATTGGTGAGGAGCCTCTCATTCTGGTGCTGTATGTGGATGACTTGGTCATTACAGGTGCAGAGAGACTCATAGAGCACTGCAAGAGAGATCTTGCGACAGAGTTTGAGATGAAGGACATTGGCTTGATGCATTACTTTTTGGGCTTGGAGGTGTGGCAGGAGGAGGGGCATTTCTTCCTGGGGCAGGGGAAGTATATTGTGGACATCCTTAGTAGATTCCACATGGAGGATTGTAGACCCATGTCGACACCGATGATCACCAACTGGAAGAAGCTTCATGCTTCGGATTCCGAGTTGGTGGATCCCACATTGTACAGGTAGCTGATTGGTTCCTTGATGTATTTGGTCAACACTAGACCAGATATCTGTTTTGCAGTCAACACAATGAGTCAGTTTATGTGTGAGCCTAGGAAGGTTCACTGGGTGGTTGCAAAACACATTTTGCGGTACTTGCAGGGGACAGTGGATTATGGTCTGGACTACAGGCAGGGAGATGGAGTGAGATTGGCAGGATACACTGATTCTGATTGGGTAGGTTGTGCTTCTGATAGGAAGAGCACTTTAGGGTGTTGTTTTGGGTTGGGTTCAGCAGTAGTGTCATGGTTCAGCCGGAAGCAGCAGTCAGTAGCACTGAGTTCAACGGAAGCAGAGTATATGGCACTAGCTAGTTGTGAGGCCGTCTGGTTTTGCAAGATGTTGTTTGGCTTATTTGGTCAGCCGTTGAGACCTTCAGTGATTTACTGTGATAATCAGAGTTGCATTAAACTCACGGAGAATCCAGTATTTCATGACAGGTCAAAGCATATCGGGATCAGATATCATTTCATCAGAGACTATGTTCAGAAGGGAGATGTGAAGCTTGAGTATATTTCCACTGATGAGCAGGTTGTAGATATTATTACCAAAGCCTTACCACGGGGCAAGCATGTCTACTTTAGAGACAAGATGGGTGTGGTGAGGAACACTTTCCTCGGTAAGAGGGAGTGTTGAAATTTGGTACGGAGGACAGGTGGTTCCTTAGGCTTTGATCTTTGGCCTAGGGAAAAGTGTCCAAAAGAATTTAATTTTTCTCCTAAAGTGACTTTGTAATTTTTTTTATAGAGTTAAATCTAATTTAAAAGTGACTTTAAGTGATAAAGTTACTAAGTCTAATTTTAAAGTGACTTTTATAAAGTCAATGAAAAATTAGAAATGAAAAGTGACTTTGGAAATAAATGACTAAGTGGGTCTTTATTAAAGTGGGGTGAACTTAAAAATAAAAAGTGAGATTTAAATGAGCATTTAATCTCAACCTTAGATCTCAATCTATTTCAGCCATTGGATTTAGGGATCACCCAAAAGTCACTTGGAGTTAGATTAAAGGAGGAAAAGGAGGAAAATGTCATTCATTATTTCATGAGCAGATTGGGAGAAGGAGATAAAGAGAGCAAGAGAGATTTCTGAGCAGGGAGGAGAAGGAGACAGCAGCTTGGCACACATTCCAAGGCAGCAGTTGAGCAGATTTGTATAGCTGGTTCAGCACACAGTGAAAGACAGATTTTGGCACGATTTTCGAGGAGTGGTTTGCACAAAAAATCAAGGAGCAGTTTGCTGATTTTTTTGCACGCAAAACGAGGGCCGTACAGTGCATTTATTGCAGGTCGTACATCGCATTATGGCAGTCCGTACAATGCATTTAATGATGGCCGTACAACAGCATTTAATGCTGAAAGTGGGCACGAAAATCGAGGAGGCTGTACAACATTTATCGCTGTCCTATTTGCTGTAATTTCCAGTTTGCTGTGAGGCATGGGAAAAGAGATAAGTTGTAAATTTGCTTGCTGATTTTTTTGCTGAATATTTCTCACTATGAAAAAGGCATTTTCAGAAATAAAGAAGAGCTCTCGAACTGGTTTTCCCCAAGAGTTGTGGGGGGTTTTTTCAGGGTCACATTGACAAAAAATCTTAGTGTTTAAATGTGTTTTAATGGCTGTTTATTACTGCTGATTTTTATTTCTGCAATTTCCAGCATTATGTAAAATTTCCAGAATTTGTGTTTTCAGCAAATTTATTTTTTCCAGCTTGTTAAATGTATGGTTATGGGAAAGGACATTTAACTATATGGGAGAAATAAGGAGAAACTGAAAACCGGGGTGGGAAATGAGAAATTTCTACAGTATGTTCTATACTAAGAGCAATTTATTTCAATTTTCACAGTTAGCTCATTATCTTTTCTAGATTAGCAATCACATCAGCATTAAAGTAAACTGCAGATAGAACATAAACATAAATCGCAGAAGACAAGCTAAGACAAGAGGACACAGGATGTGGCGCTAGCCAAGGACAAACCCCAACATGTGGAAACCATTGATCAATTCTTCTTATATGTTCTTCAATAGTTCAACAGAGAGAGAGAGAGAGAGAGAGATAGTACATTGACAACAAAAGTCAACACTTTGACTTATCTAGATAAGAGAATAGATCATCTCTAAGAAGATGATACATGAGATCAGTTGAAGACATGTTGCTTCAACTGATTCTCCAAGATGACTCCACCTATCATTGTGCTGGATCTCATCATCACACTGCACCTCACTGCACCATGCTGCACCCATCATTACAATGCTGGACCTTATGACCATGTTGTACACATCATACTGTTGCACCTTATGTTGCATTGTTGTCCTAGTGTTTAGCACTGTTGTACCTTGTGCCATTGCAACACCATGTTGTCACCCATGTGCTTGCTGCCCCATTGCTGCTTAGCGTACTTGCTACACCAAGTACCATACTATTGCAGCACCATGAACTTGTTGCACTAAATACTAGTTGTCCCATGTATCTTTGTTGCACAATGTCACAATGTCATTGATCATTGCGCTGTCCCAACAAGCTGTTGTCCCATCATTGTATTGTCCAATGAGTTTGCAACATCATGTACCTTTGCTGCCATGTCACAATGTCATTGTTGTCCATGCATCTTTGCAGCACTATGTAGCCTTGCTGTCCATGCATCTTTGCAGCACTATCTAGCCTTGCTGTCCATGCATCTTTGCAGCACTATCTAGCCTTGTTGTCCATGCATATTTGCAACACTGATTTGGCCTTGGTGTCCATGCATCTTTGCAGCACTATGTAGCCTTGCTGTCCATGCATCTTTGCAGCACTATCTAGAAACAACGTTTAGGGCTGCCTTTAGGACAGCATTTAGGGCTGCCTTAGAACAACGTTTAGGGCTGCCTTAGAACAATTTAGGGCTGCCTTAGAACAATGTTTAGGGCTGCCTTTAGGACAGTGTTTAGGGCTGCCTTAGAACAATGTTTAGGGCTGCCTCCTTTGCTGCGGCTAGGGCAGCCTCTTTTCCTCCAACATCTAGGGTTTCCACTCCTAGATTTCTCTTCCACTAAAACCCAAGACAAGTGGAGAGAAATCAAGATAGAAGTGTGTGTAGAAATGACTATCAAGTCATCTCCTTTTATACTAAAACGTTGAGCACATGTGGGGTTTATTTGGTTGTTGGCCGACCTTGACGAATTGTCTTATAACACAAATAAATTCATAACTCCATGAATACTTATCGGAATCGGATGATCTTTAGATCAATCCTACACCTCTCGATGAGAGGAGTCCAAGAAAAATATCAGCTGCCATAAATAAGATGACCCACATGGAGTTTGGCCCTAGTTGCCAATTTTAATAGAGGCAGACAAGTCACAGGTGCAGGTTTACTTGATCAGCGGGGCCAGGGGATTTTGGAGATGTTTCATAGGGTTTTGAGGAGTTTCTATGAGGTCTAATGGAATTTGCTTGGTATATTCCATCATCCGCACAATTTTCCTTTCATTCAGGTGCATTCTGACAACTTTCAAAAAACAGAGTTATTAATGGGCCTCACTCAAATAATTATGATCAAGGTGGCATTCCAAAAGGAATACTTGACAAAACACCTTAGTGTAATAGCTCGTTGGAACCCGAACGAGAAGATCTACAAGATGGTATGGTTAGAATTGAGTTTCAATCGCTTTAGGAGGCATGGTGGCCAAATTACCATTTTACCACATTAAAAGATATTTTAATTGAATTAAAAGGAGGGAAATGTGCTCAATGATTAAAATAACAATAAAATAGTAGGTTCTAGAGGGGTCCATTAGATCTATAAAAGAGGAGGAGGCCATTAGAGGACATCTTGGATTTGCTATTTCCTCTTGTATGAGTGGTTGAGAACCCAATTATCTTCTTCATTGGTAGCCCTAGGACGGAAACCCTCGGGTGATTCAGTGAGATTGGATGAGTACCCATCTCCCCTTGGTGAATTCATCCAGAATTCGTAGGAGATCTCAATAGTGAAATTTCAGTTCAGTTTTGGGAGGGCCAGCACAACATTGGAGCAGATTCTTGAGGCCAGTTTTGCATCTCAGCTAGTTTATTGTATTAACATGTAAACCCCAGTTTCTATGACAATAAAAGTTCAGATTATTTCTGCTCATCTTATTATTGATCGCATGCACTCTATTTGTTATATTTTACATGGCAACCTTTTGTTAATTGAATGGTCATTTCATGGAGAAATTTTGGTTGAGTTAGATTTCTGTAAAATTAGCCAAATATCCCATTTGGAATATTACACGTAAGATGACCACCTTATCCAAGAGGCTCAAGTTAGGTTTCCTAAGACACAACTAGGGCTCAAGTTTTCTTGGAAGATAGGTGTGATAATTTCACCAAACTTTGAGACTCCCTAGAGGAGACACCAATGTGGATTCCTATCCAAACGGATTTGAAAAATACCTCCTATAAGGAATTTCGCAAGGTGCCCTAGCTATGTTGTCTAGGAAAAGGGGTCAAAATTTTGGAAGAGAGAAAAGGGAAGGGAAAAGGGGATGACCACCAATTTTACTTGGACCAGTGCCTAATTCTTGGGCTATGGAGTCTATGACGATTAAAGATTTTCCAAATTCGTCTTCAAGGAGGTCAAAGAATGATGCCTTAGCAACCACTCTTCAACAATTACCTACTCAATATCTATGAAGTTTCATGGAAAAAGAACAAAATGCCATGCAGTAGGAACATTCATCTATTGGCATTCAATGAGTAACATGTCCAATCTACAACCAAACCATCTTTTACAGTGATATTCAATAAATTAGAGCAAAAGAGATTTAGCTAGTTGCAATAATTCCACACATCAGACATTATTCCAAGAAAAATATTCAACAAAATAACACTTATAGGATCAAAAGAGATATATCCAACCATAGAAGAACAAGTAGCTCCAAGGAAGATCGAAATTTCAGCCTCCAAAGATATCGAAATGCATCAATAGAAGTCTCCAGTAGCATCCAAGAAAAAGTGTGGAATTCCTATTACAAGAGAAGTCCAAGTGTGATGATGATGATCTCTCTCAATGGGAGAGATCTAAATTTATATGATCCTCTATCCTATTCGAATTAGCCTAAGATGCCCCTAAAATTATTTTAATGTGCAAAATAACATATCCTTGGTGACAAGCCCACCAAGTAGCTCATAGAGTGAAGAATAAGCCATCCAAATAAGCCGAAATGACGAAATAATGGTGTAGAAGGGTCATTGGAGGGCCTATGATGTTCCTGTTACCCACTACCTGTGGGTAGTTGATCTGAAAATGAAACTTCGATCATCCTCTAACACTTAGCAAGTCAATAAACTTGGGTCTTTATAGGTAAAATTAGTTTTCCAACCTCTTCAAAGATGTTGAGTTAAGTTTTCACATGAACTTAAAAGTGACACAATTCATATGCAACTCAATATGATAACATGAAGAGAAGAAACCAGCAAGTGGTAACAAGGTTCACCCCTCCTGGGCTACGTCTCTAGACCCTGCTTCAATGGCTAGGCCGCTTTATTGATTTCAGAAGCAAAAGAGCACATTACAAATTGTTGACTCTAGAGTGGCATCGTTTCTCCTACAAAGAATTCTCACTCAAAAAGATGACTCCCTACAGCAAGTCATGATTGTGTCAACAGAAAAAGGACTCTCTCACAATAGGTCCTTGTACTCTGTAACGACCCTCCTATAGTTACAAACCGAATGTGAATATTATCATGCATCCGAGGCATGCATATGATAGCTACATATGCATGCATCGCATGCACTGCACTAGTATGCATACCGATTAATATTGGAAAATATCTAAGCTAGGTTAATAAATCGATTATCGAAGTAAATTCCTAACTTACCATAATATAATAAATATATCAAGTGAGGCCTTTGATACATACCACCCGTATAAATATATATCTATATATATGATTAAAGGAAATAATAAAATATAAATTCAATTTATTTGATTTATAATTTAATTAAGTAAATAAAATAGCTTATTTAAATATTTAATAAAGTGAATTATTAAAAACTATGAATAAAACAATGAACATATTCATAAAACATTATATTAACTAAACAAAACATAAAAAAAAAACATAATATAGAACTTATGTGATTAAAAGAAAAATAATGAAGGCCATAAGTTCAAAATCCATGAGTCACATAGGGTATAAATACACTTTAAACGCAAGGGAGACAGACAGACTAAGACATTGTAGGTGGCAAGTAGTAGGGAGGAGCCGAGAAGATAGTGTGCAGGGGCGGTGGAGAGGTTGAGACGGTGGAATGGAGCATATAAGGGAGTCGAGGAGGCCATAACAAGGGGGAAAGTTTTTATAGAGAGGAGGAATTTCTAACAAAGTCATTGACAGAGAGATTGAGCTTGATTATTCTTGGAGTTTTGGGCACATGGACCAGAATCCTTGTCTTCTGGATTTGGGGACTGTATAGGTAGATCCCAAATAGGCTGGGAGGAAAAGGGCGGTTTAGTAATGGGAGCGGGAGCCACGGTGGGTCAGATTCATCTTCAAACACAGAGTTTTAGGTAAGTACTCAATAGTGAAATGATAAATTCAGCTTCAAAATTTCACTGTTCAGATTCTGAGTACAAATTTTGTTTAAAATTGTTAATTTCGGGAAATTAGGGCTTCACATACTCCACCTGAAATCAAAAAGCATAAACATACAACCACTTCACAATGAAGTGCTGAAAATGGCTTTTCTCATAAGCACATTGAGAGAAGACTGAAAATAGCTGCTCTACTAAAGTAACAGCTGCTGCAGATGTAACTAGAAGGTTGGAAAACCTCTAAATAGGCTCTTTCCATGCTCAAATATGCCTCCATCTAGCTTCAAAACTCTCTTTGTCTTTAGCACTAAAGGACTTGACTCTGCAAAATTTCCATCATATAGTGCTCAAATAAAAAATCTGAGGCTGCCATGAATTCAGAACACTAAAAAACCCCTATCTAGGCTCTTCTTGAGCTCAAAAAGGTTGAAATTGAGCAAGATATGCTTCTTGACCAACCAAGCTTTGTTATTTGTTCTACAAATTGGCAAAACCTGCTAACTGTACTACAAATTAGCCGTTTACATAGTCCGCCGAGTGAGAACTTTGCCTGGTGCTCGCAGGATTCCCGCAGCAAAATGGGCAATTTGTCGTCTCTTTAAAATGTGCCATAACCCCTAAGTGTCGATTCAGGGTTACATGGAGAGCCATGTGGCCGACGACCAGGGCTAACTGTTCACTCCCTCCTGCTAAGCCCTCGCTTCGGAGGTTTTTGGTAATGTGGCGTTCACATAAGACCGGGGGTCGGGCCAACCACCCACCCCCGCAGGCTTGGCGCCTGTTGTGGTCTCTTGGGCATTAATATGGCCGGGGGTTGGGGCTAACCGCCCGCCCTCGCCGGCTAAGCCCCTGTTGCGGAAGTTTTTTGACATGTGGGCATTAGTTAAATTGGCCAGGGGCCGGGGATAACCGCTCGCCCCTGCCGATTTTGGCTCTCGCCCTGTCCATCGTTGGACATGTCTATCTCTGAGAACTGGGGACTAGGGCCTATTCGCCCAACGACTCTGCTAGCTCCTTTGCGTGGCCATGTGGGCGCTAACAAGACCAGGGGCTGGGACCATGTGCCCGCCCTTTCCGCCGTAGCGCCTCCGTTGTCCTCCATGGGTCGTATGTTGGCAACAAGATCAAGGCTAGGGCCATGTCCCCTCCCTCTTTGCCAAAGCTCCTCTGCTTGGTCTCGTTAATTGCATATGGCTTGGGGTTGGGGCCAAGTGCCCTGCCCCCTTCACCCAACAATGAAACCATTAAACTTCAAATAAAACCCGCGACAATAGTATGTTAAGAACTAATGCAGTGGCCTAACGAATGGGCGTTGAACTATGTTACCGGCAGGTCGAGGGGTCAAACCCTGCCGAGGCCCTTGGGCCTGTTATAAAAATGTTGACCAACCATCGAGAACCATGTGGTGCCCTCCAATTACGCTATGTGGTGCCTCACCATTGGTCCACTTCACACCAAATGCACCCAATAAAATCGCTCCACCTGAACCTGTACCACTGGGCCACATGTCAAGCCCAGATTGGTCCACTATCATCCATACCCTGCATAGTCAGCTGATGATGTCAGTTGTATGGTCTACCCAATCAACCCTGCTATTTGACTTTTTTAGCTGTTTGGCCAAAACTTCAAAATGTCATAACTTCCTCATACTACGTCGAATTGAGGTGATTCAAGCGTCATTGGAATCAGGACGACGAACACTACAATTTGATTTTCTAAGCAATTTCATTTTTGAGCCTCTTTTTGATCTCCAAATCAGTAGTATGGAGAGGAGAATTTTTTTCTCCTAGGTGGTCCTCAGTCAACAACCAACAATCCCTTGCAACCACTAGATAGCTTGATGCGCCATTTTCTCCATCACCTAAGCCATCCATATGGTCCCTTGCTCACTTGTTATGATTGTATGTTTGAAGGTGGGCCTCCCGACCCTAAAGGTATGGATTTTCATTGGTATAGTTGAGTAAGTTTCCTTACTTGTCATGGAAAATTTCGGGCATGGATTGGTGGGGTGATTCAGGGGAAAGAGTGGGATAGGCCTATACTTTTGTCTCCACTACCCGATTTCGTAGTTAGACTTGTATCGTAGTCCCATGGGATCTCCTTTACTAGCCATTATCTTTATGGTTGACACTACATGGGAAATCCCGATTTTGGGTGTGTGGTCCTGCTTCCCGACACATTATACATCACCCCCTTTCACTCATTTTAGCCCTATTCATCTGTTTTCCCATCCGAGTCCACATAGGGTTAGCATCCCTTCCCCTTGTCCACAACTTAGGTTGGGCCTAAAACGATGCCCCAAAGGTTGATGCAACTAGAAAGAAAAGAAAAAGCATAATTTGGCTACTATCAACAGGGAATGTACCTTAAAATGCAAAATATGGCCGGGACATACAAATTTAGCACGTGGGCAAAAGCCAAACATGAGCTCTACCCCTTATCCATGGCCATCACCCTGGTTCCTATGGGCCCTAGATGAGCCTCATATTTCATTAAGGAACCCATGATTGTCCCAACCCCTGGTGGGCGATGAACTGCCCCACCTTATGGGGTATCCACTGCTATATACTACACATCATGCTCTCATCCCCTGGAGCCTTGAACAATTATGAAGAAAAAATTATGAAAGGAAAAAGGAATATGAAGAAGGGTGGAAAAACAAAGGTTGGGGTAACTCATGTACCACGATTTGCTCCCTCCTATGCTCAACAGGTGTGGGTTTCCATTATTATAGCTACCCTTGTGCCATGACATGTAGTTTGGATGATTCCCTTGATCCCCACTCCGTCCCATTATTATATCATTTTCCACCTACCACTTTAGGAATGTACCATGGACATGTTGCCCCCTTTAAAGGTTGAAACCACCTAATATCGTCCTTGATTAACCACCTATTGAGCTTGTAGACACTTGTACATGCCAAAGCCCACTATGGAAGGGCATGCCACTATGTAGTGCCCCATTGATTCCATGACTTGTAGGATCTTTTACTTGATTATTCTAATGATGTGTTGCATTGGAGGGTAAGGGGACGCATTGGATCTTATGTAGGATTGAAAGGGCGGTCTCCATTTGGGGCTTGGTCTCTTTATATGGGGTCCTAGCCCTCCAGAGGGCCACATGGGTACTTGTAGGGTGAGCATTGAGAGCCATGGGCCTCCACCATAGAAGAGATTACTTCATGGGTCCCCAATATTGCTTGTTGATTGCTTTTGTTCCACCTTTTAGATGAGGATGATGCACCTGGTTCACTATGCCCAGCCAGCTCCACACTTGCTCCATACTCTTGACAGATGTTCTAGGTTCCCAAGGATGTCTCCCGCTGCAGAGGGAGGGCTTACATCATCATCATAGCCCTTATAGATGGTCTACAAGCCTTTTCGATTCACTCAGAGACCCACTTGGGAGCCCCATAGGTTCTTGCTTGGAAAACATGGGGCCAAGCCCTTGTCCACTATGTTGGGAGTCCAATTTCACATCTTGGCACCCTTTGGACTTCATTAGGCCTCCTCAAAGGCCCAACAACTTATTTTATTGATCATTTGACCCACTTGAGAGGCTTATCTTTATGTTATTGAGCTATTTGGTGGGTTTGTCACCAAAAGTATTGTTATTATGCACATTATTTTATTTTAGGGGCTCAATTAGGCCAATTTAGCTAAATCGAATTCTTTAGAGAGTGTATTAATAGAAGTGAGATGATTCATTTTGATCATCATCACTTGGATTGGATTAGTATCTCTTAAGAGATTTTCACATTTTTTGCTAGGATGAATTTTTGGAGCTTTTCTTGATGCACTATGATGTTTGGATTTCTCTATTGTCTTTGGAGCTTCTCTAATACGAAGTTGATGAATGGATATACTCACTCTCTCATGTATGTCGAAATTTTGATGCTACTCTTGTTATCTTACTGGTTAGCTTCATGTATGTTGTTACCTTTATTCTTGTATGTGTTAAATTTAATGCGAAATTCTTCTGGGACCTTGAATAAGTGATTAAATGCATGTGTTGACCTTTGAGGGATTGGGTGAATGTTCCTAGAGGCACCTCTTAGGTTAAAGACCTCAAAAATTTGTCTTCTTTGCAAATTTGAAGTATAAATCTCTATTGATCTAGTTGTTGCCCTTGGAGAGGCAAGCAAAGATCAATTAGGGCTCCTTAGCTCACGAAATTCCATGAATCTATGTGTATGTTGACTCCATTAAATCCAAGAAATAAGACATTGATCCCCATATCCCTTTGGTGGTCAAAATAACACTTCTTTTCTTTGTTTCTTCCAATTCTAGGCCTAACCCATAAGATCTCCTAGGGCATCACATGAAATCATTTGTATCTATCCAAAACCCTTGAAAATTGGTTCACTACTGCGTTGTAGCTTGCTCAAGAGGTCCTCCAAATTGCAAGTGATTCCGACAGTGGAATCCTGAGATATCACAAGCCTTAGCTTGAGGAACATTTCTTTCCCTAGGACGATTTGGGTTAGTGTCCTCATTTGGATCATTGCATTCAAATTTGAAAAGAATGTTACCCCTTTGATCCTATTCTCTTCCCTAACTAGGTCAAGCCCCTCCTTGGTTGATCAATTCCATACCCTTGACCTAGCTTAGGTCCACTTGGGTTCTTTGTGGTCCTGCAATTCTACAACTCAAATTCCACAAGGATTACATAGAATCCATTTCTCTACAAGGAAACTTAGGAGGAAGCCCCTTATCAAGGCATATCCTCCAAACCTAGGGTCAAGTGTCCTCTTAGCTCTTCCTAGAGGGCCTATTGCCTTGCTTCTCAAGCAAGTAAGCTATTGAATTGAGTCTCTCTTGTGCATAGGCTTTAGGAGTCATTGCATATCTTATCATTTATCCCTCTATTCCTGTAATTCCTCTTATACCGAGACTCCTCCCATCAATAAAAGTCTGTAAAGAGCAGGGAGCCTTAGCTGAGGTTACAATGGGTTATCGCTCCATTGTTGCCCCTTGACCTAGTACTTGCTCTATAGGATCCTCTCCTAGGACCCCTGATAGTTTGAGCGGTAACATTTCTTGCTTAGTGGTTTGCTAAGTAGTCACAATTTTTGCACAATTTCGAGTTTTTCTCAGGAAGATTTAGAAAAAGTGGGTTAGGGGGACCCCACTTGCAAATTTTGGCTAAGGGAGGCTCCAATACAAGGAGAAAAGGGACAAATAAAAAAATGAGTGGATGGTGGGGCCCACCCCCAAGAGGAATACGCACCCCTTGGAGTACTCTTCTTTGGATGAGTTCGTTGGGTCATACGAGGATGCCTCTGGCGAGCATGATTAGTCATGTGGAGTTGTTGACAGCAGACCAAATTTATATTCTAGTTTGTATGGTGAGCCATCAGTGGACCCTATGGGAGACATCCATGATGATGAGTCACCAGTGATGATTCAGTAGGAGTAACATATGGTGAACCATGAGTCAGCTTAGGAGGATGACATGCACAATATGCATGATGAGCCTTTTGGGGAGAGCCAGCTGGAGGTTCATGTTGAGCCCATGAGGGAGGAGGATGAGCAGCCATCCTTGGGCCTAGCCATTGATGAGGGGCATGCATATGTACAGACAGCTAGCCAAGTGGCAATATTTGCAGACATATGTCCTCAGGAGGTGCGTGGGTCTGATGAGATAGTTTTGCATGAGGTTGGTAGACTAGAGGAGTGTGGAGTTTTCAACCAGATGAGGGTGGATATTTTTGAGATGGTGGTGCATCCATCTTTGGGCCAACCCACTGATGAGGTGCAGGTACTTGCACAAGCAGCTGGCAGAGCTGCAATTCTTTCAGGGAGCATCCCTCTCCAGGAGTACATAGATAGGGCTTGTAGCACATCTTGCCTATTTTTGCCTATTATAAAGCGAGGGGCAGGGTTCCTTAGACAGATCTTGTTAATTGACCAGATAGAGCATCCTGAGTTTAGTAGGGAAACATTTTAGCCCAGTCGACTTGTTTCTTACACAGGTGCCTGTGCATTGGATTGGCAAGAGATCATGAGCTGGTAACCTATTGATGGAGTATCATTTTTAGTCAGGAGCATTGCACTGTAAGAGCCCTTAGATGTGAGGGATACTATATGCTCCAGTTGGCAACAGGATGTAGGTTGGCCACTCATCAATATTTCAACACAACATCAACATGGTGAGCTTGATCTTGATCTATGCCAACGGTTGGATTGGAGAGAGGTGATGAGTTGGTACACTGTGGATGGAGTAACACTCATGATTGGAGTTATAGCACGACAGGAACCATGGAGTGTTGATACTTGTTCTGGGTGGCAATGGGATCCAGGAGGATTGGTTGATGGTAGGTTCAGTCAGAGATTGGTTTGGGATCTGGGCATTGAGGGGTCCATTCATGGTGGGTTGACACAGGGGCATACCATCACCGAGTGTTTTGTATGGGATCCGAGAATTGGGTGTCAGTTACATTGGGCCACCAGACTGGTCCATAGGTTTGGATTGCTTGAGGGCGAGCAATCTTA
The DNA here is from genome assembly GCA_031772625.1 of Pinus tabuliformis. Lineage (NCBI taxonomy): Eukaryota > Viridiplantae > Streptophyta > Pinopsida > Pinales > Pinaceae > Pinus > Pinus tabuliformis. The sequence continues at coordinate 803,849,717 of CM062805.1, read as the reverse complement.
GGGCGAGAGGATTGGTAATGTTCCTTTTTCTGGTGTACCTTATAGCATGGATAGGGAGGAATTCAAAGTTGGCGGCAGACATGTCACAAGTGCAGGTTGGTGTCCTTGGTGGACCCAAGGGATTTTGGAAGGGTTTTGAGGAGTTTTTATGAGGTCTGATGACATTCTCTTGATATATTCCATCATTTGCACAATTTGCCTTTCGTTTCGTTGCATTTGAACAACTTAAAAAAAAGAGTTATTATTGGGCTTAACTCAATTAATTACGCTTAAGGTGGCATTTCAAGAGGAATACTTGGCAAAACACCTTAGTGTAACAACTCGTTGGAACCGAAACGAGAATATCTACAAGACAGGATGGTTAGAAGTTATTTTCAGTGACCTGAGGAGGCATGGTGGCCACTTTACCCTTTTCCTACATTAAAAAGAATATTCTAATTGAAATAAAAGAGGGAAAAGTCCTCCATGATTTAAATAATAATAAAATAGGAGGTTCAAGAGGGGCCATCAAACTTATAAAAGAGGAGGAGAAGGCCATTAGAGGACATATTGGATTTGATATTTCTTCTTGTATGAGAGGTTGAGAACCCGGTTCTCTACTTCAGCAGTAGCCCCAAGATGGAAACCCTCAGGTGATTCAGTGAGGTTGGGCGAGCACCCACCTTCCCTTGGCGAATTCATAGGAGAGTTTAGTAGTGCAGTTCAATGTGGAGGGCCAACATAATAGTGGAGCAGATTCTTGAGGCTAGCTTCCCATATCAGCGATTTTGTTGTATCAGCATGTAAACCCCAGTTTCTATTATAAAAAAAAGTTGAGATTGTTCTTGCTCATTTGCTGTTATTTTGTCGTATGCTATTGGTTATATTTTTACATGGCAATGTTCTCTTAAAATAAGTGGAAATTTTTATGGAGTAATTTTGGTTTAGTTAAATTTCTACATAATCAACAAAATATCCCATTTGGGATATTACATAGGGTGATGGCCATGGTTAGGGGGTAGAGCTCATGTTTGGCTTTTTCCCACGTGCTAAATTTGTGCTCGCCCATCTTTTGCATTTTGTGGTACATTTCCTGTTGAGAGTGGCCAAATTATGCTTTTTATTTTCTGTTTAGCTGCATCAACCTCTGGGGCATCATTCCAGGCCCGATCCAAGGTGTGGACAAGGAGGGGGAGGCTATCCGTATGTGGACCCAATGGACACATGTAAACCAAGATGGGAAAAGAGATGAATGGGGCTAAAATGAGTGGAAGACGAGTAATGTAGGTGGTAACGGGAAGTAGCACCATGCAACCAAAATCAATATTTCCCATGTAATGCCATCCCTAAAGCTAATGGCCAATAAAGGAGATCCCACGAGATTAGGATACAAGGGTATCTTAATGGCCAGTAGAGGAGATCCCATGGGATTTGGAAGGGCATGCCACTATGAAGGGTCCACTTTTGCCCCTAGTTTGCAAGCTTATTTACTCAATTGCACTAATGGATTGATGTACTGGAAGGTGAGGAGACACATTGGATCTTATACAGGATTGCAGGTGGGCTTCCATTTGGACTTGGTCTCCCTATATGGGGTTCGAGCCCTTTAGAGGGTCATAAATGCACTTGTAGGGTGAGCGTTGAGAGCTATGGGCCTCCACCACAACAGAGCATCGATTGCCACGCCATGGGCTTCTTCAGCACCAGACATTGTTTTTTCATGCCCGAGTTACACAAAGATAATGATGTATTTGGACCATGTTGCCCAACCGGCCACACACTTGCACTTGATACTTGGCAGCTGATCCAGGGCCCATGTGGAGTTTTGTCTCATCTAGAGAGACATGGGAGGGCATATGTCATCATTTAGCCCTTATTGATGGAGCATTGACATGTTCAATCTAGTTGGAGACATTTGAGACCCTTGATTGCGCCCTACAACCACTTGAGAGAACCATAGATGTTTTTCTTTGGAAAACAAGGGGCCACCCCCTTGGTCATCATTTGGGAGCCCTCCTCCATTAGGAATAGGAGAGCCTCATTTATAACTCGTCATCATTTGGATTGTGATTTTCTCTTGTAAAAGAATTTAGACCTACAATTGACGGATGAAATTGGATGTTCTCGATGCATTTTGATGTTCGGGATTTTTGCTATCTTGTTGTGGAGCTTATAATTGCAAGTATGATGGATGGATATACTCATGTTATCTTGTAAGTTTGTTTTGATGTTATATTCTAACTTTGTTACATGACTAATGTATGGAATATCTTGTCATAATCTTACATGTGCCCTAATTGAATGTGAATGCATGAAAAAATGGAGTTTTGAAGTATTGCATGCATTACATGTTAGATAATGTGAATGAATGTTCCTAGAGGCTTGTTTTGCTTGTTGCATCCTCGGATCTCCATCAACCTTTGCCAAACAAAGTATAAATACCCCTTGTAGCCGAGTTGTTGCCTCTTAGGGTTAGTGGAAGCTTCATAGGTCTCCTTGATAGAGCGAAATTCTTTCATCAAAGGGAATATTGACTCGATTTCTCCCAATTGATAAGGCATTGGTCCTAAACCTTTGTTGATCAACCTAAAACATCTTCCTTTCTTTTTCGAATTTTTGCCCTAACCCTAGAAGGTCACCTAGGGCCTAGCGTGAATTGCATTGGAGAAGTCATCTTGAGAAGTGAGTTGGTACGCTACTATGTTGTGGTATCTTCTAGTTGCCCTCAAAATTTGAAGGAATTCCTGTGGCTAGTTTGAGAGAAATATCAAACCCTAACTCTAACCCTGATTCTATCCTTAAACTTCTTTGGTTAGTGGCATTCCAAAGTTCATATGCTCTTGAAAAGTCAAAGGAAGTTAATCATTCATTGATCTTTCTCATCCTGGCTCGAGCTTGATATCTCCTTGAAAATCATCTTCTAGCCCTAGTTCTCTCTTGTGGTCCCAAGCCTTTATATGGTCATTATCTTACAAAGCCCCAAGAAGGATCTTGCCTCCTTAGGAAGCCTTTGGTCTAGGAGTATCTGCTGTGATTGTATAACTCTTCCTTCTAGGTCTAACTCTCCTCATAAGCCTTTCTTGAAGAGCCATTAGCTTCTCTTTGAATCAACTGAGCTATTATTTGAGCCTCTCCTTTGAATGGGCTTTAGAAATCACATCACACCTTGCCATTGATCCTATCATTCAAGTGATTTCCCATATGCTAGGACTCCTCCCATCAGTGAAGGTCCGTAAAGAGCAGGGGACATTGATTGAGGTGACAATGGGTCTCTGTCCCATTGTTGTCATTTGGTCTAGTAGTTGTCCCTTAGGTGTCCCTCTTAGGACCCATACTAGATTGTGTGGCAACAATACCAATGATGATGTTAATAGGAACCTCGTCTTTCCCTATCTCCCTTGTGATCAAGAGTAATCATCATTGAGCCCTCCTATCACTGATGAGCCTATGTTGGTTGCCCCTTTTCAGTATGATCCTTATAATAAACAACCTACTTGTTGAGATCCTCTACGCCAGCTATTACCTCAAAATCTAGCAGGCCCTAAGGAGGGAAAACCTATGGGTAAAAGAGCTAGACCAAGTGATAACAATGGGACAATGGCCCACTATCACCTCAATGAGCATCCCCTGCTCTTTACAGACTTTCACCAATGGAAGGAGTCCCGGTAGATAGATAATCACCTTTGATCGATATTCTAGGGTTAATGGTGGTCGGTGATGAGGTAGGATCTCTCAAGGGAAGCTCTATGTGATAGTATGGCACTTCAAAACATTTTCGCTCCCTTTAGGAGACCTAAAGGAAACTTGCATGAGATCTAGGGTTCTATGAATTATTATGGCTAAAGGTAGTCTTGAGATCAATACAAGGAGAAGAAAGGGCCTCTTATGATTTATTCCAATGAATACTAAACTCATATAACCCTCAAAGAAGTCCCCTATTCAAGGAAATGCAAGGTCAGGTTTCCCTCTTAGGGCATACCTAGGGGACAAAATTTTATGGCTGAAAACCAATGTGATTCTTGTCAAACTTTGATGTCTTGGAGACAAGATCCTAAGCTTGATGTCTATGCTCCCAGAATCCACCAATTCCCTTTCTAATGAATTTCCCTCAATGTCCTAACCTAGTCGTCCAAGAGAAGTGGACTAGAATTTTAGAAGGAGAAAATATTCAAAGGGAAAGGTTTGATCACCAAATGGCTTGGAGCAATGCCTTCTCATTTGGGCTAGGGAGTCCTAGATCCTCAAGATTTTCCAAAAGCGTCCTTAAGGAGGTCAAGAGTTAATGCCCTAGCTACCAACCCTTCAACAATTACCCACTCAAAATTGATGGAGTTTTATGGAGAAAAGAATATTTCATCCACTAGGAACATTCATCACATGTCATGCTATGAGTAACATATGCAATTTCCAACCAAATAACTTTCAAAATCAATCTTCAACAATTAGGGCACAATATATCATTAATCTAGTTGCAACAATTCCATTCATTGACATTTTTCAAGAACGAAAATTCAACAAAAGACACTTACAAGATGACAATATGATATATCCATCCAAAAATAAAGATATAGCTCCAAAGAATATTGAATTTCAGCTCCAAATATTGAAATGCATCCAACACATCCAATTGTTAATCCAAATAAAATGTGTGAATTTTCCAAGAAGGTTGAAATTCCCAAGTGTGATGATGATCCAATACAAATGAAGTTGAGTTCTATTTATATGAGACCAAGTAGGTCAAATTCTTGGCTTAAGAGTCGCCTAACATTATAAAATTAAGCAAGATACATGCCTTGGTCACAAGCCGACCATGTAGCTTTTACAAATTACGAAATAACCATCCAAATGCTAACTGAATTGATGACATCATGCTGATGTAGGGTCGTTGGAAGGCCACGTTGAGTCCTCTTGGTGCAAAAATGTGTCAGAGGGCTCCATAAATTATGAACTAGGGGATCTCCCCTAACTCTCCATGCAAGTCATCACATGGGGCCCCTAATTGGGTTTGGGGCATAAAAATTGGTCTCATGGGTCTCTAGATGATGGAATAGCCTTAAATGTTCCAATACTAAGGGCTCTGACAATGGTGATTGCCCTCTCGTCTCTCAAGGGTTGAGACAAACCACCTCTGGGCCTCGGTTCAACTGCCAAACTAGGTGATCATTGCTAAGTGAGTTGGGGTAGACTAGTCCAAGTGCATCATCTCATGAATAAACTGGGAAAATGAGCAGACTGCTGAAGGTGTTGAGGGGTGTGAAATGATGCTTTGCACATGATGGGAGTCCTATGGCTCTCAACACTTCACCGAGGGGAATTAATATGATCCTCTACTGTATTTGGGCCATAGTTAAGTTGCCCAGTCCATGATGAAACCACCTGCCAATTACATATAATGTCCAGTGTTGCATCTTCACCATCAGATACAATAATTCATTAGTTCATCTAAGTGAACCAAGCTTGTTTATCAAGGGTGCACTGAGACTTCATAGTGGGCTTCCCTTCCAAATTTGGGTATTTAAGCTCTTAATGGTGTTACCTCCTTAGGTAGGAGTGGATAATAAAACATCCTATTAGGTGTTCCCAACCCCTGAGGGGAAAGACAGTTCCCTTGTACATCCTTCATTTGGTAGGTTTCATGTGAATGATAATGAATGGATGGGGACACAAGGGCTCTCAAGGCCAAATTCCATGGGTTCAAGGGTGGCAATGATGAGGAATGTCTACATATTGGGTGTATAAATGTAGGAGGGAGCAATCATTGATACATGAGTTACCCCAGCCTTTGTTTGTCCACCCTTCTATATTTTACTTTTGCCTTTTCTTGATTTTTCTTTGTATTACTGCTCGAGGCTTCAAGAAATGAGAGCATGGTGTGTCTGATGTAAGAAGTTATTATCCCCTTAAGGTGGGGCAGTTCATCGCCCACTAGGGATTGGGATGTGCATGGGTTCCTTAATGATGTAGGGGCACCCATGGGGCCCTAGGAACTAGGGTGATGAACATAATAAGGGGTAGAGTTCATGCTTGGATTTTTCCCACATGTTACATTAATGTCCGACCATCTCTTGCATTTTATAATATTCTTTTCCTTTGTTTCTTGATTATGGCCATGATATGTTTTAACTTTCTTTTAGCTGCATCAACCTCCGAGGCAACATTTTTGAGCCTGACTCAGATATGTGGACAAGGGGAGGGGGTGTGCCAGTGCCTTGTGGATCCAGTGGTCATGTGGACTAGAGAAGGAAAATGATGAAATAGAGCTTGTAATGTGCGGAGGGGAGTGAAAATGTGGAATGAAAAAATGGGACCCCGCAACCAAAATCGAGGTTTCTCAAGTTGTGCCCTTCTTGAAACATAGGTCAATAAGGGAGATCCCATAGGACTAGGATTGAGGATTAACCCCCATTTAAGGTGAGGGAAGAAAACCACGGTCCAAACCCTTCTTTCTTCCAAGCCACCCAATAATCCATGCCCAAGATGCCTAAGGAAAAGCAAGCATAAGCACATGATTGCACAATGAAAAACATACCCTTTGGATTGGATTTTCCACCTTGTAACATATGCTCTCGACAGATAGACGAGGAGACATATGACTTTTGAAATTTCCAAACTGGAACCCTATTGCAACAACTGAAATTATTTCTCCTAATTGTTAATTATTTAACAATTATCTACTACAACCAATATTGAAATAAATACACTCCAACCTTCACAAATAAAATTCTGGGGAAAAATAAAACGTTGGAAGCTGAGAAATGCTAGCACACACATAAAATTAACACAATTATTTTTGGACAAAAGTCCCCGGAAAAACCCAATGTGGGAAAACCGATGTAGCAATTGAGGGTTTTATTATCATGCAACAGTCAGAAATTCTGATTACAACTGGATTCCGAAATTTGGCAATCCTACAGAGAAAAGTATTGGCAAAAATATAGCGAGGAATTTCCTCACCCACAGGCAAACCCCGACATAACTTGCCTTCATAAACTCGGCCCTCTGAGCCTCTGCGCTACGTGCTTGATGTCAAGCCTCTGACTGGTCTCTGATGAAGTCGTTTTTCCTATGTTGCAGGAAACATGGTATAGAGGTCCGTTTCCGTACGGAAACGGGTACGAAACGCGGAAACGCGTTTGGTACGGCCGTGAAACGCGTTTTCGGCCGTACTGCCACGTTTCCCGAAACGGAAACGTGGCCAGTATAGCCAGAAACGCGTTTCAGGGCCGTACGACCCACATTTACTCATTAACTTGTGTTTTTATTTTATTTTATTGTTTTTTAATTTGTTTTTTAATTTATGTTAGTGACTTCTTGTTGCTTTTAGATGCGTGTCCAAAGTTATAAAAGTGAATTTTTGCTCTAGTGTTGATATGCAGTTCATCAGGAAGTTCGATGGATATGCAGTTCATGGTAATGTTAAATTCTTAAAGTAAAAGTGATATTCTCATTTATTTTTCATTTTCATCCTTTTACTTAAATTTTTAACATTACCATGAAATGACTCAGGATGTTTGAGAGTGGTTTTGCCCTCATTGGATTTCATATGGAGAAAGTAGAATTTTAGATCTCACTCAAAATCCAGCAGACTTATTGTTTTTCAGGATTTCAAGATTGGAGGGATTGCAATATTTCCATTGGATTTTATCATGTACTAGGGTATGGAACTTGTATTTAATCAAGAGAACCAAGCCCTCTATGCAGGGGAAACTCCCAATAATCAAGATCATGTAGGGTACTAGGGTATGAAACGTGTATTTAATCAAGAGCACTAAGGTCGTTCGACTATGTAGGAGGAGACTCCCAATACAACAGTGGTCCTTTTAAAGAATGGGATGTGGATGCAGAAAATCCTGATTTGGATCTCTCTCTTGCAGTCTTATAGTCTTTATTGTACTTGCAGCCTCATATATTAATGTAAACAAAGACTGATTTTGAGATTTGGATATATAATAAAGGTTGCTTTTGGATATTCCGATATTTTTATTTTCATTATGTGATCATTCATGAGTAAATGTGATGTAAATTAAATCTTAATGTTTAAGTGTAATAAATTATAATGTATCATTTATGCTTTATGATTGCACATATATATATATATATATATATAATATTTTCAATATATATATATATATATAAATATTTTCAATATATATATATATATATATATATTCGCGTTTCCCCGTTTCCAAAATTTGGGGAGGTCGCGTTTCGTATCGCTTCCCGTTTCGGAAACTCGTACCCATTTCCCCGTTTTGTGCAACTTAGCGTTTTTCCATCTATTGGCTGGAAATATGCTTCTTTGGCACTCTGGGACTCCTTCCCAGCCTCTGGAACTGAATATGTCTTTCCCTCTCAGCAAATCGATCTTGCCTCTAGATGCTACTACGCTACCCCAACGCCACCCTCTCTATGGCTCTTCTGCCTCTTTGCAAATGCACTTGTTGGATCTGGAATGCCTACTCTAGCCTCACTGTCTCCACCCCTCACTCACTACTTCGATCTCTAGCTCTCTCCGACAACTGATTACTGCTACTCTGGAAATCGATCTGCCAAGAAATTGAACTGCTCAAGTGTCTTCTCCATCACCACAACGACCTTCTCTTATAATCCTCTCTTAGAGCACCAACGAACAAGATTAAAACATAATCGATGGAGAGGATCATCTTTGGATCGATCCGTGTGAGTTTCTAGATGATTGTCGCCTTGACTTAATTAATACTAATTAATTAACCATATTCCCTAAGTTTAGACTTGGGAAATATTTTAAAATTGGTTAATAATCTAATTAAGTCATTTCTAGGCGGAATTTCTAGAAACGCTTTCTGGGTTTCTGAGATCTCATGTAATTTAGCCTCTCCACAAAATTTCAAGGCTAGAACACATCTGATGCTACAAAAACTAACACTCCCTCTTAGGAAGGAATGTGTTCTAGTGCTGCACACCCTGCCACAACACCCTGTCTCTACATCATCTCCTCTCACGCTACTGATGTCTGGCATACTTCCCACCAACCACTGCACAGCTCTGATATACGTTGCATCTGTGTTGTTGCTAACACTGCCATACTGTTGCCAACACTACAACTACCTCTCATCTGTTGTTGTTGCAACTACAACATCTGCAACTGAAAAGCATCCAAAATATTGAATCAACTGTGATCAGTATAATGCATCTATCACTCGAGTCTCTGATTGCTGCTAGTATTTGCACTGTCACTGGAGACTCTATGTTGCTGTTGACTTTGCACTGTGCCAACTGAACTGCTGCCAACTCTACACTGCGCTCCCCAGCATTTGACTACTACTAGTCTCTGCAACTGTCACTCTGGCATCTGACTGCATCAACTGTCATTGATCCATCCTGCTACTGAATACTGTGGGCCCCTGTAGCAAGGTAATGATCCATGAGGTGGACTCCTCAAGGATCCTGCCCATTTGTAGCACTTTGGGACTACAACACCGAGTCACCCCACTTCACTCCTGGATGTATATCAACAAACATCGCGAAGTCTTCCTCCAGCTTGGAGGAAATCCTGTCGATCTTTGCAGAAGTTGCCTGTTGGTTCTACTTCTCCTCCTTGTCCTTCTTCCTGAGAGGACATTGGGTACTATAGTGACCAATCTCACCACACCTGAAGTACTTGACCTTTGACAGGTCCTTCTTCTCCCTCTGCTCCCCTTGTCCCTGACTGGGACCCTTAGATGTGAGGGCCACATTCTCCTCGTCCTTCACCTGCTTCTGTCCACTGCTGCTACCACTAATGGAGCTATTTAGAAGAGCTCAGTTCAATTCCTCCTGCTGCAAGTTAGCTCACATTCTATCCCACTCTAGTAACTTGTCTATGCCCAATATGCTTTGGACAAAGACCTGCCAGTCCTCGGAGACACTGTTGAGTGCTAATCTCACTAGCTCTATAGGTTGAGGTGTTGCCCTAATAGCTGACAAATGGTCGTAGACCTCCTGAATCCTAGTGAGGAAGGGGTCTATGCCTTCCCCTTTTCGCATCCGGATGAGCCTCAACTTCTCCTCAAGGTACATCTTCCGCTGCTCAGAAGTACCCTGATATAATGTGGCAAGAGCATCCCACATCTGCTTGGCAGTATCTTTGCCAGCTATATGTGAGACTATATGATATCAGACTCCATCTAGGATCAACCGCTTCACCTGTGCGATCTCCTTCCTATACTCTTTCAACTAATCTGCATCCCGAGGAACTACCACCATTGCATCAATATAGGCTTTCAGGGCATATTCATCTAGCAGGAAGGACATCCTTGCCTTCCAGATGTTGTAGTTGGAAGCTCCATCCAACCTGTCTTGATCACGAAGCCCAAGAGTGGCCATCTCAATGAATTGTCGAAAACTTTCTCTTTCCTTTTGCTTCATTGCTGCTCTACTATTCGCACTCCCTTATGGAGTGAGAAGATATGCTCACAACCACTGTCGATTTGCAAGCAAAATTGAACTTCTTAAGACTAGAAGTTCCCTGAGGAAACTTTTCCCTCTGTGTGTGCTCTTCTCTCTTCCACCCGACGCGAATTCTGCTTCTGCAACCTACAACAAAACCCTCTATTCCAACCAGGAATCTACTCAGCGAAAATATGAGCTGCTGCTGCTGCTCCCACTACATGCTGGAATCACTGATCTAGGAGATTCAAACTTTTTCTGCCTCCTGCACTAAAAAAACCGAACTTCCCCAAGCAATTCGGTCTGCCTGGCAATGAACTGCGCTGCCTCAAGAATTTCAACTTGTTGCTCCTTCTGAGCAGTGAAATTCTTTTCTTTGCTTCTGGCTGATCAATTATGCTCTGATAACATGTGAAAATTTCAAACTGGAGCCCTATTGCAACAACTGATGTTACTTCTCCTAAATGTTAATTAATTAACAATTTATCTGCTACAACAAATATTGAAATAAATACACTGCTATCTTCACAAATAAAATTATACGGAAAAATAAAACACTAGAAGCTAAGGAATACTAGCACACACATAAAATTAACACAATTATTTTTTGACAAAAGTCACCGAAAAATCCCAATGTGGGAAAACCAGTGCAACAGCTGAGGGTTTTATTATTATGCAGCAGTGAGAAATTCTGAGTACAACTGGATGCCGAAATTTGGCACTCCTACAGAGAAAAATACTGGCAAAAATCTAGTGAGGAATTTCCTCACCCCACAAGAAAACCCCAACACAACTTGCCTTCAGAAACTCAGTCCTCTGACTAGTCTCTGATGAAGTCGTTTTTCCCTTTGCTGGATGGAAAGATGCTTCTTTGGCACTCTGGGACTCCTTCCCAGCCTCTGAAACTGAAGACGTCTTTCCCTGTCAGCAAATCAATCTTCCCTCTAGAGGGTGTTGCACTGCCCCAACTTTAGCCTCTTTGTGGCTCTTTTGCCTTTGCAAATGCACTCGCTGGATCTGGAATGCCTCCTCCAACCTCTCTGTCTTTGCCCCTCACTCACTGCTTCGATCTCTAGCTCTCTTTGACAACTGACTGCTGCTTCTTTGGAAATCGATCTGCCAAGAAATCGAACTGCTTAAGTATCTTCTCCATCATCACATCGACCTCCTCTTATAATCCTTTGTTGGAGCACCAACGACCATGATTAAATCATCTCTGGATCGATCCGTGTGAGTTTCTAGATGATTCTCGCCTTAACTTAATTAATATAAATGTTGCAGTAATCGTTATCGGGATATTATCAGTGAGGGGAAAAATCGGAAAAAAAAAAAAAATCGGTAAAAATCGGGAAAAAATCATAACATACAAAAATATTCATTTTTCTTCAATTTTTTTAATATCTAAAGCATCTACAACATAAAATAAATACATTGACACATAAATATGATAAAAGAACTAATATATAAGATGTGTAATATCATTTCTAGTGCTACATCACACATAACAGTGAATCATGTCCTGAATAGTAAGTCCTGACTCCTGAGTCCCAACTCAACCTCAAAATATCAACAAAAAATATAATAATGTATCTCAAATCATGATTCATAATGTCATATACAATAAAATGAATCAAATAACTAAAGTCTAATACGACTGATTTCCTCTGCCCCTCTAGATGTAGATGCCGGTGGAGTTGGCAGTGGACTTTGCTGTTCTCTAGAAGCTGAAGAACTAGGAGCTACAGGAGGTAGAGCACGTCCTCTACTGGTGACAGGGGTAGCCTGGGTAGGTTGTGTCACCTCCTCCTCCTCATCAAAAAATCGGAGAAGAATTTTTTTTCCCAAAGATTTTTTCCCAAAAAATCGCGATTTTTACGAAAAAAATTGTGATTTTTACGAAAAATCGCGAATTTTCAAGTTATCGCGGTTTTTTCGTTATTTTTTGTGAAAAAAATCAAAGTAAAAATCAGGCGATAATATTGCCAATATCAAAAAATCGCGATTTTCTGATCTTATCGCGATAATATCGCGATTTTCGCAACACTGATTAATATTGATTAATTAACCATATTCCCTAAGTTTAGACTTAGGAAATATTTAAAAACTGGTTAATAATCTAATTAATTCATTTCTAGGAGGAATTTCCAGAAACAATTTTTGGATTTTGGAGATCTCATGTATTCTAGCCTCTCCACAAAATTTCAAGGCTAGAACACATCCGATGCTACAAAAACTAACATGACTTATACAGGGAGTGGAGATCAAATGGTGCCATGTATCAACTACACTGGAGGCTGTTAGGGGTTGCTTGCTACCAGTTGAAGAGAGATCTACGAGAAAAAGTTCTTCCATGGAGTCACCCACTATTGGTGGGTAACATCTGGCTCCAACTGGGACATGAGCTCTTTGTGGAGTGCACGATCAACATACTCAAATGGGGAGGTCATGAGAACATCAATTATCTTCTAGGACCACAAACTTGTATCCTACACATCATAAACAATGTTGGAAGCATGTGTCATGGGCATGCTTTTAACGCTCATGTTTTCATCAAACAGTAAAACCATACAGAAAAGTAAATCTACTCTAAGATGCAAATCTAATCTAGATGCACCTGTTCTAGTATGACAACATGATATGATGATAGTAGCTATGCAGAATCAATATGCAACGCATCCTACTCTAACATGCATGCTACATTATGCAAGTGCTAGGTATAGTCATTTAGCCATTGTAACTAGCATATGATTAGATCAATATTAGATCTCCTACCCAGATGATCAATTATGATATATATTTGCAAGCAAACATGATAATCATGGTAGCCATATGCTAGGTCACAAGGGTGGGATGTTGGAAAATACGTGACCATGAATCATGCAAAGGGGTCATGAGAAATGGGGAAGAACATGAATCAAGCGTGATCAATCAGATCATTCCCTCAACCTAAGTATGGAGAAATCAATGACCAGGCTCAAGCACTCCTCAAAAGTCTCTTTAGTGGTACAATGCTTCATGGGGTCCTTAGGAACATGATGAGAAGAATGAAGGGATGGCTGGCAAAAAACAAGTTGCTTTTCCTCACGATCAAATTCAAAAGGGGGAAATGACCAAGGATCATCATCTTTAATGATGGTGCTTTGAGGAATGATAGGAGGGTCCATGGATGGCCTAAACATCTTTAATGATGGTGCATTGAGGAATGATAGGAGGGTCCATGGATGGCCTAAACTCACCTTCAGGATCATAATGAAAGTTGGGAAAGTCAAGGTTTCTATTGATATCATCATCGGTGTCATAGATAGTGTAATTATCAAAACGATGTCAATTGATCTCCCACTTCCCTTCTTCAGTATGCATGTAATCACCAATGTCAATGTCCACGGGGCTAATGGGGTCTTCTTTCTCAAGGTCCTTGATATGCACAATGTCAGGGACATCGTCCTCGAAAAAGATTGGGCTATTTTCAACTCTACTTTCTAAGGAACCCTCTTTATCAAAATCCTTATCACTCTCCCTATTAGCTCTGCCATGTTCTTCAACTTTTGATGGATAAAACAGGTTGGGCAGTGCTAATTTTGGTTGCAAATGAGCTCACAGCAGTTCATTGTATTTTTCCTCCTTCATTTTCATTATTCCCTTATAACTCCCGCTACCTTCGTTTCTGCCTCCTCTTCCGTTATCCTATGTCTCCCTTAACACATTATTTCCATTTTTCTCTATAGTCCTTTGTAAACCCCGCCTAAACCCTTTTTTCCCGGCTCCCAGGCGTTTTTGTTTAAACGCTATAAAACCCCGATAACCCGTTTAAACCCCAAATAAACTCATTTTTCGTTTAGCCCCAAGCACTAAGGTTTCAAAGTTCATATAACTACGCGCCTTTGCAAATCATATAACTCAGCGGGCCCTCACCTGTTACATAACCCGAAGCACGTGTGCGATTATCCACCGCTGTCCGATCCTCCGCTTTATGATCCAACGTCATACGCTGTCCCCGCTCCCGTAAACCGCATGTCCGATAGCCCGCGGGGAAAGCAGTTTCCCGCCGGACCCTACAGCGACGTGCCTCATTCTTATTGCATCGCGCCCCGCGGTACGATTACCGCTCATTCCCGAAAGCGGTGCGGGGAAAACCATTTACTGCTTGTCCCGCCTGTCCTGCCCATTAACGCTCGTGCAGTTCCCGCTCCCGTCAGCAGTTGGATCTGCCCACCCGCAATCCAACGGCCCTCGTTCGTCCGCCCCAGTTTTCGTCTAATAGCCCTTGTAATCCGATCTCAGCCGTTCATCTCGCGAGATCCAACGACCTATAATCTATTGTGCCTCCGTTTCTCCCCATCACCTCTCGCCATGAGATCTCGGTCGTTCGTCTAAGCCATCCAATGGCTAGCTTTCGTTCTCAGCTCCTCGTTCGTTTTCAATGCCATTTTCGTGTTTTTGGCAGTCCTGTGCACCCGAAGGAGAAAGGAGCCCATGATTCAATACTTTGCGCATTAAATCCTCAGCTACCACATTCAAAGAATAACATGACCAAGGACAAGAAGGACAGCCTTGAGCAGATAAACACGACATTTCACCTGTTCGTGAAGTACAACAGAGCAGCAAAATGGTCATTTTGTCCATTAAAACGATCAAATTGTATCAAAGACCATATTTGATAGTAAATGTGGTTGTGGTCAGTTATGACCCCTCCATGCATAGGTTAGCAAAGATTTTTGTATTCAACCTCCATATATACCCACAAAGAAGATGTAATGAGGTTGATGAATGTTATTTTGATGTAAGAGTTCAACTTCCGGAGACTGTAACGACTGTGATACCTGCAGCGTCTGGTCTTCATTTTTAGCTAATACAAGCTTCTTTTGCTGTTAATTGCTCACTTTCCATTTCTTCTTTGTTCCAGGTTGTGCCTCTTATGCATTTTTCATGGGCTCTTGATGTTTAGCATTAGAGGGGCTGTCATCCCACCTCTGTGTTAGAATCTAGTATGTTCCATTGAATTTGTATGCAGGTTTCTGTTTGTTTAATTCCAGAGAGCTGTCATCCTGTTTGTGCATTAGGAAATAGATTTACAGACCTTTTGACTGGTTGTAGCCGGCCATCACAGGGTCCTGTGCATCCGCTGGTGTGGTCAGTATTCTCCATCTTCACCTGTTTCTCAAACTATGAGTAATTGGTGGTCTAAAGCCTTGTAGTCGGGGGGTGTTCACCCATGTCTGGGGTTAAGCATAGTAGAAGTGGTTAACTGGCTTGAACATGCATCATTTCTTCCATTCATCCACCATCTTCCAACATTTTTGTTGAGTTTGTAATGTTCCCGAGCATCTCTGATATACAACCTAGGAGAGTTTCTTGGGGTGATAACATTAATTGGCGCCATCGCCGGGGAGAGGAGATTGAAGCTTAGCGTCCCTGGGAGAACGACATAGTTCCAAGCTTTAATGATAGACAAGGTTTGGGCACATATTCTGGTTGTAATCATCTATCTGGCGACTCCACTGGAGGAAGACCAACCTTTGGTGACTCCACAGTGAAGTTCTGGCTCAGTTTGTGAGACATACTCGAAGAAATCCTCAAAAATCACCAGCTGAACCAGTGCCTGACCTTGAGAGGGCTGTTAAATCGAAGAAAGCATCACAGAAAGGGGCATCAGGATCAGGTAAGCCTAAGAAATGTCATGCATCTCTGAAAGATAAAGTTATTGCGGATATACAGTTTGAAGATTTAGAGCCCAGCACTGTTAATAAGGAAATTCCTTCAAAGACTAGTTTAGCCTCTTGATCAGTTAGTTCCCCTTTGAATCTCAGTCCAAAGAAAGCTTCCTATTTAGTCCAAAACATCCCCTTGTCTCTGCCATCCATTTCAGTGTTTCATACTACTCAATCTGCCAGTGTTCTTCCACATACCCCGGTTATGGCAGGACAGCAAGCACCCACAAGGATAGAAAGAATTGTTGCTGCTAGATATGGACCTTTGGTCTTGCCTGTTCTTTTGAATCCTGCCCAAGTTCACTGGCACAGAGGGAGTAACAACAGAAGAACACCTTGAAGCTTTTTATAGTTATGCTGATAACTTAGATATAAGTGAAAATGATGTATGGATGAGAGTTTTTGTCTAGAGCCTTGATGGAGAGGACAGAAAATGGTTCAGAGAATTACCCCAGAGATCAATAGTAGATATTGAAGCCTTAGATGATGCATTTTTGAAGCACTGGGGAGATAAAAGGGACTTGCTGTATTATCATACCGAGTTTGGCAACCTGAAGAGGGAAAATGGGGAATCTTTGCCTGATCTTAATAAAAGATTCAATCGTATGTATAGTAAGATACCAACTGAAGTAAAGCCAACCCCCACCTCTGCCAAACTCACTTATGCCAATGCTTTTGATTATGATTTCTGCCTATGATTGAGAGAAAGAAGATGTGCTACTCTGGCAGACATGTAGGATGCAGCCCTAGAAGTAGAGTCTAATATCATGGCTGCAGAAAAGCTCAAAAGTCAAGCTGACAAAAGAAGGCAGAGAGGTCAGGGTTATACTTCCTCTACATCATCTTCAGAGCTTAAATTAGATAAAATGACTAAGATGATAGAGTCATTGGCTGCTGAAATATCTAAGCTAAAGGTTGAGCAAAATTCAGGAAAGACAAGGCAGCAGAACACATTTGCTCCAAGAAATCAAAATTCATTTAGAAGAGCAAATGAACAGTTACAAATTATGCAGAGGGGAAAAAAACAAATGAAGATTAGAAAGTTAAAGCCCCCTTCCAAAATGTAGTCATGGAGGAGGAACAGTTTGAAGATGAGGATGAAATTCACTGTATGGAAGATAAAGGCAACGCTGCATTTTTGACATTGGCTGCTTATGAAGAATCTTTGTTGCAGGAACAAATAAGTCAGTAGTGGGACAGAGAGGTTGTTCTACAAACGCAGGAGCATCAAAGATATAATTTGAGGTCACATGCAAAAAATATCAAGGAGAATCCTGCCCAAAGAGCTGCTGTCCAAACATAGTCACAAAATATCAGATAGAGAAGACCAGCAGCTGATTCAGTCATCCTTAAAGCTCCAGTTCAAGAGGTAAGAGGTTCTGATAAGTTATCTTTTTCTTTCAGCTTTGAGTTAGAAGTCCGGAAATTAAAAATATCTGTGCCTCTGGTAGAGTTGGTGAAGAGTCAAGTATTTAGAAAGTCTTCCTTGATGCTCTTGAGTTGGAAACCCCACAAACCTCCACTGACACTGTCAATTTGCAAGATGACAAGCCTGCCATTGTGCTTAGTCCCATGATTAAACCTGCTGATAATAATTCTCCATCTTTTTATGTTTCATTGACCATTCATGATGAAATCCTCCACCATTGCCTACTAGACGCAGGGGCCAGCCACAATTTGATGCCTAATGCTGTCATGGAAGAGTTAGGCCTTGACATCACTAGACCATATCATGATCTATTTTCTTTTGATTCAAGGAAAGTGAAATGCCTAGGATTAATTAAAGACCTGGCCATTACCCTAACTCAGCTGCCCATGAAGAGTATGATGATGGATATTGTGGTAGCAGATGTCCCTCCTAAGTTTGGCATGCTGCTGTCTAGAGGATGGATTAAGAGACTAGGTGGGACATTACAGAATGATCTATCTTATGCCACTATCCCAGTTTTTGGAGGAGAAAGCAGGAGATTATACAAAGAAGCACAGTTGGCATACATCATCAGTGATGAGAAGAATCCTACTAATCATCCCATATATGCTGTGGACACCGATTTTGGAGCATGTATTCTCCAAATAGAAGAATCTCAGAAGGCCTCAATGCAGCTCAAGAAACCAACAGTTCAGGCCAAGGAAGAGCAAGGAAGTCAGGTTTGGGAGATGTTCTTTGATGGAGCATGTTCCAGGGAGACTGCAGGAGCAGGGGTGGTGCTAGTATCTCCAAAACAAGAAAGCATTCAACTGTCTTTTAAGCTGGTTTTCCAAGTCACTAATAATATAGCAGAGTATGAGGCTCTGCTATTGGGCCTTAATGCAGCAAAAGACAGAGGAATCAAGAATCTGAAGGTATTTGGAGATGTTGATTTGATCATTCAGCAAGTAAATAAAACATTTCAAGCAAAGCACCCAAGGCTGAAAGCATATAGAGATGAGGTATGGAGAATCAAAGATTCTTTTGATTATTTCTGTATTTCATATATTCCTAGAGCCCAAAATCAGCTTGCTGATTCCCTTGCTGTGTCTGCTAGTCTGTTTATCCCTCCCATGCCTCCCAGACTAGTTTATGAAGTCCAAATGAAATACAGACCATCCTTGCCTGATAATGTCCAGCATTGGAAAGTTTTTGATGATGATGATGAGATAAATAGGTTTCTACAAGTCATTGATGAGTTTGCTGAAATGCAAATTGACCAAGAGAATGATGCCTTGGTAGAAAATCACTAGTCCTAGCTTAGAAATAAGATTGGTAAAAATAGCATTGTCCAGCTTCCCAACAATCATATTCCTAAGGGTTTAATTCCTTTAGAAAGACTGTTTGACCAAAATGATGTGCCTTACAAGGCTGCTCAAAAAGAAGATAATTTGCAGTCTATAAGCATGATATAGGAAGTCTAGGTCAGCCTAGATATATAAATTTGTCCACTCATCTGTCTGCTGACCAAAGTTCTGAATACTGCAAATTAATGAAGCAATTTGCTGATGTGTTTGCCTGGGAGTATAGTGATCTGAAAACATATGATAAGAACATAATCCAGCATAAAATCCCTCTAGAGAAAGACACCATTCCTTTCAAACAGAAGCTGAGACCAATAAATCCTATGCTTCTTCCTCTAATTGAAAAAGAAATTAAAAAATTGTTGGCTGCCAAGATTATAGTTCCTCTTAGATATTCCAAATGGGTAGCCAATCTAGTAGTGGTGAGGAAGAAAAGTGGAGAAATCAGACTGTGTGTTGATTTCCGAAACTTAAATAAATGCTCTAAGAAAGACAATTATCCCTTACCCAAGATGGAGCATTTGTTGCAAAAGGTCTCAGGAGCCAAAGTAATGTCTTTCTTGGATGGTTTTTCAGGGTTTAATCAGATTGCTGTGCATCCAGATGATCAAGAGAAGACTGCATTTACCACTCCTTGGGGCACTTTTATGTATGCTAAGATGCCTTTTGGATTGATGAATGCTGGAGCCACCTTTCAGAGAGCTATGGATATAGCATTTGTGGGAGAGAAGGATAAATTTGTCCTTATCTACCTTGATGACATAACTGTTTATTCTAGCAGTCATCAAAATCATTTGCAGCATTTGAAAAAAGTGTTTCTGAAGTGCAAAAGGTTTGGGATTCCAGTCAATCCTAAAAAATCACAATTTGCTTTAGGAGAAGGCAAGCTGTTAGGACATGTTATTTCTGCTGCAGGTGTTCAAGTTGATCCAGAAAGAGTAAGAGCAATACAGACTTTGTCTGTCCCTAGATCAAAGAAAGATATCCAGTGCTTTCTGGTCAAAATAAATTTTGTAAGGAGGTTTATCCCGAATTTTGCTGAATATATGAAGCATATAACCTCCATGTTGAAGAAAGGGGCAGAAATCAAATGGACTGATATAGCAAGAAAATCATTTGAGTCTATTAAAAAAGCTAATATGAAGGCTCCCACTTTAATAAGCCTAAATTACAGCAAGGAGTTCCATATATTTTCTTTTGCCTCTAAAGACACCATTGCAATAGTTTTATTGCAGGCATATGAAGAAGGTTCAGAGCATCCGGTGGCATTTTTCAGCAAAAACTTAAGGGATGCTGAACTAAGGTATGATATTATTGAAAAACAAGCATATGTTCTTATAAAATCGTTGAAAGCTTTCAAAGTTTATATCTTACATTCCAAGATAATTGCATATGTACTCTCTGCTGCAATAAAAGATGTCTTAACACAACTTAATGGTGATGGAAGAAGGGCTAAATGGATTGCAAAATTAATTGAATTTAATATAGAACTGAAACCCACCAAGCTGGTCAGAGGTCAGGGTCTTGCCAAGTTATTGGCTGAAGAAAATTGCAAATCATTGGATATTGATTTCCTGTGCACAATTGCAGAAAATGGTCAAACAGAAGAAAGGGAAGCAGCTGAACCAGAGGAAAAGTAGTCAGTGGCCAAGAATCTAACTTCTTGTGATTGGTATTCTGCAATAGTTAATTTCTTGTTGAAGCTAGAAATCCCCTTCAGGATTTACTCAAAGTCAAGCCAAGACTATAAAGCTTAAGGCAACAAAATATTGTATTAATGAAAATCTGCTCTACTGGAGGGATCCATCTGGAGTGCTTTTAAGGTGTCTGGACAAAGAACAGTCAATAGAAGTGATGTAGCAGTTACATAGCATCATGTGTGGAGGGCATCATTATTGGAAAACCACTACCCATAAGATTCTCAGAGCTGGGTACTATTGGCCCACTTTATTTTCTGATGTATTTGCTTTTGTTAAATCTTGTGACAGGTGCCAAAGATTTGAAGGAAAACAGCAGTTGAAGTCCCTGCCCTTAAAACCAATACATGCAAAAGGACCATTTCAGTAGTGGGGCTTGGATTTCATTAGAGAAATCAATCCACATTCTAGTGGCCAGCACATATGGATATTAGTAGCCACTGATTATTTCACCAAGTGGATTGAAGCAATTCCTACTAGAAAGGCTGATCATAATGTGGTCATGAAGTTTTTGACAGAGAATATCTTCAGTAGATTTGGTTGTCCACATAAATTAGTCACAGACAATGCAACAACGTTCAGGGCAAGAGAACTGCTGGAGAAGTGTGATTCAATGGGTATTAAACTTGTTCATTCCACCTCATATTATCCTCAAGGTAATGGTCTAGCAGAATCCTCTAATAAAAGCCTGATAAGGATAATTAAGAAGCTGTTAGAGGACAATAAAAAGAATTGGGATTCTAAGCTCAAGTATGCTCTGTGGGCTGACAGAGTGACCATTAAGAAATCCACAATAATTCTCTTTTCAAGCTGGTATATGGTACTGAGGCTGTGTTCCCAATTCAACTAACTCTCCTGTGGCAAAATTCCTTCAAACAGAACAGAATGAAGAAGAAGAAATGGCAAATAGGATCACTGATTTAGCAGAGGTACATCAAATTAGAGAACAGCTGGTTGAAAAGGCTGCAGCACATCAGAGAAAGACCAAGGAAGCCTTTGACAAGAAGGCAAAAACAGATAATTTTCAGGTTGGTGATTTGGTTTTGAAATGGGATGCACTAAAAGAAAAGAAAGGCAATCATGGGAAGTTTGATGATTTCTGGACAGGGCCTTTCATCACTTCACAGGTTCAAGGGAACAACACCTTCATACTGAAAAGTATGGGAAGAGAAGCAGTTTTTGATGGCCCAGTTAATGGGCGTTTTCTGAAGAATTATGTTGTTTAAGGTCTTTGGCCTTAAAAGTTGTAAATATTTGGTTTTATCAGTTTTAGTTAGACTCCATGCCCAACGGAACACTAGGAATTTTGGCTAATTTGTTTTCAACTAGAAAGGCAATGGTTTGCAGGTTCTTGAGACCTCATAGGGAGGATCTCATCCCCAGAAGGAGCCAGTGTTAGCTCTGCCATGTTCTTCAACTTTTGATGGATAAAACAGGTTGGGAAATGCTAATTTTGGTTGCAAATGAGCTCGCAACAGTTCATTGTATTCTTCCTCCTTCATTTGCATTATTCCCTTATAACTCACGCTACCCTTGTTTCTGCCTCCTCTTCCATTCTCCTATGTCTCCCTTAACCCATTATTTCCATTTTTCTCTATAGTCCTTTGTAAACCCCGCCTAAACCCTTTTTTCCCGGCTCCCGGGCGTTTTTGTTTAAACACTATAAAACCCCGATAACCCGTTTAAACCTCGAATAAACTCATTTTTCGTTTAGCCCCAGGCGCTAAAGTTTCAAAGCGCATATAACTATGCGCCTTTGCAAATCACATAACCCGGCGGGCCCTCACCTGTCACATCACCCGAAGCACGTGTGCGATTATCCACCGCCATCCGATCCTCCGCTTTATGATCCAACATCATACGCTACCCCCGCTCCCGTAAACCTCACATCCGATAGCCCGCGGGGAAAGCGGTTTCCCGCTAGACCCTACAGCAATGTGCCTCATTCTTATTGCATCGCGCCCCGTGGTACGATTATCGCCCATTCCCGTAAGCAGTGCGGGGAAAACCATTTACCGCCTGTTCCCGCCCATTAACGCTTGTGCAGTTCCCGCTCCCGTCAGCCGTTGGATTTGCCCGCCCGCAATCCAACAGCCCTCGTTCGTCCGCTCCAGTTTTCGTCCGATAGCCCTCGTAATCCGATCTCAACTGTTCATCTGGCGAGATCCAATGGCCTATAATCTATTGCGCCTCCATTTCTCCCCATCACCTCCCGCCATGAGATCTTGGTCGTCCGTCTAAGCCATCCAATGACTAGCATTCGTTCTCAGCTCCTCGTTCGTTTTCAATGCAATTTTCGTGTTTTTGGCAGTCTTGTGCACCCGAAGGAGAAAGGAGCCCATGATTCAATACTCTGCGCATTAAATCCTCAGCTACCACATTCAAAGAACAACACGGCCAAGGACGAGAAGGACAACCTTGAGCAGATAAATATGGTATTTCACCTGTTCGTGAAGTACAACAAAGCAATAGAAAGGTCATTTTGTTCGTTAAAACGATCAAATTGTATCAAAGACCATATCTGATAGTAAATGTGGTTGGTGGTCAGTTATGACCCCTCCACGCATAGGTTAGCAGAGATTTTTGTATTCAACCTCCATATATACCCACAAAGAAGATGTAATGAGGTTGATGAATGTTATTTTGATGTAAGAGTTCAACTTCTGGAGACTGTAACTACTGTGATACCTGCAGCATCTGGTCTTCATTTTTAGCTAATACAAGCTTCTTTTGTTGTTAATTGCTCACTTTCCACTTCTTCTTTGTTCCAGGTTGTGCCTGTTATGCATTTTTCATGGGATTTTGATGTTTAGCATTAGAGGGGCTGTCATCCCACCTCTGTGTTAGAATCTAGTATGTTTCATTGAATTTGTATGCAGGTTTTTGTTTGTTTAATGCCAGAGAGTTGTCATCCTGTCTGTGCATTAGGAAATAGGTTTATAAACCTTTTGACTGGTTGCAGCCGGCCATCACAGGGTCCTGTGCATCCGCTGGTGTGGTCAGTATTCTCCATCTTCACCTGTTTCTCAAACTGTGAGTAATTGGTGGTCTAAAGCCTTGTAGTCGGGGGGTGTTCACCCATGTCTGGGGTTAAGCATAGTAGAAGTGGTTATCTGGCTTGAACATGCATCATTTCTTCCATTCATCCACCATCTTCCAACATTTTTGTTGAGTTTGTAATGTTCCCGAGCATCTCTGATATACAACCTAGGAGAGTTTCTTGGGGTGATAACACTTCCATTCAAGATCTCCCTTAATGTCTTCATTAATGCCCTCATCTTGATGATCTAAAAAGGGATCCTCTTCTTCTTCATGGTCCTCCTCATATTCAATGAAGGCTTCCTCTAAGGCTTATCCAAGATTTGACATGCTTCTTCAATGTTTTGAAAATTTGGTCCTTTATGCAAAAAGAAACATCAAACCAACATAGAGAAAGAGGAAATGCTTCTATGCTCATATGATTCAAGCCAATCAATATCCAGAGAAATAGATAAGATAAACAATTTTGTCTTGTCCTGATGCTGGGTTATGTTGAGTCTTGCAGTATGCCTTTTAAACTTTACTATATGATTCGCTGCTAAAAGTGGATCCTTGTCAAATATTGGCATATCCCTCATGTATCCTGATTTTAGGTATTGTGGGACCCATGCTATATCCAAGGCAGGAAAAAACATGTTGTTGGTCTTTATATATCAATAACATGGAGTCGTTGTGGTGAATAAAAATTGCCTTAAAGAATGCCTGCTTCACCCTACAAGCATCAAACCTTGAAGCTTAAAGAAGAACAAGAGCTTCGTTCTTCCAATGGAGTCACCAGAATAGGATCTATATTGTCATTAAAGGCGTCACCTCTTCAAATGTTTGATCTAGGAAGGCACACTTGCTTCCTCCCTAAGAACGACACCAAAAATGTTACCACACAATCTAGTATGCCCTAAGGAGGGAAAACCTATGGGTCAAAAAGCTAGAAGAAGTGATGACAATGGGACAATGGCCCACTATCACCTCGACCCGCATCCTCTACTCTTTACGGACTTTCATCGGTAGGAGGAGTACCGGTAGGTAGATGATCACCTTTGATCGATATTCTAGGGTTAATGGTGCTAGGTGATGAGGTAGGATCTCTCAAGGGAATCTCTATGTGATAGTATGGAACTACAAAAGGTTTTTGCTCCCTTTAAGAGACCTAAAGGAAACTTGCATGAGAAATAGTGTTTTGTGAATTATTGTGGCTAAAGGTACTCTTGAGATCAAGACAAGAAGAAGAAAGTGTAATATTCCAAATGGAAAAATACCGTAAATAACAGAAGCAATGAACTAGCTACAACTACTAAATTCAGAAATGTTCAACCATACACATTTGAACATAAAATATGGGCAAAAACTCTGAGTCATTGTATTAATTTTGATATATATGAGTACAATAAATGAGATCAAAGGAACCTAGGCTTGCTACAACAAGCTAGACAAAACTTGCGTTGGAATTGTGATGCCCAAGTGTTGGAATGACTCCACCCAAAAATATCTACACTGACCCAAAAAATTACTGCCACTACTGCTGTAGGTGAACTGAGATTTCGTCCCTTAAATATACTCCAAAAATTATGCAAAATTAAATGTAGGCTCTCTACACGATATCAAACAAAACCCAGAAATATCTCACGGACCCAAGTGGTGGAAATGGCCTTGGGGTAAGTTGCGCCGCCCTCTAACAATTTCTATTGTTGGCTACTAAATGGAACTATGAATTATGCCCTCATAAGTGCTTAAAAAATTATGTAAAATTAATCCTAGCCTCCTCTCACCAAACCCACAAAAACCCAGAAAGGGTTTGGGCTGAATCCACCGACCCCTAGTGACCCCCAACAAGTGTAAATTGCTCACTTTGGCCAAAAAACGCCTCACAATTCAGATACTGCTAAATTAGGCCGAAATCTCCCTCCAAGAAATTCTCCCTAACTCCTACAAATTTCTCCCCTCAATCACCAAGTAGATCACAACTCGAATGCTCCCCAAATTTTGAATCTCTGCAAGTGCAAAGACGCTGCCAGTAAACCCCTACGCAGGCCCTGGAATAGAAAAAATTGGCCCTCTAAAATGCAACACTCTCACCCCTGCAAATCTCTAAGGAAAACTCGTTCTCCCTTAAGATAATTCTTTGCAAATTCTCCTGCCAATACTCCACTAATTGCTAGCTTCTCTCATCCCCCATGAAATTCTTCTGCGCCCTTGGAGTAGCAACCATCAACTGAAAGAAACCTGTAATATAGCTCCTCAATGATCCGAAATCAACTCCCCAAATTCTCTCCTAGGGTGACACTCGAAGTTCACCGAAGGAAGAGTTGAAATTTTTGCTTGCAAATTCCTTGCTAAACAACTCAAGAGAACTAAGGTTTGAATTGTAAAATGACCAAAAGGTGCCAAAAGTGAGGCCCTCAAGCTCTATTTATAATTTGTTGGCCTCTTCTCCCCGTGTGATCCCCACTCTCTATCTCTCCTAATTTTCACTTCCTTTTCTTTTCTCTCTCCTCCGAGAGTGCGAGTTCCCTCCTTGGGTTGAATTTCTCTTTCTTGTGGTCCCCACATTCCACTAGAACTGCAGTTTTTCCTTTTTCTCCTAAGTTCCAAAACCGGAAATGTCTCCTCATTCCAAAATTATCGCTAATGCGTAAAATAAAAATTGGGGACATGATAGAAAGGGCCTCTTATGATTTATTCCAATGAATACTAAACTCATATAACCCTCAAAGAAGTACCCTAGCAAGGAAATGCAAGCTAGGGTTTCCCTCTTAGGGCATACCGAGGGCATAAGACTTTATGGATGAAAACCAATGGGATGATTGTCAATCTTTGAGGTCTTGTAGACAAGACCCTAAGCTTGATGACTGTGCTCCTAGAATCCATCAATTCCCTTTCTAATGAATTTCACTCTATGCCCTAGCCTTGCCATCCAAGAGAAGGGGACCAAAATTTTAGGAGAAAATATGGAGAGAGAAAGGTTTGATCACCAAATGGCTTGGACCAATGCCTTCTCCTTTAGACTATGGAGTCCTAGATGCTCTAGATTTTCCAAAATCGTCCTTAAGGAGGCCAAGCTCTGATGCCCTAGCTGCCAACCCTTCAACAATTACCCACTCAAAATTTATGGATTTTTATGGAGAAAAGAATATTTCATCCTCTAGGAACATTCATAACATGCCATGCTATGAGTAGCATACGCAATTTCCAACCAAATAACTTTCAAAATTAATCTTCAACAATTAGGGCATAATACATCATTAATCTAGTTGCAACAATCCCATACATTAGACATTTTTCAAGGACAAAACTTCAACAAAAGGCACTTACAAGATGACAATATGATATATCCATCCAAAAATCAAGAGAGAGCTCCAAAGAAGATCGAATTTCAGCTCCAAATATTTAAATGGATCCAAGAAATTTCATTTTTGGTTACTCCTTGCGAGAGCGAAAAAAGTTATAACGAAAATGCCAAGATGACCTGTTTGAAGTTTGAAACAGCAGAACCCCTGAATCCAGAGCTTTGATGCCAAATGTTATGTAACCAAATCAGAAAACAGAAGAAAAGATAGATCGCCCACTTGAAAATAAGCCTCTTTGAGGGCGCAACCTCCTTTAACATCAAATAAATGAACAATTCTTGGATGATACAAATGACAAGACCTTCTTGGTGTATATAGGAGTCTAAAGGGTCATAATATAATCAGGGCCTACATAACAATAATAATGCAAGGGCTCAACAATAACAATATTGGACTTCTACAGGGCACAACAATAACAATATGAGGGCTACACTAGTATTATAGGGACCTAACACTATTACACTAGGGTGTTTCTCCAAATAATCCCCTCCACACAACACCTTTAGTGTTTATTAATTAAATTATGCTGATAATAACCTTGTTCTACGAGATTCATCAAAATGCAACGGAACCAAGAATGAACTATGCCAAACTCCCCCTAATGGTGAAATACAACAAGTAAACTCCATCGAACCCCATAAAACTCCTCAAAAACCCTTTGGGCACTCTGATGATGTTATCTCGCTCCTATAAACTGGCTACCACCAACCCTGGAAGTCCATCTTGACTGCATCATAAGGGAAACTGAAAATGAGAACATTACAAGTGGTAAGGTGAGAGAATAATTTTACAATCAAGATCAATCAATCATCCCTATCACCCCTTTGTCCATGAGTAAAATAAGTTGATTGCAAAATGCTTAAAGTACATGTCGAGTGGTAGCCCATCTTCATTCAAAAGGAATGTCGAATGTTGAGAGGTTTATGACTTGTGGAAATGGCAATGGAATGTGGCATATCATCATCACTGAGTCATATGTAAGGCTATTGGCTCACTAGGTGTCCAAGATAGGAGAAATTTTTTCTCCTAAAGGGTTACCCACTTTTGGTGGATAACAGTCCTGACTCTATTAGCCCTAGATTGAGAAGATATTAGTCCTTTCTCTCTTGTGACAATCTTTAAAACCTGAAATCTTCTTTTTATTTTATTCCAAGGTAAATTGACATTTATTTATAGCAAAATCATATATTTTCAACATTTCTTGACTTGGACATTGATGTCCTATGTTGGACAGTTGGCATTGTCTAGATGGCTAGTGGTTGTGAATGTGTTGGCATTGATGTCAACTGGATTAGCATGGTGATTGGGCGTCCAGGAGGAATCCTATGGAAGCTGCAAGCTTTTGGTAGAGAATCATCATAGTAGCAGACTTATTGAAAAGCCATAAAATGATGACTACTACGGTGATTGGTAGTTGAGGTTCAGGAGGAATCCTATGGTAACAGTAGGCTTTCAATAGAGAATCATCACAATAGCAGGCTTACTATAAAAGCCATAAAATCATGACTATGGTGATTGGGAGTCCAGGAGGAATCTCATGGTTGCTGCAATCCTCTATAGAGAATCATCATAGTAGCAAGTTTAATGGAGAAGCCATAAAATGATGACTATGGTGGTTGGGAGTTCAGGATTCCAGGCACAAGAAGAAGAGTCAAGGAGCAAAGAATGGAAGAGAGTTTGCAGCCATTTTATAGGTAGTAGATGGGCTCAAAGTCTACATTGGATCCTCTCCATTGGAAAGTGCTCTAAAAGAGCTTTCCAACGGTGTGTGGAAGTCTAAAAATGGTCTCCTAGATCAAAAGTTATGGTCTGTCAAACTCAGGGTCTTGAAGTCCTAAGCATGGTGAAATATTAGAGGTCGAAATATTAGAACCTCGGAGTAGGTCATATCGAGATATTAGAAGCTGGAGGCTATCGAAACATTGGAGTAGGAGGATATCGGAATATCAGAAGCTGGAGAACATCGGATCAGGCGAATATCGGAATATGGGAAGGTTAAAGCCATAGGAACCTTGAAATTTCTTAACATTTGAATTTTGAGAAGTTACGATATATGAAGCTGCCGATATTGTTAAAAGCATCGAGGGATGTGTAGCAAGATTAAAAAAGGTTTTCGTTGCAATACCAAGGCTTGTCGGGACCCCTTCTCTCTCTTCTGGTAGGACACATGGAACATGTGATTGGCTCTGAGAAGTTGTAGCGGCAACTGACGTCAACATGACATGGAAGTACAATGGACACATGGTAGCTTGTTTTGGCATTTTCAGTGGCCCAATGGGGAAAATCAGGGTGACACGTGTCACCACTCAAGGGAAACCACGTGGAGAAATGGCGAAAGCATGACGTCATCTCAAAGGTCAGCATATTGGAGGATGAGAACATCGTAATTCATATGCAAATGTCGTTTGAAAAGGTTACAATAAAAGGGGCTTCGATGTTATTTGGGACATGGTCGTGTGGAGACCAAAGGAACTAAGGGCTAAGAGAGAGAGCTAAAACATAATTGAGACTTTGCAAAAGTTACGATATGCAGGGGCTCCGATATAACGCTACAATGCTAAGCTAAGTTGACGGTCACATGCCTGGCCTTATGAGAAAGAAAACACTCAAGGAGCTAAGCGCCAAGAAGCTAAAGGTATCGAAGCTGGGTGATATCATAACATTCCTCTTGTATGAGTTACGATATGTTGTGGCTCATATATAACAATACAAATAATTAAAAGAATGGATGGGTTGGCAGCTAGAGATTGAATGCAAATCAATGGAGTTGGTTTATGGAGTTAGCGGGATGTGCAGAAAACGCTGAGACAAGGCAACAAGGACAACGGTCCACTGAGTAGAACTGATGAGATGAAGAATCCATCTCCTACTTCTCGTGCACATCTTGTAGATTTAAATAAGGAATAGAGTGGTCATTCCTTAGTACTTTCAAGCGCTATGGAGTAATGAATAAGCAAGGGAAGTCACGGTAGAGTGTGCATGTTGACTAAGATTAAATTCTCAATGTGGAGGATTACACAGGGAGTCAGTGAAGAATTCGGCAACGCATTCTGATGTTTAATGCCTTGACAAAATTCATCCATTAGATGCAACAACAACAGGAGGAGCCATATTGAGGTACACTCGGGCAATATGGAAACAGGCAACAGAGATAGCATCGTCCAATGTGCATCAGAGGATCAAAACCATCGATTGCCATCGAGCAATGTTGGGTGCAAAGTGTATTGTTGATGTGTTGAGCAGTGAGAGCAGAGAGTGCGTTGTGAAATGAGTGCAAGAGCAAAGCCGAAAGGAGTGTAGTAGAGAGCCTATGTGAGAGAATGAGGATATTTTGTTTTGAGCAGAGGATAGAGTGTTGTTGTATGAGACCAAGGGAGTCTGTGGAACAATAGAGGACCGAGAGCAGAAGTTGTTTCTGCAACCAACTAGATTGGTATTTTTCCATAATTGTATATGCCTTTGTTTTCAGTTTGAAAATTGTATGAAATAGTAGAATAGTGGCAAGAGCAAGTTGTAGCCTGCATTTAGAAGAGGTTGGTGCCTCTTGGCAAGTCGGTGCTTGCTAACCTAAGGGGGTCGGTGCCTCCTGTGAGTGGGTTCTCACAAACAAACTGATGTAATTAAGTAGGTGCTTAATTTACATCATAAACAAACAACAATTTGGTGGTTTTTTCCCTCTAGGTTTCCACGTGAAAACACCGGTGTCAAAATGTGTGTGCTGCTCATGTGATTGGTTGTATGAACATATGAATGCTTAAACTTGCTGCTCACTTTCTTTATGAATGAATGCTCTCATAAGTAACAGAAAATAAAAAGGACTAAAAACATATTCAGGAAAAAATTTAAGAATCTCACTATTACTGATTCACCGCCCCCCGCTCAGTTATTCCTTATTCCAACATCCTAGGGTTAGGAATATTTTTGGATGCATTGAATAAGTAAAATTTACATTTCATTTGCAATTTCCAGTCATTAATTAGAGCTGACATATATGGTTTAAGTGTTGTTACATGCCCTTTTAACCATAGAAAATTATTGTAATTTATCCTCTTATTTACTCATATTTTTCCCTCATTCCACATTTTATTATCACAATTATTGTGGTTAAATTTGTTGGTATGAATTACGATATTGTTGGAAATTCTGATTGAAAGAGCTAGTTTATGACAAGCAAGTCTAATTTGTTGTGTGTGTTTGGGAACCTTTTTAAGCCTTTATTGGTTGACCTAAGACTTCAGGTTGAGCCATGGGAACCTTTCAATTCAAATCTGGAAATTACTCTCCAATCCACCCTAGATCCTAATTCCCTATTGTTATGCCTGTGTGGAAATTATTTTGGAACTCTTGGGGGACCCTTAGCTCATGGTAATTGGGTTATTTGATCCCTTAGATCTAATAGGGAATCCTCGCTTGTGTTGTATTGCTTTCATTACTAAAACAAGGGGAATCGTGGCTGAGGTGACAATGGTAACACTCCCATTGTTGCACTTGATCTAGGCTGCCTAGTGAGGCTTTACACTAAGATGCAAGATTTTGCTATAACAGTTCCTAAGAACTATGGTCTTGTGGAGATATCGGAAGCCACCTCAACAATATGATTCCAACTTCCAAGAACCCTTAATCTATTTGCATCAGAAGCACCATCTATCTCTTGTGTTGAATGTTTGATGGGCATCTTCTGATCCCGAGGCTAGATGGATCTGCTGGTTGCACAATGTTTTGATCACTCTGATCAAGCTACAAACTCCACGTCTTGGTATGGTTAGTTGTTTATCAGGGGCTTCCCTCTAAATCCCATCATGTTGGCAGCTGCTCAGAGACTTTGAAGAATATTCTATGGGAGTGTAAGTTTGCCAGATTTTGCTAGCAGCTTGTACATGATTGAGATGCAGTGTTGGTTCAGGGACAGCTTCATTGGTGTGCAACTCTATTTTGTGACTTAGGGTCTGGTTTTGTCTCACTTTTCTGGCATTAGGGACTACCTCTGGATCACAGCCTTATTTCCAATCTGGATACTTGGATGCAAATGTCCTTTTTGATGAGGTCAATTCATTCCAATCTTTTTTCTTTTGATGAGAGGAGTTATGTATGTAATTGTCTGTGAAAAGTTACCTCCTGATTAAGGATGGCAAAGAGTCACAAACAGTAGCATATTCTGAGTTTATTTCTGCCATAGTACCTTTCGGGAAGAGGATAGGGGAGATCATTCTATACCCTTCCATTTTTGTTTCCTTTTTATGTTAATGCAAATTTTCGCTTGTACTATCAGACGTAAAGAAGGATAAATAAGTCGAACCCATTTTTCTTCCTAGCCTCTGTTTCCTGTCACATCCATTAACGTTTTGAATTACAGCTATTAGTATTAGGTAGGCATTTCTGGAAAGGGCTCAATAACTAAATAAGCCAACACATATTTCATCCTAGACTCTGTTTCCCATCGCGTCCATTAATTATAACTATTAGTAGCAGGTAGGCATTGCCAGAAAGGATTCAAAAGCTCAAATTTGTACCATCCAACTTAATATGGATTGGTAGACAAAGGATGTCTTAAACGGTGTGCAGTGGATATGAGGCATTCATTAGATTAGTAAATATTCTTGCTATAAGGTGGTATATACTAGGTAGTAACGGCACATAGTTTAAAGTTGTATCAGCTTGTAGTGGAGTGACTGATTTAGATTTTGGACAACCGTGCTTAGACTTCCAGAGGGAGCTGGCTAAGGTATTGAATGCCGTAAGTCTTACAAAAAGAAGAAAACAAATCCATGATTGATGATTCCCAATTATTAATAATCAATTATGCTAATTACTACCTAGGAACCTGGCTGATTTATAGAGACAATCCCCATAGCGAGTTTTCAAGCTAGGACTGGTTTTATGAAAGCAAACTCAGACTTGGGTACACCTGTAAACAAAAGAAAGATGACCAACTATTGTGAAATCTCTGGTATAACTGAGACATTGTTCTGAAAAATGTTTATTTGAAATTTTGACATCAGCTATGCATACAGTGAAATATATGTATTATTATATGTTATGGCACTGAGTTACTATTGACTTTTTCTTTATCTCCACAGGTTATAAATCTGTTACCTAGATGTAGAACTTCGCTTGTTGAGTAGAGAATTGCAGATAGTGTCATATTGCCATATAAAATGTTAGTTATTACTGCTGCATAAATATACAAGTAAACTAGGCATCTAAGGTATCTGTCCCATGTCCAATATTATCAACAACTAAAAAGACTTTAAGTTATGAATTTCAAACTCAACATTACCTGGAACCAATTTGGATTTTCAGGGCTCTGCTGAGCTGCTAGTATCTCCACAAAGCCCACATTCTTGTAGCTACCCATATTGCCTGGATAAGACTGTGAAATATGCCGGTTGAGAGAGGTAGAGTTAAACTGTGTGAGAACATAGACCTTTGTAATGTCACTATTGATGCAGTTACTAACAGGAATGTCAATCAATCTGTAATTGGCAGCTAAAGGAACAGCAGGTTTCGCTCTCTTCATTGTCAATGGATATAAGCGAGTTCCTGCACCCCCTCCCAGGATGATGCCAAGTACACTCTGTCATTTTAAACACAGCCATCATGTTATCTATAGAATATTACCCATGAGAACCCACTTACATTAAGACACAAGAAAGTGCATTGACAAGCATTGACATCATTGATACAATCCATGGTTGATATATAATTTGAAAATATTGCAGATTAAAAAACAGCCAACTATCTAAGTGTTATAATTTTAGGAAAACAATGGTACCCTAGGAATCATAAGAGCATTCTACCCATTTTATTTCAAGGATTTCTAGGATATTTGAGTTTTCAATATTGAGAAGTTAACCAAAAAATTGATTGAAATATCTTCCATCTCAAGAAGTGGAAATAGATTCTCTCAGAAATGTAGCACTTCTATTGTGGACACCTTTTTCCTGAACCAGAGATTTTGTTCAATGAAACTGTGCTGCCAGTTTGTAAGCAATATGCAGTGTACCTTTCCTTTTCTTCCATCCTCATTTTCACAATTAAGTCCCAATTCGCAGAAACCGTGTGTTTTATGGAGCCATTAGAAGTTATCTTCAGATTCCATTTTCTCACTGAGATATAATTCCTTGCCAGTGAACCAAAAAGGCCCAATTCAAGATCCTTTTACCCTTTTTCTTAAATGGCATAACTTGCCCAAATGCTCTCTAACTTATGCTGTCATCTGGGTAATCACAAGTGAGGGAACCTTCTGAACCAATAACACTGACACCATGCCTTGGTGCAGACTGTAATAGTGCTAACTGTTCCAATAAAATTGATCACCACCAAATGGTGTAAAGGGTCCCAAGCATCAAAGGGATAGTTTGTGCAACTTAAGAAGCCTATCCACTCTCACCTGCATAGCTTTTCATCTCTCTTTTAGTTGGTGCTTCTCCAACTCAAGGTGGGCTTCTCTAAGAACAGGATTATCAAGGCTATGGGATGGAGGCTCAAGGTGAAAAATGAAGAGTAAGCCTTGATAAAACCAAGTGGTTGTAGTATGTGGAAGTGAAGTGGAAATGGAAAAGAGGTATGAGAAAGAAAGAAGAGAAACAAGGGGATGAAATGATGGGGGACGAGTGCCTATCAATCTAAGAGCTAATGGAGTCATGAAACATTCCAAAATGAATAGATTGATTTATCACCAACAACTATTTTGATGTAGGCTATGAGGTAGAAAGGCTAATTTGACCCCTTCCACTGACATAGATAAAATATCTAGTTCAAAACCCTCATCAATTAGCTTGTACTTAAAGAAAAGTGAACTTGTTTCATACATTGAACCTTCAGGTGCTTGCTGAAAATTATGACATGGAAATAAATCTTGGATGACTCACTTTGACACGCATCAAATTAAGATAAAGGGGTCATTTTATTAGTTGAATTATTATCCTATGACCTATCAACAACTAGATATGGCAGGAGAAAGGAAACAAAGTAGAAATAAAACAGTGAATAAAAGAAGAGGGAAAGTCTCCTCAGTCTGCTTATTGCGAGATGAGTAGTGTTCACATAACTAGGCCTTTATGCAAGAATGAAAGCAAGAAGTTTCTACAAAAGATTTACAACAAATGAATATCATAGAAAACCATACCTTAAAACAGCAATACTTCATTTCTTCATTTTTTTCAAATTTGATACACAAGGGAGCCCAACACCTCATCTCCAAGCTTCAGTCTTCAATCACTACTCTCACTCCACAATCCTCCAATTGCCAATTTCCTCATGAAATGAAGAGAAGCTCCTCTTTATATAGAGAGAAATTCATCTTTGATAAAATACAATAGTTGCCAAGTCAAACAATAATAAAATAATGGATTAGTTAAGCAACATCGCACAAGAAGGTGGAGTGCCTCTTCTAAATGAGTCCATAACTCCCCTCTAGGTCAAGGGGGGAATCCCTAAGGCAACCTAAGTCCAACTATGTATAATGTTTAAATGGTGAACAAGGAACTTAGGGAAATCTGGTTTAAGAGTTGACTTTAGCAATTGAAATTTCAGATTTAAGCTTATGACTATTTAGCCCAATTAAAGAGTATAGGACGATAAATAATTCTTAGGCTAATTAGCAAATATAGTGTGAAATAAAGTATTCGAAATTGTGAACTTACATGCAGAGAATTTAAGTCTAATTTAAGGTATTGAAATGAGGGTTCATTAGACTTGAGGAACAATCTGAAATAAAATAATTTCTGCTATAAGTTTTCAGATTGTCAAACAGAATAATTACTTGAAATTTTATAATGCATTTTGAGTGGTTGACAGGGGAGGATCGATGCTTTTATACCTGGATTGGGATATGAGATCAAATAAGCCTAATAAAGCGCTCTTTTAACAAGGATTTGGGGACAAACCAAGTTGCAAATGTGCATCCTACAACAGCCCTAATTTGGATGGCAATTAATACAAAATTTGCAAAAGGAAGTTGTAATGTTCGCCCTAATTAAATTTTACCGAGGCAATCCCACATTTTTGCAATTTTGAGTAGTGGACAAATTTTGTGTACAAGACTTAAGAAAATGGGTGAAGAGGCATCAAATTAATTTTGTGAGACAAAGGGACTTCACAAGCATTAGGGAGATGGGGAAATTTGATGAGTAGTGGATGGTGGGGGCCACCTGAAAAAGAAATTTGAACCCCTTGAGGAGAAAATCAAGTTGGAGAGAAGAGGAAGGAAGGAGGTCGAGTAGGAGGGACCCACAAGGTGAGAGAAGGCAGCAAGTATAAATAAAGGAAGGGAGCTCCATTTTGGGACTTTTTGCCAATTTGTGAATTGAACCTTGTACGCTTGAGCTACTGAGCCAAGTCTACATTGTGTTGTTGAGCACAAGAGGTTTATGGGCAGAAATCTCACCTCCATCTTCAGTGGACTTTGAGTGGCACTCTATGGGAGCCCATCTACGTATTTCTAGTGTTGTTCCAGAGGTGATTGCTGGAAATTTGTTCCATTTTTTGAGCAAACTAGGTGCAGGCGAAAATTTCACACGCCTTGGGAGAAGGGGTTACAGAGAAGGTATTGTCCCGAAAGTTTGAGGGATTTCTCTTGTGGAATTTTGCTCAAGGTTCACGGGAGTTTGTAGGCCAGAATTGGAGAAAACTCTGAAGGCGTAGTTGTGCATTTCTAGGGTTTGCGCAAAGTTGGAGACACAACTAATTCGTGGGAGGTTGGGAAGCCGGTAAAGCTCGCATTTTCTATTGGGAAATTTGTATATTAGCAGAGGCTACTTACTTGTAATTTCTCAGCTGTTGGTGGGAGGTTTTTAGCTCATTTTCAGCAGTAGATCTCTTGTGGGACACAGAGCCAGTAAACCAGAAAGTTCACACTTTTTAGGCTCTGTTGGGCTAGTTGGAATTGGGTAGTAAGCTTTATGGGGTTTGATGGACTTGGCATGCGGAGCTCATAGCTAAAATTTCAGAATTTTGGAGCTGAATAGAGGGTAGAAAGAGCAGATCACCTACAATAGCAACAGTGAGAAATTTTTGGACCAGTGTAGTGTATGGAAACGAGCTCACTTAGCGCGTGGGCTTCACTATTTCCACTTATATTTTGTCTCGCTTGTTGTAGCAAACCTAGGTTCCTCTAATCCTCCTTGTACTCCATTCTTCATCAATAATAAAATGGCTCAGCTTATGCTGATTATTTTGGGCGTAAACTGATGTTTTTGCATGTGTGTGTTAGTTTTTGTAGCATTAGATGTGTTCTAGTCACGAAACTTGGTGGAGAGGCTAGAATAAATGAGATCTCCATAAACCAGAAATTGTTTCTGGAAATTCCACCTAGAGATGGCTTAATTAGATTATTAACCTATTTTTCAATGTTTCCTAAGTCTAAACTTAGGAAAACTAGTTAATTAATCATAATTAATTAATTCAAGGTTAGAATTCTCTAGAAACTCACACGGATCAATCCAAAATTGATTTGATCCATCGATTAAGATTTAATCGTGGTCGTTGGAGTCCCAACAAGAAGATATAAGAAGGGATCAATGTGGTGATGGAGATGTGACACTTGAGCAACAGTTCCTTGTGTAGATCGAGCTAGCAATAGTAGGGTTCGAGCTAGAGAGGGACACAATGTTAGTGAGGGGCAAGGACAATGATCTAGAGGAAGATTTCCAGATCCAAAGAGGCAACAACAAGAGGTTGAGTTATTCCCAGTGCAGGAACCCGAGTGTAAGAACGCGAGTGCAAGGACACAAGTGCAGGAATGCGAGTGCATGAACGTGCAAGTCCAGGAATGCACGAGTGCAGGTACAAGAGTGTAGGAATGCGCGAGTGCAGGCAGGGGTTTGATCCCACCATACAAGCTGGGCATGCTATGCAGACATACCACCAGGGAATACTACCTTCCCGCGGGGTTGCTTAGGGAATATCTTTGCCATATTTTCTTGATGTGGATTGCCAGTTTTTAGCATCCAAATTGTACTCAGAATTTCACTGCTACATAATAATAAAAATGCTCATTGTTGTACTGATTTTCCAACATTGGGCTTTTTTCGTGGACAATTGTCCAAAAATAACTGGGTAAAATTTATGTGTGTGTGCTAGATTTTCTTAGTTTCCAGCGTTATTTTATTTCGCATTTTATGTTAGTTTTTGTAGCATCGGATGTGTTCTAGCCACAAAATTTGGTGGAGATGCTAGAGTACATGACATCTCCAAAACCCATAAATCGTTTCTGGAAATTCCACCTAGAGATGGCTTAATTAGATTATTAACCAGTTTTTAAATATTTCCCAAGTCTAAACTTAGGGAATATGGTTAATTAATAAGAATTAATTAAGTCAAGGTGAGAATTCTCTAGAAACTCACACGGATCGATCCAAAAATGATCTGAGCCATCGATTAAGATTTAATCTTGGTCGTTGGAGTCCCAACAAGAAGATATAAGAAGGGATCGATGTGGTGATGGAGAATACACAAGAGTCACTTGGAGAATTCGATTTTCTAGAGTAGCAGTAGTCAATTGCCAGAGAGTTTGAGCTTCAGTGAGGCAACAGTGATAGTGAGGAGCAGGGACAATGATCCAAAGAAAGTTTTCCAGATCCGGAGAGGCAACAGCAAGAGGGTCGAGTTATTCCTAATGAGGCAACGCAGAGGACTGCGCAGTTGCTTCAGAAAGGCAGTTCAATTTGCTGGAGAGAAATTCATTCTTAATTCCAGAGGTTGAGCAGAGGGTCCAGAGTGTCGGAGAGGCGATTTCCTCAGTAGAGACTGGCATAACAACTTCATCAGAGGCAGGTTGGAGGCTTGACGTCATAGGGTCTGCGCAAAGCAGTGTAGAGGTTGACGCAAAGGGTCTAGGAGGCCGATTTTTCTTAAGGAAGTTGTGCTGGGATTGCTTGTGGAAGAAGGGTAATTCCCTTAAAATAATTTTGCCTAGATTTTCTTATTGTTTGGATTTCCAATTGGGCATCCATAGATTGT
This sequence comes from Pinus tabuliformis, assembly GCA_031772625.1. Classification (NCBI taxonomy): domain Eukaryota; kingdom Viridiplantae; phylum Streptophyta; class Pinopsida; order Pinales; family Pinaceae; genus Pinus; species Pinus tabuliformis. Next base: position 803,810,810 of record CM062805.1, on the reverse strand, counting down.
ACTCAGATTTTCACTGCTGCATAATAATAAAAACCCTCACTACTGCACCAATTTTCCCAAGTTGGGTTTTTCTGGGGACATTTGTCCAAAAATAATGATGTCATTTTTATGTGTGTGCTAGTATTTTCTCAGTTCCAACGCTATTTATTTTCCGCAATTTTATTTGTGAAGGTTGCAGTGTGTTTATTTCAATGTTGTCATAGCAATAAAATGAATAATTAATTTATTAGTTAGAAGAAATAATACGAGTTGTTGCAATAAGATTCCAGTTGTAGGAATTTTCACATGGTAATGAAAGCGTGAGTGATCAGCCAAGAAGCTCAGAAGTGGAGAAAGAATTTTGCTGCTCAGAGAGAGAAGTAGGTCAAAATTCTTGAGGCAACGCAGTGCTTATATAGGTAGGTCGAATTACTAGGCTAGCAATTTGATTTTCAGTGGCAAGGGTGCAAAAAATTTGATTTGCCCAGGAGAGTGATTCCAACAGTCATAGGGAGCAATTGTAGCTTCGATTTTCGCTGAGCAGATTCCTGGTTGGATGTAGAGGGTTTTGTTGCAGGCTATAGAAGCAAAATCCACGTCGGGTGGAAGAGAGAAGCACACACAACATACGGAAATTTTTCTTGAGGGAACTTAGAGTCTCAGAAGTTCGAATTTCTAGTTGTTGATTGGTAGTAGCAGCTAGCAAAGTCACACATTCCAGAAGGAAGTGCAAATAACAGAGCAACTTTCGAGCACAGGGAAAGAGGGAATTTTCGACAGTTTCAGGGATGGCCACAACTGAGCTTAAAGATCAGGATAACTTTAATGGACCTTCCAACTATGTCATCTGGAAGGCTAGGATGTCCTTCCTTCTAGATGAATATGGCATGAAAACCTACATTGATAATGTAGTGGCAGTTCCTCATGCAGACCAACTCAAGGAATATAGGAAGGAGATGGTGCAGGCGAATCGACTGATCCTAGATGGAGTCCCGGACCATATAGTCTCACATATAGCGGCCAAGGGAACAACCAAAGAGATGTGGGATGCTCTTTCCACACTATATCAGGGTACTTCCAAGTAGTAGAAGATGTTTCTAGAGGAGAAGCTGAGATGCATCAGGATGCAGAAGGGGGAAGGCATAGATCCCTTCCTCACCAGGGTTTAGGAGGTTCGGGATCATCTTTCCATTGTTGGGGAGCGCCTCAACCTTCACAGCTAATACGATTGGCACTCAAGAGTGTCTCATAGGATTACCAGGTCTTTGTCCAAAGTATATTGGGCAGAGGTACGCTACCAGGATGGGACAGAATGTGGGCCGATTTACAGCAGGAGGAGTTGAGATGAGCTTTGTTGAAGAGCTCCATCAATGGGAGCAGTAGCAGCGGACAGAAGATGGTGAAGGAGGAGGAGAATGTGGCCCTAGCATCTAAGGATCCCAGTCAAGGACAGGGAGAACAAAGTAAGAAGAAGGACCTGTCAAAGGTCAAGTTCTAGAAGTTCATTCTCCTTGAGAAGTAGATCAGTCCTCTTCTTCCATGCAAGAAAGTTATTGGTACCTACCAATTTGTTGCTTTCCTTGCAAAAAGACATTGATGTATATTCAAAAGGGGACATATACCCCACTGTCTGACCTCCTACTAGTTCCTCCATTAGTTGGAACTAGTTTAACTGACTTTAACTTAGTTAAACTGAATTAATTAATTACAACTCAAAATAAACTCAACCATGGATCCTATAAAGTAGAAGACACTCTACATGACTCAAGTTAGACCCTCAACTCGAATTAACTGAGCCAACTAAGTCAAATTAACTTGGTTAACTCGTACAAGTTGTCTTGTGATGTGGAATTACAATTTTATTCCTAATTTATTTCAAGGACAAAATTAAATTAGGATTTTCTTGTTGCATTTTCAACAAAATCAATCTCATAATAAAATTGATCAGTAACTATTTTTCAGGATATACACATATTAGTTTAGGCTAGAGTCTGGGGTTAGGTTGTGTAAGTCAAGTCCTCAAGACTGGAAAACCCAAAATAGGTCATTAAAGAGAGAAAATCCTGTTGCACTCACATCAACTAGGATTGCTCCTCTAACAAGGGAGTTAAGTGCGAGGCAACATCAGAGTGTGAGAGAAGCTAGCCTGCCTTCAATTGCATTTTGATGGGTATTCTATGTATGGGCGATCCTTTGGTGATATCGGAGCTGAGTCGGGGGCTCAGGTGTCCTGCCCACACAATATACTACCCACGATCATGACCCCCCTGGTGGTGCATGTGATTTGATGTGAACTTAGTGGCCATACTTCTAGGAAGTTATAGAAGGTGATTGGCTGCGTCAATACTTAGACAGATGAACCTACTCCATCTTTGGTTTTTTGGGAGGGTACTCGTCTCCACGAGAGTGCTTTGTCCCTTCTTTCCAAGGTTTGGTTGAAGCTCAAGAGTAATCTTAATTGTCACTTTCGACCACCTCTCTCTTATAGCCCTTCGATATTGGGTTTCATCTCCAATTTCCTCATGAAATGAAGAGAAGCTCCTCTTTATATAGAGAGAAATTCATCTTTGATAAAATACAATATTTGCCAAGTCAAACAATAATAAAATAATGGATTAGTTAAGCAACATCACACAAGAAGGTGGAGTGCCTCTTCTAAATGAGTCCATAACTCCCCTCTAGGTCAAGGGGGAATCCCTAAGGCAACCTAAGTCCAACTATGTATAATGTTTAAATGGTGAACAAGGAACTTAGGGAAATCTGGTTTAAGAGTTGACTTTAGCAATTGAAATTTCAGATTTAAGCTTATGACTATTTAGCCCAATTAAAGAGTATAGGACGATAAATAATTCTTAGGCTAATTAGCAAATACAGTGTGAAATAAAGTATTGGAAATTGTGAACTTACATGCAGAAAATTTAAGTCTAATTTAAGGTATTGAAATGAGGGTTCATTAGACTTGAGGAAAAATCTGAAATAAAATAATTTCTGCTATAAGTTTTCAGATTGTCAAACAGAATAATTACTTTAAATTTTATTATGCATTTTGAGTGGTTGACAGGGGAGGATCAATGCTTGTATACCTGGATTGGGATATGAGATCAAATAAGCCTAATAAAGGGCTCTTTTAACAAGGATTTGGGGACAAACCAAGTTGCAAATGTGCATCCTACAACAGCCCTAATTTGGATGGCAATTAATACAAAATTTGCAAAAGGAAGTTGTAATGTTCGCCCTAATTAAATTTTACCGAGGCAATCCTACATTTTTGCAATTTTGAGTATTGGACAAATTTTGTGCACAAGACTTAAGAGAATGGGTGAAGAGGCATCAAATTAATTTTGTGAGACAAAGGGACTTCACAAGCATTAGGGAGATGGGGAAATTTGATGAGTAGTGGATGGTGGGGGCCACCTGAAAAAGAAATTTGAACCCCTTGAGGAGAAAATCGAGTTGGAGAGAAAAGGAAGGAAGGAGGTCGAGTAGGAGGGACCCACAAGGTCAGAGAAGGCAGCAAGCATAAATAAAGGGAGGGAGCTCCATTTTGGGACATTTTGCCAATTTGTGAATTGAACCTCGTACGCTTGAGCTACTGAGCCAAGTCTACATTGTGTTGTTGAGCACAAGAGGTTAATGGCAGAAATCTCACCTCCATCTTCAGTGGACTTTGAGTGGCACTCTATGGGAGCCCATCTACGTATTTCTAGTGTTGTTCCAGAGGCGATTGCTGGAAATTTGTCCCATTTTCTGAGCAAACTAGGTGCAGGAGAAAATTTCACGCTCCTTGGGAGAAGGGGTTACAGAGAAGGTATTGTCCCGGAAATTTGAGGGATTTCTCTTGTGGAATTTTGCTCAAGGTTCACGGGAGTTTGTAGGCCAGAATTGGAGAAAACTCTGAAGGCGTAGTTGTGCATTTCTAGGGTCTGCGCAAAGTTGGAGACACAACTAATTCGTGGGAGCTTGGGAAGCCGGTAAAGCTTGCATTTTCTGTTGGGAAATTTGTATATTGGCAGAGGCTACTCACTTGTAATTTCTCAGCTGTTGGTGGGAGGTTTTCAGCTCATTTTCAGCAGTAGCTCTCTTGTGGGACGCAGAGCCAGTAAACCAGAGAATTCACACTTTTTAGGTTCTGTTGGGCTAGTTGAAATTGGATAGTAAGCTTTATGGGTTTTGATGGATTTGGCATGGTAAGCTTCCACATGTAATTTTATTTTCATTAATAAAATTAAAATTTTTCCTATGGAAAAATTAACTTTACACATAATTTTATAAAATTATTATTATTAACTGAAATTTTATTGTTGACACCCATCACCCTAATATCATAAACCCACCCCATGCTATGTGTAAACATGCAACCGACTCGGAAGGATATTTGGGACAGAACCTTCCAAACCCAGAGGAAGAAGCCCAGGGAGCAGGAATAAGAACAAGGTGTGGTAAAGTTATTTATATTTTTAAATAATTTAGTGTTCCAAGTCTGTTAAAGATATATAGCTCAAATATATGAATATTATATATAACCGTTTTCAAATTAATTATATAACCATCTTTAAAATTATATATAACCAATATGATGGTTACCGTTACCCTACTCACGAGCCCGAGTCGTTCCTTCCAGCGATTCCAATGCAGTGGGAGGCCATCAGAATTTGCATAAGAATAAGCTAACTGCAATCCGATCGTATTTCATTGTGAATACCCTGCCAACTGATTACTTTCAATATGGTGTTGTACGTAGGACAGCAGCCTCCTCATGCATGCCATGTTTGATTCCAACCACAAACTTTCTCACAAAATATAATTTTGAGTTTAACAGATTACTTTCAATATGGTGTTGTACGTAGTACAGCAGCCTACTCATGCATGCCATGTTTGATTCCAACCACAAACTTCCTCACAAAATATAATTTTGAGTTTCACAGATTACTTTCGATATGGTGTTGTACGTAGTACAGCAGCCTACTCATGCATCCCATGTTTGATTCCAACCACAAACTTTCTCACACAATATAATTTTGAGTTTCAGTGGCATGCGACATACAAATTTTGCTAACCGAAAACTCTGATCAAACCCTCGGATTGTGCCTCAGACGAAGGATAGAATATTTGCCGCTTATTGAATCACCACCATCTATACCATCATTTTTAATTTTTAAAGATTTGAAATTTTTCCATTTTTAATTTTTAAAGATTTGAAATTCTTCCATCCAGAATTAGGTTCCAATATAATTTTTAAAGATTTGAAATTATTGGATATTATAAAATCCTGTCAGCTTGATTAAATAAAGTAGACATTAGAATTTTATAATTGACTTTAAGAGCTGTGTGGTTTTCTTATTAATTAATATATATATATATATATATAATTTATTTTAAATACACTTCTCAACTCCAGATTGAGCATGGTATGAATGTAAAATGTGCCTCTGGAGGCAATGAATAATTCAGCATAATAGAATATTGAACTTAGCTTCCGCAGGTATATGATAGTTGATGGGCATCTTCAACTTTTTGTCCAGACCAACCAAACCCTAGGAATACCTCCGAAAAAGGCGGCGCTGAAAGTCACCCACCAAAGGATTTGCGAGTGTTGTTCATTAGGTATATGGAGAGTAATCGGTGGAAAAGCTTTTTCCGGTCTTGGCAGTACTGTTTTCATAGCTGTCATATCTGATCGGATTCAACCCAACCAGTTCAGCTCTGCCTGGCTTAGCTTAACCTAGCCCAGCTCCAAATAAAAAGTGGAATGACTGGTGGCCGAAAGGAATACGGTATTATGATAATTATAAAAAACGACTTTGATGTGACGGGAGAAACGAGAGATTTGAAGGAAAGCCCAAACCCCAAAGAATGGAATCCTGAGTGGCGCGCATGCATGCTCCTTCGTTGCCAATTTGTTGGACAGAGGTCGTAAAATTTTAGATTCCCAGAGGCTCGCCTCGCCTGGGAGATGGACAGGCTACCGTCGTTATCTTTGCAGCATACGGTGAGAGTTTCGAAATTCGATGGCGAAAAAATTCATGTATTTCGTTCTTGTTTTTCACAGTTAGTTGTTATATGTTTTTTTTTGGAATAATGCTGGCTATCTTCGATATGATATTGTTCATTGTTTGCGTAAGCAAATCATATGATTTGCTTTCCAGGTAGAAGAGGAATATGATCTCTACTTTCAGCCTGTAAAGGATGCTCGTAGGCCAGGGTCACTGTCTGATTCCCGAGGCACAAATTCGATTATTCCTTCATAGTTTATGTGTTTTTGTGGGCACATTTTAAAATAATGATAATGATGTTGACGTGATTATCATGTGACATTCAATTTCTTTGAATAAGTTCCTTCCTTGCTCCGGACTTCTCTTCTTCCCTTCCTCTCATACAATTTAATTGCATGTCCCCCTCCCTCGTTCAACCTTCACATCTTGTACTTTTGAAAAGTAAATGATTACATTACGTTAAAATGAAATCGATCGTGATATTAACATTCACAAAATAGGGCTGAGTATAAGTAAATAGAAGTAAAGTTTTTATATAACACTCGTATTTAATTATAAAAATTACTTGTATACAACATCTTAAATGTCCAAGAGGAAAAAATAAAATTTCCAGGTTGTTTAATAGTTCATAAAATCAATGAAGGAAAGGGTAAGTGAATCTAAATCATGGTAGATGAAAGGAAGGGTGAGTGAATCTAAATCACGGTAGATGATGTTTTTTGTCAATCATAAAATTAATGAAGGAAAAGGTAAGTGAATCTAAATTATGGTAGATGATGTTTTTTTATTAGGATTAAAGCTTAAAAATTATTTTGATAAGGGTATTTTTCCAAAATCCATGATATAAAAACCAATTCTAAGAATGATATCTCTGTCTTACTTAAATTTAAAAAGGAAGATAAATAAGTTTTCTTTGCATGCATAATTCTAATACCTTTTTTTCATCTTAAAGACCAAGTTTTCTTAAACTTAATGATCAATTGAGTTAGGGCTTAAGAAGCAACCAATAAACTTGCACACCAAGGCCTAATCTCAAGATGCCACAACATTTTCACTAGACAAATGGATTTTCAAATTAAGTGAAGGATTTTACTGGCATATTCATAGGGGTAGATGCTATATATTAATTAGGATTAAAGTCTAAAGACCATTTTGAAAGAATATTCCTCTCAAATCCATGAAGGAACATATCTAAAGATGATATCTTTGTCCTACTTGAACTAGAAAATGAAGATGAAGAAACTTGTCCTACTTGAACTCAAAAAAGAAGATGAAGAAACATCTTCTACAAGCAAGAACCCAATAATTTCCTTTCACCTTAGAGACCTAGTTTTCTTAGACCCAGTAGTCAACTGAGCTAGGATTGACTAATGGCCAATAAACTTGCCTACCAAGGCTTGATTTGAATATGCCATATGTTTTCATAAGCCAAAGGGGTTTCCAAATTAAGCAAATGAATTTTATTATATTTTACTAACATATTCCCCACCTAGATTTAAATCCTTCTTGACAAGCCTTTTTTTCCTATATGACAAGAAAATCAAAATCTTCCCCAATAGGTTTGAATGCGTGAAACTTATGGGACTCCATGCCAACATAGTAAAAAAACATAAGGAATATATTAAAATCATGAAGTAAGAACACCGAGGTAGTTAGGGGAATTGGGTTGCATATCTAAGCTTACCATAAACAACAATGCACTAAACCTTCAAAGTGGGATGAAGCTCAAAATCCAAAGCACATTATCATTTTTCAGATTAAATAAAGCTATACTTTAGGAGAGGCAATGATGAGAATTAATCCCTAGTCACAAACATAGAAATAGAATCACTTCTATCAGGAGGATACAAGAGTAGGGATATTTTCTTATCCCATAGTCAAAATTCCATGGGTTTGCAATAGTTTTCAATTCTACAATAAGCTTTCCACCCTCCATTTATCCTTTTCTCAATGTTATAATTCTAGTTGAGCTTGCGATGGATATTGATTCTAAGATATTAGTACGAAGGCACTTCCTCCAAGCTATTATTTCGATAAAAGAATGTATCATAAATGATCTTTTTAGATTTAATTATCATACCCTTCCATTTGTTAGTGTTAACAGTGTAATGATCAGGATCTTTGGCGCGAGATTATGATTTATCCGTCTTAAATAGAATGTGAAATACCAAGCTTGACCAAAATATTATTAAAAATATGAAAATAAATAAACAACTGCTGATAACATGAAAAAACACAAAGAGATTGATAATAGAGTTCGCTCAATGTGCGCTACATCTTTGGGTACGCTTCCAATGGAGTGGCCTCTTCAATTATGATGTAAAATAACTTCAATTACATCAATCCCCCAATCTCAAAGCTTGCTCTCTAGTCTATAGCCTTACAAAAAGACTCTAAGAACCCCTCGCAAAAACTCTCCTTTTAAAATTCTCCAAAAGGGGGAAAACTCTATGATTTATCATAAGAATAATGATAAAAATGCTACAAAGTGGTAGGGCTTGACCTTTCACTTCACACTATTACTCTATACTATATTTTGTAGTTGCACATTGACCTTTACAAACCCTTTTTGACCTATCTTTCCTTTTGTTGCACTTCAAAAGGGTTGAAACTGTGTTTTACACACTATACATAATATTAAAAAGGCCTTAAAAGACAAGTGTTAGGCCATAATATCATAGCCACACAACTTGAGTGCAATGGAAATGTGTTTTACATATATAGGCTTTGAGGGCTCATAGCATTGGGTCAAACCTGGGGAGGTTGGCCTTGTTGCAACAACATATAATAAGAATTGCATATATTAAAACCCGATGACATATGTTATAAAAACCATATCCTATGGTTGATCTCTCGATGGTTTTATATCATAACCATATGACACAAATAACATTTTTGTTATGGGGTGCGATTATGTTAACATAACTGCAAACTATAATATATTGTACGGTCCAATAACATATCCTGGCCGCATTTTATACAGTCCACGTGCATATACATCGATGCATATCCATTAGTTCATATGCTATATATATCATAGCATATAATAAAACCCTCGACATATATTAATATAACATATTTTCCCAAACCATATGTCGTTAATAAAACATTCATCCACCATGTCTTGCACTTGTTAGATTTCGTTGGTGGCTTGTAAGGTCCCTATAATACTAGTGTATTCCATCATTGTTATTGTTAGTGTAGCCCCTTTTTGTTATTGTTGTGCCCATGTAGTCCCCATATTGTTATTATTGTGCCTCATAGAAGCCCACTATTGTTATTGTTGTGTCCTTACATTATTATTATTATGTTGGTTCTGATTATATTGTGATCCCTTAGACTCCTATATATAGAAAGGAGGTTTTTTCATTTGAATCATAGACGAGTTTTTAATCTATGTAATGTAAAGGAGGTTGCCCCCTCGAAGAGGCTAATTTTGAAGTAATTGATCTATCCCTTCTTCTATTTTGTGAGCTGGTTGCATAACATTTGGTATTAGAGCTTTGGATTCTAGGGTTTCGCTTCTTCAAACATGTCATCTTGGAATTTTCGCTATAACTTTTTTTTCTACGAGGCTTTAGAAGCTGAAATTTTTACCACATGGAGCCGAAATCTCAGAGAAATTCATGTAAAAATTTCAGATCTTGGTTCGCTATATTTTCAGAGATATGCTCTGAGGAAGTTAGGGTTTTTTCGGGCTCCAGAATTCTGTCTCAAACAAGTGACCTAGGTAAAATAGTCATAACTTTCATTTCAAGAATCAGATTTGAATTCTATAAAAAAGTGGTTGAAAGTGCATGAACTATAGTTTTCTGTGTAGCAATTTCAGGGCCGAAGGTTGAAACAGTGAGGCGTGGCATCTAGTACAACTTCTCTCCACTGAACCCGTCCATAAGTAGGTCATCGTGGGAGATTTGGCATAACGATTTCTTGAAGAATCCAATCTTGGTCTAACTTGTGGGGTTGGAAAGAAGACTCATAGGGATACCACCAGATGAAATTTCAGACTTTGGAGATCCGAAATTAAAGAGATACAACAGATTCAATATCGATCTCCTACAAAGTGAAAAAGAAGGTGTGTAGTTTTTTTATAAATTACATACTTTTTGTTTGAAAAATTAGTGTGAAGTGATTCAAAGGGAATAGTGAAGCACAATTATCATTAATTTATCCCCCGAAAAAAGAAAATGAAAACACCTAGTAAGCAACCTGAAAGCTCTACTATGACACATGAAGAAGATGAAGAAATGAGACATGATATATTAAAATTACGAGACCAAGTGCAATAAATTTCGCTTTCACAAAAAGTAACATGAGCTAAGATGGATGGTTTGAAGAATGACACCAATTGTATAAAAGAAAAACTGAAAGACAACATTGAATATTTGAAGAAAGACATGGAAAGTTTGAAGGAAGGTTTGACAAAGTTTCTACAAGAAATGCTTCCTAATGGTGAAAAGATAGTAGAGGAAACTCATGATGAGAACAATGGAAATGTTAATCATGATTTCATAGACTCTAATGTTGGATTGAAGACCCGCCATATTCCAAAGATTGATAAGAGGAAGTTTGATGGCAATGATCCCATAACATGCATACTAAAGATGGAGCAATATTTTGATCTCAATAATGTGAAAAACACACAAAAGGTACTTATTGCAACTTTATATTTAGAACCTAATCATTTTGGATGGTATCGATGACTTTGCTCTTGTAAACCACTTATCACTTGGCCAATTTTTACAGAGGAAATGATAACACATTATGAGGATACAAAGATCAACACCTTCTTTAGCCAATTGATAAATATTAAACAAAAGGGTTCAATGGTGGAGCACATTGAGGACTTCCAAAGACTGAATATAAGGGTAAATGATATTCCAGAGGAACATAGGATTGATGTCTTCATAGGGACTTTAAAGGATAACATCCAACATGAGGTTCACCTTTGGGAACTTGATTCATTGGAGAAGGCATTCAAGTTGGCAAAAAAAATTGAAAGAAAAATTATGGCAACAAGAAAACCTACCACTCACAACTATAAATATGGAAGTGTTGCTGCCCCTAGCCTTCCACAACCTACAAGGTTGACACCACAACAATTGGAAGAAAAAAGAACAATAGGGTTTTTTTAGAGTTGTGATAGAAAATACACTAAAGGTCATAAGTGTGCTCAAAAGAAATTAATTTACATAGATTGTGAAGAGGAAGAAGAAAAGGAACAAGAAACGTCAAAAGAAGAGGATATACAGTAGAAACCAACTCCAGAGAAAAAAGAAATGAATCCGACCATATCTTTTAATGCATTGGCGAGAATTACCACTCAAACTCTCAATATAGAAGGATATATCAAGAAGAAAAATGTAATAGTGTTGATTGATTTAAGTAATATCCATAATTTTATTCATTGTAAGATAGCCAAGGAATTGAACTGCTTCCTATATTCAGTACCAGAGTGTCAAGTAATGGTTGCAAATGGAGGAACCATAAATTTCTCTGGAAAATTCCATAATATCAAGATATCCATGGGAGAATATGTATTGAATAGTCCAATGCTTTCCAATCCAATGGTTATTCTGATGTTGTACTAGGAGTCCAATGGTTACAATCTTTGGGTACGATAGCTTTTAATTTTCAAGAACTTTTCTTGAATTTTTTTTGGGAAGGAAAAAAAGTTGAATTAAGGGGTATCATAGGGAAATCAAGAAAGATAATCAACTCTAATGGCATGACAAAGCTTCTAAAGAAAGAACAACAAGGTGTAATTGCATGATTATGTTCATTAGAGGTTCAACCATCGAAATCATTTATTTCTCCAGATCTCCAACAAGTCTTGGACATTAATTCTAAGGTTAAAGTAGTGGAAGATCACATCGAGCATCAACAACAATTTCTCCAACTCTTAATGGATAACCTCACTTTGGCGCAGAATAGAATGAAACAATAGGCAAATCAACATCACAACGAAATAAGTTTTGATGTAGGCGACTAGGTATTTTTATGGCTACAACCATACAAACAAATGTCCCTCAAGCAAGCTAAGAAGGATAATAAATGATCACCAAAGTATTATGGTCCTTACAATGTGTTGCACAAGATTGGTACTGTGGCATACAAATTGGAGCTTCCTTCATCTTCCCGAGTGCACCTAGTTTTCGATGTTTCATGCTTAAAGAAGGTTATAGGTGACAAGCTCCCAGTTCAAACAATATTTCCAGAACTTGACGAGGAAGGAAAAATCATATTAGAACCTGAAGCAGTCATGGAAACAAGAACATGATAGCTACGAAATCGATCAATTTCAAAGTATCTTATCAAGTGGAAGAACTTACCCGCAGAAGATTCCACATGGGAGGATGAGAATTTTATAGAGAAGCATCCAAGACTACTCAAGTGTTGAGGACAACACTTTTTGGAAGGAGAGGGGCATGTTAAGTCCTTATAATACTGGTGTATTCCCTCATTGTTATTGTCAATGTAACCCCCTTATTGTTATTATTGTGCATATGTAGTTCCCATATTGCTATTATTGTGCCCTATAGAAGCCCACTATTGTTATGCTTGTGTCCTTACATTATTATTGTTATGTCAGCTCTAATTATGTTATGATCCCTTAGACTCCTATATATAGAAAGGAGGTTTTATCATTTGAATCATCTGAGAATTATTCATTTGTGTAATGTAAAGGAGGTTTCCCCCTCGAAGTGGCTAATTTTGAAGTCGTTGATCTATCTCTTCTTCTATTTTGTGAGTTGGTTGCATAACACAACTATAAAATGTAACCATATGGTATAAAATTACAATAACCAACATATATTCCATCACCGACATCAACATTACCAATGTATATTTCCACCAATGCGAGTGGGGCATTCAGCTGGTTGTCGAAGGTCGTGGCCCATGGCCTCCCCATTTTGACAACACAAATACAACCAAACTTATATATATATATATATATATATATATATATATATATATATATGCCACTTATCCAGTCAAAGGGTCATGGTGTGGCTCATTGGTTGAGTTGTTGGTCACTTGCTCGATGGTCTCGCGTTTGAATCCCCTTAGTGCTAGTTGGTTGAACCAAACCCATATTTTGGTGTTCAGGTGCCATGTGGTGTCCTCTGGTTGGGCCACTTGGAACCAATAAATTGGTCCACTTGTCTACCACATACATGCCCAGTCATCAACCACATAATGCCATGTGTTGAGACCGGTACTGCCATGTGTTACTATTTGGTCGCTGCGATATCACCTTCAATCATTTCCAAGTGTCATCCATATGGCCTACCACACGTCACCCTGAGAGGCTGCCGCATGTCATATGTATGTATGTATGTATATATGTATGTATGTATGTATATATAGTATATATATATGTATATATATGTATATATATATATATATATATATATATATATATATATATATATATATATATATATATATATATATATATATGCCACTTATCCAGTCAAAGGGTCATGGTGTGGCTCATTGGTTGAGTTGTTGGTCACTTGCTCGATGGTCTCGCGTTTGAATACCCTTAGTGCTAGTTGGTTGAACCAAACCCATATTTTGGTGTTCAGGTGCCATGTGGCGTCCTCTGGTTGGGCCACTTGGAACCAATAGATAGGTCCACTTGTCTACCACATACATGCCCAGTCATCAACCACATAATGCCATGTGTTGAGACCGGTACTGCCATGTGTTACTATTTGGTCGTTGCGATATCACCTTCAATCATTTCCAAGTGTCATCCATATGGCCTACCACACGTCACCCTGAGAGGTTGCCGCATGTCACTTTATCCTCCTTTTATACTTGTTGTCGCAAAACTTCAAAGTGCGATAACTTTCTCATACAGAATCATATTGACACGATTCAAGTTGTGTTGGAATTTTCACATTGAGCTCTTCGAGTTGGCATTATTTCCATCAAACTTTGGGCCTCCGAATTTTAGTCCATTATGGATCCTCTTGGATTGATCCTTCCCACTAAGAAGCTTTTGGACCACCAAAAGGTAAACTACTCAGCAAACCAGTGAGGGTATTTTTCCTTCACTTTACCTATCTTGATCCATCATGCCTTGCTTGGATTCATTCCCTTAAGACCCACTCGAAGATATTCCACATCTCCTCAAAATGAAGTCCTTGTTGTCTTCTCTAGAATGACATCTTCCTACAACATATTGAGATACTCAGGAACAAAATCATCAATGGAAGGAAATTAAACACTCTCATCCTGATACATGGTTATCGACGACTCATACATTTTCAAATTTTACACATTCACAACTGAATAAATTTGCATATACAGTGGTATATCTAACTGGAAAGCATTATTGCCAATCTTCTCAAAAATAGTAAATGGGCCATATTAGATTGGATTGATATTTTTGCTTTCCCCTGTTAACCAACAAAGATAGGTGAACCAAAATTGATTACCAACTTGGAAATGATGATCCATCTTGTGTTTATCATGCTTAGCCTTATACTGGGCTTGGATCTTCTCCAACTATTCTTGCATTGCTTGATGCGCCATTTGGATCTTTCTTATGAATTTTGGGGCTTTATCTTCATTTCTCTGTCCATCAAAATCAACATCCTTCCCAAAAACCAAATCCAATGGAGACTTCGATAGATACCCAAAATAAATTTCAAATGGATATCTTTGTGTAGATGAATGCAATGCTTGGTTGTACGTATGTTGCACATTTGTCTCTATCTCAAACCACTATTGCAAGTTTGGAAATGCTAACACTGGTGTAATGTTGATCTTTTCTTTCAATGTGTCAAATGATTTTTGTTTCTTACCTTCCCACTGAAAGACCTATTTCACACTAACATGCTTGACATGTTCATCTGAAGTTCTGCTAAACACCAAAATATCATCTAGATAGACAATCACAAATTCATCAATGAATGGTCGAAAAACATCATTCATCACATGCATAAAATTTGTTAGGGCGTTGCAAAGCCCAAAAGGAATCACTAACCATTCAAACAAACCTTGCTTTATTTTGAAAACGGTTTTCCAAACATCACCTTCTGTAATTTGAATTGACGATAACCACTTCACAAGTCTATCTTAGTAAAGTAAACTGCATCTTTCAACTGATCTAACAAATCATCGATATGAGGAAGAGGGTATCAATTCTTTACCATGATCTTATTTAACGCATGAAATTCAATACACATTCTCCACGTACCATCCTTCTTTGGTACCATTACAATACGTAATCCATATGGAGAGGTACTCGATATAATGACTCCCTTCTCAAGCAACTCTTGAACTTACTTCTTAATCTCTGCACTTTCAATCACGAACATCCTATACATTCCAATATTAGGAAGAGGGGCACCTTCTTGTAGCTGAATTTCATGTTGTATCTCCCTCTTAGGAGGTAATCCTTTAGGTTCCTGAAAAATCTCATTATAGTTAGAAATAAGTTTAACCAATTCATCCTTATGAGATGGATCACAACCCTTAAAAGCATCAGATTGTCCAATATCTTTTGCTTTCACAACTAGAAGTACAAAATTCTTGCTAGCATTAATGAGCCTCTTCATTTGCCTTGCACTAACAAGTGATAAATTAGTCTTCATGTTGTGCGCTCTTACAATATACTCAACCCCATCTTTAGTGAGGTGATATTTTTCTCCTGCTTGAAGAATACAAATTTCCTGTCATACAAATAAGGGCTTCCCAAAAAAATTATGCAAATATCAAGAGGAACCACATCTAATTCAACCTCGTTAATAAATTTCGAAGTGATATCAAATTTAAGTTTACATTGCTTTGTCACTTGCAACTTTGCATTATCACAAACCCAACCGAGAGGATAAGGTTTCTTGTGAGGTTTCATTTCTAATCCCAACTTCTTGACAATTGCCTCAAATATCAAATTAACTTGGGAACCAATATCAAAAAGAGTATCTACTTTCATATGCTTAATAATCACCCTTACATGAAAAATCTCGCTTCTTTTGCTTTCAACACTAGGAGATGGAATAGAAGAACTAGAACTAGCATGAGTAGATGCTTTACCTTGTACTCCAATAGCTGTGACCTGAGTTTTATCCCCTGAATCAGATCCCAAATTTTGTTGTTCTATCACAACAATATTTTTCTTTCCTTTACCTCCAAACCTCTTAGGCCTTTGTTTAGGATGCAGCTTCCAATAATGAGCATTGTCATGCCCTTCCTTCTTACAATGAGAGCATGTCGTCTTTTCCTCTTCTTTCTTCACTGTCGCAACTTTCTTGCTTTTCCTCTTTCCTTTAGATTTTCCTTCAACGAACTTGGATGGTTGCTTCTTTGCGAAATAATTCTGCACACTCTTTCCCCTGGACTCAAGATGAGTAGCTTGGACACATACTTCATCCAAATTAGTGGGATTAAATAAAATAAGAGTATGGTGAAGATAACTATGTAATGCACCAACATATTTCAAAAGCATCTCTGGAGAATCTAATGGAATATTCAAAGCCAATGCTTTCTTCCTAAATTATTCAGTAAAACTTTGCATGATTTTTCCTTTTCCTTGTCTCAAATTTTTCCATTCCATAATTGCTTTCTGAGTATAAGATAATAGTTAAAGTTGATTATTTAATGCATTAGTGAATTTTGACCATGAAGAAAGGAGTTTACCATTCCTTTTTCTACATTCTCAAAGTTTACTTTCCCACCAAACCAATGTTTTACATTCAAACGAAAGAGAGGCCAATTGTATATTTACCTCATCTTCTTCAATCTACTGAATACGACAATAAACCTATATTTGTCAAATCCAATTATCCAATCCTTTTGTATTAATCCCACCCTTATAGAGTGGCAAGTCGAACTTAACATCCAACTTCAACAATTGATTCTTGGAAGCAATCTTCTTATGAGGAGATGGTGGCAGAGCCAGAGAAGAAGGAGGTGAATAATGAGGAGTTGGAGGTTTGAAAGGAGGAGGAGAATACAAAGGAAGAGAGGTTCGATGACCCTCATTTTGTCCTTAACTAGTGCCTTCTCCTTTCCGAAGCTCTTTCTCTTTATAATGTTGTTCCACCTTTGACTGCAACATAGAAAATACCTTGAGAAAATCTAATTCAGATTTAAAAGGATTATCTCGTCTTGGTGAAGCCATCTCTCCTCTTTGGGTGAAGCTCCTCGAACCAATTTTAGGATTATAAGCTTCAATTTCACCTTCTCCCTTCTTAAGCTTAGACTTGGTAATCATTCACACTCAAAAAACCAAAATCATTCTAGCTCAACCTAGCTCTGAAACCAAACTTGATTAGGATCTTTTATTGCTAGCCAATGATTTATCAGGTTTAAATAGAATGTGAAATACCAATCTTGACAAAAAGCTTATTAAAAATACAATAACATAAATAAACAACTACAGATAACATAAAAGAACACAAACGAGATTGATAACGAAGTTCACCTAGTGTGAGTTACGTCTCTGGGTCCGCTTCCAATGGAGTGGCCTCTTCAATTATGATGTAAAATAACTCCAATTACATCAATTCCCCAATCTCAAAGCTTGCTCTCTAGTCTACAACTTTATAAAAATACTATAAAAACCTCTCACAACAAAATTGTTTTTTAAATTCTCGAAAAAAAAAAAAAAACTCTATAATTTATGACAAAAACAATAATAAACACACTACAAAATGGTAGGGAGTGTGACTTTTCACTTCACACTATAACTCTATAATCTCTTTTGTAGTTCCACAATGAACGGTGACCTATCTCTCATTTTGCTGCACTTCAAAAGAGATGAAACTATGTTTTACACATTATACACCGTATAAAAAAGGCCTTAAAAACAAGCATTAGGCCATAATATCATAGCCACAAAGCTTGGGCAGCCTCGAGGTCGAATCTGTGGAGGTTGCAGCCCTCTTGTAACAACATATAATAAAAGTGTCATATATTAAAACCCAACGACATGTGTTATAACAACCATATCCTATGGTTGAACTCTCAGCGGCATTGTATCTTATACATATGACACAATTAACATTTTTATTATGGGGCACGATTATATTAACATAATTACAATAATATACGTGACGGTCCAATAACGTACCCTGCCGCATTTTATATAGTCCACGTGCACATCCGTTGGTTCATATGCTATATATGTTAAAACCCAGGACACGTATTAATATTACATATCTTCCCAAACCATATGTTGTTAATAAAACATTCCTCCACCACGTGGTGCACTTGTCGGATTTCGTTGGTAGTTATACGTTGTAACCATATGGTAGAACATTACAGTAACCAACATATATTCCATGCTCGACGTCACCATAACCAATGTATATTTCCACCAATGTGAGCAGGGTTGTCGGCGGGTTATCAAAGGTCTTGGTCCGTAGTCTCCCCTTTAACAGTAAACATACAACCAACCTTAAATATATATGTCTCTTATCTATTCAAGCACTCATGGCGTGGCTCATTAGTGGATTCGTTGGTCACTTGTTTGGAGGTATCATGTTTGAATCCTGTTTGTGCCAGTTGGTTGAACCAAACATATATTTTCGTGTTTAGGGTGCCACGTTGCACTCTATGATTGCGTCATGTGGCACCACTATATTGGTTTATTTATCTGCCACATACATGCTTAGTCATCAACCATATGTTGAGATTGGCACTGCCACATGTTGCTATTCAGTCATCGCCACATTGCCTTAAATCACTGCCAAGTGTCATCCATACATCAACCACGTGTTGAGACTGGCATTGCCACATGTCGCTATTCAATCATCGCCACATTACCTTAAATCACTGCCAAGTGTCATCCATACAACTTGGCACGAGTCACCCTGAGAGGTTCCCACATGTCACTTTGTCCTCCTTTTTTACTACTTGTCGCAAAACTTCAAAGTTCGATAACTTTCCCATATAGACTCAAATCAATGCGATTCAAGTTGTGTTGGAATCGTCTCGTTGAGCTCTTCGACTTGTCGCTATTCCATAAAACTTTGGGGACTTTGAATTTTAGGCCATCCTCGATCCTCCTAGATCACATACCTATACTAACAAAGAAATCTTTAAGTATTCTTATTTTCTTGTTGAGATCACAAGGACTTCTTGCCATAAGCACAATCATCAACATAGAGAAGAAGGATGATGATTATACCATTGAGAGTTAGGACAACATAACCTGCTCCATCTAAACAATATTCTAACTTGTCAATGTGTGTAGATATCACACATTGTAATAGAAATATATAAATAATTAGATTTCAGTTTATAATCATAAAAACAAAATTATGTAGATAAATCTTTACCTTAATTATACTTTTAGAAAAAATCTATTGGTTTAAAGCTTAGACAATATTATAATTTTTTCCAATAATTTTGTATCTCATTTAAATAAAAAAGGTGACTTATATTTGTATCAAATAGTGCTATGGTCCAACCTTAATAATGCAAAAAATACCGTAGTTCTATCCTTTATTTCTCCAAAAAGAGTTTCGAAAAAGTTATATCCTAATGCTTACCTACTTTAGACTCTATAATTGTTACATTTTATCTGGCATGAATATTACCTTATATACTGACCTAACCAAAGGATAAACCTAAAAACCATGATTTCATTCAGAAATTAAAAAATACCATGCCCATTAAGAGCTTCATTCTTGCTACATTCCTATACGTTAATTAACTAATTCATTATTTGGAATGAATCCTACTAAATTGTCTCTTCTTCCTTGTTGGATTATGTTCTATTCTATATATTCCCCTCCATATAAGCCCCAAATCCTTTACAATTTCCCAAATTCTAGATATTAAAATCAATATAGGGATTCCAAACTCCTATGTTTCTTAATTGCAAGTTGGACTTCCTAAGGCTCAATTAACTACTTTATTCCCATACACGTACACAAGAAAATAAAGGATTTTAATCCTTGAATTTGAAACAATTATTCCACATCTCACTTGTTGTCCCATTTTATTAGAGCCATTAACCAAAACATTGAGATTTGGTGACAAAATGAGGTATTTTTTCCATTAGGGAGACATCAACCCCTTCTTGTTCTATCAAGAGACCTCGATGATTCACACAAAAATTGAGGGATGCTCAGGAGTATGTTGGGACTCCTACAAGCACATTTAGGAAGAGAAGGCCTGTAAAGAAGTTTCCTAATTAAATTTCATTGATGAGCATCAAGACTAGTAGGTATGGTGGGATGCCACATTGGATGAGTACACCTCATCATGAAGAATGATGTTTGGACATAGTGCCAAGACCAGAAGGGAATTAGTTGTGAGTTGAAAGTGGATCTACAAGATTTTTCATACTACAAATGACAATATTGAAAAGTCGAAGGTGAGTTTCATATCAAGAGGTTTCTCCCAAAAAGATGAAGTGGACTATGAGGAGACTTTTTCTCCAATTTCCAAGTACACTTCTATTAGAGAAATTATGTCTATAGTTCCAATCGCAAGATGAGAGATACATTATATGGAAGTGAAGATAAATTTTCTTAATGGGGTCATTGAGGAAGAAATGTACATAGAGAAACCTCAAGGATTTGATGTAAAGGGAAAGGAGTCCCATGTTTTTTGGCTTAAGAAAGCCTTATATGGACTCAAGCAAGAACTGAGAGCATGGTTTTCCAAGATCGATGGATATTTACTAAGTATTGGCTTCTCTAACGCTGAAACAGATTGGAAGTTTTATTATGTAGTTGTTGGGAGTGATATGCCTATTTTGGTGCTATATGTAGATGATTTTTTTCTTCTTTTCCTAATAGGTGAAAGGAAGCTCATT
Organism: Pinus tabuliformis; assembly: GCA_031772625.1. Lineage (NCBI taxonomy): Eukaryota > Viridiplantae > Streptophyta > Pinopsida > Pinales > Pinaceae > Pinus > Pinus tabuliformis. The sequence goes on along the minus strand of CM062805.1, from coordinate 803,790,050 downwards.
GTAGGGTGAAAAATAGATAGGGACATCGACATGATGCATTACTTATTTGGTTTAAAGGTTTGGTGGAAACGAAGGGAGATATTCCTTGGGTAGGGTAAGTTTGTAGTTAAGATCCTACTACAAACCTATGGCCACACCCATGATTACCAATCTAAAGAAGGTGATACTTTCAAATTCAGAGTTGGTAGATCCCACATCATTTAGGTGGTTGGTATGTTTTTTGGTGTTTTTTGTTAACACTACACCAAATATATGTTTTCTAGTGTACTCCTTGAGTTAGATCGTGGTAAAGTCGAGGAGTGAAAATCGGGTAGCAACAAAACATGTCGAGTATTTGAGGGGCATAGTGGAGTATGGTCTAAGATATCTTGGAGATGTTGAGGTGAAGTTGCATGCATATGCAAACTTATATTAGGTAGCCAATGCAAGAGAAATAAGAGCTTAGAATCAATGGATATCCTGGTTCAGTAGGAAGTACATTTCCATGACAGTTAGTTCAATAGAGATAAAGTATATGGTAACTAATAATGTGAGTTGTTAAGCCATTTGGAATTTGAATTTGTTTACAAGTTTATTTGATCATAAGTTGGATCCCACGATGATTTACATGATAATTATAGTTATGTCAAACTCTCTAAGAATCTAATGTTACATATGGGACAATGATTCAAAAGGGAATAATAAAGCTTGAGTATGTATCCATAGATCAATAAGTTGTTGATATTGTGACCAAGCCCTTAGCAAAAGGGAAGCTTGAAGTACTAAATACAAACTTGGATTAGTGCATAATCCTTCCTCACAAAGAGGGAGTATTAAGAAATATAGCTCAAGCAAGAGCTTCTTGCACATGTTAGGTGTGAATGTGCGAGAAGTAGTTAGAGGCAACTTCTAGTAATGACTTAGTAAAAGTGGGAAATAATACCATCTTGCAATTTCACTTAAATAAATAAAAGCGAAAGTCATTTGTTATCTTCTCATAGTCTTAGAAATATAAATGAAATATTATAGATATTATAGAATATTAGTGATTTAGAATCTAATCTTAGCCATACACCTCATTGTTAAGATAAGACAATTGTTAGGATTAAGGAGATTAATTGCTAAGATTTGAGAAATTAATTTGTAGGATGGGGGATATCAATTATCTCTCTTAGAACATAAATAGGACAATTTGGGGGAAGTTGAACACACACCTTTTGCCCACCAAGAAGACTCAGGAGGTTAGAGAGAGATTAGTTATCTCTCTCAAAAATTTAATCAAACAATATGGGAGAAGTTGAAGACACACCTTTTGTCCACCAAGAAGACTTAGGAGGTTAGAGAGAGATCAAATTGAGTAGATTCAAAGTAGGCAAAGTTTTTTAGTTCTTACAAACATATGGATTCCATATGGACATATTTTGGGATAGGGTCAAACAATGTTGTACAACAATTCAAATATGTTGATTCTCAGTTTTCTAGTAGGTAGATGAAATGTAGATCTGATTTTTTGTGTATACCATATAATTCTTAGTTTTACAAATTGTGGAGGTTTCCTTATAAGCTTGGAATATTTAAATAAAAACATGATTTGAAGGGTTAATTATTTGTGTACAGTTTTTATGCTTTAGCTAATAATTTTCCACTTATATGTGACTGTTGCATGTTTAGGAATATTTATTTTTATGGTTTAAAATGTTCAAATCTGATTTATTTACGATTTGTCTTTAGTGAGACTTTTTGGAAGCTTTTCTGGTAGTTTTTTCCAGTATAGTTTCTCTAAAATCCCACAGGAATTTATTGAAATCACAAGCTTAATGGGTAACCCTTGCACAATCAAAGTGCCCTAGGGATTTTTCAGGGTGTTGAATCCATATATGCAGTCAAAAAACTAGTTTAGATAACACAAATCAAGATTTTACCTCAAAAATTTTCATCGGATTTTGACATCAGAAAGTCCAAAAAGTCGCACTAAAGACAACTCCATTTATTTAATTAAGAGAAACATTGGACAAATAATCACCTCGAGCTTGAAAATTTACAACCTTCTTTATACTTTTGGTTAATTATCCAATAAATATCAAGTATTCAATCTACCTTCTTTCTTTATTGTGCCGAGAGGCACATTCTACAACCCAGTATGACCCCGATGTGTAAGTATGTCACGTCCTCAAAAAATAATAAAAATAATTTTCGCTAATGTCGGCCAAAACATTCACTTGAATCTTAAATCACTAATGTGTTTAATATCTCTTTTATCATATACGTGAATTTGAATGGATCATAAATTTACCTTTAACAAAAAAATTTACCACATTAAAGTTCCAAATTAGGTAAAATTTTAAACATATTTACTCTTTACTCAAGCCAATACCATTTCTTAAATCAAAAGAAAAAAAGGTTAATTCAACACAAATAATGAAAATCCTGCTCCAAAATATTTTAATACTTCTTTTAATTAAATATTTGTAAAATGAATCTTTAAAAGGAAAAACCATATATATTAATTTGATGTAGTTTTATTATAAATTTTGTTATCATGCTATGTAAAAAACATCATTAAATCTAATATTGATATTAAAATATTAATATTAATATTAAACATTATATTAATATTAATATGTTATAATATTGATATTATTAAATTTAATAACTCTGGATTAATACAATATTAAATTTAATATAATATTTATTTTGTTATATTATAATATATATTAGTATATCATTATATATAATTAACTCTAGATATATATTGAAGGAAGAACAAAGACATAGAGTGATAGAGGTGGAAAGATAGAGAGAGTGGCAAAAGAGAGATGGAGATAGAATGAAGGAGAGGGGAGAGGAGTAATGAAGATAGAGAGGGAGAGATATGAGTGAGAGAGAGGGGTAAGAGAGTGAGAGAAGGGCACAAAGATGGAGGGGGGAGAGAGAAGGAGAGAGTGACAAGGTTGGAGGGCAGAGAGAGAGAGAGAGAGAGAGAGAGAGAGAGAGAGATGGGAGAAATGGGGGGAGAGAGAAAGGGAGAGAGGGGAAGGACCAAAGAGAGGACTTGAGAGGGAGGGACAAAGAGATGGAGTTGGAGGGGGAGAGAGGGAGTGAAGAAGAAATACATAGAGAGAAAAGTGGAGAGAGAGAGAGGGGAGTGACAAGGGAGATATGGAAAGAGTGTTTATGTTTGGAGTGAGATAGAAAGACAAAGGACAAAGAAGGAGAGATGGAAGGAAGGTGAGAGAGAAGGAGAGAGGGAGGGATATAATGACTGAGTTGGAGAGAGAGAGAGAGAGAGGAGGAGGAGGAGGAGGAGGAGGAGGAGGGAGGTGGGACAGAAAGGGAGAGAGAGGAAGGAAGAGAGAGAAGGAGAGAGGGAGGGGGAGAGAGATGTAAGAAGAAATAAATATAGAGAGAAAGGGGGAGAGAGAAGGAGGTAAGAAGAAATAAATATAGAGAGAAAGGTGGAGAGAGAGGGAGGTAAGAAGAAATAAATATAGAGAGAAAGGTGGAGAGAGAGAGAGGTAGTGATAAGGGAGAGAGAGGGAGAGTGGAGAGTAGGAGGGAAGAGAGATAGAAGGGGGAGAAGGGGAAGAGAGGGAAAGATAGATAGATATGGAGAACAAGCATGTAAGTTTGGGGGTGATATAAAGAGACAAAGTAGAGGCAGAGGCAGATAGAGATATATATGGGAGGTGAAGAAAGGGAGGAAGAGAGAGATAGAGAGAGGGAGAGAGAGATAGATAGATATGGAGAAAGAGTGTCTGTTTCGGGGGGGGGGAGGTGAGAAAGAGAGACAAAGAAGGAGAGATGGATATATATATATATATATATATATATATATATATATGGATGGAGGGGGGGAGAGGGAAGAATATTTCTTGCACTAGATGCATTGATTTCAGTATAGATGATGATTTCTAATCCTATTTGATTGCTTGCACTAGATGTATTTTTTTTTTTCTAAGTAAAGGCTACTGCTATATTAAAGAAAAGAAAAATATGTAAATAGATTAGATCTCGCGAGGAGGCCGAGGCCAGTCCTCAAGTTGAAGAATCTGGACTATACTGTCTATCTGCTTTAACCGAGTCACAAAACATAGTCCATAATCATGGTTTCTGGACATCAAATAACCTGGACTCAAACTAACAAAGACACCATGGCTACTGGCAGGACAGAGCCATTTTACATCATTGACACTGAAACAAAAAGAGCATGCTGCTGAAGCCTGAGACTTGCAGCAATAGCTATACTGAGACCTTGGACTGAAATGGACACAGGAAAACAACACCATTTGTATTGACATGATTACAAAAAAGATAAAACAGAGCACCCGATGATAACTAGGCTAGCTGGCTGGTCGAGGCCGTCTGCGTGCCATTGTCCTGGCTGGGCGAGTCGAGCCAGATGACCATCCCATCCTCGTCCCGAAGCAACTCTCCCGGACCTGGCTGAGCCTGAGCGCTGAAGACCTCCATTTCCAGATTCAAATTGGGCAGCTGCAGAATCTCTTGCACAGAGACGTCATTACCCGAGACATCCTGAGACGAAGCTTGCTGGACCAGGGCGTTTTGGGCTGGAGCTGCCTCGAAACAGTGGGTTCTGTAAACCAAACCATTCATGTCGCCCAAAAAGATGTCGCTGTCGTGAACACTTGCAGGGGAATTAGAATTGTGCATACCAGGTTCTTCCTCGGTGATGAAAACCGTGAAATTAACCACAACTTCTGGCCTGACCAGGCGGCTAGGGAACCTGAAGCGGAATGTCTGGTAGGTGCCTTGTGGAAGAAGGCATTCCTGCTCTGAGTCTTCCATCTCTGAGGAGGGTGGCGCCGCGGTTATGGGCGAAATTGGCTGCACATCTTCCATCTCTGAACCAACCCGGATACCAGATCTTCCTCCTCGCCTGGGAATTCCTCTGCTACGCGGCATGGCTCTTAAGACCAGAGACCCCAGGCACTTGTCAAGCCCTCGAAAACTGGAAGCTGGGGTAACCTTTCTCCGAATGCGCAGAGCAACAATATACCGGTTCTGTGCGAGAATTGATATGTGAATTTCAATATAATGCATAGCGTCCATACTTTCCATGGGGGGAGGGCCTTGGGCTCTACTCCTGTTCTGCCTTGAGTGCTGAGCAGACATGCTCGGCATGAATGCGGCGTCCCGTCTCCACTGCAACAAACTGAATGCACTGACCTTGTGCATTAACTCCTCATACCTTATACCATCCTCCGCGTACCAGAGCTGGCGGTCCGTCCTGCTCCCATGTGGCATGGCGTGTGCCATCTTTAATGACTGGTGGAAGCACCCGCATCCGGGTGGCTTGCACTAGATGTATTGATTTCAGTGTAGATGATGATTTCTAATCCTATTTGATTGCTTGCACTATATGCATTCATTTTCAGTGTAGATGTTGATTTTTAATCTTATTTGATTGCTTTCTCTAGATGCATTGATTTCAGTGTAGATGGTTTTTTTAATCCTATTTGATTGCTTGCACTAGATGCATTGATTTCAACATAGATGTTGATTTCTAATTATATTTGATTGCTTGCACTAGATGCATGGATTTCAGTGTAGATGTTGATTTCTAGGCTTATTTAATTGCTTGCATTAGATGCACTAATTTTCAATGTAGATGTTTTTTTCTAATTCTATTTGATTGCTTGCATTAGATGGATTAGATGTTATTAATCTTGAGGCAGTGAATTATTTAAAATATTTTTCAAGATTAGATGGAGGGGGGAGAAAGGGAAGAAGATTTATTGCACTAGATGCATTTAGTTCAATGTACATGGTGATTTCAAATACTATTTGATTTCTTGAACTAGATGCATTGATTTCAATGCAGATGTTGATTTCTAATTATATTTGATTGCTTGCACTAGATGTATTGATTTCAATGTAGATGCCGATTTCTAATCCTAGTTGATTCGTTGCACAAGATACATTGATTTTAGTTTAGATGTGGACTTCTAATCCTATTTGATTGCCCACACTAGATGCATTAATTTCAGTGTAGATGTCGATTTCTGATCTCATTTGATTTCTTGCATTGGATGAATTGATTTCAATGTAGATGTTGTTTTCTAATCGTATTTGATTGCTTGCATTATATGCATTAGATGTTAATCTTGATGCTATAGATTATTAAAAAATATATTTTTCAAGATATATTTAGTAATACCTAGAGGTACACTATTAAGAACTATTCAGTTGTCAAAAGTTTCCATACCTAGAATTAAAATGAAATAGATGTGAAGAATCAATCCTCATGCAAAATGCAAATTAATCATTGACAAGATTGCCTCCCTTCTTCATGGCCAACTAATTACTAATGGACAATTACATATATTCAAATTACATTCAAAATTACTAATAGATAATTGCTTACAACAATGTATTCAAAATATTTATAAGAGGAAAATATATGTTTATAAACATTCAAAACAAATCAAAATATTCTTGAAAGAGATGTGATAATTGTTTGGATTTAAAGATTTTATAAATATGACCACTCGTTAAAAAAATTCAAAAAAATATTATTTCTTGACTTTGCAAAATAGACTAGATAAAAAAAATCATCAAAATATTCTTGAAGGAAATAAATTATTTCAAACATTAGAAAAGAAACAAAGTATTTCAAGAGTAATATTGAGGCAGTCAATTATTAAAACTACTCATTAAGATATATTTAGTAATACCTAGAGGGACACTATTAAGAATTAATTATTTGTCTCATGTTGTGATACCTAAATTTAAATTAAATAGATCTGCAGTATCAATATGCAAACTATTGAAAAGATTGTCTCTCTTCTTCATCACCAACTAGTTATAAAAATATAACACATACAATTATAATATTCACAAACACTATCATCCAAATCCAAACATGTAAATACACAAAACACTCAAAACATCCAAACACTGATGTACAAACCGTTCAAGGCAAACAACACAAACTAAATTAAAGAAGAGAATGATATGGTTGTGCCAAGCAAAGAAAACATAATGTGAATTTTGAAATTAATCTCAAACATATATATAATAATGATGATATAAAAATGTGACATTGTTGCCTTCAATTCGAACCAACTTAAATCCATCTAACACCAGATCTATCATGCACAGTGATCTGAAAATGGGGCACTTAGGCTTCTTGTCTAACTTACAAGAACCTCTCCCACTCCCAAAGCTTAAATATTCCTAAGTCTGGATGATTAACCAATGCGGAATTAAATATGTGCTTGAAAATAAGGTGTATGCTTATGTTTATTTTTGACTATTTATGTGCTTTACAATTCTGTTGTTTATGCTGATATAACATACATATAACAGTAAATAGTGCAGCAATAAACAAACACACAAAACAACAATTTAATTAGGAGTTCACCCAAAACTCTTGGGCTACGTCTCCGTGAGCTCTAGTCAACTCAACTAGGCTCTCTGGGATTATGGCGACAATCATTTTACAAGCTCCACACTCAACTCCAATGTTTTACATAGAAACATTGGGCTCAGAACACCATCTTATCCCTTGGCTCTTGAAGCTCTTCAGCTTTCTGGCTCTGGCTCTGGCTCTTGGCTCTCGGCTCTTGCTCTTGGCTCTGGTTCTGGCTCTTCGGCTCTGGCTCTCAGCTCTGGCTCTGGCTCTTCGGCTTTGGCTTCTGCTTTCTGCAACTTACAACTCTTTGTTTTTTCACTTGACCTCCAAGTGACTCCCTCGGCTGCTCTACGCATTCGCCTTTTGCTCTCTCTGCTCTCTTTGCCTTAGCTTCCTGCTTTGGCTTTGTTACCTCGTCAATTGGCTCTCTGGCTTTCTTTGAGGCATTTTTTTGGCTATTCGACTACCTCAACCGTTTCTCTGCGTATCATCTTCCCTCTGTGGCTCTATGGCTTCTCTGCTACCTGTCGGTTAGACTAGCCATCTGGCTTTGCGGCTCTATCGCTTCAAAATGCATTATTGCCTGTGAAAACGGTTGCTGCAGCGTGGCATGATGAGCAGGAGCGGTTATAGAAGGAATCGGGACCGTTTCATAGGTAGAAACTCGAAAAATGAGAAAATTCCCTTACACAGGGAATGTTTGCAAAATACACTATCGGGCATGATTCTCGGACGTGAAATTCCCTTCAATCGCCCCTAAAATCCCTATCGGGTCCGCCACCAGGCATTATATTGCTATCACATGGTGCAGGGCTTCAAACCCAACACACGATAATACAAAGAAAATCCAAATTCCCGGATTTCAATTTTTATGAAGTCGAGTCTATAAATCCCATTTGGTCCACACTTTATCGCTTACTGCAATCACTATTGCATTAGCCCTGTTATCAGGGATCGCCAATTGCCAATCACCGATTTAATCTTGGCCGTCGATCTAATCCCGTGATCCGACGGTCCAGATCGCATCGCATCGCTTTGGGTTATTTTCCTTTGTATTTTGGTTTTCATGCTGAAATGCGCCAATACACAGGAAATCCCTTTACGGCGGAACTCAAACATTATGAAGTCAGGTTTATAAAACCCATCGGGTTCGGCGATCGCATGTGCATGTATTATCGCCTCTTTTATCACTGCGATGCGACATTGCGATGCGATATATCGAAATCGTTCGTTGCATAGCCCCGAGGGTCCGTCCCTTGTCTTATGCCATCACCGATGCCTATCCATCGATTGACGATCGCAATGTCGCATCGGCTCGGGTCCTTTCCTCATGTTATATGCACCAGCTTGCCTTTGACCCGATATGTCGGGGATCGGTAATCGGGGGCCTCTTCCCCTTTCCGCTTAAGTTCGCTGTTGGACTTTCTTCGATGCGATTTCCCTTTATAAGGGTTTTTTGCCCATTTTAGGGGATTTTGCCTCTTTTTCTAAAGAACAAAGGGCATCTTCTTTCTGCGATAACTTCTGCATTCTAAGTCCATTTTTTCCCATTCAAGTCGCAGTAGATTCCGAATGAAAAGATCTCTGCAATGGGGCTATTTCCAGGAACTTCCTTGGACTTTCATTTTCCTCAGTGAGGAACACTTAGACTTAGGAGTCTATCCAAAATCTATTTCGGATCACCCCTTCCCACTAAAAGAACTTTTGGTCTCCAAAAGACTGATATACTGATCTGAACAGTAGATGAGAGTAACAACACCCTCTTATTTTAGCCTCCATACACTTGCCTTGCATAGTGTATCTGAACCAAATCCTTTGACCACTTTCCTTCCTGGATATGCTGGTGCTCCTGGGAAGAACTGTCTTCCTCCTTGCCTTCCTACAGAATTCCTGCTAGAATGGTCATAGAAGGTAGTTTGAACTTCTCTGCCTTGATCATTGATCCTGTTATCACCCTAAAATCTTTGTCTCTAAGCTTTGGTAAGTTGCCTTGTTTCTAATCATAGTCTTATAAGTTTTGAGTCAGCTCATCACAATTAGTGTCATTCTCATTTACAAACCCTTCTTTTAGTCATGGTGTTAAAGGGTCTCTAGGTCATTTCATGCTTTAAGAGTTAGGTCATAAGGTTAGAAGTCTTTCAAGGTCATATCTCTTTTCCATCAAAGTTTGACAGCCTCATTCCATGTCCTAGAAGCCTCACCATGAGTTTGAAAGTCATATCTCACATTACTTTGGAGAAATTTTCAAACTAGCTTCGAAATCACTGAACTAGGAGTTTTCGTAGCGCGCTACGAAACCCCTGTAGCAGCTTGTTTTAGCAGAAAAACTCTGTTTTCTGCTTTTACTAGTCAATTTCCAAAAGCTTTCCTGAGCAGTTGAGAACTTAATTTTGCAAACTGAAAGAGGCTTTTCTTCCTAACATGCTGCACTACAAAAACCTCTTTCAGTTTCTTCAAATTCGTTCTGAGGTGGGAGGCATTTATGGTTAAACTTGCGCTACGAAACTGCTGAAAGTCAAGCTTTGTCTATTGGTTTTAGCAGCCTTTTTCAAGATCAGTTTTTGGTCACATGAAAGGGTATTTTGGAATTCTGAAGGAGGTTTATCTTCATAAACTCTCCTACTACAATAACCTATCTCAATTTCTTCATAAGTGTTTTCAGTTGGGAGATAATAAGCTTTCTTTGAAACCCTAATTTCAGAAAACGGATTTTTCCTGTTTGCCACGTGTTTTTCAAGGACAGTTTCTGGACAGCTGGAGTAATGTTTTCAAAAACCAGGAGAGGTTTTTGTTCTGGACAACATGGGCTACAAAAACCTCCTTCAGTTTCGTAAAATGTGTCATGGATGAAGAGATAAAGGCTCTGTCCCACGTGCCAATTTTCAAGGATCTAAACCTAAAAACAGGGAAACATGTTCCCTAATTTCTAGGGTTTGTCATCAGCAGTTGGGTGACCACGTGGGAGGCTTCATCAAATTCGACTCCTTGAGGTTGCAAGTTGTCAAATAATGCTTTAAATGCTTAGATAAGGTTGTTGAATCATGATAAGGAGTTACACTCCTAGTTGTATTAGGTCTCTAGGACTGCTAGTTAGGTGTCATTTGCATTTAATAGTTAGTTTTGAGTATCAATAGGTGTCATAGTAGGATGAATTCGAATTTCCCTCATGCTGGAGGAGGAATATAAGTTGTGTAAAGATCTCTATATATAGCAGAAGAGCTGATGTACAAGGGGTTGGAAAACTTTATGACAAAGCATGGTATTTGGCATATGTATGACTCATTTTCAATAATAGATGCTTGACTTTGCTTCTCAGGATTCATGAAGGGTTTTTCATGTTCAGAATATGTGATGTTGTCCTTTTTCTTAATTCTTACAGTGGTATGGATGTATAATCACTCAGAATTCACTGAATGTGCTCTGACTTCCTGTATACATGCATAAACTGTGTGTCCCATATGAGTTTATGTTCTGAATATTTAAACGCTGAATGCCCTGACTTCCATGTAGGGTTGAGTTCATTGTTATATTGAGGTGTTGTTGACTCCATAAGCCCAAGGGAAAGTTGTTTAATGTGTTTCCACCATTCATATTTTTCACTTGTTTCATAAGTTAGCCATCTAATCTTTATCAAAATCATTAACCTTTGAGAGAGCCCTCTCAGGTTGAGGAGGCTAAGCCTCAACCAAAAGTTGGTTTGAAATAGTTACACTGAGATAGTCTGATCAGCAGCCTATCAGGGTCCTATTTTGGTGATAACAGATCCAAGGTGGCTCAAACAAATGTGAAGTACACCTGCTCCACAAAATTCTCATTTGTACCTGTTTGAAAAGCTGTCAACAACAACTGTTAACAACAACAGAAATACAAACAACAATTGGATGGACTAAACTCCTGCTTCAACAAAAGAAACAAATTTCACATCTTGTGAACACCTCCATGTCTTACATTTGCATACAAATGATGGACTAGACAACAAGCCCACAAAACATGCCTTTAAAACAAATGACCCTTCAAGTCAAGCATGCAGAAAAAGACCATGAGGACTCTTTTCAAAAGATAAAACACTTCATCATTATCTCCATTTTGGAGGTCAAGTTAACTTCTCTCAAGTCAACATTGCATCACATGCATGTCAAAGCAGTCAACCCTGCAAGTTAATTACATATACATGTTCAAATACAAGGAAAAAATCAACATCCCTGTGTTCATGCACATCATGCTTATGCATGCATTTCATCCTTCAACTTTCGCTTAAGCACACTGTACTTTTGAAGCTAAAATGAAATATACTGTTGCAGCAACAAAGTGAGTCTCCTACTCAACCTTTTTCCATTCGCCTTCTTCGTAGAAACTTGCAACTTGCATCTCATCAACAAAGAATTGCAAATAGATGCATCAATAGACATGCAATCCTTAATTGGAAAAGAAATCTAACCATTTCTTACCAATCTAGTTCAAAGGTCTTTCCTTTATTTGCACATCAACATCAACATGGGAATCATTGTGAAACACATCATCCATGGAAACTTCCTTTCCATTTCTGCCATCTTCTCTTTCCACCTTCTTCAATTTATGTGGAAGCATTGCTAGATTCAAAGTCCAACACCTTTCAGCAAGATGCCCTTGCTTATGGCAGTAAGTGCAACACGTGTATCCTCTTGACAACATGATTTGCCTTGTCCAATGGACCTTTGGTTTTTTTCTTTTTTGCCTTTAAAAGTTTCCTGTATGTGGCCATTCTCTTCCAACATCTAGAAACATGATGGTTATCCAAACCACAAAAGAAACATGCAATTCTTTTCCCATGCTTTGCAAAATCAAAAGGAATGTGTTTAGAACCAGATTTATACCTGCCTCTTTCACCTTTATTGCCTTCATGAGGAGGTGAAGCAAATGAAGAAATGGCTCCCTTTGGAACACCATCAATCTCTTCAAGGCTGTTAGAGTTTCCACAACTCTCTGGTTCAAGCGTGTGCTTCTGAACACCTGCATCTTGCAAATGATGTTTCAAGCTATTGCATTCCTTCTGAACACAATCTTCACACTCCTGAGTTAGAGGAACTGCAATGAAACTCCTTCTTGGAACTGTTTTAAGGACCTTCATGGCAGCTTTGGAACTTTCTCCATAAGATTGTCCATAGCCAAGACCCAAATACTTAGGCCTTTCCTCAACCATTATTGGTTCAACAATACCTTTTGTGTGCTTACCCAAGCCTTTTCCTTCATAGCCCATCTTGGACATTAGCTTGGAACCTATGCCTCTATTATGCTTTTCAAAAGAACCAATGTAAGCATTCTTAGAAGAGTTTGAAGACAAACTGGAATGATTTATCTCTTCTTCAAGCTGATACTTGACCAAGGTTTCTTTGGCAAAAAAGAGCTATGAATCCAACTCATGCATCCTTTTCAGGTTCATATTTGCAATATGAAGTTGCCTCTCCATTTCCTGCAATTTGTCAGAAAGCAACTGCTTCTCTTCCTTCATGGAATTGAACTACTCTCTAAGTATGCTGCTCTTTCTTCCATCCTCATACATTTCTCTCACCATATCCGTCATGGTGGACAAGTCTTGCTTCATGTATTCATCAAAGAGTCTTGTGATGAAGGAGGAATTTGAGGATACATTTGTAGAAGTTGTCATTATGCCAATGAACAAAATAACTTCAAACAAGATTAATAAAGAGCTTATCCAAGCAACCTTTTGCAACAAACCTCTTGTGCTTTAAGAATTGCTTTGAGGTCCTTTGGGATAGAAGAATGCCTTCAGCCCTTCTTCCTTCTTGTCCTTCTTGGACTGAGCTATCAATAACTTTCTCTTCACCTCTGCAAACTCAAACAATAGTTAGTTTGCAAACACGCATACAATCAACCTCTGACTGTATAAACACCTTTTAGACAAGAAATCTTTGCTCTGTCAATCAAACATTCTGATATAACCTTCTTTGAAGGTGGGGTTAATCAATCTCAGGCTCTGATACCACCTGATCTAAAAATGGGGCACTCAGGCTTCTTGTCTAACTTACAAGAACCTCTCCCACTCCCAAATCTTAAATATTTCCAAGTCTTTATGATTAACGAATGCGAAATTAAATATGTGCTTGAAAATAAGGTGTATGCTTATGTTTATTTTTGACTGTTTATGTGCATTACAATTATGTTGTTTATGCTGATATAACATACATATAACAGTAAACAGTGCAACAATAAACAAACAAACAGAACAACAATTTAATTAGGAGTTCATCCAAAACTCTTGGGCTACGTCTTCGTGAGCTCTAGTAAACTCAACTAGGTTCTCTGGGATTATGGCAACATTCCTTTTACAAGCTCCACACTCAACTCCAATGTTTTACACAGAAACATTGCGCTCAAAACACCATCTTATCCCTTGGCTCTTGAAGCTCTTCGACTTTCTAGCTCTGGTTTTGGCTCTTGGCTCTTGGCTCTGGCTCTGGCTCTTCGACTTTGGCTCTCGGCTCTGGCTCTGGCTCTTCGACTTTGGCTCTCGGATCTGGCTCTGACTCTTCGATTTTGGCTTTTGCTTTTTGCAACTTACAGCTCTCTAGTTTTTCACTTGACCTCCAAGTGACTCCCTCAGCTGCTCTGCGCATTCACCTTTCGCTCTCTCTGCTCTCTTTGCCTTAGCTTCTTGCTTTGGCTTTGCTACCTTGTTAATTGGCTCTCTGGCTTTCTTTGAGGCAATTTTTTGGCTATTCGGCTACCTCAACCATTTCTCTGTGTATCCTCTTCCCTCTGTGGCTTAGTGGTTTCTCTGCTCCCTGTCAGTTAGACTGGTCATCTGGCTCTACGGCTTCGTGGCTTCAAAATGCATTATTGCCTGTAAAAACGGCTGTTGCAGCATGGCATGATGATCAGGAGCGGTTACAGAAGGAATCAAGGCCGTTTCATAGGTAAAAAGCCGAAAAATGAGAAAATTCCCTTACACAGGGAATGTCTGCAAAATACACTATTGGGCATGATTCTCGGACGTGAAATTCCTTTCAATCGCCCCTAAAATCCCTATTGGGTCCGCCATTAGGCATTATATCGCTATCGCATGGTGCAGGGCTTCAAACCCAATACACGGATAATACACAGAAAATCCAAATTCCCGGATTTCAAATTTTATGAAATTGGGTCTAGAAATCCCATCGGGTCCGTGCTTTATCGCTTATCGCAATTGCTATCGCATTAGCACTGCTATTGGGGATCGCCTAGTGCTGATCGCCGATTTAATCTTGGTTGTCAATCTAATCCCGCGATCCGACGGTCCAGATCGCATCGCATCGCTTCGGGGTATTTTCCTTTGTATTTCTGTTTTCATGCTGAAATGCGCCAATACACAGGAAATCCCTTTACGGCGGAACTCAAACATTATGAAGCTGGGTTTATAAAACCCATCGGGTCCGACGATCGTATTTGCATGTATTATCGCTCCTTTTATCGCTGCGATGCGATATATTGCAATCGTTCATCGCATAGCCCAGGGGGTTCATCCCTTGTCTTATGCCATCGTCGATGGCGATCCGTCGATCGACGATCGCAATGTCGCATCGGCCCGGGTCCTTTCCTCATGTTATATGCACTAGCGTGCCTCCGACCCGATATGTCGAGGATCGATAATCAGGGGTCTCTTCCCCTTTCCGCTTAAGTCCGCTCTTGGACCCTCTCCGATGCGATTTCTCTTTATAAGAGCTTTTTGCTCATTTTAGGGGATTTTGCCTCTTTTTCTAAAGGACAAAGGACATCTTCTTTCTGCGATAACTTCTGCATCCTAAGTCCATTTTTGTCCATTCAAGTTGCAGTAGATTCAGAATGAAAAGATCTCTGCAATGGGGCTATTTCTAGGAACTTCCTTGGACTTTCATTTTCCTCAGTGAGGAACGCTTAAACTTAAGAGTCTATCCAAAATTCATTTTGGATCACACAAAGAGGGATCAAATCCCTGAAGGTGCAAACCTTTCTTCAAATTCTACGCTCTGAAAAAAAGATTTGCACTTTTAGAGATTTGATCTCTCTTAACACATAATAAATTCAATGTTAAATGAATCTAAACTAGTATATAAAAAACATAAATTAATTAAATAAAATTTGAATGATTATGAATAAAAGATATTATCGATTGTATGTAAATTCCAATCCTACGTTTGTAAACATCAATCTAAAAAACTTAGATTTTAGGTTATGAGTGGAGGAGAACACACCCATAGCTCACCCTTCCTTTATTGAAGCCATACACTACTCCGACATCCTACGCACAATTGGAGAAATAATATATAGGATGAGTGAATGTAATGGTCGACATTCGATGCGATTTGAAATAAATATTTTATCTTTATTTACATAAAGGGTTCTTAAAAAATGTACGTCTAGGCACACATTTAAGGTCATTTATAACCCATTGAGTCAAGGGTAATAATTATCTTTTGAAGTTGTAAAACATTTATAATGTAATTCAGTGCTCATCATTTATAGTAATTCTAGAACTCTCGTGTAAAAATAGAATTGATCTTCCCTGTCACCTGTCGTGGGAATTAATGTGGTTAGACGCTATTTACGTAATGTTGCCTCTAGCCTATGGTAACACTGTTAATAGTCAAGAGACGCTATTTACGTAATGTTACCAATAGCCTATGGTAACACTGTTAATAGTCCAAAGTTTTAGAGCATGTTTAAAGTAAATTTCTTCTTATAACAATTCTAATAATATACTTTTCATGGAAAAATGCACTTGGTATAATGATGCATGACAATTATAATATACACAATACTATGATGGAAAATTGCAATTGCTCCTACAGTGGGACTTGACTTTCTTTTTCTTTTGCACTTTGGTTTCCGAGGGCTTTGTTTGTTATGTTGAGAGTATATTGGTGTTTCTGGTTTCATTAATTCTCATACAGATGATCACTGATTGATATTATTGGCCTCATTTGATTTGCTCATACAGAGTCTTGGATTGGATCGTCGTTTGGGCTTCCTTAATTTTTGTCATTCACTTATTGCATCAATCTAATCATGATCTTAAGCTACAAACACAGAGTGTTAAAAAAAAAGAAACAACCATGGGGTTCAGATCTCCTGGGTTGCAGTGATTTAAACGTTCAAAGCAAATAGGTAATGAATAATATACCCGGCTGACTTCTGGGTCAAGGCAAGGCTCCGAGCCTCTGGAATCAGAAATCGCTCTGGGAGAAACCGCAGGTGTGTCATTGTTGAGGGGGGTCTTCAGCTTTTTGTCCAGACCAGCCAAACGCCGACCAATACCATCCAAAGAGGCGCTGAAAGATAAGTGAGCAACCCAAGAAGGGGGCCGCCTCCTGCTGCGCAAATGATTGTGCGGGTGTTGTGCTGCAATGGCTGTGTGGACAGAAATGGGAGGAGCAGCTTTTACTCCTACATTCATTGTCGATGTCGATGTCGATATCATGGCTGACCCAATTCAACGACCCGACCCGACCACCAAATAAATAAATATATGGAGTATAATAATAATAATAATTAAAAACAACAGCGTGGGTGCCGCGGGAGGGAGGGAGATTTGATAGGAAGCTCAGCTCCCAAAGACTTTATAAATACATCCATCCATTCTGCTGAGGGAGAGGAATACAAAAATCTTCGTTGCCAACTCCGCACGTCACTCGTACTTCATATAAACGCTATATTATACACTTTTACGTTGTAAAGGATACGTGTAGGGCAGGGTTAAGGTGTGAGTCTCGCAGGCACGCACGCTTTTTGAAGGGACAAATTAGCAAGTTTAATTATTATTATAAAAACAGTTTTGTTTTGATTTGATCCGCATATTTATTTAATGATGGAGATGTTGATTATGTAAAGGAAGCCTCCCTCCTGATGGGCCCCCCTCAAAATCCTTGGATAAATTCCTTCCTTGCTGCACACCTCGCGCCTTTCTTTCCCATATGTGAGTGAGGCCATCCCATCTTATTGAACGTCACCGTTGCTTTTTCCTTTGCTCAATTAAGCTCACATCTCCTAGTTTGACTGTCTACGGGAAAAAAATTCTAATAAAAATAAATGCTTTTACGCTTACTGAGAAATATGAAATAAATATATATATATATATATAAAAGTGTTAAATTTAAAATAATTAGATAAATTAATTAAATTTGAAATATATATTTAGTATTTATTTTAAATTAAAGTTGATTGGTGAATTTTTGTTTTTATTTTTTTATTAATTATCATTATTATATGAAGGTAGTCTAATTTAGAGATGAAATACAAAAATCACATTCTTGCTTGATATTGTATTATCAGATTTTAATAAATTCTAATGAAAAAGACTATTTCATATATATATATATATAAATAATCTCTTGCATCTTTCATGATGGGTCCATTGTGCATTCAAAATATTAGATAATTCAAAACACATATTATTAAAAAAAAAACACTCTTTTTCTATATTTCAAATTAAAAATATTTTTCTATCATTACAGATAATATTAATTTTATAAATCTTTTTTTTAATCATGTTTAATTTACATGTATAAGATGATTATTAAATAATATCTTTTTACATAAGAAAACTCAAATTTTTTTTCAAATTATTATAAAATAAAATATAACAATATTCTCTAAAAATTAATCTCAAAAAGATGATTCTTAAGTTAGGTAAATTATATATTATGAAAAAATATGTTAGGTAAATTATATATTATGAAAAAATATTTTATTACTATTATATATATATATATATATATATATATATATATATGTTATGGCATGTTTTAAATTTCAATTTTTTAAAAATTTTCTATGTTAAAGACTATTGGCATTGGTCCCTATATGGGTAAGTTAGAAGCACTTGCCACTATGACAAAAAATGTTGCAAACATAGAAGCTCTTGTATAACCTTTATGATCATCACAAGTCAACTATCATTAAGTAGTAATTACTTGAAGTGGGATAAAGAACAAGAAAGAGAAAGACATCAACTGATCAACAACGAAAATTCCTTATTCGTTGTTGGAAAAATGGATTGGTTTTCCACATTTTATCTTTGATTTTCTTTTAGATAAAATCTAATTTTAAAGACTAAAAATCAACAATTGCCAGATTTTTCTAGATAAATATTGATTTTGTTAGTAAAAGATTGCCTCATGAAACTAACTTTCATTGTAAAATCTTTGTATAAACATCCAAAAAAGGCTCATTGCAAAAGGGGGGTTTTTGGGGAGAGAATTAGAGTAGGCAGGAAGGCTATGTGAAGCCCAATGGGCTTTTATATCTTGTAGATTTTTCAGATCCAAAGGGTTTCTCTTGGATTCATGGCTTGAATGAAATAGAGCCATGTTTCTTTATCATTTGTGTTAAGATTTGTTATTTTTTCACACCTATTCTAGCTCAATATTTGTGAATTTGTTATTTCTATCTATGTATGGAGTATTTATGCATTTTTAGGATACAATGGGAGAATTTCTTTAAAGACAAAGACTCTTTCTTCTAGATGTAGAGTATATGTCAAATTGTTCTTAGAATTGCACATGTTCATGCTATGATATTGAATTCATCCTCTATGCCCAGTTTCATGGAACTTATTATGCTGAATTTATTAATTTAATTCCCAACAAACCCATAGTCCTCATCACAAGACAACAATGACTTCCTTACTCACTGTTTGTGTTTGTGATTTATTATTTTTCTTCATCTCTTCCACTTTTCGCTTATAAAGCATTGTGCTCTATCATTTAGGATTCCATGCTTAATGGATTCTCCAAGCTCTCTACCATTCTGATTCTTAACCCTTTCTACTTTATTTTTACCATCTAAACCCAGTCTTTGCGCTTAATATTTTAGTTATTGTTCAACCGCAGTGAGCAACGAGTTTTATCAATAATCTCTAAGGGAGCCCGCTATGTTTGGAAGGGCTAGCTTTCATTCTAAATTTTGGTTTAAAATGTGTTTAGCATGTTCTTGTTCAACTTGAGAAAATCTCAAACAAACCATGGCTCGATCAACCTAACATTCACCAACTATCTTGTTGCAAAGTTTCCAATGTACAAATGTCATGTCGCTAGCAGTTCCCTAGTGGATAGGGTTCCAATACCTGAACCATGAATGCACTAGCATGTAAAATGACTTTAACCAAATTTATTGTATCATGGGCCCCTCAACAATGGTTGCAAGTTTTGGGAGGGGGGGGTGCCACAATCATTTATAGTTGTCAATCAAGTAATGTTGGATTGAGGCTAATCCGATACATAGACCACGGGGGCTTCACTCAATGAATCTCTGACATATCACGTGCGTTCATGGCATATTAAACAATACCCCTAACTTGACTACATATTGGAAAACACCTCTAAAAATCACATTATTTAACCCTCTACGAATACGAACTCAATAAACCTTCCCAATTTAAAAATCCCCTACTTTCACCATATATTATAGGTATCCATTTTTTCACTAACATTTTTTATACCCCTTTATATTTTTTCATTAACTTTAAGCTTCATTTTTTATACCCGGCAATATAAAAACCCTTCACCCCCTATATACTCCCCAATATATCATGTCATTTTCCCCTCAATATATATCCCCCAATATGAACCCACGTGGTATGGTATTTCTCCCCCAGTGAAGCCCCCGTGACACAGACCTAACCCCCTTTATTAAACGTTGATGTTGAGGGGGGTCCCTTTAATCAAATTGAACGATCGATCAAGTCCCTAATGGTCATCTGTTGCTCACTTAGCTACCTCACTCCACGGAAACAACATCCCAATAACCTAGTTGTAGGGTTCCACCTTATGTGGCTCCATCACTAGATTGACCATTTCCCATGTGGATGTGATGCAATACATCTGCTTAGATGTGGCCGGTATTTCGAAAACAAGGTTCCAAGTGGTTAGAACCATGGTTGGATTGGCCAATATCTCATCAACATTTCTTCATCACCTAGTTTGGTAAGAGAAAAGGGGCACATAGGTGGGCAGTAACTTGACATCATAGTTCCATGAACTAGAACCTTAGTCGAATCAAACAACTTCCTATCAGCACACCCGTTTTAACAAAGGTTATAAAAGTGTTACGTTATAACAATGAGCAATGGGTCATGATAGGGTTCTACTTTGGAACGAAAACCATATCGTTATACACTTCGTTGACATGCTCATTTCAATGTTAACAATACATAAATAAAATCAGTAGTGGGCGGTCTCTTGACATCATGGTTCCATGAACCGAAACCATGGCCGGATCGACTAGTTCTTCATCATCACTGAGATTGGAGATTATCTAAGTGCAAACACTCCACGGTGGCGAGCAATGGACCGATGATAGGGTTCCACTCTAGAATTGTGGCTGAATTGACCCACTCTTCATTGTCCACACATATTCAAAGTTAATCAATATGAAAAATATTTCGGTGGTGACAAGTGTGCAGTGGCCAAAGATAAGGTTCCTTAACTGAAACCACTATTAGATCGATTGAAGTCCTTCATTTTCCCATGTTCAAGAATTAACAATTCTCATGAGGGTATCAACAGTGATGGTAGCTCGCTGTCATAGTTCCACTATTGGAGCCATAGCCAGAGCGACTTGCTTTTGTTGACCCGTCTGTCACAATGTGTTAGGTTTTAAAGCGTTAGTGATGGGTGGTGGCCGGTCTTGCTAGCACAATACTTTGCGGCATAGGAAATCCCTAGGCTAATGATGGAGGGAAACCATTGTCGAGCTAAGATGTAGTTATAGGAATAGTAAAGGGAAAGAACACTCTTGCCCACTCTCTTAATTCGGTCTAGGCTTTCAAGTCTGGTTCAGTAACTCTGCACTCTAACACTTTAGCCATATTACTGGTTGTTTAAACATAATAAGGGCATCCAATTGACCTATTAGTGAATAGGGGAGACACTAGATCATCCAACTACTCAAGGAGAGCTACAGTTAAAGAACCAATGCTTCATAATCACTATTATCAGATAACATGGAGAAAGACCACATATTCTAATGCATTCATCATAATCACAACCTGAATCAACATTGTTCAGGCATTTATCAATTTATTGCATATGGAACATTATAATAGGTATGAGCATAATAAAGGCTTATACCAACTAGGTAGTCAATAACATTCATGCATGTTCATGAGCCCATACCAAACTTGTGCATCCATAAAACATTACATTCATAACTCAACACAAAGCTACAATAAAATTATCTGAGTATGTTAAGGTGGTGGTGAGCCACGATATTACAACAAGAATACTACAACTCCCAAGGCTACCAACTATAATTATCAATCTGAAGTTCTTAAAAACTTAAGAGGTGTTGACACTATGTGTGCAACGTGCAATGTGTCCCACCTTCACTAATCTGATGCAATGAAGTGAATGAAGATGCACAAAGAACACTATCTTTTAAGCATATCTTAACTTTGCATGGAAAGGGATGACTAAAATATATCCTATTCTATTGCAGAGAATCAAATGGAAAGAGAGAAACCCTAATCTAATTGCATGAAAGTCAATGACAAAAGAATAAACCCAATCTACTTTGCAAGTAAACCTAATCCATTTTGTAGAAAGGAAATTACAAGAAAGTAAACCTAATCTATTTTCTAGAAAATAAACATATTCTATTGTAGGAAAGGAAAAATGAATTCTATTTGTAACATCCCTAGGTTAAAGTTCATGTAATAAAATTTAATAAAGGAAAAATAAGACCAAGGTCATGGGACACATATTCCAAGCTGAATGTTGGGAAAAACATCATAGTGGGTTTCACTTTCAGTTTATTTATGGCTAAGGAAATTGGCAAAGGCAAAGAGGCATTAATCAGTATTTATTTATGAAAATAGAGGAAAATAGGAGAAAAGGGAGATGAAAGGTCACAAATTTGCATAGGGGAAATTGAAAGAAAAATAGAGGAAATGAAGAAAATAGAGGCATCAATGATAAAAAGGCTTCTAAGGATCAATTCACAATTTTTGTTGGTTGAACCTTTGGTCAATTCAATTTTAGAACTCTCTCTATTCTCTCATACTATTGCACACTTAGAGCATTCTTGGAGCACTCTTGATCAGGTTCTCATGTCCTAAGTGTCATAAAATGCTCAAAATTTAAAATGATCAGAATTGGTTCAAAGTTGAACATCTGGAAAGTTCTCGTCCTCCTGATTCTGGTGCCACAAACGGTTCGAAAAACGGTCGCCGTATGAGGAAGTTATGGCAAAAAGAAGAATTTGTCAATAACATTGGAAATTTTAATTTAAAAAAAAAAATAAAAAAGGAATATTCTGTAGAATATTCCTTGGAATATTCCCTTTGCACAGCCAATCACAGGATGCCACGTGGCAGGCCCGGAGGTCGCCACGTGGCCCAAGGATGACGTCAGCAAATCCAAATGGGCGCATATGAAAATTTTTGGCACTAGCAAGTTTTGAACCTGCGACCTCTAATGTAATAGTACAACGCCTTACCGTTAGGCCACAGGAGGAAGTCTTGTTAGATGGGCGAAACCAATATTATTTAAAGTTTAACTTTATATTTGGCGGGGCCCGAAGGGGGCCAGCCCCCCCATACCATATGACCGCGGGCCCAGAACCAAGGGCTTAAGCCCCAACCGCCAGCACTAACCACCAGCACGAAATCCGAGATAAACCCCAGCATTTAATGTAACTGCAGTTCATTTGGCAGAGATTCTGGCAGGAGCGCCAAAATTGGCGGGCCCGCCATATTTGGTGGGCCTAACTGGACTCCAACTAAAGTTAGCTAGAGTGTTTCTAGGCATAACTGAAGGAAAACTTTAATTGGACATAACTTTGGCTAGGAAAGGCGGTTTTGGACGATTTTTTTTTTTTTATTTTGGGTATTTTCGACCTTCTGAAGCCATTGGTGCAGGTCTTACAGCCATCTGAGGTCATTTGCAGAGGTTTTGGAGCCGTGAAAGTTCTAGGAGCCACTAGGGCCCATTATTGTGAAGACTGTATAGGGTTGCAGGTATCCATTGGAGGTGATCCAATAGTCAATCCTGAAGGATTCAAGTGTTCTGAATCCATTTTTACCATCTACTCCATATTTAGATGCTTCTATTCAGCTGTATATTCAATTTGAGCATTTAATTAAAACAAGGACATGCCTATTTGGGGGCTTTGGACCCAGCAGACGTAGCCCAGGAGGGGTGAACTGCTTTATCAACTTCTTTTGCATCTGTGGTTGATTTATTTTGCAGAACAAATTCGTTTTAGTGTGTTAAACAGTAAAAGGAAATAAATCTTCTATGCTTAAATCGGTCATGAACAGCTGAAAATTTCATTAGTTTTCTTTCTGCAAGACATGGAAATCTTTTAAAAATGTATATTTCTGAATTGAATACCTTGCAAACAATTTACAAGTAGTTTCAAATTCAGATCAAGTTGGTATCAGAGCAGGGTTTTGTGCAAAGATCTTCTAACTGTCTTGCAAGTATTGATGCTTACCAGGTTGAAACTTAAAAGAGGGGAAGGACAGTTGACTAGAGAACGAGAGAATCCTCAGTCAAGGAAAGCCAGAGAGCCATCACCTCCACCTTCAATTTCACCCTCAAGAGTCTCAGCAGAAGCTTCAAGAATGTTTGCCCATGAAGGAGAAATTCCTGCAGACATGGATCCAAAAGAAGATGAAAGAGTTTTCAGGAAGGCTTTCTTGGACCTCACTGAAATGGTGAGGATATTGTACCAAGAAAGAAATGAAAAATTGGTTGGAGAAGGGTCCAAACATCCACATGAAGGAGAGGGCTCTTCAGGAGGTAAGAAGGATGATGATCATTCCAAGAAAGGACATGGAGGAAATAGTGATCTGCCACCCCCATCGTCACCTTCTTCCTCTTCATCCTCCTCTTCTTCTTCTGTGCATAAGCATAGATCCTCTGGAAAAATTCCTTTTTTGAAGCTTGATGTAAAATTCGAATTACCTATGTTTAATGGTGAAGTGAATGCAGAAAAACTTGACAACTGGATTAGGCAGTTGGAAGTTTACTTGAGGATCCAGAATATGCATGATGATGCCACAAAGATTCAGTTGGCTTCTTTGAGAATGGATGGAGCAACATTGGTCGGTGGGAGGCCAAGACTAAAGAGGAGATCAAGAAATTTGGTAAGGTTACCTTAACATGGCCTGAATTTCTGTTAGCCATTAAAAAATAATTTTATCCTCTTGCTCACATGCAAAAAGCCATCATGAACTGGCAAAATTTCAGACAACTTAAGGGTCAGAGTGTCCAAGACTACACCCAAGAATTCAGGAGAAGAGCTCTCTTGTTAGGGGTAGATTTACAGACCCAGGAAACCTTGCTGAAATACATTGGTGGCTTGCATAGCTACCTTAGACACACCATCTTGATGTTTAACCCTACTAGCCTGGACGAGGTTTGTGTCCAAGCTACCCATTTAGAGGCAAGGGGAAAAAACACATTTGAAGAGGGTAGAAACAAGCCCCCCAAGGGGAAAAACAAAGAGAAAACCTCCAAGGGAAAGGGCAAAAAGAATGCATCTGTCAAACAGGAGAGTGAGAAAGTGATCTATAAACACTGTTCTAAACCAGGTCATGAGGAGATAAACTATTGGAAATTATATCCTGAAAAAAGACCTCAATCTAACAAATCCAAAGGGAAACAGAAAACTGCTGCTACTACATCTACACCATAGGATTTAGGGGATGATTCAGGTGATGAAACCAAAATTGCAGCCATGGGTTTGAAAAACTTGAAGGGAAAAGAAATTGAAACTCAAGCCAGCACTAGTACCTCAAACTGCCATGTACAAGCTCCTAATGAGGAAGAAAGAATTGAACTGTTTCATGTGAGGGTGATTTCAAAACATACTAAAATTGACACACTTTTTGATAGTGGGTCACAAGCAAGCCTTATATCAGAGGACTTGGTCAAGTAGCTTAAACTTGAGACCGTTCCACATCCAAAGCCATATCCACTTGGATGGATTTGCAAGGATGCAGATTTACAAGTTTCAAGGAAGTGCACATTGCGCTTTGCAATTACTGCACATTTTATTGACACAATTCAACTTGATGTGGTACCTTTTGATATAGCAGGAATTGTTTTGGGAAGTCCTTACTTGTTTGACAGGAAAGCTATCTTTCATCGCCATGAAAACAAATATCATCTTTTCAAAGATGGCAAGGAGTTCATTGTTAGAGCTCATCGCAAGAAGACAAATATAGCGATGGTGAATGCAGGACAGGTAAAAAGACTGGTCAATTCAAGTAAGAATTTTGTTCTTCTTATGATTAAGCCCAAGGTTGATGTGAATCATGAGTCATTTGACAATTGTGATCCAAAACTTAAATCAGATCTATATGATGTAGTTGATGCATATCATGAGATGTTTCAGGAGCCAACAGGTTTGCCTCCTGAGAGGGAGATTCAGCATGAAATCCATTTGCATCCAGATTGTCCTCTTCCAAACATAGGCATGTATCGCATGTCTATTATGGAGAATGCTGAAATAAAGAAGCAAATCAAGGACTTGTTGGACAAGGGTTTCATAAGGCCAAGTACTTCGCCATGTGGGTCACTGATTGTATTGATTCCAAAGAAAGATGGCACTTGGCGTATGTGTGTTGATTTCAGGGCCTTGAACAAGATAACAGTAAATAATCGTTACCCACTCCCAAGGATAGATGATTTGTTAGACCAGCTGAAAGATGCTCGATATTTCACTAAGCTAGACTTGCGCAGTGGATATCATCAAGTAAGAATTGAAGAAAGTGCATTTGGAAGACAACCTTTAAAACCAAACAAGGACTCTTTGAGTGGCTTGTGATGTCGTTTGGTTTGTGCAATGCACCTGCAACTTTCATGCGGGTAATGGATGATGTCTTGCATCCTTTTCTTGATGATTTCGTTATTGTCTACTTAGATGACATCTTAATTTTCAGCAAGTCTAGAGAAGATCATGACATGCATGTTAGGAAAGTACTTGATGTTTTGAAGAAGAATCAATTATTTCTTAAAATGTCAAAGTGTGAATTTGGAAAGACTTCTTTGGTTTATTTGGGACACATAGTAGGAGGAGGTGCTTTGAGAATAGATCCTGCTAAGATTGAGGCTATCGTGAAGTGGCCTACTCCCAAATCCATAACAAAGGTAAAAAGTTTTTTGGGTGTAGCTCAATATTGGAGGAATTTTATCTCTAACTTCTCTTCTATAGCAACTCCTATACATGCAGTGACAAGTGTGAAACATGCTTTCCAATGGGGAGGCAAGAAGTAAAAAGCTTTTGAATCTTTGAAAGAGAAGATTAGTTCAGCTCCAGTCCTTGCATTACCAGATTTGAGACACAAACCGATGCTAGTGATTATGCCATGGGTGCAGTTCTTCTACAGCATGGTAAGCCTATTGCTTTTCATTCTGAAACTTTTAATGGTGCTGTTGTAAATTATCCTACATATGATAAGGAGTTGTATGCATTGGTACAAAGCGTCAAAAAGTGGAAACACTATTTGATGGGCAAAGAAACTGTTATACATACCGACCATCAGCCCTTACAGTACTTGCAATCACAAAGCAAGCTACAACAGTCACGACACTTCAGATGGATGGGCTTCTTGCAACAGTTCCATTTGGTAATAAGGTACAAGAAAGGTACTTTGAATAAGGTTGCTAATATGCTTTCAAGGCCTATTATTGGTGTTGTTACTTTACTTAAGAATGATTCCATTGTATGATAGTTACATAGAACAATATGCATCTGATGATGACTTTAAAGATGTGTATGCTAACTTGAGCAAAGGGAATCATGTAGAGGAAAATGACTATCACATGCATAACAATTTGCTGTTTCATTTGGGCAAGTTGTGTATACCACAGGGGGAGAGGATAAATGTCATAAGAGAAGCTCATTCTTTTCTTATTGCTGGCCATTTTGGGGTAAGCAAAACAGTTGCACATCTACAGAGGTATTGCTATTGGCCTCACATGGTAGATTCTGTTTCAAGGTTCATAAGAGGATGTTCATTATGTGTGTTACACAGTAATTTGTCACCATCCCTGTTACTCCTCTTGCCGTACCTTGGAGGACCCATCCCGGGAGTTATAAGAAGTGACAAAGGCTAAAAACACTTGCATTATGTTCCCCTGAGTATGTACTCCATGTTCCCTGAAGACACCTTCTGCAGATCATCCCTAAAAAGTGCTCTTTTTCCATTGGCGCAAGTCCATAGTATCCTACCCGCGCCAATGATGGAGATCCTCAAAAGAGGGCGCGACCATTGGCGCTCTGTCTTAGAGCAACAGTCGCGCCAACCAAATTTAGTCGTGCTTTTTGCCTTAACGCACGTCCGACTGTTGTTTCCTTCATTACATGGAGCTTTTCTGAGGATAAAAAATCAGTCTTTTGCCGAGCTTTATCCATCTTTATGGCTTTTGCTAATCCGCGAAAGGTGTCCCGGTTCATCGCATCCTCCTCCCTTGTTCATCTATATAAGCTTGTCATTATGCATTGGACAAGCTAGTGTTAGTGCTAGTGATTTAGTGATTGAGTGATAGTAGTGATGATTATTGGTCATGGAGTGTTAGATGTTGAGTTCTTGAGTTCTTGGAGGAATGCTAGTGAGTGCTAGAGAGGTTATGCTGCCGGAGAGGAGATGCATGGCAAGACACATATAGTTATTCGCCCAGCCAGGAGAAGGGTCGACGTCAGAACAATGGTTGTAACTTTTCCTGTTTATTAATTGATGAGCGACTGCTATTATAGTTCCAATCTCATTATCTATCATGGTGATGTGTTGATTTATTTCCTTTCTGACTGAAATATAGTTGTGCCTTGGTAGTTTTTATGTTGGTATCTGTCTCTTCCTTTGCATGTGCAGGTGTTCGTTTGTGACCTGTTGGAGCAAGGGAGCGAGGATATCAACTCTGCTTCAATCATAGCGTTGGACTCCAGGTTAGTCTTCTTGATTCACCTTTGATGCATAACTAGGAACTTGCGTAGCAGCGTGGTTTGTTTGTGGCTAGTTTTGTTATAGGCTAGTGGGATCGCCTCTGTCCTAGAGGGGATTTACCTGACCAACAAATTGGCGACTCCGCTGGGGAATAACTATTTGATTTTTGTCTTGCATGTTAATTTTCTTCTGCTTGCTTGAGTGAATGAGCTTCCTGAGTCAGTTTTGAGTTTATTCTTTACCGTTTGACCCATCTGAGCACTGTCAACCCGACCTGAGGTCGTATCATTTATTTTTCTAGTTGGCAAGCTTAATTGGTGCAGTTATTTCTCTGACAGTCGCGCCAGTTGGCGCATGTTGCTCAAAAGCAACTCGCGCCAATCCTGTGGTAGCGCAAGTTGCAGGCTGACAGTTGCGCCAGCTCTGTAAATTTTGCCTGTGTGTGGGTGGAAAGCTCATTCAGTCTCTTTATATATCTCTTTCAGCCTCTGGAACTGTGTTGAACCTCTGCTTGACTGGTCTTAGCCTGTATCCCTCAGTTGTTTGCTCATTTCTATTGATATTCGTCTCAGCCCTAAGATATCTAGTGACTTTGCATGTCTAGCCTTCCGTGGGAAGTTTCGATCTCTTGATTATCCAGTCAACTTGTTGGTTGTGTTCTGCACCTATCCAGTGCTTTGTTAAAGCTTGATCTTCTATACTCTGAATACTTCACTTCTAGCCTCGTTGGAGTTCACTAGTCTTTGTGTTTTTCCTTGCTTGTATGGTTCATTTTAGTGTTTCAGAATTGGTTCTATTTCATTGACTGAACTTGGATTGTGTATATCTCTTAGAATTTGTTTACATGCATCATGCCATATTAAAGGAAAGAAAAACAAAAAATCTCTTGCATCATAGTAGTTAGCATTTATTGTTATTTGTTGCTATTAAAAAGAAAAAGACAAAATTTCGTTTCTTGTTATTAGCTGCATTAGGATCTTTGTTGTTTGTTGAAATGATCGTTCCATTTGTGAAAAAGATCTCAACCCTCCTGTAGATAGAATTCATCGAATCAAATGATTTAATTTTGGCATATAGTTTGCATGTAAGAAGTTTTTAAGATATCACATACGGTAGGACCAAAAAACTGAAACATAATCAAAGATAAACTTTAAAATGAACTCAATGAACATAACAACGCATTGGAACATAACGCAAACACTCTAGAGGTCTAGGTTAGAGACGTGTTCCGGCGTCTTTAAACCTGGTAGTTTATCGTCGAGTGGTTGGGTGATTCCTCCACGGTGAAACGATAGGTGCCAATACGGACTGTGCTCCCACGTACCGTCGAGTATATATTGGGAGACCCCTATAGGAATAAAGCCTTTATCCATAGGAAGCCGTGTCAGCCGCCCTACGATTCGCAATGCAGTGAACACAGCATTCACGAAGATCGACCACCCGTACCCTAAAAAGTATTCTGTGGTTTTGCGAAAAGTTTGGCACACCCTCTACCTAGAATTCCAGAGCAGTCACTTTTGATCCTTTTCGGACTCCCTAAACGAAAAGGTGCCTGTGAGCGTCTTGTCACTTCGTGCTCATTAAATATTCGAAGGAGACTAGAGTCATCTTTTATCCTTTTCTCGACTCTTAAAAAATGAAAAGGTTAAGTTCAGTGTCTTAAAAATTATTGGCCACGATAACATCTACCCAATTAGCTTTCGTTTGTGTCAGTCCGAAGTAGGAGTTATCTCGATAAACTTCTCAAGTTTCATCCTGGCAGAATTACCGGTTTCGTCTTCTACCGAAACACCGGTGGTGAGTCTTCCTGTGGTTCTAAGTATACAACCACTTAGTTCTCGTGCCCCGGGTGACGAGACTTACCAGTTTCATTGGAACCCTACGTGGGAACCTTTTGAGGACGGTATCCCTTTTTGGGACCATCCTTCTCCTCGTGGGTCAGTCCCACCAGTTTCCTCCGACATGGATGATCTGTCTCCTACAACGACTGATGAGTCCGTTGCAACGAGCGGTGAAATTCCCACCTCAACGGACCCTATACATGTTAGTAGTACGCCTACTACTACAAATTTACCACTGGGCTATAAAGCTTTGAGAGATGCTACGCCTTCTGGAACTCCGTTCACAGGTCCCATTTGGTCATCACACACTTTTCCTACTACGGAGCCTTTTACTCCACCAAGTCGCAGTCTATCTGTTACCTTCGTCACAACCGCTCCAACGGTATGTGTAGCCCCCTTGACTTCTATTTCTAGTCGCCCCTCAGCTTCTTTGTTTGGAGTCTTTGACCCCATGACAAATGTCCCAATGCAGGAGCCATATGATCCATATTTGTCATCTCAACCGGTTGTTGAGGTATCGGTCCCATTGTCAATTGATTGGACCTCCACCTCTTTCCATGGTGGTCAAGTTTTATCTGCGCAATCTCCAATACAACCCCCTCAAGACCAACCAGGGCAATCCGTTCATGGAAACCCTTTCGTTACTATTGCTCCTTTTTCTTCTTCTTATATGCAACATTCTGGTAACTCAGGTCAGTCGTCTTTTCAACAAGTCCAACCTGGTATCCAGCAAGGCTATCCCGCTAGACAAAGTGGTCAACAAACTATTAACCCAAACCAATCCAATGTCCAGTTTAGTCCAATGTCTGGACAAGTTACTCAACCACTCGGTCAACCTACTGTCCAGTATTCACAACCCTCTGGGCAGATTGGTCAGCCTCAAACACAGTTGGGCCAACCAACTGCCCAGTCTCCTCAACCATCTAGTCTGCTAGGACAACCTTCAACTGCGCAACAACAGTTCCAGCAGGTAGGCCAACCTCAGTATCAGCAGGTACAACCTTCTGGACAGATCGGCCAACCTCACCATCAACAAGGTTTTCCTTCTGGCCAGATAGCCCAACCTATAGGACAGTCCATTGGCGCTGCTCAATCCGGTCCATGGCCCCAAATGGGACCCCAACACCCATCTGGTCTTCAAATGCAGGCTGGGTCTCAATCACAAACTTTTTATCCAACCCAGCTTGGTCCTTCAACTCAATTCGGAGCCCCACCACTGTATGGCTACCAACAACCTCAAGGGAAATTTCCGTTTGCCCCGTACCAGAACTACCAGCAACCGCAAGCGAATCCCTCGCAAACTTATCAACAATAATACGGCACACCGGCAGCATCATTTGGTAATCCTTATGCTGGGGGACACTATACAAATCCCTACGGCCACTCCACTATGGGGCCAAATCCTTCCGGACAAACTCTATGGGGGCAACCACCACCTGGCTGGAACCCTGGTGCTCCACCCTACCAACAGCCCCAGATGCCTTTCAATCCTCAATTACCATTCTTAGCGACTTTAGAATTACCAGATGTATCCAAATTAACCAATGATCCTATTCTTCATAATCCTTATTGGCCTCCAGTTCCAACTAAAATACCTGGTGACTGTCCAAAATTCGATGGTAAAGCCAATGAAGACCCACAAGCCCGTATTATGACCTATCATTTGTGGTGTTCATCTAATTCATGGCTTGACGATTCAATTCGGCTTCGCCTTTTTCAAAGGACTCTCACTGGCTTTACCGCTAAGTGGTATATCGAACTTCATCGCGGGTCCTTTCAAGATTTCAATTCCTTGGCTATGGCATTTCTCACTCACTTCCAGTTGCCCATTCGATACGAAACGGGTACGCACCTCCTCACTTCCTTAAGACAAACAACAGCTACGCATATCTCTGATCATATCCATGAATGGAGACGGCGTAGACGTATGATCAAATTTTGGATTCCCGACCAGCTTCTTACCGATTGGTTTACGACTTCGTTCGTGCCTTCGATAGCTCGGGATATCGCCATGGGGGCGTGTGTCACTGAAGAGCAAGCTATTGCTCGAGCTCAGTACCTTGACTTGGTTTATTCTCAGTCAGGTACATTATATGATTATCTGCCTGATGTCCCAAGACAAGGAACATCTAAAGCCCCGCCAACACCCACTGTCGACGGTGTCATTGGTTCAGTTAATTCATCCTCAAAGAAAAATACGAACCCTGCAAAGCAAAAAACATCTGCTTCGAATGGACAACCTTCCCAGGCATCGCCTAGTTCGAATGTTACTTCTGAGGTTAATGCCGTCCAATCTAATACGGCAAACAAGGCTTCGAAAGAGAAGAAAAAAGGGAAAGCGAAAAATAAGCCGGAGAAACCTAAGCAGGAAACCCCAAAACCTCAACTTGAGGACGGCACTAAATGCAAACCCAAATATCCTTGTCTTATTTGCGATGAAAATCACTTTACCAAGGTTTGCCCGAGGCGGTCCGAAGTTAGTCGTTTATTAAAAGGCACCTCTGGGACTCCTACGGTGCTCAAAGAGCCCTTTCCCACCCAACACACTCAAAAAACTCAAATGGTGGCTGACCCTACTCAGCCTCCCTCTTCCTTTGGTTCTCAAGTGTTTATGGCTGGTACAATACCCATTAATATCAATACTCGAACAAAAGATTATTCGTCATCTGCCGGGAAGGAGCCCGAGGTTCCCCCAAGTGCTCCCCCGTTCAGTTTAGGTCCGCTCCACATCGAGAGACCTACCACTGAAACGCCTCTTCGACCCCCTCCAAAAGGAGTACTCCGGAAATCCTCGTATAATCCGAATGCTCGTGCTGCATAGCACTACAACATCGTTGAGGACTTAGCACAGACTCCGTCGGCTATGTCCGCTTTAGAGGTTCTCCAGAGCTGCCCTTCTCAGAGGAAGTCCATGCTATCTGCCATTGGTGGCATAGATCCGGCCGATTCGGATTTAATAACTTTTGACTTAGAACGCCACACTCTAAGACTACCTCCCCAAATCGCCTTCCTCATACAGGTAATTATTGATTCCAAGACGATTCATCGTACAGTTATTGATGAAGGTGCCTCAACTTGCATCATGTCCGTTGCCTGTTGGAAAGCTATTGGATCTCCGACGTTGAGTCAATCTCCCACTACCTTGGAAGCTTTTGATGGAAGAGCGTCCCGTCCTTACGGTATACTCCAACGTTTACCAATCTCTTTGGAAGGGAAGACGGTCGAGATGGAAGTTGAAGTCGTTGATGCTACTCTAACCTACAACCTCCTTCTCGGACGTAGCTGGATATACGCAATGCAAGCTGTTGCTTCATCTTTCTTCCGAATCATCCATTTTCCTCATCAAGGGAAGATCGTTACCGTTGACCAGCTCTCTTTTTTTGCTTCTTCTTCCGAAGGCACCATCCCGTTTGTGGACCATACCTCCAAATTACCTAAGACTCTGGGAGCTGGACTTTTCAAAGATCTTGATCTTATGGGTGTTTTTCCACTCCCTCCTCTAAATGTCGCCTCTGTCAATATGATCGCTATTGGCTCTGATCCGTGGCTCGTACCCCCTACAGACCAAGTAGATTCCTGGGGCGACCAGATGCCATTGAGTCCCGCCGAGTTTAATTATGTTGAAATCATTGCTGCCTCGGCTCCCTCCTCTACGCTTACTCCATCCTCAGGACTTCTAGATAAGGCTTCTTCGGATTCTCTAGGAGAAATATTCCTCTCCGACGAAGCTATTATTGAGACTATGTCTCTAGAGGAACCTCCCTGGTACAGTTCTCACCATCGTTCCTCATTTCTCCCTGCCTCGCAGCATTTCCTGACATGCCTCGAGCGGTTTTCTCCTTGTCTACCATCACAAATCCTTCAAACACCTATTCAAATTGATCAGGTTTTTTCTGAAGGAAATATGGAAAACATTACACGAACCCAACCCCTCGACATCTCTGTTAAACCCGGGATAGTTGAGCATCTTCATATCGGAGTCACTTGTACTCCAGCGGAGATTCAACTTTATTCCGAACTTTTTCGCGAATTTCGTGATGTTTTCGCTTGGTCCTATGAAGAAATGCCTGGCATTGATTCTAGTATAGTGATGCATGAAATAATCACGTACCCAGATGCTAAGCCTGTTCGTCAACGTCTATGCCCTGTACACCCTCGGAAGGCTGCGGCGATTAAGGCCGAAGTCGAAAAGCTTCTTAACGCCGGTTTTATTTACCCTATTCCTCTTACAGATTGGGTTTCTAACATTGTCCCTGTAACTAAAAAACAAGGTACAATCCGGGTTTGTGTCGATTACCGTGATATAAACAAAGCCTGTCCTAAAGATAATTTTCCCACACCATTCATTGATCAGATCATTGACGAGTGTGCCGACAGTGAAATGTATTCTTTTATGGACGGTTTCTCCGGTTATAACCAGATCAATATTGCTCCTGTTGATCAACACAAAACGGCCTTTATTTTCCCATGGGGGACTTTTGCCTATAAGAAGCTCCCTTTCGGTCTTAAAAATGCCGGTGCTACCTTCCAACGCGCAATGTCGTATGCATTTCATGACATTCGGCATATTGTGCAACCTTATCTGGATGATCTTCCTGCTCATTCAGCTAAACGTCAGGACCACCCTAAACACCTTCGCGAAATCTTTCTTCGCTGTCGGTACTACCGAATCCGGCTAAATCCCCACAAATGTGTCTTCTGCGTTGAATCTGGCAGACTTCTCGGTTTTATCGTTTCTAGAGAAGGCATCCATTTGGATCCCCTTAAAGTCGAAGCTATCGTCAATCTCCCTCCCCCAAATTCTTTGCATCAGTTGCAAAGTTTGCAGGGGAAAGCCAATTTTTTACGCCGTTTTGTTCCCAACTATGCCGAGGTAGCTAAAGGTTTTACGCGATTACTGAAGCGTGATATCTTTTTCCATTGGGATGCCACAGCTCAGGAATCTTTTGAACGTCTCAAGAGTTTACTTGTTTCTGCTCCATTGCTTCGTCCTCCGAATTATTATCGCGACTACACCTTGTATTTGGCTGCCGCCGATACCACTATCAGCATGGTTCGTGTCCAAACTGATGATGATAACACTGAACATGTTATTTACTATCTCAGCCGCAACCTTTTAGACACGGAAACTCGACATGCTTATATCGAAAAGTTGGCACTAGCCGCAGTTTGTGCTGTACAACGCTTCCGTCATTATATTCTTTTGCGTACTACTACTGTGATTTCTAATTGCAACCCCATGACGTATATATTGTCACGCCAGTTACTAGGGGGCAAATACTCAAAGTGGATTGTTATCCTCCAAGAGTTTGACTTGGAATTTACCACTGCCACGTCTAAGAAATCCCTTGTGTTTGCTGAGTTAATTTGCTCTTTGCCATCTTCTTCCTCAACCTCACCTGCAGAAGACCAAATACCAGATGAAACCCTGTTCCTAATTAGCACCCTCGATCCATGGTACGGAGATATAATCACATATCTGCAAACGTCCTCCTTCCACCCAGGTGTGTCTAAAGACGCTCGGCGGAGGATTCGTCATCAATCTCAACCCTACCGTATCATTGGAGATACATTATATCGTCTTGGTGCAGACTCCATTCTCCGCCGTTGTCTTACTCTAGAGGAAGCTGAACGGGTTCTAAATGACTGCCACTCTGGCGCTTGTGGCGGACATATGTCCGGATATGCTACAGCCCAAAAAATCCTTCGTGCTGGCTATTTTTGGCCCTCTATTTTTAAGGATTGCATCCTTGCCGTCCGTTCTTGTCATGAGTGCCAGATATACCAGCGGAAAATGCGAGCGCCTTCTGCTCCGTTGCACCCTGTGGTTTCCGTCGGTCCCTTTGCAAAATGGGGAATTGATTATATGACCTGTAACCCTCGCTCGGCCGGGGGGCATGGGTTTGTCATCGTTGCCGTCGATTACTTTACTAAATGGGCCGAGGCGATGCCTACATTAACTGAAGACGGTCACACTGCGGCGCAATTTTTATTCAATCATGTTATTTCGCGATTCGACGTCCCTCAAGCCATTGTCACTGATCACGGAAAGCATTTCCGTAATCATATGATGACGGAATTAACAACCCAGCTAGGCTTGCAACACGATAGTTCAACTCCATACTACCCTCAGTCCAATGGTCAAGTTGAAGCTGTCAATAAAATCTTGGTTACAATGCTTCAACGTATCGTTGGTGTGCATAAATCTAACTGGCATTTGATGTTATTCCCTGCCTTATGGGCTTACCGAACCTCCGTGAAGGATGCCACTGGTTTCACTCCATTTCAACTAGTTTATGGACTAGAGGCTACCCTTCCAATTGAATGTGAGATCCCTTCATTGAAATTAGCCATCGAGCTGCTTCCCAACACTACCCCGTTAGAAGAACGCCTTCTTTACCTAGAACGGTTAGATGAGACTCGTCGCCTGGCCTCTTTGGCCATCGAAACACAAAAGAAGCAAGTCAAGACTCACTTCGATCAGACCGTCCATCCGCGTTCTTTCATTGAGGGAGACTTGGTCCTACTCTATGATCAAGCGAAAGATAAGCTAGGCACAGGAAAGCTCGAGTCTATGTGGCTAGGCCCTTATATTGTCAAGAGAGTCCTGCAGAAAGGGGCCTACGAGCTGATTGATTATGAAGGAAACCCTCTTGGGAAGCCCTGAAATGGGCTTTACTTGAAAAAGTACTATGCGTGATGCTGGTACATTTTATTGTGTACATACATGTACTTTGGTGTATTGTGTGTCGGTTTTCGAGACATAGCTACCACTTATTGTGTTTTTCGCTTCTTGTGCAGATGCCGGATTCACCTTATGTTGGTTTCACTGATGGTGCCTACCGCAGTACCCGCAATTTGTCTTCTGTGGCATGGGTAATCTACGATCCTCATAGCGAGCTAATAGATTGCCAGGGTGTGTGTTTAGGCCGTACTACTAACAATGTCGCCGAATACTGTGCTGTAATCGAGCTACTTGCTAGAGCAATTAATTTCGGTATTCGCGCATTGATAGTAAACCTGGACTCTCAACTTGTTGTCCACCAGCTCAACGGGCAATATTCCGTCAGAAACCATCATATACTAAGGTTGTATTTACGTGTAAGGTTGTTAGAAAGGCATTTTGATTTTATTACATATCAACATGTTCCGAGACAATTAAACACATTATCTGATGCATTGGCCAATCATGTATTAGATAGACATCTGCATAATTTGTAATTAAAACATTATGTAAGCAAGCACATGAAAACACAATAATGAACCATGAACATATATATATATATATACGTGTGTGTCAAAATGTTTGCGCCCCGCGCATTACATAATCCAAAAAATAATACATGTCCAAAACTCATACAGCTGTCGACAACATGTCTCTCAAAGACGTGTAAAATGAAACCTAGGCGTCTAATCGCGGTGATGCTCATGATAGCATGTCACCGCCCGCACCAAACGTCTCAACAGACGATGGACGCGAGTAGATACTCCCACCGTATGCCTCTGGTACGCTCTAGGCACGTCCGCCAGTCTGCCATAATCTGGGATCCCTCGAGTAAGTGCCTCGAGGTTCTGCACCAGGTCATCATCGTCACCCTCTGCCTGAGGGTCCACTGCCGGTTGTACTCTCCGTACGTTGTGAGGCAAGTCGGGTGGTCGCTCTGCACCAACGTCTGCATACATATATATAGGTGCTGTAAGAAACAGACATGAATTATAAAAACTTGAATATGTTAAAATATTAAAAACATAAAAGGTCCTTACCTAGCTCCTCGTCCCAGTCCTCTCCCTCAGGCAACGGGAGGTCTGGATCTCCAGTAAAATCAGTGCCCGCATAGGGCCAATCCTCCACGACGATCAACTGGTGTTGGAGCCAAATGAAGAACTCGGGCCTCCAGGCCATCTGCTGGCCCCCACCTCCTCTGGGCATAAGTGGTGCCCATCGAGCCAACTTCGGCTCCCGTGGCACTGGATCTGCCACTATACCTCCTGGGATCCGGAATATCGGTAGTCGCTCCAAGAAAAACGATACTATGATGGATCCATATCCGAACTGTTTATTGCCATCACGCTTACATTTGGTAAGCTGCCTCTTGATATTTGTTGTTACTGCCGTGGCCCAATCAAATAATGTAGGGTGTAGGCACTCAGTTGCCAGCAGCAAGTGATTCTTGCTGGCCTCGTGGGGTGCCTGTACCCCAGCCGTCCGAGTGATAGTGAATAGTACCACTCGTAGCACCAAATCTGGGATAGTGACAATGTCCACCTTGGCACTATTGGATCCAAAATGGGCCCCAGGACAAACTCTGGCCATTACCTCCCCCATCTTTTCCCCAGAAGGTCTACTACCGGTCAAAATGGGCCGTGCGCCCCGCCGAGATAGTCCAGTAATAAAATAGACATCAGAGACATCCAACTCCAATGTCTGGTCTTTCAGGCGGAATACCTGATCCTCAATATCCCAGGCATCCACAATAAACCTTAGTAACTCAGGCTGTGCACGTAGATATGAGGTAAGGAAGAATTTTTTCAAGCCACAATCTCGCAAAGCATCCATGCATGCGTCATCTTCCAATGCCAAAGCATCTATGGCCTCATGTTCCCTTTCTCTCCATTCTATAGCCATTTTGACCAATTCCTGCAACCAAAACACCAAAATGACATCATGAGATCAATGGTGAAACCAAAAATCAAAGAAAATTGCAGGTTCAACGGTCAAAATTATGTGAAAATTGGTTCGCGCGATTGGCGCGTCTCCTTTAGAGAAAATTGCCCATTGGCGCGGTCCCGTGAGGAAAACTCGCGCCAATGGGCGCAACCCTAATTTTTGCAATCCTCCTTGCAGAAGATCATTCTGTGGAAGAAAAACTAAATAAATTGAATAGAAATGGAGCTAAAGATGAGGCCTCTTACCTGTTTCAAACGGCGGCTCGAATGGTCTCCTGGATTGGTCGCAATCAGCAGTTGAAGTTTGCACCCAAAACCCTCCAACGATAAACTTACAAGGTAAAAAGTGAAAAGTAATTTTATTTTTTACTATTTCACTATTTATAACTTCTTTTGGCTTAAAAAACACATTAAAATCATGTTTTTGTGAATATTTTTATGTCAAAGTAGGATTTTACGCTGTTTTTGTATGTTTACAGGGATTAGTGCCACTCAAGCAACTTAACCAGCTCCTTTTTTTCGGTTTTTCGAGCTCGGTAAAACACGAAACAGGTTACTTGGAGGTCCGCTTTCAGCTCTTTTCTGACCATTTAAAGAGGAAAAGATTGCCGAGTCGCTCCTCTTGACTCGTTAAATGGTGATAAGGGGCGGTCGTTTTAAGTTCTTTTTGTCGACCGTTAAAACATAAAAAGATTACCGGGTTTTTTTCGTTTCAAACTCGTTAGTGGTTACGAAACGACGTGGTTTTGACCGCTTTTTTACTTTTTCAGGTCGAAGTCACTAATCATGAAAAGTACTCCTCGATCGTAATGATCGGGCGGTTCTTTCGGGTATTATTTTATACTTTTTCGGGCCCGAGAGACACAACTTTACGAAAAAGGACATCCCTGGAGTTTCCTTTTCTGCTGTCTTTTCAAACTCTCTAAACATGAAAAGACGCCGAGTTCTTCCTTTGTCAGACTCGTTAAAACTTAATGACATCGGATTTTGTCACAACACAAGCATATGCTATCCCCATCAAGCTTGTTAAAAATAACTGGGGTACTCGCCAGAAATGGCGGGGGAAAAGAAAATTTTTGAACCATAATTATTACCGTAACGACAGTATGTCACTCTTGAACATGGCACTTTTTGCTTTCGTGTCCGGGGTGGGGATATTTCATCTCATATCTTTCACTTGCTTCCATGGACTTGGGTACCCTATTTGACCTCTCATTCACTCATTGCCTCGTCATCATGACCTTTGATACAAAGATGTCAAATACTGCCAATTCCGTTAATGTGCCGCCGATATGTTCAAGAGAAGTTGACCTCTGCAAAACAACCTCCCTCTGATAGTTCACACAATCTTGATTCACAACTTCATCTCTCTGTCTCGTGTCGATGATGTGGGAAACATTATGGCCCACCTTCGATCAAGGTCACTCCCTGTCAACTTCAACTCATTATCCAGGGAATTGATCTAGAGACTCCTTTCCGGTGCCTTGGAGCCTGCATGCCTCAATGGCAGGTTCTTCGTGTTCGACGTGAGGTTTTCATCATTGGCCTCTGATCGAATGATTCTACGGGTGTTCGACTTCAGACCATTGATTCACACGCCGTAGATTGTACCTATAGTACCTTGAGGGCCATTGTCATTATTGGTGGTACCTCTCGCGTCTGTTAACATTTTCCATTATTGACTGGTAATCAGGTGATGTTCATGCATGTTCGACTTCAGCTCATACATTCACATGCTTGGACTTGTACTCTTGTTCGGGTCGAGATGGAGCGCAAGACCCTGGATTGTGTCTGTTGTAATCCAGGCGTGATTCTTGGTACTTGACTCATTCACTGGATGGCTGCGACCATACCTGAGTCAGTTCATTGATCCTAACCAGATGGTTGCGTCCATACTATGGATCCAGATTATTTATGTACTCTCTTATGGATGGCTGCGACCATACCACGTACATCATGTAATTGAACTATCAGTCATGTCTCTTAATACAGCTCCTCGGCGACAGTAACTATATGTGCTCTTATGTGTTCTTATGTGTGTTCTTGTAAAGCATTTCACCCCTCTCCACCTCTCGGACTTCATGCTTTAGGGGGCATCTGTTACACAGTAATTTGTCACCATCCCTGTTACTCCTCTTGCCGTACCTTGGAGGACCCATCCCGGGAGTTATAAGAAGTGACAAAGGCTAAAAACACTTGCATTATGTTCCCCTGAGTATGTACTCCATGTTCCCTGAAGACACCTTCTGCAGATCATCCCTAAAAAGTGCTCTTTTTCCATTGGCGCAAGTCCATAGTATCCTACCCGCGCCAATGATGGAGATCCTCAAAAGAGGGCGCGACCATTGGCGCTCTGTCTTAGAGCAACAGTCGCACCAACCAAATTTAGTCGTGCTTTTTGCCTTAACGCACGTCCGAATGTTGTTTCCTTCATTACATGGAGCTTTTCTGAGGATAAAAAATCAGTCTTTTGCCGAGCTTTATCCATCTTTATGGCTTTTGCTAATCCGCGAAAGGTGTCCCGGTTCATCGCATCCTCCTCCCTTCTTCATCTATATAAGCTTGTCATTATGCATTGGACAAGCTAGTGTTAGTGCTAGTGATTTAGTGATTGAGTGATAGTAGTGATGATTATTGGTCATGGAGTGTTAGATGTTGAGTTCTTGAGTTCTTGGAGGAATGCTAGTGAGTGCTAGAGAGGTTATGCTGCCGGAGAGGAGATGCATGGCAAGACACATATAGTTATTCGCCCAGCCAGGAGAAGGGTCGACGTCAGAACAATGGTTGTAACTTTTCCTGTTTATTAATTGATGAGCGACTGCTATTATAGTTCCAATCTCATTATCTATCATGGTGATGTGTTGATTTATTTCCTTTCTGACTGAAATATAGTTGTGCCTTGGTAGTTTTTATGTTGGTATCTGTCTCTTCCTTTGCATGTGCAGGTGTTCGTTTGTGACCTGTTGGAGCAAGGGAGCGAGGATATCAACTCTGCTTCAATCATAGCGTTGGACTCCAGGTTAGTCTTCTTGATTCACCTTTGATGCATAACTAGGAACTTGCGTAGCAGCGTGGTTTGTTTGTGGCTAGTTCTGTTATAGGCTAGTGGGATCGCCTCTGTCCGCAGAGGGGATTTACCTGACCAACAATATGCTACAAGCAAGCCTAGTAATAGGAAGCTTGGTTTGTATACTCCTTTGCCAGTACCTTCTAAACCATGGGAGAGCATCTCTATGGATTTTGTAGGAGGTTTGCCAAAATCTAGAAAGCAGCATGATTATTTATATGTAGTAGTTGATCGTTTCAGCAAAATGTGTATACTTATGCCTTGTAAGAAAACTATAACTGTTGAACAAACTACTGAATTATTTTTTCATCATGTATGGATTCACTTTGGTTTGCCTACTTCCATTATTAGTGATATGGATTCCAGATTTGTGGGGAATTTTTGGTCCAACCTATGGGAGATGATGGACACAGTTGAAGAAAAATACTGCTTTCCATCCGCAAACAGATGGAAAAACCGAAGTTGTGAACAGAACCATTGTGCACCTCTTGAGAGGATATTTCAGCAAGCATCCCAAGCTGTGGGATGAACATTTGCACTACATACAACATGCTTACAATCATGCCAAGCACTCTTCCACAAACACCTCACCGTTTGAAGCTTGTTTTGGTTACTTGCCAAAATCACCTCTTGATTTCATTCTTGAGAAAGATGTTGCCATTGAGGGACATAGTGATATTGACAAAGCTCGTTCATTCATTGAAAGAATTCAGCAAATACATAAGCAAATTCAAGAACAGCTTGAGAAGAGTCAAGGCAAGTACAAGGAAAGACACGACAAGCATAGAGTCGATCACAAGTTTCAAGAAGGGGATGAGGTATGGCTGTACATTAGTAAGGAAAGGATGCAAGGAGAAGGTAAAAAGCTGAAGCCTATTCGTTATGGTCCATTCAAAATCCTCAAGAAGGTTGGAAATAATGCTTTTCAATTAGATTTGCCTTCCTACATGCAAATGTATTCTATTGTCAATGTGGAGAACTTACGTTTGTATGAACCTCCTTTGATTGCTAATCATGAAAGTGCTGTTCAGATGCCATCTATAGAAGATTTCTCACCAAAATTCTTAGATGAGCTGAAAGAAGATACAATCCTTGACAGAAGGACACACACTTCAAGAAGGGGCAGTGTAGATTATGTTCGGGTTGGTTTCAAAGGCAGCAAACCGAACAAGGAAAAGTGGATGGAGGTGGACAGAGTGAGGGAGTTGTACCCTCACCTATTTAATAGGTAGTTGAAGGCTTTTGGGGTCCAAAAGCTTCCCAATGGGGAGGCGTGATCAGGTGCTCATGTCCTATGTGTCGTAAAATGCTGAAAATTTAAAATGCTCAGAACTGGTTCAAAGTTAAATGAATAGAAAGTGCTCGTCCTCTTGATTCCGGTGCCATAAACGGTTCGAAAAATGGTCGCCGTATGAGGAAGTTATGCCAAAAAGAAGAATTTGTCAATAACATTGGAAATTTTAATTTTTCAAAAAAAAATAAAAAAGGAATATTTCGCAGAATATTCCTTGGAATATTCCATGGAATATTCCCTTTGCATAGCCAATCATAGGATGCCACGTGGCAGGCCCGAAGGCCGCCACGTGGCCCAAGGATGACGTCAGCAAATCCAAATGGGCGCATATGAAAATTTTATGCACTAACAAGTTTTGAACCCGCGACCTCCAATGTAACAGTACAACGCCTTACCGTTAGGCCACAGGAGGAAGTCTTGTTAGATGGGCGAAACCAATATTATTTAAAGTTTAACTTTATATTTGGCGGGGCCCGAAGGGGGCCAG
This sequence comes from Pinus tabuliformis, assembly GCA_031772625.1. Lineage (NCBI taxonomy): Eukaryota > Viridiplantae > Streptophyta > Pinopsida > Pinales > Pinaceae > Pinus > Pinus tabuliformis. Next base: position 803,746,435 of record CM062805.1, on the reverse strand, counting down.
CCCCCCCATACCATATGACTGCGGGCCCAGAACCAAGGGCTTAAGCCCCAACCGCCAGCACTAACCACCAGCACGAAATCCGAGATAAACCCCAACATTTAATGTAACTGCAGTTCATTTGGCGGAGATTCTGGCAGGAGTGCCAAAATTGGCGGGCCCGCCATATTTGGCGGGCCTAACTGGACTCCAACTAAAGTTAGCTGGAGTGTTTCTAGGCATAACTGGAGGAAAACTTTAATTGGCCATAACTTTGGCTAGGAAAGGCGGTTTTGGACGATTTTTTTTTTGATTTTGGGTATTTTCGACCTTCTGAAGCCATTGGTGCAGGTATTATAGCCATATGAGGTCATTTGCAGAGGTTTTGGAGCCGTGAAAGTTCTAGGAGCCACTAGGGCCCAGTATTGTGAAGACTGTATAGGGTTGCAGGTATCCATTGGAGGTGATCCAATAGTCAATCCTGAAGGATTCAAGTGTTATGAATCCATTTTTACCATCTATTCCATCTGTATATGCTTCTATTAAGTTGTATATTCAATTTGAGCATTTAATTAAAACAAGGACAGGCCCATTTGGGGGCTTTGGACCCAGCAGACGTAGCCCAAGAGGGGTGAACTACTTTATCAACTTCTTTTGCATCTGTGGTTGATTTATTTTGCAGAAAAAATTCATTTTAGTGTGTTAAATAGTAAAAGGAAATAAATCTACTATGCTTAAATGGGTCATGAACAACTGAAAATTTCATTAGTTTTCTTTCTGTAAGACATGGAAATTTTTTAAAGTGTATATTTATGAATTGAATACCTTGCAAACAATTTACAAGTAGTTTCAAATTCAGATCAACTCTAGCATTAGATAAACCAAACAAAAGAAGGAAAAGGACAAGAAAAGGGAAAACAAAGAAGGTTGGATCAAGCAACTTCAACGGGAAGACTTGCAGGTAACAGGTTGCATGTATGATTTTGTAGCTAGTTTGTGTATGCATGGTAAATTCATTTGTTTATTTGGTTCTCATGCTATCATTGGCATGGGTTTTCAGGTGTCACAGTGGTTTCATCATTGTCTTTCCATTTCCAGATAGCCATGGTTTGATGAGATTATTTTGTTGGGTTTAACTTTGGATTGCCGGAAGGTTTTGGAACCTGTTGGGTGTAGCCCAACTTGGCCTAGATTTTGATGACGACTCTGCATTTTGGGGAGTGGAGTGCGAAGTAAAAGATGCAACAGAGCGCGAAGTTGACCACGCATTAGATATATCGTGCGATATATGGGCTTCAGAGTGGGTCGAAGCCCATTCCTTTTTGTAAAATAATACTATTTTGTAAATGATGAATGGTTTTCGGACCATAGTAGCTTGTATTAGGGGAGTCCATCGTATATGGACCATAGTATTGTGATGACATATCCCTTGATGTAATAATATATATAGGGATGAATAATAAAGAAGAGAATCATCATCTTATGATCTAGATATATGTTACGGTTGCATCTTGTTGATCTGTACTTTGGAAGGAAGGCAAGGCTCTGCAGTTGAGTGCGCAGAGGCCTAAGTCTGTAGTTGAGTGCGTGGACTGTGTGCAGCAGAGTGCGCAGGCCAAGAACTGTTTGTTGTAAAAATTATCTATTATAAGGAACAGTTCTTGTGGGCGCAGTCCCACATTGGGATGAACCACGATAAAATATGTGCCTTCATGTGTTTATTTGCTTATTATCTATTGGAGCGTAGCGATTTATTACAGTTGCACTTTAATTCAGTACAGTTAAGTTTCATGGATGTATATGATATGTTTTAAGTGATGAATGTAATGTGGCGAAGTAATGTATGAATTCAAAGTAATCTATGTATGTTAAGGATAAAAGAAAACACAAAAATACCACATCGCATCATCCCTCAAGGATGCAGAAATAAGATCCATGGCAAGAACACATCATATAACCATGCATATAACCTGCATATAACCAGAATAGAATCCATGTCAATCCAACCATATAATCAACATAATAACCATTACATGTGCTCATCAATCACAATAGGAAAGTAGCTCATATTAACATATACAAATGCCAACCAAGTTAGGTATTTCCACATACCACCTGACCTTAGGTTGGGCTGAAATAAATCTCTCTTTCAACCAATCACCATCGTGCCATATTCCAAGCATGAATGTGGGATCATTTGGGTTAAACATAAATAGAACCAACCAAGGCTTCCAGGGGACAAACCACCTCAACCCTTGACCACAATGATTTCACATAAATCGGTACAGAAATCACTAACATCAAAATAAACTTAGATGCCTTTGACTTTCTTCACTAGCTCTAGAGGAATTTTTCTTGTCTCCATCCATCCGTTAAGAATTTAAGGAGAAAGCCCATCTCCACCCTTGACCCTTGGGAATTTTCATGAGACAACCTAAACCAGGATCCAAGTCTATCGACCATCCAAAACTTAATGAAATAGAGAACCTGCAGCATCATTTCTATCCAAGAAATGGTAAGGTAATGATGAAACTGTTGTAAATCCAGTAAAATCCCATGACAGTGACTGCAAAATAACCAAATAACCAAATGCATGTACTATGCATTCGAATCTAGGCATGCTATATCACACATGCACACTATTACCTATCATTCCACAACTATTTTCTGTCTTGGTTGTCCAAACTTCGTCATGTGCCCTTGTTTCCCTCTGCTTGCTTACTCGCTTGCTTTTCCTCTCTCCTTTGCTGAAACCGATCAAAAGCTGAGCAAAATGTATCAACTGTTTCTCGGGTGCCTTTTTCTTATTGATGTCTAATGTCTCTTCCTTTACTTTTTCCTTTTTCTTTCCTTTGCCTTAATTTTTTCTCTAATTTCCCTTTCATGCATATTTGTGTCTCTTCATCTTCCTTTTCTCATGTTTTCCTTTATTTCCTTAATTAAATGTAATTTATTACCTCTTTAACTTTTCCAATGGATTTTTCAATTTCCATAGCCATTAATTAACCAAAAGTGACCCCCAATTTGATGTTTTTCCTCTCATTCAACTTGGAGTATGTGTCCCATGACTTTGGTTTGATTTTATTTACATGGAAAATCAACAAGGGGTTGTTACAAACCCCTCCCCCTTCGGGGAACACCATCTTCAATGTTCTATGATACTTATGACCAGTAAAATATACTTGCTTATGGAGCTTTATAACACAACTCATTGTAATATTTACAATGAAAAACACAGATATACTTATGCACATTTGCTTCAACCAACAAATAAAAGTACTATTTATGGAGCTTTATAAACACAACTCAATACAATATTTACAATAATATATAAATATATGCATATGCACATTTTCTTAACCAGTTAAAAAAAAATATGATGTCTACATCAGCGACAAGGGAATCCATAGGTTCACACCTCCACCCTCAAAAGTAGTACCAGGATTCACTTCCATCTCAAGAAGTCCAGAATCCACTTTTAAAATCAAGCCTACTTGCAATATCCACTACAATCCTTGCGCTACTCATTCTCGTAGTGAACAATTACTAGATATTTGTTCCAAGGCACACTCCCATTGTGCTTCTAATTCCATCTACCAATGCTAATGTCCAAAAAAAATTTATTCCCCAACCTTCCCTTCTCTGCTTTCCAGTCCCTTGAGAAATCTGGTCACCCCATTCCATGCAGTCATTCACCTTCTAAGTTTTCCAACATCCCCTTCTCTACTTTCTAGTCCCTTAGGCAATCCATCCTTTGGCAAGGTTTCCTCGCATCGAAAGGTCCAAAACCAAGGCATATAAGTTCCTCAAAACCATCATACCTATCATAGCATGCTTATGGAAATCAATGGACACTAATGGGTATCAATCTACCATAATGACCATGTTCTTGAAGTTCTTTACCAGCACACTGTTTGATCTAGGTGGCTCCAGAGAGGCTCATAAACTAAAGAGAGCTCAAGAAAGGCTAAAAAATAAAATTTATTGTATTGTGGTGAAAGTAGGGCTATATCACAGAGCTCATCACAAGCTTTCCAATGGCGTAAACAACACCTCAAACTGACATTATAAGTGAAAGTTATGACCAGTTAAAGTTTTGGTCAACTAGGCCCCTTGGCTAAAGTTAGTACTAAGTAGAGTGCCAAATAAATTTGGGGTCCAGTTAAATCTGGCGAAGCTGTTAAATTTGGTGGAAATTAATGAGGCAATAATTTGGCACTTCGCGGTGACAATTTCTAGTGGCAGGAACTGGCGAAATTGTCGCCTACTTAAAAAAAACCAATGACCCCCAAAATTCAGCTGGAAAATTTCCAATAGTTATATAAAATAAAATAAAATATAAAATAAAATGGGGTGGCGAGCCGCCACCCCCCAACGTATTATATATATATATATATATATATATATATATATATATATATATATATATATATATGTGGTGGGCGGGCCACCCGTCAGCAGACCCGCTCAACCCACAACCTATCACCATATAATTACAACAGGGTTGACAGGGTTTGAACCCGCCTGACTCGCTAACACGTGACCCAAAAAATAGTATAATGTGTCAAAACCAACATGTTATATGGTGGAGACCCACAGGTTCAACCTCGGGACCCCCACCCTCTAATTTAGCATCTCCGCCAACAACCCAACGAGGAAAGTATCAGAGCTGGGACATATCAGAAGTGCTGAGTATTGTAAGTGTCACACTTAGAAAGTTACGATATTACGAAGAGATGATATTCCAAGTGGTAGCTGTGGGACCGACAACACTTATAATATTGATTTTAAAAAGGGGTGCATGACTTATATTAAACCTTTTAACAAAATTCCTTTTGATAAATAAAGTAAGCATCAGGAAAGCTTTATCAGGGAGGGACTTTATCATAACTTTCCTTTCGAGAAAATTATGATATAATAAGGGTCCAATGGAAACCTTCCGGGAATGCATTGACTTTGTTGAAAGAGGGCTTATCAGGATTTTGATTTATCGCAACATTTTAAGGGTTGAGCCTCCGTTATATGAGTTCCGATGAGGGAAACTTTTAACCATAAGAAATTTTACATCAAACTTAAAATTTGTCCTATCTTTATTTAAAATTAAAGGGTTTTATTAAAATGAAAAACATATATATACTTATGCATGTTTCTTCAACCAACAAATAAAAGTACTATTTATGGAGCTTTATAAACACAACTCAATACAATATTTACAATAATATACAAATATATGCATATGCACATTTACTTTAACCAATAAACAAAAATATGATGTCTGCATCAGCAACAAGGGAATCCATAGGCTCACACCTCCACCCTCAAAAGTAGTACCATGATTCACTTCCATCTCAAGAATTCTAGAATCCACTTCTAAATTCAAGCCTACCTACAATGTCCAACACTATAATCGTTACACTACTCATTCTCTTAGTGAACAATTACTAGATCATTGTTCTAGGGCAGACTCCCAATGTGCTTCTAATTCCATCTGCCAATGCTAATAACCAAAAGAAATTTATTCCCCAACCTTCCCTTCTTTTCTTTCCAATCCCTTGAAAAATTTTGTCACCCCCTTCCATGCAGTCATTCACCTTCTAAGTTTCCCAACATCCCCTTCTCTACTTTCTAGTCCCTTGGGCGATCCATACCTTGGTATGGTTTCCTCGCATTGGAAGGTCCAAGTCCAAGGCATATAAGTTCCTCAAAACCATCATACCTATGATAGCATGCTTATGGAAATCAATGGACACTATTGGATACCAATGTACCATAATGACCCTATTCTTGAAGTGCTTTACCACACTGTTTGATCTAGGTGGCTCCAGAGAGGCTCATAAATCAAAGAGGGCTCAGGAAAGGCTAAAAAATAAAATTTAGTGTATTGCAATGAAACTAGGGCTAGATCAAAAAGCTCATCTCAATATTTCTAATGGCGTAAATGACACCTCAATCTGACATTGTATGTGAAAGTTATGACTAGTTAAAGTTTTGGTCAACTAGGACCCTTGGCTAAAGTTAGTAGAGTGCCAAATAAATTTGGGGCTTGGTGAACCCGCCTAGCCCGCCAACGCACACCCCAAAAAATAGTATAATGTGTCAAAACCAACACGGCATATGGGGGAGGCCCACGAGTTTGACCTCGGGACCTCCACCCTCTAATTTAGCATCTCCACCAACAACTCAACGAGCTTTTTCTTGCAAAATCCGCCACTAAGGGGTATTTAAACCTAAATTTTTTATTCGCCCACCAATGAAGGCCAAACAAAGGAGCGAAATCGAGAGCCAACCTTGCTGCATGAATTTTGAGACAGGGAAATATTCCTTGATTCCAAAAGAACATTCCCATGCAAAATCTTGAGGAGAATCTTGGAGATTCCTTTTGAGCCAAATATTCACAGTGTCAAAATTATGCCAAGTTTATACTCAAATTGCTCATAATTTCACCAAGAGTCTATTGGTGTTGACAATTTTTTGATTTGAGCCACGATTTTTCCATAGATAAACGTTGATCAGTGGAACCATGAAGGTGGAACCTTGACACAAGGATCTGCATGGAATTTGAAAGATTCCCTGGAGGCCTAAAATTGACAATTTCAGAACCAACCCGACATTATACTCATTTTTCTCATTTTTTCACCAAGAACGTGATGGTATGATCAGATTCTTCATCTAAGTAGCCTCATTCTAGTCAACGCATTAGAAGGAATCTTTGGGGAATCTTTGCGATTCCTGGGGGTCCAGATTTTGATTGAAACAGAAAGGGGTCGAGTTTACAGTCATTGTTCATGTTTTTTCTCCAGGAATTCAATGGTGCAATCCATTTCTTTAGAATAGGTGTGCATTTTCAGGCCATCCCTAGAAGTGGAGGTATAAGGTGTCTTTTTTACATGCATGTAATTTGATTTCGTTGAAGATTAATAAAAGGGGCCTCCCCACATTGAGCAGAGCCCAGAGATGTAGACCACGCTGGGTGAACTACATTATCAACCTATTGTGTCTTTGATTCTCATAGTAGTCATTTATTTCCGCTTATTTTATGTGTATGCATATTATGGTTGCATGTTATTTTAAATGTAATTTTGTATGCATCTTTGAAGTGAAAAGGTTCGTATCAATTTTGGTATAAGAGTGGGTCTTCTGTTGATGTGAATTGCAAGTGTATGATAACTAGGTAAATCTCCAAAGTGGTGAAGGAAAAATTAAGTCCTTTGATATAGAAGCAGAGTGTATAACAAAAATGAGGAAAATGGTAGATGAAGATGCTCGGTTGGAGGAAGAGCGAAATTATCACAAAGCCTTCTACGCTATGGGAGAAAAAGTGGACAAATTGTTTGCAGAGTATGAGAAGACAATGGAAAAACACGAGAAGAAGGAAGGACTAGATGATCATGCCTCTATGAACCATGAAGGAGGAGGGGAAGAGCCTCATGAATCTCCCTCTCCATATTCGAGTGAAAGTTCTTATTCTTCCTCTTCTTATCATTCTAGAGGTAGAAAAACTCATAAAAAACCATTTTTCAAGTTGGATGTCAAGTTTGATTTGCCGGTGTTTAGTGGAGAATCTAATGCATAAAAGCTAGATAATTGGATCATATAGGTTTAAATATATTTCTGCATACAATGAATCAAAGAGGATGAAGCCAAGATCCAACTAGCATCCTTTTGATTGAGTGGCACTACTCTCGTCTAGTGGGAAGGCAAGCTGTAGAAAGGTGGTAAGAGTAGTCGTAAAATTATTTCATCTTGGTTTGAGTTTTTTTTTTTATGTTTTAAGAGGACAATTTTACCCATTGGGCTACAAACAAAAGGCCATGATGGAATGGAAACATTTGAAACAAAGTAAAGGTAAAAATGTTCAAAATTCTATAGAGGAGTTTAGGAAATAGGCATTAGTATTGAATGATCCATTAGACTCTCCTAAAACGTTGATGAAATACATTAACTCATTGCATGGTTATTTGTGGCATTCATTGTTATTATTTGAAACTAAAACTCTTGATGAAGCTAGTGTGAAGGTTGTACATCTTGAAAGAAGGGGGAAGCATGAGCAGGTTGACCGTCCAAAGAGGGAAAAAACAACTAAGGGAAAAGAAGCAAAGCCATCTTGTACTCATTGTGAGAAATAAGGGCATGATGAGGAACATTTCCATAAACTGCATCTAGAATTGAGGCCAAAGAGGAATGGAAGGAAGGAAAAGAAGACGATAAGTGAAACTATGCAATAGGAACAAGAATCTGAATCAGACGATGATAGAAATATCACAACTGCGAGATTTGTAGGTGTTGGACCAAACGACCTAAGATCAGACTCAGGTGAAGATTGCAAATCTTTTGATTACAGAAAATGGACCTATTGACTTGGGTTCTAATTCAAGCATTGAGACAAATATTTCAACAGATGTTGTGCTGACAATAAGGAGGGAACCAAATAATGCATACCTCTAAGAACTTGAAGATATCAACCAAAGCATTCAAGTGGAGAATGATGAACTAAGGAGACTCTTACAAGAATCAGAGGAGGAGAAACAATGGTTGCAACATCAATTACAAGCCAAGGAGGAAGCCTTGGAAAAGTTGCAACATAACAAGTTGTTGAAGGCCCATAATTTCTACCTCAACATTGGGGGAAAACCACCCAGTCGAGACCTTAGAGAAGATCCTTTTCCATTTGGAATGATGTCTCCCACTGGGATTATGGGACCAATTTCCTTTTAAATAAAATTATAAGAATGAATTGAGTACAAGTATAAAGCTTTGATATAATTAAAACTTAAAATAAAGATTACTTAAAGATAATATATATCCTAAGAAAACTATTTGTATATGTGACTATAAAGATTTCGTAATTAACACGAAAATATAGATTATCACACAATTACAAATTTAAGATAAAAAGATAACTAATTTAATTAAATAGTTAATTAAATTAGTTATATATTCATCACATATATGAGATCTCGTTGTTCATACATACACTTTATGATTCCAATTTAACATATCAATAGTGACGATGTACGATTGCTACAACACATATACAATGAACAATATCAAATTTCCATTTAACTCTTAAACAAAGAAATAATAAATAGATAATAGTACCTGATAAATTGTTACTCTGCTCATGAGAAAAATGGCAATGTGTTGGCTTAGGGGATCCTAACCTAGGTTCAGAGTTAAGTTCTTCATGTTAAGTTTGAATTGAACTCGATTAACCTCAACTTTGACTTCACACACACTGGCAGCTAATTTTCTAATATTTGCTTCTAGCTGTGCATCCCCGGGGATATGAAACTCAAGCATCGTCCTACATGCCTCCGTGATGACAGACTATAGGCGTGAACTGTGCACCTGGAGTGCCTCCTTCTTCTAAAGAACCTGCATCTTTTCTGCGAACAACTGCTGATTATTAACTTTAATTTCACTAACAACACTGAGTGTTTGTTGTTCCTTGATGTGAAACTCTTCCACGACTCCCTGTAATAATGCATGCAATGACTCCAGTTGCATCGCAGCAAGGTTCAGGCCCATATTTGGGACTCTATCAAGGAGGGTGCGTTGTTCCTCGGTGTCGATGCGGACTGAACCTGCAAGCAAGGGGAAGACTCACACATCCTGCAACCATGGAACCATCTCCATGCATGTACTTTGACCTCGTCCTGAACTGCCTGTTGCGCCGCTCACATTCCTGCCATCTGCTTGGATCTTGGTTGCTTGGAGCTGCAAATCTCAAAGATCCTTCTGGACTCCTCCCAATGTTTGTATGTACTGTTGTTCCAAATGCTGCAGTACTTCTGTTGCGACATCCATGACTTTATCACCGATCTCATCTAGATCACTTTCTGTGAGCACCATGGGATCAACCTATGTTTTCTGAGCTTTCTGCTTCTTCCGCGATCCATCTTGCTGTTCCAGCTCACGTATTTTTAGAATGAAAGGGGTGTGGTGCCCGTCCTTTCCTCTCCTGCCTTTCCCTGCAAGCTCTTCTATTTCTATTTCTGGCGAAGGTGACTTGTCACCTTTTTGGGTCTCGCGCTGCTCGCTTCGTGCCTCCTCCTTGGCAACATGTTCCTTCTCAACCCGTGCCTTCTCTATAGCATCCTTCTTCTTCTATGTGGCCTAGTTCTGTGTAGCTTGCTTAACTACCTCCTTCCTTTTCTTCACGACAACACTCTCCATACCTGTGCTTTGTCCAACAACTAGATCTGAAGGGGCGCGCCACTCAGCTGGCCAATGCACCACTACCTCTTGCACATCGGTCTTTGTCACCAAATATGGCAAGTCATGCCACTTCTGTGCTGGATCCTTCCGCGCCTAGATATACACCCTGTGAAAGTCAACCTTGAATGTTATGTAGGCTGACAACTATGTGTACAAGGTTGGGGACAACCTTGGACGATGGTTAATGACCATGCGGAGACTCATTTCCATCAGGAACCTAAATATTTTTGTCTCTATGATTCACACAGGGTCCTTGGTAGCCCATAAGGAGGTGAACTGCACTACCTCCGACAATCCTTCTTCTAGCAAAGGAAACTAACTGTCCGCCGGAAGTTCCCATGCAACCAATACAATAGAAATTAGTAACCAAGCATAATGAAATGACTTGGTTTCATCCTGGGCCTCGTGGCAATTCGCGAGGAACTCCTGGCACAGGTATTTGGACCAGTTGAATAGTACGCCCTTCGCGCATTGTGCATCGAGGGACACTACGGGCGCCAGAAATTCATCTGCGTGACACTTTCTCATCACTTTTCCTGCCAATAGTTTTGCGGCCAATTACATTGTGGGGTATGAGATGGAAAAATGGAATACCCGTACGAATTTTTGACTAGTTCGTAATCTTTCTTCATTCGCTCTGTAAGCTCTTTCTCTCCCACCTTTCTGCCAAACTCCTTGGCTGGTTCAAACCTTCATGTGGTAGGTGCGTAATCCTATGAATGAGCATATCTGTGATGGGTATAAGCCCTCCTAGCCATAAACACCCATCATGCACCAAAGTGAGTAGCTGGCGTATGAAAATTGTGTTAATGGGGGTGCAGTGGTAATGTGGCACCCATAGCAAGTTGAGCAATCCTGATTGCTCAACACCGCAGACCCATTCCTCCATTTCATGTGCTATCATACCTGTTTCTTCATAGTAAACTCTCTTCATGTACTTGTCTATCGCTAAGTGTGGAAACTTAGCATGATCTGCGAGGTCCTAATCCTCCATCTTCAATAATGGGACTCGCACGAGCCGCAAACCTTCAAAAAGCACCTACTCAGGTAGCAGGGGCATGGAGATGGTTGTTATGAAACCAACTCACAAAAAGATAGAAAAGATAGGTCAATTCCTTATAATTCAGCCTCTTCGAGGGGGCAACCTCCTTTACATTACACAAATGAACAATTCTTGGATGATACAAATGAAAAGACCTCCTTTCTATATATAGGAGTCTAAGGGTCATAATATAATCAGAGTCGACATAAAAATAATAATGTAAGGGCACAATAATAACAATAGTGGGCTTCTTAGGGGTACAACAATATAATAAGGGGGTTTGTACTAATATCAATAAGGGGTTACACTAGTAGTATAGGGGCCTAACATGCCCCTCTCCTTCAAAAAGTGTTGTCCTCAACGCTTGAGTAGTTCTTGATGCTTCTGTATAAAATTCTTGTCCTCCCATGTGGAACCTTCAGTGGGTAAGTTCTTCCACTTGATGAGATACTTTGAAATTGATCGATTTCGTAGCTATCGGGTTCTTGTTTCTGTGACTGCTCCAGGTTCCAATATGATTTTTCCTTCCTCTTCAAGTTCTGGCAATATTGTTTGAATTGGGATCTTCTACAAATTTTGAATGAGTGGCCACACTTCTTCGTCCTTCTTCCATTCGTCCCTTGCCTCGTTTATCCAATCTGGTTGGATAATAGAAATAGCACAAAACAATGCTTCCACATCCTCATCCTTTCTTGAGAGTGCATCTGCAACAAAATTTTGCTTCCCTTTTCTATAGATGATGTCAAAGTCATAACTCAACATATTTGTGACCCATTTTTTCTGTTCTTCTAAAGATAATATTTTTTCTAAAAAGTATTTAAGGCTATCATGATCCATTTTTACCTTGAAATGTCTTTCCATTGGGTAAGGTCGCCATTTCTTAAGTGCATGTAGTATTGCCAACATTTCCTTCTCATAAGTATCTTTCTTGAGATGTAGCCGTAAAAATATCCAATCACCTACATCAAAACATTTTTCACTGCAATGTTGATCTACCTGTTGTTTCATTCGATTCTGCACCAAAGTGGCGTTATCCTTTAAAAGTTGGAGAACTTGTTGTTGATGCTTGATGTGATCTTTCATTGCTCGAACCTTTTTCTTCTTGATATGTCCTTCTATCTTTAGAGTTTGAGGAGTGGTAATTTCTTCCAATGCTTTACAAGATATGGTTGGATTCATTTCTTGATGCTCGATGTGATCTTTCACTTCTTAAGCATTTTTCTTCTTGATATGTCCTTCTATCTCGATAGTTTGAGGAGTGGTAATTCTGGCCAATGCATTACAAGATATGGTTGGATTCATTTCTTCTTTCTCGATGTGATCTTTCACTTCTTGAACCTTTTTCTTCTCGATATGTCCTTCTATCTTGAGAGTATGAGGAGTGGTAATTCTTGCCAATACTTTACAAGATATGGTCGGATTCATTTCTTTTTTCTCTGGGGTTGGTTCCTGGTGTATATCCTCTTCTTTTGATGTTTCTTGATCCTTTTCTTCCTCCTCTTCATAACCTATGTAAAATAATTTCTTCTCAACACACTTATGACCTTTAGTGCATTTGCTATCACAATTGTAATAAAGCCCTTTTTCTCTTTTTTCTTCCAATTGTCGTGGTGTCACCCTTGTAGGTTGTGGAAGGCTAGGAGAAACAACACTTCCATGTTTATAGTTGTGAGGGGTAGAATTCATTATTTCCATAATTTTGCTTTCCAATTTTCTTGCCAACCTGAATGCCTTCTCCAATGAATCAGGTTCCCAAATACGAACCTCATGTTGAATGTTATCCTTTAAAGTCCCTATGGAGGCATCAATCCTCTGCTTCTCTGGAATATCATTTATATTCAATTTTTGAAAGTCCTCAATGTGCTCTTCCATTGAACACTTTTGTTTGAGATTTATCAATTGGCTAAAGAAGGTGCTTCTCTTTGTATCCTCATAATGTGCTATCATTTCCTCCGTGAAAATTGACCATGTGACAAGTGGTTTACGAGAACGAATCCCTTTATACCATAAAAATTGATTCAGTTCTAAATAATTAGATACAATACATACCTTTTGTAACAGTGGTACACCATGTAGATCAAAATATTTCTCCATTTGTAGTATCCAATTTACCGGATCCTTGCCATCAAACTTCCTCATCTCGCTATTTCTCGATTTTAGGAGCTCGATCTTGAAATGAATGTAACTCTATAATTTCAGATCTTCTAGTTTTGAAATCGCGATCTGCAGTAGCCCTCTGCGTCCTCTTTCCAATGCCACCAGTCTAATCCAAATTGGATTCTCCGAAGAAGAGTTATGCCAAATCTTCCACGGTGACCTGATTATAGACTAGTTCAGTAGATAAAACTTGTACGACGTGCCACGTGTCATTGTTTCGACCTTTCGATCTAAAAGATATATAAAAGAAACTACAGTTCGTCCTCTTTCTATAACTTCTTACGAAATTTCAATCTGATGCTCAAAACAAAAGTTATGACTATTTTCCCCAGGTCACCTGTTCGGAATGTAATTCGGTAGTCTACAAAAAGGCCAACTTCCTCAGAGTATATCTCCTCAAATATAGTGCGAAAATATTTGAAATTCAGACCCGAGATTTTGAATGATTTCAGCCCAAATGGGTTTTTGTTTTAGCATTTGAAATTTCACAGAAAAAAGTTATAGCGCGAATGCCACGATGACCTATTTGGAGCAGCGAAACCCTAGAATCCAAAGCTCTGATACCAAATGTTATGAAACCAGCTCACAAAAAGATAGAAAAGATAGATCAACGCCTTATAATTCAGCCTCTTCAAGGGGGCAACCTCCTTTACATTACACAAATGAAGAATTCTTGGATGATACAAATGAAAAGACCTCCTTTCTATATATAGGAGTCTAACGGGTCATAATATAATCAGAGCCGACATAACAATAATAATGTAAGGGCACAATAATAACAATAGTGGGCTTCTAAGGGGTACAACAATATAATAAGGGGGTTGTACTAATAAAAATAAGGGTTTACACTAGTAGTATAGGGGCCTAACAATGGTGAATTTCTTTGAGTCTGGGTCTTTAGTGATCTTGCTTTTCCCTTTCTCAGAGGCATATACCCAGGGAGCTTTATTATAGGTTCTGTGCCTTCAGCACCAATATCCTCCGTTCCCTAGCCTTCTTCCACCTCTAGGTCTACAACCTTTTGCTTATCGTTCACTGGTTTCTTTTCTTTCTTCTAGGTTGGTGTTGCGGTATGCTTCCTTGTGGAAGCGAGCACCTGTACCAACTTTTTTTGCTTCTCCTTTCCTACAGGTTTCTTTTCTGTCACAGCGGGTTTTTTATCTTTTGCCATGGACTTTTTTGGCCTTGGTGACCTCTGCGCTGTGGGCACCGCAGATGTAGCTTCAACATTGGATACTTCAGATCCTGGGGTGTCAGATACAACGAATTCCGAACTCAAAGCTTCAGCAGGGTTGGTGGCAGACATCCTCTCCATAAAAAACTCACGGGTTTCCAGAGAAACGTTTATGTGTGCTAAGAATTCCTCCCAAAACACTCGGCTCATGAGCGATAAACAAAAAAATTCAACAACAACTCTAAGGGAACAAAGTGTTCTCTGTTGGGCCGAGACGTGGAATTTATAGGGGGTTTTGAATTCAAATTCGACCGTTCCCCCCAAATTTTGACAATTAATGTTATTTTTGCGGCAGATCTTCAAATATTTTTGCCTTAAATGTTTCCATCCCACTCCCCTCAACCATCTCCTGGCTGTCAAGTCATGCACAATGACTTCAACGATCAATTTTCTACTATGCTACGCAACACCTTTCTCCATGGTGCAGCTTTCTGTGCGCAGCTCCCAGGATTTCATCTTCATCATCTTCCGTGTAGCTCATCTGCTGCATAGTCCTCCAACCCTGGCAGTGTAGTTTATAGTCTTGTGTTCTCTTGCAATTGTGTGGAGCACTTAGACTGTCTCGCCACCATATAGTCATTGCGTAGGATCCCCTGTATACAACTTCAATCATCTCCCATTCACTCTCCCTGGAAAAGGTTCTCCATTCAACTTCGCGAGCTGAACTGTTCCTCCATTTGTAATTTCTTTGATAATATATGGCCCCAGCCAATGCATATGATATTTACCCAGAAATTTAGTGAACTTACTATCATATAACAAGACCAGATCGTTTACCTTGAACGTGCGAAGCTTGATGTGGTGATCGTGCCATGCTTTTTCACATTCCTTCTATACTTGCTGATGGAATTTAGCCAAGAATCAGTCCTCTTCAAGCTCCATCAGCTGCGCGAGTCGTTCTTCCAAGGCTTCACAATCTGCCATACCTGTGAGAGATGATATGCGCAGACTAGGCGTAATATACTCCATCGACATTACAGATTCGACACAATATACCAATCTGAACAATGTTTGTCCTGTCAGCTTCTTGCAAGTAGTCATATATGCCCATACTAGTACAGGTAAGCACATATCCCAGTCATTTTGTTGTGTGTTGCAGATCTTCGTCAGCGCGTTCTCCAAAATCCTGTTGAAGGCCTCAACAATTCCATTGGCCTGTGGGTGATATATTGTACTCTTATGATGGTAGACCTAAATTTTCTTCAGTTAATGGGCTAATCGTTTCATTCAGAAAGCGCGGACCTCTGTCGCTCATCAAGACTTTCGAACAACCAAATCTTGTTAATACATACTCAAACAAAAACTTCGTTGTTGTAGCCCCTGTAAAATCGTTAACCGGTTGTGCCTCTTCCCATCTGGTTAGATTTTCTATCACAATGATGATATAGAGTGCACCAGTTTTCTTCCCTGGGGGCTGAATTGGCCCAACAAAATCAATTGCCCATTTTTCAAATGGTTGCAACGAAACTTGAGGCTGTAGTGAAAACTCATTCCTCCACGATGGTCGGCCCATTCTCTTACACGCGTCACATGCTTTACAATATGCCTTGGAATCCTTGTGCAGCGTTGGCCACCATAGACCTGCGTGCAAAATCTTCTGCGCAGTCGCCTTTCCTGCATAATGTCCTCCCGCAGCCCCTCCATGAGCTTCAACGAGAATGCTATTTCTCTCAAAATCTAACACATATCTTTGCAATATTTCATCAGCACCCATCTTATACAAATGTCCCGCAATCACTGAAAAGTCTGTCACACACACTACTATTTCCTTCTTTTGCTGACCTATATACCCTTCTGGTGCCATCCCCGTAGTCAAAAAGTGAATAATATCTGCAAAATGATTGCCCGCTACGCGCACTGCGAAGAGCTGCGCATCTGGCAACCATTCCTCCAATTGGTAGGCTCTTCTCCTGTTTTGATCCGCGAAAGATGGTTAGGTCCTACGTTTAACCTTCCTGGATTCATAATTACATCAAAGTCATACTCCTAGAATAGTAGAAACTATCTACATATCTGCCCCCAACACAGGCTTATTGACTAGGTATTTCAAGGTAGAATGATTTGTGTGCATCTTGAAATGCCCTCCTAACATATAGTGCCTGAATTTCTGCAGTGTGTACACCGTGGCCAATCATTTGTGCTCAATTATTGAATAATTCTTCATAACCTACGATAATTTCCTACTCGTGAAGGCAATAGGGTGGTCCATTTCTCCTTCACCGGCCCGTGTTACCACTGCACCCAATGCAATGCAAGAGGCATCCAAATGTACGTGAAATTCCTTTTTCTAATTAGGGAATACCAAGATCGGCGCGATGACCATCTTTTCTTTCAATACATCTAAGTTGTGCTAATATTCTTCATCCCAACAGAGTATTGCATCCTTCTTCAATAATTTCTCCATGGGCACAGTAATTTGAGCATATGCTTTGATAAATTTTCTGTAAAAGCCCATATGTCCTAGCATTGTGCGTAGATATTTAACACTCCTTGGGGCCTCCACATTCACTATCACCGCAATTTTTGCAGGTTCCACCATTAACCCTTGCTTTCACACCACATGACCCAGCAAAATTCCAAAGGGAACACAGAATAGGCATTTCTTCAAATTCAACGCATTTTGATATCTGCGACAAGTATCCAACATCAGGCGCAGACTTTCTACATGGTGCTTCACTAAACCAAACACCATCCAATCATTAAAGTATACTTCCAAGAACTTATGGATGAACTCTTTAAATGTTGCTATAACTACACGATAGAATATCGCATGCGCATTCTTGAGTCTAAATAGCATCACAATATACTAGAAACAACTCCATTTTGTTGCGAAAGTTATTTTTCTCCTATCCTATGGCTCGATCTTGATTTGATGATACCCTGAAAACCCGCCAGTGAATGAGTAGGCCTCCTACCCTCGAACATTGTCTAATACTTCATCGGTAAATGACGTTGGGAATGGATCATGGACACAGGCATCATTAAGCTTCCTTAGATCTACGCAAATCCTTATTTCACCCTTCTGCTTCTTCTCCTGAATCACCATCGGCCTCACCTAATCATATTCCTCCACAGGTTCTATGATGCCCACCTCCAACATCTTATTGATCCAAATCGGATCCATAAACGACTGTTAAAGAATCCTGACTATATCGGGACGAAACAAATCCTTGAAGAATCCAAAATAGCAATCAGAAACACCTTGAACCAGTGGCCATGGCAGTCGGCATGGAACGACGAGGACTTCGGTCAAAGTGTGCTGACCGAGGCCCATGGAGACTGCGCAGGAGGTCGATGTAGCCCCTGGGAGCCCTGGAATGGAAAAAGGAGTTAATTTTCGATGCGCAAACAGGGCCGAAATGGAGGGGCCTTATGCCCTTGGTCACGTTGGGAGTCGGAGAACTGCGGGTGGAGAAACGAAAAGCGCTAACGTACGAAGGTGGGACCCACGACCTAGAAACCGATGGTTTTGATCAGGGCACCCTTGAACAGTAAGAGGTTTTGGAGGAGAGCGGAGCGATCCCACTCAACGATTGACGCGTGGCAGCGGAGGTGAGAGAAAAACCGTCGTGATCGCGTGTTATCGGTTGAACAAGTCAACCGCGCTCGACATGCGTATGAAATTGGATCGGGAGGAGCCCAAATCAGACTGCTGAGATTGCACCCGATAGATAGAAGTGGAATTGACAGGGAATTAAGCCGCAATTTAAGGGGATTTGGAATCCGTTGACCGCCATGGTGGAGAAAGAACGTATCCATGACATAACCGAAGAGAACGAATCGATGAGCAGGCTGGCGCTGTTCCGATGGGGACACTTGGCTACTCCCCGAGCGTTCATGCTAACGCCGAACAGGGAACTCCAAGCACACAGGCGGTAGGTGAATCGATGTAGGCAGGAGAGGAACTGAACAAGAATGGAGATCGAATGGCTAAAGCCATGAACTAAGAAGAGGAATAGAGATTGAGAGAGGAGGAATAGAGAAGAGTCCAAGCGACCAAGAGAGACAGTGAACAGTGAACCCTAAGAGGAGGACTAAGCACAGAGAGCAGTAAAGCCAAGCAGAGGAGACAGAGGGCCAAGCTGACCATAGGTAGCATCGAGCACTAGAGAGCTTGAAGAATCAATCCTTCCCATAGAGGACTATGTCTGGATTGAGCACCATAGTTGGCTTTTTCCACTGTAGACCAAGGGTCACAGAGCTGGTAGGAAGAACAAGAGTCTGTGTACTCCGAGTGGCTTGGGGAATCCAAGAACCACCCTGCCAAGAAAAATCTGCTTCAGGAGAACTCATATTGAGTCCCTGTATTGTAATTTATCTGTTGAAAGACACAATAAAGCAAGGCCACCACTTAAGCTGGACCGGAGTCATAGCCCTAGAGGATAGGGTGAACTCCTTATTAAAAACTACTTGTGTCTTTGTGTTACTTACTGTATTTCTCTATTGTCTTTCCATTTATTTTCTGTGTATTGGCAATCTGATTGATCCGTTGTTTCAATAACATAGAACACACACACCATCACATGACGCTGTAATACCTTTTGTTTAATAAATCTTCAACTGAGGTCACTCATAGGGTGATTATCAGATCACTTATCCAACTCCTGATGAACCTTTTCCTTGTATTTGGGATTAAGACGATACGACCTTTGCTTAATAGGCTTCACATCCGGCTGCAACATAATATTCATGATGCCCAAGTCACCTATTATTCCCTTCAGGTCTGAAAACTTGGTAGGAAAAATATCCTGGTACTCGTGGAGTAGCTCAACAACTTTATCCATAGTGGCATCATCCCAGTAATCCCCAATATTTGCAAACTTCGGTTCTGCTTCAGTGCCAATGTTTACTTCCTTTGTTTTCAACGGTGTGGTGATGTCTAAGTTTTCTATTTGCGGACCTTCGACGTCACGATACCCTTCTGCTTTTGGGATATTAAGATTCCTTGGATTGTCATCCTCCTCTTCAGCGGTCACATTATAACATTCCAACACATGGCGCAGCTGGGTGCTCCAATCTAGCTGGACCCACTCCAATGGTTCTTGCGGCGTTCTGAAGATAACTGCCTTAATTTCCTGTAGAGCTTC
The DNA here is from genome assembly GCA_031772625.1 of Pinus tabuliformis. Taxonomy (NCBI): domain Eukaryota; kingdom Viridiplantae; phylum Streptophyta; class Pinopsida; order Pinales; family Pinaceae; genus Pinus; species Pinus tabuliformis. The sequence goes on along the minus strand of CM062805.1, from coordinate 803,726,721 downwards.
ATCAATGCTCGCGAAGCCATATTCAAAACTAAAGGTAAAAAAGAATCCTTCCTTTAAGATATCCCACTCCATGGTGCCATGGCAGAGCTCTGTTTCTAGATACCATTTCATGGGAATTGTGTCCTAGGTATGGAAAAATAAGTGTACCCACTCCGACTGTGGCTTCGTTCCATAAGATTTAGTCCATTTTGCTAGGTGATCGCACAGATCATCCTTCCCACTATATTTCTCATCCAATCTAGTGTTAGGCCACCCAAACCGTAACCTCATTATTCTTCTGTAATTCTACCATCCATCAAATCTAATGTTGTGCATACCCCACCTTCGTGCAGGCGTAGTGCGTAGTGCCAAATCTAATGCTTGGAAGGGGTGATATTCGGGGACTTCACACTCAAATGCATCCAAAAACTTATCTACGTTAGTTAAGTCATCATAATGGGGTAAATTCCTTACTCTGACTAAACACAGTGCAACGATTTTGTCATTATATTGTAGCACAGTGTAGATACTTCGTGTAAATGATTCTGCTAGTGTTCCAACTCTTCATCTGAATCATAGGTGCAAGAACTTTCACGGTCCCATGTAATCCATCCATCTACCATCGGATTGATCCAATCCTAGTCTCACGCTGTTATTTTATAGACCTGGTCCAGTTCATCCTCACTTTCTTCATAGTCGTGGACTGGTTCAGTGTAACACACCCCTTCTCTAGGGTCCAACGACACTACAACCTGAAGCAATTTCCTTTCAAACGACATTGTTCTCTTCTTCAAGTTGATGACCCCATTCATGCAAATGGCCTAGTCAATTCCTAGGAGCGCAAGGTATGGATTACTGTCATCAATGATCTCTATCAATTCAAATTCAACCATTGCGCTCACACCTTCTATATCAACTGTGACTTCGTATAATCGTCCCATAGGGATGATCTTCCGATGGTTCGCCATTCTGAGATGAATCGGAGACCACTGTAGCGTAGGTATCCCCATCATTTTCCATGTTTTCTTTGGAAACACATTCGCATCAGATCCTAAATCCAAAATGACCTGATCCCTTTCATAGTCTCCTATTTGCGCGGTGAGCCTCATATCCTGGCTTGTTCGCACCTTATGTTTGCCAACTTTTCTAACTATGCAGTGTCCGTCAAGGACATTCTCTTTATTGGTGCATTTGTTTATTAACTCCTGCAGGCCCTTCACAGCTTTGATATCATGCAACAATTTCATGCAGGTCTCCAAGAATGTGGTAAGGACAGAGGGATGAACCTCCATAGGCGTGTTGGTTTCTTGCACTTTGTTCTGGTTTCTTGAGATGGAGGCCTCAACAAAGCTCTTCTTGGCTTCCATAAAAGTTTCCTTAGTGCACTCCAAATCAAAACCAACTTCCTTTTCTGGGGCCTTGTGGACGCATCCGTCCTCTTTAGGCTATTTTCCCTTATCATCGCCAGTTGCTATTCCGCTCCTCAACACTATATTCACACTTTGATCCTCCTTGCGGGGCTTAGCTCTCATCATATGTAAGTTCTGTGTAGGTTGCTGAGGTTGCACCTTATTTTCCTACATCTTAGCTATCCGCACTGGGTATTCTTCTATGGTATCGTCAAACTGACTGTAGTATTGACATGACGGGTCTGTCTTATTCTGACACTCTCACACATAGTGCCCTGGTGTTCCTTAGTTGTAATAGATAACCTACCCTTGACCTATTCCAGGCCCTCCTCCTCCTTGGCCTCATCCTCATCCTTTATAACCTCTGTGCACTCCTCCAACACTCTTCTCTGGGGGTCGAGTTTCTGCTTGCATCTGGTATGTATGTGTTATTTCCATCATTAGCTCATAGCTACAACAGTGGTGCTCATCATGGCCCATAGATCTATGGAAGTCATAGAATAATTGCTAGGGTGTCTGAACGAACTTTTGAAACAAACGGCAATTATCCGTTGCGTGTTTTCCAGCAACCTGAAAAATTATGCACCATAACGCAACCCCCATGCTCGGCCCTGCTAGGGCTTCTAGCTTTAGGGGGATTGGTCCCCCTCCTGTGATATAATTCGTGAATACGGGACAATGGTCTTTATCGTGCCCCTGGCTGTTACACTTCAGACATCAAACTTTCATGCACCTCTGGTTTAGTCTCCTTGTCTTTCTTCAAGCTTTGCAATTGTAAACAGAGGCTCTATAATTGGGAGTGAATATACTGTACCCCTAAGGCTAGATTCTGAATGGGCGTTGCATGAAACCTCATCACGATTTCCAAGGCTTCTGCCTAAGTTCCTATCTTCTATTGCGATAGATAAATCCTCAGGTGGGGCAAAAGTGAAGCTATAAACCATTCGCAATGCTGACTGTCCGTGAGCTGCATGTTAGCTTCTCAAATCACACATTTCAACCTTTGATCTAATTCCCAAGGTGTCTCATCAACCCTCATCATGATTTCCTTAAATCCAACTACTAATTGCGAGTTAGACTTAGGCTTACTAAAATCTTTGTTTAAAGCAACCCTAGTATCTGCTAGTGATGCCAGAGGGTTCTTAGAACAATACTTAGTGTACCAAGTTAGCGTGCGATCCTATAGAGCGGTAACCAACTGTGCCTTCTTTATATTGTCCACATAGCATTCGCAACAAACCAGAACTGCTTTGTATCTTCACTACCAATGCCTTTGAAGATCGTCAGTTTCATCGTATTCACCATGGTGGATGGTGGTGGTAGAGGTGGAGGTGTGGGCGAAGGTGTATGCGGTGGGGGTGGAGGTGGAGGCAGAGTGGATGGCTGATGTGTTCGTAGAAAACCCTGTGTTATTAGCTGAACAACGCTTCACGACAGAGTTCATTTCACCCCTTCGTCGTCACTATATGGAGTTCCAATCAATGGAATATACTCTGGTCTTGATCCTTCACGATTTCTAAAGAGTCTTCCACTTTGCGTAGCTCCAAACATCAAGGCAATGGAATAACTCGTTCTTTACACAACAACATTTTAATCCAAGTATTTGAAGATATTAAATACTTACCTCGCAGTCCTTTGAAAAAACTTCACTCCGCTTCGTTGTAGCTGACTGAGGTATTAACCACGAAATTTGTAACAAGTCCTATAATTCGATCGATCTAGTGATCAACAACCCACGCGATCTTGTCTTCAGAGGTTTCTAATCATCATACCAGTTCTGGAGTCCACACTATTGGTTCGTCAAGCTTCCACCTCCCTTGAACGTCTGCCAACTTAGCTAAACACTCATATAATTCGATCGAGAAGGTGCAGAAGAAAATTTCATGTATCTTCATATACAAATACCTATCCAACCACTTCTCCTTTGATAGGCGTGAATTCATTTTTTCCTGCGCCCGCGAATTCTTGAATTTTTCTATCCAGCCACTTCTCAATTTCTTTCTTCGTCGGGTTCTAGTGATGCGACATCACACATCTCCTTCAAATAGATCTCGGTCCCAACAACAGAACCATTTGTTGGCTTAGGGGGTCCTTACCTAGTTTTAGAGTTTGTTGCGCCAACCAACAAAACCCTACACTACTGGCCCTTTTGGTAACAACCTGCGTAGCGCAGGCTGTAGTCTCACCCAAAGCAGTATGGGGGGATGCTGGAACCAATTTTCTGCATCCAGAGATCAGTGTGATCTCTTTTAGCGCCTAGATCTTCCCTCGCGCAAATCTACAAGCCCCTAGGGTTCAATACTACAACTCTATTCAAACAGTCTTCAGACCTTCGTAAAGGTCTATAATTGGCTTTCGTGGACCTTTATCAGTTAATTTATCCACTTACATGCATTAGAGAACAATCCTAGATTAGTGTTTGTGCAGATCTGCTTAAGTTATTTAGAAAACATAACAGAATTCATCACAGTCTTCGTGAAAGTACTTAACATGTATTGCGTTAATCTATTAAGACTTCTTCAAGTGAATCACACATCATTAGATCAATAGTTCATAAACACATTATTCATCCGCAACATATATCGTAAATAGAAGTAAACATAAATAAACATATATACACAAGAATTCTTCAATAATCTTCTTTATTGATCTTCAGTTCAGTTTTTCAAACTCAAAACTACCCTGTGTACTCAGCTGCAGGGGTCTGCGCACTCCGCTGCAGACTCTACCTAGGCCTCTGCACATCCAACTATAGAGCGTTTCTCTCCTATCCAACCCACTTCTCTGCACTATTACTTCTAAGACTCCATTCGTCATCCACATAGATATGCATTAGAATCTCTAAGGCACATCTATTTATAGCCTCTTTCGTACAATCCCATGGTCCACAGACCATGGGTGGATCTTCAAAACCAACTCAACCTTTACATAAACAAGGGGTTAAAACCCATATGACTGCTAATCCTCTACGCGCTCTGCATCCACAAATCGTGGAGACTTTACATTTATTACAAAAATTACATCAAAACTTGGGTTATTTTAACCCCAAAACTGACCCAGGGAACCCTATCCCAACACGATGGTTCAACTATGTGTTAAGAAAAATTGAAGCTATAGTAGTGCAAGCTTGATCCTTCTTTCAAAAATTCAGAACCACTTCTCATTACAAATGAAGGGGATTTATAGTTTGAAAATAAAATACAAATATAGCAAATAGAGTAACAACTTGAGGCGATTTTAACAAACAAAGCCAAAATAAACTAAAAGAGACAAATTTAGAATCTATTGTAACAAATCATCTAGGCCTATGAAGAAGGTTTCCCTCCCATTCGTTGTTGTAGCTTATAGATATATGTCATGTTTTTTAATTTGGGTTGAGACCTCCATTGAATTCGCATCTAGCTGATGAAGATTGCATCTCGTAATGATGGTAACATCTGAGAGGTGGTATTGGATAGAAACTGGAGCATCAACCACTATCTGTGTGGTTTGGCCAAAAACTACCAATGACTTTCCAAGTCAATTTTAGATAGTTGATCTATTACTTTGGTTCGCTTTAAGGATGAACCTTGCCACATTTTAGTGAGTAGTTTAATATCTAGAAATGCTCCTTCAGGGCAATTTCATATGAGATTTGTGTGAAATAAGTTATCACTAACCTCCTCAATGAGATTAATAGAAATATCTCTTGCATTGAACATTGTTTCCTCTGCATTTTTAAGACGAATTTCCCATTCTCTAAAAACAATTTCCTTATGTGACTCTTCAATTCTGGGAATATTATCTAATCTCCCATCGGTGTTGTCTTTCCATGTAAGGAAACCTGTAATTTTTTCTTCAATGTCATCGAAATAAGTTATGATATCTAATAATTGATCAACTAGGGAACTGGATGTATGTCACAAATTATGAATAGTTGCTAACTTTTGACAAAATACAATTTGTTGTTGAGCAAGGAGAGTGTTTAACTCTCTTGCTTCCTTCTTGAACTCTGTCAATTCAGGATTAACACTTAGTTATTAAATCATGTTATGCAATTCCTTTATTTGAATGTCTCGGACCAACAAATTTATATCATATTGAACTTTGAGAGTAGAAAAACCGTTCTAGAGTTCAGTAATCCGTCCTTGCCATTGATCAACAATTGTTTGTTTTTTGATTTCAAAATTCTGTTCCAAATGCACAATTCTTGTCTTCTTTTTCTTTTAACAGTTGTTGTATGTCTGTGGCTTTATGTTGAAGCATAGGCTCTTGTGAATTGAGTGAGCCTTCCCAGCTCCTTTGTAGGAGCGGTGAAGGAGCCTTTCCATACAACCTCAAAAGAAGCATTTCCAGGGACTAAATCCTGGGAATGATCAATTTTCCTTTCCTTCTGCTCTCTTTTGACAACAACCTTGTGTTGAGGACTATAAAATATATCAAGTGGAGGAATTTCTTCAACCCTTAACATAACCTCGGATATTGGGAAAACCGTTATAATTTCAATGTCTTCATCTCCTAAAGGCTTCTCAGAGGCCTTTGTTGTTATAAGAGTTGGTTCAAGACTTTTGTGAGTGTCTTGAACTTTCACTTTTATGGGAGTCTTTAAAACTTGAGATTCATTGGCCTTCGGGACTTTGATATATTGCTCCCATATTTGTTCAAGCTTGGTATTAGGCAAAAGAAATTTTTCCTGAGAAGAAGAGGAAGCGTATGTTTCTCTTGATTGAGGCACATCAATAGTCTGTGTGGAACCAACAACTATGACATCATCCTGAATTGTCCTTTCCTGAGGAATTCTTAATGAATCCATAGGAAAATTAACTAGCCTTGCAGCTCTGTACTAGGTGAATTGAATCATCTCTTGTGGAGTCAACTGTTCTTCTGCTTGTCTAATAACCACTGAATAAGTAGAAGCCTTTTCAAATAGATCATAAAACTTTTATGGCTCATGAGTGAATTGCCTGATGCTTGATGTTGCAGTAACCTTTTTGACAACTTGATGGGATCATACTGTTTATTAGGAATTGTGGGTAAATTGAGCTCTAAGATAACATTAATTTCAATTCTTCCATGCTTGAAATTGTCCAAAGAATATATACCACACTGAAGAGGAAAAACAATCCAAATTTTCTTATTTGACTCCTTTAAGTATTTTGAAATACCATTCCCTACGGTCTAGTATGTTATTTCTCTGGAAAGAAGCTTCTCAGGGACAAATAGAGGCAAGACATGGGGTTATCAAAACTACCAAAGACTCAGACATAGGTAAATAACTCTTCACTGAACCAATTTCCTATTCGGAGCAAGTCGGTTTTGGCTTCTGGGGATATCCTAGGAGTTCTCTTATGAAAGATGATTTGGTAAATAGGTAGGATGAATCCATGACAAATTTTATAAAAATGAGGCCGATACTTTGTATCCCAAATAATATCTTGATAGATGTGGATAGGGGTCGAATCTTCTAAATTCCACTTCCACCCAAGAGGTGAAGTCCATAAAGAAACATAGGGTGTCCATTATGTAATAACTCATGTAAAATGGAGTAATTATATTTTCTGTGGCTTCACGATTTCTTCTAAAAGCCAGGATATGTGAAGCTAGGTTATCTGAAATTATATTTCCCCAATCAAAGATATATCCTTCTGAAGCTACATCAATTAGTGGTGTCCATTGATCAATAAAATTCTATGTATTAGGGTTAGCAAAGAGTCTACACATCATAGTGGTTATTTGACAATAGGGACCTGCAAGGGAGTCAACTACATACTTACTTGATTCCTCTCGCTTATGCTTGGTTGGATTTCTCCTCCATGCTCTAATAGGATATGACACATGGTCGTGTTCCTTCATGAATTTTTCCACAAACTGTTTGTTATATTTGGACTAAGGTTCTAGAAAATGGTACATTGCGCTCAAATCGCTTCCGTGAATGATCTGATGACTATATGCTTCATTGTCATGAACTTCCTTTTTGCAATGCTCAAGATGTCAATGACCCATCAAACCATGTTTGTATAAGGAAGGATTTTGGACCAAACTGCAATCCTCTGCAAGAATGAATTGGCCACATCATTGTAAGTAGTATTTGAGACTGGGGTAGAATCATTGGCTGTAATTGTTCTTTGTGTGACCCTGGGTCCTTCATCCTCAAATAGTTTATAGATAGATTCTCAAGAGGAACTTCCAGAATCTAAAGAACATAATGTGTCGAAAATTAATCCTGGCATAACAACGCTTTCAGTTGGAGGGGTGGTAGATTGTTGTTGAGCAGTTGGTTTCTTCTTTTCTTTTGCAACTCTAGACATTTCTTCGCTATTACAATGGGCGAGACTAGACTATAATAGAAAACACAGGTCTAAACAATAACTTCTTCACATAAAATACTTAGCACAAATAATGAATTTTACACAACAATCTTCGTCTTAAAAGCGAATTATGATAGAACTGAATTGCAATGAATGAGGATGTTTATAATCCCAAAAACTATAAATTCACCACTTTAAAACATTAAATGATAAAACGTGAATTCACGTGGGTTTACCCACATCAATGTATCAAAAGATAAATATCAGAGGAATGAATTGGAGATGAATTCGAAAGTTACGATATTGGTAACTTCTGAAAAAGGATATTTGATGAAGTAATGACTATTAAGCAGAGGCGAGAAGTGATATCATGATATCTATATCATATATGGCATATCAAAGTTTTAAAGAACAAGCTCCCAATATGAAAGTCTCGATAAAATCTATAAACAGGAATATCAGAGGTTGTGTGGTATCAGAGGGGAGAAGTATCAGAGGTAGTATATATCATAGGAGGAAGGTATCAGAGCTGGGAGATATCAGAAATGTTGCGTATTGTAAGTGTCTTACTTAGAAAGTTACGATATTGTGAAGAGCTAATATTCCAAGTGGTAGTTGTGGGACCGACGACACTTATAATATTCATTTTAAAAAGGGGCACATGAATTATATTAAACCTTTTAACAAAATCCCTTTTGATAAATAAAGTAAGCATCGGGAAAGATTTATCGGGGAGGGACTTTATCATAACTTTCCTTTTGAGAAAGTTATGATATAATAAGGGTCTGATGGAAACCTTCTGTGAATGCATTGGATTTGTGGAAAGAAGGCCTATCAGGATTTTGATTTATTGTAACATTTTAAGGGTTGAGCCTCCATTAAATGAGTTCCAATGAGGGAAACTTTTAAGCCTAAGAAATTTTACAACAAACTTAAAATTGTCCTATATTTATTTAAAATTAAAGAGTTTTATTAAAATGAAAGAAAGGTCCCCATTATTTATTAATAACTAAAATAAAATAAATGGGGGGGCTGTTGAATAGTACAAAAATTGGTGACATACTGGGCGAAACAATTATCTCTATAAAAGTAAATGAAATTTTAACAACTAAGGAAAAAGACTTAGAAAGATGTAAATATTTGAAATTTAGATTGATTAAGATTACTCTGAATAAAACATAACTCATTATTTTGTAAATTTTCAAAACTTGTTATTAATAAAAACCTTCATCATCTTTATCAATCATTTAATCAATTATAAAGATAAAATAGAGAATTATAGAAGCTTAGCGTTAAGATAGACTTATTTGTCACTAGTAAAGTCATTGTTGCGAGCAGGCGTCCATAACCTCGACAGGGTTACCATTTAACCAAATAATACCAGTATCCCATCCACTTATAGTAATATTTTTAGAGGTATATAATTTTATTTTATTTTATTTATTTATTATTATTAATTTTTTTAGCTTCTTAAAAGCCATTGTCCTAGTTTGGTAGTGAGATAATGAAAATGCCATTCATAGGTTATAATGATGTTGAACAAGTCATCTCATGATGAGACCTCTTGTCTTATAATTATGAAGTCGTAATCCATTTTCCTGACTTGGTGACCAGTCATGATAATTTCAATGCCATTAGTTTCCCATGATCATGGTAAGTCAGCTCATAATGAAACCTCTTATCTTTCAAGTTTTTAAATATTTTTGAATTACACTCTAAAAAATGTAAAATTAGTGGATGGGGAGGTAAAATTACTCCTTAAGAGTTGTGGATGACAATCAAAGTCAAAAGATGCTAAAACTTCAAAATAGTCTTTATTTTTTTTAAAAGAAACTATCCATGACCAATCAAAGGACAACAAGATATTTTAATGTTTCAAGTCATGAAATATTTACAAACTAATGGATATAAAGATTTTAGAGATTATAATAGGTGCAATACTAAATTCCAATTTTGCAATTTCTTTCTAATAACTTATTGTTTAATTAATAAAACTTCATGTTAATGATGAGAGACCCTAATATGAAGTCAAAAGAGTATTACTCAATACGACTAAGCTAAAGACACCGATATGTACATATGATTATTTACATATTTACAACAGGATATGCATTTTCAAGAAAAATAATTTTTCAAAACTAGCCCATTAACGAGAAGAGCATCCCTCTTTCCCTGTAAATCTTGAAGGATAAAGGTTGATGGGCCTAGTTTCTCAATGATTTGAAATGGGTCGAGCCACAACTTTTGAAATTTTGTGTGTTTACCTTTTCTTCATGGGCCTTATCCCATTTCAGAACTAAGTTACCAATTTCAAAAAATTTATTACTTACTGAACTTGCATCGAACTAAGACTTGACCAATTGCTGGTGCTAAGCATGAGTTTGTTTGCCTTTATCTCTTTTTTCCTCTAACTTTAGAATTTTAGACATTGTTAACTGTAAAGCAGAGCAAGGTTGTTCCTCTATAGATTGCACTAGGGTCAGTGAAGGAAGAGCTAGATTAGGAGGTAATATAACTTATTTTCCATACACTAAGTGATAGGGAGATGTGCCTAAAGAGGTTTTATGAGTAATTCTGTCAGCCCATAGAGAAAAAACTAGAGATTTGTGCCAATTCTTTTGATTCTCATCAACAATTCTCTTGATGATTCTTATGAGGTTTTTATTGGTGGATTTTGCTAAACCATTTCCCCGAGGATAGTAGTTTGCATAATATTTGAGCTTAAAACTTATTTTGAGTGCAAATTTAGTAATAGCATTTCCAAAAAAATAAGATGCATTGTCAAACATGAGGGAAAAAGAAAGGCCAAACTTGGTGATTTTATGTTGATCAATAAAATCGATTATAGTTTTAGAATTGACCACCTTCAACAGCATTGCTTCCACCCGCTTGGTGAAATAGTCCGTAACAATCAAAATGTATTTATTTTGTTTAGAAGAGTGAGGAATGATCTCACCTATAATTTACAGTCCCCATTGCTCAAAGGGTTGCTCAATGTTAACTAGCTGCAAAGGTAGGGCTGGTTTTTTTCCCCTCCTTGAAGCGGTTTGGCAGACTTTGCATTTTCTAACATAATCATGAGCATATTTGAATAGAGTCGGCCAATAGTAACCAACATGAAAGATCTTATAAGTAGTAGTGTCCTTGCTATAATGTCCCCCAGCTGGTCCATCGTGTAGTTCTACAACACTTTTTCTACTTCAGGTTTCTCTATACGTCTTAGTGAGACAGAATCATAATTTCTTCTAAACAAAACTTTATTGACAAGTTAATACTGATTATATTTAAGCCTCAAAGGTATTTTTCTTTTGTAATTGAGTTCTACTGGAGAATAAGTATTTTTTAAATAAAAAAATAAATCAACATACTGAGATTCCGTGTCAACAGGACATACCTCTAAAATTTGAACGTTGTTACTTGAATCTTTATCAGTTGAAGTGTCAAAAGCTCCAGTTATTAATCTGCAAAAACCTTGACCTATGAATCTTTTAGATGGATTTATCTCTAGGTCATTTTATTGCAGGGCAGTAACCCAATTAGCCCTCTTTTCCCGTAATTATTTCTGGATGAGCAATTGTCTAACCACAGGGAAATGAACAATTACTTTGGTATGTGTTTTTAGGACTTAAAAACTGCAAAAGCTTGTTTTTCAACTTCTAAACAGTTTAGCTCAACTCCTTATAGATTGGAACTAAAGAAGGCAATGGGAGCTTCAACTTGTTTTTCATTGGGTTGGGTCAACACTGCTGCATAGCACTTTCCATAAGAAAAAGTGTATAGAAAAAATTCCTTAGAAAAATCGGGTGTTGATAATGAAGGAGCATCTATGATGGCTTAATTTATTGATTCAAAAGACTTTCTTTTGGTTTCTTCCCATTTGTAGATTGCTTTATTTTTTATCATGGTATGTAAGGGAAAGACAATTTGTGAAAAATCTAGGACAAATCGTTTGGGAAAATGTATTTGGCCAAGAAAATATTCCATGGACTTTTTGTTATGAGGCAAGGGATTTTTTGATATTGCCTTAATTATTATAGGGTCTATGCAAATTCCTTCTTTGGAAATAATAAAGCCCAGAAGCTTACCTTCACTAAGAGAAAATAATGACTTCTTAGGGTTCAAGGATATTCCAAATTTTCTTCACCTTTCAAATATTTGTTTTAAGTCATGAAGATGATTATTTATCTTTTTTGAATAAATTGTAATGTCATCTAGGTATACAACAATGGATTTATTGATCAAACCTTTGAAGGAAATATCCATGGCTATCTAGAATGTAGCTCCAACATTAATCAATTGAAAAAGAATCTTTTGATAAGTATATGTTCCCCATCTGGTTATGAATGTGGTTTTCAATCTATCTTCAGGATGGACAAGGAACTGATTATAACCTGAAAAACAAAATAAGAAAGACATCAGTTCAAAACCTACTACATTTTGAAAAATTTGTTCCATCAAAGGCAAAGGAAAATTATCATTTTCACATGCTTTATTTAAATTCCTAAAATCTATGCAAATTCGAATGTCCCCATTCTTTTTCTTGACTGGCTCTGTTGGGTTCCAGAGTTGTAACTCAACAAACTCCAACACCTAATTGTCAAACCAGGGCTACGTAAGCTTTGAGGCGTAGCACAAGAAATTCAAAAGAATATTGGTTCCAACTTCTATTAACCCTACTTCTATACCTCTAGTGAAGTTGCAGAACAAAGAAATGGAAACCTTTCAGCGAATAACACCAAGCCACTCTGGTACCAGAATAAATTAAAAATAATACTCGTCAAACTTTGATAGAAAGAAATTAAGCAAGCTTCACAATCAATTTGGAAAGACCTGGAAAAGATAAAATAATATGTTCCTGTGATTGACCTTTAATGTTCAAAAAATATAAAGGATGGTTTTAACTTTTAATAAATCTGTTTCTCTTTAAAGTTGACCCACTCCTAAACAAAAAATGGGTTAACTCCTGCACTGAGTTATTATGTTCTAGTACTAGGGTTCCAAATTCCTGTACTAGACACTTCGTTACTATACCAAGTTTTACTGTTCCTGTACTAAGGACTTCACAGTTCTTGTATCAAAGCAATTTTCTGTCAATCGCCATTTACTTCACACATGCATATGTTATAGTTAATCAACTGGAAATGAGTAGAACAGGAAAAGGAAATCACACTTGAGTAATGATAAAAGAAGTCCTTCAATCAAACAAGAATTAACAGAAAGAACTATGAAGACCGAAATAATTCCTTACTACAACAAAAGAAAATATTCTTGTGCAAAGAATGTAAGTGCCAATCCAAAAGAAAATTCTAACCCTCTTAAATATTTGTCACATTAATTATCATGCTCTACTTTAAAAGAAATAGATTTTCATGAGAAAGTATTAAACTCGGATGAAAAACTATGATTGATCTCCTAATAATAAGTGTTTTATTCTTTTATTGACAAAGAAATTGTTCACCTTCAAATTGTTATACCAGATTTATTTATTATGTAGCCAAAGTTTGCATTGAAACAAGGGTACGATTGCATGAAAATAAATAAATGAAACTGAATGTAAAATGCAGAACCCAACTTCATCTCTTGGAAACATCTCAGGAAATAAAATGCTCTTAGAAGAAAAAGGAAACAATCATGTGATGCTTTTTAAAAGCAAAGATTGAATGCTGTAAATGAATTCACTTTAAACACACTCACACCATTAGTTCCTTAGATCTGAGATGCATGCACATAGTCACAAGAATTTCTTTAAACTGCAACTCAAGAAATTAGAAAACAAGACTATTCTGCTCACACCAACATGACTGAACTTAACAAAATACGAAATACAGGGAGAAAGAGTTGGGTTGGCTGGGCCCTTAGCCAACCAACTCGTTTCCATTCATGAAAAATTTGAAATCAAAGAAGGAAACATTACATGTACCAAGAATCTGAAATAAATAAAACTAGCATCATCTCCTTCTATTATCTCAAAGTCTTCAACAAAGTTACATCATAAACCATGGATCCAATGCAGAGGGGCAGGGTGATACAAAATTACAAAACCTTATAATTGAGTTTTAAAAATTTCATAGTATCGCTCCCTTAATCCTATTCTAAAACCACATTTTATACACAATACTCAGCTCTTGGCTGTATCGAAAGATTAACAAAAACATACACCGGCCGAGACGAACCTCCATCTTTGGCGCTTGCTGTAACACTCCAAGCCCCATTGCAAAAAATGGAACAAACTTTAACGAGAGACACAAACCATTCATTCAACAAATGTGCTATTTTTGGAGGTAAATCCAAAGAAATATGTTGGTTGTCATCTCGGTATGAGAATGGGCAGATGGTATGAAAACCTTCAATTCCTGCACCAACCAAATTGTAGTTCCAATTAATGACTTGACTTACCATGCTTAAAGGAAGCATAAATAGATGAGTTACAAAAGACACATGAGCCCATTTAACCTTTTAAATAACTAATAAGCATATATAACCCATACTTTTAATAAAATCATGAAAAGACTAGGAATCATGTGTAAAGGTGAGGTATTGATTGTAAAAAAGAGGGTTTAAGTTGCATGGTTAGGACAAAAATAGGGTCAAATGAGGGACAATTGTAATGACCAACATCCCCCCAACCTCGACTTGTTGTGTGTCCTCACACAACTACTGACCTTCTGCAAAAAAACAAAATTGTGATCTCCCCTCATTTTTGGATTTGAATATTAATCTCTGATCCATCTACCTTCAATTTTCTGATGTTGGCTTTCTTCAAGTGCTTTACAACCTTCCTCAAGCGAATTTTGCACTGAGATGCATGATACTTCCAAAATTTCACTTGTTGCTTCCTTTCTTGTACCTCCTTTATCAATTCCTCATTCCTGTTCTTCATTGCTGTGTTCTGGTCCATCACACATCAATTCAACACCTCAAGCTCATATATTTGCTTCTTCAACTCTTTAACTTGACCTCTTTCTTCAGAGACAAAGTATCTTCCTTCCACTTCTTCTTTCACTGACATCGTCTCGACTACCGACTCATAGAGAGTGTCATTGTCTTCCAACTCCATTTCTAATTCCTATGCTCCCATGTCTAGAGGAATAATATCCTCGTTCTCGTTCACCATTGAGCCTTTTACTGTCTCTAGGCTTACATCTTGTACATGGAATACCTTTTTCTTTTTAAAATTCTCTATGAAAGATGACAAGGGAACGTCATCTTCCTCATCAATATATCCTGGAATAACATCTGAATGACCCACAGTTGCAACATCTGCCAATAGGGAAAGTTTATTATGTACTGGTGAATTTTCTGAAAACCTGGGAGAAGCATTTACCTCAGAATCCTCAATCTCTACAGGAGTAGTTTCTATGACAGGTCCTCCTCCTATGGAAGCATGTTGCGTATTTAAGGAACCCTGTGTCAATCTTTCTGAAGGTTCGGGTTTCTCACTCCTACTCTGCTCCTCACCATGGTCCTTATTTTTAGGTTCTGGCATTTTAGACATGGATTTACTAGCTGTAGTTTTCCCACCTTTACTACCCTTTAAGGTTGGCAATTTATTTTTTTGTTGTTGGCTATTTTTCAACTTAGTGGCCTTCTTGCTTCCCTTCTAAGGTCGTTTTACAATATTTTCCTCCTGGAATGTTTTCAAAAACACTTCCCAAGTCGTGCCCTTATCTTCTAATTCCTTTTTAACCAATATTTTAATTATGCCGTAATGACATAATTTAAACTTGATCTGGTCTTCCCTACTCTTTTGAACACTTCTAGACATCTTTTCTAAGATTTTCAACAGGAAATGAGGAAATTTGATTAATTTACCTGACTAAAAATGGAGCAATAGACGAATATGATAAAGATAGGTCAATGAATATCTCCTTTCATAAGTAAGGAACTTCTGGAGGAAGTATAGCAGATCCCTCCATTTCTCTGACATTTCATTTCTCTATAAATCAACTTTCCAGTCTATAACATGATCTTCATCCTCATAAAACAATGCCATGCCCCTTTTTCAACTTCTCCTTTCTTGAACCATTTTTCATTGGTAGCTGAAAACTCGGTGGTTTGTGATATAGAGTTCTCTATCACCTGAAATTGTAAGGAGCCAACCTAAACTGTCTTCCCATCAAAGGCGTGGGAAAATTCTAGTGCTGCCACTGAATCAAACCCATCAAACTTAAGCAGAAAGGGGAGAAATCATGTTTCTTGTAACATGGGGAAACTACCCTCATATTCAACTGTCCCCTCCAATTATTTTATAGACCATGGCTCGATACGAATTGATGCCATATCATCTAGGAGTTATGCTATCTCAATTCCCTGTAGAATTATGAAAGAACGACTATTAAATTTGAAAATTCCAGTGGGTATACCTTTGTAGTCACCGCACTTACAAATTTAAACTGCATTCACCAATAGTTTGTACACTTATCTCGGTATTGAGAGTGGTTGTCATATTGTCAGTAGGAAAATTCCGATTGGAAGGTTCACATAAGTGGGTATAATTCCAAGGTGAGCGGGTTATAATAGCTAAAGGTGGCGGATACAGAAAAAGAAATTACAGGGTTCACACATGAGATTGGCCTAATCATCAGGGGTTAACAAGGCTCAAGAATTTGATAATTAATGAGGAGGGCCTTTACACATGTTCCCATACCCATCATGACTCTGATTGGGATATATAAATTCCTAATTAAGATAAGGTTAGCCGAATTCATTATGTCCCTGCACTTAAAAGATTCATTCCTAATAGCAACAATAAATAACGTCAGTCAAATCAAAAGTATAACACATGGCTCTTTTAAAATAACCACGTAATTTCTAAATAGAGTTTTAAACATAATGTATTAAAGTTATAAATACATTAGGGTTCTCGCATTGGATAGAGTCCATCTTTCCTATACTGGAGCATATGTTCCTGCACCAGGATGCTGTGGTTCCTGTACTGTGTAAAAAAAATCACATTCCTTTGATCATATACCAACTGAATCCACCAATGACTTGCAGAGTTTGAAGGAGTTCCTTTTCATTGCCAGTTCTAGGTGTCATTATAACTTTCCTGATCTGATCAATAAAACCTTCCAAGGTTCATCAGATCCTGCAACAAAACTTATCAGGGATAAAAAGAAGCGGGATAGGGATAAAATTTTCAGAAAGGGAAGGATATCATTAAGGGCACTTAGAATGAGATAGATTAGCAGGGGGATATAAGAAAAGGGAATAAGGGGAACAAAAATTCTTTGGGAAATAGAGGGAAAACAGAAATTGGGATAGGAATTTATGAAGAATAGGAGGGAAATTTTAACTAGGATAAAAGAAGAAACAAAGAGACAATTACGAAAAAGGGAATAAGAAGAAAGGAAAAATTCTTACCTCGAATTTCTCTGGCAAAATAATGTTGGGTCAAATTAACTGCAACGGGAATTGTATGTCACTTGTACAAAATCTTCCATGTTGACTGCCTTGAACTTGGATAAGGGCTTGGTTCTGTTAGTTATTTTGCTGCCACTAGAAACTTTTCACAAAACCTGCTTCTTCTCAGTGACCATCATCATTTATAATAAACAAGTGACATTCCATTTTTACTAAAAAAATTGATCTACTCGCCACACGGGGGATTCACTGTGGGAGCAATACCATAGCACGTGGGTTCATATTGGGGGATATATAATGAGGAAAAAATTACATAATATATTGGGGGATATATAGGGGGTAAATGGATTATATTGACAATTATAGAAAATTGAGCTCAAATTTAATGAAAAAATATAAAGGGGTATAAAAAATTTTAATGAAAAAATGGATACCTACAATATCTAGTGAAAGTAGGGGTTTTTTAAATTGGGAAGGAGTATTGGTTTTATATTGGTGGGGGGTTAAATAATATGATATTTAGAGGTATTTT
The DNA here is from genome assembly GCA_031772625.1 of Pinus tabuliformis. Classification (NCBI taxonomy): domain Eukaryota; kingdom Viridiplantae; phylum Streptophyta; class Pinopsida; order Pinales; family Pinaceae; genus Pinus; species Pinus tabuliformis. The sequence continues at coordinate 803,709,151 of CM062805.1, read as the reverse complement.
CCAATATGTACTCAAATTAAGGGTATTGTTTAATATGCCATGATCACATGTGATATGTCAGAGGTTCATTGAGTGAAGCCCCGCGACCCGCTAGCATGTTGGTTTTCAGGCATATCCTTCCATGATCATGTCAGCAAGTTGATTTTCACAATCATAGGTAAAGATTTTTTCAATTTGTTAATTTTATAGTTTTTTTTAATTATTATTATTATTTATTTATTTTACTTTTGATTTTTATTGGAAAAGAGATGATCAGATTCAAAGTAGGTTGGAATCACCACCTACCATCCTTAACTCCAACTATTGCTGTACTTGTTGCAGAAAATCTTCCTTAGTGAGGGGCTGAAAATATGCCTTAAGTCTATGCCCATTCACAAGAAAGACTAATTCCTATCCATCAATAGTTTTGATCTCTACTGCCCCATTCTCAAAAACTTTAATTACTTCATACGGTCCCATCCAACGTGTACAAAATTTCCCTTTGAAATGTTTAAATTTAGAGTCATAAAGGAGTACCCAATCACCTGGTTGGAACTGTCTTTTCTTGATCAGCTTGTCATGCCATTTCCTATTTTGCTATTGTATTAACATATTTCATTGAAAAAAATATCTTCTAAATTCATCAAGCTCGTTCAGCTGTAATAGACACTGTTGATGTGCTTCTGAGAGATCCAATCCCAATTGGATTGTAGTTCTAAAAGCTTTCTATCTGGAATTCAATTGGTAACATGACTTGTTTTCCATATACTAGCTCATAAGGTGTGTGACCTATGATATTCCTCCAGGTAGTTCTGTAGGCCCATAGTGCTTCAGGTAATCTGTTAGCCCAATCCTTCTTGTGAAGATTTACTATTTTGGTAAGGATTGATTTGATCACTTTATTTGTAGATTCTACCTGGCCATTTGCTTGTGGGTGATATGGTGTTGATTTCCTGTGCCAAATTTTATATTGCTCCATAATACCTTTAACCAGATTAGAAATAAATTGTGGTCCATTGTTAGTAAAAATTTCTCTAGGAACACCAAATCTAGTAAAAATATCATTAAACAAAAAATAAACAACTTTTTTAGTAGCAAAAGAAACAATTCTAGCCTCATTTAGTTACAAAATCTGTACAAACCAAGATATATCTTTTGTTTAATGATGTTAGAGCTATAGGTCCTACTAAATCGATGGCCCATTTTTCAAAGGGTTTAGTCATAACTTGAGGACACAAAAGAATTTCATTGGCTTAGCCAGGCTGACCCATTCGTTGATAGCCATCGCAACATTTGACATATTGTTTAGCGTCCTTAAACAAACAATGCCAAAAATAGCCATCTCGTAAAGTTTTATATGCAGTTCTACTATCAGAAAAATGCCCCCCACAAGGCTCATCATGGGCAGATTTCAAAATTTCAAACAATGCTTCCTCCCTCACACATCTACGGATAATAAGGCCAGGTCCTATGTAAAAGAGGTCTCCTTGGGTCTAGGAATATGAAACACTTTTTTGGATAATATTGCACCTCTCTCGAGTGGATAAGTGAAGTGTTTTTCATGTAAATAAATAGTTAGCTATATCAACGAACCATGGGGAATTCGTTGATATAGCAAAAATATGTTCGTCACAAAAATAATCATCTACACAAATGTTTCACCAGGATTATTTAATCTCGAAAGATAATCAGCTACAACATTATATTTTCCTGGTCTATCAATAATAGTAATATTAAATTCCTGTAATAAAAGTAACCACCGAGTCACTCTACCACTAGTCAAAGGTTTATTCATCAAATATCTTATGGCAGAATGATTTGTATGTACAAATACTTCATAACCTGTAATATAGTGTCTGAATTTATTAATAGAAAATATCACAGCTAAAAACTCTTTCTCAGTTACTATATAATTCAATTCGGCAGGTGACAAGTTTTTACTAATGAAGTAAATAGCATAGGATTGTTGGTTCTTCCTGTCCTAAGGCTGCACCAATAGCAGTATCCGAGGCATCCGAAGAAATATGAAATGGGAGGGACCAATTAGGCCCTCGCAGAACTGGTGCCTGTACTAATTTTTCCTTCAGTGCCTCAAAAGCTTGTTGGCAAGCCATAGTCCAAGAGAACTCACTATCCTTATCTAGTAATCGAAAAAGAGGGGTAGCTATCCTAGAAAAATGCTCAATGAATCTACAGTAATAACCTGCATGTCCCAAGAATCCTCTCACTTCCCTTTGTGTTTTGGGTGCAGGAAGACGTAAAATAACTTCTACTTTGGCTGGGTCTACCTGGATACCTTTGTCAGAAATAAGATGGCCAAGAACCACCCCTGCTTTGCACATCAATCTGCACTTTTTATCACTCAAAGTGAGGTGAGCTTCTTGGCAACGAAAAAAAACTTTTTCTAAATTTTTGAGGGCTTCTTGGAACGAATCACCAAATACTGAAAAATCGTCCATATAAATCTCCACACACTCGAGGTCAGAAAAAATAGCTAAAAATACCCTTTGAAAGGTAGTTGGCACATTACATAGTCCAAAGGGGAGCACTCGATAGGAAAATGTTCCCCAGGGACATGTGAAGGTAGTATTATCTTAATCCATGGGTGCATTTTGTATTTGGTTATAACCATTAAATCCATCTAAAACTGAAAAGTACATTTTATTGGTAAGGGTATGTAGCACCTAATCGATGAAGGGGAGGGGAAAATAATCCTTGAGAGTGGCTTTATTTAATTCTTGGTAATCAATGAAAATACACCATCTTCCTTCTTTCTTCAGAACTATCACCAACGGGGAGACCCACTGGCTATCAGATATAGGATAAATAAAATCAATATCTAAGAGTTTTTGTAATTCTTCTTTCACAACTTCTCTTAGTGCAGGATTCATACACCTTTGGGGTTATCAAACAAGTTGGGCTCCCTCCTGAATATAGATATGGTGAGTGCAGGTTTCAGGAGGGATGCCTTTCATGTCCTCATAACTCCATGCAAAGGCACCAAGATGGTCTCGCAACAAACTCACAAGCTTCTCTTGTTGGGATAAATCCAAGTCTGAACTAATGTGTAAATATTTTCTTGGACTAATCTCAACAAGAGTGGTTTTGGATTCGAGAGTACAGGTAGGTGTTGCTAGACTTTGTGATGAAGAAGGTTGAGAATTGTAACTTTCTTGAAAATCTAGACTAAAGATCTAATGAAGTGAATCAAAATTTGGCATTGTGTCTAGATTATTCAAGAAATCCCGTATCTCACCCTCTTGGGTTGACTCGGTATGATGGTGAATCAAAGAAACAAATCGAGTCTCCTCATCACTACTGTCATAGTCTAGCCATAAGGTATCTTGAAGCTCCTAGATAGATCTAGTAGGTGGATACAAGGTGACTTTCTTCCTAACATCTCCATGGGAAATATACATATCACCATAGCGGCACCCAATATAAGCATTTGTTGTGGAAAGAAACGGTCATCCCAAAATCAAGGGATGCCATCCAATAAGATTCTTTGGCTGAACCACAATAAAATCCATGGGGTATTCCCAAGAATCAATCAAAACAACCACATCATCTAACACACCTTATGGCTTGATTTTGGATCTATCTGCAAGTTCTAGCACAACAGGGGTAAGACGAATGTGAACCAACCCAACTTGATCCATGGTTTGCTTAGTCATAACATTAATGGTTTACCCTAGGTGTATTAACACAATGGGGACAAGGATATCACCTATCTGAACAGAAACAACGAGGTTTCTAGGATCAGTATATTTTTCCAATTGCACACATCCTGTCATTAACTTGACTTCTCTTCCAATGAACTGAATGGTTTAACGTTCTACTGTCTTCCTTCCTGGATTTTAAGACAGAGTTCCTTAATGATCTTTGTACATATGGGGATTTATTTAATAGCCTAAAGTGGAGGAACCTTTATAAAAATATTCCTAAGCTCAGAAGCCAGACTAGACTGAGGAGTGGGGTCATCTTTCTCCACAACTAGCCTCTATGGATAGGGAGGCCGGTTTGAAGAAGATGGTAAAGGCTCTAAATGTGTGGGAATGGGTCGAATGGTGACATATCCTTTCGAATGATCAGGAGTTTCCTCCTCACTTTTCTCCTTGATAATCACCATAGGTTGTTTTTGTTTTTTTGGTTTTACTACCCTTCCCGATCTCAGTTGAAGATCATTAACTCCAACTGGCATGGTCTGATAAATGGGAGAAGGGAGTGGTCCAATGGAATGGATCAATTGTACCACTTTATTATTAGGGTTTGGTACTGGTTGAGAAGGCAGTTGGGGTGGTCGAAAAGGTGGTGGTAATGGCAATGGTGGCATAGGTTGACTCTACTGTGGTAAGGCTGGTAATGAAGGTTGTGACATTGGATAAGGTGTATATGTAGTAGGATATGATTGCATAGGTGCAGGATATGAATAATGAGGATGGGATTATCCCATCCATCCTTTTTGCCAAGGTTGAGGAGGTTGTCCATACTGAAAGTGATTCCCATGCTATGAAGGTTTAGAGTGATTTTCATTATGATAGGAATATGAAGGTGCATTATAACCAAAAAAATGCGGTGCATGTTCAGGGATCATACCTGTACCTACCCGAGGCCAAGATTTCCGTGCTGCCATAGTATGTAGTGGCTCAGGTTCAGGATGCTCTCCTTCAAAAGACGCTTTCAGTCTTGGTATATAAGGGCATTCATTGGTAGGATGTTTCCCTGTACAAATAACACATTTATTAGCACTTTTGACATCTGTAAGACATTCTCTTAAAATATGATTTTTCTAACAATTTGGACAATAAATAGACAATAAATATTGTTCCTCTACCAACTTTTTCTAAAATTTCAAAGAGTCTATTTGTTTACTAACAATATTCATAATTTAAATTTTCATATTGTCCATTTTATTTTCCAAACCAATAATCATAGCATATGTAGATCCAAGTTTATTATTTCTACTTCGAACTCCTCTACCAGATCTAGATTGATTCCATGAGAGCTTCCTGCACAAGTCACAAATCTGATCAAAAGTATTTTGAGAAATATCCCCTTGTCCTAATAAATTCATATTATTTCTAGCATCATCAGTAAGCCCACATAAGAACAAGGTTCTAATAGTACTTGGATCAAATTTATGTTTTGACCTTTGGAGGATATATAGGAACCTTTCTAGATAATCTTCCAAAGTATCTTCATCACTTTGCACAGTAATGAAGATTTCATCTTGCATTTATCTAATTTTGAAATATTCCTGATATTTGGTAAAAAATACTCTCTTGGTCTGTTCCCAAGAAGCTATAGTATTCCCTCCTAATCCTATAAACTAGCACAAAGTTGAATCCTTGAGAGTTGCAGGGAATAGTTTTAACTTTTGGGCATCTGTAGAGTAATCATAACTTCTACACAATATGTCAAATTCAAATAAAAGAATCTGGATCCTTGTGTACCTTACCATGAAAATGAGGAAGAGAAGATGGCCGAATGTTCTTCATTTGTACAACTACTTCTGGGTCCACAATTGGAAACCCAAAGGTGGATTGTTTCTCATTTAGTTGATTCTTACCAGTCCCCTCAACATGGTCCTCGTGATTTGCCATTTTTGTACCTTCAATCGGACCACTCTCAAAAAAATGAGAAGGTCCACTATGGCTTAAGTTAGTCTTTTGAATTACAATAGCTTCCTTCTTTCCCTTCATCGATTGTGTTAACCCTCAACTACTGTTTCCAGAGTCCAAGTAAACAGTTCCTGCATGATGGATCCGTGTTTATTTGGAATTTATGCCTATAAGGGAAGACCCGATATGAGAAATTTTTTTAGATTTATCAGTATCTCTTCGGCCCCTATTGGGCTTCGGACCCCTACCCTTTTTAGTCATACATTTTAAAATAAATCAAACAGAAAGAATAACCAACTAAAAAAATTCGTTGAAAAAAACTTCAATTAAATGTTACAGATAAAAGAAACAACACATGCAGAAATCAAAATAACACCCTTCAAGCAATAGAAGCACACTGCATAAAAAATAAAAGAAGAATTACCCCTATTGCAGAAAAAATAAAAAATATCTTACCAAATCTTTTAACGCCTCCTCGACAATGACGCTAAAATGTTGGGTGTCAGAGTTGTAATTCAAAAAACTCCTTCAACACTTAATTGTCAAACTAGGGCTACATAAGTTTTGAGGTGTGGCACAGAAAATGCCAAAGAGTACCGGTTCCAACTTCTATTAACCCTACTTCTATACTTCTAGTGAAGTTTCAAAACAAAGAAATGGGAACCTTTCAGCAAATAACACTGAGACACTCTGGTATTAGAATCAATTAAAAAGAATACTCACCAAACTTTGACAGAAAGAAATTAAACAAGATTCATAATCAATTCGGAAAGATCTGGAAAAGATAAAAGAATATGTTCCTGTGATTGAACTTCAATTCTTAAGAAACATAAAGTACGATTTTAACTTTTAATAGATCTACTTCTCTTTAAATTTGACCCACTCCTGAACCAGAAATGGATTTAATTCATGCACAGAGTTATTCTATTTGGGTACTAGGGTTCGGAATTCCTGTACTTGACACTATGTTCCTGTACCAGATTTTACTGTTCCTGTACTAAGGAATTCACAGTTCCTGTATCGAAGCAGATTTTTTGTCAATCACCATTTACTTCATGCATGCATATGTTACAATTAATCAACTGGAAATGAATAGAACGGGAAAAGGAAATCACACTTGAGTAATGAGAAAAGAAGTTCTTCAATCAAACAAGCATTAACATAAAAAACTATGAAGACTAAAAGAATTCCTTGCTGTAGCAAAAGAAAATATTATTGTGCAAACAATGTAAGTGCCAATCCAAAAGATAACTCTAACCTTGTTAAATATCTGTCACATCAATGATCATGCTCTACTTTTAAAGAAACATATTTTCACCATAAAGTATTAAACTCAGATGAAAAACTATGATCGATCTCCTAATCATAAATGTTTTGTTCTTTTATTAACAGAGTAATCGTTCACCTTCAAATTGTTATACCAGAGTTATTTAATATGTAACCAAAGTTTTCATTTAAACAAGGGTACGATTTCATGAAAATAAATAAACGAAACTGAATGTAAAATGCAGAACCCAACTTTGTTTCTTGTAAATATCTCAGGAAATAAAATTCTCTCAAACAAAAAAGGAAACAATCATGTGATGCTTTTTAAAAGCAAAGACTGAATGTTGTAAATGAAATCAATCTAAACACACTCCCACCATGAGTTCCTCAGATCTGAGATGCATGTACACAGTCGCAAGAATTTCATTAAACTACAACTCAAACAAATAGAAAACAAGGTTGTTTTGCTTACACCAGCATGACTGAACTTAACACATTGCGAAATACAGGGAGAACAAGCTAGGTTGGCTGGGCCCTTAGCCCACTAGCTCGTTTCCCTTCACAATTTTTTTTTAAATCAAATGCGTGAAGGAAACATGACATGTACCAAGAATATGAAATAAATAAAATTGGCATCAACTCCTTCTATTATCCCAAAGTCTTTAACAAAGTTACATCATAAAATACGGATCCAGCCCAGAGGGACAGGGTGATACAAAATTACAAAATCTTATAACAGAGTTTAAAAAATTTGAAAGTATCGCTCCCTTAATCCTATTCTAAAACCACATTTTATACACAATACTCGGCTCTTGGCTGTATCGAAAGCTTAATAAAAACATACACTAGCGAGACCAGCCTCCATCTTTGGAACTTCCTGTAATGCTCCAAGCCCCATTGCAGAAAATGGAATGAAATTTGACGAGAGACGCACACCATTCATTCAACAGATGCGATATTTTTGGAGGTAAATCCAAATAAATCTGTTGGCTGTCATCTCGGTACAGGAATGGGCGGATGGTACGAGAACCTTCAATTCTTGCACCAACCAAACTCTAGTTCCAATTAATGACTTGACTTACCATGCTTTAAGGAAGCATAAATAGATGAGTTACAAAATATATATGAGCCCATTTAACCTTTTAAATAACTAATAAGCCTATATAACCCATACTTTTAATAAAATCATGAAAAGACCAGGAATCATGTGTAAAGGTGAGGTATTAATTGTGAAACAAAGGGCTTAAGTAGCATGGTTAGGATAAAAATAGGGTCAAATGAGGGACAATTGTAATGACCAACAAGAACAAGATTCGAAACCCACTTGGAATGTATGACCAGGAAAATGATTTTTGCTTTGAGTAGCTTATTTAACTTGGTCTTAATTTGAGATTCTAGATTAAGGTGAATCTTCCTAAGTTTTTGTTGAATTGGTTTTACATTTGGAAGCATAGGTATAGTGTGTTTGTTATGAAACCAGCTCACAAAAAGATAGAAAATAAAGATCAATGCCTTAGAAATCAGACTCTTCGAGGGGGCAACCTCCTTTACATTACACAAATGAAAAAAACTCCTTTCTATATATAGGAGTCTAAGGGGTCATAATATAATCAAAGCCGACATAAAAATAATAATATAAGGGCCCAACAATAACAATACTAGGCTTTTATGGGGCACAATAATAATAATATGGGGACAGTAGGGGCACAACAATAACAATAAGGGCTACCATGACAATAGTAATGGGGGAATCACTAGTATTATAGGGACCTAACATGCCCCTTCCCTTTGTTATAGACATTTTTGGGCACTACAACCCCAAGCATGAAATGTCCATAAACCAAGGGCTCCTAAGTCCCTAAAAGTGTTGTTCTAACCCCTAAAGGAAGAAGGTCAACTGATTACAGCTTCTCCCAGAAGTTCTCCATGAAAAATTGCTCAGAACTGGTCAAAACAGGATCATTTCAGCTGCTTCATAGGTAAAGTGCGTTGCATCTCACCTAAATACACAGTGTGGGTGTGTTGCATTTCAAAAAGCCCTTCTATGGGGTGCGATGGGTGAGAAGTGATAAATGGCAGTGTCATTCCGCGAGGTGGAGAGGCATGGAATCTTCTAGAAACTTCTCCTGTGATACTTGCCTCTCTAAATTCGACCAAGGATGAGTAAGAGATCATCAATCTCCAAGTGGAAGCAAGAACTATCAGAGGGAAGACACTAATCAAATCACAAGCTGACTCATTTCCCTTACAGATATCTATATATGGATCCCTCATCACAGAGATCCAGAGGCTGGAATTTTGCATAGTGTAAGGAATTGCTATTGGTTTCTTGAGACAACATCAGAGTGTTGGGTGATCTAAGCTTTGTATGAGGTGAAGAGGGGCTTACTTCCTGAGAGGATGATGCTGGGTCAGAACAATTGGTTGTAACTCCCTTGGATCTTTCTTGTTTATCAATAAAAGCTATTCAAGTTTTCCTCCATACTCTTGTGTCATTTATATTTTATGCATTTGTATCGTCAATTTACATCTGATCCCAGATTGTTTATGATTATAGATCCATGTTCTTGTATAGTGCTATGCTACTGTGATCTTACAGGTACTCTGTGAAGCTGGGCGTACAAGGGAGCAAGTAGCGAAAGACTATCAAGAGAGAGAGGAATCAAACTAGAAGATCAGCGCAAGGCAGAGGTTGGTCTTCTTTGTTCTTCTCTCATCTATATTTCATAAAGGAAAAACGAAAGTAGCTTTACTTTGTTTGTTTCTAAGGTAGATGCCACACCTTAGTGGGATAAGTAGTTCTGTGTAGACACTTTTCCCTGTAACAAAATGGCGACTCCACTGGGAACGAATTAGTTTGTTTTTTTATCTTCCTTGTTGTCTATTTTATAAACTTACAGACGGAGTCTGGAGTCGAGCCAGGTAGCTTTCGAATTGCATTTGCTATGCAAATGCAAAGTAGATAAATGTCGCTTCAGTCAATCTTCGGGATTTGTTTATGACTTAAACAACTGATTCACAAACTCTCTGATTGCCCCTTGTGGTAGCTCTTAGAACCTCCTTAGATCTACCCTCGATTGTTGCATTACTGATTACCATTTTCTCGGCCAAAACCCATGAACTGAACTGCAAATTGTGACCCGGAACCCAAGAAAAGTCTCGTCTCTGGCCCAACGCAGGTATTGTTCTGTGTGTTGGCATTATGGCTAAAGTGTTGTCCTTGATGGCACCCCATTCAGGTGATAGATCACAGTACTTCAAGTCAGCAGCAGAGATTGATGATCAGCTAGCAAATATTGAAGAAAATAAGGGGTACGCAGGTACACCTTGCATAAGGTGCGTACACACAGGTCAGTGTTACATAAAGTGCATACATACCCGCAGTTATCTCGTTCAGGAGGTGCGTACCCCCAGTGCACACATTTCAAGGCAAAGAAATTCACATGTGGGGTTTTCTTATGTTTTACTCTTGGCATTTAGCCGACGATATTGTGTTATTATGGTGTCGGCTCGTGGTATTGATCCATGATTTAAGGAAGAGCTTTCCTATATAAACCAAAGGAGATCATTTGGGTTGAGCAAGTTTTTGGTTGAATATCTTATGAGGGCTAGATCTGGTCTAGATCTAAATAAGGCGAATCTACTGATGGACCGAGATCTCTTCGGCGCATGTTCAGATCTGTAGATATGACTGTCTGGGTTATTTATGAAGTCTTGAAATCATCTATGCCCAAAGGTACGCAGGTACAGTGAAAGAAAAGTGCGTACATACGCAGGAACGAAGCGTTTCAGGTGCACCGGTACGCAGGCACAGAAGGGTTTCAGGTGCGTCGGTACGCAGGCACAGAAGGGTTGCAGGTGCGCTGGTACGCATGCACAGAAGGGTTGCAGGTGCGCCTGTACGCAGGCACAGAAGGGTTTCAGGTGCGCCGGTACGCAGGCACAGAAGGGTTGCAGGTGCGCCGGTACGCAGGCACAGAAGGGTTGCAGGTGCGGAGGTCCGCAGGCAGTTCAATGGACTCAGAGCGAGGTACGCAGGTGAGCAGTTGAGCAGGGTGCGTACGTAAGCAGGCGAGCAGTTGAGCAGGGTGAGTACTGTAAGTAGGCAAGCAGTTGAGCAGGGTGCTTACGTAAGCAGGCGAGCAGCTGAGCAGGGTGCTTACTTCTCTTAAAATCTTTGTTTATCATTGTTGTGTTCTGGGTTTGGTCCTATTATTGTTGATTTGGTTACTACAGTTGACTGGGTGATTCTCTTATACTTGATGATCATTTGATGCTTATGGATCCAGTTTGAAAATTTATGAAAATTGGTCCTTGTAAGAAAAGAAGTAGGGGGTTGCAGCTCCCTTCCAGGAGAGACTGGAAAACGAGAGAGAGAGTTGTAGCTCTCTGCAGGTTGCAGCCTGCGTACTGGTAAAGGACTGCACCAGTACAAAACCATTATAAAAGGAGTTTCTAATTTGAAAGAAGATAGAGACATATTGCAGCAGGTGGTTTTCACCCACATTGGGTTTCCACCTTACATCTTGTGTTCTTTGGTGTGACTATCTGTTTTATTTTGTTCATGCTCATTATTTTATGGTACTGACATGCAAAAATAATTCAAAGAACAAATAAAGAATATTTATTAAAAGAATTAGATAATACTGATTCACCCCCCCTCTCAGTATTATTTCCAACAATTGGTATCAGAGCAGGTCCTTCAGAGAAGCTTGATCGCTTGAAGGTAGATCGTTCATCATGAGCAACTACGAGAGAGAAGCATCAATCAGGCCACCGGTTTTTGATGGGACAAACTTCAATTATTGGAAGGTAAGAGTTACTGCCTATCTTCAATCTCTTGGTACAGAAGTTTGGGACATCGTAGAGACAGGCTACGCTTTTCCTTCAGCTACTCCTACAGATGCAGCCGAGAAAAAGAAGTATGAAACAAATGAGAAAGCAGTCAGTACTCTATTAGGATGTATATCTCAATTAGAATTCATGAAGGTAATGCACTATAAATCCGCAAAAGAGATATGGGACAAAATTGTCACGAGCTATGAAGGAGATGAACAGGTAAAGCGTGCTAAACTTCAAACTCTCAGAATTCGGTATGAGACTCTCAAAATGTATAATGATGAAAGTGTGGCTAACTATTTTCTTCGGGTAGATGAGGTTGTTAACTGTATGAAAAAATTGGGTGAAGAAATAAAAGAGGCTATTGTGGTTGAAAAGGTTCTAAGATCATTGTCCCCCAAGTTTGAATCTAAAGTATCTGCAATAGAAGAAAAGGAAAATCTACGAATTCTTACTATGTCTCAGCTACATGGAATTCTAACTGCTTATGAAATGAGAAAGGGAGGTCCATCAGATAGAAGAGAAGCTGCTTTCAAGGCATCAGGAAAAGGAGATTATTATGAAGCGAGCCACGTCCCAGAAGAAGAGGAAGAAGAATCAAATTTTGTCAGAAATCTTCAAAGGGGTTCTGGAAGGTTCAGAGGTAAGTTACCTTTTAAATGCTTTTCTTGTGGAAGAGTAGGTCATTATGCTGCAAAATGTCCTTATAAGGATAAAGGAAAGGAACCTGCTAGATGGAACAAGAAACAGAATGCAAATAAGAAAAGCTACTACACTCATGAAGATAGTGATGGTCTATCAAACAGTGATGAAGATGAACAAGGTAATGAATATAAGTTGTTAATGGCATTTGAAGATGATGATTATATGGATGCTATAGATGTGGATAACCTTTATGATGAAATTACTAGACTCAAGAGATGTATAGAAGAAAAGAACATGATCATTGATACTCTACAATTTCAAATTGATGAAAAGGAAAAACATCTTGAAAAATTAGAAGGTGAAATTGTTGGTATTAGAAAAGAGATTAAGAAAACAAAAGCTATTAATCTCAAGTTTGTCAAAGGATCTGAAACTTTGGATGAGATTATCAATGTGCAGCGGTCTTCACTAAACAAGACAGGTCTGGGCTATAATGGAGAAACTTCTCAAGCATCCACCTCAAAAAGTTATCTTGATGCAGCAAGAAGAAATGAGCAAAAGCACAATGAAGATCATCACGTAAAGCAGGGACGAATTACAAACAGAAACTATCAGGGGCAATCCATCTTAAGGGTGAACAAAAGCTACAACCAGCCACAGGTAAAATCTTCTCAATTTGGTTCAAGAATAGATGACAATAGAAATTACAATCAATTGGCTGGTAGATTCGATAACCGCAGAAGTTTCTTCAATGGACAATGCTTTTCTTGCCATAACTTTGGTCACAAAGCAGCTCAATGTGTTGCATATAAAACGATCATGACTAGGGAATCTCAAAAACAAAGAAGTATGACAGGGATTACAAAAAGGACCTATAACAACTTTTCGGTTCTTGAAAATGAAGTTGAATGTTCTATTTTCAATAAATTTGGTCATGAAGACTCTGAATGCAGGAGCAGGTTTCAGCAAAAAAAGGAACAAGCCTCAAGCACCAAAACATGGAGAATAAAGGAACCTCAAATAGAAAGATGTGGGATAGCATTTTATGCAGAGGGACAGGAAAATCTATGGTACATTGACAGTGGATGTTCGAAGCATATGACAGGTGATAAAGAAAAACTTGAGTCTTATTCTACTCTAGAAAAGGGAAAGAAAGTCTCTTTTGGAAATGATACTCCTGCAACTATAAAAGGAAAAGGCATTGCTCAGTTAAAAGAAAAGGTCAAGGCTGGAAATGTTTTGTATGTTGATGGATTGAAGCATAATCTTCTAAGTGTCAGCCAGATGTGTGATCAAAGAACCGAGGTTATATTCAGATCAAATGGATGTCTTGTTCGTGATCTTGATACAGGTAAAACAATGATCAAAGGCAAAAGAACTCCAAATAATCTGTACATATTTGAAGAAGGACAACAATAATGCTATATCAAGAATACTGATGAGCAGCTTGGCAAACTTGAACCTAGAGCAGATGAAGGCATTCTTCTTGGTTACTCTCCACATAGCAAAGCATACAAATTCTACAATAAAAGACTTGGCAGAATTGTTGACAGCATTGATGTAGTGGTTGATGAGAAGGGATACATTCCTAGGCAAGTACATCATGAAGACATCGAAGAAGATGAAGGCTACCCCCAACGACAGAATGATGAAGAAGAAGAACCTCAAGAAGAACCAGAGGAGCAAACAAGAATAGAAGAAAAGACTCCATCCAGATATGTTCAGTAAAACCATCCAGAATCTCATATTATGGGGCAGAAAGAAGCAGGTGTACAAACAAGAAGAATAGTTGCAGAAGCTTCAAGCTATTTGGCATTACTCTCCTCTACTGAACCACAAAATGTGAAAGAGGCATGCAAAGATGAATGTTGGGTGAAAGAAATGGATGAAGAACTTGAGCAGATCGAAAAGAACAACACTTGGGAGCTGGTTCCTAGACCAAAAGATAAGAATGTTATCGGGACAAAATGGGTCTTCAAAAACAAATTGAATGAAAATGGAGAAGTAATTAGAAACAAAGCCAGACTTTTTTGTAAAGGGTATGCGCAGCAAGAAGGAATAGACTTTGAAGAAACCTTTGCTCCTGTTGCAAGACTTGAGGCCATCCGAATGTTCCTTGCTCTCTCAAGTTTTCAAAACTTCAAAGTATTTCAAATGGACGTGAAATTAGCCTTTCTGAATGGAGACTTGGAAGAAGAAGTGTACATTGAACAGCCAGATGGGTTCATTCTTGGAAATGATCCAAATCTTGTATGCAGATTGAAAAAGGCTCTCTATGGTCTCAAACAAGCTCCAAGGGCTTGGTACTACCGTTTGGACAAATATCTTCATCAACAAGGCTTTTCAAAAGGATCGGCAGATAGCAATCTTTATATAAAAGTTGAAAATGACAAATTGCTAATACTTGTTGTGTATGTAGATGACATTATTTTTGGGAGCAATGAAGAAGCTATGAGTCAAAACTTTGCGTTGGTCATGCAGAAAGAATTTGAAATGTCTTTGCTAGGAGAACTGACATATTTCCTTGGTTTGCAAATCCAACAAAAAGAAGGAGGAATCTTTTTATCTCAAACCAAGTATCTCAAACAGATTTTGAAGAAATATGGTATGGAAGATGCAAAACCAGTATGTACACCCATGGTCACAGGATGTAGCCTCAGTGCAAATGATGAATCTGCAGCAGTACATCAACCAACCTACAGATCTATGATTGGAAGTTTACTTTATTTGATAGGTACCCGACCAGACATCATGCATGCAGTTGGAATAGTTGGAAGATTTCAGGCAAATCCGAAGGAGACTCATCTTCAGGCAGTGAAGAGAATTTTCAAATATCTTCAAGGGACTCAAAATTATGGCTTATGGTATCCTAGAGATACAGATCTTACACTTCATGCTTATACAGATGCAGATTGGGCCGGAAGCATGGATGACAGGAAAAGCACAAGTGGTGGTGCGTTCTTTATGGGTTCCAGACTGGTATCTTGGTTCAGCAAGAAACAGAGTTCGATTGCCTTATCTACAGCTGAAGCGGAATATGTTGCTGCTTCATCTTGTTGCACCCAACTCCTTTGGATGATGCAGAATTTGCAGGATTTTCAAATCACTTGTACACCACCAATCCCCATCTTATGTGATAACACAAGTGCAATCAGCATCTCAAAGAATCCTATTATGCATTCAAAAACCAAGCACATACCAATCAAGTATCATTTTCTCCGGGAACAAGTGCTTGAACAGAAGGTCAAGTTGGAGTATGTTCCTTCTAAGGAACAAGTTGTTGATATTCTCACCAAACCATTGCCCAGGGACACTTTTGAATACCTCAGGCAAAAGCTGGGGGTTGTTGATGCATCATCTTATTGCTGAACCTCTTCTGATTTATGGTACAGGTTCAGGAGGAGCATATAATGCATTGTTGGCATTATGGAGGATGTGCAGAAGGAGATCTTGGAAGTAGCTGCAATATGTCTCTATCTCTTTCATGGTGGATTATGGTTCTTCGTTGCAAATCTGGTTCATATTCAGGGGGAGCATGTTCTTAGGGGGAGCATAACCCTTTGCCCTTGATGTCAAAGGGGGAGAATGAAGCTGAAGCTTTGAGGTTGCCATCAAGTCCAAAGGGGGAGATTGTTGGCATTATGGCTAAAGTGTTGTCCTTGATGGCAACCCATTCAGGTGATAGATCACAGTACTTCAAGTCAGCAGCAGAGATTGATGATCAGCTAGCAAATATTGAAGAAAATAAGGGGTACGCAGGTACACCTTGCATAAGTTGCGTACACGCAGGTCAGTGTTACATAAAGTGCGTACATACCCGCAGTTATCTCATTCAGGAGGTGCGTACCCCCAGTGCACACATTTCAAGGCAAAGAAATTCACATGTGGGGTTTTCTTATGTTTTACTCTTGGCATTTAGCCGACGGTATTGTGTTATTATGGTGTCGGCTCGTGGTATTGATCCATGATTTAAGGAAGAGCTTTCCTATATAAAGCAAAGGAGATCATTTGGGTTGAGCAAGTTTTTGGTTGAATATCTTATGAGGGCTAGATCTGGTCTAGATCTAAATAAGGCAAATCTACTGATGGACCGAGATCTCTTCGACGCATGTTCAGATCTGTAGATCTGACTGTCTGGGTTATTTCTGAAGTCTTGAAATCATCTATGCCCGAAGGTACGCAGGTACAATGAGAGAAAAGTGCGTACATACTCAGGAACGAAGCGTTTCAGGTGCGTCGGTACGCAGGCACAGAAGGGTTTCAGGTGCGCCGGTACGCAGGCCCAGAAGGGTTGCAGGTGCGCCGATACGCAGGCACAGAAGGGTTGCAGGTGCGCCGGTACGCAGGCACAGAAGGGTTTCAGGTGCACCGGTACGCAGGCACAAAAGGGTTGCAGGTGCGCCAGTACGCAGGCACAGAAGGGTTGCAGGTGCGGAGGTCCGCAGGCAGTTCAATGGACTCAGAGCGAGGTACGCAGGTGAGCAGTTGAGTAGGGTGCGTACGTAAGCAGGCGAGCAGTTGAGCAGGGTGAGTACTGTAAGCAGGCAAGCAGTTGAGCAGGGTGCTTACATAAGCAGGCGAGCAGTTGAGCAGGGTGCTTACTTCTCTTAAAATCTTTGTTTATCATTGTTGTGTTCTGGGTTTGGTCCTATTATTGTTGATCTGGTTACTACAGTTGACTGGGTGATTCTCTTATACTTGATGATCATTTGATGCTTATGGATCCAGTTTGAAAATTTATGAAAAGTGGTCCTTGTAAGAAAAGAAGTAGGGGGTTGTAGCTCCCTTCCAGGAGAGACTGGAAAACGAGAGAGAGAGTTGTAGCTCTCTGCAGGTTGCAGCCTGCGTATTGGTAAAGGACTGCACCAGTACAAAACCATTGTAAAAGGAGTTTCTAATTTGAAAGAAGATAGAGACATATTGCAGCAGGTGGTTTTCACCCACATTGGGTTTCCACCTTACATCTTGTGTTCTTTGGTGTGACTATCTGTTTTCTTTTGTTCATGCTCATTATTTTATGGTACTGACATGCAAAAATAATTCAAAGAACAAATAAAGAAGATTTATTAAAAGAATTAGATAATACTGATTCACCGCCCCTCTCAGTATTATTTCCAACGCTGTGAATCTGAAATTCAGCGCACTTCCCGAGTGTAGTAGGTGCGCTGCATTTCAAATTCCCTGTGTTACAGGTGCGCTAATCAGACTAGGCATTGTTCAGTTTTGGTTTCTGTGATTCATTCTTTCCAGTTCTATTCATGAATTTTGCTGCCTGTAATCAGTATATCTTTGTTTGAAACCCGTTTTCCTTGTTGTTATTCCGCCTCCTTTGTGCAAAAGAGCTGTAAATGTTTTTGTGTATTTGTTGAGTCATTTTCAGTTCTCCTTTGCAAAAAGTAACGTAATCGTACTGTCGTCCTTTGATTCGAAAGTGTCGCAAGTGTCGTTTTCAGTCATAGGAAAGAGTTTGGTTGCTATTGATAGTCGATAATCCTGTTACTATTGTATTTGGTCTGAATTTGTAGTTTCTAGCGTCAAAAACAAGTATTCATTTCCAAATCGTAAAATTTTGTGATTGTCTCCTTTTTTGATTTTGAAAAGAAACTTGTTAATAATTGTCGCTTGAAAAGTAATTCAGATTTGTGCATTAGATTTCTTTTTACCATTCACATACTAAGAAAGCTGAAAACAAATACATGCATGTGCATTTTCATTTAGACTGTTTGATTGGTTTGATTTAGGACTGTGCATTTAGTGTGTGCTCTTTCCTCTTTATGAAAGAATACTGTCTCTCTTTTCTTAGTAGCTAGGATTTTCATTGCAAAAAGAAGATAAAAGACTGTTTATCATCTTAGATTGCATTCTAGGAATTATACATCTACATCTCGTGGTGAACCTGAAAGGCAAATTTCTTAAACAAGATCAACTATAAAATAAATTCAATGAATCTAAAAACGCTTTGGAACCTAACGCACAACATTTAGAAGTCTAGGCTAGAGACGTATTCCAGCGTCGTAAAGCCTGGTAACTGTTGTTCTCACTGATGGTTGGGTGATTCTTCCACTTTGAGACGATAAGTGCCAGTGTGGACTTGTGCTCCCACGTACTGTCGAGTATATTTTTGGAGACCACAATAGGCTTAATCCTTTATCCATAGGAAGACGTGTCTGCCGCCCTATCGATCGCAATGCACTGAACAGAGCATTCGGGAAGATTGACTGCCGTGCCGTAAAAATTATTCTGCAGTTTTGCGATTGGTTTGGTAATCCCTCTACCTATATTTCTAGAGCAGTCCCTTTCGTTCCTTTTCAGACTCCTTAACGGAAAAGGTCCATTTGAGCACTTGTCACTTCAAGCTCATTAAAAATCGAAGGTGACTAGAGTCATCTTTTGTTTTTTTCTCGACTCTTTAAAATTGAAAAAACAAGTTGTGTCAAAGTGTCTAAAATTTATTTTAAACGGAATAATCATCACCCTTTGCTACGTTGATCTTAGGTTGAAAAAATGGAACCCACCAACCAAGGAATTCTCCTTGGGGAAAATCCTAGTCCCTTCTCCTCATGGGGAGATGTTGGTGCACCCCATATGGCCACATTGTCGCTTCCAGGATTGACAATCGGCTTGCCCGTATGGCTCTTCTCAACCTCTGTCATTCAGAACACCGCAATTCCTGAATAATCGAGTCAGCAACTAGACGAATCCAGAGTTACCCACCAACCTTCTACTTCCTCCAATTCTTCCTCTCCTCCTTCCTCTTCCCTTGATGGGGCTGGTAAAGCCAAAAATCAAGTATTTGAGAAGAAGAAGGAAAAGAAGAAGAAATCCAAGAAGAAGAAGGAACCAAAAGCGAAAGGGGAAACCAAGCATTGTCTAGCGAAAATCCACACACTGCACCGACCAGGCCTAAATCGCCATGTATCATTTGCAAAGGAGACCACTATCATAGAGATTGTCCCTGCATCCCTCAGATCTTAAGGGACTGGTCTCCTCGTTTGCACAACCCGGTGTCGTCAACCTCTGATGCTCATGTTGAAAACACACCGTCGACTAGTGAAAGTGAAGCCCTAGGACAAAAAGGAAAATATAGATTTCCTTGTAAACTGTGTGAAGGCGATCATGCCGTCCACCATTGTCCCTTCTTAGACGAGGCTAAAAGAGTTTTGGACGATCGTTTGGTTTCATCGTTACGACTTCCTCCTGGATATAAAAGCTCTTGCCGAGTCCGTCACTAGTTTAAAATCCGACTGACCCGCCCAGGTGGTTGGCTGAAGCATATATCATTGAAGACAAACCATCTGAACCCATACCAGACGAAAGTCAAAAGGTCGAGGCGGCAATTGACCCGGTCTTGCCTTCAGAGGTTCCATCTTCAGATGATACAGTCACAGAAGAGAATAAGGATGACACTGTCCAAATTCTTTTCGTAAGCACAGACTCTGATGAACATGGGGGAAATTTACCCATTCCTTTGCCGCAGGAAGGAAGTTCGCCAGAGTCGTACCCAGCCGTCTATTCGGTCCCACCTCCAAGCAACCTAGTTGTTTCCTTCGACTGGAATCAACTAGGCAGACCCTGCTTACCGGCTAGTGTACCATTCAGAATCATTGCTCAAGTATATAGAATGGTTATGGCTGGTACCATCATAGATGAAGGGGCTTATGTGAGTATCCTTTTCTCGACTGCTTGGAAAGCGCTTGGTTTGCCATCACTTTTGCCTGAGATGAGAAATATAACAGGCTTTGACAAAGGAACCAGTCGACTGTTAGGGATCCTTCCCAATGTGCCCATAACATTGAGAGGGAAAACCATTCACATGAACGTAATGGTAGTTCAAGGACCCCTGGATTATAATCTACTCCTTGGACGAGACTATATTTATTGCATGGGAGCGATTGTCTCCTCACTCTTTAGAGTAATGTGTTTTCCGCACGAAGGAAGAGTGGTCAAGCTCGTAGACCAGCTTTCATTTCCCGGATCATGCAGAGCAAATAGTCATATGCCATCCCTGAATGGTCTTTTCACACAAGGAATGTCTCATCAATCTCCAGTCTGTCCACCTGATGAGCGCGAGTAATTCAGGGGACATGACTGAAACCCAGGGGGCATGCACCCTGGTCTGCTTCGGCAGGAAAACTTCGGGTATAGGATAGGTTTCCACGAGAGATATATGACTGGACTGTACTCCCGTCTGTGATTGGAAGAGGGGGTTAGACTGGAACAAGATTTCCTCGTCAAAGTTATGTGAGTGGAGTCGTCTCTGCCACTCGCCTTTGTCTATTTCGGTAGACATCGCCGAGGAAGTGTTTTGTTTGCGCTGTGAACAAAACAATCTTTGGTAACCTGAAAGAGGTATACCTTTCCTGATAAAACAAATTTTTTGTCGGTAGAACAAAAGGTGACCTTGAAACTTTATTTTATACCTGGGGGCATGCAAACCTTTTGGCATGCAAGCGAAGAGCGACTATTTTTTTTTTTTTAATTTGTATGTCCTCTAACCCTTTAAACTCATAGGATTGGTCGTTTCCTAACTTGCATAAAGAAAGGATGTGGGGAAAAACTCTAAAAATTGCCATTTTTAAATGGGACATTCTTATTATACGACTAGATTAATCGAGCAGTTTTAGAACATAGTTCAAGCTCGTTAAAAAATAAACATAAGACATGAGCAAATGTTTCTCCCCGCGTTTAAGCTCATTAAAAAATGAACTATTTCCTGGTAAATAACCATCGTGAATGTAGTACTTTAGCCTTTAAAAGCCTTGGTCGGGTTCTCATCATCACCTCCACTCTGTATTGGCCGATCATTCACCTCCATTTGATTGTTTACCCCTTTTTGAGGAATAGTTGCGAAGAGTGATCCCACTAGCCATCCTTGTAACACTACCGTGATTGGAAAATTCCAAACCTTACCTGGAATCAGCTGCTACCCATTTTTATCACTCGTTCCTCAAAAGACGAGTCTCCTTTAAGCTCTTTTCAACTGACTCGTAAAATATGAAAAGATTGCCGAGCCATTGGCCTCTCCAGCTCATTAAAGGGACCGGAAGTGCTATCCCTCCTTTAGATTTTAATCTTTTTGGACATGAGGGATTATTACACAAAAAGATCGAGCGCTTGTTTTGTTCGGCTCGTTAAAAGTATCGAAAATTCATCCCTTCTGTATTGTTTTATAATTTTTTAGACTTAAGGGATTAGATGAAGAAAAATGAATTTTGGAGTTTCCTTTACGTTCCTTTTCAGACTCTCTAAAATTGAAAAGGAACGAGTTATCTTTGTCGTTAAACTCGTTAAAACTTAATAGTGACAAGCTTGTCCATAGCAGACAAGAACAAGTTTCACTATCGCTAGGCTCGTTAAAACATAGCGATGGGTTTGCCCAAAGGGAAAATTATAGAAAAAAATATGTTATCCTCCTCAAGCTTGACAAAAATAAAGAGGTACTAGTCAACAATAACTGGGGAAAAATTGGGAAGAAAACTTGAAGAAACTTTGTTGGTAGCAAGTCGCTCTTGAACATGACACTTTCACTCCGCATCCAAGTCAGGTTGGGTTGTTTCATTCACCTGTCACATCACCATGGTCCCATCACACTATCCACATTTGGGGTTAATGCTACCAATCCATCACGTCAGTGTCGCCGATATGTTCAAGAGAAGTCATTAAGAGAATTCACCTGTGTCTCACCCGCTACAATACATTTACACTCCATTCTTTCATGACCGCCACCCTGAACCTTTTGTCATCAGATCGTTTTCACCTCCATTAAAATCATTTGCTCCGTTCCGTGTTATTGATGTGGGATTCATTAAGGCCCTCCTGTGACGGATCACTTCTTGTCGACATCAGCTCATTATCCAAGAAGTCAGTCTAGGAACACCCCGTTCAGTACTTTGAAGCTTGCATGCCTCAATGGCAAGTTTCTCACATCCGATGACAGGTTTACATCATTGACCTTCGACCGAAAGATTTTGCGTGGTGTTCGACGCCAAGTCCTTTATTCACACCACGTGAATTTTACTGCAGTACCTTGAGGGTCATTATCATTATCGGTGATTACTCTCGCGCCTGTTAACAACTTACATCATTGGCTGGTAATCAATTGATGTCTTTCCATGTTCGACTCCAGAACACCTCTCACATGGATCGACTTGTACTTCGAGTGAAGATCGAACGAGATTGAAGACGTCGGATCTAGTTTCATCCATCCAGGCTGCGATATATATTCAGGGAAATAAAGACATCAAATGTACATCATTGCTGCACATATAATCATCCATAAAGGGATGATGGCTCTACCAGAATCATCAGTCTACACTCAGACGATTGTCTATCATATGTACATAAAAATGAATTTATAAAGCTGAGCATGGGAATTCCTGCCTCAGCTAGATCATGAAAATATTATGAAGATAATGTATTGTATTGTAGCTTATTACAGGTCTCCTCTTAGCTTGAAAGAACTTCGGATCCTCATAATAAAGCATTTCACCCGACATCAAAAGATTAACGACCTCATTCTTTAGGGGGAAACTGTTATAGACATTTTTGGGCACTACAACCCCAAGCATGAAATTTCCATAAACCAATGGCTCCTAAGTCCCTAAAAGTGTTGTTCTAACCCCTAAAGGAACAAGGTCAACTAATTACAGCTTCTCCCAGAAGTTCTCCATGAAAAACTGCTTAGAACTGGTCAAAACATGATCATTTTAGCTGCTCCATAGGCAAAGTGTGTTGCATCTCACCTAAATACACTGTGCGGGTGCGTTGCATTTCAAAAAACCCTTCTATGGGGTGCGATGGGTGAGAAGTGACAATTTGCAGTGTCATTCCGCAAGGTGGAGAGGCATGGAATCTTCTAGAAACTTCTCCTGTGACACTTGCCTCTCTGAATTCGACCAAGGATGAGTAAGAGATCATTAATCTCCAAGTGGAAGCAAGAACTATCAGAGGGAAGACACTAATCAAATCACAAGCTGACTCATCTCCCTTACAGATATCTCTATATGGATCCCTCATCCCACAGATCCAGAGGCTGGAATTTTGCATATTGTAAGGAATTGTTGTTGGTTTCTTGAGACAACATTAGAGTGTTGGGTGATCTAAGCTTTGTATGAGGTGAAGAGGGGCTTACTTGCTGAGAGGATGATGCTGGGTCAGAACAACTGGTTGTAACTCCCTTGGCTCTTTCTTGTTTATCAATAATAGCTATTCAAGTTTTCCTCCATATTCTTGTGTCATTTATATTTTATGCATTTCTATGGTCAATTTACATCTGATCCTATATTTTTTATGATTATAGATCCATGTTCTTGTATAGTGCTATGCTACTGTGATCTTACAGGTACTCTGTGAAGCTGGGCATACAAGGGAGCAAGTAGCAAAAGACTATCAAGAGAGAGAGGAATCAAACTAGAAGATTAGCGCAAGGCAGAGGTTGGTCTTCTTTGTTCTTCTCTCATCTATATTTCATAAAGGAAAAACGAAAGTAGCTTTACTTTGTTTGTTTCTAAGGTAGCTGCCACACCTTAGTGGGATAAGCAGTTCTGTGTAGACACTTTTCCATGTAACACCCTTCAAAAAAGTGTTTTCCTCAATGCTTGAGTAGTTCTGGATGGTTCTGTACAAAATTCTCATCCTCACATGTGGAATCTTCCATGGATAAGTTCTTCCAGTTGACAAGATACTCCGAAATTGATCGATTTCGTAGCTGTCGAGTTCTTGTTTCTATGATTGCTTCAGGTTCCAATATGATTTTTCCTTCCTTTTCAAGTTCTATAATATTGTTTGAACTGGGAGCTTGTCACCAATAACCTTCTTTGAGCATGAAACATGGAAACTGGGTGCACTCGGGAAGCTATAGGAAGCTCCAATTTGTATGCCATAGTACCAATCTTTTGCAACACCTTGTACGAACCATAATAATTTGGTGATAATTTATTATTCTTCTTAGCTTGCTTGAGGGACATTTGTTTATATGGTTGTAGTCATAGAAATAACTAGTCACCTATATCAAAACTTCTTTCGTTGCGATGTTGATCTGCTTGTTGTTTCATTATATTCTGTGCCAAAGTTAGGTTATCCTTTAAGAGTTGGAGAACTTGTTGTTGATGCTTGATGCGATCTTTGACTGCTTGAACCTTAGAATTTTCTCTTAAATATGATGTGATGGACGGTGGGTGATTTCCATAAAGTGCCATAAATGGGGTCATTTTTGCTGCAGTATGGAAGGAAGTGTTATACCACCATTCAGCCAAAGGAAACCATTTAACACATTGTGTCTTTTTATCAAATATAAAGAAACAAATATATCCTTCCAAACATTTGTTTATTATCTTAGTTTTCCCATCAGATTGAGGATGATAAGATGAGCTATGAGCTAATTGAGTACCAAGACAAGAAAATAACTCTGTCCAAAAATTTCCAGTGAAAATGGGATCTCTGTCGCTTACAATAATATTTGGGTTTCCATGTAGCTTTTGAATTGTTTCCATAAATGTCGTAGAAACTGTATTGACTTTAAATGGATGAGATAATGCACAAAAGTGTGCATACTTGGTAAGTATGTCAACTACCACCATGATGACACTCTTTCCTTCGGACTTGGGTAAACCTGTGATGAAATCCATTGAAACCTCCTCCCAACGTTGATTTGGAATGGATAAAGGTTGTAATAGACTCGGGGTCTTAATTGTTTCAACTTTATTTTTTTGGCAAAACAAACTTTCTGCCACAAACTTTTGAATATCAGATTTAAGGCCATCCCAAAAAAACTCCTTCTTAACCCTGTGGTAAGTTTTTAAAAATCCCAAGTGCCCTCCTAAGGGAGAGGCGTGCAATTCCATAAGAACCTTTTGTTTGAATTGGGAATTTTGAAATAGGTATAAGTGATCTTTGTACCATAATGAATCATTTTTCCATCTAAATGTATCAGGTGCACTAGGATCTTGTTGTAACTTTTGAACGAGTGCCCACACTTCTTCGTCATTCTTCCATTCATCCCTTGCTTCATTTATCAAATCTGGTTGGATAATAGAAATGGCACAAAGCAACGCTTCCACATCCTCATCCTTTCTTAAGAGTGCATCTGCCACGACATTTTTCTTCCCTTTTTTGTATATGATTTCAAAGTCATAACCCAACATCTTTGTGACCCATTTTTGTTGCTCTTCTGAATATAATCTTTGTCCTAAAAACTATTTTAAACTATCATGATTCGTTTTTACCTTGAAGTATCTTCCCATTTGGTAGGGTCGCCATTTCTTAAGTGCATGTAATATTGCCAACATTTCCTTCTCATAAATAGATTTGTGTAAATAATTTCCTTTTATTGGATGACTTTTGAAAGCAATGGGTCTTTCTTCTTGCATTAAAACAACACCAATTGCATTTCCTGAGGCATTACATTCCATAATAAAGGTTTTTGTGAAGTCCGACATAGCTAAGATCGGTGCTTGGCACATTGCCTCTTTAAGATGTTCAAAGGCCTTTGTTTCTTCTGGGGTCCATAAAAATACATCTTTCTTCAATAATGTTGTTAGAGGTGCTGCTATTCTCCCATAATTCTTAATAAACTTGCAATAATACCCTATCAACCCGAGAAATCCTCGCTGATGCTTTATGGATGTGGGAATTTTCCATTCCTTAATGGATTTAATTTTGCTAAGATCTACCTTGACACCTTCATGAGATACAATATGACTCAGATATTCCACCTCTTGTACTCCATAGAAACATTTGGAGCTTTTTGCATATAATTGTTTGTCCTCCAATAGTTTGAGAACCCTATCAACATGTTGAACATGATCCTTCCAAGACTTGTTATAGATTAGTATATCATCAAAAAATACTAACACAAATTTTCTAAGGGTTTGAGAATGGAATTCATCAAACCTTGAAATGTAGAAGGTGCATTGGTAAGGAAAAAATGCATGACCAAAATTTCATAATGAATTTCATGAGTTCTGAATGCTGTTTTCGGAATGTCTTCAGTCTTCATTTTGATTTGATGATATCCTAAATGAAGATCGAACTTGGTGAAGTAAATTTATCCATGAAATTCATACAATATTTCATCAATGATAGAAATGGGAAAATTGTCTTTAATAGTGAGCTTGTTGAGCTGCCTATAATTGGGACACATGCGCCATGATCCATCCTTCTTGTGCACCAACACTACTGGAGCAGAGAAGGAACTTTGACTAGGTTGAATTATACCAGCCTGTATCATTTGTGCAACCATAAGTTCAATTTCACTCTTTTGGGCATAGGGATATTTGTAAGGCCTGATGTTTGGAGGAACACTTCCTAGAATCAAATGAATAGAATGATCATGATCATGAATAGGTGGGAGACCTTTGGGAGTCTCAAATACCTTGGAATGATTGTCGAAGACTTTTTGGAGATCTGGAGAAATAGATGATTATGATGTGGGAACCTCTAGTGAACATAATTGTGAAATTACACCTCGTTTTTATTTATTTATAAGCTTTGTGATTCCATTAGAGATGATTATCTTTCCTGGTTTCCCTGCGATACCTCTTAACTCTACCTCCTTTCCTTTCGAAGAAAATTTCATGAAAAGTTCCTGAAAATTAAAAGCTATTGTACCCATTGAACTCCTATTACAACATCAGCACCACCCATTGGAATATAAAGCATTGGGATATCCAATACATATTCTACCATGGATAGCTTGATATTATGGCACTTCCCAAAGAAATTTATGGTTCCTCCACTTGCAACCATCACTTGACACTCTGGTGATGGATATAGGAAGCAATTCAATTCCTTGACTCCCTTACAATGAATAAAATTATGGGTATTGCCCGAATCAATCAACACTCTTACCTTTTTCTTCTTGACATGTCCTTCTATCTTGATAGTTTGAGGAGTGGTAATTCCGTAAAATGCATTACAAGATAAGGTCGGCTTCATTTCTTCTTTCTCTATGGTTTGTTGCTAGTGTATATCCTCTTATATTGATGTTTCTTTTTCCTTTTCTTCCTCCTTTTCACAATCTATGTAAAATAATTTCTTCTCAACACACTTATGACTTTTAGTGTATTTTCTATCACAACTGTAACAAAGCCCTTTTTCTCTTTTTCCTTCCAATTGTTGGGGTGTCAACCTTGTTGGTTGTGGAAGAATAGGGGAAACAACACTTCCATCCTTATAGTTGTGAGTGGTAGGCTTCCTTGTTGCCATAATTTTGCTTTCCATTTTCTTGCCAACCTGAATGCGTTCTCCAATGATTCAGGTTCCCAAAGGTGAACCTCATGTTGGATGTTATCATTTAAAGTCCCTATGAACACAACAATCATATGCTCCTCTTGAATATCTTTTACCCTTATATTCAATTTTTGGGAGTCCTCAATGTATTTCGTCATTGAACCCTTTTGATTTAGGTTTATCAATTGGCTAAAAAAAGTGTTTCTTTTTGTATCCTCATAATGTTCTATCATTTCTTTCATAAAAATTGCCCAAGTGACAATTTGTTTACGAGAGAAAAGCCATCAATACCATAGAAACTTATCTGGTTCCAGATATAAAGTTGCAATGCATATCTTTTGTGTGTTTTGCACAATATGGAGATTGAAATGTTGCTCCATCTGTAGTATCCATGTTACAGGATCCTTGCCATCAAACTTCCTCATATCAATCTTTGGAAAATGGTGGGTCTTCAATCCAAAATTAGAGTCTATGAAATCATAATTAACATTTCATTTTTTCTCATCATGAGTTTCCTTTACTACCCTTTCATCATTAGTAAGCATTTCTTATAGAAACTTAGTCAAATATATCTTCAAATATTCCATCTTAGTCTCCATGCCATTCATCTTAGCTTCCATGCCATCCATCTTAACTTGCACACCATTCATATTAGCTTCCACGTCTTTATTTAAACCATCAATCTTAGTTTCTGTTACCTTTTGTGAGAGTGAAATTTGTTGCACTTGGTCTCATAATTTTGATATATCATGTTGCATTTCTTCCTCTTCTTCATGATTCATGCTAGAGATTTCAGGTTGCTTACTAGGTGTTTCCATTTTCTTTCTTTGGGGCATCAATTAATGATAATTATGCTTCACTATGCCCTTTGAACTTCAACGTAATTTTTCAACCCAAACTTATGCAAAATTTTAAAAAGACTACACACCTTTTTTCGCTTTGTAGAAGCTCGATATTGTATCTTTTGTATCTCTATAATTTTGGATCTCAAAGGTTTGACATTACTTCCTATGGTAGCCCCCTAATTCCTCTTTCCAATGCTACCAGTATGATCAAAATTGGATTCTCCAAGAAAGAGTTATGCCCAATCTCCTAAGATGACTTGATTATATAATATTTCAGTGGAGCTAACTTGTACGACATGCCATGTGTCACTTTTTCGACCTTAGGATTTGAAAAAGATACACAGAAAACTGCAATCTGCCCTCTTTCTGTAACTTATGCAATTTCAATCTGATACTCAGAGAGAAAGTTAAGTCGATTTTCCCAAGGTCACCTGTTTGGAATGTAATACGGGAGTATGCAAAAAACCTCAACTTCCTTAGATCATATCTCTGAAAATATAGCGAGACAAGATCTGAAATTCGGACTTGAGGTTCATAACGATTTCAACTCAAATAGTTTTTTTTTATCGTCTGAAACATTACAGAAAAAAGTGTTATAGTGAAAATTACACGATGGCGTGTTTGGAGCAGCGAAACCCTAGAATCCAAACCTCTGATACCAAATGTTATGAAACGAACTCACAAAAAAATAGAAAAGAAAGATCAACACCTTAGAAATCAGCCTCTTTGAGGGGGAAACCTCCTTTACATTAGAAAAATGAATAATTCTTGGATGATACAAATGAAAAAACTTCCTTTGTATATATAGGAGTGTAAGGGGTCACAATATAATCAAAGCCAACATAACAATAATAATATAAGGGCACAACAATAACAATAATGAGCTTCTATGGGGCACAATAATAACAATATGGGGAAAATAGGGGCACAACAATAAAAATAAGGGCTACAATGACAATAGTAATGGGGGAATCACTAGTATTTTAGGGACCTAATAGTGTTGAATGATAGATGTATCATAGATTTTAAGATCATCATAACTCCAAGAAAATACATCCTTGTATCTTTTCAACAGATGTATGAAAGAAGATCTTTCATCTGGTGTAAGTCCAAGGCCTAAATTTATGTTTTGGGGTTTATGATCAAACCCTAGGTTAACCAATTTGAATTTTAAAGTAGAGCTTTGAAGTTTGCAATTGGTAACCTTTTTAAATATATCTTTCAAATCATACAAGTCTTCCAATTTCACTGCGGGATTAGGTAAATAATTATCTTAAGAAGACTTATTTAGTTGCCTATCATGCTCATCTTTATTAATGATTTGATCGCAGTAAGACCCTTCGAAAGTTAAAAAAAATTAGGATGTCATTGTCATCCATAAATACACGCCAGTTGATTATTTTATCTGGAATGGTTAGGTGAAAAATTAACTCAATTGAAAAGATATCATGACTAAAATCTTTAGGTAGAATGAGCTTTGAAGCAACATTGGCTAGGAGATTAGCACTAACATTCTATAATCTTGGGATCAGATCTATATTGAATGCAGTGAAATGAGAAGTTAGATATTAGATCAAGGATTGATAATGTTTGAGGTGATTAGAAACACAATGGATGTTGTTTCTGACTTGCTTTATGACAATCTCTGAATCACCAAAAACTTTAAGATACTTGACATCAAGACTAATGGCCTTTTCCAAGCCTTGTACCAACACTTCATATTCAACAATATTATTGGTACAATCAAATTCCAATCTGCATGCAAGCATGGTCTTTTCTCCATCAAGGTTTACTAGGATGCAACCAACTCCAACACCATCATTAGATTTTGATCCATCAAAGTAAAGAGTCCAAAACAAATTGTCACACTTATTTACAGGATTTTCTAAAATATTGATACATCTAGATGAATCTATTTGAGAAATTTTTTCTATTTAAGATGAAACAAAATCAACTGAAAATGGAGAGTTTTGAGCTGGGAAATTTCCAAAGAAAGATTCAAGAGAATAATTTCCAAGAATGTTGTTTGTAAATACTACTGATTCATTCTCCTCATCTAAATCATTCAAAGAGTACTTATGATATTATTTTCCTTATCAACACAAATTTGACTAGGTTTTCCATTGTAGGGGAGCAAAAGATGTGACCAATTAGTCTTAAAATAACCATGTAGCTTCTTAGAAAAATCCATGCTTAAAATAAGACCATAAAATTTAGGGATATCTGTGACCAAAATATCGATTATTTGACAAAATTTCAGATTTGAAGATAATCTAATTAGGACAACATTCATCTCTCCTAAGACTTGAATTTTTTCCGGTCTAACTGAACAATCTGAACAACAGATTTCTGAGGTGAAATATTCAATTTGAGACAAATTGAATAAGGCATGATATTGGATGATGCACCAGAATCTACTAAACAGTTATGAACATTCTTATTAAAAATTTCAAAAGTCAAGAGAAAAGGAGGAGTGTGGGAATTTGATCTATCTCCAATCAAAATAGCATCAGAAGAATCAATTTTATCTGTAGGGACATTTGGAGGTTTTCCCTTCCCTTTTGAGGCTTTCGAAGTAACAATAGTAGAAGGTAATGGAGATGCAGGGACAACATTTAATTCATTGAGTAACAATTTATGCTGTTGTTTTAATTTACTGACCTCATATAAGGAAATGTTAGCTTTGATATTCTTCATGTCTTCTACAATATTATATTCAATGCTATCAGAAACTATCAAAGTTTTAGATGATGAGGGAGATTTGGAAGTAGTTGGAGCAGAATCAGAAGATGGAGTAAAAGTCTTTTTGATCGTACCTTTGTATTTAGTAAGAGTGGGAGACTTTTGAGTTTTACTTGATGAAGTAGTATCAACAGGTCCCTTACTTCTAGTGCTTACTGGAAAAGCTTCTTCTTCTTCTTCATTTTCTGAAGTAGTCAAGATGAAGTCCCATAAACCATGAGATTCAACTATTTCCTCTTCTTTTGTTTCATCAACAAATAGAGATGTTTATTCTTCTTCATCATGTTCATCATATTCAACATTTGATATATCAACATGAGGTTGTGTTGGTTGATTCCTTTTGAAAGGCCGAAAGGTTTTCTTTGAATATTCAAGAACTTTTTTCTTAATTTCAACCATTTCATTTGACATTATTTTCAAAACCTTTTGTAATGCTTCTAAATCTAAAAGATCTTTATGAGCCTTCTTTTGGATTCCTCTTTAAAAGTCACTTTCTTGGTCTGCTTTCCTTATTCCATGGCAGATTTTTTATCTAGAGCTAGAACTCTCTTTTCCATAGATAAAAATTCTTTCATGTTGTCAAGTAATACTAGATCTATCTACGGACATAACAATATTTAAAGGAAGAGCACTAATGTACCATTCAATCTGCACATCAGTACTAGGTATGGAAGTGTCTAGGATTTTATTCAACAATTTGTTAAATTTTGAGTTAAAATCCTTGATTTTCTCATTTGGATTGGTTTTGAGGTTTGAAAAATTATTAATTAAAGTAGTTTTTGTTTGGTCATCCCAAAATTTTAACAAAAAATGTTCTTCAAACATATCCCAATTTGTTATTGGTCCATCAGGAAGGGAGAAATACCAAGACCATGTAGATGCCTCAAATGTGTAAGGAGAAAGTCTGCGGACACAACCCTCTTCTCTGACTCCATTGAGATTGATGGCCAACATGAAATTTTGGAGGTGTTCCTCTGCAGGCAAACCATCATTAGGATTAAACTTGGTAGACATCTCTCTAGATGTTTGGGAAGGGGATGTAATGGTGGTCACATTTGGGTTGTTCCATGGTCTATTTTCCATTCCGGGAGTACTAGGAACAAAGGAAGTTGCAGATGATGTAGAAGTTGTACGAGATTGAGTAGTTGAAGAGGTTTCCACTATAGCACTACTGATTACAATAGCAACAGTTGATTTTTATTGAGGAATGTGAATGTAAGGAATCAAAATATGATAAGAATAAGGTAAAGGAGTATAGGAAGAAGTGGGATTGATAGGAGTATGAGGTGGGGAGGAATATGTAATTTATCCGAATAGAAAATGGCATCAACCCATGGTATTCATCCACCCATGTTATTCATCTACCGATGGAGTTTACCCATGGTATTGTAAGTGGCATCCATCCATGGTATTTATCCACCCATGCCATGGTATTCATTCACCTATGGTATCTTCCCATGGTATTGTGACATCCACCCATGGTATGCATTCACCCATGGAATTGAATCGTGGTATTGTATCTGAAAAATACTATAAGTAACAAGTCACATTTTGTAAAAGGACAGATGGTTGGCCACAATGTATCTTTTACAGTTATTCTCAGTTTTAATAAAAAAATATTTGTGGTTTTTTTTATTGGGCATTCTCCTCTTTTACTTCTGGAATTTCAATTTTTCAGATCTTTGGGGCCTCTCCCCCAAAATCCATTTCAATCTTTTAGATCTTGGGGGCCTCCCCCCAAGATCAGGATCAATAATCCCACTAGTTGAAGACTCAGTTTTTGGAGTACTTTTATTTTTTTTATGAGTGGGTAATGGAAACTAAAAAGGTTTGACTCCAAGTTTCTCACTCTAATATCTAGTTAACACACTAGAAGATTGTAGGGATGAAGTAATACTTCCTTAAGATAAATCAGAATGAGAAGATTTTTCTCTAGAAATTGAAATTCCTTCCAATGTACGAATCAAAGTCTGAACTTCAGGGGACTCTATAGATACTTTTGTATAAGTTTGATTGACTGAATTTGGAAGTGTGCTAGGAGATTTAGTGGTTGTTTCAACAACTCTAGATATAGGATTAGGGGATTTAGAATGGGATCTTGAAGTTGGTGGTGACTTCGAGGGAGACAGGCTCTTAGAACACCTTTTTGATTTGGGATTAGACCTTGTTTCCATTCATAGTCTAATGGCCCTCCTTCTAGTGCCAAAAATGTCGAAGCCCAGAATGTCTACCTCAACATTGGGGGAAAACCACTTGGCCGAGACCTTACAGTAGATCATTTTCTATTTGGAATGGCTTCGACTGGGATTATGGGACCAATTTCCCTTTAAATAAAACTATAAGAAATTAATTGAGTACAAGTATAAAGCTCTGATATAATTAAAAATGAAAATAAAGATTACTTAAACTTAATATCTATCCCAGGAAAGCTATTTGTATATGTGATTATAAATATTTCATAATCAACATGAAAATATAGATTATCGCGCAATTACAAATTTAAGATAGAAAAAGATAACTAATTTAATTAAATAGTTAAATAAATTAGTTATAAATTCATTACATATATGAGATCTCATTGTTCATACATATAATTTATGATTCCAATCTAACATATCAATAGTGATGATGTATGATTAGTACAACACATAAATAATGAACAATATCAAATTTCCATTCAACTCTTAAACAAAGAAATAATAAACAGATAATAGTACTCGATAAATTCTTACTCTTCTCATGAGAAAAATGGTGATGGTTCAACTATGTATTAAGAAAAACTGAAGTTACAATAGGGCAAGCTTGAGCCTTATTTCAAAAATTTAAAACCCCTTCTCATTTCAAATGGAGGGGATTTATAGTTTCAAAATAAAATACAAATATAGAAAATAAAGTAACAACTTGAGGAGGTTTTAACAAACGAAGCCAAAATAAACCAAAAGAGACAAATTCAGAATATGTTGTAATGAATCATCTAGGTCCTTGAAGAAGATTGTCCTCCCATTCATTGTTGTAGCTCGTAGATATCTGCCATGTTTTTTAATTCAGGTGGAGACCTCGGTTGAATTCACATTTGGCTGATGAAGGTTGTGTATCTTAACGCTGGCAATATTTGAGTGGTGGTATTGGATAGACACTGGAGCATCAACCACTGGCTGTGTGGTTTGGCCAAAAATTGCCAATGAATTTACAAGTCAATTTTAGATAGTTGATCTATTACTTTGGCTCACTTTTTGGATGACTCTTGCCACATTTTAGTGAGTGGTTTAATATCTGGCAATGCTCCTTCGGGGAAATTTGATATGAGATTTTCTTGAAATAAGTTATCACTAACTGCCTCAATGAGATTATTAGAAATATCTCTTGCAATGAAAATTGCTGCCTATGCATGTTTAAGACGAATTTCCAATTCTCTAAAAACAATTTCCTTATGTGACTCTTCAATTATGGGAAGATTAGATAATCTCCCATAAGCGATGTCTTGCCATGTAAGGAAACTTGCAATTTTTTCTTCAATGTCATCGAAATAAGTTTTAATATTTGGTAATTGATCAATTAGGGAACTGGTTGTATGGCACAAATCATGAATAGTTTCCAAGTTTTTGATGAAATAAATTTTGTTGTTGAGAAAGGGGAGTGTTTAACTCTCTTGCTTCTTTTTTGAACTCTGTCAATTTAGGATTAACACTTAGGTGTTCAATCCTACTATGTAATTCCTATATTTGAACATCTCAAGCCTACAAATCAATATCATATTAAACTGAGAGCATCAAAACTATTTCAGAGTTCAGTAGTTTGTCATTGCCATTGATTAACAATCTTTTGTTTCTCGACTTTAAAACTCTGTTCCAAATGCACAATTTTGTCTTCATTTTCTTTTAATGGATACTGTAATTTTGTGGCTTTATCCAATGTTGTTGAAGCATAGGATCCTGTGAATTGAGTGAGCCTTCCCAAATCCTCTGTAGGAGTGGTCAAAGAGTCTTTCCATACAACTTCAAAAGAAGCATTTCTAGGGACTAAAGCCTGGGACTGATCAATTTTCCTTTTCTTCCTCTCTCTTTTGACAACAACCTTGTGTTGAGGACTGTAAAATATATCAAGTGGAGGAATTTATTCAACTCTTAACACAACCTTAGGTGTTGGGAAAGCCGATATAATTTCAATTTCTTCAAAGGCCTTTGTTGTTGTCAGAGTTTGTTCAAGACTTTTGGAAGTGTCTTCAACTTTCTCTTGTAAGGGAGTCTTTAAAACTTGAGGTTCATTGGCCTTTAGGACATGGTTATATTGCTCCAATATTTCTTCAATATTGGTATTAGGCATAAGAATTTTTACCTAAGAAGAGGAGGAAGCACCTATTTCTCTTGATTGAGGCGCATCAGTAGTATGTGTGGAACCAACAATTATGACATAATATTAAACTATCCTTTCTCGAGGAATTTTTAATGAATCCATAGGAAAATTAACTAGCCTTGTGACTCTGTAATGGGTGAATTTAATCATCTCTTATGGAGTCAACTGTTCTTCTGCTTGTCTCATAACCACTGAATAAGTAGAAGCCTTTTCAAATAGATCATTAAACTTGTTTGGCTCATGAGTAAACTGCATGATGCTTGAAATTGTGGTAACCTTTATGACAACTTGATGTGGATCATACTGTCTGTTAAGAATGGTGGGGAAATTGAGATCAAAGATAGCATTAATTTCTATGCTTGCATGCTTGAAATTATCCAAAGCATATATACCACATTGAACATGAAAAACATGCCACGTTTTCTTATTTGACTCCTTTAAGACTTTTGAAATCCTATTCCCTACGGTCTGGTATGTTATTTCATGGGAAAGAAGCTTGTTAGAGACAAATAGAGGTAAGACATGGGGGTTAGAAAGCCTACCAAAGACTTGGACATAGGTAAATAGCTCTTCATCGAACCATTTTCCTTTCTGGAGCAAGTTGGTTTCGACTTCTTGGGAAATCCTAGGAGTTCTCTTATCAAATATGATTTGGTAAATAGGTAGCATGACACCATGAAATATTTTATAAAAATGAGGCTGATACTTTGTATCCCAAAGAATATTGTGATAGATGTGGATAGGGGTTGGGTCTTTTAAAATCCACTTCCACCCCATAGAGGTGAAGTCCATAGTGAAAAACATGGCATCCATTATGTAAGCACTCATGTAAAATGGAGGAATTATATTCCTTGAGACTTTACAATTGCTTTCAAAAGCCAGGATATGAGAAGCTAGATTATCTGAAAGTATATTTCCCCAATCAAAGATATATCCTTCTGAATCTCCATTAATCAATGGTGTCCATTGTTTAGTAAAATTCTATGTATTACGGTAGGCAAAAAGTCTACACATCATAACAACTATTTGACAATAGGGACCAACAAGGGAGTCAACTGCATACTTACTCAATTCCTCTCGCTTATGCTTGTTTGGATCTCTCCTCCATACTCTAATAGGCTCTACCGCACGGTCGTGTTCCTTCATGATTTTTTCCACAAATTTCTTGTTATGTTTGCACCGAGGCTCTAAAAAATGGTATATTTCACTGAAATCGCTACTGGTGAATGATCCGATGACTATATGCTTCATTGTCATGAACTTCCTTTATGAAATTATCAAGTTGTCAACAACCCATCAAACCGTGTTTGTATAAGGAAGGATTTTGGGTCAGGGTTCAATCCTATGTAAGAATGAATTGGCCACATCATTGTAAGTAGTATTCGACATTGGGGTAGAATCATCGGCTGTAATTAGTTTTTTTGTGACCTTGGGTCCTTCATCCTCAAATAGTTTATAGATAGATTCCAAAGAGGAACTTCCAGAATGTAAAGAACAAACCGTGTCGGAAAATAATCCTGACATAGTGACGCTTTCAAATGGAGGACCGGTAGGTTGCTGCTGAGAAGCTGGTTTCTTTTTTGATTTTGCTTCTTTAGACATTTCTTCATTGTTACGATGGTAAGGACCAACCTGTAGAAAACACAATTCTGAGCAATAACTTCTTCACATAAAAGACTTAGCGCAAATAATGAATTTTACACAATAATCTCTGTCTTAAAAGAAAACTATGATAGAATCAAATTGCAATGAATGAGGATGTTTATAATATCTAGAACTATAAATTCACCACTTTGAAACATTAAACGCTAAAACTTGAATTCACGTGGGTTTACCCACATCAGTGTATTGGAAGATAAATATCGGAGGAATGAATTAGAGATGCATTCACAAGTTATAATATTGGTAACTTCTGATAAAGAATATTTCATGACATAATGGCTATTAAGAAGAGGTGGGAAGTGATATCGGGATATCTATATCGGAGGTAACATATTGGAGGTTTAAAGAACAAGCTCCTAGTATGAAAGTCCCGATAAAAGCTGTAAACAAGAATATCAAAGGTATCCTAGTATCGGAGGGGATGAGTATCAGAGGTAGTAGATATCAAAGGAGGAAGGTATCGGAGTTGGGAGATATCGGAAGTATTGAGTATTGTAAGTGTCATACTTAGAAAGTTACGATATTATGAAGAGTCAATATGCCAAGTGAAACATGTGGGGTCAGTAGCACTTATAATATTCATTTTAAAAAGGGGTGCATGACTTATACTAAACCTTTTACCAAAATCCCTTTTGATAATTAAAGGATCAGGAAAGCTT
Organism: Pinus tabuliformis; assembly: GCA_031772625.1. Lineage (NCBI taxonomy): Eukaryota > Viridiplantae > Streptophyta > Pinopsida > Pinales > Pinaceae > Pinus > Pinus tabuliformis. Next base: position 803,671,312 of record CM062805.1, on the reverse strand, counting down.
TATCGGGGAGAGAATTTATTGTAACTTTTCTTTTGAGAAAGTTATGATATAATAAGGGTCTGATGGAAACCTACGGGAATGCATTGAATTTTTGGAAAGAGGGCCTATCAAGATTTTGATTTATCGTAACATTTTAAGGGTTGAACCTCCGATAAATGAGTTCCGATGAGGGAAACTTTCAAGCCTAAGTAATTTTATAACAAACTTAAAAGTTTCCTATATTTATTGAAAATTAAAGAGCTTTATTAAAATGAAAGAAGGGTCCCCATTTTTTATTAATAACTAAAATAAAATAAATGGGGGGGGGGGGGGTAGTTGAATAGTACAACACAAGCCTAAGGTAATAAGTGATTCTTCAATTTCATGTTCTTTTTATGATGATGATTTCATCGCTTTTGAGAAACATATTACAAGAATTGGACCAAAATTGTTAAAGAATATGGGATATCAAGGAAAGGGCCTCGACATAAATGGCTAGGGAATTGTGAATCCCATCAAAGTGGAGGAATTTCCTCGTTATGTGGGACTTGGGTATATCAGAGAAGAGGTTGGAGAATGCTCCAAGACAACCAGTGACTAATCAATGAGGGATGACTCAGAACCTTCCAGTGATAGCGAGGATTCCACGAACACTTATTGCAGGCGCACCAGGAATAAGCATTCCAAGGCATTCTAGAAAGTTTGGAGGAAAAATATTCATTGTAGTTATTGTAATAAGGATGGATATCAGATAACCACAAGTCATATATGCCATGACTAGAAAGCACATATGAAGGAACTAGCTGGAGAAGATGTTCAACATGCGAATCAGCCACAACAAGATGACCCATTCACTTTGTTGAGTGAGAGATGGTTTTATTAGAGATAGTAGCTTGTCATGGCCACATTTTGTAAATCACATGTTGTGAAATGATTGTAAAAGTGATGAATTATTTTCCATCATTTATGAATGCAACATGATGATTTTTTGACCTCTTTTTGTTGATAACCGAGGTATTTATTTTGATGTAAACTTTACCAAAGAGTGTGTTATAAACTCTTGTCAAGTATGGGGTTGTTTGAGTCATGTTTGGTCTTGTAGTAGAACACGTAGTTTGCAAAGATTACACTACAAATTTGGATAGAATGAAGGTGTTGGTTCATAACTTATGGATATGAAGTACAAAGGTGAAGGATGAGGAAGTATGGTTTGAAAAGGCACTCACAGGTTCCAGATTGTGTTCATTATTTTGGAGGACAAAAAGCTCTTCAGTGGGGAGGAATGATCTAGGTGGTTCCAGAGAGGCTCAAAAATCAAAGAGGGCTTAGGAAAGGCTCAGTTTTTTTTTTGGATTGGAGTGAAACTAGGGTCATATCAAATATCTCATTGCAATATTTCCAAAACCGCAAATGAACCTCAATCCGACATCGTATGTGAAAGTTATGGCCAGTGAAAGTTTTGGTCAACTAGGCCCCTTAGCTAAAGTTAGTAGAGTGCCAACTAAATTTGGAGCCTGAATAAATATGGAGAAGCTGCTAATTTAGGGGAAATTAACAAGGAAACAATTTGGAACTTGTTGACGATAGTTTCTGGTGGCCGGAACTGACAAAATTATCATCTACTTAAAAGAATACCGGTGACCCCCAAAATATGATGGGAAAAATTCCAACAATTATATAAAATAAAAAAAATATATAAAAAATGGGTGGCGGGCTGCCACCCCCAGTGAAATATTTATATATATATATATGTGTGTGTGTGTGTGTGTGGTCGATGGTCCACCCATCGCCGAAGCATCCCAATCACCAATTGTAAGCATATAATTACAACGGGGCCGGCAGGGTTCAAACTTGCCTGACCCGGTGGGCCAACCCGCCAATGAGCAGCCCCAAAAATAATACACATGCCAAAACTAACATGCTGTATGGGGGAGTCCCGTCGGTTTGACCTTGAAACCTCCGCCCTTTAATTTAGCATCTCTGCCAATAACCCAATGAGATTTCTCTTTCAAAGTCCATGACCAAGGGGTATTTAAACCTGAATTTTTCATTTTCCCACCAACGAAGGATGAATGGATGAGCGGAACCGAGAGCGAACCATGCTACACAAATTTCAAGATAGGAGTAATATTCCCTGATTCCAAAAGAATATTCCAATGCATAATCTTGAGGAGAATCTTGGAGATTCCTTTTCAGCGAAATTTTCATAGTGTTTGTATTATGTTGAGTTTATACTCGAATTACTTAGAATTTTTCTAGGGGTCTATTGGTGCAGATGGTATTTTAATATGATCAGTGGAACCTTGACACAAGAATCTACATGGAATCTAAAAGATTCCTTGGAGGCTCGAAATTGACAGTTTCAGAACTAGCCCGACTTTATACTCATTTTTCTCAATTTTTCACCAGGAACGTGATGGTGTGATTAGATTATTCATATGAATAGCCAAATTCTATTCAACCCACATAAATGAATCTTTGAGATTTCCAACAGTGCAAATTCTGACCGAAGCAGAAAGGGCTTGAGTTTACAGTCATTTTTCACGATTTTTCACTAGGAATTCAATGGTGAAATCCATTTCTTCAGCAAGGGTGTTCATTTTTACTCCAGCCCCAGAAGTGGAGGTATAAGTTGTCTTTTGTACTTTCATGTAATTTGATTTTTCTGAATATTAATGAAAGAGGCCTCCCCACTTTGAGCAGAGCCTGAAGATGTAGCCCACACTAGGTGAACTCTGTTATCAATATGTTGTGTCTTTGATTCTCATGGTGGTTGTTTATTTTCGCTTCTTTTATGTGTATGCATCTTATGGTTACATTCTCTTTTAAATGAAATTATGTATGCATCTTTGAAGTGAAAAGATCCTGATCACTATAGCATGTTTCAATTCCTTTTGTTGTTGTTGCTAACTCTCTTTTAGTCAGTTCCAACCACCCAAACCCCATGCATTTTCCATGCTTTCCTGTACCAACCACATAATTCCATTAGGCTAACAAGGAATTGTAATAAATTCAAATCATAGCTAATTGATAAATGATGTAGGTTTGGGCATAGATTTGGCCTTTAGTACAACGTATCATCCGTAGAAAGATGGATGTCTAGGCCCAACAAGATATTGGAGGACATGTTGAGGATGTATGTGATGCATCAACAACAGAAGTGGGAAGAGCATCTCCCTTTGGTAGAGTTTGCATACAACAATTGTTATCTGGATTCATTGAGGATGAGTATTTTGAGGCAATGTATGGGTGGAGTTGTAACACTCCTATCAGTTGGAGTGATCTGGTTAGCAGGGTCTTGATTGGACCAGAGATATTGGAAAACATGGAACATGAAATGCAGGTGATCAAGAAGAATCTAAAGGCAGGATAGGATAGGCAAAAGAGTTATGCAGATAGGAACAAGTTGTTCAATGATTTCTAGGTTGGGGAACATGTGTACTTGCACATCAAACCGAAGAACAAATCCTTGTGGATTGGATTATGTGCCAAGTTGGCACCATGGTTTTGTGGAGCCTTCAATATCACTGAGAGGATTGGGCTAGTAGCCTATCGAATTGCATTGCCTCCAACAGTGAAAGTCCATGATGTTTTTCATGTATCATTTCATAAGAAGTATGTTAAGGATGTTGATCATGTGATTGATTGGTTTGTATTGCATGTGGAGCTAGATGGAGAATTCCAGCCGGAGCCTCATTTTATATTGCAAAAAAATATTCTCATGCTCTGGAACCGAGAAATCGAGCAAGTTAAAGTGAAACGGAAGCACTTTGGGCCTAATGAAGCTACATGGGAGATGGTGGATCAGATATGGGTTATGTATCCTTCCTTATTTTCCGATTGAGGCAAAGCAACTTCGATATGGTGGTTTGGTATATTCTTTATGGTGGTTTGATATGTGCTTTATGGTGGTTTGGTATATGATTTATGGTGGTTGGTATATGCTTTATGGTGGTTTAATATTTTCTTTATGGTGGTTGATATATGATTTATGATGGTTTGGTATATGCTATATGTGCTATATGATATTTTGATATATGCTTAGATATGGTGTTTAGTATATGTTTAATATATGTTTTGGTATATGATTTGGTATATGGTTTTTGGTATATATTTTTGGTAATGTTGCTATATGTACACATGTATATGGATGTAAATACCACCATGAGCTATGTTATAAAGCTCCACTATGTGGTATGGGTATCATGTTATTATGATTATTTTGTCATGTTACTATGCTATCATGTGGTTATGTTATTATGATGTTATGATGTTATGTGGATTGACACTCAGCAGGATGGTCATTGTAAATACCGTAATGAGTTGTGTTATAAATCTCCACTATGACGTATGTTGTCATGATGTTTTATCTTGAGAAATTATTTCATTGTAAACACTGCAATGAGTTGTATTATAAAACTACATGAGAAGTATGTCTTATTTCAGCAGATTGCTGAGATATACGTGTGATTGAACACCGAGGACGATGTCCCTCAAGGGGGAGGGTTCTGTAACAACCCTGGTGAAAATCATATGTAGTAAAAGTTAAAAACAATAACCACAGTTGATGGGACACTTATTACAAGCTGAATGTTGGGCATGACATCCTAGGGGGTGTTCATTTGGTTGTTTATGGATAAAGAAATTTGCAAAGGAAATGACTAAGGCTTTGTAAAGGAAAAATTGCACTTTTGGCACAATTATTTATGAAAATAATGGAAATTAGGAGAAAAGGGATATGGATGGTCACAGGTTGCACGTGAGGAGGAAAATGATGGAAAATGAAGAAAATAGAGGCCTCATTCATAAAAAGGTTTCTAAGGATCAGTTGGTAACCTTTTCTTAGCAGATTTTTGGATCTCTCTCATTATTCTTTCTGTCTCTCTCTTGGACACTTAGAGTTTCTTGGAGCACTTTCACATTAGAGCAAGAAAGACAAAGAAGGCAAGAGGACGCAAATATCAAGCAACTACAACAAGCTTCATTGCAAGTATCAACTTGAATGTGTATTTTCCTTGCTATATTTGGCATGCATGGGATTGCATGTGGTTCTTTTCTACCATGGCATGAGTTTTGTCTGGTGTGACAATATATTTAGCCTAGCCTTTCCATTTCCTGATAACTTTAATGAGATGGGTTCTCTCAGTCGATTTATGTGGGATGGACAGATTGGATTCGAAGCTGAGTGGGTTGGATCTACAAATTGACAAACACATGGTCTGAGTGGTCCCTAAACCAGACTGAGGATCATGAAGCCACTGGCCTAGTAACCCCTGAACCAGACTGTGGGTTGCGGTAAAGCTAGATTTTGTGCCTAGGTGGGCCTAGGAATCCTTTTCGGTGAATGGTGGGATATACGGTAAAGCCAAGAGGTATATTTTCTCTCTGTTGGGTCTAGTGATCCTAGGATGGGATGCACGGTAAATCTTGGAGAGTATGTTGCAGTGTAGGGCCTAATGATCCCTAGATCAGACTATGTATGCACGGTAAAGCCTGAGAGACTAGGAGGCACTCAAATTCCTCACGGTGTAGGAAGATAACTTCGGTGACATCCATGTTGATTGGTGTTTTTTGATGTGGTCTATGAGTCCCACATTCATACTTGGAATATGGCACGAGGGTGATTGGTTGAAGAGAGACTTAGATCAACCAATCTATAGTTGGGTGGAATGTGGTAGTCTCATTTCTGGTTGGTTCATTGCATTCATTAATGAGAAATTTATTCCCTTGATTTTCATGTGTAAATGTATTGATGTATATGTGTATTTTGATAAGTGATATGTTTATGGTATTCCTGTTCCTATTATGCTAGTTATATGTATATTTTATGACAACAACTATGTATGACTCTCAACATGTTTTTACTTGTATATGAATGGATAATGTGTCTATGACCTAATAGATGATAATGAAACAAATGACATGAGGGAACAATGGTTCATAACAATTCTCAGATAAGTATGAGATCCCTACACTTAATTTTGTTGTTTACACCTATAGGTTAAATGTTGATGATATGTTTGATGAAATTCCTATCATGGCTAGTAGGGATTTGGTTATGGCTTTGTTCAACTTATTGATTTTGCATCATTGTTTCCCTGTATTTTTTATGATTATAAGATATCACTCCATTCTAGGTAGTGCCGTGGGCTTTCGGCCTAAAATAGTGGCTTCAATCCGGGGTTGCTAGCACAAAACTGGAAATTTTAGTCTCTGGTCACTGGTAGGAAAGCCAGTGAGAGCGAATTTGGGTTGTTGGTCACTCCCTTGCCCATAGCATGAGAGATACTATGGCCTAAGAGATCTACAACAACAACGGGACTCAGGGATAGGCTATCTAAGTTGATCACTTCTCTCCTTAGGGTTATGTTGATGATGTTGGATGACTATGTGTGATGTTATGTTGATTCCACTTCCTTAATGTCACATAGGAGGTTAAATCTGATCATAGTATCCTCTTGTCTCATTTTTACCCCGGTTGGCATGGTTACTTGGGTGGATGTGGGAGGAGGGTGTTATAGATTAACAATCCCATCTTCAAAAAATATTTCCACTTCATAAGGACCTATCCACTTAGTACGAAGCTTCCCCTTGAAGTATTTAAATCTATAATTGTACAATAATTCCCAATCACCTTTTTGAAATTCCTTTTTTTATAAATCTAATGCCACTTGGCATGTTGAACAATGGCAGTGTTGTGTGGCATCCAAGCACATTTTATCCAACTTATTGAGCTGGTCCAATCATTTCTTTTGTGCTATAGTTACATCCAAATTTACCTCTAAATCAATACTTAAAATTTTAATATCGAACTCAATATGAATGATGGGGATTTTACCATACAAAAGGTCATATGGAGAGAAACTTGTGGTGTTCCACCATGTAATTCTTGTTGGAAATATGTGTTGTCATTAATGTCAATTGTAGTGTCATTGATGCCAAAGAAAGCTCGTGTTGAGAAATGGCAACAAGAAATTCCAGTTTAATTTGTCCTTGAATTAAACTGTGAATTAAACTAGAATTCTTTTCTCATAGAAATTTGAAAATAATTAATTAAGTTTAATTAACTTAATTAATTTAGGAAATTTGAATTGGAAGACTTTTAGGAGACATGTATATATTCTCCCTAACTTATAGGAGTTAAGGATGAGTTATGAATAAGTTGTAATTAGTTAACTCAGTTTATTGAGTTAAGTCCAGTTAAATTAGTTCCAATCAATTTCAAGAACTAATAGTGAGTAAACAGTGAGTTGGGACACTAGTGACCTAAATAGCGTTACTCTAGCTAATTGAAGATTCCACCATCAGATACTCATGCATGTCGATTATGAGAAAGACCCAGTTGAGAGTAGAGTTCAGGGATAGTGTACTAATTGTTTTAGATTCTTTTGAGTTGCATTGATAGTGCATGCATTTAGGAACTAATCCTTGAGGGATTTCACTATTTTTATAGGTTTTATTTCCATTTAAATACAATCTGTCCTTCATAGGAATTACACATTGGATTAGAGACTTGGAGAGCTTGTGAATTGGATAAGCTTTGGCCTTGAGATTTCTTATGAGTTGGGGATTGAATTTGCTAAGTGCTGGGATTGTTCTAGAGAGAAAAAGAATTGTAATTTCATCTTGATTTTCATCTGGGATTGTTCTAGAGAGAACAAGATGTGCATGATCAGGGCCTACCACTACACTTGTGGGCCTACCATTACACTTGTGGGTCGAGCCAAAAACAGAGTTGGGGATCTTTGTGGGGTACAATGATACACCCCACAACTATCGGGTGTACATGTCAACTAGTCAATTGACAATGGTTCGCAGGGATATTAGGTTTGATGAGGAGAAGGCCATATGAGTATCTCTTGGGAGGGAGCTTGAGCTAAATGCATATGAGGAGCTTTTAGCTCCCAAGGTTGAGGGGCCTTAGATTGATGTGGAGCAACCACATGCAGAGGTTCAGAGAGTGGAGACATCCACTTAGGTAGGTTCTTCCAGAGAGGGAAGAAAGCACACTAGAGAGGTTGACAGATTGGTGGATGATGCACGGGAGAATGTGGGAGCACCCTCTTCTCAGTGCAGACAGAGGAGGTCACCAGAGAGGTACTTAGATACATGGCACTTATGGGTGCATGTGTTGTGATAGAGACATCTTCCTTTCAGGAAGTAGTATAGTAGCCAGTTTGGGTTGATGAAATGGTGGAGGAGTATGACTCCATAGTTTGAGACAATGTTTGGGATGTGGTCCCGAGACTAGAGGACAAGTTAGTTGTGAGCTCTCGTTGGCTTTACAAGGTAAATCAAGCTACAGATGGTAGTGTGGAGAAGCATAAGGCCAGATTTGTGGCCCGTGGCTTTGTGCAGGTAGAGGGGATTATATATGATGAGACCTTTGCTCCTGTTGCAAGGCACTCATCAATTACAACTATTTTGGCACTATCAGTACAGATGGGTTGGAAGATCCATCAGATGGATGTGAAGAATGTCTTCCTCAATGGCATGATTGAGGAAGAGGTGTACATAGAGTAGTCTGAAGGTTTTGAAACCTTGGACCGTGACTCACATGTGTGCCGACTCAAGAGAGAGTAGTATGGGTTGAAGCAAGCACCCCGTGCTTGATACACTAGGATAGATAGTTACTTCACTGGGTTGGGCTTCTCAAAGAGTGAAGCAGATGTGAACCTGTATCACATAGTGGTGGAAGGTAAGCTTTTGATCATTGTACTTTATGTAGATGATCTCATACTAATAGGTGATGATAATCTCATCAAATATTGCAAGGATGATATTGCAAGAGAGTTTGAGATGAAGGACATGGGGCTCATGCATTACTTTATTGGCATGGAGGTATAGCAGGGAGATGGGTAGTTTTTGTTTCTCAAGGAAAGTATGCCAATGAGATACTTAGGCCATTCTGCATGGACAACAGTAAACCCATGGAGACTCCTATAGTTGGTAACTGGAGGAAGGAGGATGATACTTCAGGAGAAGTAGTGGAAGCTACTATTTATAGGCAACTTGTGGTTTCACTCATGTATTTGGTGAACACATGACCAGATATGTGTTATGCAATTAACCAACTTAGTCAAGCGATGGTTAGGCCTACCAAGTTGTATTGGAAGGCGACAAATCATGTATTGATATATCTCAGAGGCACTACTCAGTTTGGGTTGTGGTATAGACGGCTAGAGGGAGTGAAGCTTCAAGGCTTCACTAATGCAGATTGGGCAGGGAGTCCATATGATAGGAAGATCACATCAGGAGGGATCTTTAGTATTGGGTCAGCTGCAGTTTCTTCGTACAACAAGAAACAAAGATCGGTTGCACTCAGTTCGGCAAAGGCAAAGTACATGGCTTCAAGTCAAGAAGCATGCGAGACTATCTGGATGAGGATATCCTAGTTGGTTTGTTTGGTCAGTAGATGGATTCGACAACAATTTATTGTGATAATCAGAGTTGTATCAAACTCTCTGAAACTCTAGTTTTTCATGATTGGTCCAAGCATATAGGTATCCGGTATCATCATCTGAGAGATTTTGTATTTAGGTGAATGATGTTGTTAGATTAGATTCCCACGGAGGAGCAAGATGCTGACATATTGACAAAGGCATTTCCAAGATGTAAATTCAAGTTTCACAGAGACATGATCGGGGTAGTGGATAATCCCTTTCTTGTTGAGAGGGAGTGTTGAGAAATGGAAACAAGAAATTCCAGATTAATTTGTCCTTAAATTAAACTGTGAATTAAGATAGAATTCTTTTCTCATAGCAATTTGAAAATAATTAATTAAGTTTAATTAACTTAACTCATTTAGAAAATTCGATTTGGAAGTATTTTAGAAGACATGTATATGTTCTTCCTAACTTATAGGAGTTAAGGATGAGTTATGAATGAGTTGTAATTAGTTAACTTAGTTTATTGGGTTAAGTCTAGTTAAATTAGTTCCAATCAGTTTCAAGAACTAATAGTGAGTAAACAGTTAGTTGGGACACTAGTGACCTAATTAGTGATACTCTAGTTAACTAAAGATTCCACCGCCAGAAGCTCATGCATGTCGATTCTGAGAAAGGCCCAATTGAGACTAGAGTGCAGGGACAATGTACTAATTGTTTTAGATTTTCTGAGTTGCACTGATAATGCATGCATTCAGGAACTAATCCTTGAGGGATTGCACTATTTTTAGAGGTTTTATTTTCCTTTAAATACAAGCTATCCTTCATAGGAATTACACATTGGAATAGAGACTTGGAGAGCTTGTGAATTGGATAAGATTTGGCCATGAGCATTTGTTGAGTGCTGGGATTGTTCTAGGGAGAACAAGCAATGTAATTTCATCTTGATTTTTCAGATTAATACAAAACAGATAGTGGGGTTTTGAGATGTGGCTTTCCCTAGATATTTATTGTGTTATGTGCCTTTGATTCTCTTCCTTTATTTATTATTGTTTGCTCAATTTTTATGGGTTTTTGCTGTAAATAGTATAAGTAGATTCTTGTCTCTTGTTTTAATAGATTACATGAGCTTGTGAATCTACAAGATTTTCTACAGCTCGAGAGGGGTCATGCCAATATCAAGCAGCTGAGGGCATGGTAGGAAGGATGTTGGATCGATGAAATGGTATTGACATGTATGGCTGGAGTTCAAACAACAAAATACCAATTATGATGGTTTAGGCACTAAACAAAAATTATTGCTCTATGGATAAAACCATGGTGTTTCGACAATGATTAAACTTATGAGAGATTTTTCAGCATACATCACAAGATTAAACTTGAGAAAATTAATGGCCATATTTTTCTTAGACATGAATATCAATAGTTCCAATTGGTATCATGCTCACAACAGAAGTTGAGTTTAAAATACACTTATGCATGCGATGGTTCAAATGAAAAACAAACCTTAAATCTAATGGCCCATATCAATATTAGATTTACTACATGTGCAGACATTATGGTATGGTCATGCACATGATGGTTCTAATGGTTGAAAATGCTTAAATACAATAGTCTATATCTCGTTATCGCGGCGACAACGACCCTCCAAATGTTTTTCCTATGTGAATTTTGGGGCCTACATCAATTGTCGTTTCAAGCCCCTTAGTGTCGTCATGTTGTTTGATTTGTTATTTTGTGTTTATTCCTAGTTTCACATCCTCCTAAGTCAATGTTTCCTAAGTGTCGTCACCTAACCCATTGAAGCACTTGAGTTAGTGACGGGCCTCTAAATTAGACGTAAATTAAGGCCCATGCCTCTATATTAAACACAAATTAAGGCCCATATAACCATCCTTACGCACATTAAACCTCTCTTTTTTCATTAGATAATGTATTTTTAACTTTAATATATTCATTAGGAAGGTTTATGAATAATTTCATATTTGTGCCTAATATTATTTATTTTTGTGGAATATTATGAGAATATTGGGCAAATTATGAAGATTTGGAGGAGATAATTTAAGGACTTTCTCCCTACTATATGAGGATCAATATTAAATAATAAATTAACAAGATATTATGGAATTATGGCACAGATTGTGGAACTCCAATGATTGAGAAAATCTAGGAATGTGTTCCCTGCCATTTAATGCAGATTCCTAGTATTGGGAACCAAATCCACTAATCAAGGGATTTTGGTGGGGAAAGCTTCCTCCTTTCACGGGGAATGATTCCTAATCATTTTGTATAAGTACCAAGTCGAATTTTCCTCTAGGGATAGATTTTTATTAGTCTTCTTGTGGAGAGAACTCGTACTTTTGCAACTCCATTATATTTTCTTGTAGGGATGTAATTGTATTGATGAAACTAATAAAGATTGGTGTCATGTGCAACCTCTAAATCTTGTTCTCTTCCATAGGTCTTTGAGTTTCCTTGGGCTTGGCCATCCGAGGATCCTTAGATCCCTTTTGTATCATTTTTTTTTTATTTTTTTCTCTTCTTATTCACATGCATCTCTTGTTTTTATTTCTTTCCATTTCTGCATTTAGTATTAATGATTTTTTGTTGTAGGATTGGGTTAAATTGTTGATGTAAATTATTTTGCAGGATCAACAACATAATTTCATCCTTGGAAAATCTTTGGAAAGTCATAGTAATTGTTGGACACCTAATCCTAAATGGGTTAGTGTGGAAGCCGAATAGACCAAAGCAGTCCAAGAGTCCTTGGGATCTGAAACCCAAGAGTCATATGTTGTACTATAAATGTATATCTCATGTTAATAAAAAAATGAATTGCATGTTTTATCTTTCATATCTCTCTTGCTGTCCATGTGAGTTTAACATGGTATCGGAGCCATGATGTGTGGCCTGTGTAGTTTTCTTCCTCAGGGTTTATCCTTTAGTTAAAAAAAATGAGATGTTGTTATTCCCTGAGCAACCGACCTGAGCTGCCTTGAATAGTGCTGACCTAGTCTTCATTACCTGTAACGCTCCATTAATTCTGCCTGCCTGTTCTTCTGAATACAAAAATCGCTCTCTGACTGTCATAAACGTTTAAAAAAAGAGCGTCATTACACCTGCGCCTCTATTGCCTGACAACTCACCTGATTATTCTCACCTGCGTTACTGAATGTGTTTGAACGCCTCTGTCCTGCGTCTCTGCCACGCCTGTGCTGCCCTAACGCTCTCTCACCTAACGTTCTCTCACCTAACGCTCTCACCGTTCTGTGAGACTCCATACGCAGCTGGATTGTTGAACGCTGCCTGACAAAGAATTGTGGAGGATGCAGCTGGTATCATTTTTCTGAATGTGCAGTGCATTAAAACGGGTAACGGGTTTGTATATGCATTGTTTACACGCTGTTTGTATATGCCTTGGACACTGTTGGTTCAGTTATTGGATATACAATGTATACAACGTTGCTTATATTGAATTCATAATGTATACAATGCTGAGAGTTGTTGCGGTGTTTTATGTCTGCCACCCGTTGCCATGAAAACAAAAATTTAATCCATTTTGCTGAGAATTGTTGCGCCACCCGTTGCCATGAAAACAAAAATTTTCTGTTGAGTATTGTTGCGGATTTCTGGTCTCCGGTTGGAACCGTCCGTGTGCTCAGCAAAAGGAATCTCATAATCTAGCAAGTTAAGGTCTGCGACTGCTACTCTTGCCTGTGTAATTTGAGGTATCTTTTATCAAAGGGCCAAGAAAAATGGTGAAAATTGTACTGTTTGAGGTTCGGGCCTGCGGGATTGTGTAGAGGAATATTTTTGCCTCGAGTTTTTCTCGCGGTTTTGAGGTTGATGATAAGCATTGACATTGATTAAGCTAGCATAGAGCCCTACTGCACACTCATACAACGCAATCATGGCACCCACTGATTGAGGAGTTACTTCCTGCACTGTCACTGTCAGAGACTCTCGATTGTTTGAGTAAAGTGCAGACCTTGTCCCCTGCAGCATACCAAAAAGGTAGTCCCCACAAGTAACACCAGGTTCAAGTTCCCAGTCATGGCCTGGTGGTCTGTCGCGGAGCACCTCAATAAAGGTTACAAAGAAGTTGTGAACTCCTTCTCTCAGTTGTTGAATATAGGCATGTTGATCTGTGCTTCCTTTGTTCCCATATACAGTTAGGCCTTGGTTGACCCGGTTCCCATCTAAATCAAACTCTTTTCCAAGAGATTCCATGACAAGCTGTTGCAGATAGCAGCCAAATAAAAGCAGGCTATATTTATAAGGAAGAACAACCATATCCTTGAAACCTTTACCATCAGAGGCCCAATACCAGCATAGTGCCAACAAGGCTGCAGGATTGGTTTTAACCACAGGAATCCTTGTCGCTTCATCCATAATAGATGCACCGGTAAGCATTTCCCTGATATCAATACCCTGAAGAGCTGCTGGAAGCAGTCCAACTGCTGACATTTCAGATGTTACTTATGTCGCTTGTAAAGACTTCAACACAAGCTGCAAAGATTCATTCTCTTGAGCCTTGATGGAAGAAATGAGCTCCTTATAACTAGTACGCTCATATTCCAGAAAAACATCCTGAATTCCAAGATCCCTATATACAGCCTTAACGTCTGCATCACAAGAAGGATTTCTCTTCCCATAATTGGCATATAATCATTGAAGTTGGCTCTCGTTGGCCCGTTCAAGGGCTTGCACCACCAACGCCCATGGATTCTGGACCCAATACCGAGAAACTTGTTTCAAACTCATGACTTGAATGAAACCTTTTGGTAGCTAACCATGATTTGAACTATCTCTCCTGGTTATGTTCTTTTATGAATTCACTGGAACAGTATGGATATAACCCTGAGTCTGAGTGCACGTTTGGGAGTTGGAAGACTTGGCATAATGCGATGTCGATTTTCTACATTGTGATGGTTCGCTAGAACAGTTTGACTCTAGGGTCTCGGTGGTTCATTATACAGTATTGGAGTTGGAAGTTTATTACAAAATTCTTGTTGGCATTTGATTTTTTGGGCATTCAAACATTGTTACCCTCATCACAACAGCCTGATTGTGGACCATTCATCTGTACTACTTATAAACTTACTGTAAGGAATTCTCAAGTTTGAGCCTTCGGAACGTTTGAAAGCTTCAGAAGCTTTGAGTCGTCCGCAAACAAATAATGAGAATTCTGATTCACTGCTCGGGACAATGTTGAATTGTTATCAACTTCGTTGGTATTACAATGGCTATTGAAGAGAATCGACCGCATTAGGGGATCTCGACATTATCTGCAAGCTAGAATCCAATGGCATTGAGTGTGTAGCTATATGTCATTGAGTGTCTTTATTACTCTTGGTGTCTTTGGGCCCGTGCATTGACAATTTTAGACATTGAGCTTATACATAAACGGGTTCAGGTTTCTGTGTGGAGACTTTGGGGAGGAGGAAGTCACGAGGTAATTTGTTTCTGGCTGAAGTTTTGGTATAGCCGCATATGGAAACATATATTTCTTTTGGATTTTCGTTATGCTGCTGGAAAACACCCTATGCATGAACAAAGTTGAATGTCTCAATTTGTCTTCCACTATTGATCAACACTATTACAACATTTGCCATTTTATTATTCAAGTCCAAGGGAATGACAAATTTCATGTTTCTATCTGCAACGGTACTGCAGACAGACTTTCAGATTTGATATTTTGAAAAGCTTCTCTGAGTAGTATAATATCGATGCTCTTCTTCTAAGTTACCACAAGTTCAGTAAGTATTGCAGAGAAAGAAATCAGTTTTGTATATCGCTCATTGATTTATTTGTGTGCTGACCTGGAGCTGTATTGAATGCATCAAAAACTGCGATTAAAGCTGCCTGAATACGTTATGATGTTTCCTGAAATACGTTGAAGCTGCTGTTTTAAATAAGTTTGTAGTTGTTGCTGCCCCAATTGTGGCATTGTATTTAAAACTCATTATAGTGCATTGATTCCTTGATTCCACTGCTGCATAAAGATTTTGACATTGAAGAAAAAATGGCCAGAACCAGTGAAGTATTACAGTTCCTTAAAACTCTGATATTATCTACTGTTGATGACACATTACAAATCAGCAAAGGATCTCTCTCAGAAATTCAGACATGTCTACAAAATGCACAGGAAAAGATCGATTTTTTGCAGCTTGAATCACAGCTACAGCAAGAAGAGCTACATCAAAATAGACACCATTCTGAACCTATTTTTGTTCAGAACATTGAGACAACCACCCATCAGCAGCATGTTAATAATGGTACAATTCATTCAAATAAAGCAGTATATGCAGATGCAGAAACTCAGTCTGCACTTCCTAAGCCCATCATCAGACCTTGGGAACAGCTTGTCCACAACAAGCACAAAACTAGTCTTGGATATGACAAGGACTTGTCCTTTCATATTCCAGACTATGCCAAGCCCATTCAGTTTCAGAGTGCTGGATTCATTCATGACAGTTCACTTGCTCCTCATGACAGTTCACCTCGAGCTGTTCCAGATTCTGCCCCTCTTCCACAGCAACAACAACAACAACAACAGATCGTGAAATGCCAACACTGTGACTGAGTTGGCCATCTGAAAGATCACTGTTTTGATCTTCATCCATGTAAGCACTGTCATAAAACCAGCCATTCTTCACACATATGCTTCAAAAACAAACATCCTGCAAGAACAAAGATTCATCTTGGATGGATTGCTTCTTAGCAATGGGCATCAACAGCCAAGAAGATATTCCAAACACATGTCAGAACTTGTTCCAGAGTATTGAACAGTCTTGCAGTTGAGTTTTCTCCATCTTCTCACATTGTATCTGACAGGGGGGAAAATGATGGTCATCTACAAGCTTCAAAGCCACATCAAGCAAGCCTGAGCCACAACCTACCACACCAGTTTCAGAGTTGTAGCCAGAGACAAAGATGCCTGAACATGCCTTCAGTTGGCAATCTGGGACACTTCCTCTAGCAGAAGACTTCAGCTTCTTGCCAGTTTTGGAAGAATTCCAGGAACACAATTGAGAACACTTCCTCTAGTAGAAGACTCCAGCTTCTTGCCAGTTTTGGAAGAGTTCCAGGAATTGCATTAAGCATTCCAGAGTTGTTGGTTATCCTTAAACCATCACAGGTTGAGACTTTCCTTTTCAGGTTGAAGTTTTACCTTTTATGCGGGGTGAGACCTCCCTTTTATGGTTGAAGGTTTCCCTCTTTAAAACATTAGGATCACTTCCTCTAGCAGAAAACTTCAGTTTCTTGCCAGTTTTGGAAGAGTTCCGGGAACTGCACTAAGCGTTCCAGTGTTGGTGGTAATCCTTAAACCACCGCCCTTTATACCAACATTTCATAGGGCACATTCAGCCTAGTGCTGCCATGCATTTTTTGCACATTTTGTATTACAGCTCTCTTCTTGGACTCATACATAACCCTTCGGATTAAGGGGGGGAATGTTGGACACCTAATCCTAAATGGGTTAGTGTGGAAGCCGAATAGACCAAAGCAGTCCAAGAGACCTTGGGATCTGAAACCCAAGAGTCATATGTTTTACTATAAATGTATATCTCATGTTAATAAAAAAATGAATTGCATGTTTTATCTTTCATATCTCTCTTGCTGTCCATGTGAGTTTAACAATAATTATTGAGCTACTTGGATTAGTCTTATTCTTCCCAAAACTAGATTTCTGGAATTTATTTTTAACAAAGAAAAATAAATTTCTACTATTTTTTAGAGCATGCTAACGAGCTTCAATTGAGTTGATTCCACTTGGATTTGATCAAAACAACATTCTATTTAATAAAAAAATTTACCCCATTGAATTTTCACTTGATTAGGTTAAGAATTTAATAGATTTACTAGCTCACTAGTTTTCGAATTTTTGATTTTTAGAGTAGTAATTTTCCATTATTTAATAAATATTTCCCATGTATAGATGAATTTGTGGATAGATGTAGAAAATAATGTGTGTTTTTGTAGGAGATTCTACATTTCATGGAGACCTCATCTCACCTCATCCATCCATGTCACCAAAATCCACTAAAGTCTCAATCTGAATTCTTATTTTATAAGCAAAAAATGCCATTTCCATTGAGCAAATCTACCCATCTTGAAGCCCTTGTTTGAGTTTTGTCTAGTGTCCACCACCTCCATGCCTTATTCTTCCATTATCCACCTTTACCAAGCTCCATTCCACCTTATAGACCACTTCCTAAGCTTTCAAATTTCTTTTTGTAATAAAACAGGGGATCTTGTAAACATCCTGTAGGAACTAGTATTTCCTGTAGACATCCTGTAGGAAAACCTGTAGTGGCCTGTTTTGAGCCCGAATTGAGGAAAATCATCACTAGAAGCCGTTATTAAGCCCATACTTTCTCTACAAGCCATTTGAACCATTGTACTCCTTTTCCTCCACACCTTTCTCCCCTGCCAAAGAACCAAGGAAGATTAGCATTTACATTTTTCAAGAAAAAAGATAAAAAGGAAAAAATTATTTTATATTTCTTCATGCACAAGTAGTTAGCACTCTCTAGATCAGATTCCATGCTCAGTTAGTCTAAATCATCACATGTGATAAATAGGGTTAATTTAGGTTTCTTTACATTTAGTTCATGATCTTTATGCAATTAGAATATGTTTCTTTCTTTGTATTTTATTTCTTGCAATAGGTTAGGGTTTCCATTTTAGTTCATTTTCTGCATTTAGTCTTGGGTTTGATTTCAGTACATGAACTCCATTACATCATGACACTAAAGGAAGGACACATTGTATGTTGCACATATAGTGTCGATACCTCTTAAATTTGTACGAAAGCCGGGTTGATAATCAAAAGTCGGTAGCCTTGGAAGTTGCAACATGCTTGTTGCAATACCGGGGCTCATCACTTTTTGGCGTCATTGATGGGGAGGTGTCAAAGTAAGCATTGTTTTCTTCCCTAGTTGATTCATTTATTTTTACTTCTTTCAAAACCAAAAAAATATTTGCATTAGGCATAGTTCATTTTACAAATAGAAAATTCATTAGTGTTTTCATTAAATCATAAAAACAAAAAAATTCTCCAACGCCAACCCGCCCCCCCATTTGATCACGTGGTGTAGTAAGAGCCACATCACCATTCACTTTTGCAGGTAGAAGAAGAAGATGGAAAAGAATGTAGAAGAAATGGATGGAGATGATGACAATGAGGAATATCCTCTCGGATTTTCCATTCAAGATACTGATGTTAATGTGCACATGAAGAACATCCCTCTATCTTCCAAAATTTCTTGGTCTAAGGTCAGAGGATCTAAAAACCTTCCTCTTTGAATTTGAAATTATTTGTAGACCTTATGGTTACTTGTTAAACACTCAAAAATTGAGATTGTTTCTGGAAACATTAAATGATAGAGCTTTTAAATGGTTCATGAGTTTAGGGACTAATTCAATAAGATCATGGAATGATATGCAAAAGATATTTCTAGAAAAATATAAAGATCGTGATCTTAAAGAAGAAATTTTTAGAATGAATAAAAAATAAGATGAGAGTCTAGAGGATCTAATAGAAAGGTTCATGTATAATATTAAGAGGGAAAAACTACATCATTTAGGATCTGACACACTAAAAACCTTGTTACTTAGAACAATTAGGGATGAATGGATTAATCTCCTTGATCTCATGAGTAGCGGTGATGTATACCAATTATCATTTGAAGAAATTTGTGAAACATACAAACACATATCAAGAGGAAGGGAAAGAGTAAGTAAATCAAGATCAAGATCGGTAAGTCAAGCTAAACTTGGAAATTTGTTTGATGATTTTAAAACATGAATTCTTAGCAATCTAACCAAACAAGTAGAAATGCTAAGAATGCATGATGAAGAAAAAGAAGATGTTGATATTTGTGTTTTCCATGTAGAATCACATGATGTTAAACATTGTACATCATTACCAAGGTTGAATGAAATTCACCAAGAGGACAATGGAGAAATTCAATTGTCAATGCAGCTATGTTATGTAGCTCCAAGAGGACCATGGAAGCCTAGTCAACCTAGTATGATGCAAAAGTTTAATTCAAAATCTCAAGGTTATGCATATCCACTTCAAAGTAATTGGAGCACACCCTTTCCTTTGCAACATTATCCATCTCAACCCCAAAACCAATCTTGGAAACAAGGTTGGCAAGGAACTTATTGAATCCATCCACAATATCCTCAGTATTTTCCTCAATAACCTCCATACCCAAGTCCATGTTATCCCTACCATTCACCTCCATCACAACCACAACCCCAACCACATCCGTCTCAAATATACACTCCCACTCAACTACCTATACCACCATTTCCAAACCCACACAATGAAGTATCTCAGCCCACTTACAATGCTGAGGTACAATACTTCCAAACATCTCCTCTTGAGATCAATGGTATTCACTATAGCTCTGGAAGAGTATTGAAAAAATGAGATTAACTTGATATCATTAAAGGACCACATCTAGAAGAAGAATACTCAAATGAGAAGACCACAAAATCATGGGCTACACTTGATGAAGAGCAGACATCAAAATCAGAGATTGAGAAAGCTTCCTCACGGTTACCATCAAATCCTCCATGTATTCAAGAGATCAATCAACAAAAAGAGGAAGACTTGAAGGTCATGGTAGAAGAAGACATCCAAGATGATCCAAATCAGCAAGTGGACCAGAGGCATCACAAGTATATTGAAATATGGTTCCAGGCAGTCACTAAGTTGTAGCAATACTCTCTTCTTCAATTGTGCTTGATATCATCAAAGTCAAAGCATTTGATCACTCAAATTCAGGTACATGTCGAAGTATACATTTCAAGCCTACACATCAGTTAATCTGTCATCTTAATGTGCACATGGCTCCATTGGAATTATTCTTATACTTGAAAGTAATTTTGTTTTCAAGTAGGGTAGGCTAGAAAAAAAATTGAAAAATAAAAAATTAAAAATCTCAGGTGAAAACCTCCTTTGAGGCACCTCGGATTGGCTCGTTGATTGAAAACCTCCATGAGGCAGTCAATGGGTTGGGAAAAAAGAAAAAAAGGGAAAAAGAAAAGATCCTAGGTGAAAACCTCCTTTGAGGCACCTACGCAGACCCACTAGTTGAAAACCTCCTTGAGGCGACTAGTAGGCCTAGAAGAAAAAAATTAAAAAAAACTTTTCTCCATGTATCTCTCTGATGAATGCATGTACTCTCCAACATCTGCAAGCAACAAAAACAAGTTGGAACCAAAGAAAAATAGGTCAAAATTAGTCAAAAGAAGTCAAATTTTGACTTTCTCCTCCTTTTCTCAAGTGCTCCAATACAACCAAGGCCATGCCAATCCATCACCCTTATCTATTTCCACCATCCACTCATCATTCCCAAGCTTCTACCACTTATTTTCCTTGTTGTACCAAAGTACTATAGGAAGGCTCTGTTTTACTAGAGGAAACAAAAATACTTAGAGAAAAGATTTATTTTTTCCATAACTTGAAAGCCATGCATCCATTTTCCAAGATGTTTCATGGGGAGATGCATATGAATGATGGTAACATGTTCAAGCAATTTCAGCAAATTCCAGTACAATTTTTCCAAGAAATCGACCTCCATCGCCTACCACCATTTTTGAATTTTCTCAATATCCATGCATCCATTTAAAAAGTGGTTTCATGGGGAGATGCATCTAGATGATGGTAACATGACCAAGCAATTTCAGCAAATTCTAGTGCGCGATTTCCAAGAAATCAACCTCCATCACCTTCATCCAATTTTAGTTTTTCTCGAGATTCGTGCATCCATTGGCCAATTTGTTTTATTGGGAGGTGATAATGATGATGGAAACAGGCTCAGAAAGTTTTAGGTCAATCCATTCTACCGTTTTAGAGATATGGAAAAAACAAGTCTAGTACAAGAGGTTGTCCTGAATTACTACAGGATCTCTACAGGAAGTTTTGAATTACTACAAGGTCTCTATAGGAAGGCCGAGAAGAAGCTACAAGGGACAATATGATGGAGAAATGGTTCAAAAGGTCAGATATTCTTTAGGGAAGGTTGATATAGGTCCCCTAACACCCTCACATCAACAAGAAGGCAACCCATTAGCAAAATGAGATCAACAAAAAAGAAAAAGGCAGTTAAGAAGATGTACCTCAGTCATGAGTAGCACAACAACATCAACTCAGCAGCAACATGCATGTCTCTCCAACAACTATCAGGTAGGTAAAGGTATGAAATATTCTTGACCTCTTCTCTTGAGCATATTATAGTTAAAAATTTGTTGTCAATGCATGAGAGATGAGGTTTTATAAGCTAAGGATGTGGAATACCTTGCCAAACTGAACCCATCTTGAATAAGGGGAAGAAGGAAAGCTAATGGTCTCAAGAAACAATGATTTTTCTATGCACAAATTAGATTTTTAGGCTTGTCCTTGCAGAACGTACAATCAATATTCTTAAGAGAAAGGACCGAGGAAAGCACAAGAGAGAGGCCACGAGGGCCATGAATGAGGCACAATGAAGTCACTAAGTCTCTCAGAGGATGAGCAACACTTTCAGTAGGGGGTATGATGGGCCTCTAAATTAGACGTAAATTAAGGCCCATGCCTCTAAAATAAACATAAATTAAGGCCCATCTAACCATCCTTCAGCACATTAAACCTCTCTTTTTGCAATAGATAATGTATTTTTAACTCTAATATATTCATTAGGAAGGTTTATGAATAATTTCATATTTGTGCCTAATATTATTTATTTTTGTGGAATATTATGAGAATATTGGGCAGATTATGAAGATTTGGAGGAGGAGATAATTTAGGGACTTGCTCCCTACTATAGGAGGATCAATATTAAATAATAAATTAACAAGATATTATGGAATTATGGAACAAATTGTGGAACTCCAATGTTCAAGAAAATATAGGAATGTGTTCCCTGCCATTTAATGCATATTCCTAGTATCGGGAATTAGATCCACTAATCAAGGTATTTTGGTGGGGAAAGCTTCCTCCTTTCATGGGGAATTATTTCTAATCATTTTGTATAAGTACCAAGTCGAATTTGCCTCTAGGGATGGCTTTTAATTATTCTTCTTGTGGAGAGAGCTTGTAGCGGCTACAACCACCCTCCAAAATTGTGTTATACTGTTTTGGAGCCTCCCTACCAACCTTTCACAACACTTTGTCTTGCTTCATGAGGTACTCAAGCTTCAAGTGTTTTCCCTAGCACAAAGGTAGCCTGTCGATCACAGTTGATCCATTCCCCTCATAGGATGCTTACCCGAACTTGGTCTAGCTGTAGGCTGAGCAACTTCCCCTTGAAAATTATGCATTTCTGGAGGGCAACCAACCTTCCCTCTAGAAATTGCGCAATCCTCTCTAACAGCATGCTGGGCTCCAGGATTGTGCAATCCTGCCAGCCAACCCTCCTAGTAGGATTTGTGCAAATTTTCCCAGAAAAAAGGCTGTTCAGCCCAGGATTTGTGCAAATCTAGGAAGCAGTCAGCTGCTCTGCCCATAAATTACACAAACCTATTGGGCAGTCAGCCCAACTCTTAGCCAGGAATGCACATTTTTCTCGAGTAGTCTCTTGCATGTGCATCTGAGTTGACTGGTTCCCTCCGGGACTGAGCAAAATAGACATGCATGCATGGGCTGCTTCTCCCAAGGCAATATGCAAAGGAATCCCATATTTAAGGGATCTATGTTTAACAGTTGGAGGTTACATGCAAGGAGCAATTCTGAATCCTCCCACCAAGTGTTGCTTCCCTTAGATTTGTGGCATGCGCATCATAACCTAAATGTTATCAAAACTCATCAACCAAACACTGCAGAGCTCATTCCTCACATCAACATTGCAACTTTGACATCCCACATCACATCTAGGAGTAGTCGGCACATTCATCTCTGCTATTTTGGGGTAAGCCCACTTCCCATTCCTTGTGCTGCATTTCTGTCATATTTTGTGTTTTCACTTGTGTGAGTACTGTTTTCTTGATTTATTTGAAATATTGTTGTTCTTTACATGTATACGAGCTTGTCCTAGCTCTTTTTCAGTTTAGGTTTCTATCTCACTGCTGTCGCATGCATGAAACTGTTTTTCACGGACGTTTGCCCAACCGGTGAACTGCCTCACCCACATGGATGTTGATCTATTTGATGAATCTTTCATTCATGTTTTACATGCACTGATAATCACTTCTTATATCACTTAGTGTTGTCATGCATTCACTAACTTACTTGCTTTCAGTTGCTCATCGGGCCAAGCTTGGCTCGGGCTCTGCCTTCACCAAGGCTACATTGTGAAATCTGGGGAAGGAAGGCTCACCTTCCTTTCCAGATTTATGCATTCCTGCCTAGAAATAGCCTCCAGGAATATTTTTCACATTTCTGGAGGATAATGGCTGCTTGGCCCAAGAAATTGCGTAGATCTGTCCTTGGGCAAGTAGTCCTTCCCAGCTAGAATTGTGCATTGCGCAATCCAAGAAGTCAGAAGCCAGACTGGACTGTGCATTGCGCAATTCCAGCAGTCAGTCAGTCTCCTAGCAGCCTAGATTGTGCCTTGTGTAGTCTTGGCAGTCAGTCTCCCTACCTTCCAGCCAAAATTGTGCAACCTTCATGATCATTCACCCAAGTATTTTGCAAGTTAGTTCTCATGTTCATTTTGGATTTCTATTGACAGATTAGTTGCCATGAGTGTTGCCATGTCTCCATGTATTGCAGGTGTTCATTTGCCTCTTAGTAGTACAGGTACAATGGTTTCCAAGAGAGCAGAGATGAAGACACCGTTCAGATCACACTTGGGGATGCACTTGATCAAGTGTTTATGGACTTGCCTACCCACAAAGACATTAAGTTGTTCGTAGACAAGGACATCAAGATATGATAGCAGAAACATCACAACAAGCAACATCATGAACAACTACTGAAGACAACATACCAAATGCAACAAATGCAAGAGGAGGGTTGTTGACAACACGAAGGCGAAACAAGGTTGTAATCTCAAGCAGGTCCATTGATGATGAAAGAAACTTTGGAGACTCCAGCTATGAAGTGATGGCGGACATGAAGATCATGTGAAGTCAGAAGATGGAAAAAAGAAGGAGTTGCATGTTGTGAAGCAACAACTTAGGAAGAACATGAAGCTATAGAGGTAGACGAATGAGTTGTAACAGGAACTGGAACAACAGTGGGCGCAACATGCACTCACGGATGAAACTACGCCCGTACAAGTTAAGGATCGATCCCAGTAGCTGACATAGAGCAGACATGGTGAGCAATGTTGTTGATTGCATGCAAGGGATTTAGCAACATGCATGTCATTGATCACATGCATGCAATCCAGCCCATTCAACACACTCACCAAGGCGAAGACAAGAAGCAAGTCCAATTGGGGCTGAACATGTACTTCAACAAGTTGATGTGCATGACCACTAGCACACACTTTAAGATTAGCATGACACTATGCATCAGTGTGTTGCTAGTTCAACCATACCCAAGAAGACCATGTGCATGTTAGCAGATGAGTTGGATGAAGGGGCGAACCAATGCATTAGTTGCAATGGAGGCAAGAGTTCACTTCAAAAAGATGTCACCATGAGGTGCATGCACACCATCACGGAAGACCAAGCTTGGCATCAGCTCACCACCTTCACCATCACAAGCATGTCATAGAGTTGGTCTCACCACAACGGACTAAGTGTCAGTGATTTCTTTCTTGCCTTTCTCAAGCCATGTTGTCTCACATGAGTACATGTGCATTGTAACATTGAGTCATGTCAAGTGTAATTCAAGTGTCCATAGTTGGATGTAACAGTCATAGAGTAGGTAAAGAATCATGAGGGTAGTTGAACTATCACAAAGGGGAATGTCAAGGGTCACCCCACCCTTTGCCATAAATAGTCCCTCATAACTCATTGTATAAGCTTTTGGTGAGCCATGGTTCTACTAAGACTATCTTGAAGAAGGCTTGGACAATATTTTAGTTGGCCTTGGCTTCTCCACTACACAGAGCTGGTAAATCTCTTTGGAGGAGGAGGCAGATGTGGATGTAATGTTCCACTTTTGGGGCTAGCAGGTTTACAGGGATGTATGGTATGATTGTGACTTACACTTATTTATATAATAAGAGCCAACACATTTTCATGCATTTGTTGTTATTGTAGTTGGACTGCTTTGGTTGTTTTAATGATATGTGTTGTTTAAATTACATACTTGTGTATGAACGGATTCACATGAAATTATATGAATATTGTTGTTAATGTGTTTCATATGTTGTTAATGTTGTCACCGTCCGTGTCGACTGCTCTGCTGGAAATCAGACAGACCTTTCACTTGAACCTTGCTATAACAACCATCAAACTCATTTTAGACTAATCTATGAGTGTTGTATGTGTTATCTTACCTTGTATGATGTGACTACTAGATCTGAGTGGATTGCACCACTAGAAGATGTGCATGTCCTTTGTGTTATGTGTTCCTGACCAAGTTGGGAATGATCCCTTTCAACCTGGAACTCACATTCACCTCCTTCCCACTTCAAAGTGTTGGAACCTCTCATACACCTTCCTTGACTCACTGCATCAGTCACACCCTTGCTGCTGACAGAGTTATTCTACTTACCTCTATGCGGCACCGCGGTCAAGGCATTACCTTACGATCCACTGCTAGGACTCCTACACCAAACGGTCTAAGGTCTAATTGGGAATTCTTACTGGGGAGATCCCCTTGAAATGTTGGTGTGTCCAACACCATCAAAATTTCTGGTGCTAGAAGGAGGGCTTGATGACAAGCTGTGTCCTCTCATCTAGTTTTGAACCTTTGCATATCTTTCATGGAGTCTTGCACTCTTCTTCCCCTGAGGTGTTTTTTGAATCTTGAAGATGTCTCCATCTTAGTGAAGCTTTTCAATCTCTTGTTCACTCACATGTATGATGGTGAGGGCGAAGTGGCTTGGCCCAAGCACTTATATAACTTTCTTTTCATGATTTATGAGGAAGATGAGTTTTCTGACAAATAGGCCAGTTTGCTGCTTGCATACACACTTTGCAAATCTCCATTTCATTGGATGCTCAACTTACTAGCTGACACCGTGCACTCATTTGAGCACTTTTGTGATCTCATTGAAGACATTTTTTTATCATTTTTATCTAGACCATATTGACTGGAAACTATTATAGCAATGGAGGGCTCTACATGAGTCCCTTATTGAGTTTTGGCAGTGCTTCTGTGACTTGCAGTTTCAAGCTCCAAAGAGCCAGATGAAATTTTCTTATCTTTGGGACCGGTTTGAGTATTTCCTTAAGAACTCTGCCCGTCCCAAGAGGAAGCTTGATATTGATCCTCGCTCAAAATTCTTCATTGATGGAATTGTGCAATCTCATGTGGGAGCGAGCACTGTCTCAACTAACTTTCCGCCTCCCTCTCATTCAACAACTCCACCACTGCCTAGTGATGTTGAGGATCATGCTCACA
The DNA here is from genome assembly GCA_031772625.1 of Pinus tabuliformis. NCBI lineage: Eukaryota > Viridiplantae > Streptophyta > Pinopsida > Pinales > Pinaceae > Pinus > Pinus tabuliformis. Next base: position 803,644,486 of record CM062805.1, on the reverse strand, counting down.
CACCTGTTCATCCTTCACACTCTCCCAACATCACTCCACCTGATTTTCACATAGATTCATTTGTAAGTCCATCGAGTTCTCATATGCATTCTTTTCTTCAACCTCCATCTTTGCATTCAGGTGTTCCTCCAGATGATGCTGTCTTGTGTTCATCCATTCCAGACTCTCCACTTTTTGTGAATGAGGAACATCCAGCTAACGGAGTTGGTTTTGCACAACCAACATGTGCTATCATTCATGAAGAGTATGAGTGGGAGCTTGAGCATCAACACTCGGCGAAGGATGACTCCCTTCTGTCTGAGTCCCCTCCGTTCCTTCCTAATCTCTATGGTGAACCCACCATCCATGATTTTGTAGGTGTATCTTCATCCAAAGATGCACCCATTGTTGGTCACTCACAGGATTCACCGGATGTTAGTCCATCATTCGACAATGGAGAGATTAAGTTACTCGTTGAAAATCCAATTTATCCTTCATCTATCTTTTCCAGAAACATAGAGGATGATTTTGTTCACTTTTCATCTACCCCTCTGTGTGATTCATCCAACCATGAGGATGCCGACCAACATCTTGAATTTTTTGATCTTGGTTGTCGTGATATCTTCACCTCATCATCCGATCATGATTTTTGATTCACTCGTTCTTAATCCGTCTAAACCACTGGGCTACGAAGATCAATCTATCAATGAAGTCGAGACCCCATATACTGTCGAGGCACTTCAGCCCAAGTTGATGGTTATGTTAGGCCCTCGCTGTCTTGAGGTTGGTTTCGCTTCTGATTAGGAGGTTGTTCAAACACTCAAGGCTCCTCATCAATCATCTCTATGCACTTAAGATCAATCCAACACTCAAATTTTACTTTCTCCACTCGAATTACATGATCCCATTTCTCATGCATTAGAGGAGTCTTATATTGCAAGCACTCATGTGCGACACAAGTTATCTTTGTTTCTTTTATTTGCTTGCATGTCACAATCAAGAGTGTGCTTATGCTTCAAAGTTTCACGTAGTGTCACACAACATCATGATAAGTCTGCGGACTTCCCGTCATGCACATGCACTCACTTATGTCTCGTTGGCACTTTGAATCATGAAGTGTGGTTGTCTTCATTGTTATATCTTTCTTGCTTGCTGTTCACACAACTGGGTTGCTCGTGGACCAAGTCTTCACCAACATGGGTCTACTAATGCGTCGGTGGCTGCATTGGAAGTATCACTTCACGCGATCAGGCCCATGTACCATTAGTGTAGGAGTAGGAGTAGTGTTTGATTTCAGTTGTTTGCTTGCATTCTTGTTTGTTTACGTGCTTTGTTTGCTTGTTTGCTTGTTTGTTTGTTTGCTTGTTTGTTTACTTGATTCACTTTCATTTTTTGCTTCTACTCTTGATTTGCTTTGTTGATTGTTAGTTCATTCGTTTTTTTCGTTCGTAGGTTAGTCTTGCATGAAACCATGTATGACTCATGAAGCAAGATGGGTAAAGTACAAGAGGGCTTGTATAGCTATCACTACTTGGTTATCTATGATCTTGCCTCTGTATGATGGGCTTGTTACTCTTAGTCCATGATACATGGAAGGAAAATACATACTGTTCGAAGTGAACCTTGATGAAAACACAATTCTTGCATGCTAACTAGTGTCACCTTCTCTAGTAGGTTGTTTTTGGGTTAACCCTTGTCAGCTTAGTCAAGTAGATTAAGGTGAGGGGGAAAACCTTAACAGGCACATCAGAGATACAATAAACTACTTCTCTGCTGGAGCAACCTCTTCTGCTCTCAGTTGGGATCCTTCCTCCACCTATGAAATGAATAAGTGTTATGCACAGTGAAAATGAAAATGAAAAAAAATCAAAAGTAAAAAAAAAATCAAAATGAAAAATAAATAAGGCGAAAGAAGAGAAAGGCTTCTTGCACAGGGAGGTGATGCAAGTAACTCTTCCTGGGGTACTGACCATGCTTGCTAGAAGCAGAGCCATGCTTTTGTTCCTATGTGACTCCATCGGGGTACTGTCCAGGCTTGCTGGTATTGGCGCAATACCAGAGATGAAACTAAGACTTTGATGACTATACTGCTTGTGCACCTCTATATCCATCAACCCCAATCGAAACAACTATGTTGCCTTGGCTTGGAATGTGTTTAACCGACCAAGAGACTGGCAGATGCTACATCTTACAATCAAGCTAGTTTGAAGCCAAGATGAGCCGAGAGCTGAAAAATACTTTTGGAGGTGTTAGACTTGCTTTTCATGAAAAAGGTCGATTCAAAGAGTTGGATTTCTACTAGTGTGTCGCCAAGTGTTGTAGCAGATACAACCACCCTCCAAAATTTTTCCTTAGACTGTTTTTGAGCCTCCCTACCAACCTTTCATAGCACTTTGTCTTCCTTTTTCAAGTACTCAAGATTCATGTGCTTTCCCTAGCACAAAGGCAGCCTGTTGATCAAAGTTGATCCATTCCCCTCGTAGGCTTCTTACCTAGACTTGGTCCAGTTGCATGCAGAGCAACTTCCCCTTGAAAATTGCGCATTTCTGGAGGGCAACCAACCTTCCCTCCAAAAATTATGCAATCGTCTCTGACAACTTGCTGGGCTCCAAGATTGCGCAATCCTGCTAGCCAACCCTCCCAGCAGGATTTGTGCAAATTTTCACAGCAGCAGGTTGTTCAACCTAGGATTTGCGCAAATCTGGGCAACAGTTAGTTGCTCTGCCCAGAAATTGTGCAAACCTCTTGGGCAGTAAGCCCAACTCCCAGCCAGGAATGCACATTTTTTTCCAGCAGTCGAGCAGTCTCTTGCATGTGCAGTTGAGTTGACCGGTTCCAGCCGGAACTGAGAAAAATAGACTTGCATGCATAGGATGCTTCTCCCAAGGTAGCATGCAAAGGCATCCCTTGTTTTAGGGATCTATGTTTAGCAGTTGGAGGTTACATGCAAGGATCAATTCTGAAACCTCCCACCAAGTGTCGCTTCCCCTAGATTCGTGGCATGCGCATCACAACCTCAATGTTATAAAAACTCATCAATTGGACACTACAGAGCTCATTCCTCACATCAAACTTGTAGCTCTGGCATCCCACATCACATTTAGGAGAAGTTGTCAGATTCAACTCAGTATTTTTGGGGTAAGCCCGCTTCCCATGCCTTGTGCTGCATTTCTATCGCTTTTTGTGTTTTCGCTTGTGGGAGTACTATTTTCTTGATTTATTTGAATTCTTGTTGTTGTTTACATGTATACTAGCTTTTCTTAGCTCTATTTTAGTTTTCGTTGCTATCTCACTGCTGTGGCATGCATGAAACTGTTTTTCATGAACCTTTGCCCAATGGACGAACAACCTCACTCACATGCATGTTGATCCGTTTGTTGAATCTTTCATTCATGCTTTTCATGCACTTTTAATCACTTCTACTATCACTTAGTGTCACCATGCATTCACTGACTTGCTTTCAGTTGCCCATTGACCAGTCGGGCAAACCTTGGCTTGGACTATGCCTTCACCAAGGCTACATTGTGCAATATGGGGAAGGAAGGCTCACCTTCCTCTCTAGATTTGTGCATTCCTACCCAGCACTAGCCTCTAGGACTGTTTTGCACCTTTCTGGAGGAAAGTGGCTGCTTAGTGCAAGAAATTGTGCAAATTTGTCCTTGGGCCAGTAGTCCTTCCCAACTAGAATTGAATATTGCGTAATCCTAGCAGTCAGCAGCCAGAATGGACTATGTATTACAAAGTTCCATTAGTTAGTCAGTCTCCCAGGATCCCAGACTGTGCCTTGTGCAGTCTTGGCAGTCGGTCTCCCGAACTTCCGATCGAAAATGCACAACCTTCATGATCATTCACCCAGGTATGTTGCAAATTAGTTCTCATGTTCATTTTGGTTTTTGACTAACAGATTGCTTGCCATGTCTCAAGGTATCACAGGTGTTCATCTGCCTCTCAGCAATACAAGTACAATGGTTTCCAAGAGAGTAGAGATGAAGACATCGTTCAGAGCACACTTGGGGATATAGTCGATCAAGTGCCTATGGACTTACCTACCCACAAAGACGTCAAGTTGTTCATAGACAAGGACATAAAAATATGACAACGACAATATCAAAATGAGCAGCATCATGAAAATTTATTAAAGATAGCATACCAAATGCAACGAATGGCAAAGGAGGGTTGTTGACAACACAAACGTAGAACAAGGTTGCAAGCTCAAGTAGGTCCATTAGTGATGAAAGCAACTTTGGAGACTTCGGCTATGAAGTGACGACACGACATGAAGATCATGTGAAGGTAGAAGATGGAAGAAAGAAGGAGTTACATGTGCTGAAGCAAAAAGTTAGGAACAACATGAAGCTGCATAGACAAACGAATGAGTTGCAACAAGAAAAGGAACAACGGTGGGTTCAACATGCACTCATGGATGAAACTACGCCTGTAAAAGTTAAGGATTCATCCCAACGGCTGACATAGAGCAGACATTGTGAGAAATGTTATTGATCGCATGCAAGGGATTCAACACCATGCATTTTGTTGAGCACACACATGAAATCAAACCCATTCAACACACTCACCAAGGTGAAGACAAGAAGCAAGTCCAACTGGGGATGAACATGTAATTCTACAAATTGATGTGCATGACCACCAGCACACACTTCAAGATCAACATGAACACCATGCATTAGTGTGTTGCCAATTCAACCATACCCAGGAAGAATATGCACATGTTAGTAGATGAGTTGGATGAAGGGGCCAAACCAATGCACCAGTTGCAACGGAGGCAAGAGTTCGCTTAAGCAAGATTTCACCATGAGGTGCATGCACACCATCATGGATGACCAAGCTTGGCATCAAATCACCACCCTCACCATCAAAAGCATGTCATAGAGTTGGTCTCACCATAGTGGACCAAGTCTCAGTGATGTCTTGCTTGGCTTGCTCAAGCCATGTTGTCTCACATGAGTACATGTGCATTGTAATGTTGAGTCATGTCAAGTGTAATTCAAGTGTCCATAGTTGGACGTAACAGTCATAGAGTAGGTGAAGAGTCATGAGGGTAGTTGAACTATCACAAATGGGAATGTCAAGTGTCACCCCACCCTTTGCTATAAATAGTCCCTCATAACTCATTGTATAGGCTTTTGGTAAGCCAAGCTTCTACTAAGACTATCTTGAAGAAGGCTTGGACAATATTGTAACGCGCCTTGGCTTCTCCACTACACGGAGCTAGTACATATCTTTGGAGGAGCAGGCGGATGTCGCTGTAACATTTCACTATTGGGGCTAGTAGGTTTACATGGATGTATGTTATGATTGTGACTTACACTTCTTTATATAATAAGAGCCAAGACATTTTCATGCATATGTTATTATTGTAGTTGGATTGCTCTAGTTGCTTTAATGATATGTATTGTTTAACTTAGATACTTGTTTATGAATTGATTCACATGCAATTATACAAATCTTGTTGTTAATGTGTTGCATATGGTTTAAATGTTGTCATCATCCATGTTGACTGCTCTGCTGGACATCAGACAGACCTTTCACTTGAACCTTGCTATAACAACCGTCACACTTGTCTCGGATTGGTCAGTGAGTGTTGTACATGTTATCTTACCTTGTATGATGTGACTGCCGCATCCGAATGGACTGCTATACTAGAAGCTGTGCATGTCCTTTGTGTTGTGTATTCCAACTTAAGTTAGGACTGATCCCTTTCAACTTGGAACTCACCTTCACCTGCTTCCCCCTTCGAAGTGTTGGAACCTCTCATACACCTTCTTTGAATCACCGCATCAATCACACCCTTGTTGTTGACAGAGTTATTCTACTTGCCTCTATGTGGCATCATAGTCAATGTAGAAATTTTGAATAATATGACACTTATTCATAGATATTATCCTGATTATACACTATTGCGGAATACATGCACAATACATAATCTCCTGTATGTTGATCATCAATTTAACAACATTAAAAACAATGAAACATCAATCGCATGTACACATTAACACAGTATGTATCCCGGGGAAAGTTTACAGCTGAAAACCCCACACTATCTGTATATTAATGATTGAGATAAGTAACAATACATAGTACAATACTCCTCACAAGTACTCAGTACTATCTCCACCTGTTACACACAAAACTAGCTCAGATCCGAACAAGTCACAGGTTCAAATCTCCTCCGCTGCTTTGTCTGCCTCCACTGCACAATTGTTGTGGGGAAAAGTATCCGATGCGGATGACCCTATCCCTACTCTAAAGGTGACAGTCTTTAGCAACAACTGAAAGAAAAGCTTTGATGTTTTCCTTTATGAAAGTACAGAGAGAAAGAAGAAATGATTAACCAACCTGGTGTCCTTCGCTTAGTCGATCTTGATCCTCTCTCTTTGTCTCTTGTTCCCAGCTCCTTGCTCTCTTTGCCGGTCCAGCTACACACAGATCCTGCACAAAACAAGAGAGAAAACTACAAGATACATGTACTCATAACTGATGCATGGATTAGAGTGAATCAAATATACATGTAAATACAATACATCAATGCAATACAAGTATATAGGAGAACATGCAAAAATTTATTGATAGAAGTAACAGGGTTCTGAGAAGGTTACAACCAATGATGGTTCCAATCCAGCAGCACCTCCCCAGCAGCAAGAACTCTCCTCTTCACCTCTAGTAAAACAATCACCCAATAGCTCTAACTGTAATCCAACAACACCTCCTTGCTTTACACAAAATTCCAGCCTCCTTAGACCTCATAGAAGAGCTCTATATATAGGATAGAAGAAGAGAGGATGAGTCAGCTTGAGACTGACATGAAGCTGCCTTGTGTCCTCTCCCTCTTCAGTTAATCTTCAGTTCTTGAGTCCACTTGGAGATCCTTGGTTACACATGGTGATCAAGTACCTCTTACTCATCACAAGGCGAATCTGATGAACCAAGTGTCAGTTTGGAAGCTTCCTGGGCAGTTGACACCTTGCAGGATGACTGTGCCACTTGGCCAATCTCACCCAGCGCAGGTAGCCTTCATTAACTTTGACTTCCAGCGCAGGTACAAGGAGGGACAGTTGCATTCCAGCGCAGAAGCTTAGTAGAGCAGCTGACATGATCCATAATAAGCCTGTTTTGAAGTGTTTTCAAGTGGAGAACTGATTGGAAGTGCTGTTGTTTGATGACCTTGTTCTTTTAGGGGTAAGAACAACATGTTTAGGGACTGAGGATCCCTGTAATTATCGACATTTCATGCTCCATGATGCGAGGCACAAAAATGTCTATAACAACAATGCTTGAGAATCACTCACCCTGGAAATCACATGAGCATAAGCTATAATGCTTGGTATTGGCCCATGTTGCGTAGTCTTCGTTGGCATAACTTAATCCCATTGATTGTGCAAGATCTCATGCACAACTATAGTCACAACTGATAGCAATCTCAACCTGTAACACCTGTCTCCATTGAACTGTACATGCACTGACATGAAACTGAGTTAACTGATGTATTATTTAGTTGCTTTATGAGTTAATAATTAGTGAAACAACTCATCATTAGTCTATTTGCAGTTAGACTAAATACAACTAGTTTAACCAAGTCAAACTGAACACAACTCCATCAACTCCACATCCAACTCCACCAAACTCAACTGCTTGAGTTCTAATTGAAGTCCTGCATGCAATAGCTCAACTGACCCACAAAGAAAGCGTATTTCTTTCTGACAGCTGCATGTGCCACATCTGTAGCTCAAACTGAAGTGCTCCAAGAGGATAAGATAAAGTTTATAGTCTAAATATTATTATGAGACCATACTATTTGACTTTTCTATTTTTAGCCTGACAGTCTAAAAATAGACTCTGATCACACCGCTGTGAACCAAAAATAGAATTCCATCTATTTTTGCCAACATGACCAATCATCCATAAATAGCATACTGCAACTCATAGACCATGATCCATATGTCTAAAAATAGACTTTGCGCCATAATTTTCCTGCGGGCCCACTTAATGAAGGCGACTCCTTTCCACTAAGCTCCATCATCTTGTTGCATTCTCAAAACTCCCTCTCAACAAGATATTGATTATCGACAACCCCTATCCTACCTCGATGGTATTCGAATTTGCTCCTGGTGAGCGTTGTTAGCTACCTATACCAATAGGTTTCATATTTCATGATTGGCACTGAAAAGGTCCAAATATGATCTGCTTTGATGATGCAAAGATCACATATTTCCATAAGAATATAATCTGTGCTTGTAGCTTGATGGGGACTCAATTTTGATGGATGGTCCAACAGTCTAACCTGGATCATGCCATGTTTTGAATTTTCAGTTGTAGAATAGAGAAGGAAGTCTGTCCAAACTGTTTAATCTTGGCAGACAAGTAGTTCAGATAGAGAAGAAAAGGCTCCCAACAGCTTAATCTGGGACCTTGGAAGAAATAAGGGTAGAAGTAGATAGAAAAACAAAAGAAAAAGCCAAAGAAAAGAAAAGGCAAGTAAGGGTCTGCAAGCCTAAGTGCACCCTCCAAGAAGAAACAAAAAATGCTAGGCAAAGTAGCTGGGTAAGTAGATGGGGTTGCATAAGTGGTATTCATTTCAGATTTAACCTTGATGGTCAAGATGAGAAAAGAAAAACAAAGAAGCATGTCTAACTTCCCAATTATCCCTTTTCCCACTCATTACTAACATCCCCTCATCAATTGAATTGCTTAGAAAAACTTGAGGTTTGATGGTGGTTTTATTCATTGAAAAGCCAAATTTATTGTCTAAGATTCTTTTCATTTTGATCTACTTCCTAAGCTAAGTAAGTTTCAAGTATGATTAGTAACATCACCCCTCATTTTCATTCCCCCCATATTAACCACTAATTCTATTATATAAATCCCCTATCTTACCCTTTCCCTAGTATTATAACACCATGGTGTATAAACCCCAAACATGGTATAAATATCCCTTCCCTTGGCATTATAGCCATATGTTCTCTTTCAGGGATCAAATGGACCTCTGGTCAGTTTGATAAGCCTTAGCCTTACCCCTCTCCCCTCTTCTGAATCCATTTGACTCATTTAAACTTCATTTGCTAAGAAAACCTTATTAAAAACCCTTTTTGTCCCTTTAGCCCGCTTCATTTGCAAAAATACTCTAAAAACCCACTTTTCTCCTTTATCCAAAGTCTAAGCATCAGGCGCATTTTTACAAAAATATTCATAAAAAACCCATTTTTTTGCTATCCAATGGTTCGGGCGCTATATTGGTTTTATTGGAAATATATTAAAAAACCATCGAAATCCTCCATACCCCAATGGTCTTCCGCTAAGCGCGCATCCCAAAAAATATATTTTTTTTAAATCCCGCCCCCCTTCCGTATTGCCCGATCACTTCATCAACCCGTCAGCCGTCCGATCGAGCGCCTCTGATCGGACGGCCCTTATACGTATCGGGTTGGTCCTGACGCCCGACAGTTAGTACCCGAGAAACTGACGAAGGGTTACGTCAGTCCTCGGCCACGCGTCACCTTCTCAGTCTCTCGGGTCGGCCTCTGACAAAACCGGGGCCGTATTGTAAGCGGTCCGAGAAAACCGTTACCGTTGTTTCACTTACCACCCGGTTTTGCTGGTCCCATGTCATGCCCACGTCAGAGCCACGTCGCTGCCACCCCGCCGTCGCATCGCCTCATTCGTCCGTCCCTTCGCTGACATGTCCGCCACTTCAGCATATCCGTGGACCAACCAGGACCTGCCACATCACCCGGTGATGTCATGCTGACATCATCCGACTCCGACCCCACCCGATGACGTCATGTTGACGTCATCCCAAAAACACGCCAATATTGCCAAAAATCTATTTTTAGGCCAAAATCTTGTGTTTTTTCCACTTTTGGCGAAAGACACTACTGCTATTTTTGCATGCTGCTCACGTCCAAACCAGCACCAGCCTGCTAAAGTCGATTCCGAGACCGCCAGAGCCTCCATTGCACCTGCATTCGCAACTCTTGCCGACGAATTCACCAGGTATTCTTCAAAATCATCCCATAAGCCTGGTTTTATCCATAATTCCGCGAATAAACTGTTAACAGACGTTAAAACTCTATTTTCACCGTTAAACACCAGTGACCTGCACTTACATCCAGCCTCTGAATGCCCCTCAAAAAGAGATAAATTGGAAACCCCTGGGGGACCTGGATTATCAAATGTTAGATTGGTTTCCAATGGGCTCCAAGTATAATATTGATATTATCAATCAAATAAAAGCCCAACACCTTAGTGGGGCTGATATTTTAGGGATTTGGGATTCAAATTTGCCCATTTACAACCTCCCTCAAGTCAATCCCCTTCCAGACTTGATCCACAAGTGCCAGGAGTGCTATGATCCTTGCCAAAGAGCTGTTCTTACTCCTACAGGTTCAGTGTTGTTCTACATCACTCCAGAAACCATTAATGAGATGCTCCACTTCCACACTGCAAGACCATTGACTCCCTTGTCCATGCTGGATTTAGTAAAGAAGGGAACTAATTTGTCACATGCCCAGATTGTCAAGATCAACCAGTTGTTTGTAGATTCAGGTTCTGAAACTGTAAGAACTCCTCCTATTGGATATGAGTACCTGAATGAATTGGGCAGAATGCTTGTGGACTTGATCAGTTATGTCCTGGGGTATAAAGGAATTGAAGATGTTGATGACACCATAATGGCAATGCTGTCCATATTTTCCCCGGGAATGCCTCCTGCTGTACACTACGACTATGCTACCTATATTGCAGAAAAGATTCATGAGCAACTAATGAATCTACCAAGGGAAAGAGTGTTCAGATTCACTTCATACATCTACCATCTATTCTTGTTCTATCAACCAGACAGCTTCCCTGTTCCCCTCAAGAAACTAAATGCTCAGGGAATTCCAAGATCAGTTGTCTTTTGGTCTTCAGTTTTTCATTGTGCTTCTCTCTCACCATACACATACTGTGAGTTCATAGACTTGTTCATTTTTCCAGCAATGACCTTGCTATATGGTGTACCTCCTCCAAGGCTAACTGATGAGATGCAAAGAGTCCTCCACCTCTCTAAAGCCTACAGCATTGGTGATTGGTACTTTTACCAACACCACACAGTAATCAGAATTTATGGCTGTGAATTGGACCCTTTTAGGCTTCCAAGGTATGTCCCCATGAGGCTCTTTGCCCTAGAATACTTCAGACAGTTTGGAAATACTGGCTACATCCATTTCCAAAGTAAAAACAAGAAGGTGCAACTCAAGGTAAGGAGCCAGCTAGGTCCTTTCTTATATAACAAAAGAGAAGAGGGATGGAGGGAGGCAGATAGAATCCTAGAGGGCCTCAGATTTCAAACCAGCTTCAGATGGTCACCTTATGACCGTAATCACTTTATTTCCCTCAGGAGAATAAAACACAAATTAGGCACATATGCACATCTGAAGTTGCCTCATATTGAGAAGTATGCTAATGCCTTGAGCTGGAAAGAAGGCACTCTAGAAGAGCCAATTAGTAAAGAGCAGATGCTAGAGAATGAAGCTAGAAATCTACAAAAGGAGGCTAACTTGGAAACTTGTGGACAGGTCTCTTTCTCATACCAAAGGCAACTTGGAGAAGCTGCCTCATCTTCAACAACACATCAGCAAGCAGGCATGAAAACTCAGCAAGCATCCAGCAAAGACAAAGGAAAGCATGTGGAGGAGGAACAGCTACCTCCTATGACTCAAGAACAAACATATAAAGAGATGGAGCAGCAGCAAGAAGAAGAAGAAGAACAACAACAACAGCAAGAACAAAGGCAGGAACAACCTGTGCAGCCAGAACAAACAGTGGAAGCCCCAAAATCCACTAAGCAACAGCCACAGCAAACTGTGCCTCCAAGGCAAGAAACATCAGTTGGTACATCAATCCTCCAAACTCCACAAAAGGAGGATGTGAGCAGAAAGAGAGACAGAGAGACTCCCCTAACATCTTCTATAAATCAGGGAGAAAAAAGGCAAAGATTGAATGATTTTTCTGAGGAGGATATGACAATAAGGCAGTCATTAGGCATGGGTCCACCAAGCAGGGAAGCATCTGCAAGTTCCTTCCAAGAGGAACAAAACAGAACTGTGGGAGGAGAAGTCAGCTCCTCTAGCCAGCAGAGGGAGGGTGAACTGAGCATCAAGCAGCAGTTCATTGAAATTAAGAAGAGGAGTGAGCCAATTAAAATACAACTATATAACCATCTGTTGAAAATGGCTCCCACCAACCAGCAGCGCTTAATGTCTGCATTTGATGTTAGTGAGGGCAAGATGATCATGAGCCACTTCATGCCAACTACATTGCAACCACAGTCCCATGCTGATTACTTAAGGACCAATCTTGAGGTCCTTGCCAAGGACATTCACCCAATGGATAAAATTGAATTGCACAAGCAGACAGGTGAGATGGTGTATGCTTCCCTGGCAGACCAAACATTGGACAACTACAGGCTACAAAGTAGCCTTAATAATACAGCCTCTCAACTAGAGTTGGAGAGAGCATCATCCCAGGCAAAGGACAACAGAATAAGGTCCTTAGAGGATATAATTATTGAGATTGGGCATGATCCCAAAGATATCAAGGGAATACAGGAAATATTGAAATTGAGGGATGCTGATATGGCAGCTCTAAGGAGAAAGATCAAACTCCCAGCCACGATTCACCCTCAGACAGATGAAGTAGCTCAACAAAGGCATGATAAAGATGCCACAGCTCTGCTGGTGACTCTCTCTAAGCAGCTTATCCAGGTACAAGAAAAGCTGGGAGAATCAGAGGCTGCACAGGCAGCATTACAGGCAACCTTGAAACAAAGAGAAGAAGGCCAGACCTCTCAGCCTCCTCCTCAAATCATTAATCTTGAGGAAATTTCTCCCATTACTACTCCTCCTCCTCAGCAGACTGATCAAGCAGCACCTTCTACTTCAGCACCACCAACAACAGAACAGGCCCAAAGCCTGGATATGCAGAAGCTAAGGACTGAGATTCAAGCCCTGGAAGCTCAAATGACAGAATTAAATGAGACCAGGGAGAAATTGGCCAAAGTCAATGATAGATATGACAGATCAAAGCAGGCTGTGGCAGAAAAGGGCAGGGAAGTAAAAGCCCTCAAAGATAAGATCAAAGAGCTGGAAAATGAGCTCAAGTTAGATAAAGTTGTGGCTGAGCTTAGAATAGTGCTGTGGGCTAATATTGGCCAGTCTATTACTGACCAATGGCCGTATATTGAAACCATCCATGAGCAGCTAGAGCTCATCCCAAAGGCACAGGCTGAGATTCACAGATCAAGGAATGCCCTGAGCAATATGCCTGAAGTTGCCACCAGAATGATTAATGTGCTTAATCATAAGACAAGTTCTCAGTTAGCTACCATGGGAATTCCCAACAGGACTGAGACCATTCAATTGATCAAGAGGGTTCTTACTCTGAGAAATCTAGTGCAGACATTAGAGAGAAGAACCCAAGACATGCAGACTGAGGTGAACAGGTTTATGGAGAAGTTCCAGGTGTTAGAAAACAGAGGGCTCCCTAGCTTACTGAACAGCGCAGGGAAATTGTTCACACATGAACAGTATGCCAAAAGGGTGAATGCATTTGCCACAAGTCAGATCAATGAGAAGCCCAGCACCTCAGAAGAAACAGGGCCAGCTACAGGGCAGACTCTCTAGAACAAAGTGGAAAATTTATTTTTTATAATGAATGAAATCAAACACTTGTTTGCAGTAGCTCCAAATTTTTATAAGTATACAGAGGCGGAGGAGACTATGGATGCAATCCTCAGGCATCAATTACCTACACAGGACTGGTGGACCAAGGCAATACAAAAGATTTTGTAAACAGTGAGCCATTCACCAAATTTTGTTCATAAAAATATGAATTGTCATGCACAGCACAGTTTAATAAAATCATCATGCATTAAAGATGAGAGTTGAGCCAACTCAGCAGAACCTACAGCCAACAAAGCAAGATGAAAAGCTACAGGTGGACAGACCGAGAAGCTACAGCCGAGCAGCTCCAAAAGCGCATTCTTCAGCATTAATGCAGATCACTCCAACCGACTCAGTGGCCTCCAAAGGCCAAAATATCTTCTGACAGACTTAAAGAGCAGTTATGTTGTATTCAAAGCTGTAATAACTTCTTTTCTACTTTTTTGTACGAAGTAATGAAGATATTTCTCTCTCAGATGACTCAATGCCTGAGATATTTTGTATAAACATTTCTATAAAGTCCCCTTCGCATGAGTTTGCAAAGGGTTGTTGTTGATTTCATTTCTATATTTCTGTTGCTGTACAACTCTCAGAGAAATAATACAAAAGGTGGATGGAATTTCCAAAGCTCTGTGTTCCTTGATGCACTGTGGTGGCTGGCTGAATGTTACAGGATTCCTGCATGTTTCATAGCACAATAAGTCTTCTTTAAAACTCTGCGTTATATGTTTCCAAGTCTTTCATCTTCTTTCATGTTTGCGAGTTTTACACTTAATAGCAAAGTAAAAGAATAGTTCCAGGATCTAATCACAGATTACCCTGCACTCAATCTAAGCTGTTATAAATGTTTTCTTCCAGATAGAGTAAATAAGGTGTAATTCTTAGTTGCTACACTTTCAAGCTATATCTTTCACTGTGATAAATATTTTCAGGAATTCAAGTTTGCTCCTGAGGCATCTATCTCTTTCTCACACCCCAGCTTAGTGGAAAATTCTTGAATGCTTTTCACTGGTTGTTCACATGTCACCATCATAATCTAACTTTGTTATATGAAGTATTTAAATGGCCCTGTAATTTCAGTAAATCATCTCAAGGTTTCTAAACACTTGTAGCCACAGACTCCATTGCCCAATGAAATAAACTCATCTGCAGATTGCACACTTCAAGTACAGAAAGACATCCCTCAACCAAAGCATAAAACTAAACACCCTCATTTCATAGCTAGCCTAAAATCTCCACAGAACAGAGACAAATTATAAAGAGAGAGCCCTCTCTGATTACAGTGTGGCTAGGCACTGTAATCCAAAGATTGGTTAGTGGTTACCCCGGCCGTATTCCCTTAGAGTCAAAGGGAACAACCTGGGTGTTAACATAATTGGCGACTCCGCTGGGGACTATTTAGGATTTTCCAATTTCTATCTATCTCCCAAAGCTATAGATCAAGCCTGTATATCAGTCAGGAAGCCTTCAAAACTGTTTCTGTGTTACATTAACAGCTTTAGGGAAGAGCTGCTTCAGTCAATCTTCTTAGCTTTGAAACATATATAGCCATTTCAAAATCTTCATCCAGTCCTTGCAGATATAAAAATTTCCTATAAAATCCTAAAAACAGTTAGAAGCTGGCTCCTAAGAAAAATCCACGGCACACTAGGGCAAATCCTGACCCTAATCCACCCATCATTGTTGATAATCCAAATACCATCCCTAGAAACATTAAGAGGCAGCAAAGGCAGGAGCATCCTGCTGATTTAACCTCAGATTCAGATCATCCCAGCCTTATCTCTACCCCATGCAAGGTCCTTTTCCGGTCTACCCCTAGTTCCCCTAGTTCACCATCCACATCTCAAAGTCCTCCTCTCACATCTTCATCCACTGCACATATCCCCTTGACCAACACTCTAGGTTCACCCTTACTTATCACCCCAGTGATACCCACTGTTCCTATTATCCCAGCTGCCCCTGTTAATCCTCTAAACCCTGTAAATATGGCTAACAGGTATGCACCCTTGCAGATACCAGCTAATGCTGCAGCTCTACCCCAAGATTACCAAACCAAAATCTCATATTTTGACTCCAATGGCCCTCTGACAGCTGTCCAGCATGCCAAAAGGATGCAAGACCATTTTGAGACTTATGAAATAGATGATGACAGTGTGAGGATGAGGATGTTTGTTCAAAGCCTAACTGGGGATGTAAGAACTTGGTTTAGATCCCTGAATGCAAATTCCATCACAACCCCTGATGAATTGTATCAAGCCTTTACTAGTAGAAGGGAGAAGAAGAAAGATCCTCTGCACATACTTGGGGAATATGACACTATCAAAAGAGGTCCCCAAGAGACTGTTTTGGAGTATTGTGCAAGATTTAACAATGTATATAACGCGATCCCACAAAATTTAAGACCTCCTCCTGATTTAGCCTTGTACAAATTCCCTGATGGTTTTGACCCTGACATGGCCTATCAGTTGAAGGAAAGAGATCCTCAATCCCTTGCAGAGGCCCAAAGGGTTGTTGTTACAGTGGAAGCCAACCTAATTTCCAAAAGAAACAGGGCAAGGTTGGAAAAGAGGACTGTTTTCAAAGAGGAACCCTCTGCCTTTGATCAAAAGCTAGATGCAATTCTCACTGGAATGAAAAGATTGGGTGATAGAGTGGAATCGGTTGAAAGAAAATCATCATGGGAAGCACCACAAAACAACCCTCCTAGGAATCCAAATTTTAGGAGAACTCAAAACCCAGGCATTGGCAAAGCCAGTGCTGATCAAGACATAAGACCCCCTTTCCAAGAAAATTATGCAGAAACTTCCACATCAACAGAGCCCAATGAAGATCCTGAGATTAATTTAATGGGTCCAGATGGTGAAAGTCAAGTTTTCTTAACACAAGAAGATCATGAGGATGATGAAATCAAACTGTTCCAAACTAAATCAGGTGAATCCTTTGACTTTAAACAAGGCTATGACACTGCTGTTTATGAGGTCCATAAACAATACAAGCTGAGGAGCAGAACTGTGAATGTAAACCAGCCTGAAAAGATAAAGGATAATCAGCAGCCTGAAAGAGTCATAGTCACAGAGCCTAATGACAAAACAAATTCACCTGCAGAAGAAGTGATTATTGAACAGATCACTGAACCACTGTCCTTAAAACAGCAGCCTGTGGCCACTTCACCTTCTCAGCCTAAGTTGAATGTTACTCCCCAAGAGATGAGTAAAAGAGGCAAGTCCCAAAGTCAAGATAAAAATCAAGAAGAAGATTTAATGAACAAGGAAAGGACTGTTATCCATAACCCCAAGACCCAATCTGAAAAACCCTTTGACCTAGAAACTAAAATTGGCAAACTAAAAATAGCAATCCCTCTCTCAGAACTAGCCAAGCATGACATCTATAAACTACAGATCAAGAAGTCCCTTCAACTCACTAGCAACAAAGATGATGTCAACGTGCTGGATGACACCCCAGAATTGATGTTCGGCCCAGAAGTGGATGGAAAAACGGTAGTCACAGGGGTGTTACCTTTCTATGTCAGCTTACATATTCATGATAAAATATTACATAATGCAATGTTTGACTCAGGTGCCTCTCACAATCTCATGCCAAAAGCAGTTATGGAGAGATTGAATCTAGACATAACAAGACCATACAAGGACCTGTTTTCCTTTGACTCCAACCAAGTCAAGTGTCTGGGTCTCATAAAAGATTTATGTGTGTCTCTGGTTCAATACCCAAACAAGACAATCCTAATGGATGTGGTAGTTGCTGATATTCCACCTAAGTATGGGATGCTGTTATCAAGATCATGGGGAGCTAAACTCCAAGGTTCCCTACAATTAGACATGTCATATGCCACCATCTCTGTTTTTGGGCAACCAAAAAGACTGTACATAGAAACACTCATGAAATACATGGTCAGCAGTGAAGAAAAGCCTCAAAACTTTCCCATATATGCTGTCCGCTCGGACATAGACTCATACATTCTCTTCAATGACAGCACAACTCCCTCAAAAGGTGAGGTTGAAACCAAGATACTCATACAGGAGGAAGACTCCAATGAAACAACAGTCAATCAAACACTAGATGCTGCTGCTGCCCTAGTTGTCAAGAATATCCAATCAAACGATGAGACTGTCCTAAAATACAAGCCAGATGAAAAAACACAACTTCAACTTACTTTGCCAGCCCATGAACAGATTGTTAAAACTCCTCCACAACAAGATATTCTATGGTTCCTCGAATTTGATGGCTCAGTCAACAAGTTAGGGGCAGGAGCTGGAGTTTGGGTACACAATAAAGAAAATAATCATGCAGAAGGCAGAGCCTATAGATTAAACTTCAGATGTACTAATAATATGGCAGAATATGAAGCTCTTTTACTAGGCCTCAAGTTAGTAAAGTTCTTACAAGCTGCCAGGGTTTCAATCATGGGTGACTCAGATTTAGTTATCCAACAAGTGAAGGGAAATTTTGTCACCAACGACAAAAGACTAAGGACTTATAGGTCTGCTGTTGCTGAGGTACTAAACTTTTTCTCTGAATTCCAAATCACTAAAATTCCTAGAACCCACAATCTGCATGCTCATAGTTTAGCCACATTTGCAAGTACGTGCAAGCTGTCGTTTGAGCCCCATCATTGTTTTACAGCTGAGGTAAAACACAGACCCTCCATTCCAAACAATGTTAATGATTGGCAAGTGTTTGAGGATGACAAGCAAATAAACCATTTTTTAACTCTGCAGCAAGAATTTGCAGGATTAAATATTGACACTGATACAGCAAGTCAATCACAAATACTTGATACAGCAAGTCAATCACAAATACTTGATACAGCAAGTCAATCACAAATACTTGAAAGAGCAAGTCCATCACAAATACAGTTTCAACAGATTACTCACCCAATATCACCTAGAACAACAAAACAAATGCTAAATCCAACTATTTTCAACAAGGACAACATTCAACAAATTCAATCAATCAATTGTGAGGAAGTGGCCAATGCTGAAACTGAAATCATAGAGCTGAAAGACAATTTTCTACCAACAAGCCTAACTCCACTAGAGGACATCTTTGATTCAAATGATATCCCCAGAAAACCAAAAATGCAGCCCTTAAATGCAGCCATTGAAGAATGCAACATAGGTACAATTGACAAACCCAAAATAATTAAATTGTCTGCTTCTTTACCTCCTGACCAAAAGCCTAAATACATTGACCTCTTTAAAGAGTTCCAGGATGTCTTTGCATGGAGTTATGAGGACCTAAAGTCCTATGACACCTCTGTTATCCAGCACACAATCCCTCTCAAACCTGATCAAAAGCCCTTTAAACAAAAATTGAGGAGAATCAATCCTATGCTTCTCCCAGCAATGGAACAAGAAGTACAGAAAATGTTCAAGGCAGGCATCATAGCACCAATCAGATTCTTTGAATGGATCTCCAACTTAGTCCCTACAAGAAAGAAGACTGGTGAAATTAGGCTGTGTGTGGACTTAAGAAATCTGAACCAAGTATCCCTCAAAGACAACTATCCCTTACCCAAGATGGATCACATTCTCCAGAGAGTGGTAGGGGCCTCAAGGATCTCATTACTGGATGGATTTTCAGGCTTCAATCAAATCCTGGTGCACCCTGATGATCAAGACAAAACAACATTCACTACCCCATGGGGAACTTTCAAATATGTAAAGATGCCTTTTGGATTGAAAAATGCAGGGGCAACTTTTCAAAGAGCAATGGATATTGCTTTTTCCAAAGAGATTCATGACTTCCTTGTCATTTACCTAGATGACCTTACACCTTTCTCAAAATCAGACCAAGAACATATAAAACATTTGAGACAGATCTTCCTAAAATGCAGAAAATATGGAATTTCCTTGAATCCCAATAAATCCCTGTTTGGTTTAGAGGAAGGTAAGCTATTGGGCCACATCATTTCTAAAGATGGCATTAGAATTGACCCAGATAGGATACAGGCTATCCTACAAATGCCCCACCCAAGAAATGTCAAAGAGTTGCAAGGATTCTTGGGAAAAATCAATTTCTTGAGAAGGTTTATCCCAAACTTAGCAGAACTAATCAGATTATTAAATAACATGCTAAAGAAAGATTCAAAAGTCAAATGGACTGTTGAAGCCAATCAAGCCTTTGAAGGTATAAAACTGGCCCTTACCCAAACCCCAGTGTTGACCAATCCTCAGTTTGACAGAGACTTTATCATTTTCTCTTTTGCCTCCCAGCATACTATTGCTGTTGTTTTGTTGCAAAAAGATGACCAAGGAAATGAGAAGCCAATTGCTTTCTTTAGCAAAGCTCTTAGAGATGCACCTTTAAAGTATCAAATCATGGAAAAGCAAGCTTATGCTTTGGTCAAAGCCATTAAAGACTTTAGGATTTATATCCTTTATTCCCATGTTATAGCATACGTGCCAAGTCCTATTGTCAAAGACATTCTCACCCAAGAAAATTTAGAGGGCAGAAGAGGAAAGTGGATTGCCAACATCTTGGAATTTGATATTGAGATAAAACCTACAAAACTAATAAAAGGGCAAGGCTTGGCCAAATTAATGACATAAGCAAATTTCCAAGCCTTAGACATCAACCAGCTGGACAGTGAACCGGAGCTGGCGACTCCAAAGATCAATGTAGCCTTTGAACAATCCCCTTGGTACTCTGATATATGTTATGTATTGCAAAACCTGTGTGCTCCCCCAGGATTGTCCAGAACTAAATGTAGGTTCTTAAAAATGAAAGCTTCTAAATTCTGTGTTATGGATGGAAACCTATTGTGGAAAAACCATGAAGGCATATTGCTAAACTGCCTAGTTGAGAATGAAACTGACAATATCATAAAGGAATTTCATGCAGGTGACTGTGGTGGACACTTGTACTGGAATTCCACTGTGGATAAAATACTAAGGGCTGGTTACTACTGGCCCACCATGTTCTCTGATGTCAAGAAATTCACTACCTCATGTCATAAATGTCAAGTGTTTGAGGGAAAGAGACAGTTGCTGCCACTTCCCTTGAGGCCTATTGCAACAGAGAAACCTTTTCAACAATGGGGCTTGGATTTCATTGGGGAAATTCATTCCTCATCTTCAGGCCAACTTAGATGGATCTTAACAGCCACAGACTACTTTACCAAGTGGCTTGAAGCTGTTCCATGCAGACAAGCAAATGACTCCACTATCATTCAGTTTTTGGAGAACAACATATTGGCTAGATTTGGCTGTCCTGATAAAATAATAACAGACAATGCTGCTGCTTTCAGATCCAAGAAGATGGTGAATTTCTGCCACAGATTTCACATTACCTTAGGCCATTCTACTGCATACTATCCCCAAGGAAATGGCCTTGCTGAGTCATCAAATAAAAGTCTGGTAAACATCATAAAGAAAGTACTAGAAGAGAACAAAAAGAATTGGCATAAGAAGCTTGTCAATGCTCTATGGGCAGATAGACTAACAACCAAGAGATCAATTGGAACCAGCCCATATGAGTTGGTTTATGGATTGGAAGCCAAATTTCCCTCATCACTAGGGGTACCTGTTATGAAACTTCTTCAAGAAAGCCAAGATGAACCAAATGATATGCAAAGAAGAATCAATCAAATCATATGTTTACAGCAAACTAGAGACCAAGTTTTCAGCAGAGTTCAAGTTCTACAATAAAAATTAAAGAAGGCTTTTGATAGAAGAACTAAGGCAGAAGATTTCAACCTTGGTGACAAAGTCCTCAAGTGGGATTCAAGAAGAGAGGATAAGGGAAAACATGGAAAATTTGATTCCCTTTGGAGAGGACCATTTGCTGTCCAAGCAGTACAAGGAAACAACACTTATTTCCTTAAAAGTCTCAATGAAACTGATTTGGATGAAGGTCCTGTGAATGGCAGGATGCTGAAGCACTATTTTGACTACCATCCATAAGTGCAGCCTGAATTTTCCCTTGTACATATCCAGATGTATATATTATTTTCTGTCAACATGTAAAAATGCAATTTCTCAAAGTTTTCTTAAACTGCCAGCAAAAGGTGAATAGAATCAGAGGTCTACCAATAAGAGAAGCACACAATCTTGGCATTTCAAAGCAGCAAACTTTAAGATTGGCAAGAGCAGTCAAGGAGCAAGGCAATCTGACCTGCTGTTCTTGGTCTTTCAAATGAAACACCATCCCCATGTGGAGCCACTGTTAGCTACCTATACCAATAGGTTTCATATTTCATGATTGGCACTGAAAAGGTCCAAATATGCTCTGCTTTGATGATGCAAAGATCACATATTTCCATAAGAATATAATCTGTGCTTGTAGCTTGATGGGGACTCAATTTTGATGGATGGTCCAACAGTCTAACCTGGATCATGCCATGTTTTGAATTTTCAGTTGTAGAATAGAGAAGGAAGTCTGTCCAAACTGTTTAATCTTGGCAGACAAGTAGTTCAGATAGAGAAGAAAAGGCTCCCAACAGCTTAATCTGGGACCTTGGAAGAAATAAGGGTAGAAGTAGATAGAAAAACAAAAGAAAAAGCCAAAGAAAAGAAAAGGCAAGTAAGGGTCTGCAAGCCTAAGTGCACCCTCCAAGAAGAAACAAAAAATGCTAGGCAAAGTAGCTGGGTAAGTAGATGGGGTTGCAGAAGTGGTATTCATTTCAGATTTAACCTTGATGGTCAAGATGAGAAAAGAAAAACAAAGAAGCATGTCTAACTTCCCAATTATCCCTTTTCCCACTCATTACTAACATCCCCTCATCAATTGAATTGCTTAGAAAAACTTGAGGTTTGATGGTGGTTTTATTCATTGAAAAGCCAAATTTATTGTCTAAGATTCTTTTCATTTTGATCTACTTCCTAAGCTAAGTAAGTTTCAAGTATGCTTAGTGACATCACCCCTCATTTGCATTCCCCCCATATTAACCACTAATTCTATTATATAAATCCCCTATCTTACCCTTTCCCTAGTATTATAACACCATGGTGTATAAACCCCAAACATGGTATAAATATCCCTTCCCTTGGCATTATAGCCATATGTTCTCTTTCAGGGATCAAATGGACATCTGGTCAGTTTGATAAGCCTTAGCCTTACCCCTCTCCCCTCTTCTGAATCCATTTGACTCATTTAAACTTCATTTGCTAAGAAAACCTTATTAAAAACCCTTTTTGTCCCTTTAGCCCGCTTCATTTGCAAAAATACTCTAAAAACCCACTTTTCTCCTTTATCCAAAGTCTAAGCACCGGGCGCATTTTTACAAAAATATTCATAAAAAACCCATTTTTTTGCTATCCAATGGTTCGGGCGCTATATTGGTTTTATTGGAAATATATTAAAAAACCATCGAAATCCTCCATACCCCAATGGTCTTCCGCTAAGCGCGCATCCCAAATTTTTTTTTTTTTTTAAATCCCGCCCCCCTTCCGTATTGCCCGATCACTTCATCAACCCGTTAGCCGTCCGATCGAGCGCCTCTGATCGGACGGCCCTTATACGTATCGGGTTGGTCCCGACGCCCGACAGTTAGTACCCGAGAAACTGACGAAGGGTTACGTCAGTCCTCGGCCACGCGTCACCTTCTCAGTCTCTCGGGTCGGCCTCTGACAAAACCGGGGCCGTATTGTAAGCGGTCCGAGAAAACCGTTACCGTTGTTTCACTTACCACTCGGTTTTGCTGGTCCCATGTCATGCCCACGTCAGAGCCACGTCGCTGCCACCCCGCCGTCGCATCGCCTCATTCGTCCGTCCCTTTGTTGACATGTCCGCCACTTCAGCATATCCGTGGACCAACCAGGACCTGCCACATCACCCGGTGACGTCATGCTGACGTCATCCGACTCCGACCCCACCCGATGACGTCATGCTGACGTCATCCCAAAAACGCGCCAATATTGCCAAAAATCTAATTTTAGGCCAAAATCTTGTGTTTTTTCCACTTTTGGCAAAAGACACTACTGTTATTTTTGCATGCTGCTCACGTCCAAACCAGCACCAGCCTGCTAAAGTCGATTCCGAGACCGCCAGAGCCTCCATTGCACCTGCATTCGCAACTCTTGCCGACGAATTCACCAGGTATTCTTCAAAATCATCCCATAAGCCTGGTTTTATCCATAATTCCGCGAATAAACTGTTAACAGACGTTAAAACTCTGTTTTCACCGTTAAACACCAGTGACCTGCACTTACATCCAGCCTCTGAATGCCCCTCAAAAAGAGATAAATTGGAAACCCCTGGGGGACCTGGATTATCAAATGTTAGATTGGTTTCCAATGGGCTCCAAGTATAATATTGATATGATCAATCAAATAAAAGCCCAACACCTTAGTGGGGCTGATATTTTAGGGATTTGGGATTCAAATTTGCCCATTTACAACCTCCCTCAAGTCAATCCCCTTCCAGACTTGATCCACAAGTGCCAGGAGTGCTATGATCCTTGCCAAAGAGCTGTTCTTACTCCTACAGGTTCAGTGTTGTTCTACATCACTCCAGAAACCATTAATGAGATGCTCCACTTCCACACTGCAAGACCCTTGACTCCCTTGTCCATGCTGGATTTAGTAAAGAAGGGAACAAATTTTTCACATGCCCAGATTGTCAAGATCAACCAGTTGTTTGTAGATTCAGGTTCTGAAACTGTAAGAACTCCTCCTATTGGATATGAGTACCTGAATGAATTGGGCAGAATGCTTGTGGACTTGATCAGTTATGTCCTGGGGTATAAAGGAATTGAAGATGTTGATGACACCATAATGGCAATGCTGTCCATATTTTCCCCGGAAATGCCTCCTGCTGTACACTATGACTATGCTACCTATATTGCAGAAAAGATTCATGAGCAGCTAATGAATCTACCAAGGGAAAGAGTGTTCAGATTCACTTCATACATCTACCATCTGTTCTTGTTCTATCAACCAGACAACTTCCCTGTTCCCCTCAAGAAACTAAATGCTCAGGGAATTCCAAGATCAGTTGTCTTTTGGTCTTCAGTTTTTCATTGTGCTTCTCTCTCACCATACACATACTGTGAGTTCATAGACTTGTTCATTTTTCCAGCAATGACCTTGCTATATGGTGTACCTCCTCCATGGCTAACTGATGAGATGCAAAGAGTCCTCCACCTCTCTAAAGCCTACAACATTGGTGATTGGTACTTTTACCAACACCACACAGTAATCAGAATTTATGGCTGTGAATTGGACCCTTTTAGGCTTCCAAGGTATGTCCCCATGAGGCTCTTTGCCCTAGAATACTTCAGACAGTTTGGAAATACTGACTACATCCATTTCCAAAGTAAAAACAAGAAGGTGCAACTCAAGGTAAGGAGCCAGCTAGGTCCTTTCTTATATAACAAAAGAGAAGAGGGATGGAGGGAGGCAGATAGAATCCTAGAGGGCCTCAGATTTCAAACCAGCTTCAGATGGTCACCTTATGACCGTAATCACTTTATTTCCCTCAGGAGAATAAAACACAAATTAGGCACATATGCACATATGAAGTTGCCTCATATTGAGAAGTATGCTAATGCCTTGAGCTGGAAAGAAGGCACTCTAGAAGAGCCAATTAGTAAAGAGCAGATGCTAGAGAATGAAGCTAGAAATCTACAAAAGGAGGCTGACTTGGAAACTTGTGGACAGGTCTCTTTCTCATACCAAAGGCAACTTGGAGAAGCTGCCCCATCTTCAACAACACATCAGCAAGCAGGCATGAAAACTCAGCAAGCATCCAGCAAAGAAAAAGGAAAGCATGTGGAGGAGGAACAGCTACCTCCTATGACTCAAGAACAAACAGATAAAGAGATGGAGCAGCAGCAAGAAGAACAACAACAACAGCAACAACAGGAAGAATAAAGGCAGGAACAACCTGTGCAGCCAGAACAAACAGTGGAAGCCCCAAAATCCACTGAGCAACAGCCATAGCAAACTGTGCCTCCAAGGCAAGAAACATCAGTTGGTACATAAATCCTCCAAACTCCACAAAAGGAGGATGTGAGCAGAAAGAGAGACAGAGAGAATCCCCTAACATCTTCTATAAATCAGGGAGAAAAAAGGCAAAGATTTAATGATTTTTCTGAGGAGGATATGACAATAAGGCAGTCATTAGGCATGGGTCCACCAAGCAGGGAAGCATCTGCAAGTTCCTTCCAACAGGAACAGAACAGAACTGTGGGAGGAGAAGTCAGCTCCTCTAGCCAGCAGAGGGAGGGTGAACTGAGCATCAAGCAGCAGTTCATTGAAATTAAGAAGAGGAGTGAGCCAATTAAAATACAGCTATATAACCATCTGTTGAAAATGGCTCCCACCAACCAGCAGTGCTTAATGTCTGCATTTGATGTTAGTGAGGGCAAGATGATCATGAGCCACTTCATGCCAACTACATTGCAGCCACAGTCCCATGCTGATTACTTAAGGACCAATCTTGAGGTCCTTGCCAAGGACATTCACCCAATGGATAAAATTGAATTGCACAAGCAGACAGGTGAGATGGTGTATGCTTCCCTGGCAGACCAAACATTGGACAACTACAGGCTACAAAGTAGCCTTAATAATACAGCCTCTCAACTAGAGTTGGAGAGAGCATCATCCCAGGCAAAGGACAACAGAATAAGGTCCTTAGAGGATATAATTATTGAGATTGGGCATGATCCCAAAGATATCAAGGGAATACAGGAAATATTGAAATTGAGGGATGCTGATATGGCAGCTCTAAGGAGAAAGATCAAACTCCCAGCCACGATTCACCCTCAGACAGATGAAGTAGCTCAACAAAGGCATGATAAAGATGCCACAGCTCTGCTGGTGACTCTCTATAAGCAGCTTATCCAGGTACAAGAAAAGCTGGGAGAATCAGAGGCTGCACAGGCAGCATTACAGGCAACCTTGAAACAAAGAGAAGAAGGCCAGACCTCTCAGCCTCCTCCTCAAATCATTAATCTTGAGGAAATTGCTCCCATTACTACTCCTCCTCCTCAGCAGACTGATCAAGTAGCACCTTCTACTTCAGCACCACCAACAACAGAACAGGCCCAAAGCCTGGATATGCAGAAGCTAAGGACTGAGATTCAAGCCCTGGAAGCTCAAATGACAGAATTAAATGAGACTAGGGAGAAATTGGCCAAAGTCAATGATAGATATGACAGATCAAAGCAGGCTGTGGCAGAAAAGGGCAGGGAAGTAAAAGCCCTCAAAGATAAGATCAAAGAGCTGGAAAATGAGCTCAAGTTAGATAAAGTTGTGGCTGAGCTTAGAACAGTGCTGTGGGCTAATATTGGCCAGTCTATTACTGACCAATGGCCATATATTGAAACCATCCATGAGCAGCTAGAGCTCATCCCAAAGGCACAGGCTGAGATTCACAGATCAAGGAATGCCCTGAGCAATATGCCTGAAGTTGCCACCAGAATGATTAATGTGCTTAATCATAAGACAAGTTCTCAGTTAGCTACCATGGGAATTCCCAACAGGACTGAGACCATTCAATTTATCAAGAGGGTTCTTACTCTGAGAAATCTAGTGCAGACATTAGAGAGAAGAACCCAAGACATGCAGACTGAGGTGAACAGGTTTATGGAGAAGTTCCAGGTGTTAGAAAACAGAGGGCTCCCTAGCTTACTGAACAGCACAGGGAAATTGTTCACACATGAACAGTATGCCAAAAGGGTGAATGCATTTGCCACAAGTCAGATCAATGAGAAGCCCAGCACCTCAGAAGAAACAGGGCCAGCTACAGGGCAGACTCTCTACAACAAAGTGGAAAATTTATTTTTTATAATGAATGAAATCGAACACTTGTTTGCAGTAGCTCCAAATTTTTATAAGTATACAGAGGCGGAGGAGACTATGGATGCAATCCTCAGGCATCAATTACCTACACAGGACTGGTGGACCAAGGCAATACAAAAGATTTTGTAAACAGTGAGCCATTCACCAAATTTTGTTCATAAAAATATGAATTGTCATGCACAGCACAGTTTAATAAAATCATCATGCATTAAAGATGAGAGCTGAGCCAACTCAGTAGAACCTACAGCCAACAAAGCAAGATGAAAAGCTACAGGTGGACAGACCAAGAAGCTATAGCCGAGCAGCTCCAAAAGCGCATTCTTCAGCATTAATGCAGATCACTCCAACCAACTCAGTGGCCTCCAAAGGCCAAAATATCTTCTGACAGACTTAAAGAGCAGTTATGTTGTATTCAAAGCTGTAATAACTTCTTTTCTACTTTTTTGTACGAAGTAATGAAGATATTTCTCTCTCAGATGACTCAATGCCTGAGATATTTTGTATAAACATTTCTATAAAGTCCCCTTCGCATGAGTTTGCAAAGGGTTGTTGTTGATTTCATTTCTATATTTCTGTTGCTGTACAACTCTCAGAGAAATAATACAAAAGGTGGATGGAATTTCCAAAGCTCTGTGTTCCTTGATGCACTGTGGTGGCTGGCTGAATGTTACAGGATTCCTGCATGTTTCATAGCACAATAAGTCTTCTTTAAAACTCTGCGTTATATGTTTTCAAGTCTTTCATCTTCTTTCATGTTTGCGAGTTTTACACTTAATAGCAAAGTAAAAGAATAGTTCCAGGATCTAATCACAGATTACCCTGCACTCAATCTAAGCTGTTATAAATGTTTTCTTCCAGATAGAGTAAATAAGGTGTAATTCTTAGTTGCTACACTTTCAAGCTATATCTTTCACTGTGATAAATATTTTCAGGAATTCAAGTTTGCTCCTGAGGCATCTATCTCTTTCCCACACCCTAGCTTAGTGGAAAATTCTTGAATGCTTTTCACTGGTTGTTCACATGTCACCATCATAATCTAACTTTGTTATATGAAGTATTTAAATGGCCTTGTAATTTCAGTAAATCATCTCAAGATTTCTAAACACTTGTAGCCATAGACTCCATTGCCCAATGAAATAAACTCATCTGCAGATTGCACACTTCAAGTACAGAAAGACATCCCTCAACCAAAGCATAAAACTAAACACCCTCATTTCATAGCTACCCTAAAATCTCCACAGAACAGAGACAAATTATAAAGAGAGAGCCCTCTCTGATTACAGTGTGGCTAGGCACTGTAATCCAAAGATTGGTTAGTGGTTACCTCGGCCGTATTCCCTTAGAGTCAAAGGGAACAACCTGGGTGTTAACAAGCGCCTTCGTCAAGATATCAGCATCCTGATCCTCTGTTGGAATGTATGAAAGTAACATGATTCTCCGCTGCACACAATCTCTGATATGATGGTACCTGATGTCAATGTGCTTCGATCTATCATGAAATACAGGATTAGCCGAGAGTTTAATGCAACTCTGGTTGTCACAGTAAATCACAGTAGGATCCAAGTGAGAACCAAACAAACTGTCCAAGATCTTCCTCATCCATATAGCCTCACATGCAACCAAACTTGCTGCCATATACTCGGCCTTGCTGAACTGAGTGCCACAGATCTTTGCTTCCTGCTGTACCAAGAAACTGTTGTCGACCCGATACTGAAGACCCCTCCTTATGTGCTCTTTCTATCCATTGGGCTCCCTGCCCAATCTGCATCCATGAAGCCACATAGCTTCACTTCATCCTCCTATCTATACCACAAACCATATCCTGATGTGCCTCTCGAATAACGCAATACATGCTTTCCCGTCTTCCAGAAGATCTTGGTTGGCGTAACCATAGCTTGTGAAAGCTGGTTAATAGCATAGCATATAATGGGTCGTGTATTGACCAAATACGTAAGCGACCCCACCAACTATCGATAAACAGTGGCATTCACTTCTTCTACCGAAGTGGCATCCTCCTTCCTCCAACCTCCAGCAAGAGGAGTATCAACATGCTTGCAGCCATGCATGTTGAACTTCTCCAGTATCTCCCGAGCATACTTACCCTGAGAAACAAATAGTCCATCACTGCGTTGCCATATTTCCAATCCTAGGAAATAATGAAGGAGGCGCAAGTCCTTCATCTCAAACTCCTTAGCAAGATCATCCTTGCAGGAAAGTATCAACAGCTCATCACCCGTTAGAATCAAATCATCTACATAAAGTACAATGATAAGAAACTTACCCTCCACCACAATCTGGTATAGGTTAGGATCTGCCTCACTCTTGGAGAATCCAAGTCCAGTGAAATAGCTGTCTATTTGTGTGTACCAAGCACGTGGTGCTTGTTTCAACCCATACAATGCTCTCTTGATCCTGCACACATGCGAATCGCTGCTGAAGATCTCGAAACCTTTAGGCTGCTCAATGTAAACCTCCTCCTCAATGACTCCATTGAGGAATGCAATCTTCACATCCATTTAATGAACGTGCCACCCCATGTGCACTGAGAGAGCAAGAATAGTCCATATGGAAGAATACCTTGCGACAGGTGCAAAGGTCTCCTCATAATCGATCCCCTCTATCTATGAAAAGCCTCGAGAAACAAATCTTGCCCTATACTTCTCCAGACTCCTGTCAGCTGCCTGCTTAACTTTGTAGATCCATCTCGAACCCACCACTGATTTCCCTTCTGGTCTAGGAACAATCTCCCATGCACTGTTTCTGAAATTTGAATCATACTCTTCCACCATGGCGTCTACCCATGCGAGATCCTCCACAGCTTCCTTGAAAGAGGATGGCTCAGTCACAACACATTTTCTCACAAGAGCCATGTATCCAGTGTATCGATCAGGTGACTGTTGTTGTGGGGAAAAATGCCTATGCAGGACGATCCTATCCACCTAAGGTGTGACAGTGCCTTAGCAACAAACAGAGACAGCTATTCTAGTATTATTCCTTTATGAATCAAGAATGAAGAGAGATGGATGGACTAAACGGTGTCTTCCGTTTGTCCCTCGATCCGGTTTCTCTTCTCTTTGGGAGTTCACAGCTACTTGCCTTCTCGCACGCCCAGCTTCAACAGGTCTCTGCAAGATTACAAGAGAAGAACACTACACAAAGACATAGATTCATAAACATAACTAGTTCAGGATTAGAAGTAAACTAAACATACTAATGCAATCATACATCAAAGATACATCCGTATATAGGAGAAAACCAAGATAGCTTTATTGATGAATAACAAGGTTCAGGAAGAGATACAACCCAGAGGGCTCCAATCCAGCATCTCCTTCCCAGCAAAATGGAATTCCTATCTTCACCTCCCTTCAAAGCATTAGGCACCCAATGATTCCAGTCTCAAACCAACATCAATTCTTTGCAATAACAAAATTCCAGCCTCTAGATCTCATGGAGGAGAGATCCATATATAGATGTTTTGGAGAGAGGATGAGTCAGCTTGAGATCTGACTAGTGTCCTCTCCCTCTGTCAGTTCTTGATTCCACTTGGAGGTTCTTGCTTCCACTTGGAGATTTGGAACCTCTTACTCATCATAGTCGAATTCCCTGAGGCAAGTGTCATTTTGGAAGCTTCCTGGGTTTTGACACCTTGAGAAATGAGCTTGCCACATGTCCACTCTCGCTCAGCGCAGGTAGCCAGTGTTGGCTTTGACATTCAGCGCAGACAGCCAGTGGAGCCATTGACATGATCCTGAATTGACTTGTTTTTGAGCAGTTTCTGGTGGAGAACTTCTGTGAATTGCTGTGGTTTGTTAGCCTTGTTCCTCTAGGGGTAGGAACAACATGTTTAGGGACTTTGGATCCCTTAGATTATGGACATTTCATGCTCAATGCTGTAAGGCACAAAAATGTCTATAACAGTTGCCCCCTAAAGTATGAGGCCGTTTATCAGGTGAAATGCTTTATCCAGGAGGATCCGAAGTTCATCCAATGCTTGGAGGAGACCTGTAATAAGATACAATACAATACATTATTTTTCATACTGCTTTCATGATCTAGCTGAGGCGGGCATTCCCATGCTCAGCTTTATAAATTCATTTTTTCTGTACATAGAACAGACAATCGTCTGATGGTAGACTGATAATTTTGATGAAATTATCATCCTTTGAGTAGGATGATCATCTGCTGCAATGATGTACATGTCAAATGTCTTTATCTTTCCTGAATATATATCGCATCGGATGGATGAAACTAGATCCGGGGTCTTCAAACTCGTTCGATCTTCACTCTAAGTACAAGTCGATCCATGTGAGAATTGTTCTGAAGTCGAACATGGAAAGACATCGCTTGGTTACCGGTCAATGAGGTAAACCGTTAACAAGCGCGAGAGGAATCACCAATAATGATAATGACCCTCAAGGTACTGCAGTACAATTCACATGGTGTGAATAAAGGACTTGGCGTCGAACACCACGCAAAATCTTCTGGTCGAAGGTCATTGATGTATACCTGTCGTCGGAAGTGAGAAACTTGCCGTTGAGGCATGCAAGCTTCAAAGTACTGAAGGTGTTGTTCCTAGATCAACTTCTTGGATAATGAGCTGATGTCGACAAGAAGCGATCCGTCAAAGGAGGGCCTTAATGAATCCCACATCAGTGAGACGGAACGGAGCTAATGATTTTGATGGAGGTGAAAACGATCTGTGATATATGATTCAGGGTGGCGGTCATGAACGGATGAAGGATAATGTATGCAGTGGATGGGACACGGTTGACTCTTTCTGAACGACTTCTCTTGAACATATGGAGACACTGATGCGATGGATCGGTAGCATTACCCCAATTATGGATGGTATGGCGAGACCATGGTGATGTGACCGGTGAATGAAACAACCCAACCCGATTGTGGTACGGAGGAAAAGTGTCATGTTCAAGAGCGACATGCTACCATCAAAGTTTTCTTGAGTTTCTCCCAATTTTTCCCCAGTCATTGCTGACCAGTACCTCTTTATCTTTGTCAAGCTTGAGGAGGATAACATATGCTTGTTCTATAACCTGCCCTTCGGGCAAGCCCATCGCTATGTTTTAACGAGCCTAGTGATAGTGAAACTCGTTCTCGTCTAAAGACAAGTTTGTCACTATTTAGTGATTTTAACGAGTCTAACGACAAGGATAACTCGGTCCTTTTCATTTTTAGAGAGTCTGAAAAGGTACATAAAGTTAACTCCAAAATTCCTTTTTCGTCATCTAATCCCTTAAGTCCTAAAAAGTATAAAACAATACAGAAGGGATGAGTTTTCGATAGTTTTAACGAGCCGAACAAACAAGCGCTCGATCTTTTTGTGCAATAATCCCTCAGGTCCAAAAAGATTAAAATCTAGAGGAGGGATAGCACTTCCTGTCCCTTTAACGAGCTGGAAGGCCAAGGACTTGACAATCTTTTCATATTTTACGAGTTAGTTGAAAAGAGCTTAAAGAAGACTCGTCTTTTGAGGAACGAGTGATAAACAGGGTTAGCAGCTGATTCCAGGTACAGGTTGGAATTTTCCAATCATGGCAGTGTCACAAGGATGGCTAGGTGAAATCACTCTTCGCAGTTGTTCCTCAAAATGGGTGAACAATCATATGGAGGTGAACGATCGGCCAAATGAAAAGTGGAAGTGACGGTGCAAACACGACCAAGGCTTTAATGGCTGATGAGGTTACATTCACAATGGTTATTTACCGGGTAGTGGTTCATTTTTTATTTTAAAATGAGCTTAAACGCTGGTGGAAACACTTGCTCATTGCTTATGTTTATTTTTTAACGAGCATGAAGTCCGCGTTAAAACTGCTTGGATCTTGCGTTTATTTTTTAACGAGCATGAACTTTGTGCTAAAACTGCTCGATTATACCAGTCATATGATAAGAGTGTCTCATTGAGATTCTATTTTTTATGGAGCTTCATCTCACAAAGCTATGCCCCGCACCTTTCGTTATGCAAGTTCGGAAACGACTAATCCTACGAGTTTAAAGGGTTAGAGGTCCTAAAAATTTAAAAAATAAATAGCTGCCCCTTGCTTGCACTCCAAAAGGTTTGCATGCCCCCAGGTATAAAGTACGATTTCAAGGTTACCTCTACTTCTTTTCCGTCAAAACATTTGTTTTAACGAGAGAGGCTTACCTCTTTCAGGTTACCCAAAGATTGTCTCGTTCGCGGCTATGAATAAAAAATTTCTTCGGCGATGTCTACTAAAGGTGAGCGACGTAGCCCGCCAACTCACGTAACTTTGACAAAAGAATCTTATTCTAGAACAACCCCTCTTCCTCTATGGACGGGGTACAGACTAGTCATATTCTCCCGTGGAAACCTACTCTATACCCAAAGTTTCCCCGCTGAGGCAGACCAGGACGCATGCCCCCTGGGTTCTAGTCATATCCTCCCGGATTACTCGCGCTCATCAGGAGGACAGACCGTGGGTTGAGACACTTCTTGCGTGAATAGACCATTTAGGGATGGTACATGACTATTTGCGATGTGTGATCTGGGAAACGAAAGTTGGTCTACGAGCTTGACCATTCTTCCTTCATGTGGAAAACACATTACTCTAAAGAGTGAGGAGACGAGGGCTCCCATGCAATATATATAGTCTCGTCCAAGGAGTAGGTTATAATCCAAGGGTCCTTGAATGACCATCACGTTCATTTGAACGGTCTTCCCTTTCAATGTTATGGGCACATTGGGGAGGATCCCTAAAGGTCGAATGGTTCCTTTATCAAAGCCTGATAGATTTCTCATTTCAGGCAAAAGTGCTGGCGAACCAAGCGCTTTCCAAGCAATAGAGGAAAGGATACTCACAGATGCCCCCTCATCAATGATAGTGCTAGCCATTACCATTCTATATATTTGAACGATAATTCTGAATGGTATACTGGCTGGCAACCGGGGTCTGCCTAGTTGGTTCCAGTCGAACGAGACAACTAGGTTGCTTGGTGGTGGGACCGAATAGACGGCCGGGTATCGCTCTAACGAACTTCCCTCCTGCAATAAAGGAATGGGGGCATTGCCTCCTTGTTCATCAGAGTCAGTGTTGATGAAGAGAATTTGGACAGTGTCGTCTTTATTCTCCTCTGTGATGGTATCATTTGAAGATAGAGCCTCCGAAGGCAAAACCGGGTCAAATGCTGCCTCAACCTTTTGACTTTCGTCAGGTATGGATTCAGACGGTTCATCTTCAATGATAGGTGCTTCGGCTGACCACCTGAGCGGGCCAGCCGGGTTCTCAACTAGTGAAGGACTTGGCAGGAGTTTTTGATATCCAGGAGGAAGTTGCGCTCGTAAAATCGGGCGATCTTCCAAAACTATTTTTGCCTCGTCTAAGAAGGGACAACGGTGGATGGCATGATCGCCTTCACACAGTTTGCAGGGAAATCTAGCTTTCCCTCTCTGTCCTGCGGCTTCACTTCCACTAGTTGACGGTGTGCTGTCAACATGGCTATCAGAGGTTGACGCCACCGAATTGTGCAAACGGGGAGACCAGTCCCTTAGTATCCGAGGGATGCAGGGACAATCTCTGTGGAAATGGTCTCCCTTGCATATGACACATGGCGATTTAGGCCTAGTGAGTGCTGTGTGTGGATTTTTGTCAGACGACACTTGTTTGTCCCCAGTCGCCTTTGGCTCCTTCTTCTTCTTCTCTTTCTTCTTCTTCTCCTTCTTCTCCTTAGGAACTCGGTTTTTTGTTCTACCAGTTCCGTCAAGCGAAGAGGAAGGAGGAGAGGAAGAATTATATGAAGTCGAAGGCTGGTGGGCAACTCTGGTCTGGTCTAACTGTTGACTCAACTGTTCAGGAATAGTGGTGTTCTGAACGACATTGGTTGAAAAGAGCCAGACCGGTAGGCCAATTGTCAGTCCTAGAAGCGACAATGTGGCCATGTGGGGCGCACCAACATCTCCCCAAGAGGAGAAGGGACTAGGATTTCCACCAAGGGGAATTCCTTGGTTGGTGGGCTCCATCTTTTCAACCTAAAGATCAACGCGGGAATAAAGGGTGATTGTTCCGTTTAAAATAAATTTTTAATGACGCTTTAGACACAACTTGCTTTTTCACTTTTAAAGAGTCGAGAAAAAGCTAAAGATGACTCTAGTCTCCTTCAATGTTTTAACGAGCCCGAAGTGACAAATGCTCGGATGGACTTTTTCTGTTATAGAGTTTGAAAAAGGCCAAAAGAAACTGCTCTAGAGTTCTAGGCAGAGGGTGTGCCAAACTTTTCGCAAAACCGCAGAATACTTTTTAGGGTATGGGCGGTCGATCTTCCTGAATGTTGTGTTCAGTGCATTGCGATCAGTAGGGCGGCCGACACGGCTTCCTAAGGATAAAGGTTATATTCCTATAGGGGTCTCCCAATATATACGCGACGGTACGTGGGAGCACAATCCATACTGGCGCTATCGTCCCTCAGGAGGAATCACCCACCTTCAACGAGATCGACAGTCACCAGGCTTTACGACGCCGGAACACGTCTCTAGCCTAGACCTCTATGTTGTGCGTTATGTTGCAAAGCGTTGTTAAGTTCATTCAGTTTATTTTAAGTTGATCTTTTAGAAGTTTGCCTTTCTGGATCACCACGAGATGTATGATACAATTCCTAAATGCAGTCTAAAGATGATAAGCAAGCTTTATATCTTTTCAACTTTGAAAATCCTAGCTACTAAGGGAAAAGAAAGACACCATCTTTTCTCAAAGAGCACTCAACACACTCTAATGCACTTTTCCTAAATCAAGCATGCAAACTATCAAGATGGAAAATGCACAATGCAGTTGTTTTTTTTCCGCTTTCTTAGCATTGATGCCTACAAAGAAAGCTTTTTGTACAACCTTGAATTTGCTTTTAGATGACAAGTACAAACAAGTTTACTTTTTCGAAATTAGAAAGGGTAGAAGAGATTACAACACTTTGCGACTTTCGAAATGAACACTTGTTTCAACACTTAAAAGAGACAAACTCAAACCAATAAGCAAAAGCAAATGTATAATCAACTGTAAACAGCCAATGAACTCTCTCCTAAGATCACAATCAACAGATCTGAATCAAGGGCTACAGGATGATTATTTTACTCATGCAAAGGAAAACTGTAAATGATGCCACAAACACATAAAAACACTCACAGTCCTTTTGTACAAAAGGAGGCGGAATTTAAGCAGAGAAAAGGAGTTATCATACTGGTACCTATGCTGGTTACAGGTTGCAAAAATCAGAGATCAAAACAGGGAAACAGAGAGCAGAGAACCCCAGCCGCACAAGGAAAAACTGGATTAGCGCAACCTCAACATTGGGGTTTTGACATTCAGCGCAGGTGGCCTTCATGGGACCTGCGTTGAAATGCAGAATCCCTTCACAGGGTTCGCGCTGAACGAGAAACGAGAGTTTCTCACTGGGTTCTGGGTCACAGATTGCTAATTAATCAACGGTTTCAGGCCAAATAAAAGCAACAAGCAAGGTACAATCAAAGGGATGCTTTGAGGGGGTACTAAGATCTATCACAAAGGATCATCAAATCATTTGTGAGTCCATTGTTCAGATCATAGACAAATCCAGTGATTGGATCAAGGCAGCAACTGTCTACTTTGCAACTGAGAATAGCAAAAGCAGTTCGATTGTTGCTGTTGAGTCTATGAAACAAACAATGATAGAGACACAAATAAAATGACTAAAACAAATCTCCCCAGTGGAGTCGCCAATTCGTTGTGGGGAAAAATGCATATGCAGGACGATCCTATCCACCTAAGGTGTGACAGTGCCTTAGCAACAAACAGAGACAACTATTCTAGTATTCTTCCTTTATGAATTAAGAATGAAGAGAGATGGATGGACTAACCGGTGTCTTCCGTTTGTCCCTCGATCCGGTTTCTCTTCTCTTTGGGAGTTCACAGCTACTTGCCTTCTCGCACGCCCAGCTTCAACAGGTCTCTGCAAGATTACAAGAGAAGAACACTACACAAAGACATAGATTCATAAACATAACTAGTTCAGGATTAGAAGTAAACTAAACATGCTAATGCAATCATACATCAAAGATACATCAGTATATAGGAGAAAACCAAGATAGTTTTATTGATGAATAACAAGGTTCAGGAAGAGATACAACCCAGAGGGCTCCAATCTAGCATCTCCTTCCCAGCAAAATGGAATTCCTATCTTCACCTCCCTTCAAAGCATTAGGCACCCAATGATTCCAGTCTCAAACCAACAACAATTCTTTGCAATAACAAAATTCCAGCCTCTAGATCTCATGGAGGAGAGATCCATATGTAGATGTTTTGGAGAGAGGATGAGTCAGCTTGAGATCTGACTAGTGTCCTCTCCCTCTGTCAGTTCTTGATTCCACTTGGAGGTTCTTGCTTCCACTTGGAGATTTGGAACCTCTTACTCATCATAGTCGAATTCCCTGAGGCAAGTGTCATTTTAGAAGCTTCCTGGGTTTTGACACCTTGAGAAATGAGCTTGCCACATGTCCACTCTCGCTCAGTGCAGGTAGCCAGTGTTGGCTTTGACATTCAGTGCAGGTAGCCAGTGTTGGCTTTGACATTCAACGCAGACAGCCAGTGGAGCCATTGACATGATCCTGAATTGACTTGTTTTTGAGCAGTTTCTGGTGGAGAACTTCCGTGAATTGCTGTGGTTTGTTAGCCTTGTTCCTCTAGGGGTAGGAACAACATGTTTAGGGACTTTGGATCCCTTAGATTATGGACATTTCATGCTCAATGCTGTAAGGCACAAAAATGTCTATAACAACTGTCTCTGCCTGCGTTGGGCTGTAGGTGGTCCTACAACTTTCTCTGCATCTTGAGCCAGTTGCTCAGCTTCTATCAAGCGCTTTCGCCCTTTGATGGTTGGCGCTGCATGAGTGGTATCTTCCACTCCATGAACTTCGTCCTATGACTGATGCATGTCCTGAAGCTCATCTTTAGGAACTAATAGCTCCTCATCTGCATGCAAGTGTGGCTCCCTCTCAAGCGAACACTTCATGGCTTTCTCCTCCTGAAATTTTATATCCCGTCGCACAACAGTCTTACCACTGTCTAGAAAATACACACGATAGTTGTGGGGCGTATTAGTGCACCCCACAAATATCCCAACCTTTGCGGATGGCTCCAACTTCTTCCTGGCATCCTTCGTCACATGCATGTAAACGTTAGCACCAAAAATCCTCAAATGAGAAAGATCAGGCTTCTTACCAGAATAAGCCTCCTCAGGTGTACTCATGCCAAGTATCCTGTGAGGACAACGGTTCTGCACATACACTATTGTATTGCATGCTTCCACCCACAAGTGAAGGGGTAGGCCATGATCATGCAACATCGCTCGTGCAACACCCACGATTGTTCTATTCTTCTGCTCAGCAACCCCGTTCTACTGTGGGTTATGGGGAACTATGAGCTCTCTTCGAATCCCTTCTGCACTTCAGAAATTCTTGAACTCGCCAGAGATGTATTCACCACCATTATCGCTCCTAAGAGCCTTCACCTTCTTCCCTGACTCCTTTTCAACCAGTGCTTTGAACTCATAGAACTTTGAGTATGTCTCGCTCTTCTTCTGCATGAAGAAGATCCAACACTTTATGGAGAAATCATCAACAAAAATCACATAATACCTGTGTTTTGCTGTCGAAGCTACTGAGAAAGGTCAACACACGTCTGTGTGAATTCTCTCAAGGATCGTCGTGGCACGACTATCCTTCTTGTGAAAGGTGGCTTTCACAAACTTTCCCAAAGTACACCCCTTGCACTAATTTGACTGCGCAAGAGTGCCTTTAGGAAGCCCTGTAGTGATCTGCTGCAGTATCTTCAAGGCTCCATGGTGAAGGTGACCCAATCTCCTGTGCCACAGCTCACAATCATCCCGGCTCACCAATCCTTCTGCCTTGCATGCCATTGTTGTACATCCATCTACATGCAACTGATAAAGGTTCCTCACTCAAACCCCTATCTTCCGGGTTTCTCCAGTTGTCTTGCTGTGCAGGAAATATTTTCCCTCACTGAAAACAACACCATATCCCTTGTCTTCTAACATCGCCACAGAGATAAGATTCTTCTTCAATCCTAGAACATGCATCACTTCCTTCAATACGAAGGGTTTACTAGACTCCCTCTCAAAGGAAATGGTACCGATACCGGTCGAACTGTATCTACCATCATCGCCCATCTCGATGTGCACTCCAAGATCTTTGTCCTCTAGATCAGAAAACAAATCTCGATCTCCTGTCATGTGAAAAGATGCACCACTGTCCAAGAACCACACCGATCCCATCACACTTGAAACCAAGCATGCGATCAATGAAAAATCAAGCTCAAACTGCGAGGCTAGAGCCTCTCCTGTTGTAGATCCAGCAGCTTGCTTGTTCTTATTCTTTTGCAGACAATTAGTGGCATAGTGTCCGTGCCGGTGATAGTGAAAGCACTTCACCTTGGACATGTCCTGCTTCTTTCCTTTCGCACCAGACTAAGAAGCTTTCCTGCTCTTCCCCTTCTTTGCTTTGGTAGCCAAAGCACAATTTTTCTTCATCAGTTCCCTTTGATGAAGATCCGTCCCTGGTATTCCGCCTAATCTCCTCCTGCACAAGATCTGACCAAAGTCTCTCCCATCTTGGAAATTTCTCCCGACCATTGACAGAGTCCTGATAGGAATGCCAACTCTTAGGAAGACCAAGGAGATCCAAGCTCACCAAGTCCTCATCATCGAGAGTCACCCCCACACTTCCCAGCTCATCCCGACACTGA
Source organism: Pinus tabuliformis (assembly GCA_031772625.1). Lineage (NCBI taxonomy): Eukaryota > Viridiplantae > Streptophyta > Pinopsida > Pinales > Pinaceae > Pinus > Pinus tabuliformis. The sequence continues at coordinate 803,604,274 of CM062805.1, read as the reverse complement.
GTGAACTTCGTGAGATACTTGGGCATACTGTATCCCTTCTCACATTTGATGTTTATGAGTTTATCCTTGAGCACCAGCTTCCTCTGATCGCTCTTTCTTTGGAATAGATCTGTCAACGCTTTCCAAATCAAGTATGGAGAAGCCTTTCCATGTAGGTTGGACACAATGTGATCCTTCACGCCCTCCAACAGAATCCTTCGACACTTTGCTGTCTTCTTTTGCCAAGCATCAACCTGCACAGTATTAGTAGGCTTTGGGACCTCAGCCTCTATGAACTCCTTCAGCCCATTATTATCCAACACTGCCTCCATCCTATCCTTCCATGCAATATAGTTCGAGCTGCCCTCAAGAGAATACTCCAATCGCAATCCATTGAAAGACATTGCGAAGTTGATACCAAGAAAACACTGCTGCAAATTTGAATTCCACTAGCTCCAAACTCAACCGCCTCTGATCTAGAATTCGTGAGAACAAAGTGTTTCTCGTACAGAGTTTGAATGTATGGGCTTTTATCTGATATCTCACCTTCCAAAGGAAGGATGAATCCAGAGGCTACCTGGACCGATTACAAACTCTGCCTGAAGAAATAAGATGTAAACACTTTCTGAATAATAGATCTGATGATCAACAACTCTGATGCCATGTAGAAATTTTGAATAATATGACACTTATTCATAGAGATTATCCCGATTATACACTATTGCGGAATACATGCACAATACATAATCTCATCTATGTTGATCATCAATTTAGCAGCATTAAAAACAATGAAACATCAATCGCATGCACAGGTTAACACAGTATGTATCCCGGGGAAAGCTTACAGCTGAAAACCCCAGAGTATCTATATATTAATGATTGAGAACATGTAACAATACATAGTACAATACTCCTCACAAGTACTCAGTACTATCTCCACCTGTTACACACAAAACTAGCTCAGATCCGAACAAGTCACAGGTTCAAATCTCCTCTGCTGCTTTGCCTGCCTCCACTGCACAATGCTTGAGAATCACTCACCCTGGAAATCACATGAGCACAAGCTATAATTCTTGGTATTGGCCCACATTGCGTAGTATTCATTAGAATAACTGAATCCCATTGATTGTGCAAGATCTCATGCATAACTATAGTCACAACTGATAGCAATCTCAACCTCTAACACCTGTCTCCACTGAACTGTACATGCACTGACATGCAACTGAGTTAATTGATGTATTATTTAGTTTCTTTATGAGTTAATAATTAGTGAAACAACTCATCATTAGTCTATTTTCAGTTAGACTAAATACAACTAGTTTAACCAAGTCAAACTGAACACAACTCCATCAACTCCACATCCAACTCCACCAAACTCAACTGCTTGAGTTCTAACTGAAGTCCTGCATGCAATAGCTCAACTGACACACAAAGAAAGTGTATTTCCTTCAAATAGCTGCATGTGCCACATCTGTGGCTCAAACTGAAGTGCTCCAAGAGGATAAGATAAAGTTTATAGTCTAAATATTATTATGAGACAATAATATTTGACTTTTCTATTTTTAGCCTGGCAGTCTAAAAATAGACTCCGATCACATCGCCGTGAAACAAAAATAGAAGTCCATCTATTTTTCCCAACATGACCAATCATCCATAAACAACATACTGCAACTCATAGACCATGATCCATATGTCTAAAAATAGACATAGTCTAAAAATAGACTTTACGCCATAATTTGCCTGCGGGCCCACTTAGTGAAGGCGACTCCTTTCCACTAAGCTCCATCATCTTGTTGCATTCTAAACAGTCAAGGAATTACCTTACGACCCACTGCTGGGGCTTCTACACCAAATGGTCTAAGGTCTTATTGGGATTTCTTACTAGGGAGATCCCCTTGACATGTTAGTGCGTCTAGCATCATCAACACAACTGCACTATATTTTTCTTGCAGGCATGTAATTGTATTGATGAAAATAATGAATATTGCTGTCATGTTCAGCTTATAAATCTTGTTCTCCTCCATATTTCTCTACGTTTTCTTGGGCTTTTCCACGGCAGGAGCCTCAGAGCCCTTTTGTATCATGTTCTTTTCTTCTTTTTACTTATTCACATGCATCTCTTGTTTTTATTTCTTTCCATTTCTGCATTTAGTATTAATGATTTCTTGTTGTAGGATTGGATTAAATGGTTGATGTAAATTCTTTTGTAGGATCACCAATAGGGAAAATTTTAAGAACCCCCCCTAAATTTATAAATATAATAAATGGGCGAATCTCCATGGTATATAGGAAAAATGGAAGGCGATTTTATCAATAATATAATATGTATATATAATTTTTTGGCGAATCTCTCACCAGGCATGGCAATATTTTACTCAATTATAAAATCTTGTAAGATCTTGGCAAGTCTTTCACTAAATAATAAAACTTTGTAAAGTCCTAGTGAATCTTAGCATAGGCTACATGCTAGTTTAATTCCCCCATTTAAATAGGCTACATTCCAGGTGAATACCATGGGTCAATACCATGTGCCATTTTGGTGAATACCATGGGTCAATACCATGTGCCATTTTTATTTTTATTAATTCTAATATTAGGGTTAATAATGGTTTTTTGCATGGTATTAATAACAATCTAGTCCATGGTATTTGTTCCATAGTATTTTGGCCATAGGTTTCACCTAAATATAACCCATTTTTTGAGTGTTCGTAAATATAAGGTGACTTATGGAGTAAATATAAAAAAATGTTTTATTTGTTTACCATACCTCTAGTTTATTTATATTTTTATTAATTTACCATACCTCTTTTACAAATATGGTATTTGGCCCATAGGATTCACTTAAATAAAACCTCTTTCTTGAGCCTTCATAAATAGAACGAGGGTTATGGACTAAATATAAAAAGAGGTTTTATTTATTTAAGATACGTCTAGTTTATTTATATTTTTATTTATTTAACATACCATTTGAGTAAGTATAAAAAGACGTTTTATTTATTTACCATACCTCCACTTTACTTATATTTTTATTTGTTCACACCCTTACATGTATATAAGGTGACTTATGGAGTAAATATAAAAAATGTTTTATTTATTTACCATACCTCTCATTTATTTATATTTTTATTAATTTACCATATCTCTTTTATAAATATGGTATTTGGCCCATAAGATTCACTTAAATAAAACCTATTCTTGAAAATGGGCCAATGGATTCACTTAAATAAAACCTATTCTTGAAAATGGGCGAATGGAAGATTGTAAGTCCTAATTTCAAGGGCTAAATTTACCTTTTTTACCCCCTCCCTTAAAATAAGGTGGGCTATTTGAGGTGATTTGTAAAAATGTACTATGATACAAAATATTCGCCCACTAAAAATTTAAAACCCCTTAATTTCGCCAAAGGGCGAACATTCGCTCCTAAAATTATCCTTGATCACCAACATGATTTCATCCTTGGAAAATCTTCGGAAGTTCATAGCAATCATTGAGCTACTTGGATTAGTCTTCTTATGCCCAAATCTAGATTTATGGAACTCCTTTTTAGCAAAGAACAGTAAATTTATGTTATTTTTTAGAGCATGCTAACAGGCTTCAATCGAGTTGGTGCCACTTGAATTAGATCAATAAAAAAATTCTATTTAATAACAAAATTTACCTCATTTCATTTTCACTTGATTAGGTTAGGCATTTGATAGGTTTACTAGCTCACTAGTTTTCGAATTTTTGATTTTTAGACTAGTAATTTTCCATTATTAAATAAATCTTTCCCATGTATAGAAGAATTTGTGGATAGATGCAGACAATAATGTGTGTTTTTGCAAGAGCTTCTACATTTCAGGGAGACCTCATCTCACCTCATCCATCCATGTCGCCAAAATCCACTAAAGTCTCAATCCAAATATTTGTTTTATAAGAAATAATTGCCATTTCCATTGAGCAAATCTACCCATATTGAAGCCCTTTTTTGAGTTCTGGGTAGTGTCCACCACCTCCATGCCTTATTCTTCAATTATCCACCTTCTAGACCACTTCCTAAGTTTTCGACTTGCTTTTTGTAATAAAATAGGGGATCCTGTGGACATCTTGTAGGAACTATTACTTCTTGTAGACATCCTGTAGGAAAACCTATAGTGGCCTGTTTTGAGCCCAAATTGAGAAAAATCATCACTAGAAGCCAGGATTAGGGCCCTACTTTCCCTCCAAGCCATTTGAACCATTGTACTCCTTTTCCTCCACACCTGTCTCCCTTGCCAAAGAACCAAGCAAGATTAACATTTATATTTTTCAAACAAAAAGATTAAAAGGGAAAAGTTATTTTAAATTTCTTCATGCACACAGGAGTTAGCACTCTCTAGATCAAGTTCCATGCTCAGTTAGTTTAAATCATCACATATGATAAACAGGGTTAAGTTAGGTTTCTTTTACATTTATTTCATGATCTTTATGCAATTAGAATATGTTTCTTTCCTGGTACTTTATTTCTTGCAACAGGTTAGGGTTTCCATTTCAATTCATTTTTTGCAATCAATTTAGAGTTTGATTTCAGTACATGAACTCCATTACATCATGACAACAAAGGAAGGATGCATTGTATGCTGCACATATAGTGCCGATACCTCTTAAGTTTGTACGAACCTCAGGTTGATAATTAAAAGTCGGTAGCCTTGGAGTTGCAACATTCTTGTTGCAATACTGGGGCTCATCAGTTAGTTAGTCTAGGGTTGGGTGAACAATTCAATTATATTGGCTTAGAAACTTACCATATCACCAAGTACACATTAAAATGCCCTCAAAATCATAGAAAAAGAAAACATAAGAGAGAAATCACTCAGAAAATCAAAATCACACTCAAAATTGGTGAAACCATGCACCCAACTAGAGCACACAACTTCGGGCTAAAGAAGTGTGCCCTCCTTGAGCACACTCCTTCATGTTGAGCAAGTGTGGCATACCTGAGTGCACTCCTTCATGCCAAAGACATGTGATCTTCCTCGTTGCATGTATGACCATCTTGTTTCATGTGGGCAGACTCCTAGAAAATAGGAGCCCCACTGAACATCTCTTAACTCATATTTTCACTCATCAACAAGTGATGCTCATGCATGAATTAGTTTTTCATGTAAATTTATTTAATTCAACTTAGTTAATCATTGTTTTTCATAATAATTCTCATCAGAGTTGGGGACAAAACTGGAGATCAAGAAATTCTTCATCAACCCACTTCACAAGTAAGCTTTTCATATCAAATCTTTTCATCGCATTTCATGTTTTCACTGTCGTTCTTTCTTTTCTTGTTGTCGTTTCTTTGTTTTTCAGTTTGACTACTAGCATTTATGTTCAATCTTCATCCTGCAAGTGTTACTTCATTGTCACATGCATACACTCTTCACATTCTTCCACCTTTGATATTCCACCATGAATGTGACAACCTCTATGTAACCTTGCAGATCATTCTTCTTCTCATATTATCATCAAATATTGCTATTTAAACTTATTTATGAGCTTCCAAAAAGAATAGCGCACTTCTACAACCCAAAGCTCGATCAACCTTAAAAAATGCAGCCTAAATGACCCAAGTTTTCCTCAAGAGTGCACTTCTTCACCACGAAGAGCTACACCCTTCCTTGGGCACATGAGTTCACATGAAGACTCGAAGCATCTTCCTTAATCTGTTCGGCATACGCCAGTGCACCCTCCTTTCCTTTGAGCACATAGGTGCATTATAAAGGCCTAAAGGTTGGTCAACCCATTCCTTTGTCCCTTTGGAGTGAGCAACGTGCCCTCTTTCTCTCCTTAAGCACATGAGTGCACTAAGAAGGCCTGAAGGCCCAAAAACCCATCTCTTTGACCCTTCAAAGTGTGTTGGTGTGCCCTAGATGGTCTTCTTTCACTTGCTTGAGGGCATGATCACACTGCAAAGTCATAAATAATCCTTGACATTCCTTTGTGCTTTGAAAGTGCGCCCTCCTAGTTTGCATGCCTATTTTATCATGCATGCAAGTGATTTCTTACTATCGTTAACATATTTACATGTACAATAAATTTTGATGGCTCTTTGTACATGATTTACAAGTATTGTTGTACAATTAGGTTTCTTCAAGATAATCTTGTCACTACGAGTGTGCTGCTAGAAAAAAATGTTCATGCTACTACTATTTTCACCCTTTCATCATATGTTGGAGCCATGCCTCCGCACAAAGTGTCCTCCAAAGAAGTCTCAGAAGCAAGCACTGAGGAAATGGTTGACGTTATCAAGCCAACCATTCCAATATATGCAGATACACAATGCTTTATTTATAAGTATACAAAGGTCACATGGAGCAATATATACAACACATTCATGGAGGATAGGTTTACTGAGAACTGAAGATGTTCACGCATACATCAATATAAAGAAGTCTAGGAAGCATAGGATTGCATGCAGATTCCCCATCATCCCCAGTGCATAAGTAACTGAGTGGATCATCACGCACATGGATGACTCTTATCTTGTGCTTAGAAGTGAGAGTGGTGGTTAGCTCACCACTTATTTGGAGAAGAATTTTAAATGTACTATAAGATGCTTATTCCCCAAGGATATGAAAATAATGACTTTTACACCAGATGGGATGACCTCGATACGAGTGAAATTATCAGATCTTGTTATCAATATACTCCTAAGTTTTTGCAACACCCATCCATAGTCTATTCGACAAAGATCCTCAAAGATGTATATCAGTATCTGATAGCCATGTGTTTTCAGTTACATTGGTTCAAGAATGTTGAGGTGTTTGAAGAGAATTGGATATATATGCTCAATGTGATAGTCACCTGAGGTAAAGTCTTCAATTGGGTAGATATATTATCATTCAAGTTGCAACATCATGTCAAGCAGGAAAAAGCATCTTTGAGGGTGAAACAGGCACCAAAATTTTACATGTCTGAATTTCTTCTAGATGAGATCTATGCATTATATACTTTCCCAACATTGAATTGGAACTAGATTCTCAAGAACAAGTTCCTAGTTTACTTCCACTGCAGAGTGATATCAGAATCAAGCTTTAGAGGCACATATTAAAGATTGGATGAGAACTTCTTTGTAGTTATCTTTCAAATGATATTCAATATAGATCCTACTTGCATGAATGATCAGGTGAAGGAGTCACTATGGGATATCGTGGATTTGTTTGCAGCGCTAGAAGGGACATACATAATATTTTTTGGTTTCCATTTATTCCCTCATCTCCTATCAGGATATGTGACCAATAAGGTGGTCATGCATGAAGTAGAAAATCAATTGGACAAGGGATTATCAAGAATTATTCATAGGATGGAGAAATCCCCTTGGTCCACCTTCTTGTTGAGGATCAGATTATATGAGTTAAATATCCACAAGGCGATGCTCAAAAGGATACAGGAGCTAGATCACTTGCACTTCGCCATTAAGTATTTTCATGGATATGATCCCAGGAGAGTGATCACGAAACATTGTGAAAGGATCAACCATAATATGGGATATACTTTGATATCTATAGTAGAATATGAGAAGATAAATAATTGGTATAATAAAAACATGAAGGCACACCTAAGGATGGAAACTGTTTCACCCAAGACCCACTAGCTCAAGACTTGTGGTCACAAGGGGAATAAAAAATAACTACTCAAGTAAGGAAAATATCTCCTAAGAAGAGGATCAAATATGATTCAACATGAGAGAGAAACAAGAAGTGGAAAGTTGATCCTTTGAACACAAGAGTTGTTCAAGCAGAATGAGAGGAGAGAAGCAAAAGAAGAAGAGAAGAAATTCAGTTGGATGGGTTGCTAGAGAAGCAACAAGCATAAGAAGAAGAGAGGAGAAAGATAGAAGAATAACAAAAAAGTTAGTCCTGGGAGGAAGAATCAACACAAATATTGGAAGAAGAACAATTGAATCAAGAGCTGGAAGAGGAATAGTTTGAGGAATAGGATACCATCCAACTGATGGAGGAAGTACCAGAAACTCCAAAAGAACATCCCTTCATAGGTGGTCATCTTCCATTTAGATATATGGGTATCACATGTCCACCAACAGATAGAGTCATGGATGTATGTAGTGTAACATTTGATTAGTTTAAGAAGAGGATTGTGCAACAATGGCATAGATTCTTTCCTAATGATCCTCAAAATCGAGGCTCAGTTGCTACCAAGAAGGTGCTAACTGGAAAAACGAGAAGGAATTCTAGGTTATTCATGGTGAAAAATGTTGCATTCAATACAACGACACACGATAATTCTGAGTACTTTTTGAATGAGAATTCTAGGCTAAGAAGAGAACATGTTGTAGTGAAACAACACGAAGAACATCTTGTGGCAGAGAATAAACAGTTGTCATCATAGAGTGTCAACACCACATAATGGAAGTCAACCATGCAAGAAGAACTGGGGCCAATGGAGGACACCATGGTGTGACTATATGACGAGATGATACTTATACAACAGGTGGTGGATTCTATGCTTATCATCCAAGAGAAAACAAAGGGAGTGGTAAATCTCCTAAAAGTAGCCAATAAAGTAGTTGACCAAACCTTGGAGTGTACTGCCAAGTATCTGAATGCTCCGCAACATTTAGAGAAGAAAGACTGGATTGTCATGAAAATAGTCAGAGTTCAATTAAAACTCCACCATCAGAACTACTCGTATATTGGAGCACTGTCGATTAATACTATTGTTTCCTACAATGGAATGCATAATGGTTTTGAGTTTCTTACACAAAAGCATGGGATGTATACAATGGGAACACTAGAAGCAATTAGAGGCAGAGAAATCATATTCGAGGAGATTAGGAAATATATGGAGCAGATCAAATAGGAAGTGAAATAGGAAGGCTTGGAGGTTACCAAATACATTATTCTACAATACGACATCACACCAATCAAAGCTCATATGAAAATTTCATGGCTTTGGAATAATGTGTAGTCAAGCTCCAAGACTTTAGTGACAGAGGAACTGGAGGTGAAGATGTGGTATATAGGGGACTTACCAATTCGAGTAAAATCCATCTTGACGGAGTTCATGGAATGGCACACATACATTACAAGTGAAGTACATGAAGAAGCAAATAATTTATGGATTTGATGAGAATTTGTCACATTATTAGTTTTGTATTATTAGGCCACTATCCTATTTGTAATTTGTCTTATGTAATAAATGATATGTAATGAAGTCCAAGGGACACATGTGGAATGTGAATAGTCACATATGGAATGTAACAAGTCATAAATAGAATATGAGTAGTGATAGAAGTCAAAGAGTCATGAGGAAGATCAAAGGTCATTGCTATTTATTATCAATAGCTCCTCATAACTCAAACAAAGGGCTTAGATTCTGAGAGTCTTGTGTTGGCTTCTCTTGTATCACAAAGGAGACAAATAATTCTTTGGAGAAGCAAGTTTTGGCTTCATGTTCCACTATTGGATATAATGATTCATTCATGTAACATTATACTTGGGACCTTTCAATCTTAATCAGAAGCTCGATGAGCCAACATTTCTTCATACGTATATTGTAGATATAGTTGGACTATTCTAGTTATGTTTATGGTATATGTTGCTTTAATTACATACGAAGTGAATGAACTACTTCGTTTCTTAGCTATGGTTGTTATTGAATGAGTGTTGTTATACTTTAATGCGTTTTGTTTATTGTGTGGAATAATATGTAGGTATTCAATAAGTGTTTCTCTTCTTTGTCTGGCCCCCCTTTAGGATAGTACTATTACTTTTCTAACTAAAGGCTCATTTTCATTTACCAGTCATGGACGTTTCATTATGCACCTTACAATGGGTGTCTCACAAAGCTCACATACTTGCTGCACTTGAGAGGTGTTACATTCTCTTGTGTGTAATAGTTACCAAGGAATATCTATGAAACCTTTCCAATGCTGTCCGAATCGTATGACTGGATGGGACTCCTACACTAAACAGTGTGATGTCTAATTGGGACTCCACATCGGAGAGATCCCCTTACAATGTTGGCAGAATCTAGAACCATCAAAATTTTTGGCACTAGAAGGAGGTCTAGATAACAAGCTGAGCCTGGAAGTCTATTTGAAGCTCTAACCTCCAATGGCTTCATCCCAGATCATAATCCCGAGGTGTTTTTTTGAAGCTTTAGATCTTACAATCCTCGTGGAATTTTTACATAACTTTTCATGTTTTAGATTTGATGGCAAGGGTACAGTAACCATACTTGATTACATATTTGAATTTTCTCAATTTTCTTTTCAAGTGGTGTTTATTCTAAAGAAATCTTATGTGGTTGTTTACCCTTACATTGGATGGTAGTGTGAAGAAATGGTACTATTTCCTACCCAATACTTCTATTTCATCTTTTAAACATTTGGTTAATGAGCTTCGTCTCATTTTTTACAAATATGAGTATCAATATGTTATTGATGAAATTGATCAACTTAGAATGAAATTGATTGAATCTCTTGAACATTTCATTGATCATTTCCTTCTTTTTTTTTATCAATATCTAGATGAGGATGTGGATTGGCAGTTCTTGGGTGAGAAGTTTCATTTTTTAGTCTAGATTTCAAGGAAATTTTTTTAATAAGATTCATCATGTCCTCCTGATCAATATGAATTTAAGCATCATGAGGAAGAATCATATATGCTTTTTGTCCCATGTCCTCCTTGTTTTGATGTTCTATATATTGCACCTGAACCAATCACTAAATTGGAAAATCAATTTGTTGATGAAGAATTGATTTTTATTTCACATCTTAGAACTGATGGTGAATCATATCATCCTATCAATAATCCATCTTCGAACCTTGATATTCCCTTGTTGGTCCTCAACCCATTATGCAAGATAAACCCTTGGACAACCATGAACCTGATGAATTCCTTTTCTCTGAATTATACGGTGTTCAAGTAACATGGATGAATCTTTGTTTATACAAGAAGACTTGTATTTGTAGCAATTTCAAATGGAGTCTGATGCAATTATTGAAGATTATCTTTTAGGTATAACTCTTTTTTGATCAAGAAGATAACATGGTTAGCATTCAAAACTTTTGCAGTAGACTTGAAAAGCTATTTTTTGTTGAATCTAATGATTTAACAATTGAATATCATTTTGATAAGCAACTGATTGTGTTTCCACATAATTAAAAGCTAAGTCAGGTGAGTAGGAAACTTGAGGCTACGTTCATGGTTATGTCAGGTTCCTGTCACCGTGACGGTATTTGTGATTTCAGTCAGTTCATGACTCTTTTGCACCACTTTAACTCTAATGTCATCACATGGGGATGCTTTCTCTTAAGGGATGCTCATTTTCTTCATGTAAAATTTTTCAACCCTTAGGGAAGAAAGTTTAATTTGACTATTGAACTTCCATCTCTACATTACATCTCAAAAAAATATTTAATCTGTAATGTGGAAACATAGAAGGATCTTAATGAATCTTTTACATCATCCATCAAACAATCTCACTCACACAACATGTATTGTGGTTAGCCTGATAATGTTTCTTATGACATGGACATATCTTTCTTCGGTTTTTCCTGTCATAGTCCCCATAAAGGGTGTTTCCATGATCCTATTGTGGAGTCACTTATTAGAAGAATCTTTCTAGTTTGAACCCATGTCTCGTGGCCTGTATTTTCACACGTTTCATCGAATCTTATATGGTCATAGGCCTAGTGATTATTTCTATTGTGGTGTCTTTCATTTGGTATATCTGTTGAGTGTGATACACTGTTCTGGTTGCACTTCCTTTTTATGTGGGTCATTGAAAATGTTTGCATGGTTTCTCTTGTTCACTGCATTGCTTTTTGTTTTGTTTCTACATGATCAAAACTTATGTTTCAAAGGTTAGGAATAGCTTATACGGTTGCATTAGAAATTTCATTTCACATGACCCTATCATGTACTATTTAGTTTAGGGTAGGATAGGCTTGCACTTAGTTAGATGCATTGCTTTTATGTTTTATGTTTTCATATTCCATTTTGATTTTAGTTTTATTTTTCTTGAATAAAGCTGGTTTAAACTTCGATATGATGTGGCTTAAATTTTGTGCAAATCAAGTTGTAGTATAATACAAACCTTGGATTATTTGTTACCCTCTTCTTTGTTTTAGTTTTTATCACTTTCAAGTCAATTATTTCAAATGGAAAATACAATCCTTCAATTGGGAATCTATAAGCAAACAATGATGCCTGTATCTATTTAGGATTCTCGTTCCTGTACTCAGTATTGTTATAAATGGTGTGTTCTTTCTTATCTATATGATTAGAGTAAGATAAGGGGAAAATTTTTAGCGAACAAAGCATCAGAGGTCTAAAACCTATCTCTGAAGGAAAAACCTCTTCTGCTCTCAATAAGTCAGGATCCCTCTTCTGCCCATTGAAAAATAATAAGTGCCTATGCACACTCCTACTAAAAATTAGAGAAAATAAAGGGTGAAATAAGAAAATTCGATGAGGTGTTGTATAGACTGATGGCAGTGAAGAACACTTGTGTTCCTGAAGTGACTCCATTAGGGTACTGTCTAGGCCTACTAGCAGTAGAGCAACGCTGGAGATGTAAAACTCATACTCTGATTTTTTTTATTTTTCCATTCTATACTACCCTTACTTACATCGATAGGATAATGATATATCTTTCTTTATGTTATGTAACTCTAAGTAATGGTATGGATAAGACTATATATTTAGTTAGGTAAGAGTGGGGAGTTAAGGTAAGTCATTGAATGGATCAACACTTCTTGTGTAATTATGACTTTGCACCTAAATGAAACTATTGTAGCTAAATTTGTAAGGAGTTGCTGCTCCATGATCTCGTGTCAAAATTAGACACCAGATAGATAAAGACAAGACCAATGAAAAAATAGAGTGTTCCCAGTCCTAAATTCTCAATAATGCAACAAGAAATTAGATCTATGCTATAAAGAAAAGAGATCACACCTAGAATCCGTGCATGTCAGCTAAGAGTTTTGAGTTCGATGCAGATCATGTGCTCCCCTCAAGCAATCCAACACATATGCACCAGATCTATGTCCCTGCACACAATCACAACTTAACAAAGACGACAGGTGATCTTCCTTGGAAGATCGTTAGATCAAAAGCAATAGATATAACCGTATAACATGTTGAACACAAATTCACGTAAGGTAGGGAGCATATATTTTCATTAATTATGAAATATTAATACAATGCTATACCTTCACCTCCAAGCTTCCTCTCCAGAATTGGGCAAAGATTCGCCACTATGCTCAAGAAATGAGTATGAAGAGTAGTAGACTAATGGAAAAAGACCTCATAATCTCACTCGCAAAAGATTTCATGATAGGCTCATGATCAAGCTCTCAATACTAACTCTCCAAAACTATCTCACCCTCTCGAACGATCTAGTATAAGTAGCCAAAAGAGAGTTCCCGAGAGGATATATCTAGATGCTAAGGACAAAGAGAAGTCAGAGAAACTTCTAATTGATAAGCCTTGGCCAGCTCGAATAGATGCCTACTCAAATTGATCTCCTATGTATTAAGGAACTCTATAAGTCATCCTTGGATGCTGGCACTAAAAGAGGGAAACAATTCCCTAGACGCTTTCACAAAGAAGGCTTGAGTGCAACTGGGAGGCTCTAGACGCTCCCATAGGTTGCTGTGCCAACATATGAGGGTCAAGTTGGAGAAAAATGAGTCTTGGGTATGGAAAAGGGTCAATCAGACTCAAGTACTGGGGGTCATTGACCCAGACAGGTAAAATAGGATGATAACAGATGCCCCCTAATGCATGAGGTCAGAAGAGAAGCTGATGGTCGAAATACATTATGATAAGATTCAGAGGTCAAATTGGGAGTGAGGAAACAAAGCCAGGGTTGCAGACCCGAGGCGGGCATACCCATGCTCAGTCATAAGAAGGTACAAACCATGGCCACCATAAAATAAATTGAGATCCATGACATAAATGCTAGAACATGGCCACAAAGACATACATAGTTGATCCATGTGACTCAATAGATAGAGCATAGCCACTAACAAATACAATCGTGGAACTATGTCATAGTATACATCAGTAGGAATATGGACACAAGACATACAAAGAAGTGTCTCAAGATAGTCCTCAAAGTACATGAACGATACATAACTCCAACACAACCTAGGAAGGATGCCATATAAGAGTGATATGTCCCTAACCATGGGTCTTCGACATAAGCTCGATGGTATGAATTTGCACCATATGAATAGATGAGCTGAAGTTGAGCATGGTAGAAATTTCCTGATTACCACGAATGAGGTAAACCAGTAACAGATGCGAGGGAATCCACCAATAAGGAAAATGGACCCCAAGGTATCTAGTATAGTCCACTAAGTGTGAATAGATGAGCTGATGTTGAACACTAGTGAACTTGATCAATCAAGAGCTAATGATGTAAACTCACAGTTGATCTTGAGGAAACCTGCCACTAAGGTCTTCTAGCTCCAAGGTACTACCAGTTCCTAGATCAAGCTCTTAGATAATGAGTTTAAGTCGATAGGGGAAGATATGTTGAATAAGGGCCTTGATGTATCCCCCATCAATCGACATGGAACAAACCAGGATGTGATGAATGGATGAAGTCATGAAGTGATGAATTACGACTTACACAGGGATGGATGACTCTAAAAGGTCAACAAGCTACTACAGATGGCCAACACAGGCTGAGACTACCATTGAACACATAACGACATGATCCAAGAGTGACTTGGTAGCATGACTAATGAGCACCATGTGATATCATGCAACAATGTAGGAGGCATCGAAGCACGCTCCATATGACTGGAAGAGTAACCGTCCGGAGTAGTAAAGAGACTCATATGAATGGTACGACTCCTAGGCAAGCTAAAAATCAATGGTGAGATACTGAAACAGATATGTGCCATGTTCAAGGGTGACACAACTGATGCTGCCATTTACATGACTAATAGAAAAAAATGTTCCCTCCCTTCTCGTTTTATAAGTTCTTTTTTCATAAAGTTGTACCCTAAGCCCAGAAAAGAGATAAAAGTATATAAGGGGGAACGTCCTATCCAAAGTATAATAGGGTATTCCTTTTTCATAACTAGTTTATCCCAGTCTAGAAAAGGGTTAAACTTATACTAGGTAGATGAGACTTCAAGTACCTTAATGAGCATGAAGTAGACAAGTTCACTTGACAATCTTTTCTAAATTAAGGAGTTTGAAAAGAGCTTAAAGAAAACTCCTCTTGGAGGAATGAGTGGTATAGAGGGTAGAAACTGGTTCCGGTAATGTTGGAACTGCTCATGACATAAGGAGGAAAAGAGGTTGGCTAATAGGACCACTCATCGCAACGATTCTTCCAAGCAAGCGTAAAAATCCAAGTGAAAGCAGATTCTAGGAAAAGAAAATGATGATGATGGAAAAGAGAAACCAAGGCTCAAACTATAAAATAGGCTGATAAAAGAGTGGCAATCACAAGGGATAAAGATAGTGGAATCCTCCTAGGGTAAAGCCAAAAATGAGATGAAGAAGGGAACATGTGGCTCAAATTCTAGGTCATGGCGGGTTAGAAGGAAGAATTCCAAGAAGAAAATAAAAATGACTACATGGATACCCAAATGGAAAAGAGGTGCTAGCTAGGGTATCCATGATTAGGTAAGATCTACCGCCAAGTGATGACATGCATAAAGTAAAGTGGATAAAGTCGTAACTTGACGGGGTCGACCTTAAGGCATAAAAATGGTGCTGATAGTAAAAATGAGATCTCGATGAAAATGACCTACCCCTATATGCTAGTAAAATAAATCATACCTCAGGGCTGCAATTATAAGTGGGAACTTCCAAAAATAGACTCAAAAGTTGACTTCCAGAAGTCCTACAAAAATACACTAGGAAAAAGCATTATAAAGTCTAAAAACCCTCGAAGTCCCAAAAAGTAAAAAAAGGAATATGCCAAAAGATGCCAAAAGAATTTATAAATGAAACTCATGCCTCCATAATGGATCATTGTGGACTTTGAGAAGAAAGGAGAGAGCTTCCAAGGTTTTGAAGGAAAGGGAAAGGAGGAGCAAGAGGAGCTATCTCCAACCAAGTAGGTAAAATTTGTGCCCTTATTTATCCATTATGCACTAGGTTATGCAACCATGGTCGAATTTGTTGTTATGTTGAGTGTCATTGGGAAAAATCTCTCGGACACAGTCATGTAAGCAGGATTTTTTGTCTAAAATATCTCGGTTGCTCTCATGCTATAGGAATGACAATGTCCATGGGATAATAGATGCTCTCATGTTGTGGGAATGAAAATGTTCGTGGATGAAATGTCCCCGTTTCAAGACAACGTCTAGGGTAAAAATATAAAAAAAATTAAAATAATTTCCCCCAAATCGATTTTTGTGTTTTACTATGTTTTTCCATTATGACGATGATTGATAAATTGTGCTTGTATGCAAAGGTAACCATGCCAGAGTGGAGAGAAAGAAAACATACAAAAAATGAGATTGAAGCCATGGATCATGGGGAAGCAATCAATACCTTATGAGACTGTGGACTGCTGAATTTTTTGAGGGTCCTAAGTATGACCAACCAAACCTTCTTATTGGCAGATATTATAAGTTGGTGGGATGTAGCCACTCAACAGTTTATAGTGGGTCCAGAGACTTTCACCATAGATGTTTCAGACATTTACTTCCTTACAAATTTTTCAACGAAGGGGGCTCTGGCAACATTGTCTAGGGTTCAAAGTACTAGTGGCGCAACCATTACAAGCGTGAGGAATGACCATTGTAGGCTAGGTGGTTAAGAAGACAAGAGTAAAATCTACATAGAAGATATAGATGACCTGGCACTACACACACTACTGTATATTGTGACTCAAGTAGCAGGGACCCAAGCACCCCACATAATGAAAATACCACATTTAGAGTTTTTCATCAGATGCCTAGAACCTACCTTATTTAAGGGTGTGAATGGATGTTGGCTAATGTTAAGGCTCAACTGACAAAGTTGAAGAGGGGGAAAACCAAAATATGTACCTATGGGAGTTTTCTAGTGATTTTTTTCCTTGAGAATATTTTATTAATGAGGCCCATGACATTGGACTATGTGGTCTATCCACCGCCTAGAGAAACTCACTTGACAAGATGGTGTTCGATCTTGCCATGAGATGAGGGTGTTCATATAAGCATCTAGTTCCCAGATACCTATTGGAAATGGTTGAGAGCAATAAACTTGTTGGTGGATGACTATCCATATAATGGGCTGGACTTCAAGGGAGACCCAAACATAGTGTTGCCCCCTGGCAAAGATTTTGACGAAAGTGGTAAAAATATTTTTAATTTTGATGTTTTTTTATTTATTTTTTATATATTTGGAATATTTAATATTTTTTTTTGTTAATTTGGAATGGATACATAGTTACTGAAAAATGATGTGTTATGTAGATGTGGCACTCGTAAACCTTGTAGGATATTCTCTGTTGAGGATACATATACCACTTTCCCCAGGCCCAGTAGTACTAATGGAGTCGGCAGAGGAGGATGAGGAGCTATGGGAATTCATGCATATTGTGGAGGGTTTGACACTAGGAGTTCCTCCGAGGAGCATGGCTGATACTCCCTGGCACATGTAGAGGCACACCATGGGGGTCAATTTATCCCACCATCGAGGCCTTCTCCGCCAAATTTTGAATGCAATGTTATGTTATCATGATCACCACTGAGTGGTGTGGTAGCACAAGGTTGTGCAGTTTTTGAGGATTTTACATATGTATGATATCCAGGGCCTCAGTAGTGCAATTTTTGAACTATGTACCCAATTTTTTGATAATAAAAGAATGGCTTCTATGGGTTTTTCTACTGCATATGTACAATATATGTGTAATGTTTCATGTGAATGGTTCAAAATTTATGAATGTGAAAAATGCCAATCTAACACATAATTAGCCAATGAATCGTCCAACTAGTTTTGGTCTCGAGGAATATGCACGTAATCAATATAATAAAATGAACACTCCAAGAGATGTACCCTAAAAAATTAATGAAGAAGAATCATATTCCTTATAGAATAAAGACGGTTGAGCTGAGACTACGAGCTAAGAGTCCAGCTGAATAATGAGGTCGCGGATGCCAAGATGACTAGCCTTAGTTAAGAGCTCAATGACTGTGCTATACTCAGCCACGTTATTTGTGACAAGGTGAAGACAAATACCCCTCAAACTCATAATCTCATCAGTGGGTGAAAAGAGGACCCAAACGGTGGAAGAAACATCTTGAGTTTAGCAACTTGCACCATCTACAAAGCCTCTATAAGGTAGTGAGGGTGTTGAATTCTATGCACCAAAGACTAGACAAACAAATTACTTACAAAACCTGAAAAAACTAATGACAAGTAAAAACAAAATTATCACAATCAAACTTATATACACTATGTACAAAGCACCATGCAGATAGACTAAGCATAGTAGCATTTCAGATAGAGCCCATTACGTGGCTGCAACAGTGGATTCCCTTCATAATCAACTAAATCATAAGCCCCTTTCTTAAGAACACGTTTAAAAATATAGGGACCATGCCACAACGGTTCGAGTTTGTCAACACCTAACTTATCATGGTATTGGTCATAAACAAGAACAAGATATCCCTAAAAAAAGATGCGAATTCGGATGGATTTATCGTATTGGGCCTTTACTCTCCTTATGAATTTCGTTATTGACTAAGGAGATAATGTTGGGTGTGGAGCATGATTATTTAGAGGTCTTTGTTTCAGCTGGATGTATACCCCAAGAAGTTTGTACACCCCTCCACGCGGGGGGGTGCGGGGGGGACTTGTCCCCCCCACGGGGGTTCAGGGGGGCCAATCCCCCCCGGCTGGGGGGTCTGGGGGCCAGTGGTCCCCTGGCGGGGGTTTTGGGGTCAATGCCCCCGAAGCTAAAAACAGATGTAAAATTGCCTTGTAAAAGTATAGTAATTTCTAGTCAATCTGGGCCGTTCATTAGGCGGATGATCTGACGGTAGAACTTATGTTTAGTTTAGGGTTTTTTTCCCTAGAAGGCAACCCCTCTCTTTGTATGAGGGCATTGTATTGAGGTTGTGTAATAGGTGTGTATTCTCCGAGCGAGAAACAGAGAGGCGAGACTGTGAGAGAAAAAAGAGGATATTACAGCAGATCTACTGTAGGTTGTGTCTCTTCATTTTGCTGGATAATAAAACTGAAGGACTGGCTATTCAGGGTGGACGTAGCCCAAAATAGGTGAACCACGTATATCTGTGTCTCTATGGTTTTATGTGTTTTCTGTGTTTATATTTCTGCTATATTCTATGTGTTCCATTGCTCTGTAATATACAATTTTCTAATAGAGAAGGTGTTGTTCATCGAGTTGGTTAAGTTGTACAAGACGTGCTTCCTCAGCTGAGGTGTCAGGGAGTAACTTGAAAGCTAGTTCAAGATAAGAGATTCTGCACTGGATAGGAAGAATTGATTCAACCCTATATACCAATTGGAATGGAGTAAAGTCGGTGGCAGATTTCACCAAGGTTTAGTATGCCCATAAAGCAGATAATAGCATAATGTGCCAGTTGCATTTATGTTTTCCTACCATCCTTTGTAACATGGTTTTCAAATTTCATTTAACAAATTCTACTTGATCATTGGCTTGAGGATAATAAGGCTAGGAATGTTCATGGCGGAAACCCAAATTGGTAGCTAATTCTTGCATCATAGGATTTTGAAAATGTTTTCCATGATTGGTCATGATGTGTTTGGGTACACACAACCTGGCGATGACATGGTTGAAGAAGAATAAGGCAACAATATCACCATCATTAAGACATGCAGGTATAGCCTCGACCCATTTGGTGAAATAGTCAATGACGACAATGATATAGCGATGACCATGGGAATAGGATGGGTTACATTGAATACAATCAATCCCCTCTGGGAAAAAGGTCTGATGGTAATGATTTGATGTAATGGGGCAGGGTGATCATGCATCTTACGAGAAAATATTTGACATGGATGGCATTTTTGGACTGTCGTAATACAATATTTAAAAAGTATTGGCCAAAAATAGTTGGTGTGCAATATTTTTTGAGAAGTGGCAAGGTCGAATAAATGATCACCACACGCCCCTGCGCGGTAATCATTCAAGACGTATTCAACTTCAGTATGAGTAAGACATCAACATAAAACAATGTCAACACCCTGATGATAAAGAGTATCATCGATAATGAGATAGTGTCGAGACTGATGGCGTATACGTTGTTGATCATCACGAGATATTTTAGGCTGAAATCGTTGTGTTTGGAGATATAGTAAAATTTCACCATACCAAGGATTAGAAGTATTAATGAGGAACACAAATTCATTAGGAAAAGAATCCATGGCCACGATTTCCTCATCAGGGGGAGGCAACTTAGGAAGAAGCTTGTCAAAAGTTAGGGATTTTTTAGATTTTCCAATAACAAACTCCAAATCAAAATCTTGAAGGATAACAATCCATTTGGAGTACTTGCCCCTATAACTTGATGGCTAAGGATATGTTTCATGGGGTTGGAGTCAGCAATGACTGTATTCTTTTGCAGTAAAATGTAGTACCTCAAGCATTGAACAACAATAATGGCTACGAGAGTCAACTTCTTGACATGGGAATAACAAATCTCGGGACCAAACAAGCCTTTTCTAAGGTAATAAATAGGATGTTCATTGTTCATATTGTCCTCTTGGACGAGGACCATTCCTAAAGAAGACTCTAATGCTTTGAGATATAATAGAAAATCGCAGTTGAAATCAGGAGGTTTTAGTAAAGGTGCAGACAACAAAGTTTGTTTAAGATCATTAAATGAACATTGGGCTTGGTCATCCCAAATGAAAGGAACTCCTTTCTTCAACAAGCACATGAAGCCTTGGGTAATGTGGGCATAATTGGCAATGAAATGTCGTAAAAAATTGGCTTTTCCTTAAAGTTTTTGAAGCTGGCGAATAGTGCGAGGAGGAGACAAATTAAGAATCACCTCAACCTTTGAGGTATTGACATAAATCCCTTCTTATGAAATGATGAAACCTAACAATCATACAGATCGTACACAAAAATCACATTTGTGTGGATTAAGTTAGATTTTTTAAAAACGACATCAGAGAAATACTTCTCGAAGGTGGGAAGGATGGTTACAAAGAACGAGAAGTAATATCATCAAGATATACTTCAACATTGTGTTTTATATCATGAAATGCATAGGAAATGGCCCGTTGGAAATTAGCACCAATATTTTTAAGCCAAAAGGAAGTTTACGATAGGAAAATGTACCCTAAGGATAGATAAAAGCAGACTTTTGCTGGTCTTTAGATTTAATTTCGATCAGGTTATAGCCAGAGAAGCCATCC
The DNA here is from genome assembly GCA_031772625.1 of Pinus tabuliformis. Lineage (NCBI taxonomy): Eukaryota > Viridiplantae > Streptophyta > Pinopsida > Pinales > Pinaceae > Pinus > Pinus tabuliformis. The sequence goes on along the minus strand of CM062805.1, from coordinate 803,582,948 downwards.
ATAAAGTAAAAGATAGTGTTACTGACACATGAATCAAGAATCTGGTCAATGAAGGGGGTAGGATAATTATCCTTAGGGAAGGCCAGGTTTAGGTCATGGTAATCGATGTAGACATGAATAATTCCTATTTTTTATCAACAAGAAGAGGATTTGAGACCCATTCCGTCAAAGGTACAGGATAAATAAAACCAACATCAAGGAGTTTCTGAACTTCGGATTTGATAGATGTTACTTTACACAGGTTAACCGACTGGAGCTTTTGTCGAAAAAGTTTAGCTTCAGGATAAGCCTTAATTTCGTGTTGGACAATCTGTGGATCAATGCCAAGCATTTTATCATAATACCATACAAAAATGTCACGAAATTCATTGAAAAGGTTGGTGTAAGTATCAATCTCGGAAGGAGTACAGTCAACCTAAATCAAGATATTTTCCATGACACCTAGTTTCATGGCAATATTAATAAGAATAGTAGCAAAAATATTGGCCAAATTCCCTTTAAAAGAAATGGTAAAAATCCATTGGAAATTCGAGGAAATATTAGCATTTCTAGCGGTAGCTAGGATTTGATGGGATTCGTCCAAATCCTCTATGTGGGGGAGAAAAGAAGAACGATGAAGGAGAGAAACCCAAGGATGGTCGAAAATGGACATGAATTCTCTAATATCTTCATCGGATGGTAATGGGCAGTCGAGAAAGTCACAAGAGGCAAGATGGTTAATAGCCCAAGAAGGTAAGAAGAGATTGTCACGTGATGTCGAGGTGGCATCACGATACTCATTGGATGAAGAAGCCAACTAGATGGTATGATAATCGAGATTTTCTAGACTCAATGGAATAGACGTTCCATAATAATTAAGCTCAGATTCAGCAAGCACCACCCAATAATCATCAATAAGCTGGGGTCCACTGGTGCACAAAGAGATCATATGGCAGTGAGTAGTGGTAGGAGTATTGGGTGTAGAGAGTTGAGGAAAGACCTCCATAAGAGTGGAAATCTTGAAGAACCCAGCCCCAACACTCTGAAATTGATCAGGGTGATCTCCCACGAGTGGTACAGAATTGCTAGTAGTAGAAATTTGAGAAGATGACAAGCAAAAATAAATTTGATTGATAGTGACAATCTTTCTTCATGTGGAAAGAAAAGCAGATGGAAAATAGATGAGGCGACTGTGGTCATCGCATAAAAATAGCTACAACCAAGGATTAGGTTGTAATCTAACATGGTGTTGACAACTTCGACATCAACATGGAAAATTTTCCCTCCTAACTCAATGGAAATTTTTTGAAGAACCCCCTTGGGTACAAAGTTGTGTCCATTAAAATCTTGGAGAGTCGTCTTGGATGTAACAAGTGTCGGACAACCAAGAGCCTCCTAGCAAGATACAAACATAATACATGTGGTAGAGCTATCATCCACCAAAGTGTGATGAATATTTTGATGGAAAAAATGCACGATGATTTGAAAAGAAATCTGGTGGGAAAGGCAAGGACTGGATTTATCGATGCTAGAAGCAATGATATTAGAGTTAGACAAGTTAACTCCACCAATGGCAGAAAACAAGGATTTGTGCTGTTGAGGACAACTTTGTGAGATCTCCAAGGAAGACATGGCACAAGGAGCCTGGGAGAGATCTTCAACAATACTCTAATGCTGAGCAACCCTGGTAGAAGGATTTTGTGTCATCTTTAGGAGAACACCCTTGGGAGGGCGATAAATAGGTTCCATAGGATTATCAAAAGTGACAGGTACAATGGAAGGTAGTGAAGTTGGTGAGTCCTTAGAGGTAGAAATCGATTCAGGAACATTGTAAGATTTGGCTCTCGTAGTCATGTTGACATCTTCCCTACACATGAAGACGATGAACTATGAGAAGGATAAGAAGATGAACTCTTATTTCCCCCTTGTGGAGTTTGAGGGGGTTCAGAAACCATTTGTTGCTATAACATAGTCTTGAGTTACTATGATATGATTCAACTCCCCATGTAAAGTTAAGGAAGTGGAACCGATAAGAAAATATTTGTTGAGCATTGGAAAAGGTATGTATTTACCATTTATTTATTTGTCTTTTCCTTTAAATCATAACTTCTTTACATTCTAAGATGTTAATATGTTAAAGAATTATGATAGAATGAAGGAAATTTGTGATTGATGCAAAATGACTAATTATTGTCTTTTTCTACACAGAAAGTGAAGAAAATGGAAAATCACTATTCTGGAGGAAAAGACAAAGCAGAAGAACCTGTTGCTCCTTTGACAGGAAGACGTATCCAGACGAGGGAATCAAGATTGGAGTGCATAGTCCAGGAAAAGGAAGAGGAAACGCGGTATCCACACAAGAGGACAAAACAATAACTGAAGATAAAAGATATGGCGAATCCCTTAGGATCAAAGGATCCTAAGGGATCACTACTTCAAGACTTATTTGTATTTTTGATACTTCCGCTTGGCCATTATAAAAATGGACAACGCTTCTAGCCCAACGGGTGGATATTATTGTCAATTTGTAGAACTCACTGTTGTAATATTAACTTTGATCATCGACTCTCTTTAAAGAGCGATAGCTGTAACTCTACCATTTATGATTGATATATAACTCAATTGCTATTCCATTACCTGATCCTGGAGTAAACACAGCAGTGCTTCCCTGGTGGCTAAGGGCCCGACCCTAGTGGATCACTTACTTCTTGTATCATTATTTTATGATTACAGTCGTGTGTGGTTTGATTTCCTTAACTTTCTTTATTCAGTAATATTCCATTCTTGAACGTTTCCCTTAATTTCTCTGTTATATCGAAATCGTATTTGAATAGCAAGATTATTATTTACAACCGAAAATGTTATGTTGTTCATTGTGAAATAATATTGCACTGCCTAATTCGGATTCTACTGTTCATTTACAGATTGATATTGCTGTGCATTTACAGTTGCGATTGCTATTCATTTAGCTACGATTCACTTATAATTGCTATTGCTGTTCATTTGATCACTGTTCCATTATCATCGCAATTGTCGTTCCTTTATAACTATGGCTAATGTCCATTATGCTAGAATAAGATTACTGATTCAATTACTCTATATTCACTGCGTGATTACACTTAATTAGGTTTGCTGTTCCTTTTCTAGATTGTTGTTCGATTCCTTTATTAGTGAATATTGCTGTTCAATTCCTTTTCAGTTAAGATTTCCGCTCAATCCAATTCTGTAGATTAAGATTTGATGTTCGATCTTTTCAATAGATTAGTTGTTGTTCCTTTTCTGCTAATTGAATTGTTATTTCCAGTATTTGCTTTAGTGTGGATTGAAAGATCAATAACTGTAAAGAACATTGATTACTACTATCTGAGTTCTCAGATTGGAGATCTTGTCTGTGATTGATTTTCATTTAGATTAGTTTATAGGGCAAAGAGTTATAATTACTGCATCCTTGACTAATGATTGTTGTAGTTTCGTGAGTGAATGATTTAGTTACAAAGCATTTGAGTTTCTTGACATTACAATTAGAGTTTGTTTCCAGCATTCATTTACTTTCATAAGAACTATATGCAAGCATTACTCTTGAACAAGTGACTGCCTCAGACTGAGTATACTCTTGAGATAAAAAATCGTACCTGGATTGATAATTAATGTAGGGTAAATAGGGGTTAAAAGACACCTTTTTATCGCTCAACATTTTTGCGCTGTTGCTAGGGAGAGTGTAGCCATTTGTTTCTTTTGAAAAGAGAGTAGTGTAAGTACCTGCTAGGAGAGAGTTGGGTTTTAAAAATGGAAGGTAAGAACCTGCGTACGAATCATGTAACAGCCCTGCCCCCCTACCCGCTTTCCTGCAGATTTGTTGTCATTTTGGGTAGAAATAAGTATTTGATTTGTGTGCATGACTAAGCAGAAAAAGTCTGAAAAGAATCTTAAACCACTACCCAAGCCTGATAAAGCTCAGGGGCCGGTGACCCTTGGCTGATCGACCTTTATAGACGAAATCCTTAAAAAAGCAAAATGTCAGCCGTCAGTAGGCCCTAGAAAAGATGCTTCTAGACAACCTACCAGTTCCCTTTGGGCCACAAAAGCACCATCTGTAGCCTTCGTTGAGGTGCACAACCAAATAAAGGAGCAAGATTTTCAAGAAATTTAGAATTATAGCCCAAAATTATTACAAGAAGGAAACCTTAGTAATCTCTGCAAAGGAGGAGGAGAAACAGGGGAAACCGAAGAACCAAGATCTCCTCTTGGAATAGTATAGCCACTAAGCAGCCCAGATAAGGGAAGTGCTCTCAAAATCATCCAGAACAAAGCTGAAGAACCTAAAGAGCTAAAATCCCCCTAGACATTAGTTCAGCAAGGAAATCTCATCATCCCGGACAAAGGAAGAGCTGTTAAGGCCATTCTTGCTCCTTCTAACCAGCCTAGGAATACACCCCTAGAAATTCCAGAAGGATATTGGCACATATTTGACCAAATGTCCTAGAACCAAAAAACACCTCAAACCTTAACACCGCAATATCCTGTTGTAGATACTGTAGTTAATGCACCTATGAAGGCCATTCCTCTTCAACATATTCCTACATTCCATGGCCTAACATCCGGAGATCCAGACACATTTTTGTTTGAATTCGATGTGCTATTCCGGGGGTATGACTATACCACCGATCCCCAAAAGCTAAAATTATTTCCCTCCACATTAAAGGGAGCAACTTTACGATGGTTTATGGGGTTAGGTCGAGGTGTTATAAATGACTGGGATCAGATGAAAGGTACTTTTCTGAAGAAATACCAGCTTTATTGTAGGTCTAGAGAATTAAAGGGTGAAATATTTAAGATGGTAGCTAGACTTAATGAGACATTAGAAGAATATGTTGAACATTTTTAGTATAATCTTCATAGATCTCCTTATGCATCATCACCCTTACATGAAAATGTATTAAAAACGACATTAATTAAAGGGATGAAGGAACAATGGGTTGAAACACTAAATATTATGAGAAAAGGTGACATCTATCAAGAAAATTTTGTTGACATTATTGATTTGTGCATCAGGAGTTCACGAGGCAGTACAAGGCTAAAACCAGCAGAACATGACAGGTTCACAAGGGACAACAAGATCTCCAGTGAAGGAGTAACCTGCGCAGAAATTGGGAATTTACTAGAGAATTTCCAAAATATGTTGGGGACTCTGACAACGCAGCTCGATATTATGCAAGCTAAACAGAAACTAGCAGAAGCAGAGCAAAATCTAGTAATGTTCTGCCATAGATGAAAAAAGAAATAAAGCCACAAAGAGTGCCGACTGGATGCAGTTCAAGTCTGTGCTATTTGTACAAAAGATCACTCCATAGAGAACTTCCCCTCACTTCCTAGTTTGAAAGCAGTATACAAAGAAGCAGAAGAAGAATCAGAACCAGTGTACCTACTCAATCAGTGCCATCAATCACAGCCACGACAACCAGGTATGCCCTTCGATCCATCTTCTTCTTTACAACCTCCGCAATATCATGCTCAACAATATAATACAATGTGGAAAAATAAGCTTGCCTTCTCAAACTGGTCACAACAACCATTTCCTTCATCACCATGGCCAAATCAAACAAACCAATCTAATTGGCCAAATTTTCCCTACTCTCCACCATATTGGCAAAACAATGCATATCCAACACAATGGTCCCCTCCCACTTCGCAGAGTCAAGCTTGGCAGACAAACTGGCAAATATCGATGAATCAGCCAGTAGGAACCATTCCACTCCCTCAACCCACACTGCCAATGCCATATACACTACAACAAAATCCCCAGTCCAACCTAAGACCCCGACTTCTAGCCCAACCTAACCTGAACCCAAATAATAGACTGGTTCAATTTGTTCAAATAATCGAAACACTAGAACTAGAAATCGATCTAAGGGAGTGCAATGACCTTCAATTAAGGTCTGGGTGCATAATAGAAATTGAGGGAGACAAAAATGTTCAAGTTGAAAATCAGTTACCCGCAGAACAACCACTACAAGAAGAAGATCTAGTGTGACAACAAACTCACGATCAAGTAACCACGTCAAAGACACTCATGATCAAACAAATACCCACTACCTCTATTTCAAACAACAAAACTATAGAGATTGAGCCAGGAAAAACCTTGAACATTAACAATAACCTGACTCCTGAACAAGAAGAAAAGCTGGTCCAACTACTGAGAAAATATAAGGAAGCTTTTGCATGGGATTATTCGGACATGAAGGGAATTGATCCCCAGCTGTGTACGCACCACATTTATACAGAAAAAGATGTTAGACCCATTCACCAACCCCAACGGAGACTCAACCCTCACCTGAAAGATATTGTGAAAGCTGAATTACAAAAACTTTTGGATGTAAACTTTATTTATCCAATCTTCGATAGCAAGTGGGTCTCTCCACTAGTAGTGGTGCCAAAGAAGAATGGAAAGTGGAGGATTTGTGGATATTACAGAGAATTAAACAAAGCAACCTAGAAAGACCAATTTCCCCTTGTTACACAGTAATTTGTCACCGTCCCTGTTACCCCTTCTCCCGCGCGTTGGAGGACTTATTCTGGGACCTGTGAGAAGTGACATAACCTGAAAACACTTGCATTGTATCCCCTTGAGTATGTACTTCATATGCCCTGAAGACACCTTCTGCAAAATACCCATAAAAATAGCCCTTTTTCCATTTGCGCGGGTCCACTGTGTATCACTCGCGCCAATAGGGGAAATCCTCCAAAGAGGGCACGCCAGTTGGTGCTCTGTCTCAGACTCGCACTCACGCCAACCCAGTTGGGTAAAGTTTTAACAAACCAACTTGGGAAGGTTCTTCCTAACCCACTCATGGACGGAATCTATATTGAGTTGGGTCAATTTGGCTTCGAATCTCCATAGAAGGGAAGTAGTTCTCCACCTCTCATGGAAGCTTCTTAATGATAAAGCCAATCCCATGGATGTTGTGGTTGATCTTATCCCCTTCCCCTCCATCTATAAAAGCCTGTCCTTTTGCCTTTGATAAGCTAGTGGCTGGTGATGGGTGATAGAGTCTCCAAGTTCCAAATTCTAAGTCTCAAAGTCTGAGAATTGCCAAATTCATGCTACAAGGAACCTTATTCATTCCCATGAGGCTAAATCTTAAGTGAGGAGATTCTTATCCAAGTGACCAAGAAGAGAGAGGCTTGTTCCCCATTCCCAACAAGCTTTGCAAGGCATGTGCTGCTGATCACCCAACCAAAGGAGGATTTGACGTCAGAACTATGGTTGTATTCTTCTTTGTTGTTTATCAATAATAGACGACTATCATTATGGTTCCACTCTTATTGTCTTTGTAGTGATGTTTGAGTTATATCCTTTCTGACTGATATATAGTTGCATCTGTTGGATTTTATGCTTGTGTTTGTGTCGTTCTTTGCATGTGTAGGTGTCCGTTCATGGAGATCGTGGGGATTGTGACCAGCCGAAGCAAAGGAACGAGAGTGACGCCTCTTCTACAAGTACTAGCATTGGAATCCAGGTAGGCCCTCATCATCAGTCTTTGATTTGCAATTAGGAACCTACGTGTTAGCGTTGTTTGATTGTTGCTAGACCCCATTTGGGTTAGTAGGGATCGCCTCTGTTCGCAGAGGGGATTTACCTCCACAACACCCATTCCATTCATTGGTCAGGTATTAGACACATTAGCAGGAAAGAAATTATTTTCTTTCTTGGATGGCTTCAATGGATACAATCAGATTTAGATTGCCCTTGAAGACCAGGACAAAACTACTTTTACCTGTCCTTGGGGAACATTTTCTTACAGATTCCTACCCTTTGGCCTATGCAATGCCCTTGCCACATTTCATAGGGCCATCCTCAACATCTTTTTAGATTTAATAAATGAAGGGCTCGAAGTATATATGGATGATTTCACACCATATGGAGATGATTTTGAGCCGACACTAGACACATTGGAAAAGGTGCTGCAATGATGTATTGCCACCAGGCTCTGCTTGAGCCATGAAAAGTGTTATATGATGATGAGTGAAGGGCTCATCCTAGGTCATTATATCTCGGTGGCTGGAATACAGGTAGATCTGGCCAAAATTCAAATAATTTTGTTAATACCTACTCCTACCACACAGACAGAGGTACGTAGTTTTCTAGGATTTTCTGGTTATTATAGGAGAATCATAAAACATTTTTCTCAAATAGTTGCACCTCTATATGCACTCACAGGGAATGTTGATTTTTTTTGGACAGATAAATGTGACAGTGCTTTTGAGGATCTGAAAAAGCTTGTGTCAACAACCCTAGTGCTCCGAGGCCCAAATTGGGACTTGCCATTTCAAATTTCATTGGATGCTTCAGACACAACTATTGGATTAGTCCTTGGGCAGGAAGAAGATAAAAAACCATATGCAATCTATTATATTAGCAAGAATTTGTCTCCTACTGAGCTAAGCTATACTGTTACTGAAAAGGAGTTTTTAGCTGTAATACATACTATAAATAAATTTAGGCATTATATCAATAGATATCCTATTGTTTTATATATAGATCACTCTACCATAAAATATTTAGCAAATAAACCTATTACAAACGGTACAGTAACAAGATGGTTGATCTTATTGCAGGAATTTGACATCATAATAAAAGATTGACTTGGGAAAGAGAATCTTGTAGATGACTTTCTCTCATGAATGCCGAAGCCAGCAGATGCAACAACAGTTGAAGATCAATTCTCAGATGAACATTTGTTTGCTGTTACTATCAAGACACCCTCGTATGCTGATATTGCAAATTATTTAGTAGTAGGAAAATTACTAAAGCATCTAACCCCCAACGAATGAAAATAGATTGTGCAACGTAGTATTCAATTTTCTTGGATTGGGGGCCACCTATTTCATACAGGGGAAAATATGCACATCAGAAGATGCGTCCACGAAGACGAAATATTTGACATTATGAAAGCTTGTCATGACGGACCGTGTGGTGGACACTTCATAGATCGAAGGACTGGTCACAAGGTTTTACAACTAGGTTATTACTGGCCCACAATCTTTAAAGATGCTAAGAAATTTATTTAAACCTGTGACAGTTGCCAAAGAGTAGGATGCCCTGGATAGTCCAACGAAATGCATTTAAACTCACAGTTAGTAATTGAACCATTTAAGCATTGGGCACTCGACTTTGTTGGTCTGATCAACCCATCTATTAGCACCTAAATCTTCCTAAGGCTGAAGGAAGGAAAAATTCGGGGTAACCACAAACCACGCTCAGTCTGGTAGCTAGCCCTACCAGAATAGGAGAGGGCTCTCTCCGAGTCACACTTAGTGAATAGATAAATGAAACCGTCTGAGATGACTTACAATGAAATATTGATCTTAGGCTAGTAAGTGAATATGGATATAAGAAACAATTTTTATGAATGACTGAGTTTCTGGGATGGTATGGGACCAACGGATAGTAATGAACAGAGAATTTAATACAAAGGCACAAATTATTTCGTGAGGCAAGACCGGCGGAAAGTATAGAAATTTAGTTTGAAATAACGCGGAATGGAGAGATTGCTTAGGAGAGTGAAAAGGGCATAAGTACATGAATCCTTTTCAATGGAAGAAAAACACTCAAGATGAAATTTTCCCACAGGCAGAGCAATATAAATGAATTCTACTTATCTAACTTAGAAAATTTCACTGGAAATGAATATGAAATGAACTGTGAAACATAATGAAATACATATGAAACTTAAGAGACACATTTGCTACACTCACAACTACATGAATCTCATGAAACAGAGCCGCTGCCTTTCATTAATCCTTTGTCAAAATATACAATGAAGAAACGGAGTTTATTTCCCACAGTCTCCCAAACGTTACAAGCCAACCAACCCTTTGCAAATGGTTTGCATACAATATATAGAATGTGCCATGAAGAGATAGAATGCCCAAGGGTTGGGGAGTTACTCGAATTATTACAAAATGGAGGTGGAAAGTTGTTGGGTCCCTATAATACTAGTGATTACCTCATTACTATTGTAGTTATACCCCTTATTTATATTATTGTGCCCCTATTACCCCTATATTGTTATTTCTGTGCCCCATGGAATCCCTCTATTGTTATTTTTGTGGCTTTATATTATTATTGTTAGGTTGGCTGGATTATATTGTGACTCCTTAGACTCCTATATATAGAAAGGAGGTTTTGTCATTTTAATGATCCAAGAATTTTTCATTTATGTAATGTAAAGGAGGTTGCCCCCTCGAAGAGGCTGAATTCTAAGGCGTTGATTTATCTTTTCTATCTTTTCTTGAGCTGGTTTCATAACATTTGGTATCAGAGCTTTGGATTCTAGGGTTTTGCTGCTCCAAACAGGTCATCGTGGAATTTTCGTTATAATTTTTTTCTGTGATGTTTCAGAAGTCGCAAAAAATACCCATTTGATAAGAAATCGCATTGAACCTTGGGTCCGAATTTCAGAGATTTTTGCGTGATATTTGCGGAGATATGATCTGAGGAAGTTGGTATTTTTGCAGACTCCTGAATTACATTCAAAACAGGTGACCTGGGGAAAATCATCATAACTTTCTCTCTGGGAATCAGATTGAAATTTCGTAAGAAGGTACAGAAGAGGACAGACTGTAGTTTCTTTTATATCGTTTTCAGAACCAAATATAAAAAATTGTACACGTGGCACTTCATACAACTTAGCTCTTCTGGAAAGGTCTATAATCAGGTCATCTTGGGAGATTGTGCATAACTCTTTCTTGGAGAATCCAATTTTTATCAGACTGGTGGCATTGGAAAGAGGACACAGAAAGCTACTACAGATTACAAATTCAAAACTAGATGATTGGAAAGTACAGAGATACATCAAAGGCAATATCAAGCTCCTACAAAGTGAAAAAAGGCGTGTAGATTTTTTTAAATTTTTGCTTAAGCTTGGTTTGAAAATTTAGTTTGAAGGAATTCAAAGGGCATAGTAGAGCATTATTATCGGTAACTGATGCCCCGAGGAAAGAAAATGCAAAAACCTAGTAAGGAACCTGAAAGCTCTAGCATGACTCATGAAGAAGAGGAAGAAATGCTACATGATATATCAAAATTACAAGAACAAGTGCAACAAATGTCACGCTCACAAAAGTTAACAGAAGCTAAGATAAATGGCGTGGAAGCTACGATGAATGGCATGGAAGTTAAGATGGAAAATTTGAAGATAGATTTGAACACAAATTTGAAGACAGACATGGAAGATTTGAAGACAGATTTGACAAATTTTCTACAAGAAATACTTACTAATGGTGAAAAGGTAGTAAAGGAAACTCATGATGAGAACAAAAGAAATGTTAATCATGATTCCATAGACGCTAATGTTGGATCAAAGAATCACCATATTCCAAAAATCGATATGAGGAGGTTTGATGGAAAGGATCCTGCCACATGGATATTACAGATGGAGCAATTCTTCGATCTCAATAATGTGCAAAACGCACAAAAGGTACGTATGGAAATTGTATATTTGGAACCAAATCAGTTTGTATGGTATCAATGGCTTTGTTCTCATAAAAAATTTATCACTTGGGCAATTTTTACGGAAGAATTGATAGCACATTATGAGGATACAAAAAGCAACACTTTTTTTAGCCAATTGATTAGTCTCAAACAAAAGGGTTCAATAATAGAGCACATTGAGGAGTTCCAAAAATTGAACATAAGGGTAAGAGATATTCCAGAGGAGCATAGTATTGATGTGTTCATAGGGTCTTTAAAGGATAATATCCAACATGATGTTCACCTTTGGGAACCTGATTCATTAGAGAAGGCATTCAGGTTAGCAAGAAAAATGGAAAGCAAATTTATGGAAACTAGGAAGCATACCACTCACAACTATAAAGACGGAAGTGTTGTTGCCCCTAGTCTTCCACAACCTACAAGGTTGACACCACAAAAATTGGAAGAAAAAAGAGTAAAAGGGCTTTGTTACAGTTGTGATAGCAAATACACAAAAGGTCATAAGTGTGCTGAGAAGAAATTATTCTACATAGATTGTGAAGAGGAAGAAGAAAAGGAGCACGAAAGGTCAAAAGAAGAGGAAATACTCCAGGAACAAAGCCTAGATGAAGAACAAATAAATCCAACCATATCTTGTAATGCATTGGCAGGAATTACCACTCCTCAAACCATCAAGATAGAAGGACAAATCAAGAAGAAAAAGGTAATAGCGTTGATTGATTCAGGAAGCACCCACAATTTTATTCAATGTAGGGTAGCAAAAGAATTGAATTACTTCCTATATCCAGCACCAGAGTGTCAAGTGATGATTGCAAATGGAGGAACAATAAATTGCTCTGGAAAGTGCCATAATATCAAGCTATCCATGGGAGAATATGTATTGACTAGCCCAATGCTTTCCATTCCAATGGGAGGTGCTGATGTTGTACTAGGAGTCCAATGGCTACAATCCTTGGGTACAATACCTTTTAATTTTCAAGAACTTTTCATCAAATTTTCTACGGAAGGAAATGAAATTGAATTAAGGGGTATTACAGGGAAACCAGGAAATATAATCAGATCTAATGGCATGACTAAGCTTTTAAAAAAGGAGCAAAGAGGTGTAATTGCACAATTATGTTTGCTAGATTTTTCCACATTGGAATCATCTATTTCTCCAGATCTCCAAAAAGTCTTGGACAATCATTCCAAGGTATTTGAGACTCCCAAAGGTCTCCCACCTATGTGTGATCATGATCATGCTATTCATCTGACTCCAGGAAGTGTTCCTCCAAACATCAGGCCATACAGATATCCCTATGTCCAAAAAAGTGAAATTGAACGTATGGTTGCAGAAATGCTAGAGGCTGGTATAATTCAACCGAGTCAAAGTTCTTTCTCAGCTCCAGTAGTATTGGTGCACAAGAAGGATGGATCATGGCGCATGTGTCCGGATTATAGGGAGCTCAACAAGCTCACTATTAAAGATAAGTTCCCCATTCCATTCATTGATGAATTACTAGATGAATTGCATGGATAAATTTACTTCACCAAGTTGGATCTTCGTTCGGGATATCATCAAATCAGAATGAAGATTGAAGAAATTCTGAAAACGGCATTTAGAACTCATGAGGGTCATTATGAATTTTTGGTCATGCCTTTTGGCCTTACCAATTCACCTTCAACATTTCAAGGTTTGATGAATTCAATTTTAAAACCATTTCTTAGAAAATTTGTGTTAGTATTTTTTGATGATATAATAATCTACAACAAGTCTTGGAAGGATCATGTTGAACATGTTGACAGGGTGTTACAACTATTGGAGGAGAAACAATTATATGCAAAAAGATCCACATGTTTCTTTGGAGTCCATGAGGTGGAATATTTGGGTCATATTGTATCTCATGAAGGAGTTAAGGTAGACCCTAGCAAAATTAAAGCCATTAAGGAATGGAAAATCCCCACATCCATAAAGCATCTGCGAGGATTTCTTGGGTTGACATGGTATTATCGGAAGTTTGTTAAGAATTATGGGAAAATAGCAGCACCTCTAACAACATTATTGAAGAAAGATTCATTTTCATGGACTCCGGAAGCAACAAAGGCCTTTGAACATCTTAAAGAGGCAATGTGCCAAGCACCGGTCTTAGCTACACTGGACTTCACAAAAACCTTTATTGTGGAATGTGATGCTTCATGAAATGGAATTGGTGCTGTTCTAATGCAAGATGAAAGACCCATTGCTTTTGAAAGTCGTCCAATCAAGGGAAAGTTTTTAAGTAAAGCTATTTATGAGAAGGAAATGTTGGCAATACTCCATGCACTTAAGAAATGGCGACCCTACCTAATGGGAAGACACTTCAAGGTAAAAACGGATCATGATAGCCTTAAATACTATTTAGAACAAAGATTATCCTCTGAAGAGAAACAAAAGTGGGTCACAAAGATGTTGGGTTATGACTTTGAAATCATCTACAAAAAGGGGAAGCAAAATGTGGTGGGAGATGCACTCTCAAGAAAGGATGAGGATGTGGAAGCATTGTTGTGTGCTATTTCTATTATCCAACCAGATTGGATAAACGAAGCAAGGGAGGAATGGAAGAATGACGAAGAAGTGTGGGCACTTATTCGAAAGCTACAACAAGATTCCAGTACTTCTTATACATTTAGCTGACAAAATGATTCGTTATGGTACAAAGATCGCTTATACCTCTGTAAGAATTCCCAGCTAAAACAAAAGATTCTTATGGAATTGCACATTTCTCCCTTAGGAGGGCACTCGGGATTTTTAAAAACTTACCACAGGGTTAAGAAGGAACTTTTTTGGGATGGCCTTAAATCAGATATTCAAAAGTTTGTGGCAGAATGTTTGGTTTGCCAACAAAATAAAGTTGAAACAATTAAGACACCGGGTCTATTACAACCTTTATCCATTCCAAGCCAACGTTGGGAGGAGGTTTCAATGGATTTTATCATAGGTTTACCCAAGTTTGAGGGAAAGAGTGTCATCATGGTGGTAGTTGACAGACTTACCAAGTATGCACAATTTTGTGCATTATCATATCCATTTAAAGCCAGTATAGTTTCTACTGCATTTATGGAAACAGTTCAAAATCTACATGGAAACCCAAAGATTATTGTAAGTGACAGAGATCCCATTTTCACTGGAAATTTCTGGACAGAATTATTTTCTTGTCTTGGTACTCAGTTAGCTCATAGCTTATCTTATCATCCTCAATCTAATGGGAAAATTGAGATAGTAAACAAATTTTTTGAAGGATATCTTCGTTGCTTAGACATAATGGGTCAAATGGTTGCCTCTGGCTGAATGGTGGTATAACACTTCCTTCCATACAGCAATAAAAATGACCCCATTTATGGCACTTTATGGGTATCAACCACCATCCATCACATCATATTTAAGAGAAAATTCTAAGGTTCAGGCAGTGGAACATCACATCGAACATCAACAACAAGTCCTCCAACTCTTAAAGGATAACCTCGTGTTGGCACAAAATAGAATGAAACAACAGGCAAATCAACATCGCAGTGAAAGAAGTTTTGATGTAGGTGATTGGGTATTCCTACGGCTACAACCATATAAGAAAATGTCCCTAAAGCAAGCTAAGAAGGATAATAAATTATCACCAAAGTATTATGGTCCGTATAAGGTGTTGCAAAAGATTGGTACTATGGCATACAAATTAGAGCTTCCTGCAGCTTCTCGATTACACCCAGTTTTCCATGTTTCATGTTTAAAGAAGGTTATAGGCGACAAGCTCCCAATTCAAACAATATTGCCAGAACTTGACGAGGAAGGAAAAATTATATTGGAATCGAAAGCAGTCACAGAAACAAGAACTCAAAAACTACGAAATCGATCAATTTCAGAGTATCTTATCAAGCGGAAGAAGTTATCTACTGAAGATTCCACATGGGAGGATGAGAATTTTATGCAGAAGTATCCAAAACTACTCAAGCGTTGAGGACAACACTTTTTTGAAGGAGAGGGGCATGTTGGGTCCCTATAATACTAGTGATTACCCCATTACTATTGTAGTTATACCCCTTATTTATATTGTTGTGCCCCTATTACCCCCATATTGTTATTTTTGTGCCCCATAGAATCCCTCTATTGTTATTTTTGTGGCTTTATATTATTATTGTTAGGTCAGTTGGATTATATTGTGACTCCTTAGACTCCTATATATAGAAAGGAGGTTTTGTCATTTGAATGATCCAAGAATTATTCATTTATGTAATGTAAAGGAGGTTTCCCCCTTGAAGAGGATAAATTCTAAGGCGTTGATCTATCTTTTCTATCTTTTCTTGAGTTGGTTTCATAACAAAAGCCAACCATTAGCTGCAGGTGCAGCGTTACAAACATGACAAATGGCTTGGGTGACTGCTAGCCTTCCTTTGCCACTTGGATAAAAGCCAATATGGAGTGAAAATACTTTAAATTCTGCCTTAGGTTCCAAAAAAGTGAAATGTAGATGAGCGGGCCCACTTGTGAAAAGTCGCGAATCGAAATTTCGCAAAACGGAGGTGAAATTGGCCTTTTTCCCTATATGCGCTGTGCCACTTTGGAGCCTTTTTTGAGGCACTTGTAGGAGTCCAAAATGTCCCCAAGTGTGTTTGTTGGAAATCCTGGCCTATCTACTTTCCAACCCAAGTGGAATTTCTGAATTTGGTGCTCATTTGCCCCTCCAAATTTTCATTCTCCCAAGACTGCTTCCTGTGTGTCAAAATAGGGGCAGAGAGGTCATTTTTTGGGTGTTTTTGACCTCCTGGAGACTCAAATCATGCCCAAATTTCTTTCCCAAGAACCAGTAGTCGTGATTTTGCATGCTGAATCCAAAAATACAAGCTATTTCCAATTTGGAGCTCCCAATTCTAAGTGTCGCACCACAGGGAGAAAAAACCTGTGTTTTGACAAAAAAATTACCATGTGACCAAAATTGCCCCAAATTTCTTGAAATTTGGGCTGGAGGCTCTTTATGAAGTGTTATGCTGTGCCAAAGAAGCTTAAGCCAATATTCGAAGCTGATATTTCTCTTTTGCCTCTTTTTCCTCTTGTGTTGCTTTGCTCAATTTTTCCTTCAAGCTCTTTATCCGGGCCTTTGCACTCATATTTCGTGCCTTGTAATGGAAAGACATGTGTCTCAGTAAGGCATGGTCCTTGTCGGCCTTGTCCAGTAGCCTCTCCAAGTGCATGTTAACTCTCTCGATATTGGCCTCCCGGTCCTCATTGATCTTTTGCTCCACTGACGTGAGCTCAACTCTTCTCCTTTGTGCAGCTTGGCGATGCTCACTAATGTTTTGTAGCTCCATGACCACTTGCTGATCCTCAAGATGTTTGTTCCTATACTCTAGATATTTCATGTTCCATTTGGCTCTTACTAAATCAAGGGACAAGGCTTCAATCTCTGATTGTTGCTCCTGGATGATCTATCTAAGCTCTGCATTTGTCGGTTCTGTATCTATCTCATCATCATGAAGGAGAACGAATTCAGTCTCTCATTCACCTGATGACTCACCTGAAGGCCCCTCATCATGCATTGGCTCCTTACCTCTGTCCTGTTCCTGTGTCATCGATGCCGGAAGAGAGGCCCCTTCCACCCCGGGTGGAGATAACACTCGCTTTGCCGCTGCAAACAAATGTCTACTGCCTCTCTGATAGGTGATGAATATTGGCATAGTAGCAGCCTCATGGCGCTCATACTGGTGAGAAGGACCACCTATCTCTTGCTCTACCTCAGATAATACCCGTGGAGTGCTTAAGAAGCCACGAGAGATGAAGTCCTCCCAAGCAATGCCTTGCAATCCCAACTGATGATCCACCAAAATCCGGATAAGTGCAAAGTGATAAACACTGTTAAGTTGATGCTGAGGGGTCTTATGCTACATGAAAGTGTTCATCCTCTCTATGTTCCTGCAAATGAAAAATGGGAGGTTCATCATCCACACCCTGGTAAAGCGCATGAGCAACTTGATGTGATAGGCATATAGACGAGAGAACCTCCCCTCACAGCTGAAGTACTTCATGATCAACCTCATGAGTGGAGCATACTCATTTCTCAAATATCGGAATAGAAAGACTCTTGTGAGCTGCCTCAAACAATTGACCTTAATGTAAGGCTCATAATGCTGCCTATCCACCTTCTTCTTCTTATGCCACTGTTCTCCAACATTTGGTATGCCTGTTGCCACTGACATAGTTTCGGGTGTCAATGTGAAGGTGACCCTGACCAAGATAGACTGACCTCCATGGAGGTGAAGCACAAAAAGACGGGGGACCAACTCATGATGAACTCTAACATTAGCCACCCTTTGACAAAATTCAAAACATGCTAGGTGCTGGAAACATGACATAGCAAGAGGCATGCCTGCAATTCAGTGAGGGTGTTTGGCTCATCCCTAACATGTTTTCCACCTTGTGATGTCTCCTGGGAGCCTGTTCTTCCAGGGATGTTTCACTTTGAGTCTCCACCTCATACTCTGATGAACCCTCAGATGCCATGATTGTTGTTTATGTACTGTTCTTGGGCTTCCCTTTGATGATGGTGAAACTAGGTGTTGTTGTGATATCTGCCACCAAGGGAAACAATGAAACAAAAGTGAGTATTAGGAGGGGAGTAATGTGATGGGAATAGGGGTTATGGGGAGAAGTTTGTTTAGGGATATGTAGGGGGTTTGGGTATTTGATAGGGTAGGTTTTTGGGGTTTTGACAAGGTAGGGTTTTGGGGTGTTTTTTTGACAAATAAGAGGAGGGGAAAGGGAATAGGGTTTGGTAGTGTTTTAGGGTAGGGATAATGGGAAAAATGATAAAGGGAGGATAGGGAAAAATGGTGGGTGAAAATGGAACCTTGGCTTCAATACCACAAATATGCAACCCTAGCAACAATGGCCTTTGGTGTTTTCTTGTGGTTGACTTTATGAGTTTTGCTGCATTTCAAACATTTCCATAAACCATCATATCATTCATAAAATTTGAGGAACAAGTCATGTCATAGAGCCTACCTGTCAATTTGAGGGGCTTCACAAAAAATTTGGGGAAGTTTGGCACTATTTTGGCACTTTGTCTGTGTGCGCCGCACGCAAAACCCAGCGCGTCGCGCCCTGGGTGTGCGCTGCACCCTGGGTGTGCGCCGCGCTTGTTGAAAAAATACACTGAGGGCTGGTTCTGTGTGTGTCGCGCCCTCTGTGTGTGCTGCACCCCTGTGTATATGCGCCGCGCCCTGAAAACCGCCTCCAACCTTGCTCCAAACATGCACGATGCGCACTGAAAGACTTTGCAATGTTTCCCTATGCCTTGATTTGCACAATGACTTTGATTTTGGTGGAAACTTGTATATAAAGACTTGGAAGTCATGGTTTAAATTGTTTCTTCTCCAAAAACCTATTTTTCATAATGTTATGTTTTGACACTTTTTCACTGACTTAAAGCAACACTGATTTTGACTTTCCCTTTGAAATTTTAGCTCAAATGATGAAATTTTCGGTACTCTTTGCAGGGATTGCAAGACAGGACATTTGGCCATGGAAACCTTGACTTCATCTGAAGAAATCAATTGGCGACCTTTTGAAAATTTTATCACAAATGATATTGTTTGACTTTTCTTCAAAACAGAGTTTTGAAGAACAGTCGAAATTTATCAATATGACGATGAAACTCTTTGAATCATTACTTTGTAAGGGCCTTACTCTGGCTTGCATGGATTTACTGGACATATTTGAAGACCAAATTGATTGATCCCTAGACCTAATGATCGAAAATGAATTTTGTCCATTAAAGGACCAGACCTTGACTGTCATGGACTTTGGTGATCATTGACAAAATACCTAAGCCAGTAGGAGCCAGACATGGGGGGAAATGACTAGCATGACCTTTTCCGTCAGATTATGGCATGCCCCTAGCGGAATGTAGCTGAGTGAATGGAGCGGGACTCCTAAAAATGAAATGCATAAAGAGTTTTGATCTCTGACGAAGGACTGACCAGACCAACCCTAACATTGGTTCCAATGGGGGATGGTAGCTCCTTGGAGGTGCCAAGAACAGTAGATCTCTGGAAGAGCTAGACAGTGCCTTCGTCCATTGGGTTATGGAGTCATTGTTTCGACAAACAACATAGGACTCTAAATCATTTATGAAACTAAAATGACCAAAAAATTGACTCAAACTTGACATTGAAATGACTTGAAGACTAACTTGACAAACTCAAACCAAGCTGAAATAAAAATGGTATTTACAATGACAGTGGAAGAAGTGTTAATAACTCAGAAATGGTACCACTTGAGCAGGCGGGCATTGATCGACCCTCCTTGACAATCTTCCCCGTTCATTTCCTTCAGAAGAAAGGCATTCTGACCCTGATATGCTGCAATTTTGAAAGGACCTTTCCAAAGATTCTCGAACTTACCGTGCTTACCTTTTTCCTCATTCCTTGCATCCCACTTCAGCACCACATCATCCAACTGAAATTTATCCACCTTGGCCTTTCTGTCATAATTTTTTTTTATTTTCTCCTGCAATTTGGATGTGTTATTGAAAACTTCTTCTCTTGTCTGCTTCAAGTGGACCATTTGATTCAACCTTCTCTACATGGGATCTTCTTCACTGCCAGCCTCCTGAAGAAGTTTGACTACCAGGGTAGCGAGAGAGGTAGGAAATATTGTATCAACTCCATAAACAAGCTCAAACGGTGACATACCAATGGATCTCTTCTGACTGACCCGATCTGCCCAAAGTGCATTGACCAACCTCTTATGCCAGCTCTTCTTATTTATTTCCAGCAGGTTCTTGATGATGTTGAACAATGATTTGTTCGAAGATTCCACTAATCCATTGCCTTGCAGATGATAGGCAGTTGAGTGACCCAAAATGTTGTTATATTTATGAAAAAAATCTACCATCCTTTTTGATTTGAAAGCTGCTACGTTATCAGTGATTAACTTATTCGGGCAACCAAAGCGAGACAAGATGTTATTTTCAAGGAATGAAATGATTACCGCATCAGTAGCTTGCCTGATGGGAATTGCTTCGATCCATTTCGTGAAGTAATCTGTCGTTGTGAGGATCCATATATGCTGACCGGAAGAAGCGCGGTGAATTTCACCAATGAAATCCAATCCCCATTGCTAAGAAGGGGCACTCACCTCAATATGCTTAAGTGGCAAAGGCTGTAAATTCTACTTTCCTTCGAAAATTTGACACTTATGACAACGCTTGACCATCTTATATACATCAATGAACAATGTCATCCAATATTACCCTGCTCTCAATTTTTTTTTTGCTGTTGACTTCCAAAAAAGGTGACCCCCACAATCTCCTTGGTGGCAGTCCTCCATGACCTTCTTTGCTTCTTCTTCCACCAAACAATTCAAAAAAATGCCACCGAGATCTTTCCAATAAAGTGCAGAATTAAGAATGCAAAACTTGGCAGCTTTCAACTTGAGTGTTCTTGCTTTGTTTCTAGTCATGACGGGCGGTGGTGACAAATTTTTAAGCACATATTGATGTCTGAATACCATGGAGAAAGAGCAAACATTTTTGATACCTGCATTGATGACGCTTCCTCATTCTCATCGGACATAGCAGCGATTAGATTTATGTCCAAAGCGTGCAAGTTTGATTCAACCATTAACTTTGCCAATCCCTGTCCTTTAACCAACTTTGTGGGCTTTATTTCCACATCATATTCCAGCAAGGCTGCAATCCATTTGCCTCGTCTTCCTTCCAGATCGGTCTGCACTAAAACATCTTTGATAGCAGCGTTAGGAACATAGGTCAAAATATGAGAATGTAGAATATATACCCGGAAATATTTCAATGCCTTCACAAGTGCAAGGGCTTGCTTCTCAATGATGTTGTATTTTAAGGCTGCAGCTGCCATAGTGTGCTTCGAAGCAAATGAAAATAATATGAAATCCTGAGTGTAGTCCGGGCTGACTAGAACTGGAGGTGAAGAAAGAGCCAATTTGACCAAATTGAAATATTTTATAGCCTCCTCCATCCACTTCACTTGGCTATCCTTCTTAAGCATGTTTGTCATTTCTCTTAGGTGCTCAACAAGATTAGGTACAAAGCGGCGTAGAAAATTCATCTTACCATTGAACGGTTGTATCTCTTTTTTATTCCGGGGCAGATCGATTTTCTGAATTGCTTACACACGTGCTGGGTCAATACGAATGCCATCTTTTGAGATAATGTGCCCGAGTAATTTGCCTTCCTCCATGGCGAACAAGCTCTTTTTCGGATTCAACGACAAGCCATATTTTCTGCACTTTTGAAAGACAATTTTTAGATGGTACATGTGCTCTTCATCAGATTTGGAAAATACCGTCAAATTGTCCAGGTACACAACCAAAAAGGCATCCTTCTCATTTGCAAAAGCCAAATCCATTTCACGCTTAAATGTGGCACCTGCGTTTTTCAAACTGAAAGGCATTTTAGCGTAATGAAAGGTTCCCCATGGAGTGGTGAATGCTGTCTTGTCTAGGTCATCTTCATGGACAGAAACTTCGTTATATCTGGAATAAACATCAAGTAGTGACATACGAGATGCTCCCACTACTCACTGAAGTATATGGTCCATTTTGGGCAGTGTATAGTTGTCCTTCAATGAAACTTTATTGAGATTTCTAAAATCAATGCATAAGCAGATTTCACCTGTGTTCTTTTGTACATGAACCAAATTAGAGATCCAATCTGAAAATCTGATGGGAACAATGATCCCTGATTTGTACAACCTATTTATCTCCTTTTCAATAGATGGCAACAACTTTGGATTTAGCCTTCTCAACTTTTGTCTGAATGGTTTTTGATTAGGCTTGATGGGTATAGTGTGTTGAATTATATTGGTATCATATGTCTTTAAGTCGGAATATTCCCAAGCAAACACATCTACAAATGAAGACATCAAACTGATATATTTGTCCTTGATCTTTAGTGGCAATGATTTAGACAATTTTACCAACTTAGGATTAGTAGTTGTTCCGATGTTGACCTCTTCTACGCCCTTCTTTGTTGGCTGCAATGTTGGCTTGCGGGCTACATCATCTTGATCGAAGAGTTCTTCTAAAGGTATCAAGCCTTTAGGAATAACATTATTCTTTAGCTGCAACACATCCATTTCATTGATCTGCACCTCATCTGTACCATTACCTTTACCATCGTCATTTTCTACATCAATTGAGGTCTCTTTGAACTTGCCATTGTTTTGCAGAAAATCATCAATCTCCTCATCATCTTGGAACACTTGCCAATATCTCTGATTGTCTGGAATGGTTGTATGATGCTTGACATGGATTTCGAATTTATTGCTAGAGTTCATTGGGATCTTCAAACTACTTGCTGCCTTGGCAAGAGCATCAACAATACTATTTTGTATACGAGGCACACATGTCAAGGTGTATTCTGAAAATAATTTTAGGATGTCTAGAATTGCATTACGGTAAGCTCACATCCTAGGATGCTTTGCTTGACACTCGCCTCTGACCTGCTTAATTACCAATTCGGAGTCGCATATACTGAAATTCTCTTACCATTTGTCTTTCTTAGAATCTTTAGGCCAGCAATTAGAGCTTCATACTCAGCTTCATTTTTTGAACACTCAAAAGCCAACTTGTAAGAGCATACCCATACATTACTAGGAACTTTGTTCGGGGTGGAGAAAGGACTGCGTACCCAAATTCCAATTCTAGTGCCATCATTTCCCACTGCTCCATCAAAATCCATGGTCCACAAACCTTCTTCCTCCTCTTGCAAGTGCTGGAAATCTGTTTGCTGTGCCTTGTCTGCTTGCTGTCCATTACTTTCAGTTGATTGCCCAACAATGTTCTACTGTTCTTGTCCTTCTTTCTTTAAAATTTCTTTGAAATTTTTTGTTATTTCAGGAATATCATCTGCTTCAACTAGCTGACTATCTATATCATTTAAACTATCTGAATACAAAACAAAAGACTCTAAATCTATATGTACATAGTTAATTGGATGATTTATTGGTTTCTCCTTGCTTGTGATCATGTATTTCATTTTTTGTTCCCGATACAATTTCCTCATTTGTCCAAACATCGGAATCGTTGCATAGGAGAAATCTAGTTGTAGTGTCCCTTTCAATTTCACTACCCAAGACCTGGAAAGAAGGATGCCAAACCTGGGAGGAATATCTGCTACAACCACATCCATCAAAACATTCTTCATTGGGAGCTGATCCAGACTCACAACCAAGTCTTTGATGAGTCCTATACATCTTACTCTATTGAAATCAAACGAATAGAGATCATGGTATTGCTGAGTGATGTCCAGACCAAGCTTATCCATGATAGCCTTGGGCATGAGATTGTGAGAAGCTCTAGGATCGAACATGGCATTATGTAACACAAAATCATGCAACCTTAAACTGATATAAAAGGGTGGCACATCACTATCAGGAGACTCACCATTTGATGCTAGCCCAAAAATCATTTCAGGTTGATCATCTTCGACATTCACCATGTCAGACATTGGGTCCAAATTCAACATTTTAGGTACTTGCCCTCTATAACTGTTATTCCTCATTATTTCAGTCAAGGGAATGGATACTTTCAATTTAGAAATCTCGTTGTCTAAACTAAAAGCGGGGATCTTTTCTACCTCTTTGACTGGGATTTCTTTCCTTTCATTTTCTTTTGAGGCAACTTGCTGATGTGTTTGTTCTACTGATAGTGATTTTCTGCTCTCCGGACCAACCGCCTCCTTTCCTTTCCTTTGTGTAACTGATGAATCATTCTTTGATGCCTCAACATCCTTCCTTTTTTGAATTGGTTTGATCAGCACATATCTATTTTTAAGTGAACATCGCTGTTGCTGGGCGGACAGAGCATTCATATACCCCCTTTGATACTCATCTGATTCTTCCTCCAAGACTGTATCACTTGCTAGAATGAAATCTGCATCTTTGTGTGCAGCTGAACTTTCCACATACTCCTCCTTTTCAGTAATGTAAGTAGGCAAATCATCAAGAGTAAAGAGGTGGTTTTCTTCACCTATTATATTCCCGTCCTCATATGACTCCGGTCCATGCACAAAATTTTGTTGCAAAGGTGGCTGCACTGGCTGTTGTGCTGTCTGCTCTTGGGCTCGCTGATCTCTTTGTCTTATTCTATATTGTGGTTGTTGCTGACCACGAAAGTTAGGATTTCTAACTTGTGGCTCCGGTTTGTCAAGTTTCACCCTTTCAAGCATCTGCTCTACCTTCTTTAGTAATTGATCCATCGAGGAAGACTCTTCCTTGACTATGACCTTCTTTTCTGCTTTCGCTCTAGCTCTTTTGGACAACAGATTTTCTTCAACGTTGACCGCTATCTTTTGCATGTCTTCCATTGTGGCTAGTTCTCTCTCTCTTAATTTATAAGTCATGTCAGCATCAAAACCATCTGAGAACTTAACCATGGCTAGTCCCACAGGTGGCCTTAGATGATCTGAAATTTCGTTATAAACTGAATTGAATCTAACGCAATAGTCTTGGACCGACTCGCCAGCGTTTCGTTTGATTTGCTCATATTCAGCCAGAATTTGAAGAGGATTCTTTTTCACTTCCCATCGGTTTAAAAATTTTATTTGTAGGTCGACCAAGGTAGCGATACTTGCCACTGGCAAACCTCTAAACCATTTCCTCACATCACCTGCAAATGTCTATACAAAGAGTCTCATTGCCACATTCTCCGAATCGATCTCATGAAGTTCATAGAAATCTGTCATTCTGTCCACATGTTGCTGAGCAGTAATGCTGTTAGGAGTGCCATCAAAAAACAAGATTTTGCTTTGATAATCTGCAGGCATTTCATCTAGAACTTGAGGCAGAACCATGGGTGCAAAACAAGCAGCCATCACTCTTGGTGGATTTGGCCTTGGAGGTGTTGGAGGAGTGTGCACAGTTTGCAAGGGGCTAGCAATTCGAGTTTGAAGCTAAGCTATAATGTAATTATCAATTGACCGGTTAGCCCTTTCCATCTCCAAGTATACAAGAAATTGTCGATTGGGGACAGTATAGTCAACAACCCTTTCGTATTTGGTTTCGAACAACGATAGTTCAAACTGCTCATCAAAATCAAGTTCTTTAAGATACTCAAAAATGTCAGGACATGAATGGGATTTGAACACGGGAGTTATTATGCTCTCTTGACGAAGGAGTCTTGGAATCAAGTTGGGGTTTTCGTAAATATGAGGGGGATCTGGATCTGGATTGGCTCTGGTATATTGTCTCGAAGCCAACGTGCTATTTTCGAAAAAAATAGAAGGACATGAACAACTTACTCAGCCTATCAAATCCTAAACTTATCATCCGAAATCTTAGAATTATCAAGAAGTAAGGGGATGAATTTCGTCCCCAGCGGAGTCGCCACTATGTTAGCACCTAAATCTGCCTTAGGTTGAAGGAAGGAAAAATTTAGGGTAACCACAAACCATGCTCAGTCTGGTAGCTAGCCCTACCAGAACTCTCTCCGAGTCACGCTCAGTGAATAGATAAATGAAACTGTCTGAGATGACTTACAGTGAAATATTGATCTTAGGCTAGTAAGTGAATATGTATACAAGAAATAAGTTTTATGAATGATTGAATTTCTGGGATGGTATGGGACCAACGGACAACAATGAACAAAGAATTTAATACAAAGGCACAGATTATTTCGTGAGGCAAGACCGACGGAAAGTATAGCAATTTAGTTTGAAATAACGCGGAATGGAGAGATTGCTTAGGAGAGTGAAAAGGGCATAAATACATGAATCCTTTTCAATGGAAGAAAAACACTGAACATGAAATTTTCCCACTGGAAGAGCAATATAAATGAATTCTACCTTATCTAAATTAGAAAATTTCACTGGAAATGAATATGAAATGAACCGTGAAACATAACGAAATACATATGAAACTTAAGAGACACATTTGTTACACTCACAACTACATGAAACTCATGAAACAGAGCTGCTGCCTTTCATTAATCCTCTGTCAAAATATACAATGAAGAAACAGAGTTTCTTTCCCATAGTCTCCCAGAAGTTACAAGCCAACCAACCCTTTGCAAATGTTTTGCATACAGTATATAGAATGTGCCATGAAGAGATAGAATGCCCAAGGCTTGGGGAGTTACTCGAATTATTACAAAATGGAGGTGGAAAGCCAACCATTAGCTACAGGAGCAGCGTTACAAACATGACAAATGGCTTGGGTGACTACTCGCCTTCCTTTGCCACTTGGATAAAAGCCAATCTGGAGTGAAAATACTTTAAATGCCACCTTAGGTGCCGAAAAAGTGAAATGTAGATGAGCGGGCCCACTTGTTAAAAGTCGCGAATCGAAATTTCACGAAACGAAGGTGAAATTGGCCTTTTTCCCTATATGCACCATGCCACTTTGGAGCCTATTTTGAGGAACTTGCAGGAGTCCAAAATGTGCCCAAGTGTACTTGTTAGAAATCTTGGCCTGTCTACTTTCCAACCCAAGTGGAATTTCTAGATTTGGTGCTCATTTTCCCCTCCAAATATTCATTCTCCCAAGAATGCTTCTTGTGTGTCAAAATAGGGGCAGAGAGGTCATTTTTTGGGTGTTTTTGACCTCCTGGAGACTCAAATCATGCCCAAATTTCTTGTCCAAGCACTAGTAGTCGTGATTTTACATGCTGAATCCAAAAATGCAAGCCATTTCTAATTTGGAGCTCCCAATTCTAAGCGTAGCGCTAGTGGCGCGGTGCATAGGGAGAAAAAACCTATGTTTTGACCAAAAAATTACCATGTGACCAAAATTGTCCCAAATTTCTTAAAATTTGGGTTGGAGGCTCTTTATGAAGTGCTATGCTATGCCAAAGAAGATTCAGCCAAGATTCGAAGCCAATCTTGTTCTTTTGCCCCTTTTGTTGCTTTGCTCAATTTTGCCTTCAAGCTCTTTATCCAGGCCTTTGCACTCATATTTCGTGCCTTGAAATGGAAAGCCATGTGTCTCAGTAAGGCATGGTCCCTATCGGCCTTGTCCAAAAGCCTCTCCAAGTGCATGTTAACTCTCTCGAGATTGGCCTCCCGTCCTCATTGATCTCTTGCTCCAATGACGTGACCTCAACTCTTCTCCATTGTGCAACTTGGAGATGCTCACGAATGTTTTATAGATCCATGATCGCTTGCTGATCCTCAAGCTGCTTGTTCCTATGCACCAGATATTTCATGTTCCATTTGGATCTTTCTAAATCAAGGGACAAGGCTTCAATCTCTGATTGCTTCTCCTAGATGATCTCTCTAAGCTCTGCATTTTTCGGTTCTGTATCTGTCTCATCATCATGAAGGAGAACGAATTCGGTCTCTCAGTCACCTGATGGCTCACCTAAAGGCCCCTCATCATGCATTGGCTCCTTACCTCTATCCTATTCCTGTGTTGTTGATGCAGGAAGCGAGGCCCCTTCCACCCTGAGTGGAGATAACACTCGCTTTGCCGTTGCAAACAAATGTCTACTGCCTCTCTGATAGGTGATGAATACTGGCATAGTAGCAGCCTCATGGCACTCATACTGGTGAGAAGGACCACCTATCTCATGCTCTACCTCTGACAATACCTGTGGAGTGCTGAAGAAGTCACGGGAGATGAAGTCCTCCCAAGCAATGCCCTGCAATCCCAACTGATGATCCACCAAAATCCGGATAAGAGAAAAGTGATAAACACTGTTAAGTTGCTGCTAAAGGGTCTTATGTTGAATGAAAGTGTTCATCCTCTCTATGTTCTTGCAAATGAAAAATGGGAGGTTCATCATCCACACCCTGGTAAAGTGCATGAGAAACTTGATGTTATAGGCATATAGACGAAAGAACCTCCCTTCACAGCTGAAGTATTTCATGATCAACCTCATGAGTGAAGCATACTCATTTCTCAAATATCGGAAAGGAAAGACTCTTGTGAGCTGCCTCAAAGAACTGGCCTTAATGTAAGGCTCATAATGCTTCCTATCCACCTTCTTCTTCTTATGCCGCTATTCTCCAACATTTGGTATGCCTATTGCCACTGAGATAGTTTCGGGTGTCAATGTGAAGGTGACCCCGGCTAAGATAGATTGACCTCCATGGAGGTGAAGCACAAAAATATGGGCCAACACATGATGAACTCTAACATTAGCCACCCTTTGACAAAATTCAAAACATGCTAGGTGCTGGAAACATGACATAGCAAGAGGGCATGCCTGCAATTTAGTGAGGGTGTTTGGCTCATCCCTAACATGTTTTCCACTCTTGTGATGTCTCCTGGGAGCCTGTTCTTCCGGGGATGTATCACTTTGAGTCTCCACCTCATACTTTGATGAACCCTCAGATGCCATGACTGTTTTTTATGTACTGTGCTTGGATTGCCCTTTGATGATGCCGAAACTAGGTGTTGTTGTGATATCTGCCACCAAGGGGAACAATGAAACAAAAGGGAGTAATGTGATGGGATTAGGGGTTATGGGGAGAAGTTTGTTTAGGGATATGTAGGGGGTTTGGGTATTTGATAGGGTAGGTTTTTGGGGTTTTGACAAGGTAGGGTTTTGGGGTGTTTTGGTGACAAATAAGAGGAGGGGAAAGGGAATAGGGTTTGGTAGTGTTTTAGGGTAGGGATAATGGGAAAAATGATAAAGGGAGGATAGGGAAAAATGGTGGGTGAAAATGGAACCTTGGCTTCAATACCACAAATATGCAACCCTAGCAACAATGGCCTTTGGTGTTTTCTTGTGGTTGACTTTATTAGTTTTGTTGCATTTCAAACATTGCCATAAACCATCATATCATTTATAAAATTTGAGGAACAAGTCATGTCATAGAGGCTACCTGTCAATTTGAGGGGCTTCACAAAAAATTTGGGGAAGTTTGGCACTGTTTCGGTGCTTTGTCAGTGTGTACCGCGCGCAAAACCCAGTGCGCCGCGCCCTGGGTGTGCGCCGTGCTCATTGGAAAAAGACACTAAGGGCTGGATCTGTGTGTGCCGCGCCCCTGTGTATATGCACAACACCCTGAAAACCGCTTCCAACCTTGCTCCAAACACACACGATGTGCACTCAAAGACTTTGCAATGTTTCCCTATGCCTTGATTTGCACAATGACTTTGATTTTGGTGGAAACTTGTACATAAAGACTTGGAAGTCATGGGTTAAATTTTTGCTTCTCCAAAAACCCATTTTTCATAATGTTATGTTTTGACACTTTTTCACTGACTTAAAGCAACACTGATTTTCAATTTCCCTTTGAAATTTTAGCTCAAATGATGAAATTTTTGGCACTCTTTGCAGGGATTACATGATATGACATTTGGCCATGGAAACCTTGACTGCATATGAAGAAATCAATTGGCGACCTTTTGAAAATTTTATCACAAATGACACTGTTTGACTTTTCTTCAAAACAAAGTTTTGAAGAACAGTCGAAGTTTATCAATATGACGATGAAAATCTCTGAATCATTACTTTGTAAGGGCCTCACTCTGGCCTGCATGGCTTTACTGGACATATTTAAAGACCAAATTGATTAATCCCTAGACCTAATGATCGAAAATGAATTTTGTCCATTAAAGGACCAGACCTTGACTTCCATGGACTTTGGTGATCATTGACAAAAGACCTAAGCCAACATGAGCTAGACATGGGGGGGAATGACTAGCATGACCTTTTCCGTCAGATTATGGCATGCCCCTAGCAAAATGGAGCTGAGTGAATGGAGCGGGACTCCTAAAAATGAAATGCATAAAGAGTTCTGATCTCTGACGGAGGACTGACTAGACTGACTCTAACACTATCATCAAATCAGAAAACATATATTCTAGTAGCAACAGAGTATGTTATCAAATGGGTTGAAGCAGAGGCACTTCCAAGAGCTACAGAGGACTCTGTGATTCATTTCCTGTTCCAAATATTTGTTTGATATGAACTCCTAAGAGACATAATCATGGATGTAGGACCATAGTTTGTAGGTAATAAAATCGCTGCAACATTAAAAAATTATCACATTTAGCACAAAATTACCACTCCGTGTCACCCACAGGAAAATGGCCAAGTAGAGAGCACGAATAAAGTGATAGAGGCAATATTGAAAAAAACCATTGCATCACACAGGCATGATTGGGCTTCAAGATTGTTGGAGGCCTTGTGGGCATACCGAACAACGTGGAGAAACACCACCGGTTATTCACCATATCTGCTAGTATTTGGAAAGGAACCCATCTTTCCAATAGAGGTCGAAATACAAACATTAAGAACATCATAGGAGGTCGATCTGAATTTAAATGAGGCCCAAACTAACAGATTATAGAAAATTAATGAGCTAGATGAAATTAGGCTCTCGGCTCCCCAAAACACTGCATTAACCCAACAGTAGAGAGAAAAATGGCACGACGCCCTGATAAAAAAGAAAATCTTCCATGAAGGAGATTGGGCACTCCTATATGACTCCAGGTTTTAGGATTTTCCGGGAAAAATTTAGAATTGATGGCTTGGACTGTATCAAATCCAAAAAGTGCATGACAATGGCACCATTACTTTGACTACTATTGACAGATCTGGACATACCTTTAAAACAAATGGTCACTGAGTGCGGCTGTACCATAAGCCGCTTACCCGACAATCCTTTTACCAGAAGCTCCAGGAAGATTTAGATATGTAGATTCTTGCTAAGGAAAATAATCCTTCCTCAGCATTGGTTCACTAAATAAATTCATTGTTCTTAAATTTTGTACATAAGTTTTTCTTTTCTGCTTGTATAAATTACTTTCTGTAAATATTTTTTGCATTTTGCTGTTCCTTTTCAAAGGAACAAAATTTCTGCCTTTTTGCTGTTCCTTTTCGAAGGAACAACACTTTTTCATTTTGTTGTTGCTTTCCGAAGGAACAACATTTCCGTCTTTTTGTTGTTCCTTTCCCAAGGAACAACACTTCTGCATTTTGTTGTTTCTTTCCGAAAGAACAACATTTCCGCCTTTTTGATGTTCCTTTCCAAACGAACATCACTTTTGTATTTTGTTGTTCCTTTCTAAAGGAACAACATTTCCACCTTTTTGCTGTTCCTTTCCGAAGGAACATCACTTCTGCATTTTGCTGTTCCTTTCCAAAGGAACAAAATTCCCACCTTTTTGCTATTCCTTTGCGAAGGAATAACACTTTTGCATTTTGCTGTTCCTTTCTGAAGGAACAAAATTTCCACCTTTTTGTTGTTCCTTTCTGAAGGAGCAACACTTTTTTATTTCACTGTTCTTTTCCGAAGGAACAACATTCCCACCTTTTTGCTATTCCTTTCCAAAGGAACAATACTTTTGCATTTTTCTATTCCTTTCTGAAGGAACAACATTTCTGCCTTTTTGCTATTCCTTTCCAAAGGAACAACACTTTTGCATTTTGCTGTTCCTTTCCGAAGGAACAACATTTCCGCCATTTTGTTGTTCCTTTCCAAAGGAACAACACTTTTTCATTTTGTTGTTCCTTTCCGAAGGAACATCATTTCCACCTTTTTGCTGTTCCTTTCCGAAGGAACAACACTTTTTCATTTTTCTATTCCTTTCCGAAGGAACAACATTTCTGCCATTTTGCTGTTTCTTTCCGAAGGAACAACACTTTTGCATTTTGTTGTTCCTTTCCGAAGGAACAACATTTCCGCCTTTTTGTTGTTCCTTTCCAAAGGAACAACACCTTCACATTTTGTTATTCCTTTCCAAAGGAACAACATCACCGCATTTTTTTTGTTCCTTTCCAAAGGAACAACACTTTCATTTTTTTGCTGTTCCTTTCCGAAGGAATAATACTTTCACATTTTGTTGTTCCTTTCTGAAAGAACAACATCCCCGCATTTTTGTTGTTCCTTTTCAAAGGAACAACACTTTTGTTTTTCCGCTATTACTTTCTGAAGGAACAACACTTTTTCATTTTGCTATTCCTTTCCGAAGGAACAAAATTTCCACATTTTTGCCATTCCTTTCGGAAGGAACAACATTCCCGCATTTTTGTTGTTCCTTTCCGAAAGAACAATACTTTCATTTTTACCGTTCCTTTCCGAAGGAATAGCACTTCCGCCAGATTTTTTTGCCATTCCTTTTAAATGAACAACCATTCTTCGCATTTTTTTCCTTTTTGCCATTCCTTTCGAAGGAACAACAGTTTTGATTTCAGATGATCTTAGGTTGTTCCGCCAAAGGACCAATATTGTATTTCGTGCTTGCTCTATTTGCTATTTTGTTTAAGGAACAATTGTTGTTCCTCTTAAGGAACATCAATTTCGAGTATATTTTTTTTATTTTCTTTTGCTTGTTGTTCCTCTTAAAGGAACCACAATTTTTGTGTGCAAATGTTTTTTTTTCTATCCCTCTTAAGGAATAGTAGCTGTTCCATCTAAGGAACAACAATTTTTGGGTGCATTATTTTTTTGTTTTTGTGTGTGTGTTTCATCTTTTAGAGCATTTTTGCGAATGATGCTTCATTTAAGGCACAACTATACATTTATGCAAGAACACAAAAACTGGAGGATACTGAAATCAACAAACCAAAGAAAAATCATTATCTTTATAGAAATTGCTTTGAATCGATAAGAAAAAGCGGAAAGGGCACAACTATTTATATCACTTTGCTGTCTTTAATTTCACTAAAACCAACTTGATTGATTATTTTTATCATGTTGGTTCTTTCTTAAATCTTTATAATTCTCTTTGATCATTATTATTGAATAAAAATAAAGGGCATATTTTTCTCTATTGAGATGTTCAGACTTCTTCCACCATCCCTACTCTTAAGGAGTGTTGAGCCACCCTCTGTATATAAATAGGAAAGTGCTATATAAAAGAAAAGCAAAAAGAGAAAAATATATATCTATTTGATTACTAACATGATTTGTCAGATGAAGGATAGGGGGTCTCATCAAGAGCCAGCCTACCATGATCATAAGGAAGCAAGTGAAGTGGCATTCCCGCTATGGCCACCACACCAGGGATATGATCCAAGAGGCATATCAGAAAAAAAAAAAAAAAAAAAAGTCCTTGGAATAGGAGGTCTCATCACAACCCGACCTGCCCACCTTTCACTCCTTCCTCGTGAATGGCATTGTGATTCATCTGGTTACCAATCCAACATAATGGCCTCCATTCTGACATTGCACAACACTTTCCTAGGGATACACAAAGGATTATGGTTCCAAGGGTGAAATAAGCAACTCTGTCAAGGTTATGGACACCTGTGGGCAATAGAGCTCTGCTAATGGTATTGAAGTCATATTTTTCATGCACCATGTAGAAACTTTGAATAATTTAACACATATTCACAGAGATTATCCTGATCATGTACTAATGCGGAAAACATACACAATACATAAGCTCCTCTACGTTGATCAAGAATATAGCAGCATCAATAACAATAAAACATCAAGAGCATTCACACATTAACACAGTTTGTATCACGGGGAAAGCATCTCGCTAAAAACCCCACACTATCTGTATATTAATGATTGAGTCATGTAACATTACACAGCATAATACTTCTCACAAGTATCTCCACCTCTGTTACACACAATACAACTCAAATCTGATCTCCAAATCTCTTCCACTGCTTGCCTGCCTCCACTGCTCAATACCTGCTCAAGAACTGATGAGAATTGCTTCCAAAACTCGATTTTCACCTGAAAAATAGTCACTCACTCTTTGTGGACGTGAGCAAAGGCTAAAATGCGGGCCAAATACGTGAGAAAACTCATTGGCATACTCAATCCCTTGATTGTGCAAGATCTGATGCACAACTATAGTCACAACTGATAGCAATCTGATTCTCTACCACCTGTCCCTGTTGAACTGAACATGCACTGACATGCAACTGAGTTAACTGATGTATTCTTTAGTTGTATTATGAGTTAATAATTAGTTTAACAACTCATCATTAGTCTATCTGCAGTTAGACTAACTACAACCAGTTTAACTAAGTTAAACTGAACACAACTCCATCAACTGTACCTCCAGTCCACTAAACTCAACTCACTTGAGTTCTAACTGAAGTCATGCATGCAACAACTCAACTGACTCATAAGAAAAACGAATTTCCTTCTGACAGCTGCATGTGCCACTTCCGTAGCTCAAACTGAAGTGCTCCAAGAGAATAAGATTAAGTTTATAGTCCAAATATTATTGTGAGATAATAATATTTGACTTTTCTATTTTTGACAGCCAGTCTAAAAATAGACTTGATCACTCACACTTTCATCAAAAATAGAAGTCCATCTATTTTCCCAACTTGATCAATCATCCATAAACATAGACATGATCCATATGTCTAAAAATAGACATAGTCTAAAAATAGACTTGCGCCAAAAATAGCCTGCGGGCCCACTTAGTGAAGGCGACTCTTTTCACTAAGCTCCATCATCTTGTTGCAATCTCAACACTCCCTCTCGACAAGATATGGATTATCAGCAACCCCTATCCTGCCTCGGTGGTACTCGAATTTGCTCCTAGTGAGAGCCTTCGTCAGAATATCAGCATCCTGATCCTCCGTTGGAATGTACGAAAGTAACATGATCCTCCGCTGCACACAATCTCTGATATGATGGTACCTGATGTCAATATGTTTAGATCTATCATGAAATACAGGATTAGCCGAGAGTTTAATGCAACTCTGGTTATCACAGTAAATCGCAGTAGGATCCAAATGAGAACCGAACAAACCAACCAGGATCTTCCTCATCCATATAGCCTCGCATGCAGCCAAACTTGCTGCCATATACTCGGCCTCCGCTGAACTGAGTGCCACAGATCTCTGCTTCTTGCTGTACCAAGAAACTGCTGTCGATCCGATACTGAAGACCCCTCCTGATGTGCTCTTTCTGTTTGTTGGGCTCCCTGCCCAATCTGCATCCGTGAAGCCACATAGCTTCACCTCATCCTCCTATCTGTACCACAAACCATATCCCGATGTGCTTCTCAAGTAGCGCAATACATGCTTGCCCGCCTTCCAGAAGAGCTTGGTAGGCTTAACCATAGCTTGTGAAAGCTGGTTAACTGCATAGCATATATCAGGTCGTGTATTGACCAAATACATCAGCGACCCCACCAACTGTCGATAAACAGTGGCATCCACTTCTTCTCCCGAAGTGGCATCCTCCTTCCTCCAACCTCCAGGAAGAGGAGTATCAACAGGCTTGCAGCCATGCATGTTGAACTTCTCCAGTATCTCCCGAGCATACTTGCCCTGAGAAACAAACAGTCCACCACTGCGCTGCCATATTTCCAATCCTAGGAAATAGTGAAGGAGGCCCAAATCCTTCATCTCAAACTCTGTAGCAAGATCCTTCTTGCATGACAGTATCAACAGCTCATCACCCGTTAGAATCAAATCATCAACATACAGTACAATGATAAGCAACTTACCCTCCACCACAATCTGGTATAGGTTCGGATCCGCCTCGCTCTTGGAGAATCCAAGTCCTGTGAAATAGCTGTCTATCCGTGTGTACCAAGCACGTGGTGCTTGCTTCAACCCATACATCGCTCTCTTGAGCCTGCACACATGCGACTCGCTGCTGAAGACTTCAAAGCCTTCGGGTTGCTCAATGTACACCTCCTCCTCAATGACTCCGTTGAGGAACGCAGTCTTCACATCCATCTGATGAATATGCCATCCCATCTGCGCTGAGAGAGCAAGAATCGTCCGTATGGAAGAATACCTTGCGACAGGTGCAAAGGTCTCCTCATAATCGATCCCCTCAATCTGTGAAAAGCCTCGGGCAACAAATCTTGCCTTGTACTTCTCCACACTCCCGTCAGCTGCCTGCTTAACTTTGTAGATCTATCTCGAACCTACCACTGATTTCCCTTCCGGTCTAGGAACAATCTCCCATGCACTGTTTCTGACAATAGAATCATACTCTTCCACCATGGCGTCTACCCATGCGGGATCCTCCACAGCTTCCTCGAAAGAGGATGGCTCAGTCACAACACACTTGCTCATAAGAGCCATGTATCCAGTGTACCGATCAGGTGACTGTCTCTGCCTGCGTTGGGTTGTAGGTGGTCCTACAACTTTCTCTGCATCTTGAGCCAGTCGCTCAGCTTTTGTCAAGCGCTTTCGCCCTCTGATGGTTGGCGCTGCATGAGTGGTCTCTTCCACTCCATGAACCTCGTCCTGTGGCTGATCCACGTCCTGAAGCTCATCCTTAGGAACTAATAGCTCCTCATCTGCATGCAAGTGTAGCTCCCTCTCAAGCGAACACTTCATGGCTTTCTCCTCTTGAAATTTTATATCCCGTCGCACAACAGTTTTACCACTATCTGGCAAATACACACGATAGTTGTGGGGCGTATCAGTGTACCCCACAAATATCCCAACCTCTGCAGTCGGTTCCAACTTCTTTCTGGCATCCTTCGTCACATACATGTAAACGTTAGCACCAAAAATCCTCAAATGAGAAAGATCAGGCTTCTTACCAGAATAAGCCTCCTCGGGTGTACTCATGCCAAGTATCCTATGAGGACAACGGTTCTGCACATAAACTGCTGTATTGCATGCTTCCGCCCACAAGTGAAGGGGTAGGCCCTGATCATGCAACATTGCCCGTGCAGCACCCACAATCGTTCTGTTCTTCCAATCAGCTACCTCGTTCTGCTGTGGGTTATGGGGAGCTATGAGCTCTCTACGAATCCCTTCTGCCTTGCAGAAATCCTTGAACTCGTCCGAGATGTATTCACCACCATTATCGCTCCTAAGAGCCTTCACCTTCTTCCCCGACTCCTTCTCGACCAGTGCTTTGAATTCACAGAACTTTGAATATGTCTCGCTCTTCTTCTGCATGAAGAAGATCCAGCACTTACGACAGCACTTACGAGAGAAATCATCAACAAAAATCACATAATACCTGTGTTTTGCTGTCGAAGCAACTGAGAAAGGTCCACACACGTCTGTGTGAATTCTCTCAAGGATCGTCGTGGCGCGACTATCCTTCTCGTGAAAGGTGGCTTTCACAAACTTCCCCAAAGTACACCCCTTGCATTGATCTGACTGCGCAAGTGTGCCTTTAGGAAGCCCTGTAGTGATCTGCTGCAGTATCTTCAAGGCTCCATGGTGAAGGTGACCCAATCTCCTGTGCCACAACTCGCCATCATCCCGGCTCACCAATCCTTCTGCCTTGCCTGCCATTGCTGCGCATCCATCTACATGCAACTGATAAAGGTTCCTCACTCGAACCCCTATCTTCCGGGTCTCACCAGTTGTCTTGCTGCGCAGGAAGGCCTTTC
This sequence comes from Pinus tabuliformis, assembly GCA_031772625.1. Lineage (NCBI taxonomy): Eukaryota > Viridiplantae > Streptophyta > Pinopsida > Pinales > Pinaceae > Pinus > Pinus tabuliformis. The sequence continues at coordinate 803,545,255 of CM062805.1, read as the reverse complement.
CCTCGCTGAAAACAACATCATACCCCTTGTCTTCTAACATCGCCACTGAGATGAGATTCTTCTTCAATCCTGGAACATGCATGACTTCCTTCAATACAAAGGGTTTACCAGACTCCCTCTCAAAGGAAATGGTACCGATACCGGTCGCACTGTATCTACCATCATCGCCCATCTCGATGTGCACTCCAAGATCTTTGTCCTCCAGATCAGAGAACAAATCTCTATCTCCCGTCATGTGAAAAGACGCACCATTGTCCAGAAACCACACTGATCCCATCACACTTGAAACCAAGCATGCGATCAATGAAAAATCAAGCTCAAACTGAGAGGCTAAAGCCTCTCCCCCTGCAGATCCAGCAGCTTGCTTGTTCTTCTTCTTCTGCGGACAATTTGTGGCATAGTGTCCATGCTGGTGACAGTGAAAACACTTCACTTTGGACATATCCTGCTTCTTGCCTTTCGCACCAGACTGAGAAGCTTTCTTGCTCTTCCCTTTCTTTGCTTTGGCAGCCAAAGCACGATTCTCTTCATCAGATACCTTTGATGAAGATCCATTCTCATACTTATTGTTACTGAGTTTATCCTTGAGCGCCAGGTCGCTCTTGCTTTGGAATAACATTTGCAATCCATTGAAAGACATTTCAACAACACTGCTGCAAATTCGAATTCCACCAGCTACCAACTCAACTGCTTCCGATCAACCCTCACTTGATATCCTGTAAAAATATCTTCTACAAATCAAGCTGCTCCGATACCATGTAGAAACTTTTTCTACAATTATCTAGCTCTGATACCATGTAGAAACTTTGAATAATTTAACACATATTCACAGAGATTATCCTGATCATGTACTAATGCGGAAAACATACACAATACATAAGCTCCTCTACGTTGATCAAGAATATAGCAGCATCAATAACAATAAAACATCAAGAGCATTCACACATTAACACAGTTTGTATCACGGGAAAGCATCTCGCTAAAAACCCCACACTATCTGTATATTAATGATTGAGTCATGTAACATTACACAGCATAATACTTCTCACAAGTATCTCCACCTCTGTTACACACAATACAGCTCAGATCTGATCTCCAAATCTCTTCCACTGCTTGCCTGCCTCCACTGCTCAATACCTGCTCAAGAACTGATGAGAATTGCTTCCCAAACTCGATTTTCACCTGCAAAATAGTCACTCACTCTTTGTGGACGTGAGCAAAGGCTAAAATGCGGGCCAAATACGTGAGAAAACTCATTGGCATACTCAATCCCTTGATTGTGCAAGATCTGATGCACAACTATAGTCACAACTGATAGCAATCTGATTCTCTACCACCTGTCCCTGTTGAACTGAACATGCACTGACATGCAACTGAGTTAACTGATGTATTCTTTAGTTGTATTATGAGTTAATAATTAGTTTAACAACTCATCATTAGTCTATCTGCAGTTAGACTAACTACAACCAGTTTAACTAAGTTAAACTGAACACAACTCCATCAACTGTACCTCCAGTCCACTAAACTCAACTCACTTGAGTTCTAACTGAAGTCATGCATGCAACAACTCAACTGACTCATAAGAAAAACGAATTTCCTTCTGACAGCTGCATGTGCCACTTCCGTAGCTCAAACTGAAGTGCTCCAAGAGAATAAGATTAAGTTTATAGTCCAAATATTATTGTGAGATAATAATATTTGACTTTTCTATTTTTGACAGCCAGTCTAAAAATAGACTTGATCACTCACACTTTCATCAAAAATAGAAGTCCATCTATTTTCCCAACTTGATCAATCATCCATAAACATAGACATGATCCATATGTCTAAAAATAGACATAGTCTAAAAATAGACTTGCGCCAAAAATAGCCTGCGGGCCCACTTAGTGAAGGCGACTCTTTTCACTAAGCTCCATCATCTTGTTGCAATCTCAACACACCAATAGTCATTATAAACCCTTTTTCTTATATCTTTATATTGATTTCAAATGAGATTATGTTATATAACCCTTTCGAACATTTTATACATGGAAAATAATTTATAAATCAATCATAATGGTTAAAGTGGATAATGACTGCATAAGAACTTTTACTTACGTCAGCTGTCCTATCCTCTATTTTTCTCATCATATCAGGACATTTCCATATCTATTTGCGATTTCCATCAGCCTCAATTTCAGTAATATGATGATTTTTGTAATCATGTCATCGATATATACGCCATTCCTTTACTTTATTGTACGACTGTAGTCCAGCATGCTGCTCCTTTATTTTCCAGCCGAGGACGGCCTATCACATTTCACGGGGGCACGGTTGACCTCCATAATACACTGGCATACGTGTCAAATCCTTATTTGGAGGTACTATGACACCATCAAAACTCAGGAATAGCAAGTTTAATGGTATTGATATTTCCCAATATGAACAACTTGATGTGCAATCATCATCTCTGTGTTTTTGCTCTGTAAAAAGTAATAGTGTGCTAAAGTTTGAACAGCTTGTTGTTCCATCATCATCTTTGTGTTTTTTCTAATAGTGTGCTAAGCTTGAAAAAAATGGGAGGTAGATCAATACGCAACGAAATTCAGGTGTTAATGATCTCCGACGCTGCACGTGAAATTTCAATAAGAGCAGGATGGATTGCCTACCTTAACTGACTACAACAGTCTAATGAGACGGTGGCCATTGAATTTCTGCAGAATTTGGAGGAAGATTTTTCCATGGTGTGGGGGAGGCAAATAACAATAACAGATGCGATAATTTCTGAAGTATCGGGATTGCTAGCATTGTAATAGTATGGACCCAGAAAAATGTGAGACTTCAAGATGCTGTAACCATATTCTAGGACGAAGGACAGAACCTTACTATCAAAGGAAAAGGAGTCCTGCCTACAACCTTGGGAGAACCATGGGCAGAATTAGCCAGGATTGTGCAAAGCTACATCACCGACGATGGCAGAAAAGACATGGTAAGACCATGCCATATCAAACTGTTAGCTGTATTAAAACAAAAATGTGTTGTGAATTTTCCCACATACTTAAATTCTTTATTGCATGATGCTACTCTAAGTATGAGAAAATCTCGTCATGTAGAAATAGTAGTAAGTCATCATGGCTTAATTCGGCTAATAGTTAGTTATAGTCTCACTCAACAACAGAGTAGTTGGGAAGAATTGGTTTTCTCAATAGATGGGGAATTGGCCTTACCAGCCCCAAAATGAAAAAGCACTGCTAGCACATCAATTAGACCGCAAAAATGAAGACAGTCCACCAGATTGGGGAGAAGCAGAGGAATGTTGGGAAATCCCCAAGAAAAAAGTAGCCAATCATTAGAGATATATGACTTAGAGGATGAGCAACCCCCACGACTTGAAGGAGGGGGAAACGAGGAAGAAGAAGAATTAGAAGAAAATGAAGAAGAGGAACCAAAAGAGGAAACTGAGCACTCCGGCGAGGAAGAAGGGGAGGAAGCAGAACCACCCAGTGAAAGCCCATTACAAAACCCTATGTAAGAAGATGAATTGGCCCAAATTTTGGCCAATATGGGTGAATACATCCAGCTCCATAGCCCACTCAACCTCGATATTGAGCCAGGACCATCACAGGAACACTTTGCTCACAGTAAGAGTGCATTTGAGGAGCTGAATGATGAGGGAGAAGAAGAAGGGAAAACACAGGAACACTCTGCTCACAGTGAGAGTGCATTCGAAGAAATGAATGACGAAGAAGAAGTAGAAGTAGAAGCCACTCGAGAAATAGCAGATCAAACTAGGGTTTCCTCCCCTGAGAAACCTAATCAAGAGGACAAGGACACTGAAGAAGTGTTCCAAGCAAAAAAAATGGAGATAAGCCAAGGCGAGGGTACAATCCAGGAAGAAAAAAGCCCAAGCCCGAGAAAAGAAATAGCTGTTCCTTCGAAGAAAACTAATGAAATCAAAAGGCTGCGAAAGGAACAATAGAGACTACTAAATGTAGTAAAACAACTCAAACAACAAATAAGGGTCCTAAAAATGGGGCGAATCTCAAAAAGAACCCCTAGAACAAAGGATGCAGCCACCCAGATGAAACCCCATAAAATGAAGACCAAAATAACTCAAATTAAACCCATCATCATTCAGGACTACAAGGAACAACATGCGGCTATTACAAACGTAGAGACCAAAACAGAAGACACACTAGTCTGTAATAAGGATGTCCAGACAGAGGCATTGTCCTCTAGCATCACGACTGACCGGACAGTTCATGACAAGGAAATGCATATTATAAGAACCAGATGTCACAATAAGGTGATCCAGGTAGATCTCAAGCCCAAAAATGTTTTGATGGACAATGGTTCGAGGGTAGTGAGACTTAAAAAGGATTTGGCATGGGCCCAACAAATGATAGAAAATATCATAGAGGAAACTGTTCCTCAGGAGAAATATCAGAAATTACAGCAACAAGTAAAGAACATCAATGCATCAGAGAGAGAGGCCTTCGATATATGTCAGAGGGTAGAGGAAAAAGTTAAAAAGGTAACCAATAGACTAGACATAGTTATGAGTCAAATGGATACCATATGTTCTCTATATATTGATGTTCTAACCTGTAGGGCACCTGCCAAAAATTATGCTTTGTTTTCTATGGAAAGGTACTTAGAATTAAAAATTAAGGCTGTCAAGGCAGGGGTACCTATATAGTTAAAAAATATTGATGATTCTATAAATCTTTGTAAACATTATGTGGTGAAAGTCCAACGATTTCTATGTGAGTTTTATTTGCATAATCTTGTGTCGGACAGTGAAACGGAAGAGAACCCTAGTCCTTTTGTGGGTAATATTCAGCTTCAGGCATTCATCTCTTTTGTTGTTAACTAGATAAAGTGGCTTAAAGCCCAAAATACCTTTCAGAGACAGGAGAACGGGTTAGATCTGTGGATAAGGGGTGAACCAAGAAACCCATTACAGTTGTGGAATAAGCATAGAAGCTTAATGAGAAAGAAGGGTGTGATCCAGACATTGGGACCCATTCACACAAAAGTTGTCCAACAAGGGGTAGAATACTTCCTATCTATCAAATACCTTGCCATAGCAGCAGCTAAACTCCGATACAAGACTTCCAATAGGAATGTTCAGGACAGAGAGCCATTCAATTACGAAAAGTTTAAGCTAGCTGCTGATCTCCTGGTTACCTATAGTAACCTCATCTTGAGAGAAGGCCCGTATTGGTTAGGCTGTAGGTTTCAAAGTCCAATCATCTGGTATCCTGCACTAGGGTATAGGGCCATATATGAATTGCCTGAAGGCCAGATAGGGCATATTTTTGAAGTTTTAGCCACACATGATGGTTTTAGACCACTGCATGAAAATCCTTCTCCAGCTTATTCCCTAATTGCCTTGCATGTAAATTATAATGTTTTCATGAGGGAATGAAAAAGTGTAAGCAGGGGGGTGTGTTGAGCATTGGAAAAGGTACGTATTTACCATTTATTTCTTTGTCTTTTCCTTTAAATCATAACTTCTTTACATTCTAAGATGATAATATGTTAAAGAATTATGATAGAATTAAGGAAATTTGTGATTGATGCAAAATGACTAATTATTGTCTTTTTCTACACAGAAAGTGAAGAAAATGGAAAATCACTATTCTGGAGGAAAAGACAAAGTAGAAGCAACTGCTGTCCCTTTGACAGGAAGACGTATCCAGACGAGGAAATCAAGATCGGAGCACATGGTCTAGGAAAAGGAAGAGGAAACACGGTATCAGCGCAAGAGGACAAAACGATAATTGAAGATCAAAGATATGGCGAATCCCTCACGATCAAATGATCCTGAGGGATCGCTGCTTCAAGACTTATCTGTATTTTTGTATACTTCTGCCTGGCCATTATAAAATGGGACAGTGCTGCTAGCCCAAGGGGTAGATATTATTGTCAATTTGTATAACTCATTGTTGTAATCTTAACTTTGATCATCAACTCTCTTTAAAGAGCGATAGCTATAAGTCTGCCATTTATGATTAATATATAACTCAGTTGTTGTTCCATTACCTGATCCTGGAGTAAACGTAGCAATGCTTCCCTGGTGGCTAAGGGCCCGTCCCTAGTGGATCACTTGCTTCTTGTATCATTATTTTACGATTATAGTCGTGTGTGGTTTGATTTCCTTTTGCATTTCCTTAACTTGCTTTATTCAGTAATCTTCCATTCTTGAATGTTTCCCTGAATTGTTCTGTTATATCGAAATCATATTTGAATAGCAAGATTATTATTTACAACCGAAAATGTTATGTTGCTCATTCTGAAATAATATTACACTGCCTAATTCAGATTCTGTTGTTCATTTACAGATTGATATTGTTGTGCATTTACAATTGCGATTGTTGTTCATTTAGTTATGGTTCATTTACAATTGCTATTGCTGTTCATTTGATTACTGTTCCATTATCATCGCAATTTCCATTCCTTTATAACTGTGGTTAATGTCCATTATGCTAGAATAAGATTGCTGATTCAATTACTGTATATTCGCTGCGTGATTACACTTAATTAGGTTTGCTGTTACTTTTCTAGATTGTTGTTTGATTCCTTTATTACTGAAGATTGTTGTTCAATTCCATTTCAGTTAAGATTGTTGGTCAATCTAGTTCTGTAGATTAAGCTTTGTTGTTCGATCTTTTCAATAGATTAGTTGTTGTTCCTTTTCTGCTAATTGAATTGTTATTTTAAGTATTTACTTTAGTGTGGATTGAAAGATCAATAATTGTAACGAACATTGACTATTGAACATTGACTGCATCAGTTTACAGGGGAAATAGTTATCATTACTGCATCCTTGACTGATGATTACTGTAGTTTTGTGAGTGAATGATTTAGTTACAAAGAATTTGAGTTTCTTGCCATTACAATTAGAGTTTGTTTCCCGCATTCATTTACTTTCATAAGCATTATATTGCAAGCATTACTCTTGAACAAGTGACCGCCTCAGAATGAGTACACTCTTGAGATAAAAAATCATACCTGGATTGATAATTAATGTAGGGAAAATAGGGGTTAAAAGACACCTTTTTATCGCTCAACATTTTGGTGCCGTTGCCGGGGAAAGTGTAGCCATTTGTTTCTTTTGAAAAGAGAGTAGTGTAAGTACCTGCTAGGAGAGAGTTGGGTTTTAAAAATGGAAGGTAATAACCTGCGTATAGAGCATGTAACAACCCTACTCCCCCACCCGCTTTCCTGCAAATTTATTGTCATTTTGGGTAGAAATAAGTATTTGATTTGTGTGCATGACTAATCAAAAAAAGCCTGAAAAGAATCTTAAACCACTACCTAAGCCTGATAAAGCTAAGGGGCCGGTGACCCTTGGCTGATCGACCTTTATAGATGAAATACTTAAAAAATAGAATCTCAGCTATCAATAGGCCCTAGAAAAGCGGCTTCTAGACAACCTACCAGTTCCCTTTGGGCCATAGAATCACCATCTGTAGCCTTTGTTGAGGTGCACAGCCAAACAGAGGAGCAAGATTTTCAAGAAATTTAGAATTATAGCCCAAAATCGTTACAAGAAGGGAACCTTAGTAATCTCTGTGAAGGAGGGGGAGAAACAGGGGAAACCGAAGAACCAAGATCTCCTCTTGGAATAGTTCAGCCAATAAGTAGCCCAGATAAGAAAAGTGCTGTAAAAATCATCCAAACAAAGCTGAAGAACCTAAAGAGCTAAAATCCCCCCAGACATTAGTTCAACAAGGAACTATCGTCATCCCAGACAAAGGAAGTGTTGTTACGGCCATTCTTGCTCCTTCTAACCAGCCTAGGAATACACCCCTAGAAATCCCAGAAGGATATTGGCACATATTTGACCAAATGACCCAGAACTAGAAAACACCTCAAACCTCCACACTACAATATCTCATGTAGATATTGCAGTTAATGCACCTATGAAGGCCATTCCTCTTCAAAATATTCCTACATTCCATGGCCTAACATCCGAAGATCCAAATGCATTTTTGTTTGAATTCGATGTGTTATGCTAGGGGTATGACTATACCACCGATCCCCAAAAGCTAAAATTATTTCCCTCCATATTAAAGGGAGCAACTTTACGATGGTTTATGGGGTTAGGTGGAGGTGTTATAAATGACTAGGATCAGATGAAAGGTTCTTTCCTGAAGAAATACCAAGATTATTGTAGGTCTAGAGAATTAAAGGATGAAATATTTCAGATGGTAGCTAGACCTAATGAGACATTAGAAGAATATGTTGAACGTTTTCAATATAATCTTCAGAGATCTCCTTATGCATCATTACCCTTACCTGAAAATGTATTAAAAATGACATTAATTAAAGGGATGAAGGAACAATGGGTTGAAACACTAAATATTATGAGAAAAGGTGACATCTATCAAGAAAATTTGCTGACATCATTGATTTGTGCATCAGGAGTTCACGAGGCAGTACAAGGCTAAAACCAGCGAAATGTGACGAGTTCACAACGGACAACAAGATCTCTGATGAAGGAGTAACCCGTGCAGAAATCGGGAATTTACTGGAGAATTTTAAAACTGATATATGAGGGACTCTAACAACGCAGCTCGATATTATGCAAGCTAAACAGAAACAAGCAGAAGCAGAGAAAAATCTGGCAATATTCTGTCGTAGATGTAGAAAGAAACACAACCACAAAGAGTGCCCATTGGATGCAGTTCAAGTCTGTGCTATTTGTAGAAAAGATCACTCCACAGAGAACTGCTCCTCACTTCCTGGTTTGGAAGCAGTATACAAAGAAGTGAAAGAAGAATCAGAACCAGTGTACCTACTCAATTAGTGCGTCAATGGAAGCCACGACAACCAGGTATGCCCTCCGATCCATCTTCTTCTTTCCAACCTTCACAATATCATGCTCAACAATATAATACAAAGTGGCAAAATCAACCTCCCTTCTCAAACTTGTCACAACAACCAATTCCTTCATCACCATGGCCAAATCAAACAAGCCAATCTAATTGGCCAAATTTTCCCTACTCTCCACCATATTGGCAAAACAATGCATATCCAACACAATGGCCCCCTTCCACTTCGCAGAGTCAAGCCTGGCAGACAAACTGGAAAAGACCGATGAATCAGCCAGTAGGAACCATTCCACTCCCTCAACCCACACTTCCAGCGCCATATACACTACAACAAAATCCCCAGTCCAACTTAAGACCACAACTCCCAGCCCAACCCAACCCGAACCCAAATAATAGACCGGTTCAATCTGTTCAAATAATCAAAACACCAAAACTAGAAATCGATCTAAGGGAGTGCAATGACCTTCAATTAAGGTTTGGGCGCATAATAGAAATTGAGGGAGACAAAAATGTTCAAGTTGAAAATCAGTTACCCGCAGAACAACCACTACAAGAAGAAGTTGTGGTCAGAAAAAAAACTCACGATCAAGCAACCACGTCTTCTCCCTCATTCTGAGAACAATTAATCATACCACGCCCTATAGAACATCCTGAATTTGATATTCTAGGAGAACTAAGAAATCTATGTATAAAAATTCCACTCCTCCAAGCTATCCAAGATATCCCAATACATGCAAAAACCATCAAAGAATTATGTATAAGGAAGCCAAAGAGGAGAATAACAACTAACCCCACAATCCAAGTAGTTGGCACCCTATCTGATTTGTTATCAGGAAGAGAAGCACCTGTCAAATATGAAGACCCAGGGATTCCTATAGTGACGATGCAAATCAATGGACAAACCTTTTCAAATTCCCTAGTTGATTTAGGGGCTGCAATTAATATTTTAACAACCACCACTTGCCAGAAACTAAGCATTACGTCAGTGGAACTAACCTCCACCTTATTAGAACTGGCTGACCAATCAGTAGCTAGGCTATAAGGTACACTACATGATGTAATGGTATCCGTAGATTCCTGGGAATATCCTGCCGACTTTCTGATAGTCAACCCCAAAAAGCGACTTGATGGACACCCGTTAATCTTAGGTAGACCTTGGCTTGCGACTACTAATGCTTACATTGGCTGCCGACAAGGCAGTATGACCATACCTAGAGGGAGTAACATCAAGAATCTAGCTCTATACCCTCCAGCCCAACCAAGTGTAGCAATAATAAAAACTAACAAACAAATTGTATCATACCTCACAGAAAACATTAGGTCCCCATTAACCATAGAAGATGCCCTCGATTTTAAAGATCAAATAGAGGATGATGTTATTAACAACTTCATTAACCAATCTGAATCCAGATCCAATGTACAATGTCACATGATATAGGCAGCATTTGACAATGAACTAGAAGAAGATCCCCTCAAAGACACTCATGATCAAACAATACCCACTACCTCTGTTTCAAACAACAAAAATATAGTGATTGAGCTAGGAAAAACCTTGAACAATAACAATAACTTGACTCTTGAACAAGAAGAAAAGCTGGTCCAAATACTGAGAAAATATAAGGAAGCTTTTGCATGGGATTATCTAGACATGAAGGGAATTGATCCCCAGCTGTGTACGTACCACCTTTACACAGAAAAAGATGTTAGAACCATTCACCAACCCCAACGAAGACTCAACCCTCACCTGAAAGATATTGTGAAAAATGAATTACAAAAACTTTTGGATGTAAACTTTATTTATCCAACATCCGATAGCAAATGGGTCTCTCCACTAGTAGTGGTGCCAAAGAAGAATGGAAAGTGGAGGATTTGTGTAGATTACAGAGAATTAAACAAAGCAACCCAAAAGACCACTTTCCCCTTCCATTGATTGACCAGGTATTAGACACATTAGTAGGAAAGAAATTCTTTTCTTTCTTGGATGGCTTCAGTGGATACAATCAGATTCAGATTGCCCCTGAAGAGCAGGACACAAATACTTTTACCTATCCTTGGGGAACATTTGCTTACAGAGTCCTACCCTTTGGCCTATGCAATTCCCCTGCCACATTTCAGAGGGCCATCCTCATCATATTTTTAGATTTAATAAATGAAGGGCTCAAAGTATATATGGATGATCTAACACCATACGAAGATGATTTTGAGCCGGCACTAGACACATTGGAAAAGGTGCTGCAACGATGTATTGCCACTAGGCTCTACTTGAGCCATGAAAAGTGCTATATGATGATGACCAAAGGGCTCATCCTAGGTCATTATATCTCAGCAATTGGAATACAGGTAGGTCCGGCCAAAATTCAAATAATTTTGTTAATACCTACTCCTACCACACAGACATAGGTATGCAGTTTTCTAGGATTTTTTGGTTATTATAGGAGATTCATAGAAAATTTTTCTCAAATAGCTGCACCTCTATATGCACTGATAGGGAATGTTGATTTTGTTTGGACAGATAAATGCGACCATGCTTTTGAGGATCTGAAAAAGCTTGTGTCAACAGCCCCAGTGCTCAGAGGCCCAAATTGGGACCTGCCATTTCAAATTTCATTGGATGCTTCAGACACAGCTATTGGAGCAGTCCTTGGGCAGGAAGAAGACAAAAAACCATATGCAATCTATTATATTAGCAAGAATTTGTCTCCTGCTGAGCTAAACTATACCGTTACTGAAAAAGAGTTTTTAGTTGTAATACATGCTGTAAATAAATTTAGGCATTATATCATTGGATATCATGTTGTTTTATATACAGATCACTCTGCCATAAAATATTTAGCAAATAAACCTATTACAAACAATAGAGTAACAAGATGGTTAATCTTATTGCAGGAATTTGACGTCACAATAAAAGATTGACTTGGGAAATAGAATCCTGTAGCTGACTTTCATTCACAAATGACAAAGCCAGCAAATGCAACATCAGTCGAAGATCAATTCCTAGATGAACATTTGTTTTTTGTTACTATTAAGACACCTTGGTATGTTGATGTTGCAAATTATTTAGCAGTAGGAAAATTACCAAAGCATCTAACCCCCAATGAATGAAAATAGATTGTGAAACATAGTACCTGATTTTCTTGGATTGGGGGCTACCTATTTCATACAGGGGCAGATATGCACATCAGAATATGTGTCCGTGAAGATGAAATATTTGTCATTTTGAAAGCTTGTCATGACGGACCGTGTTGCGGACACTTCGCATATCGAAGGATTTGTCACAAGGTTTTTCAAACAGGTTATTACTGGCCCACAATGTTTAAAGATGCTAAGAAATTTGTTCAAGCCTATGACAGTTGCCAAAGAGCAAGATTCCCTGGACAGTCTGACGAAATGCCTTTAAACCCATAGTTAGTAATCGAACCATTTGATCATTGGGTGCTCGACTTTGTTGGTTCGATCAACCCATCATCAAATCAGAAAACGTATATTCTAGTAGTAACAGAGTATGTTACCAAATGGGTTGAAGCAGAGGCACTTCCAAGAGCTACAGAGGACTCTGTGATTCATTTCCTGTTCCAAATATTTGTCCGATATGCCCTCTTGAGAGACATAATCACGGATGGAGGACCACAGTTTGTAGGTAATAAAATCGCTGCAACATTAAAAAATTATCACATTCAGCACAAAATTACCACTCTGTATCTCCCACAGGAAAATGGCCAAGTACAAAGCATGAATAAAGTGATAGAGGAAATATTGACAAAAACCATTGCATCACACAGGCGTGATTGGGCTTCAAGATTGCCGGAGGCCTTGTGGGCATACTGAACAACGTGGAGAAACACCACCGATTATTCACCATATTAGCTAGTATTTGGAAAGGAACCCATCTTTCCTATAGAGTTAGAAATACAAACATTAAGAACAGCACAGGAGGTCAGTCTAAATTTAAAGGAGGCCCAGACTAATAGATTACAACAAATTAACGAGTTAGATGAAATTAGGCTCTCGGCTCTCCAACACACTGCATTAATCCAACAACAGAGAGCAATATGGCACGACACCCTGATCAAAAAGAAAATCTTCCACGAAGGAGATTAGGCACTCCTATATGACTCCGAGTTTCGGGATTTTCCGGGAAAACTTCAGACTCGATGGATTGGACCGCATGAAATCTAGAAAGTGCATGACCACGACACCATTACTTTGACTACTATTGGTGGATCTGGACATACCTTTAAAGTAAATGGCCATTGAGTGTGACTGTACCATAAACCGCTTACCCAAGAACCCTTTTACCAGAAGCTTCAGGAAGATTCAGATAAGCAGATTCTTGCTGAGGAAAATAATCCTTCCTCGGCATTCGTTCACTAAATAATTTCATTGTTCTTAAGTTTTTTACATAAGTTTTTCTTTCCTACTTGCATAAATTACTTTTTGTACAGATTTTTTGCATTTCTCCATTTTTTGCATTTTGCTGTTCCTTTCCAAAGGAACAACATTTCCGCCTTTTTTCTGTTCCTTTCTGAAGGAACAAGACTTTTGCATTTTGCTGTTCCTTTCTGAAGGAACAACATTTCCACATTTTTGTTGTTCCTTTCTGAAGGAACATCACTTCTGCATTTTGCTGTTCCTTTATGAAGGAACATCATTTTCGCCTTTTTGCTGTTCCTTTCCGAAGGAACAACACTTTTGCATTTTGTTGTTCCTTTCCGAAGGAACAACATTCCTGTCTTTTTGCTGTTCCTTTTTGAAGAAACAACACTTCTGCATTTTGTTGTTCCTTTCCGAAGGAAAAACATTCTCACCTTTTTGTTGTTCCTTTCCGAAAGAACAACACTTTTGCATTTTGCTGTTCCTTTCCAAAGGAACAACACTTTTGCATTTTTCTATTCCTTTCTGAAGGAAAAACATTTCTGCCTTTTTGTTGTTCCTTTCTGAAGGAACAACACTTTTTCATTTTTTTGTTCCTTTCCGAAGGCACAACATTTCCATTGTTTTGCTATTCCTTTTCGAAGGAACAACACTTTTGCATTTCGCTGTTCCCTTCCGAAGGAACAACATTTTCGCCTTTTTGCTGTTCCTTTTCGAAGGAACAACACCTTCACATTTTGCTGTTCCTTTCTGAAGGAACAACATCTCCGCATTTTTTTTGTTCCTTTTCGAAGGAACAACACTTTCATTTTTTTCTGTTCCTTTCTCAAGGAACATAACTTTTGCATTTCGTTGTTCCTTTCTGAAGGAACAACATTCCCCCATTTTTACTGTTCCTTTCCGAAGGAACAACACTTTCATTTTTCCGCTGTTCCTTTCCGAAGGAACAACAATTTCGCATTTTGTTGTTCCTTTCTGAAGGAACAACATTTCCACTTTTTTGCCGTTCCTTTCTGAAGGAACAACATTTCCGCATTTTTGCTGTTCCTTTCCGAAGGAATAACACTTTCGTTTTTGTTGTTCCTTTCTGAAGGAACATCACTTCCGCTAGATTGTTTCGTCGTTCCTTTTAAATGAACAACCCTTCTTCACATTTTTTTCCTTTCTGTTGTTCCTTTCAAAGGGACAACAGTTTCGATTTCAGATGATCTTAGGCTGTTCCGCCAAAGGATTGGTATTTTATTTCGCGCTTGCTTTATTTGTTATTCCGTTTAAGGAACAACTACAGTTCCTCTTAAGGAATAGTGGTTTCGAGTGTATTTTTTTTCTTTTATTTTGCTTGCTGTTCCTCTTAAAGGAACCACGGTTTTTGCATGTATATGTTCTTTTGCTGTCCCTCTTAAGGAACAACAACTGTTCCATCTAAGGAACAACACTTTTTGAGTGCATTTTTTTGTTTTTTGTTTTTGTGTGTGTGTGTGCTTCATCATTTAGAGAATTTTTGTGAAATATGGTTCATTTAAGGCACAACTATACATTTATGTAAGAACACAAAAACTAGAGGATACTGAAATCAACAAACCAAAGAAAAATCATTATCTTTAAAGAAATTGCTTTGAATCGATAAGAAAAAAGAGGAAAGGACGCAACTATTTATATCACTTTGCTGTCTTTATTTTCACTAAAACCAATTTGATTGATTATTTTTATCATGTTGGTTCTTTCTTAAATCTTCATAATCTATTTGATCATTATTATTGAATAAGAATAAAGGGCATATTTTCCTCTGTTGAGATGTTCAAACTTCTTCCACCATCCCTACTCTATGCGAAAGGAACAACAGAGACTACTAAATGTAGTAAAATAGCTTAGACAACAAATAAGGGTCCTAAAACTGGGGATAATCTCAAAAAGAACCCATGGAACAAAAGATGCAACCACCTAGATGAAACCCCATAAAATGAAGACCAAAAGAACTCAAACTAAACCCATTATCATTCAGGACCGCAAGGAACAACATGCAGTTGTTACAAACGTAGAGGCCCAAACAGAAGACACACCAGTCTGTAATAAGGATGTCTAGACAAAGGCATTTTCCTCTAGCATCACGACCGACCAGATAGTTCATGAGAAGGAAACACAGACTGTAAGAACCAGATGTCAAAATAAGGAGATCCAGGCAGATCTCTAGCCCAAAAATGTTTTGATGGACAATGATCCGAGGGTAGTGAGACTTCAAAAGGATCTGGCATAGGCCCAACAAACGATAGAAATTCTCACAGAGGAAACTATTCCTTAGGATAAATATCAGAAATTACAGTAGCAAGTAAAGAACATCAATGCATTAGAGAGTGAGGCATTCGAAAAATATCAGAGAGCAGAGGGAAAAGTTAAAAAGGTAACCAATAGACTAGACATAGTTATGAGTCAAATGGATACCCTATGTTCTCTATATACCGATGTTCTAGCCTGTAGGGCACCTGCCAAAAATTATGCTTTGCTTTTTATGGAAAGGTACTTACAATTAAAAATTAAGGCTGTCAAGGTAGGGGTACCTATAGAGTTAAAAACTATTGATGATTTTATAAACTATTGTAAACATTATGGGGTGAAAGTCTAGCGATTGTTATGTGAGTTTTATTTGCATAATCTTGTGTTGGATGGTGAAATGGAAGAGAACCCTAGTCCTTTTGTGGGTGATATTTAGCTTTAGGCATTCATCTCTTTTGCTGCTAACCAGATAAAGTGGCTTAAAGCCCATAATACCTTTCAGAGACAGGAGAACGGGTTAGATCTGTGGGTAAGAGGTGAACCAAGAAACCTATTACAGCTATGGAATGAGCATAGAAGCTTAATGAGAAAGAAGGGTGTGATCCAGACATTGGGACCCATTCACACAGTAGTTGTCCAGCAAGGGGTAGAATACTTCTTATCTATCAAAGACCTTGCCATAGCAGTAGCTAAACTCCAATACAAGACTTCCAATCGGAATGTTCAGGACAGAGAGCCATTCAATTATGAAAATTTTAAGCTAGCTACTGATCGCTTGGTTACCTATAGTAACCTCATCTTGAGAGAAGGCCCGTATTGGTTAGGCTGTAGGTTTCGAAGTCCAATCATATGGTATCTTGCACCAGGGTATAGGGCCCTATATGAATTGCATGAAGGCCAGACATGGCATATTTTTGAAGTTTTAGCCACACATCATGGTTTTAGACCACTGCATGAAAATCCTTCTCCAGCCTATTCCCTAACTGCCTTGCATGTAAATTATAATGTTTTCATGAGGGCATGAAAAAGGGTAAGAAGGGGGGTGTGTTGAGCATTGGAAAAGGTATGTATTTACCATTTATTTATTTGTCTTTTCCTTTAAATCATAACTTCTTTACATTCTAAGATGGTAATATGCTAAAGAATTATGATAGAATTAAGGAAATTTGTGATTGATGCAAAATGACTAATTATTGTCTTTTTCTACACAGAAAGTGAAGAAAATGGAAAATCACTATTCTAGAGGAAAAGACAAAGTAGAAGAAATTGTTGTCCCTTTGACAGGAAGACGTATCCAGACAAGGAAATCAAGATCAGAGCACATGGTCTAGGAAAAGGAAGAGGAAACACGGTATCAGTGCAAGAGGACAAAACAGTAGCTGAAGATCAAAGATATGGCGAATCCCTCATGATCAAAGGATCCTAAGGGATCGCTGCTTCAAGACTTATCTGTATTTTTGATAATTTTGCCTGGCCATTATAAAAAGGGATAGCGCTGCTAGCCCAAGGGGCGGATATTATTGTGAATTTGTATAATTCACTGTTGTAATCTTAACTTTGATCATCGACTCTCTTTAAAGAGCGATAGCTATAACTCTGCCATTTATGATTAATATATAACTCAGTTGTTGTTCCATTACCTGATCTTGGAGTAAACGTAGCAGTGCCTCCCTGGTGGCTAAGGGCCTGGCCCTAGTGGATCACTTGTTTCTTATATCATTATTTTACGATTACAATCATCTGTGGTTTGATTTCCTTTTGCATTTCCTTAACTTGCTTTATTCAGTAACCTTTTGTTCTTGAATGTTTCCCTGAATTTCTCTGTTATATCGAAATCGTATTTGAATAACAAGATTATTATTTACAACCAAAAATGTTATGTTGTTCATTCTGAAATAATATTGCACTGTCTAATTTGGATTCTGCTATTCATTTACAGATTGATATTGCTGTGCATTTACAGTTGCGATTGCTATTAATTTAGATACGATTCACTTACAATTGCTATTGTTGTTCATTTGATTACTGTTCAATTATCATCGCAATTGTTGTTCCTTTATAACTGTGGTTAATGTCCATTATGCAAGAATAAGATTGTTGATTCAATTACTCTATATTTGCTGCATGATTACACTTAATTAGGTTTGTTGTTCCTTTTCTAGATTGCTGTTCGATTCCTTTATTAGTGAAGATTGCTGTTCAATTCCATTTCAATTAAGATTTCCACTCAATCCAGTTCTGTAGATTAAGCTTTGTTGTTCGATCTTTCCAATAGATTAGTTGATGTTCCTTATCTGCTAATTGAATTATTATTTCCAGTATTTTCTTTAGAGTGGATTGAAATATCAATAACTGTAACGAACATTGACTACTGCTGTTTGAGTTCTCAGATTGGAGATCTTGTCTGTGATTGATTTTCATTTACATCATTTTATAGGGGAAAGAGTTATCACTACTGCATCCTTGATTGATGATTGCTGTAGTTTTGTGAGTGAATGATTTAGTTACAAAGCATTTGAATTTCTTGCCATTACAATTAGATTTTGTTTCCAACATTCATTTACTTTCATAAGCATTATACTGCAAGCATTACTCTTGAACAAGTGATCGCCTCAGACTGAGTACACTCTTGAGATAAAAAATTGTACCTACATTGATAATTAATGTAGGGTAAATAGGGGTTAAAAGACACCTTTTTATCACTCAACAATACCAATATGACCTTCCTAAGGAGCCAGAACCTTCAAGGTCCAACCAACCTATTATCGGGAATGCTAGTGTCTATACAAAGCTGCTAGTCCCACTAAGGCTGGTAGCTACCTCGAAAACAAACACACTAAAAACTACTTTTGTTTTCCTTTATGAGAAATAGATAAGAGAAGAATAAGGAGACCAACCTCTGTCTTGCGCTTGGTTCCTTACTTGATTCCTCTCTCTTCTGGTGGGTCTTTGCCACTCGCTTCCTTGTCTTCCCAGCTTCAAGGAGTACCTATAGAATCAAAGCAGCATAACACTATCCAAGAACATAGATCTATTATCATAAACAATATAGGATTAGATGTACATTGACCACACAAATGCATAAATCATCAATCATACAAGAATGTGGAGGAAAACTTGAACAACTTTATTGATAATCAAGAAAGAGCAAAGAGGATTACAACCAATTTTTCTGACCCAACATCATCCTCTCAGCAAGAAATCCCTTCTTCACCTCATGAAAAGCTTAGATCACCCAACACTATGATATTGCACCAAGAAACCAACAACACTTCCTTACAAGTTACAAAATTCCAGCCTCTGGACCTCTGGGATGAGGGATCCATATATAGATGTCTGCAAGGGAGGCGAGTCAGCTTTTGAGATTTGATTAGTGTCTTCTCTTTGATAGTTCTTGATTCCACTTGGAGATTGATGATCTCTTACTCATCCCTGGTCGAATTCAGAGAGGCAAGTGTCACAGGAGAGGTTTCTGGAAGATTCCATGCTCCTCCACCTTGCGGATTGACCCTGCCATTTGTCCCTTCTCGCCCATCGCACCCCATAGAAGGGTTTTTTGACAAGCATTGCACCTACTGTGTGTATTCAGGTGGCATGCAACACACTTTTCCTATGGAGCAGGTGAAATGGTCTAGTTTTTACTAGTTCTGAGTAGTTTTTCATGGAGAACTTCTAGGAGATGCTGTAATTAGTTGACCTTGTTCTTTTAGGGGTTGGAACAACAAATTTAGGGACTTAGGAGCCCTTGGTTTATGGAAATTTATGCTTGGGGTTGTAGTGGCCAAAAATGTCTATAACAGTTGCCCGGTCGTTAATCTTTTGATGTCGGGTGAAATGCTTTATCATGAGGATTCGAAGTTTTTTCGAGCTGGAAGGCGACCTGTAATAAGATACAATGCAATACATTATCTTCATATTATTTTCATGATCTAGCTGAGGTGGCCATTCCCATGCTCAACTTTATAAATTTATTTTTATGTACATAGGACAGACAATCGTTTGAGTGTAGACTGATGATTCTGGTAGAGCCATCATGCCTTAGATTGGATGATTATCTGTGTAGCAATGATGTACATTTGATGTGTTTATTTTCCTGAATATATATCACAGCCCAGATGGATGAAACTAGATCCGGGGTCTTCAATCTCATTCGATCTTCACTCAAGGTACAAGTCGATCCATGTGAGAGATGTTCTGGAGTCGAACATGGAAAGACATCGCCCGATTACCAGCCAATGATGTAAGCTGTTAACAGGTGCGAGAGGAATCACCGATAATGATAATGATCCTCAAGGTACTGCAGTACAATTCACATGGTGTGAATAAGGGACTTGGCTTCGAACACCACGTAAAATATTTTGGTCGAAGGCCATTGATGTAAACCTGTCACTGGAAGTGAGAAACTTGCCATTGAGGCATGCAAGCTTTAAAGTACTGAAAGGGTTGTTCCTAGATCGACTTCTTGGATAATGAGCTGATGTCTACAAGAAGCGATCTGTCATAGTAGGGCCTTAGTGAATCCCACATCAATGACACGGAACGGAGCAAATGATTTTAATGGAGGTGAAAACGATCTGGTGATATACAGTCAGGGTGGTGGTCATGAAAGAATGGAGCGAAAATGTATTATAGTGGGTGAGACACAGGTGAATTCTCTGAGCGACTTCTCTTGAACATATCGGTGAAAGTGACATGATGGATTGGTAGCATTAACCCAAAATGTGGATGGTGTGATGGAACCATGGTGATGTGACCAGTGAATGGAACAACCCAACCCGACTCAGATGCAGAGTGAAAGTGTCATGTTCAAGAGCAACTTGCTACCAACAAAATTTCTTCAAGTTTTCTTCCCAATTTTTCCCCAGTCATTGCTAGTCAGTACCTCTTTATTTTTGTCAAGCTTGAGGAGGATAACATATGCTTGTTCTATAATTTTCCCTTCGGGAAAACCCATCACTATGTTTTAACGAGCCTAGCGATAGTGAAACTCATTCTTGTCTGTTATGGACAAGTTTGTCGCTATTAAGTTTTAACGAGTTTAACGATAAAGATAACTCGATCCTTTTCAATTTTAGAGAGTCTGAAAAGGGACGTAAAGGAAACTCCAAAAATCATTTTTCGTCATCTAATCCCTTAAGTCTGAAAAAGTATAAAATAATACAAAAGGGATGAATTTTTGGTAATTTTAACGAGCCGAACAAAACAAGCGCTCGATCTTTTTGTGTAATAATCCCGCAGGTCCAAAAAGATTAAAATCTAAAGGAGGGATAGCACTTCCAGTCACCTTAACGAGCCAGAGAGGCCAATGGCTCGGCAATATTTTCATATTTTACGAGTCAGTTGAAAAGAGCTTAAAGGAGACTCATTTTTGAGGAACGAGTGATAGATTCGGGTAGCAGCTGATTCCAGGTAAGGTTTGGAATTTTCCAATCACGACAGTGTCACAAGGATGGCTAACAAGATCACTTCTTCGCAACTGTTCCTCAAAAGGGGTAAACAATAAAGTGGAGGTGAATGATCGACCAATACAGAGTGGAGGTGATGATGAGAACACGATCACGGATTCAAAGGTTGAAGTAATACATTCACGATGGTTATTTACCGGAAATTGGTTCATTTTTTATTTTAAAATGAGCTTAAACGTTGGGGGAAACACTTTCTCATTGCTTATTTTTATTTTTTAACGAGCTTGAAGTCCACGTTAAAACTGCTCGATTAATCTAGTCGTATAATAAGGATGTCTCATCTAAGATGCCATTTTTAAGAAGCTTGCACCTTACAAAGCTTTGCTTCACATCCTTTCTTTATGCAAGTTAGGAAATGACCAATCCTACGAGTTTAAAGGGTTAGAGCACCTACAAATTTAAAAAATAAATGGTCGCTCTTTGCTTGCATGCCAAAAGGTTTGCATGCCCCTAGGTATAGCGAAAAATTTACAGGTTACCAAGGATTGTTCCATCCGTGTCATAGACAAAACACTTCCTCAGCGATGTCTACCGAAATAGACAAAGGTGAGTGGCGCAGACGCCTCCACTCACATAACTTTGACGAGGGAATCTTATTCCAGCCTAATCCCATTTTCCTAAACGGACGGGTGTGTCAGACTAGTCATATATCCTCCGCGGAAACCTACACTATACCCAAGGTTTTCCTGCCGAAGCAGACCAGGGTGCATGCCCCCTGGGTTTCAGTCATGCCCTCTGAATCACTCATGCTCATCAGGAGGACGGACTGGGGATTGATGAGACATTCCTTGCGTGAAAAGACCATTCAGGTTCGGTATATGACTATTTGCTATGTGTGAACCGGGAAATGAAAGCTGGTCTACGAGCTTGACCACTATTCCTTCGTGCGGAAAACACATTACTCTAAAGAGTGAGGAGACAATTGCTCCCATGCAATAAATATAGTCTCATCCAAGGAGTAGATTATAATCCAGGGGTTCTTGGACTACCATTATGTTCATGTGAACAGTTTTCCTTCTCAATGTTATCGGCACATCGGGAAGGATCCCTAACGGTCGACTGGTTCCTTTATCAAAGCCTGTTGGATTTCTCATCTCAGGCAAAAGTGATGGCGAACCAAGCGCTTTCCAAGTAGTTGAGGAAAGGATACTCATAGAAGCCCCTTCATCTATGATGGTACCAGCCATGATCATTCTATATATTTGAGAAATGATTCGGAACGGTACACTAGCCGGTAAATGGGGTCTTCCTAGTAGATTCCAGTCAAAGGAAACAACCAGGTTGCTTGGACGTGGGATCGAATAGACGGCCGGATATGACTCTGACAAACTTCCTTCCTACGGTAAAGGAACGAGTAGAATGTCCCCATGTTCATCGGAGTCTGTGCTTACGAAGAGAATTTGAACGGTGTCGTTCTTGTTTTCTTCGGTGACTGTATCATCTGAAGATGGACCTTCTTAAGGCAAGATCGGGTCAACTGCCACCTTGACCTTTTGACTTTTTTCTGGTATGGATTCAGATGGTTTATCTTCAATGATAGACGCTTCGGCCAACCACAAGTGCATGTCAGCCGGATTTTCAACTAGTGACGGACTCGACAAGAGTTTTTTGTATCCAGGAGGAAGCCGTAACTGTGAAACCGGACAGTCGTCCAAAAGTCTTTTAGATTCGTCTAAGAAGGGGCAATGGTGGACGGCGTGATCGCCTTCACACAATTTACAAGGAAATTTATATTTTCCTTTTTTTCCAGGGGCTTCACTTTCACTAGTTGACGGTGTATGCTCAACATGATCATCAGAGGTTGATGACACCAGATTGTGCAAATGAGGAGACCAGTCCCTTAAGATCCGAGGGATGCAAGGAAAATCTCGATGATAGTGGTCTCCTTTGCAAATGACACATGGCGATTTAGGCCTAGTCGGTGCAGTGTGTGGATTTTCGCTAGACGATGTTTGGTTGCCCCTTTTCGCCTTTGGCTCCTTCTCCTTCTTATCTTTCTTCTTCTTCTCTTTCTTCTTCTCAGTTACTTGATTTTGGGCTTTGCCAGCTTCATCAAGCGAAGAGGATGGAGGAGAGGAAGAATTGGACGAAGTAGAGGGTTGGGGGGTAACTCTAATATCGTTTAGTTGCTGACTTGATTGTTCAGGAATTACGGTGTTCTTAATGACAAAAGTTGAGAAGAGCCATACGGGCAAGCCAATTGTCAATCCTGGAAGAGACAATGTGGCCATATGGGGTGCACCAACATCTCCCCAAGAGGAGAAGGGACTAGGATTTCCTCCATGGGGAACTCCTTGGTTGGTGGACTCCATTTTTCTTAACTTAAGATCAATGTAGGAAAGGTGATGATTATTCTGTTTAAAATAAATTTTAGATGCTTTGACACAACTTGTTTTTTCAATTTTTAAGAGTCGAGAAAAAACCAAAGATGACTCTAGTCGCCTTCGATTTTTAATGAGCCTGAAGTGACAAGTGCTTAGATGGACCTTTTCCGTTAAGGAGTCTAAAAAGGAACGAAAGGGACTGCTCTATAAATCTAGACAAAGGGATTACCAAACCAATCGCAAAACTGCAGAATACTTTTTATGGTACAACATTCAATCTTCTTGAATGCTGTGTTCAGTGCATTGTGATCGATAGGGTGGCAGACACGACTTCCTATGGATAAAGGATAAAGCCTATTTTGGTCTCCCAAAATATACTTGATGGTACATGGGAGTACAAGTCCGTACTGGAACTTATCGTCTCAAAGTGGAGGAATCACCGAACCAACAGTGAAAACAACAGTTACCAGGCTTTACGACACCGGAATACGTCTCTAGCCTAGACTTCTAGATGTTGTGCGTTAGGTTCAAAAGCATTTTTAGATTCGTTAAATTTATTTTATGGTTGATCTTGCTTAACAAATTTTACTTTCAGGTTCACTGCGTGATGTAGATGTACAATTCCTAAAATGCAATCTAAGATGATAAGTAGTCGTTTAATCTTCTTTCTGTAATGAAAATCCTAGCTACTAAGGAAAGAGAGATGGCGTTCTTTCAACAAAGAGCACAGAGCACACACTATATGCACTGTCCTAAATCAAGCCAACAAACAATCTAAATGCAAATCCACATGCATGTATTTTTTTTCAGCCTTCTTAATGTGTGAATGATAAAAAGAAAGCTAAGCGCAAATCTGAATTATTTTCCAAAGCGACAATTACTAACAAGTTTCTTTTCAAAACAAAATGAGGACAATGACGACACTTTGTTATTTGGAATTGAAAACTTACTTTCGACACTTGGAAAAATACTAAATCAAATCAAATACAAGAGTAACAGTGTAATCGACTGTCAAGAACAATCAGATTCTCTTCTATGACTGAAAACGACACTTGCAACACTTTCAAATCGAGAAATGACAATACAATTACGTTACTTCTTTGTAAAGGAGAACTGAAAATGACTCAAAAATACATAAAAACATTTATAGTTCTTTGCACAATGGAGGCGGAATAACAAAAAGGAAAGGGTTTCAAACAGAGGTGTACTAAATACAGGCAGCAAAACTCCCGAATAGAGCTGAAA
Organism: Pinus tabuliformis; assembly: GCA_031772625.1. NCBI lineage: Eukaryota > Viridiplantae > Streptophyta > Pinopsida > Pinales > Pinaceae > Pinus > Pinus tabuliformis. Next base: position 803,520,757 of record CM062805.1, on the reverse strand, counting down.
AGAGTGAACACAGAAACCAAAATTTAGGAACAAGGCCTTGTCTGATCAGCACACCTGTAACGCAGTGAAACTGAAATGCAACGCACCTACTACACTCGGGAAGTGCGATGCATTTGAATTTCACAGAACAGACAGTGCATTGGACCAGGGATGAGACTTTGATTGGGTTCCGGGTCACAGTTTGCAGTTCAGTTCAGGGATTTAGGCCGAGCAAGTGGTAATCAATAAATCAATCACAGGGGTAGATCTAAGGAGGTTACTAGAGCCACCACGAGGGCAATTAGAAAGCTTTAAAATCAATCGTTTAATTCATAAACAAAACCCAGAGATTGACTGAAGCAACATTGATCTACTTTGCACTTGCATAGGAAATGCAGTTCGAAGGCTGGCTGGCTTGACTTCAGGCTCCATCTGTAAGTTTATAAAGTAAAAAAATGTAGATGAACAAACAATCTACTCTCTCCTCAGTGGAGTCATCATTTTGTTATCGGGAAAACTAGTGTCTATAGAGAGCTGCTAGTCCCACTAAGGCTGGTAGCTACCTTAGAAAAAAACACACTAAAAACTACTTTCATTTTCCTTTATGAGAAATAGATAAGAGAAGAATAAGGAGACCAACCTCTGTCTTGCACTTGGTTCCTTGCTTGATTCCTCTCTCTTCTGGTAGGTCTTTGCCACTCGCTTCCTTGTCTACCCAGCTTCAAGGAGTACCTGTAGAATCAAAGCAGCATAACACTATCCAAGAACATAGATCTATTATCATAAACAATATAGGATCAGATGTACATTGACCACAGAAATGCATAAATCATCAATCATACAAGAATGTGGAGGAAAGCTTGAATAGCTTTATTGATAATCAAGAAAGAGCAAAGAGGATTACAACCAATTGTTCTGACCCAACATCATCCTCTCAACAAGAAAGCCCTTCTTCACCTCATGAAAAGCTTAGATCACCCAACACTATGATATTGCACCAAGAAACCAACAACACTTCCTTACAAGATACAAAATTCCAGCCTCTGGACCTCTGGGATGAGGGATCCATATATAGATGTCTGCAAGGGAGGTGAGTCAGCTTTTGAGATTTGATTAGTGTCTTCTCTCTGATAGTTCTTGATTCCACTTGGAGATTGATGATCTCTTACTCATCTCTGGTCGAATTCAGAGAGGCAAGTGTCACAGGAGAGGTTTCTAGAAGATTCCATGCTCCTCCACCTTGCGTATTGACCCTGCCATTTCTCCCTTCTCACCCATCGCACCCCATAGAAGGGTTTTTTTACATGCATCGCACCTACTGTGTGTATTCAAGTGGGATGCAACACACTTTGCCTATGGAGAAGGTGAAATGGTCCAGTTTTGACCAGTTCTGAGTAGTTTTTCATGGAGAACTTCTGGGAGATGCTATAATTAGTTGACCTTGTTCTTTTAGGGGTTGGAACAACACCTTTAGGGACTTAGGAGCCCTTGGTTTATGGACATTTATGCTTGGGGTTGTAGTGCCCAAAAATGTCTATAACACAACCCTTGAGCCAGCTTTATGTTTTGTTGAACTAGACCCCAGGTGCTCCCATGAAAAGCATTCCATGTGACTAGACCCTCCAGTTTCTCCCACAACAAGGAATCCATGCAACTGTGGTCCTTTTCAGGCATTTTTGTGCCAGCAACCCCAAATTCTCAACCACTTTTTCAGGGCTAGGACTCAGGCCTTTTCCTAGAACTTCATGAAACTTCCAAAAATGATAAATAACATTGAGACAAGGATAATAATACAAAAACTTGAAAAAGGGCTTGACCTGACCCCTACCAACCATGACAGGCATTGTGTCAAACATATCATGAAAATTGAATCTATAGGTCATAACAAGAAATCTGAGCTTAGGGACCTCATACTTATATGAGAATCGTTAAGAAGCACTGAGGCCTTCTCATAATAACTATAATATCATCTATTAGGTCATTAATTCATTAACATTTCATCTACTAATCAAAATGTGATGAGATGCATAACTCAAGTCTGTCATAATTACATGCTTATAGCCAACAAATAACCAGAGAAATATTAGTGATGAAACAACCATTCAAGCCACATAATGACAATAAAATTTACTCATATAATACCAAAGCAAATTGAGCTTATATTAACATATGCAAATCCAACCAAGGCAGGGACTTCCACATACCAGTTGACCATAGATTGGGATGAAAAAAATATCTCTTTTAGTCAATCACCCCAATGCCATATTCCAAGCATGAGTGTGGGATCTCATGGAATAAAAAAAGTACACCAAACCAGGGCTTATAGAGGCTAGAGAACCTCAACCCTAAACCAGTGATTCCACCTCATGGTAGGACATCACTAATCATCACCAAATCGTCTCTACCCAAGATATCTAGGGCTCTAGAGTGTTTGTTCCAACCAAGGCTTCCAGGACTAGTAACTCAACCTATGGCTGTTGCTAGGCTCCAAAGAATTTTTGCAACTAGGGCTTCTATGAATATTAAATCAACCCACCAAGGGATATAAAGTATTTTTCGAACCAAGTCTTCCAAAACTAGTAACTCTACCTAAGTTGTTACAGGGCTTCTAGAGCGTTTGTCCAACCAAGGCCCTAGGAAATAATAACTCAACCCACAACCATAAGGAACATGAGAACCAACTAGAAAACAAAAGGAAAAACCAACAACACTGTGGCTATCCAAGAAATGGAAAGGCTAGGAAAAATCGCTATTAATTTACGTAATCCTCCATGTCAATAACAAATCATAACCAAGAAACCACATGCATATTACACACATGCAAAAACTAGCAAGGAAATCATACATGAATCTTGGTACCTGCAAGAAAAACCCATTGCAGCTACCAATACCATTGTACCCTTGCACTTTATTTCTTTTGCTTTGTCTTGTTGCTCCAAATCCCAAGTATGCCACACTCCTCCAAGAGTGCTCCATGAAAACTCTAAGTGTCCTCAGAAGACATTTTATCATTTAGGCCTCTATTTTCTTCATTTTCCTTATTTTTCTTTCGATTTCCTCCTCACATGCAAGTTATGACCTTTCACCTTCCTTTTCTCCTATTTTCCATTATTTTCATAAATTAATGCCAATTAATAACACTTTGCCTTTTCTGATTTCCATAACCATTAATTAATCACAAGTGACCCTCATCACTATGTTTTTTTCCAATATTAAACTTGGAATACATGTCCCATGACCTTGGTTATTATTTTTCCTTTATTAACTTTATTACATGGAATTTTTACTAGGGTTGTTACAGAACCCTTCCCCTTGGGTGACACTATCCTCGATGTTTAATGACACCTACAACTAGCAGGATTGGTGAAAATCAAAGCATACTATACCCATGGATCTTTATAACTTATCTCGTTGCAGTGTTTACAATGAAAAACCTATTAAAAATAAAACCATCATGAGTCATGACAAACAAAACAACATGAAAACCGTACCGCTTATTAGAGCTTTATAACACAACTAATGGCAGTATTTACATCCATATAAATATATACATATACCAAACTGCTTTTCCTTAACCGACAAACAATGAAGGATACATATCTTGCATCTGATCAGCCATCTCCCATGTAGCTTCATCAGGCCTAAAGTACTTCCACTACACTTTAACTTGGTCGATTTCTCGGTTCCGGAGCATGAGCATATTTCTCTGCAAAATGCATTAAGGTTCTGACTTGTATTGTCCTTCTGGCTCCACCTGCAATACAGATCAGTCAATCACATCCTCAACATCTTTAACTAACTTCTTAAGCAATAACACATGGAAAACATCATGATCTTTCACTGTTGGAGGTAGTGCAAGTTGGTAGGCTACTGGTATGATCCTCTCAAGAATCTTGAAAGGTCCACAATACCAACGTGCTAGCTTGGCACATGATCCAATCCTCAAAGATATATTCTAGGGCTTGATGTGCAAGTACACTTGTTCCCCAACCTAAAACTCCTTAAACATCCTGTTCTTATCTACATAACTCTTCTGTCTATCTTGTGTTCGTTTAGATTCTTCTTTATTACTTGCATTTCCTATTCCATCTATGCCAACATGTTAGATCCAATCAATATTGTCTTCACTGGATCATTCCAACTGATGGGATTATTACAATTCTACCAATAAAGTGCCTCAAACAGACTCATTCTCAGAGACTCTTGATACCAATGTTGTAAGTTAACTCAACCAGTGGAAGATACTCTTCCCACTTTCATTGCTGATGCATGACATACATTCTCCACATGTCCTCCAAAATCCTATTGACCCTCTCTATCTATTCATCGGTCTACAAATTATAAGTTGTACTAAAGGCCAACTTTGTACCCAACCTGGAAATAACTCTTTCCAAAACCTAGAAGTGAACTTGGCATCCCTGTCTGACAAAATCTTCTCCAGAACACTATACAACATCACTATATCTCTGATAAAGACATGTGCTACATCATTAGCTAAATAAGTAGACTTCACTAGAATGAAATGTGCTACCTTTGTCAACTTTCCCATAACAACCATGATATAATAATGATGTCTAGATGTCCTCAGAAAAACTTAATGAAATCCATGGAAATGACCTCCCATTTCCACTTTGGAATTAGAATCGACTGTAGTAATCCACCTGGGTGCTTACACTCTGCTTTTACATATTGGCAATCAAAACACCTAGCCACAAACTCTACCACTTCCTTCTTCAAATTCAATCAATAATAGAACTTATTCACCACTGCCAAAGCCTTGTAATATCCTGGGTGACCTAAATACAACTTAGCATGAAATTTTCTCGAGATAAGCTTCTTGAGATCACTGTTTTCCGACACATATATCCTGTCCCTAAATCTAACAAAAATATTCACTATAAGATTATATTCCACATCCTGATCACCTGTATGATGTTGTAACCTATGCCTGAGATCCCTATATTTGTCATCTTGTTGCCCTACCTGAAAGATCTGATCCTGTAAATCTATCCCATAGAAGCTCATAACTGTTATGTGATTTACCTATACTCTCCTACTACGAGCATTTGCAACCCTGTTCTCTTTACGTTTAATTCATCTGATCTCAAATTCAAACTCACTGGTTGTGGCCAACCATCTAGATTATCTAGAATTTAGGTTTGGTTGGTCAAATAGATATCTCAATCTACTATGATCGCTCATCAATATAAACCTCTTTCCAAGAAGATAATATCTCCATGTCTTCAATGCATGGATGATCTCTGCCAACTCAAGATGATGTGTCATACAATTCTACTCGTGATAATTTAGTTTCCTTGATTCATAGAAAACTACATGTCCCTCCTACATCAAGAATCCACCAAGTCCTCTCTTCCAAGCATCTTTTCATACCACAAACTCTTTTTCTGGATCTGCAATATTTAAAACTAGAGCATGTTTCAACAACTACTTCAACTACTACAAACTAGCTACACATTCTACTGTCCATTCAAATTTCTCACCTTTCCTCTGTAATGATGTAATGGGATAGGTAATTCAAGATAATTTCCTGATGGACTTCCTATAGTAACCTACTAGTCCCATGGATGATATTCCTCATCCAGATTTCTTGGAGTTTCCATTCCATGATATCTCTTATCTTTTTTGGATCCACTAATATGTCTTCCTTGGAAACCACATGCCCCAAGTAATGTACCTCTGCTTGAAATAAACTGCATTTACTAATCTTGGCGTACAATGAATTCTCTCTTAGTAGTATTAACATTTCTACAAAGTGTTCGACATGCTCTTCCTCATTCTTAGAATAACCAATATATCATCAATGAATACAATCACAAACTTGTCCAAATAAGGACGCAAGTGACATTATTCATCAAGAACATAAAAGTAGCTAGAGCATTAGTAAAATGAAAGGAACTACAACAAACTCATAATGCCCATGCCTGGTCTGGAAATTATTCTTGTAGATTCCCTCTTCTTTAATGCATACTTGATGACATCTGAATCTAAAGTCAATCTTTGAGAACATCGCTTATCCTTTCAACTGGTCAAGTAAGTGATCAATCCTTGGCAACATATACCTATTCTTGATGGTCACCTTGTTCAACTGCCTATAATCGATGCACAACTTGAGAGTACCATCCTTCTTATTCATAAACAACATTGGCACACCCCAAGGTGATACACTTGGCCTAATGTATCCATTGTCAAGCATTTCCTTCAAATACAACTTCAATTCCACTAACTTTGGTGTGCTCATCTTGTATGGTGCCTTTGATGCTGGTGCTTCCGCTAGTACCAACTCAATAGAAAAGTCCACTTCCTTGTGAGGTGGAATCCCATGGCTTCTTCATTTATCCATAAAATGTAGGTGGCTTTTCTTTCTTAAACTCATCTGAAAAATATCCCCTATCACTCCTCCAATAAGGATGATAGTGATGATGACCATGGTACCTGTCTGAAATAAAGCTAGAATGAATACCACGTCCACTGCCTCACCTATTGGGTGTATCCAAGAATTTTCCATCTTTGACCATGTAATCTCTATCCAACCTATGCCCACCATGTGACTTGCTACCATATTCTCCATTAGTCCTATCCTTTTGTCCATGTTTGATCCTATGTGGTCCATGTTTATGCAAGTATGACAGGATTTGAAGGATGACTTATTAACCTTTGCTTGTTTTTCATGTTCCCTAGAAAGTCTCTCTTGTGATTGAATGATTCAGTCATTATATTCTTTGCAACTTCTTATCTTTGCCTTCAAACTTCTCCAAGTGTCTACTATGTGAGGGGAGTACCCATCACCATGCTTCTCATAAAATCTATAGGGAGAATATCGTGAACTATATTCTACTATTTTTTGAGTCATATTTGATCTTCTTCTTCCTGCGAGTATATCATGTCAGCTAAACCAAAACATAAACATAAAAACCATACCTCATGATAATCCAGGGCAGGATACCTCATCTACAAAATCAACCATATTAGCACAATACATCTATAATAATCATAATAGTATGTAGACATCATCTCAATCATTATCCATGTTACCATGCATAGTGCCACAATTATAATGCCAGATAGGTACTATTATTTTTAAACACATGGATGACACACATGCATAAAAAATAAATATAAACACTAACATGCATTCATAGCTAACACATAGCAACAACAACCTCATCAACTTCTACATGGAAATATGATAACAACAATGTCCCTTACCATGCATACATAAAAAAAACATAGACCACAAGCATAATGGAAATATATGAAACTGACATGTACGCATGAAAACATATGCATCCAAAGAGAAAAGGGAAAATAAAAGGAGAACAAAACCAAGTTCTGGTGCCACTCAGTAACACCCTCCTCCCACATTTACCTAAGCTAACCAGTCTACCTTGGTAAACATGTGATGAAGAGTTACTGTGATATGATTCAACTCCACATGTACAGTTAAGGAAGTGAAATTGATAAGATAAGACCAATATGACCTTCCTTAGGATCTTCAAAACCTTTAGGATCCAACCAACCCCCTCAGGTGTCCAACCCTTGAGCTAGCTTGATGTTTTGGTGAAATCAACCCCCAGTCGCTCCCATGACAAGCCTTCCATGCAATTGGGACCCTCTAATCACTACCAAAGTAAGGAATCCATGTGACTTTAGCCATTTTCAGGTAGTTTTGTGCCAGCGACCCCAGATTCTGAGCCACTTTTTCAGGTCTAGTTCTCAGGCCTGTACCCTGATTTTCATGAAACTTCCATAAATGATAAATAACATTGAGACAAATATACTAATACAAAAAATTGAACAAGGGCTTGACCTGACCCATACAAACGATGAAAGGTATTCCGTCAAACATATCATGAATATGTAATCTACATGTCATAACAATAGATCTGAACTTAGGGGCCTCATACTTATCTAAGAATCACCAAGAAGGAATTATGCCTCCTCATAGCTGCAAGATCATCTACTAGGTCATGCATTCATCAACATTTCATCTACTACTCAAAACATGATTAGAGCCATAACTGAAATCTGTCATAATACATGCTTATAGCCAAAAAACAACTGGATAAATATTAATGATGAAACAACCATTCGAGCCACATAATTACAAGCACATTTACTCATATAATACCAAAGGAAAAGGAGCTCATATTAACATATGCAAATCCAACCATGTCAGCAACTTCCATGTACCACTCTACCATAGATTAGGTTGAACCAAATCTCTCTTTTAGCTAATCACCCCCATGCCATATTCCAACCATGAATGTGGGATCTCATGGAATAAACAAAAAATACCAAACAAGGTGTAGGTTTTAACCTCGTACAAAAATTAGCTACATAAGAATTCTAAAACACAGAAAATAAAAAATGCGAGAGCATAACACATAAAACACATATACATATAGATTTTCCCCTAGATCCCAAAACCGGGACTACCAACATGATTTTTCATCATGTTCCTTTCAATGTTACAATACATATTTATACATGCCGAAGCATCCAATACCATGGACTGAAAACTATCACGTCCAAAACCATGGACCAAAAACCATCGCGTCCAAAACCATGTGTGAAAATCATGCACAAAACCATAGGTAGGTCCGCCCAACCTAATAATATAGGGTCCAAATATTTTTTTCCCGGGGCTTTGCCCCAAACCTTGTAGAGGGGGGCTACCTGTCCCCCCCAAACCCCACGGACAGGGGGGCTACCACCCCCCCATGACCCCCTCACTGCACAATTGGCACAACAAAGGGGGGCCTCTGCCCCCCCTCTAACCCCTCGATTCACTACATGGTCTAGTTGTGGAAGGAATAACACAACCCAACATTCTCCCACTTGTTGTTTTATTTCCACAGGGGGCAACAAGAGAGCTTAGTCATTTATCTAACCTTGCAATGCCCATTGTTTCTCTACACCAAGAGAACTTATTAGAGCTCATAGATTTTGTCAATGCATCTACATTATTCTTCAAAGTATCCACCTTTACCAGCAACACCTTTTTGTCTTCTATAATCCCGCACAAAGTGATATTGAACATCAATGTACTTTGTATTTGAATGGTAAGAAGGGTTCTCTACCAAGAAAATTTCACTTTTCCTGTCACAGTCTATTCTTATAGCTCCTTGTACTAACCCCATACTTGAACACAATCTCTGCAACCAAATTGCTTCCTTGCTTGCATGAGTGGCTCCCATGTATTCTGCCTTTATAGTTGATAGTGCCAGTACCGTTATAGAAATTTTTGGGCACTGCAACCCCAAGCATAAAATGTCCATAAACCAAGGGCTCCTAAGTCCCTAAAAGTGTTGTTCCAACCCCTAAAGGAACAAGGTCAACTGATTACAGCTTCTCCCATAAGTTCTCCACGAAAAACTACTCAGAATTGGTCAAAACTGTATCATTTCACCTACTCCATAGGCAAAGTGCGTTGCATATCACCTAAATACACTCAGTGGGTGCATTGCATTTCAAAAAGCCCTTCTATGGGGTGCGATGGGCGAGAAGAGACAAATGGCAGTGTCAATCCGCGAGGTGGAGAAGCATGGATTCTTCCAGAAACTTCTCCTGTGACACTTGCCTCTCTAATTTCGACCAAGGATGAGTAAGAGATCATCAATCTCCAAGTGGAAGCAAGAACTATCAGAGGGAAGACACTAATCAAATCACAAGCTGACTCATCTCCCATACAGACATCTATATATGGATCCTTCATCCCAGAGATCCAGAGGCTGGAATTTTGCATCTTGTAGGGAATTGTTGTTGGTTTCTTAAGGCAACATCATAGTGTTGGGTGATCTAAGCTTTGCATGAGGTGAAGAAGGGCTTACTTGCTGAGAGGATGATGCTGGGTCAGAACAACTGGTTGTAACTCTCTTGGCTCTTTCTTGATTATCAATAAAGCTATTTAAGTTTTCCTCCATACTCTTGTGTAATTTATGTTTTGTGCATTTGTATGGTCAATTTACATATGATCCTAAGTTGTTTATGATAATAGATCCATGTTCTCGTATAGTGTTATGCTACTTTGATTCTACAGGTACTCTATGAAGCTGGGTATACAAGGAAGCTAGTAGCAAAGGACTATCAGAAGAGATAGGAATCGAAACAAGGAACCAAGCACAAGACAGAGGTTGGTCTCTTGTATTCTTCTCTCATCTATCTTTCATAAAGGAAAACGAAAGTAGTTTTACTTTTTTTGTTTCTAAGGTAGCTACCTGCCTTAGTGGGATTAGCAGTTCTGCATAGACACTTTTCCCTATAACAAAATGGCGACTCCGCTGGGGAGCGACTAGGTTGTTTGTTTATCTACATTTGTTTACTTTATAAACTTACAGACGAAGCCTGAAGTTGAGCCAGGTAGCCTTCGAACTGCATTTGCTATGCAAATTCAAAGTAGATAAATGTCGCTTTAGTCAATCTCCGAGTTTTGTTTATGAATTAAGAAACTGATTTAAAAACTCTCTAATTGCCCTCATGGTGTCTCTAGTAACCTCCTTAGATCTACCCCTATGATTGATTTACTGATTACCACTTGCTCGGCCAAAATCCCTTAACTGAACTGCAAATTGTGACCCAGAACCCAAGCAAAGTCTCGTTTCTGGTCCAGTGGACTGTTTGTTCTGTGAATCTCAAATTCAACGCACTTCGCGAGTGTAGTAGGTGCGCTGCATTTCAAATTCACTGTGTTGCAGGTGTGCTGATCAGACTAGGCATTGTTCCTAAATTTTGGTTTATGTGTTCACTCTTTTCAGATCTATTCAATAATTTTGTTGCCTGTAGTCAGTACACCTCTGTTTGAAACCCCTTTCCTTGCTGTTATTCCGCCTCCATTATGCAAAGAACTGTAAATGTTTTTGTGTATTTGTTGAGTCATTTTCAGTTCTCCTTTGCAAAAAGTAATGTAATTGTACTGTCGTTTCTTGATTTGAAAGTGTCGCAAGTGTTGTTTTCAGTCATAGAAGAGAGTCTGATTGCTCTTGATAATCGATTACCCTGTTACTATTGTATTTGATCTAAATTAGTAGGTTTTCTAGTGTCGAAAGCAAGTTTTCATTTCCAAATCACAAAGTGTTGTCATTATCTTCATTTTGATTTTGAAAAGAAAATTGATAGTAATTGTCGCTTTGAAAAATAATTCAGATTTGCACATTAGCTTTCTTTTATCATTCACATATTAAGAAGGCTAAAAACAAATACATGCACATGCATTTTCATTTAGACTGTTTGATTGGTTTGATTTAGGATAGTGCATAAAGTGTGTGCTCTTTACTCTTTGTTGAAAGAATACTACCTCTCTTTCCTTAGTAGCTAGGATTTTCATTGCACAAAGAAGATAAAAAGACTGTTTGTCATCTTAGATTGCATTTTAGGAATTGTACATCTACATCAAACGATGAACCTGAAAGGAAAATTTCTTAAGAAAGATCAACTATAAAATAAATTTAATGAATCTAACAACGCTTTGGAACCCAACGCACAACATCTAGAAGTCTAGGCTAGAGACGTATTCCGGCGTCGTAAAGCCTGGTAACTGTTGTTCTCACTGTTGGTTGGGTGATTCCTCCACTCTGAGACGATAAGTGCTAGTACGGACTTGTGCTCCCACATACCGTCGAGTATATTTTGGGAGACCATAATAGGCTTAATCGTTTATCCATAGGAAGCCATGTCTGCCACCCTATCGATCACAATGCACTGAACACAACATTCGGGAAGATTGACTGTCGTACCGTAAAAATTATTCTGCAGTTTTGCAATTTGTTTGGTAATCCCTCTACCTAGATTTCCAGAGTAGTCCCTTTTGTTCCTTTTCAGATTCCTTAATGGAAAAGGTCCATCTGAGCACTTGTCACTTCAAGCTCATTAAAAATCGAAGGCGACTAGAGTCATCTTTTGTTTTTTCTCGACTCTTTAAAATTGAAAAAACAAGTTGTGTCAAAGCGTCTAAAATTTATTTTAAATGAACAATCATCACCTTTCCTACATTGGTCTTAGGTTGAGAAAATGGAGTCCACCAACAAAGGAGTTCCCCTTGGAGGAAATCCTAGTCCCTTCTCCTCTTGGGGAGATGTTAGTGCACCCCATATGGCCACATTGTCACTTCCAGGATTGACAATCGGCTTGCTCGTATGGCTTTTCTCAACCTCCGTCGTTCAGAACACCGCAATTCCTGAACAATCGAGTCAGCAACTAGACAATTCCAGAGTTACCCCCCAACCCTCTACTTCGTCTAATTCTTCCTCTCCTCCTTCCTCTTCACTTGATGAGGTTGGTAAAGCCAAAAATCAAGTACCTGAGAAGGAGAAGGAAAAGAAGAAGAAAGAGAAGAAGAAGGAGCCAAAGGCGAAAAGGGGCAACCAAGCATCGTCTAGTGAAAATCCACACACTGCACCGACCAGGCCTAAATCGCCATGTGTCATTTGCAAAGGAGACCACTATCATAGAGATTGTCCCTGCATCCATTGGATCTTAAGGGACTGGTCTCCTCGTTCACAAAACCTGGTGTCGTCAACCTCTGATGATCATGTTGAAAGCACACCATCGACTAGTGAAAGTGAAGCCCCTAGAAAAAAAGGAAAGTACAAATTTCCTTGTAAATTGTGTGAAGGCAATCACGCCGTCCACCATTGTCCCTTCTTAGACAAGGCTAAAAGAGTTTTGGATGATCATCCGGTTTCACCGTTACAACTTCCTCCTGGATATAAGAAACTCTTGTCGAGTCCGTCACTAGTTGAAAATCCGGCTGACTCGCCCAGGTGGTCGGCCGAAGCATCTATCATTGAAGATAAACCATCTGAACCCATACCAGATGAAATTAAAAAGGTCGAGGCGGCAGTTGACCCGGTCTTGCCTTAAGAGGTTCCATCTTTAGATGATACAGTTACCGAAGAGAACAAGGATGACACTGTCCAAATTCTTTTCGTAAACATAGATTCCGATGAACATGGGGGCAATTTACCCATTCCTTTACCGCAGGAAGGAAGTTCGTCAGAGTCATACCTGGCCATCTATTTGGTCCCACCTCCAAGCAACCTAGTTGTTTCCTTCGACTGGAATCAGCTAGGCAGACCCCGTTTACCGGCTAGTGTACCATTCCGAATCATTGCTCAAGTATATAGAATGGTTATAGCCAGTACCATCATAGATGAAGGGGCTTCTGTGAGTATCCTTTCCTTGACTGCTTGGAAAGCACTTGGTTCACCATCGCTTTTGCCTGAGATGAGAAATATAACAGGCTTTGACAAAGGAACCAGTCGACCGTTAGGGATCCTTCCCAATGTGCCCATAACATTGAGAGGGAGTAGTCCAAGGACCCATGGATTATAATCTACTCCTTGGACGAGACTATATTTATTGCATGGGAGCCATTGTCTCATCACTCTTTAGAGTAATGTGTTTTCTACACGAAGGAAGAGTGGTCAAGCTCGTAGACCAGCTTTCATTCCCCGGTTCACGCATAGCAAATAGTCATATACCATCCCTGAATGGTCTTTTCACGCAAGGAATGTCTCATCAATCTCCAGTCTGTCCACCTGATGAGCGCGAGTAATTCGGGGGGCATGACTGAAACCCAGGGGGCATGCACCCTGGTCTGCTTCGGCAGGAAAAATTCAGGTATAGGATAGGTTTCCGTGAGAGATATATGACTAGTCTGACACTCCCGTCCATAATTGGAAAACGGGGTTGGAATGGAATAATATTCCCTTGTCAAAGTTATGTGGGTGGAGGCATCTGCACCACTCGCCTTTGTCTATTTCGGTAGGCATCGCCGAAGAAGTGCTTCATTTGTGGTGCAGATAAAACAATCTTTGGTAACCTGAAAGAGGTAAACCTTTCCCGATAATACAAATGTTTTGTCGGTAGATTGAAAGGTGACCATGAAACTCTATTTTATACCTGGGGGCATGCAAACCTTTTGGCGTGCAAGCGAAGAGAGACCATTTATTTTTTAAATTTGTAGGTCCTTTAACCCTTTAAACTTGTAGGATTGGTCGTTTCCTAACTTGCATAAAGAAAGGATGTGGGGAAAAGATTTGAAAAATTGCCGTTTTTATATATGAGACATCCTTATTATACGACTGGATTAATCGAGCAATTTTAACGTGGACTTCATGCTCGTTAAAAAATAAACATAAGAAATGAGCAAATGTTTCCCCCAACGTTTAAGCTCATTAAAAAATGAACCAATTTCCGGTAAATAACCATCGTGAATGTAGTACTTCAGCCTTTAAAGCCTTGGTCATGTTCTCATCATCACCTCCACTCTGTATTGGCTGATCATTCACCTCCATTTGATTGTTTACCCCTTTTGAGGAACAACTGTGAAGAGTGATCATGTTAGCCATCCTTATAACACTGCCATGATTGGGAAATTCCAAACCTTACCTGGAATCAGCTGCTACCCAAATTTATCACTCATTCCTCAAAGACGAGTCTCCTTTAAGCTCTTTTCAACTGACTCGTAAAATATGAAAAGATTGCCGAACTATTGGCTTCTCCAACTCGTTAAAGGGACCAGAAGTGTTATCCCTCCTTTATAGTTTAATCTTTTTGGACCTGAGGGATTATTACACAAAAGGATCGAGCGCTTGTTTTGTTAGGCTTGTTAAAAGTATCGAAAATTCATCGCTTCTGTATTGTTTTATACTTTTTCGAACTTAAGGGATTAGATGACGAAAAAGGATTTTTGGAGTTTCCTTTACGTCCCTTTTTCAGACTCTCTAAAATTGAAAAGGACCAAGTTATCTTTGTCGTTAAACTCGTTAAAACCTAATAGCGACAAACTTGTCCATAGCATACAAGAACGAGTTTCACTATTGTTAGGCTCGTTAAAACATAGCGACGGGTTTGCTCGAAGGGAAAATTATAGAACAAGCATATGTTATCCTCCTCAAGCTTGAAAAAAATAAATAGGTACTAGTCAGCAATGACTGGGTAAAAATTGGGAAGAAAACTTGAAGAAACTTTGTTGGTAGCAAGTCACTCTTGAACATGACACTTTCACACCGCATCCAAGTCGGGTTGGGTTGTTTCATTCACCGGTCACATCACCATGGTCACATCACACCATCCACATTTGGGGTTAACGCTACCAATCCATCATGTCAGTGTCACTGATATGTTCAAGAGGAGTCACTCAGAGAATTCACCTGTGTCTCACCCGCTGCAATACATTTCATTCTTTCATGACCACCACCCTGAACCTTATATCACTAGACCGTTTTCACCTCCATTAAAATCATTTGCTCCGTTCCGTGTCATTGATGTGGGATTCATTAAGGCCCTCCTATGATAGATCGCTTCTTGTCGACATCAGCTCATTATCCAAGAAGTCGATCTAGGAACACCCATTTCAGTACTTTGAAGCTTGCATACCTCAATGGCAAGTTTCTCACTTCCGGCGACAGGTTTACATCAATGGCCTTCAACTGAAAGATTTGATGTGGTGTTTGAAGCCAAGTCCTTTATTCACACCACGTAAATTGTACTACAGTACCTTGAGGATCATTATCATTATCGATGATTCCTCTCACGCCTGTTAACAGCTTACATCATTAGCTAGTAATCAGGCGATGTCTTTCCATGTTCGACTCCAGAACATCTCTCACATGGATCGACTTGTAATTTGAGTGAAGATCGAATGAGATTGAAGACCCCGGATCTAGTTTCATCCATCCGGGCTGCGATATATATTAAGGAAAATAAAGACATCAAATGTAAATCATTGCTGCACAGATAATCATCCAATATATGGGATGATGGCTCCTCCAGAACCATTAGTCTACACTCAGACGATTGTCTGTCCTATGTACATGAAAATGAATTTATAAAGCTGAGCATGGGAATGCCCGCCTCAACTAGATCATGAAAATATTATGAAGATAATGTATTGTATTGGATCTTATTATAGGTCTCCTTCCAGCTTGAAAGAACTTCAGATCCTCATGATAAAGCATTTCACCCGACATTAAAATATATATATATATATATATATATATATATATATATATATATATATATATATATATATATATATATATATATATATATATATATATATATATATATATTAACGACCTCATGCTTTAGGGGGCAACTGTTATAGACATTTTTGGGCACTAAAACCCCAAACATTGAATGTCCATAAACCAAGGGCTCCTAAGTCCCTAAAAGTGTTTTTCCAACCCCTAAAGGAACAAGGTCAACTGATTACAGCTTCTCCCAAAAGTTCTCCATGAAAAACTACTCAGAATTGGTCAAAACGGGATCATTTCACCTGCTCCATAGGCAAAGTGCGTTTCATCTCACCTAAATACACTCAGTGGGTGCATTGCATTTCAAAAAGCCCTTCTATGGGGTGTGATGGGCGAGAAGAGACAAATTGCAGTGTCAATCCGCGAGGTGGAGAAGCATGGGATCTTCCAAAAACTTCTCCTGTGACACTTGCCTCTCTAAATTTGACCAAGGATGAGTAAGAGATCATCAATCTCCAAGTGGAAGCAAGAACTATCAGAGGGAAGACACTAATCAAATCACAAGCTGAGTCATCTCCCTTACATAAATCTATATATGGATCCCTCATCCCAGAGATCCAGAGGCTGGAATTTTGCATCTTGTAAGGAATTGCTGTTGGTTTCTTGAGGAAACATCATAGTGTTGGGTGATATAAGCTTTGCATGAGGTGAAGAAGGGCTTACTTGCTGAGAGGATGATGCTGGGTCAGAACAACTGGTTGTAACTCTCTTGGCTCTTTCTTGATTATCAATAAAGTTATTCAAGTTTTCCTCCATACTCTTGTGTAATTTATGTTTTGTGCATTTGTATGGTCAATTTACATCTGATCCTAAGTTGTTTATGATAATAGATCCATGTTCTCATATAGTGTTATGCTGCTTTGATTCTACAGGTGCTATGTGAAGTTGGGTATATAAGGAAGCTAGTAGCAAAGGACTATCAGAAGAGAGAGGAATCGAAACAAGGAACCAACCACAAGACAGAGGTTGGTCTTTTGTATTCTTCTCTCATCTATCTTTCATAAAGGAAAATGAAAGTAGTTTTACTTTGTTTGTTTCTAAGGTAGCTACCCGCCTTAGTGGGATTAGCAGTTCTGCATAGACACTTTTCCCTGTAACAAGTACAAATTGTTTCTTACTCATCCAACTGACTGGACTTCCAAATAGGTTAAACGCATACTCAGTTGTAGATCTTCTCTAATCTAGATCTCTAGCCTAGTCCACATCAACAAAGCCACAGATATCCAAAACTCTGTCCATTCCTGGTCTTCCTTGGTAGCACGAACCATAATCACTAGTGCCACGCAAATACCTAAATATCCGCTTCACTGCTGTCCAATGCTCCTTCCCTGGTTTTGAAATAAACCTGCTCAATACTCTCACTGCATGTGCAATGTCTGGTCTAGTACATACCATCGCATACGTGAGGCTACCGACTGCACTTGCATACGGAACACGAGACATATCGTCTTCCTCTTCTTATGTCTTGGGACATTGTTTAGGAGATAACTTTACACCTACAGGAATAGGAACCTTCACTGGTTTACTATCCTACATATTAAACCTCTGCAATATTGTCTCGACATACTTCCTCTGGTTTAACCAGAGCATCCTGTTTGCCCAATCTCTTTTAATTTCCATGCCCAAAATATAGTTTGCAGCACCAAGATCTTTCATGTCAAATTTGGAGGAAAATTGGTTCTTCAAATCCTGGATAATTTCTTTGTCATTTCAAACCAGCAACATATCATCCACATACAAGACCAGATAAATAACACGGTCACAAATTAATTTAAAATACACACAGTGATCTGCTTTGCTTCTGGTGAAGCCAAGTCCCCATATAAATGTATCAAATTTATGATACCAAATCCTTGGTGATTGTTTTAACCCATACAAAGACTTCTTTAACTTGCATACCAATTCTTTCTTACCCTTCACCGCAAAGTCTTCAGGTTGCTTCATGTAGATCTCCTATTCCAGATCCCCATGAAGAAATGATGTCTTCACATCCATCTGTTCTACCTAAAAATCAAAAGCAACAACAACAAATAAAAGTAATCTAATAGAAGCTACCTTGGCAACAGGAGAAAAAATATCACCAAAATCAATTCTCGGCACCTGGGAATAACCTTTTGCTACCAACTGAGCTTTGTATTTATCCATGTTTCCTTCTGCATTTGTTTTCTTCTTGAACACCCATTTGCTGCCAATGGGTTTCCTTCTAGCCGTCAACTCCACCAGATCCGAAGCCTCATTTTTGTGCAAAGATGCCATTTCATAAAAAATGGCCTCTTTCTAGAGTTTTCCATCCTTTGAATCTACTAATTCCTTCACATTTTTGGGATCATCATCAGTAATAGATAAAGCAAAATTTGAATAGAAAGTAGATGGACTATACCTTTCTGGTTGCCTTCTTTCTTAAACTGATCTTCTCACACCCAAAGTTTGTGGCTCTTCATCTTTTGATTCCTCCTATGTTGTAGAGTCTGATTCTTCCTCCTTTAGCTCAAACTCTATCTTCTCAGGTTCCTTTGGTTGGACTTCATGTTTAATAACATCTTTCACCTCTCTAAACACCACATCTCAGCTATACACAACCTTCCTTGTTACTGGGTTCCAAAGCTTATAACCCTTTACACCTTCCTTATACCCAATAAAGATGCAATTTTCAGATTTACTATCCAACTTGGTTTGTTTCTCCTTTCGAACATGTACATATGCATCACATCCAAATACCCTCAGATGTGAAAGAGAGGGTTTATTACCAATCCATACCTTTTGTGGAGTCTTATCCTCCAATGCTGATGATAGTGATCTATTGACCAGGTAACATGTTGTCTCCACCGCCTCTACCCAGAGTTCCTATCCTAACCCAGCACCACTGAGCATGCTTCTTGCCCTTTCGTCAACATCTTGTTCATTCTTTCCGCAGCTCCATTTTGTTGAGGTGTATATGGAGTAGTCTTCTACTGTGTTATACCACACTTCTTACATAATTTTTCAAATTTCTTACTACAAAAATCTCCACCATTATCTGTCCTCAACACCTTTATCTTCTTCTTTGTCTGGTTTTCCACCAAAGCCTTAAATTCTTTAAACCTGTCAAGGACTTCATATTTCTTCTTAAGGAAATATATCCATGTATTCCTTGAGAATTCATCTAGAAATGATACATAATACACAGACTTACCTAGTGATGGAACCTTCACAGGTCCAAACACATCACTGTGCACAAGATCTAATATTTGTTTCGCCCTCTTGCCACGAGAGGGGAAACTCACCCGATTCTGTTTCCCATATACACAATTTTCACAGAAATCAAAATCCAGAGAGCTATTACTCATACCTTCTACCATACCTTTACAATGAAGAATTCAAAGGACCTTCTCTCCAATATTTCCAAGCCTTTGATGCCACAGCATGGTCTTCTCTCCAGAGACCACTAGGTTTTCTGCTCCACTTTCAGGAACCACATAAATGTTTCACCCATTAACAACAGTGCTACCTTGCAGCTTGTATAGAGTTCCAATCCAAACTACCCACATCAATACCAGTGCTCCCCAAACCATCTTGTAGGTATCCTTCTCAAACACTGTTTTTACACATGCATCATCCAACTTTCTTACAAAAATTAGATTTTTTGCCAATGTAGGAATATGTAGAACACCCAGAAGTGTTCTAACCCTTCCACCTTGCAACTTCAACTTTACTTTTCCATGACCAATTATTCTAGCCTTCCTATCATCCCCTAAGAGGACATCACCACCATCTATTTCTCATACTCGTAGAACCACTCTCTATGGAGAGTGAAGTGAAAGGATGCAACTGAGTCAATCAACCATGCCTCGTGATCTACATGTGTACTTGAGGAAGCCAAGTACACATCTCCACCTTCATCTGAGGTGGTTTTCACCTCTGCAGAAGGAGCATCATCAGATCCCTTTCCTTTGTCAAGAGATTTAGATTCACAGCCCCTTTTGTAGTGCCCTTCCTTTCTGCATTTCCAACACACCACCTTTATAGGTTTTCCTAGAGATTTAGATCTCCTTCTAGATTTAGATCTCCCATTCAATGACTTTTTTTTTTTGATAATAATTATTTTATTATTATTATTATTATTATTATCATTTTCTCTATTTTGGGACCGTCCTCGTATAGACAAGGCATCACCATTTTGGATCTCCATATTTTTCCGTCTCATCTCCTCTGTCAGCAAGGATGAAACTATTTCATCAAACTGCAAGGTAGTTGCATTGCTACCTATTGCAATAACTAGACTATGGTAGAGAACACAACAAACTAATGCACTTGTCTTCATCTGAAATTTTGATATCAACAGACTATAACTGACTTACTACAGTATTAAATGCATTCAGATGCTCTATCACCGAGTCTCCATCTTTCATCCTCAGGTTATACAACCTTTTCCGTAGGAACAGTTTATTCACCAAATACTTAGATTGGTACAAAGTCCCTAACTTGTCCCACAAAACCTTCGCCGTAGCTTCCCCTGATACATTCAAAAATACTAAATCTGAGACACACAATTGTATTGTTCTCTTTGCCTTCCAATCCAACTTCTTCCATTCTTTATCAGACACTCGCATTGGTTTAGTACCAGGATCTACTGTGATCCACTAATCTTTATCCACCAACATATCCTCCATCTTGAGTTTCCACAAGTCAAAACTCTGACCATTAAATTTCTCGATCTCTATCTTTCCACTACTCACCATCTTCTTTCACCACCATAATTGATCCCGCAGGTCTCCCACTGAATGGGGTCTACTATAGGCCCGAGCTAAAACCCTTAGCAACAAAGGCGTCCACTTGAAGCCAAAACAACTCTGATACCAAATGTCGGTTTTAACCCCATATAGAAATTAACTATATACGAATTCTAAAAAAAAAAAAAAAAAACAATGTGAGAGCATAACACATAAAACACATATACATAGATATTTTCACCTGGATCCCAAAACCATGACTACCAACTTGATTTTTTGTCATGTTCCTTTCAATGTTGCAATACATATTTATACATGCCGAAGCATCCAATACCATGGACCAAAAACCATCGTGTCCAAAACCATGGAATGAAAACCATCACGGCCAAAACCATGGAACGAAAACCATCGCGTCCAAAACCATGTGCGAAAATCATGCACAAAACCATTGGTAGGTTCGCCAAACTTAATATAGGGTCCAATTTTTTTTTTCGTGGGGCGCTACCGTGGACCCCAAAGGGGGCTACCCACCCCCCTCAAAACCCACGGACAGGGGGGGGCTGCCACCCCCTCTATGACCCCCCTGCTGCGCAATCAGTGCAACAAAGTGGGGGCTCCACCCCCCCTCTAACCCCTCGGTTCACTACATGGGCTAGTCGTGGAAAGAATAACACAACCCAACACAAGGGCTTCCAAAGGTCAAACCACCTATTGTAGCGGCTACAACCACCCTCTAAAATTTTCCTTAGCTTCATTTTGGAGTCTCCCTACCAACCATCCTTAGTAGCATGTCTTGCACTGTCCAAGTACATATGCTTCAGTTGAGTTTCAGTGGCTTACCAGCTTGTGCTTGTGAACTTGTTTTCCTCCCACTCACAGGCTGACACTCTGGGATTTAGTCAATTTTTGGTTGTGATGCTAACCTAGGAAATTGCGCAATTATAGAGGGGAACTAGCATTCCCTTTGGAAATTGCACAATCCATTTGGGCTACTTATTGGGCTCCATAAATGTTTAATCCATTCAACCATTCTTCTCTCTAAAAATTGCGCAACGTAGCCCAACATTGGGCTTCATCTAAAAAATTACGCAATTCTAACTGACAGCCAGGGCTTTAGTCCAGAAATTGCGCAATGCATGAGGGACAACCAGACTTGCTCAGCCTAAAAATTGTGCAAATGTCATTCCCAGGCTTACAGATTGTTGTATGTGCTCCTAGGTTGATGGTCACCTCCAGGACTCAGCAATATTTATTTGCATGCATAGGCTTCCTTTTCCCAAAAAAGAAAAAAGAAAAACAATAAAAAGCATCCCTAGATTTTAGGGATCCATTTTTAGCAGTTAGAGGTTACATGCAACAGTTGTTTTAGAAACCTCCTGTAAAGTGTAACTTTTTCCTAGATTTGTGGAATGCGTATCATAAGCCTTGATCTTATAAAAAATTATTTATTTGATGCTTTAGAGCTCATTCCTCACATTGAACTTGGAGTTCTGACATCCCACATCAAATCTAGGAGAATTCAACACATTCAGCTTAACTTTTACCGGGTAAGTCTGCTTTTCGTGTCTTTTTCTACTTTCCTATCACTTTTTGTATTTCAGTTTCTATGAGTGTTGATTTCTTGGTTTTGTTGAACTCTTGCTGTTGTTTTGATGCATGTTAGCTTGTAGAAGTATTGTTTTAGTTTTTCATTTCATCTCACTGTTGTCGCATGCATGGCACTGTTTCTGCACTGATAGTCGCCATTACGGCGACTCGATTCACACACGTGCTTGGTTTTCCTTTTTCTTAATCCTACACTCACTATCTGCATGCTTGATCATTCATTCTTGTTTGCACTCAGCTTCGCCATGCATTCATAGTTTTCATGTTTTCAGTGACTTGTCGACGGGTCTAGACTACCTTGGCCTGAACCTTGCCTTGCCCGATTGGAAATGCACATTTCTGAGAGTGAAGGCTCTTCCTTCCTTCCACAAATTGCATAAATTAGGCCAAACACTGGCCTCCAGACATTCTCTACACAATTCTGAGTGGCAGCACCTTGCTAGCCCTAAAAATTGCATAAGTGCAGTTGCTAGTTTGTCGTTCTTGCTGACTGAATTTGCCCATTATGCAGTTTCAGTCCTCAACAGGTCAGCCTGGACTATGAATTCTGTAGTTCCAATAGTGAGTTAGCCTCTTGACAGTCTGGACTATGCCTTGCATAGTTTTGGTAGTTAGTCTCCCAGCCTCCCGATGAAAATTACACAATCTTCCCAATTAGTCACCCGGGTATGTTGTATGCTTTCCTCAAGTTGTTTTGGTTTTCAGCTGATAGATTGATTTCCATGAGTGTTTCTATTCATCCACGTATCATAGGTGTTCATCCATCTCTCAGCGGTATAGGTACAATGGCCTCCAAGAGAGCAGGGTCAAAGGACACTGTTAAGAGTGCAACTGGAGATGTAGTTGAATAAGTGTCGATGAGCTTGCCTATCTATGAAGACAACAAGATGTTCATAGAAAAGGATATCAAGATGAAATGGAAGGACATCAATGACACTTTCTCAGGCAAATTTAAGGAAAATATGGAAGACCACAAGGTATATGTCAACATTCACAAGTCTGGCTTGTACTAGATTGCATGTAGGTATCCTGCATTTCCATGCATTGACATGATCCACTAGTTTATATCACATACTGATCCAGAGAAAATGGTGTTGAGTAGTTTTAGTGGAACACAACTTTCTACCTTCAGGGTGAAGGAATTTCAGGAGATGTATCACTTGCCACAACTAGTGATTATGAGGAAAAAACCCTTCAGCATAGCCAACAATAGTGAAAACTCAAGAGATATATTGAAGAGATGGGTCAAAGAACCATCAAAGTTCAGGACAACACCTAACCAGCTTTATAAGATAAAGATATTGCAAAATACATATCATCTCTTGGTCATATTTGCATGTTTCGTATGTGGCCAAGAGAGCACAAAATCATTCCTGTAGAGTTGGGTGATTGCATTGGATCATTTGGCAAAAGAAGGAAGACCTTGCAACTGGTCCAACATGTTGGCTCTTAGGTTGAAGGAATAGGTAATAGAAGTTTGACATCTTCCTAAGGGTCAACAAGCAAAGATATGCATGTCGGCTTGCATACTAGATGCAGTCTGTGCCCATTAGTAGTTCCCAGGCTTGGGTTGGGCATGGACACTTTCGAAAACCTTTGTACACACTTATTGTAAGTTGTTCTCTGAATGTAGCTTCCGCGGAGTTATCATATAGTTATCAGACCACTTCGTCACCCTGGTGTATAGGATGATATTTGAGCAGGATCCACCTTGCATGTCATAGGAAACAATGGAGGCATTGATCGACATAGTAGATTGGTATGCCTCACCCCTTGGAACCTTCATACGGATGTACAACTCAAAGAAGGCTCCACATGTTTTGCCAAAGTTTTCCATGGATAAGATCGTCATGCAAGACATTTCATATCACATCTCAACAGGGTTGTTAGTGAGACTTCATAGGAAGAATAAGGTACCTTGGCCCGATCTTCCTTTGCGGATCAGGTTGTATGATATACAGAATCTCAAGAATGTGAAGTCGAGACATAGGAGTTCAAGAGATTTAATAACCTGCATTTCTGAGTGAAGGACCACTGTACGAGAGTGAAACATCCTTGGATCCATGTGGCATGACATTGGCCTGAAGAAGACCCATGTAGATATTATTATCACTTCTCAAGGCTCAATGAACCGGTCAGCATAACCGTAGAGTGGTTAGAAAAGCAGAAGGAAGTAGCATATTAGAGAGCAACAACATCAGCAGCAGCAAAGCGCAATAGACCTGTGCGCGACAAAGGCAAGAGAAAGGTTGTTGATAGCATAGAGGCAGAGAAAAGATGCAAGTTTAAAGTAGATCCACATGTGTTGAAAGAATATTTGGATATTAACTGAAGGATCGCGCAAAGCCAAAGAGAGAAACAAAGAATGGAGGAAACAAAAAAGGAGTTGTAGGAGTTTAAGCGGAAACCGAGGGAAAAATAGGAGTTGCACAAAAGAGAGAAGGAAGCACAACAAGGATAGGAACAATAGGAGGTGAAACATGCACAGATTGATGAAACTACGCCCATATAGGTTATAGACTCATCCGAGCAGCTGGCACAAAGCAAACATGGTGAGCAGTCATAGGAGCAGGACCTTTCTCAAGAGATTGAGAATATGCTAGATCAGATGGACACGGATATGGTTCAGATAGATTTAGATCAAGTTATTGACCTCATGCCTCAGAACGAAGAGGTCACGCCACTGGTTTCACTAAATCTAGAATCAGAGCAAGTCCCAAGTGATCGAGGAGACATAGAGATCCTTGAAGAAAATCTAGAAGTAGATATGCATAACATGTCTTTCGACAAGTCACAACACAAAGTTGTGCAGTCATGCATAGTGCCTACTCCGGATGTCCATGTATCTCCTGTTTAGTTTGAAGAATGAGTGATCGTATCCAATGTGCACAAGCATCCAACAACATTGGTTGATGCTATCAAAGTATATGCCGAAGCTAGCAGATCAAGTGTTAGATTCTTGACAACTGAGAATGAGTACATGGCTAAGGAGTTACAATCAGCCAAGCAGGGAGAAGAACAAGTTACAAAATTTGCTAGGGCAGAGTTGAGGAGAGAAATACTAAGTGAAGTATCACCTCTCGAGATAGTTATGCGAAAGCTGTATTTGAGATTCGTCACCATGCATAAGACAATTGTCCATCTCAATGGTTGGCAGTAACGCTATGCTAGGAGAGGACACATCTTGTTAGATCTGCACACTGTTGTCGATCACATGCAAACATGGACAATGAGGTATAAAGCAGCCCCATTGTACTTACCAAATATGATGAAGCCAAAGGTAGTAGAGTTGAAGCCACGCATCCGAAGTCAGATCCAGAACTATGAGGAGTTCCTGCAGCTCATCACCAGTTTGTAGGCTTCTCATGCACAGGTGTTCAGGAGCATGGATGTCATTGTGTGCATGCATGTGATCCTATCCATTTACACACTCACCGAGGCTAGGTCATAGAACGAAGTCCGAAGGGAGCTGGACATGTACTTTGATGAGTTGATGTGCGTAGCCACCAACACATATTTGGAGATCAATGCAGACACTATGCATCAATATATTTCTGATCCAACTACACTGAAGACTATGATGCACATGTTATCATATGAGGTGGACAGAGGTTCCAAATCAGTGTACCCAGATGCCATGGAGGCAAGAGTTCCCTTTCAGAAGGATGTCACCATAGAGCACGTGGACACCATAATAGACTATCAATCTTGGCATCCATTCCCCACTGTCGATCGTGAGGATGTCGAAGAGTTGGTCTTCCCACAGTTGTCCAAGTCTTAGTGATGCCTTGCATGGCTTTCTCAAGCCTATTTTTGTCTCACATGGGTACATGTGTAGATTGTAATGTAAACATGTTGTAACAGTGAAAGACCAAGTGTTGATAGTAGAATGTAACAATCATGTAGTAGTTGAAGAGTCATGAGGGTAGGTGAAGAATCACAAAGGGGAATGTCAAGGGTCACCCCACCCTTTTCCATTTATAGAACCTCATAACTCATTGTACAGGATTTTGGGAGCCAATCTTCCTATAGGTGTTACTTAGAGAAAGATTGGAGTGTATTGTAACGAGCCTTGGCTTCTCTATAGTGCAGAGCTAGTACATCTCTTTGGAGGAGCAGGTGGCAGTGATTGTAACATTCCTTTATCGGGACTAGTGGTTGGTCATGGTTGTATGTATGATTGGATCTTTCACTCTTTTAATATAACAGAGCCAACAAATTTCACACATATGTTGATATTTTAGTTCATCTATCATGGTTACTCTAATGATATATGTAGATGTTATTTACGCATGTCTGTATGGACTATTCTGTAAATGTGATCTGAATTGGATCCATGAAAATTATCAGAGTTCTATGACTGTTTCAAATCATGATAGACTTCAAAATCTTGTAAAAAATGAGCTATCATAAATAACCTATAAATAATGGTAATTTGCAACCAGCATGGAGCAATGAGGACCTTCGGTCAAAGCGCACTAATGATTGGTCCATGGGGAATGTGCATGGTGAAAAATGGTAGTTAGGAAGCTCAGATTAGAAAACAGAGGCTGTTTCTAATCACGCTTTCGCTGGGAAAAACCCATCGAGAAGGAAAAGCCCCGAGCAATCGGTCACAATGGAAGCTAGAGAATCATGGAAAAAGTGTTGAAAAGACAAGCAGGTCCCGTGCTCCAAAACCGACGGAATATCGGAGGCATTTCAAGTAGTAAGCGGGATTAGTTGATGACCCAGTGATTCCATATGTTGAATGACATGTGTCCAGTGGATGAGAGAGAAAACCGCTCTCATCACAGGCTAACGTTCTTGAAAGTCACCCGTGCGATAAGAGCCATAACCGTGGGATCTGGAGGCCCCAAATCTAACGGCGGAGATTGCCCCATATGGGAGACCAGATTTGGCAGGAGAAATAATCCACGACACATAAGGGTTTGAAGTTTGATTTGACCGCTAAGCTGGCAGATGAATCATTTCATATAGTAACTGAAATAACGAACCGTTTGAGGAAGAGCTGGCGCTCAGTTCGTGAGAGGACAAGTGGACACCTCCTTGTGAAACGTTACACAATGGCGATGACACAAAAGTCCAAGTGGACAGAGGTAGGCGATCCGAAGAGACGGAAGAGGAAGCGAACAGTCAAGGGATGGATTGGCTTTAAGCCATGAACAAACAGAGAACAGAAGAAGGAGACAATGAGATAGAGAAAATAGAACATAGAGGAAGCGAGAAGCAGAGAACAGAGGAAGTCGAGCTGACCTGCGAAGTTAAGGGAGTATCGAGTAGACAAAACCAAGCTTGAGAGGTTCAAGCAATCCCTAAGAGGATATCTGTCGGGAGCTGAGTACCAAATTGGACTCATCCCGTTAAGACCGGTTGAGGTCGAGACTTGGTAAGGGGGAGTCTGTGCACTCTAGTGGCTTGGGGAATCCAAGAACCACCCTACTAAGCATCATCTGTTCCAGGAGACTCAAATTGAGCTCCTCATTGTAAAAACTCTGCTTAAAGACACAATAAAGAAAGGCCACCACTGAAAGCTGGACCAAGAGACGTAGCCCAGGAGGATTGGGTGAACTCCTTATTAAATTGTTGTGTTTTGCATTTGCTTGCTGTGTTTCTCTGACTATTTTCCAGTGTCTATGCATTTTGCAGTCTTATTGATCCATTGCCTAAGATAACATAGACACCCACCAGCACATGAGTCTGTAATACCTACATTAATTAATAAACTGAGATCATGAAAAAGTGATTTTCAGATCAAGTGGTATCAGAGCTCTAGGCTATTAAGGTTAGACAAGCTTGTGTTGGATTTAGTTGTTGAATGCTAACTAGATCAAAGCTAAAATTAGGAGAAGGAGAGTTGGTCGAAACTAATCCTGAAATTGGGAGAGTCTATCCTCAGAAGACAATGTCAGAGGAAGGTTCTGTGGGGCCAAACCCTCAATTCATAGATTGTTTCCTAGCCATAAGGTCCATGGTAGAGGAAATGTATAAGGATTTTAGAAAACATAAAGATGAAGATTCATCAGGCTCCAAACAAGAAAAGAGAAGAAGAGTCTCTCCTCCATGACCACTCAAAAGGCAAAGGGAAAGAAGAAAGTTTTCTCACACCTCCTAATAGCCCTGAACATAAAAAGAAGACATCTTTGATTAAACTAGATGTTAAATTTTATTTACCAATATATGATGGAGAGTTGAATGTAGAAAAGTTGGACAATTGGATCAGACAAATTGATGTTTATTGCAGAGTGCAGAGTATTGACTTAGACAAGAGCAAGATTCAGCTGGCTAGCCTATGCCTTGGAGGCACTGTCTTGGTTTGGTGGGAAGGCAGGACCCAAGCTGACATGAAGAGACATGGTAAGACAATTTCTGTCTGGAGTGAATTTGTTTCTACAATAAAAAAGAAGTTCTATCCATTGGCGTACATGCAGCAAGCCATGATGAGATGGCAAACTCTTCGACAATTGAAAGGGAAAAGTGTACAAGGTTACACCCAAGAATTTAGGAAGAGAGCATTGATTCTAGGGATCTCATTAGACTCACCTGAGACTCTGTTGAAGTACATCGGTGGTCTACACAGCTTCATGAGGCATACTATCCTCATGTTTAATCCCACTAGTATAGATGAGGTATTTGTACAAGCTACTCATTTAGAAGCTAGAGGAAAAAATGGAAACCCAGAAGTTGGGGGATCATCCCAACCCATTGCAAGCAAGAATAAGGAGAAAAGAAAATAGAAATGGAAAGCAAGGAAGGCCAACACTGCATAGAAAATCAAGGCTTCATGCACTCACTGTAAGAAGGATGGGCATGATGATGAGCACTGTTGGATTCTGCATCCAGAGCTAAGACCTAAGAAGTTCGGGGGAAAGAAGAAGAAGACTGTTGCAGCTATTTAGAAAGATTTGGTGTCAGACTCAGGAGATGAAACAACCATTGCAACCACAGGTATAAAAGGTAAGAATTCTGAAGCATCTACTAGTAATTCTGCACAATCTACTATTGATGAAGAAAATAAGAGAAAAAGACATGAGCTTTTCAATATTCAAGTTATTTCCAAACATCAAAAGATTGATACTTTGTTTGATAATGGCTCACAGGTAAATTTAATTTTTGAAGAAATTGTAAAGAAATTGGGATTACCGACTACACCT
This sequence comes from Pinus tabuliformis, assembly GCA_031772625.1. NCBI lineage: Eukaryota > Viridiplantae > Streptophyta > Pinopsida > Pinales > Pinaceae > Pinus > Pinus tabuliformis. The sequence goes on along the minus strand of CM062805.1, from coordinate 803,491,252 downwards.
CACAAGAAACCATACCCATTAGAATGGTTAAATGATTAAGCACAACTACAAGTGACTAGAAAATGCAAACTCAAGTTTTCTTTTGGGTCAACATTTGTAGATGAGGTTGAGTTAGACATAATTCCTTTGGATACATGTGGAATCGTTTTAGGAAGTCCTTACTTGTATGACAGAAAAGATATTTTCTATAGAGATGAGAACACGTATCTACTCGTTAAAGATGGAATCAAATACTTTGTAAGAGATCATAAGCTCAAAAATAATTACACCCTCATAAACTCGGGGCAAATGAAAAAGATGATAAATTCATGCAAACAATTCTTACTGATGGTTGTAAAGGAAAATAACCCTGATAAAACCAATGTATTTGAGGGTTGTAATGCTAAACAACAAGCTGATTTAGAAAAGGTTGTTTCAGAGTATGATATCTTGTTTCAAGAACCTAAAGGTCTGCCACCCAAAAAGGAAATAGTGCATGAAATTAATTTGCAGCAAGATGCTCCATTTCCTAACATTGGGATGTACAGGTTGTCCACTTTAGGGAATGCAGAAATCAAGAAGCAGGTGTAGGAGTTGCTCGAGAATGGGTTCATTAGACCTATAACATCACCATGTGGGTCATCAATCGTTTTGGTGAGAAAGAAAGATGGCTCGTGGAGAATGTGCATTGATTACCGAGAATTGAATAAGATAACAATAAAAAATCATTATCCCCTTCCTCGCATAGATGATCTATTAGATCAATTGAAGGAAGCTGTTTATTTTCCAAGCTAGACTTGCATAGTGGATATCATCAGGTCAGAGTTGCAGAACAAGATGCATGGAAGACTGCTTTCAAAATAATGCAGGGATTGTATGAGTGGTTGGTTATGCTTTTTGGCTTAACTAATGATCCTGCTACTTTCATGACGTTAATGAATGATGTAATCATAACTTTTCTTGATGATTTTGTTATTGTATATTTGGATGACATTATGATATTTAGCAAAACATGGGAAGAACGTTTAAAGCATGTTAAGCAAATGCTGGATGTTTTGAAAAGAGAAAAACTTTATGTTAAACTCTCAAAATGTGAATTTGGCAAAAATCTTTGAATTATTTGGGACATATAGTAGGGGGTGGTGAATTGAAGATAGATCCCTCTAAGGTGGCAGTCATTGTAAACTAGCCTAAACCCAAATCTGCTACAGAAGTTAGGAGCTTCTTAGTAGAAACACAATATTGGAGAAAGTTCATTTCTAACATTTCCTCAATTGCATCTCCCTTACATGCTTTAACAAGATTGAACAAGGTGTTTCAGTGGCAAGGCAAACAGAAGAAAGCCTTCGACACCTTGAAAGAAAAGATTAGTACAACACCAGTACTAGCACTGCCTGATCTTCAAAGACCCTTTGAGATCCAAACAGATGCCAGTGACTATTCCATGGGAGCAGTGTTGATACAACACAGTAAAACCATATGTTATCATTATGAGACATTTAATTCTGTATTAGTTAACTATCCTACATATGATAAAGAATTGTATGCATTAGTACAGAGTGTGAAAAAGTGGAAACATTACTTAATGTGCAAAGAAACAATTATACATACTGATCATCAACCACTTGAACATATACACTCCCAAACTAAGTTGCAGCAATCAAGAAACTATAGATGGATGGGTTTTCTACAACAGTTTCACTTAGTTATTAGATATAAAAATGGCATACAAAATAAAGTCACAGATATGTTATCTAGACCCATTATAAATGCATCTACTATACTTAAGCATAATTCTGTGTTACATGAGATCTACATTGAACAATATGCTCAAGATATAGATTTCAAAGATGTATATGCAACTTTGAGTCAAGGCAAATGAATAGAAGAATTGGATTATCATGTAAAGGACCGACTCTTATATCATTGTGGTAACTTATGCATTCCACAAACTGAAAGAGTAAAGATAATTCGAGAAGCACACACTTCTCTAATATCAGGTCACTTTGGGGTAAGTAAAATAGTTGCACAGCTACAAAGATTTTGTTATTGGCCAAGAATGAACGAGACAATTTCTAGATATGTAAGAGGGTGTACTATGTGTGCTAAAAGCAAGCCCAACAATAGAAAACTAGACATGTACACTCCATTACCAGTTCCTTCTCATCCTTGGGAAAGTGTTTCCATGGATTTTGTTGGAGGACTGCCTAAATCTAGGAAAGGTCATGATTATCTGTATGTTGTTGTTGATAGGTTTAGCAAAATGTGTATTTTTATGCCTTGTAATAAATAGATTATAGCTAAACAAACTACAAAACTGTTCTTTCAACATGTATGGTTTCATTTTGGATTACCCACTTCCATTGTATTTGATCAAGACACCTGATTTGCGGGAAAGTTTTGGTCGAGTCTGTGGGAACTGATGGACACCAAATTGAAGAAGAGCACAACTTTTCATCTACAAACTGATGGCCAAACAGAAGTAGTCAACTGGACAGTGATCCAGTTGCTTAGGGGATATTGCAGCAAGCATCCTAAGCTTTGGGATGAACATTTGTGTTATGTGCAGCATGCTTACAACCGAGCAAAACATTCTTCTACATAGAGATCTCCTTTTGAGACCTGTTTTGCTTTGACACCAAGGTCTCCTTTGGATTTTGTCTTTGGTAAGGACACAACAGTTGAGGGACACAACGATGTGGATAGGGAAACTAGGTTCATTGAACAAATTGAAGAGATCCACCAGGCAGTACAACAATAGCAGGAAAAGAGCCAGGCCAAATATAAGGCAAGGCAAGATAAGCATTGGATGGAGCATAGTTTCCAAGTTGGTGATCAAGTCTGGCTGTATATCAGCAAGGACAGAATGCAAGGTGAAAGTAAAAAGCTAAAGCCTATCAGGTATGGACCTTTCAAGATACTTGAGAAAATTGGTGAGAATGCTTTTTGCCTTTATCTACCAGCTTACATGCACATCTACTCAGTCGTAAATGCAGATAGCTTGAGACTATTTGAACCTTCGTCAATTGAAGATCCTGAAGAGTAGAGTCAATTTCCTTCTATTGACAACCTGTTACCTGAATATCTTAATGAATTGCAGGAAGAAACAGTTCTGGATAGGAAGGTAAGAACGATGATCAGGGGAGATGTTGAGTACCTTAGAGTTGGGCTCAAGGGTTCAAAGTCGAGCAGTGAAAAATGGATGGAGATTGGACAAGTGAGACAATTGTACCCTCACTTAGTCGATGCTTGAAAACCAAATTTTGGTGGTCCAAAATCTTTTTCAGTGGGAAGGCCATGATCCAAATTGGATCCATGAAAATTATCAGAGTTATATGATTGTTTCAAGTCATGACAGACTTCAAAATCTTGTAAACAAAAAGCTATTAGAAATAACCTCTGAATAATGGTAATTTGCAGCTAGCATGGAGCAACGAGGACCTTCAGTCAAAGCACACTGATCGTTGGCCCATGGGAACTCTGCATGGCACAAAAATGGCAGTTAGGAAGCTTAGATAAGAAAATAGAGGTTGTTTTTGATGCACGATTCGCTGGGCAAAACCCCTTGAGAAGGAAATGCCTCGAGCGCTCGGTCACAAGGGAAGCCAGAGAACTGTGGAAAAAGCGTTGAATTATAGGCATGTCCTATGCTTCAAAACCGACAGAATATCAGAGGCATTTCAGGTGGTAAGCAGGTTTGGCCGATGACCCAACGATTCCATACATTGAATGCCGCATGTCTGGCGGATGACAGAGAAAACCGCTCTCATCGAAGGCTAACGTTTGAGCAAGTCACCCGCGCGATAAGAGCAATAACTATGGGATCTAGAGGCCCCAGATCTAACGACGGAGATTGCACCCGATGGGAGATCGGATTTGGCAGGAGAAATAAGCCACGACGCATAAGGGTTTGAAGTCCGATTTGACCGTTGAGCTGGCAGATGAATCATTTCACAAAGTAACCGAAGTAATGAACTATTTCAGGAAGAGCTGGCGTTCAGTTTGTGAGAGGACAAGTGGCCACCTCCCTGTGAAATGTTACACAGTGGCGATGATGCAGAAGCAGGGAACTCCAAGCAGACAGAGGCAGGTGATCTGAAGAGACGGAAGAGGAAGCGAACAGTTAAGAGACAGATTGGCTTTAAGCCATGAACAGACAAAGAATAGAAGAAGGAGACAGTGAGACAGAGAAAACATAATAGAGAGGAAGCGAGAAGCAGAGAACAGAGGAAGTCGAGCTATCCTACAGAGTTAAGGCAGTATCGAGCAGACAGAACCAGGCTTGAGAGGTTCAAGCAATTCCTGAGAGGATATCTGTCGAGAGCTGAGTACCAAATTGGGCTCATCCCATTAAGACCAGTTGAGGTCGAGACTTGGTAAGGGGGAGTCTGTTCACTCTAGCGGCTTGGGGAATCCAAGAACCACCCTACTAAGCATCATCTATTCTAGGAGACTCAAATTGAGCTCCTCATTGTAAAAAATATGCTTAAAGACACAATAAAGAAAGGCCACTATTGAAAGCTGGACCAGGAGATGTAGCCCAAGAGGATTGGGTGAACTCCTGATTAAATTGTTGTGTTTTGCATTTTCTTGTTGTGTTTCTCTTACTGTTTTCTAGTGTCTGTATATTTTGCAATCTTATCAATCTATTGCCTAAGATAACATAGACACCCA